>CM054060.1:394602086-395851020 GCA_028641055.1 Alopecurus myosuroides
GGGTTTGTCCATTGCTGAGTATATGCAAACAGTAGACTACTTGCCCGAAGATGAATGTGCGTACAAATACCAGTACGGGAATCCTCTCATCAAATCCGAGGAGTTAAAGGATCTACCAACCAAAATGCGAAGAGTGCATAGTTGGTATATGGAAGCCGCTGCGAAATCTCAGGACTGGATATGTCTCGCAGTTAGAGACGAGAACTACGGGTATGGAGATGGAATGGTTCTGATTCAATTTGATGAATTGTTTCAGTTATTCCAGCAACATGCCCTCGACAAATCTATCATTAGTGCCTATTGTCTGTAAGTACTTATTTCTCTAATTAAGTCTATAGCTAGCTCACCTCGTTCATTGCATATTCATATATATATAGTACACTCACTATATTATAATTGCAGAATGAAGATACTCGAATGCAAAAGAGGACAAATCTAAGATATTGGGTTCATTGACCCACATTTTGTTAATCATAAGACTCTTGAGCTATGTACCAAGGATACAAAAGATAACATTCTGAGGGCAATAAGTTTTCAACAACACCGACGGGAAATACTATTTCCTTACTACTTCGGGTGAGTGTTACTGTGTTGTACACATTCTGTTTTCCTTACTCGATGTTCAGTGTATAATTGATGAGTTCTGCGTGCGCAGCTTCCACTATATTATGCTAATTTTCCAAGTTGACAAAGGAAAAGTACTAGTAATGGACCCAAAACGTAAGCCCCTAGCGATGTGGGCTTCCGTGCAGGAAACGATCCAGCGGTAATTTCAATCTTTATTAATTTAAGTCTTTATATATGGCACTATATCAACTACTTTGTTTCATTTTCGGATATCAAGTAATTACTAACTCTTTTTATTCTTTTTTCCCGGCCAGCGTTTGGAAGAGGTTCACAAAAAAGTCTCCTTGTGAATGGAAATCAGAGCTTACATTTTATATTGCGAAAGTAAGTACTACTATCTAGATCCGCGCATGTTCTTGATTCTAGTGTCGATACCATTATCATGGCTGGTTGATTATTATTTTGATTGAAACCATGTTCTCGTAAAGTGCTTGCAACAGGGAGACGGGAATCACTTATGTGGATACTATGTTTATGAGTTCATTCGTCAGACGACCTATCCCAAGGGCAGAGATTTAAACCACCTTCATGTACGTCAGTCGTCAATTTTTCTTATTACCATCTATTTTAGTTACTTAGTTTCATTAATATATATTGACCACTCTTCTTTATATTAGATCGAACGGCTCCGGGACGGTCTTCTACCAAGGGACCGCATACGAGCAATTCAGGAGGAAATTGCGGGCTTCTTAGATGCAGAGGTCATAAATGTAGATGGAGAGTACTATAGCGCCGGTTGGTCATGAATTTGATTTTGTAATTCATTCCATCGGTCGTGTAATATGCTGGATATACTTAGCTTCTGTAATATAAGTGTTTCTTCTTTTTCTATATATATGTATTACTTATTCACTCGTGGGATCCGGGAGGTCCGGGGAGGGGCCACCGAGGCTCCTCTCTTCTCGTGGGATCCGGGAGGTCCGGGGAAGGGCCATCGGGCTCCTCTCTTCACATGGGATCCGGGAGGTCCGGGGAGGAGCCAGCAAGGCTCCTTATCAGTGTATGGTGACAGGGGTATCGTAAAATCGAATTGATCGCAAAACAAAAAATAAAAAGGAAAACAATAAAGAGAAAAAAACTCTGTCGCGGCAGGGAAAATGGCAAAACTGGTGTCGTGGCAGAGTAGTCATTCATCCTGGTTCGTGTTAAGAACCGGGACGAATGCCCCTGGCCAGGTTCGCCACGTGGTCAGTCCCATTTGTCCCGGGTCCTGGCACAACCGGGACCAATGGGGGGGCCATTTGTCCCGTCTGGCCCATCCCGGTTGCACAACCGGGACAAATAGCCCTTACGAACCGGGACTAATGCCCCTGTTCCACTACTGCTTCCATTTAAAAGTAACAACTTCTGGAGCTGCTCGGATCGTTGCGCACTTCCATAACCCACTTCTAGTTGCATGTACACGGTAGTAGTTGTCCCAGCATCATCATGTACCCTATAACATAACTTGCAAGCAGAGCAAGACCCATACCACGGCAAGGAGATCTTACCAAACTGAACAACCTCGGTCGCTGATCTGTTGACATCATGGCGGCACGTACCTGGGGTACAAAACTCTCAACTTGGTACCAACTTAGAAAATGTTGTTCCGACTCGAGGAATGGCATATTGCCTCGTGAATATCAAATCGAGATCCTTTGTCCTGCCAATAACAAATTTGACAGGAAAATACCAAGATCATCCATCATGTGCTCCTATGATGGATTACATAGAAATAAGTAAGCACCCATACCTGCAGATTTGTTTAGGTCTTAACAACATTTAAGTGTAGCTAATAATACTCCGTTCTTAGCAGTTATATCTCAACGAATATTTCTGATGTAAGACCTGAATTCCGAAGGGCCAGAGATGGATACTGAGAATCTATTATTCTCTGCAACAAGGAAATTTCTGTATTTAAATTTAGTTCTACTGACTTATTTTATCTTGTGAAACTGTTGTTAGAATGAGATGAGTCATATTATATCTATTAAGGGCATGTACAATGGTTATATATTCGCTTTATCATATAGGATAATTGATGAGCTGGAGAAGAGAGAAACTAAAAAAGAGACTTGTTTTATCTTAGCTAAGAGATAATCTCTATCAGCACAATTTGTCTAAGCACAAATTTAATGATATCTAATTAACAGAGATAGGAGTAAGATATAACACAATGTAAACCATGTTTTATTACCATATCTTAATTATGTGGAGGGTATAAGGTAAGACTGTCTTAACAACCATTTTACATGCCCTAATAGTACACACTCGAAAGATTGGAGCGCATGCCCATCAGTAGGTCTGTTCTCTCATTCTTATCGGACCATGTCCTCTGAAATATGAACATAGCATTCTACTCTTAGTAAGCATATAATTGAACCTCACCAGGCTGTGTCACGTCAATCAAACTCTATCCAACTTACTTTGTTTAGTTGCTCTGCCCAAAGTATGAAATATCATATCCGTATCCAGCCAGCACAACGATAACTCATGCTTGTCCAAGTAGATACGTTCATGTTTCCATTGCAGTTCATCGCATATATACATCCTCCGAATTTTGGTCTCCAGATTCTTCTTTTATTTGGACTCGAAATTTAATCTGCGGACTTGGTTGTACTTCCTAGAGTCTGCATGTTCCCTTGGTGTTACCTGAAATGCTCTTTAGGACCAACTGGTTTGGCATCCTGATACCATCCATTCTCACATGGATCCTACAAAATATCACTTTGTTTTTCATATCATTGGAGTGAATTCAAAACCAACAAATGTTCATACTACTTGAAGCTTCTCAAAAGGGTCTAATATATCATCGAGAGATTCTTGAGCTTCACATGTATATATACTTATTATAGTCCAAGTTGAAACTTTCAGGTACATCCAGTTTGATTTTGGTGTAAGTTTCGTCATTGTGAAGTTTCCTTTCACATGGTCCACTATGGTCGGGAGACTCATCTTTTAATGCGATCATGTGGGAGGCGAAAAAGAAATTGGGTTTGTAAGGGACGAACTAGTACACACGGGTAAAGACAATCGTACGGAAACATACATCTGATAGTATCATTGATTAAATTCATTGTAGTTCTGCATGTGGGTACCTAGGCGAACAAACTGATGGACCGCCACCGTCGCTAACCGCTCTCCCATCTCCGACCACTTCCGGCCAAGCCAGGCACACATCCGGAAAGCTCCCAGCATTCTCTCTCCATCCATCCCGAAGAGGTTGACTTCCGAGTCGCCCCGCACGAGGGTGGTTTCGGAGGACCTCCAATCCGATATGACCTAGAATAACAATTCAAATAGATAAATGTATATATATATATATAATAGTTATTTGAAATATGAACATAGCATTCTTATCAGACCCGCACGAGGGTAGCGCTATTTGACACCCAGGGTATAGAATAGTTATTCTATACCCACCCTTTATCTCCACAACGGTAGATGATTTTTACTTCACGTAAATTTTGTAGTATTCTTTATGTCGAGTAGAACGTAATAAAATATATCCATGTCGTAAAAAAATTATTTATGTGACGCTATAAAAATATGACAATTTATGCTATTTTAATGACTTTTATGCTGCTATGAACTATATTTTTTTAATATTTACGCCGATTTTTCTATTATGGATCAACATGAACGTAAATATTTACACATGTAATATAATATTTTAACTTAGCAATATTAAATAAAATTATGGGTGCAAAATAAGTTCTCTGCACGCAGGGTGCTGAATAGGGTGTCTATATATATCTATATCTATACCTAATAATAAAGGCGTTAAGGCTTCCTTGGTTCGGTTTGGTAGGTCATTGATACTGCCCCTAAAGTTAGACACAAATTACCCACCCCTGCCACCGGTAAGTTAAAAAACGTTTCGTTTTGTTGGTGTGTTTTGTTTTGGGTGGTGTCAATCGTACGTGTCCTTAGTTTCTTATTCTTATTATGTCAAAAAACCGTTTTAGAAACCGTCTGTGATCCGAACGGTTTGGTATAAATTAGGAGTCCCTCACGGATACACTACAATCTCTAACGCATCGCTTTAGGCCTGGCATATTATAAAAGCAAAGGATTGGAGGCACCCAGGCCATAGAATACGAACGTCCAGCCAAAGGTGAAGGCCAAAGCGAGACTCGTCGCGTACGTCGAGAAGATTACCTAGAATAGACGAATCATGTGTCCGCCGCCGCAACCTTTAAGCGGGCGATGCTGTCTCTAGAGCTGTTGAATTTGTCGTCAATCTATCTGGCTTCCAGCTCGTGCCGAGAAGCATATCGTACGAATCGATGTTGCTCTGAACGGTGGCGTGGTAGTGCCGTAGTGGACGTGCTCGATCGCACGCTCCGCATGTCAGCATCCCCCTCCAAGCGTGTTCTCCACTACTCAGGTGATCCCTAAGCGTGTCGTTGCCCACGTACTTGTAGACGAGCATGTTCTTTCCATCTCCCTCGATGCCCACAAGCAGAGCAATTGGAACTTGGACGTGCTGATGGTGGAGACCGAGAAGTCGGCGAGATCCGCGCGGAACGCCAGCTCATGGACGTCGAAGCTCTTGATGGCCACGCGCCGCCTGTATTGAAGCCTGGCCTTCTACTGTACGGACCAGGCGGCTTTACTGACCACGGTAGCAGCGGACACAGCTGCGAGACGAGACGATCTGCTCCCCTGCTCAGCCATGTTGACCTTGACGCCCTCATGCCTTACTCTGCGACGAGGGCTGGCCGGGCACCTCCGCGACGCCATGGACATTAATATATCCAGTCCATCATGGCCTGCATGCGCCTTCGCGCCAGGCTACTTCACGAGGAGAGCAAGCAGAGCAGCCAGCATGCCCGCCCAGTCCGCCCAGATGTCACGAACTGCCATCGTCCAGTCGTCTCCTAGAACGCCGCGACATCCGAGACGACCACGATGTTGTCGTATGGGTTGCCCAAGGGGTGCCCTCGCAGGCTGACACACAGTGCTCGATGGAGAAGATGATGGTGTACTACGATCCTGGCCTCATCTGGGAGCAATTTCAGCTTGTTGATTGGACCAGATGACATCGAATCGTGGACAGAGATAGACACGAAGCCGACCATGGTTGGTTGCGGTGTTCAATCTCCGAGCTCGTAGGAATTGCAGCTGTGAGAAGACAGTTAACCCATTACTACAAGGAAAGAAAAGGACACACTAGGACTACATACTGCATCTGTGTCATGTGTTGCAACTTTCATGGCGAAGATGTAAAAACTATTGCTTTCATCTTCAGATATCGCCGACACGAAAAGGGGAGCTCATGTAGTGTGTTGTTTGAAGCATTATCCGATTATTGTAGGAAGTACTAGGTTAGCTACACAAAATTTGTCATATATAGATGTGTAACTAATATGGTAATACCCCTGTAATCGATACCAGAAATAAAGACACATCTCAATACTCACGTGCAATCAAATCATGCCTTGGGTGTGGTGTGTTTCGGAAGAAGCAAGTCACCAGAAGAAATTCCATGTATATACATCAAGTTAGCTAGCTAGGGAAAGTAGTCACAACCAAGCTAGCCAATTCGAATTCGGTAGGAGAAGGATGGGGAGGTAGGAGTCTATATTTTCTTTGTACGTGATCCGAGAAGCCAACTTGCTAGGTCTGGTGGTTGATCGTGCAGACCTGACCAAATCATGCTAAATTGCTAACTTCTCCTGACCCTGCAACTTGATGTCGGGAAGCAGGTCCAAGATCATGCGGACGCTGCCAGAAAGTTGATCCCACTCTTTTTGTTTTGTTTCAGCGGCCGCCTGCGCCAGCTACACGATCATGCATATGATCGCGCAAACGTTGTCCATGGACAGGTACGACGCTGCCAGCTGTGAACTCGTTACTGTTACCACAATTCAGCTGACTCGCGTTTACGTTACTCCCAACCGTCATTAGAGAAGCCCACGCCTATGCATCTCGTCGTTCGCCGTGCACAGCAGCGCTCCGCCGCTGGTGCCTCTACCGGCCTCTCTCTTCTGCAACTCGGATGCGAGGATGGCTACATGACAAGCTGAGCTTGGGGGCGCGGCAACCTGCTCTCGCCTGCATCCTCTCGGACAAACTGCTGCTAGAACCGGAACGCTGCCACTTTGGGCTCGGTGAAGTTTGTCAGAATAGGTTTAAGCAAATTCAAGATTTGGGCACTGTGAAATAGCTTGGAAAGAAAAATTAGTAATTTTGGGCCGCTCTTTTGTGGTAGTTTTCTTCAGTCAGGTGAATGCACAATCACACAAACATGATTCGTAATGTATGTCCTTTCATGTACTACTTTTTAAGCTGGCTATATGTAAATGATGTTTTCAACGATCATAAGATGGAAATGTACAATAATTAGAAACATTCAATGCTTTGCGAGATCAAAAATACTTCTTGGAGAGACTTTCTCATATTTAATGATCACATTACATAAATTTGTTCCCGGCAGAGTGGGCGGCGTGTGTAATGGGTGGACTGATTGAAGTGGGAAGCAGAGAAGATACACGCGCCACCTAACCGCATAGTTGGCTGAGGTGGCTATGGTGGCACATGCCTCTCTTAGAGCTAGGACACCTACATGACCTAGGTAAAATAGCATTCAAAGGAGGCATTTGGGGCACCTGACTGCGATCGTGCTTATGTGACACATGGCGGCAACACCAACGAGAATTTAGTTTTTTTTTCCTCCGCAATGCAATTTTTTTATCTTCCGTTGCAACGCACGGGCAGTTTTGCTAATATATATATACTAGTTGAGTGCCCGTGCGTTGCTACGGGACAAAAATTAGATATAGAAACATTGATCAAAACTTTTAAGTATGCACTTGCATGTGACTTTCGATTTTGTTGCGATAAATATCGGCCAAGGCTTGCTTCTCTTCTAACTAATGGGATCACCACATTCTACGAAAGATTGTTTCCACATGTCAAAATGTAATATCTAGCTCAAGGTTGCCAGAAAAATCCAATTGAAATTATGTAAAGAATTATAATTCTTAGTTGCACACTCTCAGCCGTGGCACTCAAGTAAAGCAAGTACACACTTTAAAAAAAAACAGTGCGGCCATATTTGCCAAAAGAAAGAGTACATGCCATATTGTGGTAAAAAGAGGAGTACAAAGTTCATTTCATCACTCTTCCTCTCACAGGCTCACAGGCTTGCTCACTCTCCTCTCGTCTCGCCACAAAGAGTGACCACCTAGCACTCTGCACAACTCCCGCTCACGGGCTCACATGTTTGCTGCATTGGACCCTGTATTTTCCGTGGTTAATAATGCTAACTCTATTGGTGTAATGATGTCAAGAGCACTATACTTTCACGGAAACGTTCCAATTCCAATGTTCGAAAGGGACTTGATCTTCTCTTTACCCCAAGATTTGTTTTCTGCTGCCAGTCAATAACCGGTACAAAATTAATACGATAGCACTACCGAGTACTTCAACTTGAGTTTCAATAAACACATGGGACAAATATAACATTCCCGAATCCATGTCCTTAATATTTACCAGACTCATCGGTATATGCTTGATGAACCTAGACGCAAAGTAGTCATCTAAATGAACTGATTATTGCATGAGCAAATCCCATTTTTTAAGTGGCATATTAAAACACACATTTACATTAACAGGCACTTCCACACACAAACTGGTACAATCATACCTCTTTAAAGTATATGCCCATGTCTGCTTTGGAAGAACCACAAATAAAATATCAGCTTTGGAATAATAAACACGCTGCTGCTCCATATATACTCATAATTCAGATAACAAAACTGCCTTCTGTAGTTGTTATTCCATACATACAAATTCAGAGAAAGAAAAGAATGATCTCAGATAAAAATTCATTAATTTTGAAGTCGTCGCACAAATGGTGGGACATACCCATCGGCGACCTGTCCATTTGGTGCAAGTACAAAGACTATGTAATTGGATATCAAGATAGAATGGCAAGCATGGCAGAAATAAATGTACTTTTGGATGCCGACGTCGACAACTACTGGAGGGAAGCGTCAAGATCACCACGGTGGCCCTTGGGGACGAGCAGCTTGACCTCCTGCGTGTAGAGGTGCCGCCCATGAAGACGCCAGTGTCAGAGCTCGCGTTCTCGGCCTCACGACCACCTCACCTCTAGGCGCCTTAGGTTCCAAACGTCATACTGCACCACCTCGTCAGCTGCCACTCCCTCAGCATCCACCATCCCAAGCCCGGGAGAGGCCGTCCCAGAATTCACCCTACCAAACCTCAATTGAGAAAATCATTGACATACTTCACCAAGTCCATATCTCCAAAAACAACCTGCATGACAAATGACACAATGTAGCTAACAACAGGAGGTACTAACTGAAAGACAATATTTATATTCCCAAACATTGGAAATAAAGAGATACATTTTGTTCTCACTGTTTCGGAAGGTCGTCAACATGAAGTATTATCCAGCTACAAAATCTTTGACGATACCTCGAATACACGCCAATAATTGGAAAAGGAGTATATGCATCCTATAATGCGGTTCTCGAGTGAACTCTTTTCCCTGGACACAAGAAAGGACGACATGAGGAGATACAAAATCGATTAACTGTTGTGGATACAAAATTGTTTCATCTATGTGAAACCGATGGTCACGGCAAAACACGGTATCATCAGGATCCAATTTATCTCCGGAATATATATCTAGGAACATGTGTGCATGATCTTCATCTAGGGAAAGCAGCGCACTGCTTGATCATCGAAAATGTACAGTGATAACAACTTAGCTACCCACAACTGCACCAAGAATGGAAAATGGCAGAACATGCCATCTAATCATCTCTGAAAACAACATATTAATAAACATTAAAAATACAGCACAAGGAGAACAATATAATATTAATCCCTCTTATGACGAAATATCTCAAGAACATGACTTGCCAGTCAAACACGGAGAATCCAATCCTGTAGAAACCTTCCCTGATATGATCCTTAGGTAGATAAGCGGCTTGACCCCCATGTATGATATGATCCTTAGGTAGATCTGCATCCAAAAAAGTACTGCTTCTACAGTGAAAGAGTTGAGCTGGAAAATTGAGCATGCATCAGACATTTCCAATTGATTAATATGCCTCATGTCTGCAAACATCTTTTCTAGGTCCTGAAAGAGAAAGCACTCAATTAGAATGCATGATTCGCATATCAAAGGCACGAAAAATAGTTGCAGAGCATAGTACCAGTACCCCATAGCAGTATCCCACCTAGGGACATCTAACCTCCTCTCCACGTTTTCTTCAAGATAATGCTCAATATACATGAGGTTCCCATTTCACAATATTGTAGACACCAATCGTGCTTATACACAACAGTCATGCTATCACAATTCTACCCAGTGAGTACAATAGTGTTGCAGCGCAAAAACAGTCAAACCAGCATGAAGCAAGCAAGAGATAACTTCACATCTGCAGATTCGTATTAGCAGAATATAATTAGAAATGAATTTTAAATAGAGCATGAAAAATCTACAAAAGAAAAAGAATCAGCATTAAGGACAGTACACATGCACCAGATCGAACTACTAAAAATCTTGTAGCTATAATGACATGACTTTATCAAGTCAGATCATCTGTCTCCATATTACATCGGGTGAGAAGGAATATAACAGATCCTAGATGAGAAAAGGAGACTTCAAATTAGGTAACAGATAAAGAAAGAACAATGTACACTGAATTACACATGAGATGTTCTTTGCTAAGTTATTTCCACACCTGAATCTGGCTGCAATACACCAATAGAAATCAGGAAAAAGGCGGCGCCAGGGGCGACCAGCTCTCCCGTCCAGCCCCGTCGGCCGGCGCCTCCTCTGCCGCTGCCGTCGCCGGCCTCGGCCGCGGCGGTGGCGGCACCCTCCGCTGCCGAAGGTGGTCGGGGGGCTCCTCTCGCGCGCGGTGGAGGGCAGGTCCGGGGGGGCGGCGGCGGCCCCGGTTGTGGAGGCCGAGCCGGCGGTGGCGGCGTCTGGCGACTCGGGGAGGATGACTCCGGGTGCGGCGGGCGCCGGGCGGCGGTGGGCGGCCAGGAGGGGTGCGGCGGCGCTGGTGGGTCGGGGCGGGCCTCGATCTGGGCCCGTCGGCCCGGGCGCGTGGCCTGGAGCGGATCTGCGTCGGTGGAGGCTCCCTGGGCGGCGGTCTGGCGCTGCGGTGGCCGCCGTCCGGCTGTTGCCGGCGGGCTGGGTGCGTGCCGGCTGTGCCGGCGGCCGGTGGCAACTGCGGGTGGCGGTTGGCCTGCGGCTGGGCCAGCGTGGAGGAGGTGCGGGTGGTGGAGGCTTGGTGGGTGCGCTGCATCCGGTAGTTGCCGCGGTGGCGTGGTCGTCCTCCTGCCGGCGTGGTGAGCAGGCGGCGGCGATGGAGGCGTGGAGGTCAGCGGGCGCGCGGAGGAGGTGGTGGTCGGGTGGTGGAGCTCGGTCGAAAGTTTTCTTCGGCCTTGGTTGGAGCCGGCAGCGGGGGCGGTCCGCCGTCGCGATCCCTTCTTGGAGGCGCTGCCGGGATGCTCTCACCACCTACCCGGGGAAGTGGAAGCCGGGGCGGCGGCCCCGGAGCTTGCGACCGCGGGTGGGCCGTGGTCGGCGTGCTGCGGCCGTTGTTTTGAGGTGACACGGTTTGACGGTACGCAGTGTTGGCGGCTTGGTCGGTCCCCGTTGGGCGGTCGTTGGGGTTTGCGGCACACCACCGGGCGAAAGCTTAGCCCGGGGTTCGGCTGGGCTGGCGACGGCGACGCCCTTGGGCGCCGCGACCTTCTTGGAGGCGTCGTCGGGGTGGTGCTCCCGCTTCTTCACACCGGGTTCTCCGGGGGAAACCCCAGATCCTCGGGATCTGGCGAGGGCGGCGCTCCTGCGTCGCTTGCCTCTTGGGGCCTCGCCTTGGATGTTCCACCGACCAACGGGACCTGTGGAGTGATGGTGGCTGGCGGCGGCGATTTTTGATCCTTTGTGTTTAACTACCTCGTAAGAAACAAGCATCTTATTTATGTCATATTTCTCCATTTTCTCTTTTTCACTAAGTTAAAAACACTAAGCTATTTTACTTAATTAGCAATATTTACTTAGTCCTGGTCTGTTTTTAACTTATGTCTCTGTTGGACCCACCGGGCGATGTCCGGGACTGGGCCCCGCCGGGCTGGCACTGGGAGGTCCTTACTACCGGGACACGCGGCTTGGTGAGAAATCCGGGTGACGTGGTCGACCCGGATATTCTTTGGTAGCCATCGCGTGGGCCACGGTCGGTGCAGAGAGAGCCGACCCCTAAGGAGGTGGTAAATCAGCGTATCAGGGAGGACGACGAGCACGTCCGTCGCTACATGTACTTGCTCGATACGGAGTATAACAGCAGTTGGTCGATTATTCGGAGGGTTACTTACCACGTGAGATATGATCCTGTGAGGGTTCCTTACCTATGGATGCGTAGCACCCGCGACTCAGCACCCCGCTGCTTAGGACCCGGTCGGAGTTAATTTGTTTGAGAGATGTCATGAATATGTATAAGTGATATTGTTCGATCGTGATGTATTAGGGTTAAATAAAATTATCCCGAGCTATGTAACTCTTGGTGTGTATTGATACGTTTAAATATTTCATCAATGTTGCTATTATAATTGAAATGAGGATCTGGAACATATTGACACTCTTTTTTCTAACTTGTTTAGGTATAAGTACCATTAGCTATTATCTATAAGCAATTTTGATGAAATGGATCTGGAACATATAATTACTCTCTTTTTCTAACTTAGGGAATTTTGACTTAGGGAATTTTGTGTATTTTCATAAAAGTATGGAGCCAAGAGACGAAGATGCGAAAAACTTGCTCGCGGGTTTAATCTGCGCGCCCGAGGGAGAGACCGATGTGAGCCAGTGGATGAACGACTCCGGTGAGGGAGATCCGGAGCTCACCCGAGGAGACGTCTCTGCTGAGGGAGAAGCCGACGGCTCCTGTGAGGGAGAAGCCGACGACTCCGGTGTGGGAGAAGCGAACGGCTCCGATAAGGGAGCAGCCGACGGCTCCGGTGGAGCCTTACAAATTACAAACACCGGCTCCGAGGTGCATATAGATATGTTAATTAATGAAGCATCCGTTGTCTATATACATGTATTAACAATCTTTATATTTTTATCCATCCGGTTCAAGCATATCAACCGGAAAAAAGACGAAACGAGGCGCAACAAAGAAGTTGGAAGATACAGAAAGATATAGGATCGAAATGATCGCGGCAGACGGCGCACCCGAGCTCCCCGCTGACGTTGCCCAAAAATTTGTGAAGAAAGGCAAAGTTCTAGTTAGGGATCACATCCCGATCACTGTTCATGAGTGGAATGATCCAAAAGATCCACGGAGACAAGGAATTTCATTTGTGATAAAAAAAGCCAAAGACCATCTTTTCAAAAAGATCATGTGTAATTTCACCTTACCCTTGCCGGAGGTGGACGAGAATGAGGCGTATGAGAATGAGGAGGTAGATGGTGAAGCTTATGTTACTAAAAAGAAACTTTAGTTACTGGAAAAGGTCGAGGCGTGGACTCTGAAAAAGATGGCCGAGCAATTAAAAAACTGGAAGAAAAGATTGAACCTTGACTTTGTTAAGAAGGGCTAGACTCCATATTTCACTCAAGGGTATGAGAAAATAAAACCCTTATGGGCAGGCTTTATGAAGTACAAGCTCTCAGCGAATGCAACGGAAAGGTCAAAAACAAATAAGGAAAACGCCGGCAAAAGGTATATCACCATATTATGGGGCAAGCTGGCTACAAGGGTTCCATGCCTAAGTGGGGATCACTCGCGAGCCGTTCTTGTGGGTCGAGCGGACAAGGTCATGGTTCTACGGGCATGGGGGCAAGTTGAACGCCGAAGGAAAAGCAATCTATAACCCTATAACCTGAGGTATAAAGAGAATCCTCTACCCATAGAAGATCTGAGAAGCGCAATAAAGGACGTTAAAGATGGGAGCTTCGTGACAGATAGAGAGAACGATGAGATCACATGCGCCCTCGGGAATAAGGAACACGTAGGGCGTACACGAGCCACAAAAGGCAACCCTCCGTGGAGTATTGGGTTTGAAGACACCAATAAGAAATACCCCGATAGAAGACGTCAACGGAAAAAGGACACGGAGGCAGCTGAAGCAGAGAGTCAGGCAAACTGAAGGCGTCAACTTGAAGAAAAGATAAAGTGGACGCAGGATGTAGCAATGCAGCAGCAGGAGCAAATTAACACACTTAGCCAACATCTAGTGTCTACCGGCGTACACACATGGTAGAAGGTGAAGTCGATGCTACCGGCGCCGCAAATTCTCATCGGAAAAGCAGCATTGTGTCCACGCAGCTCCCTGGTGATGATGCACCGCCGATGATGCACCCGGTGGATGATATCACGGAGATGATAACCTGTGAGCTCCACGTGAAGGTCGTCAATATAACCATCAAGGCGGCGGTCGGCTATGTCTTACCAATTGGCAACGAACAACCTCACCATATTCTTCTCGTTCCACAGGTCTACGTTGTTGTTGGGAGCGATGAAGTTGTCAACGGATTCGAGCGGGTGAAGCTTGAATTCCCTGAAGGTGAAGATGGAGAGGTGACTGAACCAGGAGAAGCCAAGAAGTTTACCGTTCTATGGCTATAGGAATGCATTGTGCTTCCAAATCAGACGGCAAGGCCATCGACTCCTCACCATTCTCCTCACTATACTCCTGAGCAAACCCAGAAATCACAAGGGACGAATACGAGGCGTGGAAATTGAAGCGGAAGGAGAAGAAAAAGGCAGATTTCTCCGAGACCAAAGAAGATATAGAACGAGCACGGAAAATGGTGAAGACTCTTCATCAACCCGAGCCGAGTCTGTCATCTGACTATGACCGCTCTATCCTGAAGTCACACCAGGAAATGGTGCGGTCGACGAAGAGTAGTAGCGCAAGAGGGAAAAGGGGGAAATCAGTTGCCCAGCTCGGAGAGCAGAGAAAACAATCCATCTCCCCGCTCAAAGTGATTTCCAATACCCAGGTGGGGCCGAGCACTAATGCTGACGAGCAAATTGATCCGGAGTTTATAGAACTATACGGAGAAACGGTAGCTGCTGCGGGTTTGTCCATTGCTGAGTATATGCAAACAGTAGACTACTTGCCCGAAGATGAATGTGCGTACAAATACCAGTACGGGAATCCTCTCATCAAATCCGAGGAGTTAAAGGATCTACCAACCAAAATGCGAAGAGTGCATAGTTGGTATATGGAAGCCGCTGCGAAATCTCAGGACTGGATATGTCTCGCAGTTAGAGACGAGAACTACGGGTATGGAGATGGAATGGTTCTGATTCAATTTGATGAATTGTTTCAGTTATTCCAGCAACATGCCCTCGACAAATCTATCATTAGTGCCTATTGTCTGTAAGTACTTATTTCTCTAATTAAGTCTATAGCTAGCTCACCTCGTTCATTGCATATTCATATATATATAGTACACTCACTATATTATAATTGCAGAATGAAGATACTCGAATGCAAAAGAGGACAAATCTAAGATATTGGGTTCATTGACCCACATTTTGTTAATCATAAGACTCTTGAGCTATGTACCAAGGATACAAAAGATAACATTCTGAGGGCAATAAGTTTTCAACAACACCGACGGGAAATACTATTTCCTTACTACTTCGGGTGAGTGTTACTGTGTTGTACACATTCTGTTTTCCTTACTCGATGTTCAGTGTATAATTGATGAGTTCTGCGTGCGCAGCTTCCACTATATTATGCTAATTTTCCAAGTTGACAAAGGAAAAGTACTAGTAATGGACCCAAAACGTAAGCCCCTAGCGATGTGGGCTTCCGTGCAGGAAACGATCCAGCGGTAATTTCAATCTTTATTAATTTAAGTCTTTATATATGGCACTATATCAACTACTTTGTTTCATTTTCGGATATCAAGTAATTACTAACTCTTTTTATTCTTTTTTCCCGGCCAGCGTTTGGAAGAGGTTCACAAAAAAGTCTCCTTGTGAATGGAAATCAGAGCTTACATTTTATATTGCGAAAGTAAGTACTACTATCTAGATCCGCGCATGTTCTTGATTCTAGTGTCGATACCATTATCATGGCTGGTTGATTATTATTTTGATTGAAACCATGTTCTCGTAAAGTGCTTGCAACAGGGAGACGGGAATCACTTATGTGGATACTATGTTTATGAGTTCATTCGTCAGACGACCTATCCCAAGGGCAGAGATTTAAACCACCTTCATGTACGTCAGTCGTCAATTT
Source organism: Alopecurus myosuroides (assembly GCA_028641055.1). Taxonomy (NCBI): domain Eukaryota; kingdom Viridiplantae; phylum Streptophyta; class Magnoliopsida; order Poales; family Poaceae; genus Alopecurus; species Alopecurus myosuroides. The sequence continues at coordinate 394,617,951 of CM054060.1, forward strand.
TTCTTATTACCATCTATTTTAGTTACTTAGTTTCATTAATATATATTGACCACTCTTCTTTATATTAGATCGAACGGCTCCGGGACGGTCTTCTACCAAGGGACCGCATACGAGCAATTCAGGAGGAAATTGCGGGCTTCTTAGATGCAGAGGTCATAAATGTAGATGGAGAGTACTATAGCGCCGGTTGGTCATGAATTTGATTTTGTAATTCATTCCATCGGTCGTGTAATATGCTGGATATACTTAGCTTCTGTAATATAAGTGTTTCTTCTTTTTCTATATATATGTATTACTTATTCACTCGTGGGATCCGGGAGGTCCGGGGAGGGGCCACCGAGGCTCCTCTCTTCTCGTGGGATCCGGGAGGTCCGGGGAAGGGCCATCGGGCTCCTCTCTTCACATGGGATCCGGGAGGTCCGGGGAGGAGCCAGCAAGGCTCCTTATCAGTGTATGGTGACAGGGGTATCGTAAAATCGAATTGATCGCAAAACAAAAAATAAAAAGGAAAACAATAAAGAGAAAAAAACTCTGTCGCGGCAGGGAAAATGGCAAAACTGGTGTCGTGGCAGAGTAGTCATTCATCCTGGTTCGTGTTAAGAACCGGGACGAATGCCCCTGGCCAGGTTCGCCACGTGGTCAGTCCCATTTGTCCCGGGTCCTGGCACAACCGGGACCAATGGGGGGGCCATTTGTCCCGTCTGGCCCATCCCGGTTGCACAACCGGGACAAATAGCCCTTACGAACCGGGACTAATGCCCCTGTTCCACTACTGCTTCCATTTAAAAGTAACAACTTCTGGAGCTGCTCGGATCGTTGCGCACTTCCATAACCCACTTCTAGTTGCATGTACACGGTAGTAGTTGTCCCAGCATCATCATGTACCCTATAACATAACTTGCAAGCAGAGCAAGACCCATACCACGGCAAGGAGATCTTACCAAACTGAACAACCTCGGTCGCTGATCTGTTGACATCATGGCGGCACGTACCTGGGGTACAAAACTCTCAACTTGGTACCAACTTAGAAAATGTTGTTCCGACTCGAGGAATGGCATATTGCCTCGTGAATATCAAATCGAGATCCTTTGTCCTGCCAATAACAAATTTGACAGGAAAATACCAAGATCATCCATCATGTGCTCCTATGATGGATTACATAGAAATAAGTAAGCACCCATACCTGCAGATTTGTTTAGGTCTTAACAACATTTAAGTGTAGCTAATAATACTCCGTTCTTAGCAGTTATATCTCAACGAATATTTCTGATGTAAGACCTGAATTCCGAAGGGCCAGAGATGGATACTGAGAATCTATTATTCTCTGCAACAAGGAAATTTCTGTATTTAAATTTAGTTCTACTGACTTATTTTATCTTGTGAAACTGTTGTTAGAATGAGATGAGTCATATTATATCTATTAAGGGCATGTACAATGGTTATATATTCGCTTTATCATATAGGATAATTGATGAGCTGGAGAAGAGAGAAACTAAAAAAGAGACTTGTTTTATCTTAGCTAAGAGATAATCTCTATCAGCACAATTTGTCTAAGCACAAATTTAATGATATCTAATTAACAGAGATAGGAGTAAGATATAACACAATGTAAACCATGTTTTATTACCATATCTTAATTATGTGGAGGGTATAAGGTAAGACTGTCTTAACAACCATTTTACATGCCCTAATAGTACACACTCGAAAGATTGGAGCGCATGCCCATCAGTAGGTCTGTTCTCTCATTCTTATCGGACCATGTCCTCTGAAATATGAACATAGCATTCTACTCTTAGTAAGCATATAATTGAACCTCACCAGGCTGTGTCACGTCAATCAAACTCTATCCAACTTACTTTGTTTAGTTGCTCTGCCCAAAGTATGAAATATCATATCCGTATCCAGCCAGCACAACGATAACTCATGCTTGTCCAAGTAGATACGTTCATGTTTCCATTGCAGTTCATCGCATATATACATCCTCCGAATTTTGGTCTCCAGATTCTTCTTTTATTTGGACTCGAAATTTAATCTGCGGACTTGGTTGTACTTCCTAGAGTCTGCATGTTCCCTTGGTGTTACCTGAAATGCTCTTTAGGACCAACTGGTTTGGCATCCTGATACCATCCATTCTCACATGGATCCTACAAAATATCACTTTGTTTTTCATATCATTGGAGTGAATTCAAAACCAACAAATGTTCATACTACTTGAAGCTTCTCAAAAGGGTCTAATATATCATCGAGAGATTCTTGAGCTTCACATGTATATATACTTATTATAGTCCAAGTTGAAACTTTCAGGTACATCCAGTTTGATTTTGGTGTAAGTTTCGTCATTGTGAAGTTTCCTTTCACATGGTCCACTATGGTCGGGAGACTCATCTTTTAATGCGATCATGTGGGAGGCGAAAAAGAAATTGGGTTTGTAAGGGACGAACTAGTACACACGGGTAAAGACAATCGTACGGAAACATACATCTGATAGTATCATTGATTAAATTCATTGTAGTTCTGCATGTGGGTACCTAGGCGAACAAACTGATGGACCGCCACCGTCGCTAACCGCTCTCCCATCTCCGACCACTTCCGGCCAAGCCAGGCACACATCCGGAAAGCTCCCAGCATTCTCTCTCCATCCATCCCGAAGAGGTTGACTTCCGAGTCGCCCCGCACGAGGGTGGTTTCGGAGGACCTCCAATCCGATATGACCTAGAATAACAATTCAAATAGATAAATGTATATATATATATATAATAGTTATTTGAAATATGAACATAGCATTCTTATCAGACCCGCACGAGGGTAGCGCTATTTGACACCCAGGGTATAGAATAGTTATTCTATACCCACCCTTTATCTCCACAACGGTAGATGATTTTTACTTCACGTAAATTTTGTAGTATTCTTTATGTCGAGTAGAACGTAATAAAATATATCCATGTCGTAAAAAAATTATTTATGTGACGCTATAAAAATATGACAATTTATGCTATTTTAATGACTTTTATGCTGCTATGAACTATATTTTTTTAATATTTACGCCGATTTTTCTATTATGGATCAACATGAACGTAAATATTTACACATGTAATATAATATTTTAACTTAGCAATATTAAATAAAATTATGGGTGCAAAATAAGTTCTCTGCACGCAGGGTGCTGAATAGGGTGTCTATATATATCTATATCTATACCTAATAATAAAGGCGTTAAGTCTTCCTTGGTTCGGTTTGGTAGGTCATTGATACTGCCCCTAAAGTTAGACACAAATTACCCACCCCTGCCACCGGTAAGTTAAAAAACGTTTCGTTTTGTTGGTGTGTTTTGTTTTGGGTGGTGTCAATCGTACGTGTCCTTAGTTTCTTATTCTTATTATGTCAAAAAACCGTTTTAGAAACCGTCTGTGATCCGAACGGTTTGGTATAAATTAGGAGTCCCTCACGGATACACTACAATCTCTAACGCATCGCTTTAGGCCTGGCATATTATAAAAGCAAAGGATTGGAGGCACCCAGGCCATAGAATACGAACGTCCAGCCAAAGGTGAAGGCCAAAGCGAGACTCGTCGCGTACGTCGAGAAGATTACCTAGAATAGACGAATCATGTGTCCGCCGCCGCAACCTTTAAGCGGGCGATGCTGTCTCTAGAGCTGTTGAATTTGTCGTCAATCTATCTGGCTTCCAGCTCGTGCCGAGAAGCATATCGTACGAATCGATGTTGCTCTGAACGGTGGCGTGGTAGTGCCGTAGTGGACGTGCTCGATCGCACGCTCCGCATGTCAGCATCCCCCTCCAAGCGTGTTCTCCACTACTCAGGTGATCCCTAAGCGTGTCGTTGCCCACGTACTTGTAGACGAGCATGTTCTTTCCATCTCCCTCGATGCCCACAAGCAGAGCAATTGGAACTTGGACGTGCTGATGGTGGAGACCGAGAAGTCGGCGAGATCCGCGCGGAACGCCAGCTCATGGACGTCGAAGCTCTTGATGGCCACGCGCCGCCTGTATTGAAGCCTGGCCTTCTACTGTACGGACCAGGCGGCTTTACTGACCACGGTAGCAGCGGACACAGCTGCGAGACGAGACGATCTGCTCCCCTGCTCAGCCATGTTGACCTTGACGCCCTCATGCCTTACTCTGCGACGAGGGCTGGCCGGGCACCTCCGCGACGCCATGGACATTAATATATCCAGTCCATCATGGCCTGCATGCGCCTTCGCGCCAGGCTACTTCACGAGGAGAGCAAGCAGAGCAGCCAGCATGCCCGCCCAGTCCGCCCAGATGTCACGAACTGCCATCGTCCAGTCGTCTCCTAGAACGCCGCGACATCCGAGACGACCACGATGTTGTCGTATGGGTTGCCCAAGGGGTGCCCTCGCAGGCTGACACACAGTGCTCGATGGAGAAGATGATGGTGTACTACGATCCTGGCCTCATCTGGGAGCAATTTCAGCTTGTTGATTGGACCAGATGACATCGAATCGTGGACAGAGATAGACACGAAGCCGACCATGGTTGGTTGCGGTGTTCAATCTCCGAGCTCGTAGGAATTGCAGCTGTGAGAAGACAGTTAACCCATTACTACAAGGAAAGAAAAGGACACACTAGGACTACATACTGCATCTGTGTCATGTGTTGCAACTTTCATGGCGAAGATGTAAAAACTATTGCTTTCATCTTCAGATATCGCCGACACGAAAAGGGGAGCTCATGTAGTGTGTTGTTTGAAGCATTATCCGATTATTGTAGGAAGTACTAGGTTAGCTACACAAAATTTGTCATATATAGATGTGTAACTAATATGGTAATACCCCTGTAATCGATACCAGAAATAAAGACACATCTCAATACTCACGTGCAATCAAATCATGCCTTGGGTGTGGTGTGTTTCGGAAGAAGCAAGTCACCAGAAGAAATTCCATGTATATACATCAAGTTAGCTAGCTAGGGAAAGTAGTCACAACCAAGCTAGCCAATTCGAATTCGGTAGGAGAAGGATGGGGAGGTAGGAGTCTATATTTTCTTTGTACGTGATCCGAGAAGCCAACTTGCTAGGTCTGGTGGTTGATCGTGCAGACCTGACCAAATCATGCTAAATTGCTAACTTCTCCTGACCCTGCAACTTGATGTCGGGAAGCAGGTCCAAGATCATGCGGACGCTGCCAGAAAGTTGATCCCACTCTTTTTGTTTTGTTTCAGCGGCCGCCTGCGCCAGCTACACGATCATGCATATGATCGCGCAAACGTTGTCCATGGACAGGTACGACGCTGCCAGCTGTGAACTCGTTACTGTTACCACAATTCAGCTGACTCGCGTTTACGTTACTCCCAACCGTCATTAGAGAAGCCCACGCCTATGCATCTCGTCGTTCGCCGTGTTAAAATAGGTCTAGCGTGTCCCTCACGTATGTGTACGTATGTATTATGTATCTGCTGATCATGTATATAATGGAAGGCGTGGCGTGGCTTTGACCCACCACGGAAACCCTAAAACTTAACTTGGTATCAGAGCCAAACCCTAGCCGCCGTCGCCGTCTCTCTCTCTCTGTCCGCCGCCGTAGCGCTCTCTCGCTACCGCCGCGATGACGACCAGCTCCGCCCTCACCCTCGCTGTGTCCGCCCCAAAGCCCCCGATCATCGCCCCACCTTCGGCATCGGCGCCTATCCCGGTGGTTCCGGCCATCGCGGTCTCTCTGGATCGCAGTAACTTCATGTTGTGGAGGGCTCTTATTCTTCCCAACTTCGCCGGAGTACGCCTCCACGGTTTTCTTGATGGCTCGGCGAAGGCGCCGGAGCCGACCGTGACGACAGGCACCGGCGACGCCGCTCGGATCGTGTCCAATCCCGAGTATGAGCAGTGGTGGACCCTTGATCAGAAGGTTCTCGGGCATCTCCTCAGTTCGATGCACGTGGAGATTTCCTCGCAGTTGATCGGCTGCAAGACGGCTGCTGATGCGTGGTCAGCCGTGCACGCCATGTTCGCCGCGGAAAACAGCGCTGGCGTTCGTAATCTTCGGCGCCAGATCCAGGCGCTGCGGAAGGGAGACAAGCCCGCCGGCGAGTACATGCAGAAGGTGAAGGCGCTTGCTGACGCCATGGCCGCCGCGGGATCACCTCTTCGCGATGATGAGATCATCGACTACATGCTGACCGGGCTCGGCTCGGTGTTTAACCCCATTGCCGCTTCGATGAACTTCGCGGGCGTGCCTGTCACGCTCACCGCGTTCTACTCAAGTGTCCTCCACTACGAGGCACTTCATCAGCAGCAGTTGGAGACCGAGGACTGGACATCCTCTGCCAACGCGGCGTCGCGCCCCGTCTACAACGCCAATCAGGGGCGCGCGTATGACTCTGGTCGCCCTACTGGCGGTCGCCCTGTCTACAACCAGCAGGGGCAGGGCAGCTATGGCCACGGCGGCCACGGCCAGGGCAGTCAAGGTCGCCCTGGCGGTACTGGCGGCAACAACCGCCAAGGAGGGAACGGCGGTGGCAATGGTAACAACCGCCAAGGAGGAGGAAACGGAGGCGGCAATGGCCGCAACCGGCGCTGGCGCCCCAAGTGTCAGATTTGCCAGAATTGGGGACACGAGGCTATAGATTGTCGCAGCCGCTACGACCACGACACTCGCGCCGCCAACTCCGCGTCTACCTCTACACACGAGCCTCCACACTGGGTCATGGATTCCGGTGCTACGGATCACCTCACGAGTGATCTCGAGCGTCTGCACGTCCACGAGCGCTACGGCGGGAAGGACCAAGTGCAAGTGGCTAATGGTGCAGGTCTGTCTATTTCGCATATTGGTCACTCTAAATTAGCCGGTTCATCTCTTGATTTGAAAAACATTCTCCATGTTCCACATATTAATCAGCACCTCCTTTCCGTTTATCGTCTTGTTACCGACAATGATGTTTTTGTGGAATTTCATCGTTTGTTCTTTCTTGTTAAGGACAAGGCCACGAAGAAAATTCTTCTTCACGGTAGAAGTCATGGAGGTCTATATCCCATCCCGCTTAGTCGAGCATCCACCACGTCCATTCGTCAGGCGTGTTCTAGCGTCAAGACGACCTCGTCCCAGTGGCACCAGCGTCTCGGTCATCCCACCAATAATGTCATTCAAAACATTGTTAGGAATAATGGTCTAGTGTGTTCGTCCGATATTCAGACTTCAGTTTGTGATGCTTGTCAGCGTGCTAAGAGTCGACAATTGCCTTATAATTTATCTCATCGTGTTTCCACTATGCCTCTTCAGTTAATTCATTCTGATGTTTGGGGGCCTGCCATTGCATCTTCGGGGGGGTATAAATATTATGTTAGCTTTGTTGATGATTACTCCCGTTTCTGTTGGATCTATCTTCTCAAGCACAAGTCTGATGTCGAGCAAGTGTTCTATGCTTTTCAGGCTCACGTTGAGCGTCTCCTTGGCACTAAAATCATAGCTGTCCAGTCGGATTGGGGTGGTGAGTATCATAAGCTGCATCGCTATTTTATGCGCACCGGCATCTCTCACCGTGTGTCTTGTCCACACACGTCACAGCAAAACGGGGTTGCTGAACGCAAACACCGTCATCTGGTAGAAACGGGTCTTGCTTTGCTGGCTCACTCTTCTCTCCCTCTACGTTTTTGGGATGAAGCATTTCTTGCTGCATGTTATCTCATTAATCGCATGCCCACACCTGTTCTTCAACAGGATACGCCCCTATATCGCCTCCTTAAGGTTAAGCCAGATTACTCCTTTCTTCGTACCTTTGGCTGCGCGTGCTGGCCAAGTTTGCGAAAGTATAACGCACATAAGCTTGCTTTTCGTTCTACTATGTGTGTGTTTCTTGGGTATAGCCCAATGCATAAGGGGTACAAATGTTTGGACCGTTCTACGGGACGCATCTACATCTCTCGTGACGTCATTTTTGATGAGTCTGTTTTTCCATATTCCACACCTGGAGTTACAGTTGACACCTCTGCTCTCGCGGATGCACTTTCATTCCCTTCCAATGAACCGGCTACGGGTGATACTATGCGTAAATATGACCTTTCCTATTTGTCCACTGACCGGCCTGGTTTAGGTCCTGTTTCTCCCGTGCAGGAAATTTCGGAGGTGCCTGCTGCGTCTCCGTCGTCGGCGATCGACGAACGTCTTGCACAGACGATCGACGTGCATGGCGCATGCACGCCCCTTGCGCCGAGCGCGTCTGGCCCGTCGTCGGACTGCTCTCGTGAGCCGGCCTGCTCGTCCTCTCCAGGCCCTGACTGCTCTCTTGGGCCGGCCCAGTCCTCTCCTAATGGCGCTAGTTCGTCGTCATCGCCGGATGCTCAGCTCGCGTCGCCCGCTGTCGAGGGTCCCTCTACCTCGACCGCGACGCCATCAGCTGCGCCTGGACACGGTATGGTCACACGTACACGTGACAACACTCGGCGTGAGAAGAAGATTACAGATGGGACGGTGCGATATGATCCTCGCAAGCGTGCGTTCCTTGCGATGCCCTCCTCTCATCATGATGCCCTCCGTGAGGCTCCCTGGCGTGTAGCGATGATTGATGAGCTCGATGCTCTTCACCACACCAAGACATGGGTTCTTGTCCCTCGTCCGCCAGGCGTCAATATTGTGGGAAGTAAATGGATATTCAAGACCAAGCATCGTCCAGATGGTTCTGTTGATAAGTATAAAGCACGCCTTGTCGCCCGTGGCTTCACACAGCAGCTTGGTATTGATTATGGTGATACGTTCAGTCCGGTGGTCAAGCCAGCTACAGTTCGTCTGGTTCTCTCTCTTGCGGTGTCTCGCGGGTGGAGTCTTCGGCAGATTGACGTCAGCAATGCATTCCTTCATGGTTATTTGTCTGAGGATGTTTACATGCAACAGCCGCCTGGTTTTGAAGACCCTAGGTATCCCTCACATGTGTGCAAGCTGCAACGGGCTCTCTATGGTCTCAAACAGTCCCCCCGTGCGTGGTATGCACGGCTCAGTGCACGTCTCTTCGAGCTGGGTTTTGTCTCCTCCAAAGCCGACACGTCCCTGTTCCTATTGCTTCAACGTGATATTCAAGTCTATATGCTTGTTTATGTGGATGATATCGTCATTGCCGGATCATCTCGGGGAGCTGTTGATGGGCTTGTTCGTTCTCTCGCGACCACTTTTCCTATTAAGGATCTCGGGCCGTTGAATTATTTTCTTGGCTTGGAAGCGTCGTACAATTCAGGGGGGATGACATTGTCGCAACGAAGGTATGCTTTGGATCTTTTGCATCGTGTGAGTATGGAGAATTGTAAGCCCACTTCCACGCCATTGTCTACATCGGATCAGCTTACGCGAGTGTCTGGAAAATCTCTTAGCACCGATGACTCTTTTCGGTATCGCAGTGTTGTTGGAGGACTGCAATATTTGACACTCACCCGCCCGGACATTTCGTTTGCAGTAAACAAGGTATGCCAGTTCCTTTCACAGCCCACTGACATTCATTGGGAAGCAGTTAAGCGTATTCTACGCTATGTAAAAGGAACATTGCACACGGGACTGAAGTTTCGGAAGGCTGTCTCCACTAGCATTAGTATCTTCACTGATGCAGATTGGGCAGGGTGCCCTGATGATCGCAGATCAACAGGAGGTTTTGCTATCTTTGTTGGACCGAACCTCATTGCTTGGAGTTCGAAGAAACAGCCGACAGTGTCGAGATCCAGTACCGAGGCCGAGTATAAAGCCTTGGCAAATGGAGCTGCTGAAGCCATCTGGGTTGAGTCACTACTCAAGGAGCTTGGTGTTTCACAGCAGCGTGTCCCCGTTCTATGGTGTGATAATTTAGGAGCCACGTACCTGACTGCTAACCCAGTTTTCCATGCGCGTACCAAGCACATTGAGATCGACTTTCATTTTGTGCGTGAGCGTGTTGCCTCTGGAGCGCTTGAGGTCAGGTTTATCTCTTCCAATGATCAGCTGGCTGATGTGTTCACCAAACCAGCCACTCGACAGATGCTAGACCGCTTTAGTACCAATCTAAACCTTGTAAGTAGAAGTTCAGATTGAGGGGGAGTGTTAAAATAGGTCTAGCGTGTCCCTCACGTATGTGTACGTATGTATTATGTATCTGCTGATCATGTATATAATGGAAGGCGTGGCGTGGCTTTGACCCACCACGGAAACCCTAAAACTTAACTCGCCGTGCACAGCAGCGCTCCGCCGCTGGTGCCTCTACCGGCCTCTCTCTTCTGCAACTCGGATGCGAGGATGGCTACATGACAAGCTGAGCTTGGGGGCGCGGCAACCTGCTCTCGCCTGCATCCTCTCGGACAAACTGCTGCTAGAACCGGAACGCTGCCACTTTGGGCTCGGTGAAGTTTGTCAGAATAGGTTTAAGCAAATTCAAGATTTGGGCACTGTGAAATAGCTTGGAAAGAAAAATTAGTAATTTTGGGCCGCTCTTTTGTGGTAGTTTTCTTCAGTCAGGTGAATGCACAATCACACAAACATGATTCGTAATGTATGTCCTTTCATGTACTACTTTTTAAGCTGGCTATATGTAAATGATGTTTTCAACGATCATAAGATGGAAATGTACAATAATTAGAAACATTCAATGCTTTGCGAGATCAAAAATACTTCTTGGAGAGACTTTCTCATATTTAATGATCACATTACATAAATTTGTTCCCGGCAGAGTGGGCGGCGTGTGTAATGGGTGGACTGATTGAAGTGGGAAGCAGAGAAGATACACGCGCCACCTAACCGCATAGTTGGCTGAGGTGGCTATGGTGGCACATGCCTCTCTTAGAGCTAGGACACCTACATGACCTAGGTAAAATAGCATTCAAAGGAGGCATTTGGGGCACCTGACTGCGATCGTGCTTCTGTGACACATGGCGGCAACACCAACGAGAATTTAGTTTTTTTTCCTCCGCAATGCAATTTTTTTATCTTCCGTTGCAACGCACGGGCAGTTTTGCTAGTATATATATACTAGTTGAGTGCCCGTGCGTTGCTACGGGACAAAAATTAGATATAGAAACATTGATCAAAACTTTTAAGTATGCACTTGCATGTGACTTTCGATTTTGTTGCGATAAATATCGGCCAAGGCTTGCTTCTCTTCTAACTAATGGGATCACCACATTCTACGAAAGATTGTTTCCACATGTCAAAATGTAATATCTAGCTCAAGGTTGCCAGAAAAATCCAATTGAAATTATGTAAAGAATTATAATTCTTAGTTGCACACTCTCAGCCGTGGCACTCAAGTAAAGCAAGTACACACTTTAAAAAAAAACAGTGCGGCCATATTTGCCAAAAGAAAGAGTACATGCCATATTGTGGTAAAAAGAGGAGTACAAAGTTCATTTCATCACTCTTCCTCTCACAGGCTCACAGGCTTGCTCACTCTCCTCTCGTCTCGCCACAAAGAGTGACCACCTAGCACTCTGCACAACTCCCGCTCACGGGCTCACATGTTTGCTGCATTGGACCCTGTATTTTCCGTGGTTAATAATGCTAACTCTATTGGTGTAATGATGTCAAGAGCACTATACTTTCACGGAAACGTTCCAATTCCAATGTTCGAAAGGGACTTGATCTTCTCTTTACCCCAAGATTTGTTTTCTGCTGCCAGTCAATAACCGGTACAAAATTAATACGATAGCACTACCGAGTACTTCAACTTGAGTTTCAATAAACACATGGGACAAATATAACATTCCCGAATCCATGTCCTTAATATTTACCAGACTCATCGGTATATGCTTGATGAACCTAGACGCAAAGTAGTCATCTAAATGAACTGATTATTGCATGAGCAAATCCCATTTTTTAAGTGGCATATTAAAACACACATTTACATTAACAGGCACTTCCACACACAAACTGGTACAATCATACCTCTTTAAAGTATATGCCCATGTCTGCTTTGGAAGAACCACAAATAAAATATCAGCTTTGGAATAATAAACACGCTGCTGCTCCATATATACTCATAATTCAGATAACAAAACTGCCTTCTGTAGTTGTTATTCCATACATACAAATTCAGAGAAAGAAAAGAATGATCTCAGATAAAAATTCATTAATTTTGAAGTCGTCGCACAAATGGTGGGACATACCCATCGGCGACCTGTCCATTTGGTGCAAGTACAAAGACTATGTAATTGGATATCAAGATAGAATGGCAAGCATGGCAGAAATAAATGTACTTTTGGATGCCGACGTCGACAACTACTGGAGGGAAGCGTCAAGATCACCACGGTGGCCCTTGGGGACGAGCAGCTTGACCTCCTGCGTGTAGAGGTGCCGCCCATGAAGACGCCAGTGTCAGAGCTCGCGTTCTCGGCCTCACGACCACCTCACCTCTAGGCGCCTTAGGTTCCAAACGTCATACTGCACCACCTCGTCAGCTGCCACTCCCTCAGCATCCACCATCCCAAGCCCGGGAGAGGCCGTCCCAGAATTCACCCTACCAAACCTCAATTGAGAAAATCATTGACATACTTCACCAAGTCCATATCTCCAAAAACAACCTGCATGACAAATGACACAATGTAGCTAACAACAGGAGGTACTAACTGAAAGACAATATTTATATTCCCAAACATTGGAAATAAAGAGATACATTTTGTTCTCACTGTTTCGGAAGGTCGTCAACATGAAGTATTATCCAGCTACAAAATCTTTGACGATACCTCGAATACACGCCAATAATTGGAAAAGGAGTATATGCATCCTATAATGCGGTTCTCGAGTGAACTCTTTTCCCTGGACACAAGAAAGGACGACATGAGGAGATACAAAATCGATTAACTGTTGTGGATACAAAATTGTTTCATCTATGTGAAACTGATGGTCACGGCAAAACACGGTATCATCAGGATCCAATTTATCTCCGGAATATATATCTAGGAACATGTGTGCATGATCTTCATCTAGGGAAAGCAGCGCACTGCTTGATCATCGAAAATGTACAGTGATAACAACTTAGCTACCCACAACTGCACCAAGAATGGAAAATGGCAGAACATGCCATCTAATCATCTCTGAAAACAACATATTAATAAACATTAAAAATACAGCACAAGGAGAACAATATAATATTAATCCCTCTTATGACGAAATATCTCAAGAACATGACTTGCCAGTCAAACACGGAGAATCCAATCCTGTAGAAACCTTCCCTGATATGATCCTTAGGTAGATAAGCGGCTTGACCCCCATGTATGATATGATCCTTAGGTAGATCTGCATCCAAAAAAGTACTGCTTCTACAGTGAAAGAGTTGAGCTGGAAAATTGAGCATGCATCAGACATTTCCAATTGATTAATATGCCTCATGTCTGCAAACATCTTTTCTAGGTCCTGAAAGAGAAAGCACTCAATTAGAATGCATGATTCGCATATCAAAGGCACGAAAAATAGTTGCAGAGCATAGTACCAGTACCCCATAGCAGTATCCCACCTAGGGACATCTAACCTCCTCTCCACGTTTTCTTCAAGATAATGCTCAATATACATGAGGTTCCCATTTCACAATATTGTAGACACCAATCGTGCTTATACACAACAGTCATGCTATCACAATTCTACCCAGTGAGTACAATAGTGTTGCAGCGCAAAAACAGTCAAACCAGCATGAAGCAAGCAAGAGATAACTTCACATCTGCAGATTCGTATTAGCAGAATATAATTAGAAATGAATTTTAAATAGAGCATGAAAAATCTACAAAAGAAAAAGAATCAGCATTAAGGACAGTACACATGCACCAGATCGAACTACTAAAAATCTTGTAGCTATAATGACATGACTTTATCAAGTCAGATCATCTGTCTCCATATTACATCGGGTGAGAAGGAATATAACAGATCCTAGATGAGAAAAGGAGACTTCAAATTAGGTAACAGATAAAGAAAGAACAATGTACACTGAATTACACATGAGATGTTCTTTGCTAAGTTATTTCCACACCTGAATCTGGCTGCAATACACCAATAGAAATCAGGAAAAAGGCGGCGCCAGGGGCGACCAGCTCTCCCGTCCAGCCCCGTCGGCCGGCGCCTCCTCTGCCGCTGCCGTCGCCGGCCTCGGTCGCGGCGGTGGCGGCACCCTCCGCTGCCGAAGGTGGTCGGGGGGCTCCTCTCGCGCGCGGTGGAGGGCAGGTCCGGGGGGGCGGCGGCGGCCCCGGTTGTGGAGGCCGAGCCGGCGGTGGCGGCGTCTGGCGACTCGGGGAGGATGACTCCGGGTGCGGCGGGCGCCGGGCGGCGGTGGGCGGCCAGGAGGGGTGCGGCGGCGCTGGTGGGTCGGGGCGGGCCTCGATCTGGGCCCGTCGGCCCGGGCGCGTGGCCTGGAGCGGATCTGCGTCGGTGGAGGCTCCCTGGGCGGCGGTCTGGCGCTGCGGTGGCCGCCGTCCGGCTGTTGCCGGCGGGCTGGGTGCGTGCCGGCTGTGCCGGCGGCCGGTGGCAACTGCGGGTGGCGGTTGGCCTGCGGCTGGGCCAGCGTGGAGGAGGTGCGGGTGGTGGAGGCTTGGTGGGTGCGCTGCACCGGCGTGGCGCCCGCCATTGGCGGGCTCGAGGTCGTCGGCGCGCGGGGTGCTTCGGTGGAGGAGGAGGCGCTGCATCCGGTAGTTGCCGCGGTGGCGTGGTCGTCCTCCTGCCGGCGTGGTGAGCAGGCGGCGGCGATGGAGGCGTGGAGGTCAGCGGGCGCGCGGAGGAGGTGGTGGTCTGGTGGTGGAGCTCGGTCGAAAGTTTTCTTCGGCCTTGGTTGGAGCCGGCAGCGGGGGCGGTCCGCCGTCGCGATCCCTTCTTGGAGGCGCTGCCGGGATGCTCTCACCACCTACCCGGGGAAGTGGAAGCCGGGGCGGCGGCCCCGGAGCTTGCGACCGCGGGTGGGCCGTGGTCGGCGTGCTGCGGCCGTTGTTTTGAGGTGACACGGTTTGACGGTACGCAGTGTTGGCGGCTTGGTCGGTCCCCGTTGGGCGGTCGTTGGGGTTTGCGGCACACCACCGGGCGAAAGCTTAGCCCGGGGTTCGGCTGGGCTGGCGACGGCGACGCCCTTGGGAGCCGCGACCTTCTTGGAGGCGTCGTCGGGGTGGTGCTCCCGCTTCTTCACACCGGGTTCTCCGGGGGAAACCCCAGATCCTCGGGATCTGGCGAGGGCGGCGCTCCTGCGTCGCTTGCCTCTTGGGGCCTCGCCTTGGATGTTCCACCGACCAACGGGACCTGTGGAGTGATGGTGGCTGGCGGCGGCGATTTTTCGTCTTCGGCTTGGGGGTGCGCGGCCCTGGGGCCGGCGTGGATGCCGGAGCGGCGGCTCCGGATTCTCACCTCCGTCGCGCGGCGCTGAGGTGGTGGTGCGTCGACTTCGGGCGTTTCGGGCGTCGTGGTCATCGGCACGTTTGGGGTGCAGCCCTGGGGCTGGCGGGGATGTCGGAGCGGCGGCTCCGGATGCTACGTCTCCGCTGTGGGGCGTCGAGTCTTCTGGTGTCGACTTTGGTCGCTTGGGCGTCATGGTCGTCGACCCGTGTGGTGCGCGGCTTCGGAGCCGGTGTGGATGTCGGAGCGGCGGCTCCGGTCTCTCTACTCCGCCGTGTTGCGGTGTGGAGTCTTGGTGTCGACCTTGGTTGTTAGGGCAACTTGGTCGTCGACCCGTGTGGGGCGCGGCCTCGGGGCCGGTGTGGATCGAGTTGTGTTTTTTCTTTTTTTAGGCCTTGTCCTATGTATTTGCTTCTCCTATATCAATAGAAAAGGCAAAGCTTTTGCCACGTTTCAAAAAAAAAAGAAATCAGGAAAACGGTAAATGATCAGTATTCAAGGAGATGAGGACATTCCACCAAAAAATATGAGTATTATGTACCTCATGCGCTTGAAACGAATATGTCCTTGGTGAGAGTGATCTGATCCATATGTTCTCGGTTAAACCTATAGCACATTGTAAAACGAGCGTCTAGACCATCTTGTTCTGCTCCAGCAGTCGGGCTAGAGGAAATCGATGAACCCTAGAGGTCCCCTTGTCGACACCCGAGACTTCCCAGCGCACACGGCGAAGAGCTCCGCCGTTGGCATGCCCAGCCGCTCGCTTCCATCGAGGTGACATGGTGCGTCTTGGAGGGGCACGTCGGGGCGGCTGGAGTCGTCATAGGTGGGAGTCGTCCAGCTCCAGCAGATTGCCTCATCGGCTATAACAGCGTGAGGTGCATGGGATCCTGCTTGCGAGGGCCGCGGCCGCTGCCCCGCCGGTGGATCCAGCTCCATCCCCGCCGCCCGGATCCTTTGTTCGCTTGTTGGTCAGCATGGCCTCCGTCCCCTCCGCCGGACACACGCTGGATGGCGGTGGTTCCATCATACCAGAGCGACGGGTGGTCGGAGTGAAGCCGCTGGAAGTGTCTGTCGACCCACCGCCGCGGCGTCTTCGCGTTCCACCGTGCAGGGCGACCCACCACCGCTGCCGGCTAGTGCAGGCCTCGGGCGAGGGAGCGGCAACTCTCTTGGGGGATGGCGGCGGGCTTTTCGGTAGGGCTAGGACGGCAGGAGGACGGTGGCGATGGGGAAGCACGTGATCGTCGGGGATGGGGATGCGATGCTTCTGGGGAGACCGTGGCGGCGTGCAGCGTTTAGGGTTTGTTTGGAGGGTGTGGGGTTGTTTGGGCTTGGCCCAATGCCATGCTCTCGCATTCGCGCCTACGAAAAGACAGACGACGGAGCGGACGATGGAGCGACCTGCCGAGGTAGTCCAATCAGGAGATTTTTGCGAATGTGTGAATTTTTTTCCACGTGAGGTTAAAGATAGGAGAGAATTTAGGGCGGTGTCATATTCTCCGTAATTACCTAAAAGTGGGGGTAGTTAGTTCTGCGGTGGCATTCCTTCTGTAATTTCGTTGAAGTGTGACACCACCGCCACAACAACCTTAATAGTAAAGATATATATATATATATATATATATATATATATATATATATATATATATATATAGGACTCCTATTATATACTCCTGGGTGTACGTACTCCTATATCCAATATACCTCGCATACATGTGTTTTATACCTACTTATTATTTTTCATATACCTCATTAATTATTCTAAGATACCTCGATGCAAATTGTATTAGAAAGGTATCACCAAACTTCTTAGTTTTTTCAATATACCATTTTTACGTACAGAAAAAACAGTATATAAGTAAATAATATTAAATATGTAGATTCAGTTGGATTTTTTAATAAATTTTATTTTGAGGTATCTACTATTTAATATTGAAGTATATTAAAAATGATAAATAGGTATAAGTGATTATGGTATGTGGTATATTGAATGTGGGAGCACGTACGCCTGGGTGTACAGAACCATTTTCCTATATATATATATATATATAGGGTCCCGCTGTTTGACATTTAGGGTGTAGAATAATTATTCTACACCCACCCTGTGTCTTTGCAACCGTACATGATTTTTATGTCACATAAATTTTGTCATATTTCTTATGTCGAGTAGAATGTAAAAAAATATTCACATGACATGATTTTTTTATTTACGTGATGCTACAAAAATATGAATAGAATACTCGTGTTTATGCTTTTTTACGAATTTCACATTTAGATGACTCATATTTTTCATTTTATGCAGTTTTTTTCTGTTACGGGGTAAAATGAATGTAAATATTTATATATATAACATAATTTTTCGAATTAGCAACATAAAAAAATAAAGGATGGAAAATACGACAAAATCAGAAAACTTATTTTGCATCCATTATTTTTCAACATAAAAAAATAATGGGGGCCCAAGGAACGTGGAACACCCAAAAATTTCACAAGATACACTACGGTGCGCTGATGCGCATGTAATACATGTTCATTGGGAGACCACAAGAGGAACGTATGAAAAGCACAGTAGCATATTTCCTTCGAAAAAAAACCAAGTTTGAATCGACCAGTAGGAGAAAGGAGTAACTTCTGACGGCTGATGCAATTGGGATGGCAGGACGCACTACCGGTTCAGCAGCAACATGGAACCTAAACAACACAATCAAATCACTTTGCCCCAAAGAACCAGTGAGGTTGTCAATCTCACCGGTTTTGATGAACACAAAGAGGTTAAACGTATGATGTGGAAAACAGTATCAAAACAGTAGCAGATGTGTGAAAACAGTGGAAGTGGTTGTATTATTGGTATGAGAAATTGGATCGGGGTCCACAGTTCACTAATGGTGTCTCTCCGTGAAAGATAAATAGATGTGTGGTGAAGAAATTACAGTTGGGCAATTGGCAGAAATGAAGGTTGCACCGTAGTGCATATGCAAGACATAAATATTATTATGTGATTCATGCGGGCATTACAACAAGATACATAGACCCTCATCCAACTTCATCTATGACTAATTAGCCACCCTTGGAATATCATCCGAACAAACATTGGGTATTAAGTTGCAACCAACAGAAAATTGCCTTAAGCAAAGTGTCTAATATAAACAATAACATCATTCTTAGACAAAGCATTGATATTTTCTCCCAAATGGAAACAACACATTCTCCATCCGTCACGGTTCTGTCACTCGAGCACAAATGCAAAGGAGGCATGAACCCACTATCGAGTATAAATACTCCCTCTTGGAGTTACTAGCATCTACTGGGCCAGAGCATCTACTAATAACGAAGAGCATGCAAGATCATAAATAATATATATATGAAGATAACATGAAAGATTGATAATCACAAGACATAGCATTCAACATTCATCGGATCCCAGCAAACACAACATGTTGCATTACATAAAGATGATCTCGATCATGTGAGGCGGCTCACGAGATCTAAACAAAAGGTCAAGGAACATAATCTACCCAACTTCTATAAACAAGTTCATACAAGTTCTATAGCAAGTAAAGTGTTTTGGTGAGATTCCGACACTCCGGAAGCGCCCCCCTCTAGCGTAAACAAAAAGTTGTGAAAACACAACTTCTTATATCTACCCCCTTGAGTCGTCGAAATGGGAGTACATCAGTGGGTATTTTTGATTTGTCGTGCCAAGGAACATGGAAGACCCAATTTTTTGAGAAGATTCACCACGGAGCGCCGAAGAGGGAGTTTCAAGCTAGAATTCCATAAACTTACAAGGGAATGTCTAAAGTCGGTCACACCTCGGGGTAGTATCTTGGCCCTCTAAACCTCCCACCACACTTATATATGATCTGGCACCACATATATTTTTGTGGGTTCATGATGCTACGAAGCCCCCGCTCCGGTGAAACCTGACCCAGTGGAGAAGTCAACTTTTTCCCTCTATCCCCATTACCGATGTTGACAGCGGGAACATTAGTAGAACTTTTTGATTGCTTCTGCTAGGGTGGGCCACAGTAACTTGGAAAACCAAAATCTTCCCGACCTATTCACAATGTTACCCCGGTTCGGCTGAAGTGGGAGTTTCGAGCTAAATATCCATTTAGGGAGTACGTGATGCCGTTGAAAACTGTCACACCTCCCACCACACTTTTCGACATATGGTATGGCAACACCTAGGTTTTGCTCGTTTGTGAATTAATTGTGTACGAAATAGCTATATATATTGAAAGAAGGGATGAAATTTGTCCAGAAATCAATGGCGGCAAAGAAACGTAAGAATGATAATTTAGAATAGGTCATTTATTGTGCATCTCGAAATACACAGGGAAAATACATCCTTTGCAATGTCTTTCCAGAATACACATGACAAAGGACGTGATACTTTTCCATGTATGTTGCGAAAACACACGGCAAATTTTTTTTGTCATAATATCCCCGTGAAGGACGTCGATGGCGCACACGTGTCACACAACTTTTTGTCGTGCCCATGTCTTTGTCTTGTGTTTTTTTGGTTATTGTGTCCTCTTCTTCTTTGCCATGTGTTCTTTCGTGCCTTCGCCGTGCTAGGTTGTTTGCATTTTGTTTTTGGCGGTTGATGCCGTGTGCCATGTCTTTGTCGTGTCATTTCTTGACGTGACACATCAAAGGGTTTCTTTGTCCTTTTCCGCACTAGGGGTCACATGGCAACGAGACGAGGAACGACTAAACCGTTTTTTCTAGTACTGATTGGGGCACCCTATCTAGTGGTAGAATAGCCTCCTTGCAAGGAGTTACGAGTCACTCTATTAGTCACACCCTTTGCATGCACGAAAGGGCCACATGGAACCTTCAGATTTATTTTACGATGTGTTGAAATACGTACAAGTGGGTTGTTTCTAATGCACGAAATAAGTATAGGCCGGATGGCCATATTACTCACTAATTCCAGCAATAATGAGCAGAGGGCCAACTACCCTATCATGTAAAGATTTCAAGACACCTATTGATGTAGTGCCATGTACTCCATCCGTTTCTTTTTACTCCTCGTATTAGATTTGTCCAAATTCAAACTTGTTAAAGTTTGACCAATTTTATAGGAAAAAATACCAACATTTAGAAAACCAAATAAATATCATTTGACTCATCATGTAATATAGTTTCATATAATGTCAATTTGATATTATAAATGTCGACATTTTGTTCCATAGACTTGGTCAAACTTTACAATGTTTGACTTAAGACAATTCTATTACGCGGAGTAAAAAGAAACGGAGGGAGTACCAAAGAAAAAGAGTTTTTCAAACTTCTCACCTCTTGGAAAACAGAGCATTACTACTCATTAACGATGAGTCCAGACCATGTCCTGAGCTCACTTCCTTATCATACCTTTGGCGTCTTATATAAAACCTACTAGTAAAGTACATAAATAACAAGAGGAGGTGTGTGTGTAATGTTTGTTTTTTCCTACGTCACACCCACATGTCATGTTTCTGGACAATGTGGATTCGTGGAATGAGAGGTACTGGGATGCCAAAACATAGTCTCGAGAAGTCACTGAGTGCGCTAGCTCTATGGCTCGTGTGTTACTGTGGTCGCACAAATGTGTATGAATACAAAATCACGCCTTGTGGCATCAAGTGTGTGGAAGTCTGGTAGCAAAGCATCAGGACACTATGCGTTGGTGTTTAATGAAGTTGCCGAATGGATCATGAATGCGGTGCATCAGATTAATTTCCATAGCATTGGGTTCTATCCCGAAACCCTTCGTAGAGAGTTTATGCCCAGAGTTTCGCTTTTTTGAGCGGGTTGCCTTCACGCTTCTTGATCCGCTCACGCACGCCGAATAACTTTTCGGCATTGTGAACCATGCATTAGCCATGTTTCGAATGGAGGAATATACACATTTAGTCCCACATCTTGTACCGCGCGTGCAATTTAGTCCCACATCTTGGGAACGTGTACTGACAGTCCCACATCTTGTCTAATGAAGACAATTTGGTCCTGAACCAATTAAAACGCGACAAGTGGACGACGACATGGACAAGTTAAGTTGCGCTGGATCTACACTTTGCTAGAAAACCCCCTGAATAGAATTTGTAAATGTGATATGGACCAAATCGTGAAAAATTCAATCAATGCCACAATCCCTCACCCCGAACCGTGGCCTGGCTCTCCCGGCGGCGACTGGAAGGCGATCATCGCTGGTGGCGATTGGAATTGAAGGAGAATGGAAGGTAAGAGCTTAGCGGCAAAGGAGAAAGGAGGTGGATCCATGGGAACAGCTCGCGGCTCGGGGAGACTGGCCGGATTCGTCTGTGGCGGCGGCGCAACGAGGAGCACGGAGCCGGGCGCATGGGAGCTGACAAGTGAAGTTTACTGGACTCCACCGGCAACGTCGAGGGAAACAAGGAGACGAACTCAATAGGTTAGCTCGATTTTCCCTGCTCGTTTGGGTTGCCCTGCTCGATTTCTCTGTTACTCGATTGCCCTGCTCGATTTCTCTATTACTCGATAGCTAGTGCCCTGCTCGATTGCTTCACTGATTACTGGAGAGCTAGTGTCGTGCTCGATTTCTTCACTGATTACTCGAGAGCTAGTGCCCTGCTCAATGTTGAATAGGATCAGTAGCTATGCTCTGCTCGACGGTTAGTTTTTATTTTGATGTGGAACATGACACCGTCAATGTGAGAGAATTGCAGGACAATACAAGGAATGTGAGAGAATTAAAAAAGAACAATGTGTTCTTGGTAACAAAGTTACTAATTGAAGAGAAGAAGAAAATGCAAGAAGAAACATAGGATTGTGATAATTCTGCTTCTTCTAGCTGTTGGTGTTCTTATGTATGCATTTCTAGCATCTCACAGTAGATGTTTTCTGTAATGTTGATCCAATTGTAGCAAGAATTGCAGTGATCATGTATCAAGGTTCTGTGAACTTACATTGGAATATAAATATTGTATTTTCAATGGATTATGAGTCTGTGATTTCCCATTGGATTATATGTGTGTCATGTGGTTATATGTGTATGTGTATGTGATTTCCCATTGGAACTAGAAGTAGCAGTACATGGAATCTGCAATTTAAGTTGAATTTTAGTAGCAGTACAAGAAGCAGTACATAAATATGTGTGTCCTGTGGTTATATGTGTATGAGTATGTAATTTCCCATTGGAACTAGAAGTAGCAGTACAAGGATTCTTCAATTTAACTTGAATTTTAGAAGCAGTACAAGTAGCAGCAGTACAGAAATACTGCAGTTTTACTTGAAACTGAAAGTAGCAGTACGATAAGAAATTCTGACCAAATTGTTCACTTTGCACTAGAGTAGCAGTACAGTAAGGAATTCTGAGCAAATGGTTCAGTTTGCACTAGAGTAGCAGTACAATAAGCAATTCTGACCAAATGGTTCACTTTGCACTAGAATAAAATTAAAAATTATATAGTTCACTTACGCACTAGAATAAAATTGACAAGTCACATATGAATCTAGCAGTACAATAAGCACTAGCAGTACAATAAAATTGACCAAATGGTTCACTTAAGCACTAGCAGTACAATAAGAAATTCTGACCAAATGTTGTACATGAAAATAAGCTAAAACATATTCTACAATTCATCAGCTGGTGGTGCACTTTGTGAAATATGAACTTCCTGGAATTCCAAATCTTGTGCAAAGATAAGATTGAGGTCTGGAATGTCTACTGCTGGTGCTAGCCTTGGATGTTGTGCATCACCAAACAAAAATGGTGTGCACTACCAGGACCTGTAGCATATGATCCCCTCCTCTGTGTTCTTGTTCTTGTAGTTGCTGGAACAGGTGCATCATGTGTACTGGCACTTGTCGAATCTTTGGCACTCCTTTTTTTGGTCTTTCTTCTGCCTATACCACTGATACCATCCTCTGGTGCTACATTTGGTCTTGGGGGGACAAAACCACCAATTCTTCTTGTACCTCTGTGAGTCAAACTCCCCCTTGATGTAGTTGTTGTTACTCTTTCTCTAGTTGCTGTTATGAAAGCATTTCTGACAGAGGGCCAAGAAGCCTATTAATTGACATATTTTGTAACTCCTGCATAATTATTGTGATAACACATTAGTATAAGTTCCCCTTAATAAAACATGTACTGAAACAAGTATAAAATGCACAAGTAAATATATTTTACAACCTCCTGCTGCATTGTATACACCATGCTTCCCAACATATTAGTAGGATCAAGCCTTTCATATGGAATATGAGGTATCACATACTGCACACAAGAATAAAATGTGGGATGTAAGTCAATGTGTGACCAAAAAAAGCATGAATTCTTTTGAGATGGATAAGGCAAATATACCTCTAAAATGGCAGAAATATCTATTTCTTCATCCACACCAGCACCATTATTCATCTCCATCCCTTCTCTCTGCCTGTCAAGGTACTTCTGGTGACGTTTCATGTTATGACCAGTTGTCCCACATGTGGAGAAGTGTATTGTGACTCCTGCCTTTGTGAAAACTTTCACTCCCTTTTTTATTTTCTCTTCGGGTGCTTTTCTCCTATTTTTTTAGGTCATCCCATAACTTTGGTGAATAGAGGTGGATGAATTGGGTATGCATTTGTTTTCTCCCAGAACACTCTCCCTCTAAGTGGTGCCAACTTGTATGCATAAGCTTTGTTGAATGAATCAATTGTGTAGCAGCTATGCACTAAATTTTCTGGATTGACTCTGTCATTTCTACAACATGCTATCACATGATGACATGGAATTCCACTAAGTTGCCACCGTTTGCAATCACAGGTTCTAGCTTTGAAATCCACCAAATAGTCTTTTTCCATCTCAAGCCTGCTCACAGTGTATAGATAGTTACCAGCAGGTTTAACCTTACAATTTCCACTCCATTCTGTAAACTTATCCAATTTCTTCTTAATCTTGGGGCAAATCCTTCCTGGCCACTTCTCTGCTTATCTCTGTTTGCTTTCATGCCTTTGAACAAGCTTGTAAAAAATTGTTTCTGGCATTGATAAGAATGCCATCTCCCTGGCATCAAGTATGTAGTTGTTGAACACCTCTGAATGGTTGTTCAACAACATATCACACTTGGAAATATCACTGAAAAATGCCTTCACCCATGTATTAGGGGGCAACTCTTCTATCCATGCAAAAGCATCTTCACATTCAGTCTTCATCTTTTCCATGCTTCCCTCCTACTTGGAAATATTTGTTGACCTAGCTATTGCCCAAAAATCATTCTTGAGTGTTTCTCCTCTATGCCCTGCCCTTTGAAAATTCTGGATCATATGGCGCACACAAAATCTATGCTCTGCATCTGGGAATACCTTTTGAACAACATTAATGAGACCCTGGAAAAGTGGAAGAAATAATTATTAACAAGAAGGAAAATTCACTACAATTATTAACATGAAGGAAAATGGTGCATTATAAATAAAGGAAAATTCACTACAATTATTAACATGAAGGAAAATTCAGTACACTTATTGACATGAATATTCAGGTGCATTCTAAATAAATGAAAGCTAAGATTTGTCACTCATACCGTCTATTTTTCACTCATTATGCTCTAAGGGGATGTGCTGGTGATGTTTAGAGCATCCCTAAGATCTGTGAGGAACCACTCCCAAGAGCTAGTGCACTCAACCTCGACAAGCCCAAATGCAATGGGAAAGATACAATCTTTTGTGTCTACTCCTACTGCTGTTAATAGCTGGCCCTTGTACTTAGTTTTGATAAAGCACCCATCAATACATATGAAAGGCCTACATCCAGCAAGTAACCCCCTTTTGCAACCATCACAACTCAGATAAGCAGTGGCCAAGTGTTTTTTTTCTGTTCTCCACTTGCAGGGTCATTTACTGTATTTGTAGTAATGAAGAATTTTGATCCAGGATTGCTAGTCCTTAGCTCATGCCCATAATCCATAAGCAAACACTACCAAATTACGCGCGATCCGGAACGTTTTGAGCAGCATGTTTTGATAACATCGTGTTGTTTCCGTCGCGGATGGCTGAAAAGTGGAATTTGCTCTTGAAGGACGCGGTCCATATCGATGTTTCTTATATGTTCCGTTGGGGATTTTTGTTCCTGGCCCAATAGGCCCAGTTGGAGGCGAGTTTCGTTCCACAAGAACGTCGCATATTAGTCGAATATATCCCTTTCATTGCTGTGATTTAACTTGTATCACTTAGATCCACTTAGATCCATCGAAACTTCTGTCAACTATTTCTCCATATTGTGAACTCGAATTATATCTATCTTAAGAAAATAAACATAGCAGTTGAAAATAAACATAGACTACATATTAGTAGAAACCACACAATATAACCAATGAGATTGTCGATCTAAACAGGACATCAGAAGCACGGGGGCAGCAGTAGGGGGCTAATAGAGCATCAGTAGGGGGCCGACAGCTCCTCCGATGGCAATGGATCCTCGAC
Organism: Alopecurus myosuroides; assembly: GCA_028641055.1. NCBI lineage: Eukaryota > Viridiplantae > Streptophyta > Magnoliopsida > Poales > Poaceae > Alopecurus > Alopecurus myosuroides. The sequence continues at coordinate 394,643,655 of CM054060.1, forward strand.
CGGAACTGGATCCTCCCTTGCCTGGGGAGTCACAGCTGCGGGGAGAGTGATCGGAGTTTTCTGCTCTGCCAGGGCTAAACCGATCTTTAGTTCCCCAACCTGCGAGGTCAGTTCGAGGTTGTTGTCCCTCAACTTGGACGTATCATCCATCAACTTCCGAAAAGCTACCAGGGAAGCTTCGCCCTGAGCCACCTTCTCCAACCTGGCATCGCGAGCCTTCTTGAGATTGTCGTAGGCGACCTTCAAGGCCTTCTCAAGCTCAACTTCTAGGATGTCAACCCTCTTCGCCAGAGCGGCGAAGATGACCGTCTGCTCGGCTTCATGTGCCATGTAGATAGTTTCCTGATAGGAAGTTGATGTTAATCTAAAAGGCAAAATGGATCTAAGAAAGATCAAATCACGAGGAATTCATAAACGAATCTACGAAAGATGAAAGCACGAGGAATTCTGAAAAGGATCTAAGAAAGACGAAATCACGCGGAATCCAGAAACGGATCATCAGTACGTGAACGGAAATGGAACCTACAAGAGGGCAGCAGACCGCTTCGCAGGTGGAGCCATGACCGCCTGGAGGAACGATCGAGCAGCTACTACGTCAAAGAGTTTTCGCTTGAGGGGAGGCGGTGAGGCAGATAGAGGATGAACTGAAGAGTGCTTCTATTTATACACCGGGAGGGGGAGTGGAACGGAGGAGCCGCATGCACGACAGAGCAATAACTGGTCGCCGGAACTAAAGGGACACGTTTCACGTTCACAAGATCGTGACGAACGCGGTTACTGCGGTGAGTGGAAGAGCGGTTGTTTCCAGACTTGGGCTATGATGGCACTTTCTTGGGCCCTCTCCTCTCAGGCACTTTTTATTGGGCCTTATAGCACTCTCTAGCCCATAATTATACTTCTACTGTTGCAGCCCAAAACAAGAAGGAAGAAATGTTGAAACTTCAACGAACACATAAAATGTCGAAATTTTGATTATTTTGACACGTTTCAACATCTTCCACACTTTAAAACACTACACATCATCCCAGAATGCATCGTCAAGTTCGTCGTCATCAGAGTCCTGCATAAGGCTCTCCCAGAATGCTTCGTCCATCTCCTCATCCGACGATGGTAGAGGGGCCAGCATTCCCCCGGGATGTACGAGCTCGCATCTTCGCGCCCCTCTAAGCGTCGAGCCGCAACTGCGCCTGTACCAGATCTGGGTGATCACGGCGGAACCTCTACATCGTGGCCTCTTCGTCCCGGCGGATGCGCAGCTGCACAAACGCGCGACGGTTCTCCTGCTCCTCCTTGCGGGTCACAATCCTAAGATCCGGGGCGAGGAACTCGGCAACTTTCCTGCTCTCGACGTCCCGGAAGTCGAGCTCGGCACGCGGGAGGCCGAACCGCCACACCGCCACGTAGAACGCGCGGGCCTCGAACTCGGGCGTGTCGAAGGTGCCCATCCACCACCGCACGCCGTTGTGTGTGATCACCACGGACCAGCGCCCGGACGGCCGCAGCTGCACACCTCGGAAGCCGGTGCTGCTTCTCACGCGCGGCGCCATTGGGCGGATCAACACCGAGAGTGAGGGGGGAGGTCGGGGGGCTGTGGCGGCGTGCAGTAATCAGCGCAGAGAGTGAGGGGGGGGGGGTCGGGGGGCTGTGGCGGCGTGCAGTAATCAGCGCCGAGAGTGAGGGGAGGTCGGAGGGGTGGGCTGTGGCGGTGGCTTAGAAGGTACGCGTTGTGTGGTCCGTGCTCGGTCGTATTTGAAGGGAATATGCCCGGGAGGCAATAATAAAATGGTTATTATATTATTCCTTGTTTATGATGAATGTTTATTTCTCATGCTAGAATTGTATTAACCGGAAACGTTGATACATGTGTGTTTAATAAACAAACAATGGTTCTTAGTAAAGCCTCTCTTTTAACTAGCTCGTTGATTAATAGATGATCAAGGTTTCCTGATCATGAACATTGGATGTTGTTAATAATGGGTTCATTTCATTAGAAGAATGATGTGATGAACATATACCCAAAGTGAATATAGCGATGCGATCAAGTCATTAAGTTTACATTGTTATATCAAACATACGAAGTAACTTATTCCTTAGACCATGAGATCATGTCAATCACTGATACTGAAAGGGTGCTTTGATGTCATCAAACTTCACACCGTAACAGGGTGACTATAATGGTGGCGTTAGTTATTCGGAAAGTATTAGTTGGGGATCATGGATCAAGACTGGGATTTTTTCCATCCAAAATGTCAGAGAGATATATTCTGGGCCCTCTCGGTGATATCACAGCAACACCGCTTGCAAGCACGTGATATGATCACAAGGATGTTAAATTATGGGAATGAGAAAAGAGTACTTGTCGGTAACGAGATTGAACAAGGTATGGTTGATACCAATGGTCGAATCTCGGACAAGTAAAATATCGCGAGACAAAGGGAATAGTTCACGACGTTGTTGGCTCACACGATCACGAGAGTCATCGTTGAATATATAGGAGTCATCACGGATCTCCAGATCCCGCTGTTGATTATTGATCGGAGAGGAGTCTCGATCATGTCTATGTTATTGGCGAACCGTAGGGTGACACACTTAAGGTTCAATGACGCATTTGAGAGGATACGGAATAACGAAGAATGTTTTGAGCAGCACCGAAATTGTTTCGGGGAATATTGAAATAGTCACCGGAATTGTTTCGGGGAATATTGAAATAGTTCAAGGTGGTATATGTTAATGTTGGATTAACAAATAGTTCAAGGGGGTAAGTGTTAATGTTTGTTAATAGGATTAACAAATATTAAAATAAATAAATGATATTGTTTTATTTATTTATTAAAGAAACCCCTTGGAAGTTTGAGTGGGAATTGATGGGAGAATGAGTGGGTTGAGTGGAGACTCCACCTACATGATGAGGGGAGAGGTGGAGGCACCAAAAATTCGTGGCTGCCTCCCCCTCCTATATAAAGAGGGGTTGGACCTCCCTCTCCCCACACACTTGCTCTCATCTTCACTTCCTCTCCACCCGCTGCTCCATTCCATGATCTCCGGCTTGGCGAAGCCCTGACCGTGGGATTCTTCACCACCACCACGCCGTCGTGCTGCTGGAGTTCCGAGGGATCCTCTACTTCCGCGCCCCGCTGGATCGAGGGAACGGAGGTCGTCATCAACCGTATGTGTGACCGATCACGGAGGCACCGCCGGATTGCTGTGCACATCTTCTCGCTCTCAGGATCGGCGTGAGTACGACTACGCCAAAAACGAGATTTGATCTTGTAACGCTTTTTGTCTGTGAGGGTATGTGTTCTCCTTAACCCTCTCTTTGCCCGTTGCACTTCGTCTCCTAGATTAGATCTTGGCTTTTCGGGTGTCTCTCGCGTAGGAATTTTTTTGTTTTCTCTGCAGCGACCCCTACAGTATTTATGCGATAGCGACAAGGTGGAGAAGTTCAGTGACCGTTGGCTTGCTGGGCTTTTGTTGAGTTCTGCAGTGATCAGTTGCACGATCTACCGGCACAAGGGATTTGATCTAAACTCTAGGTTTTAGCAACTATTAGCGATTTGATCTTTACTCGGGTTTTAGCACGAGGGATCTACCAGCGATAATATACCTTAGAAGTTTACGAAACAAACTAAACCTTAAAAATTCCAGGAAACAAACAAAATTACAATCTAGCCAGACAAAATAAGATGTTCATAGGCCTAGCTCAGCAGCAGCCTTGTCTATTCACCAACAATGCATATCCTTTGCTCCGGTTCTATAGCACCCCCATCTCAATGACCGCCTCCAACCTAGGGTCATCGGTCTCCCTCACAATGATCAAATCAGGTTGCTGATTATGAAAATTCTTGCCTTGGACGAAAACCATCCACACCAGCTTGTCGAGAATAATGCGGCCGTCGGTTTTCTTGTTGTAAGAAATGGTGGTGACATCCTCTTCTGCTCTAAGTCGTAGGCCAACGCTGCCATGATTCCTGAGGCCAGCGTGTTCCCCTATCAACTTAGGTAGTTTCTAAGCATGAAAGATAACATACCGTATTAGTATACCTTCTCATGGTTCTTGGAAATTTACTTGCAAGAAGAGGAGGGCGTCTTATAGATACATACCGTAGTATAGTGCTACAAGTTTGTGACGGTGAAACGAGTCACAAAAGGAAGACCAACATAGGGTCCAAGGGGTAGAAGCTGGGCCAGGCGGTTCTTCTCATATAGGATCTTTGCATCATCATGCCTCTCATCAGCATATAGGATGTTGGCATAATCATGCCTCTCATCAGCATAATTGTCAGAATCCTCATCATGGACCTCATCATCAGAATTGCTAGAATCCTCATCATGCATCTCATCATCATAATTGCTAGAATCCTCATCATGCATCTCATCATCAGAACTGCCATCTTCGCTGCAAACTGAGTCATCTTCGCTTGAAACTGAGTCATCTTTGCTTGAAATGCAAAGTGAGTCATCTTGGGCGTCACCAATAATAGCAACGTAGATAGTGGGCCTTGGTATCATGGAAAACACTAGCATGTCTCCCACGGAGATGTTCTTTTCCTCGATGAACTAGTCCCATTGTATCCCGTGCAAACGGGTCTTGCTCTGTTCTTTTGACACACGAAAGGTGTACTTCCTTCCATGGGAACTAAACAACACACGCTCGCCTACTAACTTGTTGAATGCTATCCGAGCAGTGCACGGTACAAACTATGCATCAGAAAATAAAAAGAAACATGGAAATTAGATATTGTAATAAAAACACAATACATAATATACAAGTGTAAGAAGAAGAATTGTTTTCTTACCACTGACTTGAGGTGACACTCTTGTACAGCAACACCGAACTTGGATGCATAAGGATCAACATTTGGGCAATTATTCTTGCACACATGGCGTGGAATACGCTGTTAATCAAGCAAAAAAGAAGCAGAAATTACAAAATGTGCATTACAGATTGGTTCTAAAAAAGAACAATTCTTTCATGAAGACATTTATTTAAAACTGGGGCCAAACTTCGAACAACTGGTAATGCCTCATAATAAAAGCACAACCATGTTTATCGAAGAAGTAATTCTACACTACCAAGAGCAATGCACAGTGAATGTGCTTGTACAATGCACAAGATAGTATGGAGCCGTCATTGCAATGAAATGGTGACACATTTTAATCATCGACTTAAAGGGATCATGCACATTCAAAACAACATCTATAGTCACGGCTCTGTACTCATTGGCCTCAGGGAACATAGAGACAAAGCAAGCATACGCAACTTTGCTACGACAGGTGGGCCAGCAAAATCAAAGACATGGCACATCTATTTGTTTCTAGTTCTTACTTTTGCTGGCCATCTGGTGGAGACAGTGAGGCATCAGCCAAATATACATGTGTCAAAGTCATCATCATTGACCAAATCAGCTCATAAATTGTGCATAGTGATAACAAGCCTCATAAACACATAGGTGATCATGCACTAAAGGGCATCCCTAGAATTCATTGTAACATGCAGTCAGAATAAACACATATGGAAAAATGTAAAACAAGCCTCATAAACACATTGCTAACACTTGGTACCAGAACGAGCCCAATACCAGGAAGTAATACAAGACGTGTCCTTCTATCACTACCACGTATTGGATCTGATCTCCTAACATTTATCATGGCATGCAAACCAAGGGAAAAAAGAATGCTTATAATAGCATGTACAAATACAAACACTCAAATTGTATACACTACAAGGTACTATAGACACTCTTTTTTCCTTTACCATGGCCTAGCTTAAATCATCGGCATATAACGAGAACATTCAAGGCAAAGAAAAGTGGAACAATGGAAACAAATGTAATACGATCCTCATATATCATTGTCATGCAAACCAAGGGCAAAAGGAGTGCCTATAAAAGCATGTAGAATACAAATACTCAAATTGTATACACTACAAGGTATTATAGACACTCTCTTTCCCTTTACCATGGCCTAGTTTAAATCATCGGCATATAACAAGGAGGACATTCAAGGCAAAGAAAAGTGGAACAATGGAAACAAATGTAATACGAGCCTCATATATCATTGCCATGCAAACCAAGGGATAAAAGAGTGCTTACAATAGCACGTCCGAATACAAATACTTAAATTGTATACACGACAAGGTATTATAGACACTCTCTTTCCCTTTACCTTGGCCTAGTTTAAATCATCGGCATATAACAAGGAGGAAATTCAAGGCAAAGAAAAGTGGAACAATAGAAACAAATTTAATACGCGCCTCATATATCATTTCCATGCAAACCAAGACAAAAAGAAGTATTTACAATAGCTTGTACGAATACAAATAATCAAATTGTATACACTACAAGGTATTGTAAACACGCTCTTTGCATTCACCATGGCCTAGTTTAAATCATCGACATATAACAAGGAGGACATTCAAGGCAAGGAAAAGTGGAACAATAGAAACAAATGTTATAAGAGTCTCATATATCATTGCCATGCAAACCAAAGGAAAAAAGAAGTGGCTATAATAGCATGTACGAATACAGATACTCAAATTGTATACACTACAAGGTATTATAAACGATCTTTGTCCCTTTACCATGGCCAAGTTTAATCATCGGCATATAACAAGGATAACATTCAAGGCAAAGTAAAGTGGAACAATGGAAACACATGTAATACGAGCCTCATATATCATTTCCATGCAAACCATAGGCTAGGCGAGTGCCTATGATAGCATATACGAATACAAATACTAAAATTGTATACACTACAAGGTATTATAGACACTCTCTTTGCCTTTACCATGGCCTAGTTTAAATCATCAGCATATAACGAGGACCTTCAAGGCAAAGAAAAAGTGGAACAATGGGAAAAAAAATGTAATACGAGCCTCATATATCATTTCCATGCAAACCAAAGGCCAAGAGAGTGTCTATAATAGAATGTACGAATACAAATACTCAAATTGTATACACTACAAGGTATTATCGACACTCTCTCGGCCTTTACCATGGCCTAGTTTAATCATTGGCATATAACTAGGAGGACATTCATCATGTTGATAAATTAGGATACACAAAAGAAAAACAGGTGGAACAATGGAAAATGCACAGAAAAAATGAATCTGAACTCAGAATTTCTAAGTACAACAAGTATAGTCACTACTAGCACCTAGCCTCGGTAAATCATTAGCCAAAGTGTTAATAATTGGCCAAAATTGAAATAACCTTGCAAAAATACCAAATCTAAGCCATGAACCCAAAAAAAAACGCCAAATCCAAGCCTAATCTAACTGAAGCACCCAAATCGGGTACTGAATTAAACCATAACCTATCGAAATTGTGGTGGAAATAGATGAACTAAGCGTGCCGAATATCCCAAACTTAGCAATAAAAAAAACCACGTCTACGGGAGAAAATACGAAGCAGAGACGTAGAATGAACGGTAAAAACATGTAGATCTACCGTGCATGTCGGCTACGCAGAAAAATCGAGGTAAATCTACAGATATACGATACATACAATGTATAAGAGGTTTAGATATCTTCTTACCGCCCTCGAAGAGGAAGGGACGAAGCACGCGGTGATCTGAAAAAAAGCTGATGAAGATCCTGCCTGTCAAGGGAGGAAGAGGAGGCATGGCCTTCGTTTCCCGCCGAGCATGGTCGCCGCGGTTCTGTCGATGTCCCGGCGGAACAAAACCCGCTGACGGAGAGAGGGTAAGCTCAGGAAGGCGGTGAGAGATATAGAGAGAGTGATATGACTATAAGACAGAGGGGGGAGGTGAGCGCAATTAATGGGCGCGCCTTCCCGAAGGGGTTGACTTCGCGTCTCCCGCGCAATAAAGGGTCGGCCTGGCGCCAATTGCCCAAAACATTGCGCAAGAATAATAATCACTTAACCACAAAATACTCCATCCGTTTGATCTGACAGAATAAAAACAATTTCCCCGATTTTTTTGAAAGAAAAAATGCAGATTCAATTTTTTGAAAACCAAGCTTATCTGAATTGTGTTGATTATTTAGTGATATCGTGCCTTTTTTATAAATGATTATCTACTTTCTTGGATGTGTTATGGTGGACACTATAAATTCCCAAGACAATGGTATGACCTAACTCTTCACAAGATTCCCTCCCATTTCTCCGTTCTGGGCGTTTCGGGCAAATAGGGCATTTTATTCGAGAGAGAAACACAGAGAGAAAGAAGTCGGGCTCTAAGTAGTCGTGGAACCCGCTAGAGAGAATTTGACGCCGGTGGAGCCCTAACACACATGACACACTCTAACACACATGGTATGTCATACCATGGGATTTGGTGGCATTCATACGATCCGGAGCCCCCCTCCGGAGAAACCATAGCGCCGTTGGGAAAAAAGGCGGAACTGCCATTCTGGCCCCTCTAAGTAAGCCGGAATGGGGTAGAAAAGTGGAACCAACTATTTGGTTGTGTGAGGTTAGGCACAAGGAACACCAAAGAAAATGTTAGGTTCCACCTCTTGCAAGATTCCCCTAGTTCCGTCAAATCCGGGAGTTTCGGGCTCTAAGTAGTCCTGGAACCCCTAGAAAGAATCTGACGCCGGTGAAACCCTAACACAGAGAGCGAGGTAATATTGAGCATCCAAGACCCATGCGACACTCTAGCACACATGGTATGGCGTTAAAATGGGATTTGGTGGCATTCAAACAATCTGGAGCCACCTCTCCGGAGAAACCATAGCCCCGCCGGGGAAAAAGACGGAACTGTCGTTCTGCCCCATCTACGTGAGCTGGAAGGGGGTAGCAAAATGGAACTAGCTGTTTGATTGTGTTAGTTAGGACCAAGGAACACCCAATATAATGGTAGGGCACACCTCTTGGCAAGATTCCCCCAGTTCCGTCACACCCAGGAGTTTCGGGCTCTCATTAATTAGTCCTGGAACCCGCGTGAAAGAATCCGACACCGGTGAAACCCTAACACAGAGAGCAAGGTAATATCGGGTATCCAAGACCATGACACACTCTAGCACACATGGTTTATGTCATACCATGGGATTTGGTGGCATTCATACGATCTGGAGCCCCCCTCCGGAGAAACCATGCACAGCCACGCTAGGGAAAAAGGCGGAATTGTCATCCTGGCCCCTCTACGTGAGCTGAAAGGGGTAGCAAAGTGGAACCAACTGTTTGGTTGTGTTATGTTAGGCCCAAGGAACACCAAATAAAATGTTAGGGTCCACCTCTTGGCAACATTCCCATAGTTCCGTCCAATCTGGGAGTTTTGGGCTCTAATAAGTAGTCTTGGAACCCGCTAGAGAGAATCCGACGCCGGTGAAGCCCTTACATAGAGAGAGAGGGAATCTTGGGCACCCAAGACCCATGAAACACTCTGACACACATGATATGGTATACCATGGAATTTGGTGGCATTCAGACGATCTGGAGCCACCTCTCCGGAGAACCCATAGCCCCGTTGGGGAAAATGACGGAATTATCGTTTTGACCCATCTACGTGAGCCGGAAGGGCGTAGAGAAGTCGAAATAACCATTTTTTGTGTTAGTTAGTCCCAAGGAACACCCAAGAGAATGGTAGGGCACACCTGGCAAGATTCCCCTAGTTTCGACACACCCCGGAGTTTCGGGCTCTCATTAATTAGTCCTGGAACCCGCGAGAGAGAAATCCGACACCGGTGAAACCCTAACACAAAGAGCAAGGTAATCTCGGGTATCCAATAGCATGGCACACTCTAACACACATGGAATGTCATACCATGGTATTTGGTGGCATTCATACGATCCGGAGCCCCCTCCGGAGAAACCATAACCCCGTTGGGGGGAAAAGGCGCAACTGCCGTTCTGTCCCCTCTACGTGAGCCGAAAGGGGGTAGCAAAGTGGAACCAAATGTTTGTTTGTGTTAGGTTTGGACCAATAAACACCAAATAAAATTTTAGTGTCCACCTGTTGGCGAGGTTCCCCTAGTTCCGTCAAATCCGGGAGTTCGGGCTCTAAGTAGTCCTGGAACCCGCTAGAAAGAATCCGACGTCGGTGAAGCCCTAACAGAGAGAGAGAGAGAGGGACTCTTGGGCATATAAGACCAATTACACACTCTAACACACATGGTATGGTATACCATGGGATTTGGTGGCATTCAGACGATTCGTAGCCCCCCTCCGGAAAAACCATAGCCCCCCGCTAGGGAAAAAGGCGGTACTGCCGTTCTGGCCCCTCTACGTGAGCCGGAAGGGGGTAGGGGAAATAGGGACCTGTCGTTCTGGCCCCTCTACGTGAGCTGAAAGGGGGTACCAAAGTGTAACAAATTGCTTGGTCGTGTTATGTTAGGATCAAGGAATACCCAAGACAAATGGTAGGGCCCACCTCTTGTCAAGATTCCCCCAGTTCCATTAGATCCGGGAGTTTCGGGCTCTCATTCAGCAGTCCTGGAACCCGCGAGAGAGAATTTGATGCCGATGAAACCCTAGCACAAAGAGCGAGGGAATCTTGGGCATCCAATACCCATGCCACACTCTAACACACATGTTATGGCATACCATGTGTTGTGGTGGCATTCAGACGTTCAAGAGCCCCCTCTCCGGAGACAACATAGCCCCGCTGGGGAAAAAGATGGAACCGACATTTTGGCCCCTCTACGTGAGCCGAAAAAGGGTAGTAAAGCGGAGCCAATTGTTTGGTTGTGTTAGGTTAGGCTCAAGGAACACCCAAGACAATGGTAGGGTAATTTATTTATTATTAGTAATAGTTTATGTCAGTAATTTATAGATGTCTTCCCATTTTCCTTAAATAACATATTTCCATCATGTATCCAACGGCCAGCAATGTTCTCCAGCCAATGTACCAAAATCTGGCGGGCGCTGAAAATTTCGCACCGCCCACCCAAATTATCGACCAAAAACTTTGCCGCCTATGCCGCCCTAAATTTCGAACCTCTCCCTCTTATCTTCCCCCTCACCGAAATTTCCCCCCCTCTTCTTGTCCGAAATCCCCCTTTCCTCCTAAACCCCATCTACTCCGCCCTGGCCTTCCACCTCGCCCTGTAGCTCGCCTTCCCGGGCTACCACCTGGCTGTCCCCGGTCTTCCACCTCGTCGTACAGCTTGCCTTCCCGGGCTTCCACTTTGTCGTCCCTGGTCGTCCACCCCGCCGCTAAGCTCGCCTTCCCGGGTTTCCAGCTCGCCGTCCAGGACGCCATCCAGATCTGCCATCTCGCCATCCAGATTTGATACCTCGCCGTCCAGGTCGCCGTCAAGATCTGCCACCTCGCCGTCCAGGTCGTCCTCAAGATCTGCCACCTCGCCTGCCTGGTAGCCGTCAAGTTCCTTTGGTTAGAGTTTGCTTATTTTCGAGCTTATATAAATCTTAAGATCACTTCTCCTGCGATCCTATCATACTTAGGTCCACAAATTAGATTACTGATATGATATGGTCAAACAACAAATTGCATCACTAAGATTTTCTAACACTATGTTGTCACATCCCAATGAAAGATAAGGCTATTTGTAAAGAACATGTATGCTATTTATTTTCATTTATTCGCATAAATCATCAATTCTAGACTTATATTGTAAGCTATTTATTTCCATTTATACCATGTTCACCATCTACGTAAGGCATGCCTTGCATGATAGCTCAACAATAAAGGTACTTATGTTGTGTGGAACTGCTGGCTTAATTACTGTTCTGCCATGTATTTTGTGCTACTATCCTAGTTGATTTGGTACATATGAACACTGCAGCTTAGGAACATTAAAGTCAAGAGTACATCTGGTAGGACAAAGATGCCTCCTGGTGGACATGGTTGTAAACGCAAGCTCGTCAAGGCCCATTGCGAGTATGCAGTTGCCCATGTCCATCCGTATGCAGATGACGAACTCAAGAGACCAGTGGTCCAAGACGAGGAGGCAGCTCCCCAAGGCCAGCAGGACGCTGCCCAAGGAGAGCATGCACTTGCCCATGGCAAGCTGGAAGCTGCCCAACTGAAGGAGGAGGCTGACGAGGTAGGCTCCCAATGCGAGCAGGTACCTCCCTACGCTGAGATGCCAGGTGTGCAAGGCGAGCTGCCACCATTCCTATGCGAGGGGCAAGGTTCCCAAGTCGAGAAGCAAGGTCCGGGAAGGATGCGTCACCTCCGCCCTAAAGATTAGTCGCATCAGATGGCCTCCCAAGTTCAACATCGATATTAACAAATAAGATGTCACAAGCAGCCCCGAGTAATTTTTACAGCTCTACCACCTCGCCGGCAACCAGGCTAGAGCAGACGAGCAAGAGATGTTGAACTGGTTCTAGGTGGTGCTAAAATGAGAAGCACAATCATGGATCTTGAACATTACAAAGGAATCCACCAAGTCGTGCGTGGGCAAAGACTCAATTCATCTGTGTGTTCCAAAGGGGATACAAACGTCCAGGCTTTTTTTGTGAAATGGAGATTCGACCCCAGCCTTTGCATCAAAGAAACATCCATGAGTCACTAGATATCTTCAGTGTCTCCTCCAGCTATCTGTTCATGCGCATGTACATCCAGTGTTTCTGAAAGACCATGAACAACATACCGAATTTCAAGGTGGCACCCATAATCTCTTGTTTTCACGCCAATGTCTGCAACATCACGAGAAGCCCAGAACGTGATCCATGGAATCCTTCTCTGAGCCATTACATCTAGCGAACAACTTCGCTCGTGTGCAAGATAACCTCATCCTTACAAGGACGGAAGCCCGTCGAGTTTCCACGGGAGACGACCTCGACAATTAATAATACTATCAAGCAACGGCACAACCACAGACAGGAGGGTCCTAGCCACCGAGTATGAGTCAAATAAGGCGAGGACTACCTCCGACGATCAAGACACGAAGGGTGTGTGGTGCCCCATCTAGAACACTTCATGACCTCGGGGACAAAGGCCACATCGTTAGGGGCTGGCCCAATTGCCGTTGAGGAAATAGAGTTCGGGGTGGTAACTGAGGTGGTAGAGGCGGAGGACAGGCTATCTACCACAACAAAGCACCCGAGACGGCAACAAGGTTCAAGCAAACACAACGGAAGGCCGAAGGCCGAAGAGACCACTGCTTTTACATACATGGCGGGGCCTCGTCGGTCCCATCCATTGTCGTTCTCAAGAGATTGTTGCGCTAGCTCAACGTTGTTGATCCCAACAAGAAATATTTTGTTTCGGTACAAATTTCGCTGCCTTGCAAAATCACAGAAAGTTCGTAAAATCCAAAAATTATTTTAGACAAATCAAACAAATTTCATTTGAATTTTAACAAATTTGAACTTACAAGTATGGATATAAAATGTATACATATTGAATTTTACTTGTATGTCCACCACTGCACCATATTGTTGTGCCAGGCTCGATTCATGGGAATGCCATATATATGCACAATAATTTCTATTTATTTTAGCATAAAAGTGAAATAGAACAAAAAATTATAGAATTAAGACTCGAACTAAAGATCTCCAAGCATCGAAAATAACATACTAACAACCCTGGCAGCCAACTTCATGGTGAACTACAACGATTCCCTTCATTTGTTTATCATAAATTTTAAATGTAGCGTTTTTTTGAACGAATTCTAAATATTCCCTACATCAGAGGGCTAGCCTGCTTGTAGGTTCCCTCTTCTCATACCGTACGCTTTCAAGTGGTAGAATATCCTCCTTATAAGGAGTTCCAAGTCACTCTAATCTAACAATGTAGAACTAAAGTTTAGTCACACCATTTGCATGCACGAAAGGGCCACATGGAACCTTCAGATTTATTTTAGGATGTATTGAAATAAGAATAAGTGGGTTGTTTTTAAGGCATGAAATGAGTATAGGTGGGATGGCCATATTACTCACTAATTCCAACAATAATGAGCAGAGGGCCAACTACCCTATGATGTAAAAGATTTCAACATACCTATTGATTTAGGGCTATGCACAAAAGAAAAGTGTCTGGCCAAATTCGTACCTCTTTGAAAACAGAGCATTACTACTCTTTAAGAATGAGCCGGACCATGTCCTGAGCTCACTTGCTTACCATACGTACCTTTATCGTCTTATATAAGACCTAGTAGTAAAGTGCGTAAATAAGAAGAGGATGGTGTGTATATACTGTGTGATTTTGGCCACGTCACACACACATGTCATGTTTCTATAGAATGGGGATTGGTACATCGGGAGGTACTGGGATGCCAAAGCATAGTGTCCAGAATTACGTAACTGAGTGCGCTAGATAATCCATCATGAGCACATACGATGGATTACATGAAAACAAGCAAGCACCCATACCTGCAGACTTGTTTGACGCTTAACAACATTGAAGTGTAGCTAATAATACTTCTACCTGAGCAGTTCTATCACAAAGAATTTTAATGATGTAAGACCTCAATTCCGAAGGGCCGGAGATGGATACTAAGAATCTATTCTTCTCTGCTACAAGTAAATTTTGTATTTAAATTTAATTCTATTGACTTATTTTATCATCTGAAACTGTTGTTAGAATGAGCTGAGTCATATTATATCTATTAAACGCATGTACAATGGTTATATATTAGACTTATCATATAGGACAATTGATGAGTTGGAGAAGAGAGAAACGAAAAAAAAATACTTGTCTTATCTTACCTAAGAGATATATAATCTATATCAGCACAATTTGTGTCAGCATAAATTTAATGTATCTAATTAACACTGATAGGACTAAGATATAAAACAATGTACATCATGTTTTATTATCATATCTTAATTATGTGGCGGGTATAAGATAACAATGTCTTAACAACTACTGTACATGCCCTAATACTACACACTCGAAAGATTGCAGCTCATGCCCATCAGTCGGTCCGTTCTCATTCTCATAGGAGCAAATCAAACATACATGTCCTCTGAAACATGATCCTATCATTCTACTCTTAGTAAGGATATAATTGAACCTCGCCAGGCTGTTTTGTTGCCCTATCCAAAGTATGAAATTTCATCCACGTACACTGGTAGAAAATAGGACTACAGTCCCGGTTCGCCAGGCCCATTAATCCCGGCAGCGCAACCGGGACTAAATAGGCGAGACTAAAGCACCCCCCCCCCCATTAATCCCGGCCTCTTACGAACCGCGGCTAAAGGCCCGGCCACGTGGGCGGGTGGCGTGAGCCGGGGGGGCGGAGGACCTTTAGTCCCGGTTGGCCACACGAACCGGGACTAAACTTTCTTTCGTAATTTCTTTAATTCATTTGGGTTTCTAATTATTTTTCACTCCAATTTTTCAGTCACTTTTTTCTCTCCAATTTTTCACTCCCTTTTTTTTTCAAAATTTGTATTATTTGCTTAGTGTCTAACTACAATTATCTCTAGTCAAATTACTTACTCGTGGTCAAACTTCCCGCTCGGTCACCCATCCTCCCACTACTCTAGCACTAGCACGCTTAACTTCCGAGTTCCATCCCGTCCCGCATCCAAGTGTTTCGCACGCATGTATGTGATAGGAGTATCATATCAATCCTATTAACATGTTGGTCGATGCCACATTTCTTTATTGTTTGAATTTCAAATAAATCTTTTAATAAACAAAAGTAATGATGTAATTAATAATTTTGAATAAATAAATAAACATTAACTTTTAAATTTGTATTATTTCTAAAAATACTATTAATATATCAAAATATTCAGAAAAATAAAACTAATTCATTTTTAAATCTTAAAAATACAAATAATATATCAAAAAATAAAGAAAAATAAAACTAATTCATTTTTAAATCTTAAAAATATAAATAATATATCAAAAATTAAGAAAAATAATACTAATTCATTTTAAAATCTTAAAAATACAAATAATATATCAAAAAATTAAGAAAAATAAAATTTTAAAATCTTAAAAAGACCAGTAGGCTCTTCCATTATTTTTAGAATGAGTTCAAAAATGTATTTTGAAATAAATCCAACTGGATGAGTTTGGAATTAATATAGAAATAATATCCATTACACTTTGCAACACTTTGCAAATTTTTCCAAGTCATTTAAAATACGAGTAGAGACATCACAATCATGAATAGAAAACAATCATATCACATTCATAACATAGAGTCTTACGATCACACATAGCACAAACATAAGTCTCATAATACAAGCTATGCTTCAAGAGCTACATACTAAGATATCCATTACATTTTAAGATATCCATTACATGCATATATCGAACGCATACATCTATGCCTCCGTCGAGTAGATGACGAACAACTTGTAGGAAACGTATGCATCTATGGCTGCATACTTGACGTTTGTCCAGTCCAGTGGGGTCTTCTCCCAATACCTGTGATTCCTGGAGGGGACACGTGACTTCATGGTTTCGTAGCCCTCGTGGATGAAGGCAGTTTCCATGGGAGCCATCCCGGTCTTGTGCCCGTACCAATCATCAAAATGGATAAGGTCCTGAAGATCAATGTAGTGATCTTCAGGTATCACAATACCCAAACGCATCAACTTCTGACGGTCTTGAGTGATGTCAACGCTGCAGAAGTCATACCCCTTGTTGACAAGAAAATCAACAAGTGCCGGAGAATGCTTTGAACTACTGCAACAACAAAAATTTGATACGTGTTAGATATGTTGCAACACATGTATTCTTCAGATGCAACAAACAAATCGAAGATGCAAGATTGTACGTGTGTGTTACCTTGACCATTGAAAGACCAAAACGGCCTCCTTGAACGCAATCTGGATGACGGCAACATCCCGTTGATCCGCCGTATACTCTAGATCAAGCCCGAACAACTGGTGTTCATCGGGAGAGGAGAAATAGAGATCGGTCAAATTTGCAAGAGCACCGGGGAGCCTCTCGCAATTGCCGGTGTAGCACACGTCGAGACTCTTGCTGCATGGTGTGGCCACACCATATCTCTTCAAAACTTCAGCCATGGTGCTTGGTGGAGGAAGATCGAAGAGAGGGAAGAGAAGAGAAGAAGAAACAGAGACTCGGGTGCGCACTGTAGCAATGGCGCCCTTCTGCCTCTCGCTCGCGAAATAAAACCGCTGCGCGGGAGTCGAGGAGTTTGTATCTTTAGTCCCGGGTGGCCAGGCCAACCGGGACTAAAGACAGGGATGCCAGCAGACTGGACCATTAGTCCAGGGTGGCCAGGCCAACCGGAATTAATGCCCTCCACACGCCTCCACGCGCTTCCCAACCCACGACGCATGACCTTCTGTCGCGGGTCTCCTCCCGACCCGGGACTAAAACCCCTTTAGTCACGGGGCGCGAAGTTTGAGGACTAATGGGGGCGTATGGAAGGCCTTTTTTCTACCAGTGGTATGCAGCCAGCATATCAATACCTCATGCTTGTCCACGTATATGTGTTCATGTTTCCATTGCAGCTCATCGCATATATGCTTTGTCTGAATTTTTGGCCCCAGATTCTTCTTTTTATTTGAAAAGTCGTTAACCCAAGACTCTACTGTTTTTTTTTCAAACATGGAACGGAGCCCCATTTCTTTTGTTGATACTACAAAAATATCTGAATTGCACTCGAAATTTAATCTACGGACTTGGTTGTACTTCCCAGAGTCTGCATGTTCCGCTGGTGTTACCTGAAATGTTCTTTAGCACCAACTGGTTTGGCATCCTGATACCATCCATTCTCACATGGATCCTACAAACTATCACTTTGTTGTTCATATCATTTGAGTGAATTCAAAACGAACTAATATTTTAGCCCAAATACTTGATGCTTCGCAAAAGGGTCTAATATCTCCTCGATAGATTCTAGAGCCTCACATGTATATATACTTATTATACTCAATGCTAAAACTTTCAGATACTTCCAGTATTATTTTGGTGTAAGTTTCATCATTGTGAAGTTTCATTCCATATGGTCCACTTCTCCAGGAAGGCTCATCTTTTAATGCGATCATGTGGGAGGTGAAAAAGAAATTGGGCATGTAAGGGACGAACTAGTACACTTTGGTAAGGAAAATCGTACGGAAACATGCATGTGATAGTATTATTGATGAAATTGGTTGTAGTTGTGGATGTGGGAACCTAGGTTAACAAATTAATGGACCGCCGTTGTCGCCGACCGATCTCCCATCTCTGGCCACCTACATCCACCCCGAAGAAATTGAATTCCACATCGCCCTACGTGGGGGTGGCTACGGAGGACCCTATCTGATCCGACCTAGAAGGAAAATTCAAATAGATAATTATATATATATATAGGAAACCCAAATGGGGCCCAAATGGGGAACCTAGGAGCATGGGCACCCGTATCAAATACCGTACATTTTAGGTAGATAGACATCATGAATACCTCGGGTATGTATACCTTGGGTATGTAGTACATATATATTCCCCTAGGTATGCACATAGTACGGTATACATACGTAAAAAGTATATATATTTATACGTATATATACATACCTGACAGGTATGCGTACACTTGTGTATACATATTCTTGGTATGTAAGGTATGTAAATACATTGGGTATGTATACCAAAGTGTATATATACGTCATACAGAGCCAAGTTATAGGTATTCAATGTATCCATAATGTACACCTGTACAAATTGAATAGTATTTTGTACAGAAGCATTGGCACCATGGAGAATCTCACTGGTAGAAAAAAGGCCTACAGTCCCGGTTCGACAGGCCCATTAATCCCGTCCGGGCAACCGGGACTAGCAATGCGCGACTAAAGGCCCCCTCCTATAGTCCCGCCATTTACGGACCGGGACTAAAGGCCCGTCCACGTTGGCGCCAGGAATCCGTCACGGCGGAGGCCCTTTAGTCCCGGTTCTTGTGGCCAACCGGGACTGAAAACCTGCGCAGGTTTAGGGTTTTAGGCCCCCTAAACCTGTTTCCTTTTTAATTTGTTTTGTTTTATTTCTTTTATATTTTATTTTGTGATTTATTTTAATTTTGATGAAGTTTCAGTACACATATATATATATATTTTACGATACTATATACATGCATATATATATGAAATTTCAAACAAGGAGAATTCAATAGGAATATATAATATATATTCAATATCGGGTGACCATATATACAACCTCGAACAAGTTTCCATATTACACAATTAAGATGGATGACCATACACAAATTCGAACAATTAATTAGATAGCTTATGCATATAATAGTCATCGTCGGTGGACGCATGATACTCTCCTTCCTTATCGATGACATGCCTAATGAAAAATCCTGCTATTTCCACTTGAATTGGTCGGAAGCGAGCTTCTGGAGTAAGCGCCCTCCGCAAGTTATTGAGACCCCTCCGCGTGGCCTCGTCCTTCTTCCTCTCAGAGATTTCTTTATGTATGTTCTCACAGACATAGTATCCACATAGACCGGTCCCCGGTGGCTGCTTATCCACACCTTTGACCACATTTTTAAATTGTAGCTGATGTTTGAATCCACCGACATGTCCAAGTGAGAACTGTCTCCAAACTCTACATTGCAAATAAAATTAAATGAACAAGGGAGTTATTAGCTTAGGAAATGAACAAAAGAGACCGATCGATATAGAGCGCAAATGATTGAAAAATAATTACCTTTGCATCATTTTTCTCATGTCGATCCAAAGATCTGTATTTGAATTCATAGAGTCAAAGATCAAAACTATGGAGTCGTTAAGATCAATTTTTAGCAGAATCCAGTGGAACCTGCGGACACGTTAGATGCACAGTCATGCATAACTTATCGATTAGACATACCATGCATGGAGTAAACAAAAGAGATGGGAACATGAGAGAAACACTCACCGAAAAAGGTAAGGAAATAGAATATATCTTTTGGATTCATGCTTTCTAAAAAATTTGTACAAGTCTTTCTCCACTTCTTTGGGGTGACGTTCTAACATAGTTCCATTAATGATTTGTGGGTCAATGAACCCAACATCATGGATGAGTCTTATTTTGCATTCCCAAATCTTCAATCTGCATAATATCGTACGCAACAATATAATTAGGACAATATATATATATATATATATATATATATATATATATATATATATATATATATATATAGTGTAGGCAATGAAGAACGAGATGACGTAGAAATAAATCACTTACAGAACGTAGCAACTCAGGATAGATTTGTCGAGCTCACGCAGATTGAACAGCTGGAACAATTCACTCATCTCAACTGTTACAGAGTACTTTTTAGTGTGATGCTCCTCTGTATAATCCACATACACAAATTCTTTGTCGGTCCATGTTATGAAATGTTTGTACCAACGTAGCAGAGCTTGCATTAGTGGTGGTAGATCCTTTTCCTTCGCAGGCTCGACGAGAGGCCCTTTCTTCTCATATTGTAATCGTACTACCTCAGCCACTGGCGCATTGTCTAGGCCTAAAAAGAGACGAAGATATATACCGGCCTCGGACGCAGTTTGCACGGCAGTAGGTAAAGTCAATCCCATTTCTGCCACAACATTTATGACCTCGGGGTCCTGTTCCGGAGCGGCTTTCACTATGAGAGGGGGGATCGATTTTTTACTCTGCAGCCCGAGCTGGGCAACTTGTTTCCCGCTTCTTTTCATTTTTCCTTTTCCTTTCTCCTCGTGCACTTTTTTTGCTTTCTCTTTCTCCTCCTCCAATATTCCTGCTTGCACACAAAGTTCATTATAATAGTCTTTAGGCAAATTCTTCTCGGCTTGGGACGGTGTCGACAAAAAACCCGTAGCCCAATAGTCTACAATCGGAGGGAATACTTCCTTGGGCTCAGGCTCCTTTTGCGCCTTCAGTCGGCCAATCCATTTGTCAACGTCAGCCTTCACGGCCAATTTTGTTTCAGCATCGCTAAGTTCCCAAGGCCTTGGGGGGAGAGGCTTCAGTGATGGCTCCGGTACCCGTGTGGTCTTAGCTACATAAGGCTCCGGGTTAATAGACCAAGAGCAGGTTCCCTTGCTGTCCGCCTGCCTCTGTTTCTTCGCTGGAGGAGGAATGGAGGGCGACGTCTGCTTAACCTCCGGAGGAGGAATGGGGGGCGACGTCTGCTTTTCCTCCGGAGGAGGAATGGGGGGAGACGGCTGCTTTTCCTCCGGAAGAGGAATGGGGGGAGACGACTGCTTTTCCTCCGGAGGAGGAATCGTGGGCGACGGTTGCTTAACCGCCGGAGGAGGAATCGTGGGCGACGGCATCTTACCCGCCGGAGACGGCGTCGAATGGCGTGAAGGAGGCGTAGGTGAACCAGCACCACCAGCACCACCACCACCAGCACCTGCACCATCGGAGGGGGGTGGACTTGTTAGCCTTGGCGTCTCGCCGGGAAACACTATGTACTTCTTTTTCCATAGAATGAACTGGCGCTTGACATCTCCAAGTCTTCTCTCCCCTTCGGGTGTAGCTATGTCAATCTCCAGGTCCTCAAACGCTTGGACTATGTCTTCCACCGTGACTCGAGCATAGCCATATGGAATGGGGTTGTTGTGATGGAGTGCTCCAGGTGTATAGGGTAAAGCACTGCCGGTAGCTACCTTCATGGAAATGTTCCCCACGGGATAATGCAGATCACATTCTTTCATCTCCTTTACATCATCCACGGGGTAGTGAGTCTCCGGTGCACGACTCTCGATCATCGGTGCATTAGCACCTGCAGTCGGGGCCTCCCTGGAAGCCACGCTGCTTCTCCGCTGATGCTGGCTTCCGAGATCCGCTGCATGTTCTTCATGGGGCCCTGCAGCCGCCGCTTTTTCTTTCTCAAGTATTCCCGCCACGATCTTCTTCAACTCATTGAATTCCGCTGCAAGATTCGACAGTTGATCTGCAGCCCGGTCCGTACCTCTCTTACGGCTTCTGTAACAGTACGGGTCACCCTCCTGGGAAAATCCTACTTTCCACGACAATCTGCCTTTGCCTCGTACATGTCCTCTGTGTTCAGGATTCCCGAGGGCATGGGTCAGTTGGTCTCTCTCTCTGTTGAACGTGATCACGCCCTGTTGAGCTAAGGTCATTGCGTCAACAAGTTCTTTTGTGGGAGCAAACTTTTTCTGCCGGTGAACACACTCCCCTGTCTCCGGGTCTAGCGATCCCCCATGCCCGTACCACCACATTTTGGCTCTTTCGTCCCATCCCTCTGTACCTAGACGGATTCCTCTTGCCCTTAGGCCGTCCTCCATTGCCTGCCACTTAGGCGCCAAAACGCGGTATCCTCCTGGCACCATAACATGATGGTATTGTTTCTTTTCCGCATTAGCCTTATTTTTTGCCGATATTTCCTTGAAATGCTCCGATGTATGTTGCGTCACAAATTCTGTCCAATCATCTCTCAGTTTCTCATGTTGTCCAGTGAAAATCGGAGTCTTGCCCTTGCTGACATATTCACGGAACAATTTTTTCTTGAAGTTCCGGAATGCTTCGGCCATCTTCTGAAGAGCGAACTCTTTGACTATCCTCCTCCTCTCACGTCCACCCGGAACGTCCTGACCGAATTCATCTTTTTTGTTGTATTCCGGAGGTAGAATGAAATGTGCAATAAGCTTTCTAAACATAATCTTTTTCGTTCTCTTGTCGACATAAGTGAAACCAACACGTGCTTTGTTTGGCTCCTTCCATTCCTGGACGGTGATCGGGACGGTATCTCTAACAATGACTCCGCATTGCTTGATAAACTTTGTGGTGTGCTGTAGGGGCTTGCCGATTACACTGACTGATTCGATGGTATATGTTTCTCCATCTTCCATTGACTGAGTCGCGCGCGTTAGTGCATATGTATTCACATTTCAGTAAGTTTGTATCACGAGAGTCCCAATGTATATATATATATATATATATATATATATATATATACCTCGCCGGAGGTGGTTGTTCTTTGCAATTGGAGATCGTCGTTTGTCGACGGTTGACCTCCGTCATCAATGTCCATTCCTTCAGCTCCTTGATCATCGACAATGTCCGTTGCTTCACCTCTTTCATCATCGACAATGTCCGTTCCTCCACGTTCTTGATCATCAAGGTTCAGATAAGAAGAGACTACATCGTCTAGTTGCTCATCTTCTGGGCCCGGCACATAATGGGTCTGGTCGGCTATCATGCCGTATATAATACCTTCAGCCTCCTGCTCTGTATACGTCAAGGCTCCATTGTCCGCCATATGTCACTCCTGCAGACATGCATATAGTAAAAATTAATTAAGTATATAGGAGACTTAGCAAATATTACACCCTCTTTCTCAAATTGTCCGCCATATGTCACTCCGGTGGAAGAACGATGACCACCGGAGGGGGAAAACCATACTTTAGAGGTGTGTCCAAGATTAGTTTCTCAAATGACTTGGAGAACCCCATAGCTACGTTGCATTTGCTTTTCTGGTCATTTTGGTATATTACACTTAATATTCTGAATTTATTGAATTAAAACTTATTTTCATTATTTTAATGAATTTAACTCAAATTCAAATATGGTCTCATTTTGAACTTTGTCAAACATGGTTGAAAATGATATAAACAGATAGCTTACATTTTTACGAACATTTCGCATATTTTTCCAAAAAAATTAAATTATAAATTAAAAGTTATTTGATTTAGAAGGTTATTTATATTCTGTAATTTAGAACAGTGGGCAGGTGACGTCATCATGACGTCACCCCTGGCGTGGCCGGCGATTGCAGATTAGGATCTCGGATCGACGATTCCGGCCACGGGGGATGCAACGGAGATGGGGACGAGGCCACTGTGCTGCTCGCCACGGGGGAGGGGACGGAGATGGGGACGAGGCCACGGCCACTGTGGTCTCGCCGGCGGCGAATCTGGCCGTGGGAGCGAGCGCGAGGGACGGCGACGGCGCGGCGACGGCGTTGGTTCGGCGTTGGTTCTAGGGCGACGCCGTTGGTTCTAGTTCGATGGCGTTGGTTCTAGGGCGACGGCGACGGCCCGCGGGGAACCTACCGGCCGGAGAGACGGCGACGGGGCGGGGGCGGAGCAGGGTGGAGGCGGTGGAGAGAAGGGCGCGACGAGGGCGACGGCGCGGCGACGGCGATGGCGATGGCGACGGCGACGGCGATCTGCGCGGGCGACGGCGACGGGGCAGAGGACGACTGGGCGCCGGCGCGAATGAAGACGAGGGTTTGGGGACTTAGAAAATTTTGGGGCAGGAAGGCATCGCACATATATAGGTCAAGCCTTTAGTCCCGGGTGGTGTCACGAACCGGGACTAAAGGTCCCCTGGGTACCCTCCGCGGGCCTTTAGTCCCGGGTGGTGTCACGAACCGGGACTAAAGGTGAAAATTTTCGCGGCGTTTTCGTTCCCGCGCAGAACGAGCCTTTAGTCCCGGTTCGTGACACCAACCGCGACTAAACGTGGTTATTCCAATCTTAAAAATACAAATAATATATCAGAAAATTCAGAAAAATAAAACTAATTCTTTTTCCAATCTTAAAAATACAAATAATATATCAGACAATTCAGAAAAATAAAACTAATTCTTTTTCCAATCTTAAAAATACAAATAATATATCAGACAATTCAGAAAAATAAAACTAATTCTTTTTCCAATCTTAAAAATACAAATAATATATCAGAAAACTCAGCTGAGAGAGGCTTGACTGGACAGGGTCAGAGCAAGCATAGTGAGGTCTACTCAGGGTGAGAGGATCTTTCAGAAATTTTCCCATGCATAGATAAAAAAGGAAGTACATAATGGCAAGAGTGGATCTAAACCTAAACGGAGAGCATAGATGCATGATCTGATATCTGCTGCTAGTCATACTCCTGCCTAGGCCTACATGAGAAAATTCAGAGCCCAGGACTGGGCCTGAGGGTAGCGCAGGCGGGGGATATCGCCGGCCCTGATGTAGTCCATGACGCTCTGTAGAGTCCGGCCGGACCACCATAGCCGACGACGGGCCTCGTGAAAGTTCCCAGGAGGCAGGCCGTCCTCCTCATACCTGGCGAGCGCCCTCTCACGCCGATTGATGAAGAAGGCATCCCAAGTATGTTGGTTATCGGGATGCCTACTGGGATCCCTCCGCTGCTCCGGCGTGAGCTCGTGATAGTAGTGGTTCGTGATGGCCGCCCGACGCGCCACACCTTGAGGAAGAGGAGGGACCGGCACTCCTCCGGCGCTCAGCATCCAACCGACGGGAACGTTGTAGCCGGGCGGGCAGGGGTAGTTCGAGGCCGAAAGTGCCTCCGCCTGGATGAATGTTAGAGTGGGTACGGTAGATGCCATGAGAGAGTGGTGAGTTTGTATGTGTTTATGCCAATGGTGTGGCAATTCATACATATATATAGCGAGAAGAAAACATCCCTTTAGTCCCGGTTGGGGACACCAACCGGGACTAAATGGGTTAGGGTTTCATTGGGAAACAGATCATCCCTTTAGTCCCGGTTGGGGACACCAACCGGGACTAAATAGGTTAGGGTTTTGTTTGGACCAATCAGATAGAATCACACGGATCGTGTGTTTCTTTAAAACGCTTGTGAGTCGTTGGATCCGGGGTGTGTTTCTTTCGAGCTGTTGTGAGCCGTTCGATCAGGGCTACGGTGTGTTTCTTTCGAGCTGTTGTGAGCCGTTGGATGAGGTGGTTTCCTAACCGTTGGATCAAAACCCTAGCACAACACTTTGTGAGACAGAGGACCCTATATATAGCCCACCTTCATACACCGGTCAGTTCATCGAGCAAATACAAAACATCCGGATTCGCCATCATACGTCCTGCCGTGCATTTGGTATGCATATATATTGCACCCAGTAGTCACGGTGGGGCTGTATGATGGCGATACCGATTGTTTTGTTCTACATCCCCCTTTAAGGTTTGATACATCATATATTCAGTTTATCGAGCAAATACAAAACATCCGGATTCGCCATCATACGTCCTACCGTGCATTTGGTATGCATATTGCACCGAGTAGCCACGGTAGGGCTGTATGATGGTGATACCGATTGTTTTGTTCTACACCCCCCCCTTTAACACATCCATCCATGCTATGGGTCAGTGTTCACTTTGAGCTCGGTTAGTAATGTGCAACTATTTGCTTGGTTCTGTTAGGGTGGCGCGTGGCGCGGGAGTTGCGACGCGTGGCGCGGGAGTTGTGACGCGTGGCCAGGAGGGCGCGGTATAAACTGTCGCGCCTCGAGCGCGTCTTCTCCTCTCCACGCACCGTCGCGCTTCCACCATGCCTCCGAGGAGGAACAGCACCACCGGCTTTCGCGGCGTCCGAGCACGGCAGAACGGAATGTTCAGCGCAGATATCCGCTGGGGGGACGACCGCATCCCCCTCGGGTCCTTTGCGACGGCGGCGGAGGCCGCTCGCGTCTGGGACGCGGCGGCCTGGCGCCTCAACCGCCCGCGTTCGCTGATGAACTTCAACGACTGCCACACCGTCTGGGAAGCGGAGGCCAGGGCGCCAAAGCCGCAGATCGTCACTGCCGCCGACCACCTCCACCTCCGTCACCGCGCGTTTCAGGGCCTAGTCGACGCCAGGGAAGAACGCATCGTCCGCGAGTATTACCGGAACAACCCGGGGGAGGAGAGCGCCGACGAGGAGCTCTGGCAGACCCGCGCGGCTGAGCGGGCGGAGCGCCGCCTCGAACGCCACCTCGCGTTAGATGCCGCTCGGGAGGCGAGGACGAGGGCGCTGCAAGAGCTTCATCGGGCCGACCGCGCCGGCGAAGTCTGGGCCTCCGACGATCCAAGGTGGGGGCCTATCTCGGACATACCATCATGCACCTCCGACGACGACGAGGTGGTCACCGACGAGTTCGCCGACGACGATGACCCGGAGGAGGTCACTGACGAGTTCCCCGACGACGACGAGGAGGAGTAGTGTTCGTATGTTCTCTCTGTTTAATAAAAGAATTTGTATTCCGGCGACACAGCGGCGCGCTAGCGCGTCTGTTTTCTGTTTTTAATAAAAGTTGTGTGACATTTAAGTAACTTTCTGTTTTCCATGCTTTCCACTCGTTTTCTCAAATATTTTGCAAAGGAGTTAGTCTTAAACACATCAGAGATAATATAATTCACATGATCCATTCAAAAAAGTTTGGTACACAATAAATTATTACACATCAATTCTTCCCTTGTGTCCCTGCTTTCTTACGATCTGGCCGTATCCATGGAGCATCCTCATCATTTAACTTAATGCTTGGGTCAGTGTTGACTTTGAAGGGCGGAATTTCACCAAACATATTATAATCTTCTGACATGTCTGTCTTGTCCTCCACTCCCACGATGTTTCTTTTCCCTGAAAGAACAATGTGACGCTTTGGATCATCACATGATGTACTGATCGTTTTCTTATCTTTCCGTTTCCTCGGTTTGCTACTCATGTCCTTCAAATAGAAAACCTGAGCGACATCTTTTGCTAGGACGAATGGTTCGTCAAGGTAACCAAGATTGTCGAAATCCACCATTGTCATTCCGTATTGCTCGTCCACCTTTACCCCACCTCCTGTTAGCTTGAACCATTTGCACCGGAACAAAGGGACCTTAAAGGAGGGTCCATAGTCAAGTTCCCATATCTCCTCTATGTAACCATAATATGTGACCTTTTGCCCAATCTCGGTTGCTGCATCAAAGCGGACACCACTGTTTTGGTTGGTGCTCTTTTTATCTTGGGAGATCGTGTAAAATGTATTCCCATTAATCTCGTACCCTTGGAAAGTCGTTATAGTCGAAGATGGTGTCTTGGCCAACATGTACAGCTGATCTCCAACATCATTGTCATTCATTAAATGTTTTCGCAACCAACTGCCGAAAGTCTCCATGTGGGCCTTTCTAATGCATGATTCAGGCTTTCCCGGGATGTTCGAGCGTAAAATATTCTTGTGTTGCTCGAAGTACGGAGCCACCAAGCTCGAATTTTGCAGAACTGTGTAGTGTGCTTCAGTCATAGAATGACCGTCCATACATATCGTTGATTTCCTTCCGATCGTGCCTCTTCCACTTAGTCTCCCCTCGTGCCGCGATTGAGGAATACCAATCGGCTTAAGGTCAGGAACATAGTCCTTTACGATGCTACCTTCTGGCCTAGCACGGTTACGAACATATTTCTTTAATACTCCCATAAACCTCTCGAAGGGGAACATATTGTGTAGAAATACAGGACCGAGAATGGAAATCTCTTCGACTAGGTGGACCAGGAGGTGCGTCATAATATTGAAGAAGGATGGTGGAAACAGCAACTCGAAACTGACGAGACATTGGACCACATCGTTCTGTAACCGTGGTAGATCTTCTGGACTGATTACCTTCTGAGAGATTGCATTGAGGAATGCACACAGCTTCACAATGGCTACTCGAACATTTTCCTTTAGGAGGGCCCTCAAAGCAATCGGAAGCAATTGCGTCATAATCACGTGGCAGTCGTGAGACTTCAGGTTTTGGAACTTTTTGTCCGCCATGTTTATTATTCCCTTTATATTCGACGAGAAGCCAGACGGGACCTTCATACTGCTCAGGCATTCAAAAAAAATGACCTTCTCTTCCTTCGTAAGAGCGTAGCTGGCACGACCTTGAAACCATTCCGGATGCCGGTCATCTGGGTCTTTCAAAAGTTGCTGATCCCGCCGTGCTTCCTTTGTATCCTTTGTCTTCCCATACACGCCCAAGAAGCTTAGCAGGTTCACGCAAACATTCTTCGTAACATGCATCACGTCGATTGCAGAGCGGACATCTAGGACTTTCCAATACTGTAGCTCCCAAAATATCGATTTCTTTTTCCACATGGGTACGTTCCCGTCAACTCCCTGCGGAACTGATTGTCCGCCAGGTCGACCCTTTCCAAAGATGACATTCAAATCCTTGACCATATCAAATATCTCAGCTCCAGTACGTTCCGCGGGCTTCGGACGGTGATCTGCCTTGCCATTGAAATGCTTGCCTTTCTTTCTTACGTTATGATTTCGGGGAAGAAATCGACGATGACCCAGGTACACGTTCTTCCTACAATTATCCAAAAATACACTTTCAGTCTCATGTAAGCAGTGCGTGCATGCTTTGTATCCCTTATTTGATTGTCCCGAAAGGTTACTGAGAGCAGGCCAATCGTTGATGGTTACAAAAAGCAACGCTCGTAGGTTAAATTCCTCTTCTTTGTGCGCATCCCACACAGGTACACCAGGTCTGCCCCACAATTGTAAAAGTTCATCAACTAATGGCCTTAGGTACACATCGATGTCGTTGCCGGGTTGCTTCGGACCTTGGATGAGCACTGGCATCATAATGAACTTCCGCTTCATGCACAACCAAGGAGGAAGGTTGTAGATGCATAGAGTCACGGGCCAGGTGCTATGGCTGGAGCTCTGCTCGCCAAAAGGATTCATGCCATCAGTACTTAGACCAAATCTTATGTTCCTTGCGTCAGCTGAAAAATCTTTGAACTCTCTGTCGATCTTTCTCCATTGCGTTCCATCAGCGGGGTGTCTCAACTCCCCGTCGGACTTACGGTCCTCTTTGTGCCATCGCAACAACTTGGCATGCTCTTTGTTCATGAACAGGCGTTTCAGCCGAGGTATTATAGGAGCATACCACATCACCTTGGCGGGAACCCTCTTCCTGGGTTTCTCGCCCTCAACATCGTCACCAGGGTCATCGCCTCTGATCTTATAACGCAATGCAGTGCATACAGGGCATTCATTCAAATCCTCGTATGCACCACGGTAGAGGACACAGTCGTTAATGCATGCATGTATCTTCAGAATCTCTAAACCTAGAGGGCACACAACCTTCTTTGCTTCGTACGTACTGGCGGGCAACTCGTTATTCTTCGGAAACATATTCTTCAACATTTTCAGCAAATTTTCAAATGATGAGTCAGCTACACCTTCCCGTGCCTTCCATTTCAGCAAATCCAGTGTGCAGCCCAGCTTTTTCAGACTATTGTCGCATCCTGGGTACAGCGACTTCGTGTGATCCTCTAACATGCGATCCAAATTCCTCCCTCTCCTTGTCAGTTTCGCAGCGTCTCCGTGCATCAGCAATGGTCCGACCAAGATCATCATCGGGCTCATCATGTGCCTCTTCTTCACCTTCACCAATCCCTTCCCCACCTTCAGCATCATCCTCCATGAAGGTATCACCGAAAGCGTCATGATAGTTGAAATCGATATCATCCTCTTCTTCATCTTCTTCCATTCTAACCCCTCTTTCTCCATGCTTGGTCCAACAATTATAGCTTGGCATGAAACCGTGCCGAAGCAGGTGCATGTGAACGACTCTTGAGGAGGAGTGACCCTTCTCATTCTTACATTCAGCACATGGACAGATGATAAAACCTCGCTGCTTGTTCGCATTTGCCACTAAGAGGAAATCTTTCAAACCCGTAGTGAACTCGCCGGAGAGTCGGTTACCGTACATCCATTGCCGATTCATCTGCATTATTATTATATAAAGTATATAATTAACCATCATGCATTTGTTAAACTAACTAGCTGGAAATAATACAAATCATGAAAGGGTTCAAGTTGCTAACCGCGACCGCGGAGGTAAAATAAATGAAAACGCTCAAGTGCGGCTCGGACACTTAATATCATCTGTGTTTCATGCTATCGGGCATTTCATCGAACACCTTGTGTGCATAGTAGGAACCAAAAGCATACCCACCACCCCTTGTGAATGTTGTGAGCAGAAGTGACACCAAATGTGGCTAAGTGCAGCGAGCTGAGTTCTATATATAGGGATGGGCCTTTAGTCCCGGTTCACCTGGACAACCGCGGCTAAAGGCCGTGGGGCCAGACCGATGACCTATTAGCGCCGGTTGGTGTGGCCAACCGGGACTAAAGCCCCTCCCCTCCGACAGCTGTGGACCGAGCGCGCTGGGCCCAGACTATTGGTCGCGGGTCTCGTCCCGAACCGCGACTAAGGACCCCTATGGTCGCGAGCCGATTATTTTGGGGACTAATGGGGGCGTACCGAAGGCCTATTTTCTACCAGTGTCTGTTAATTTAGCTATATATATATATATATATATATATATATATATATATATATATGTTTCCAGATCTTAAAAATTCATCATCATAAAATATATCATTACAATACAATTATAACATCCACATCATTGTGCATAATATAAATAACGACATAATAGTTCATACAAGTTCTATAGCAAGTAAAGTGTTTTGGTGAGATTCCGACACTCCGGAAGCTCCCCCCCCTCTAGCGTAAACAAAAGGTTGAGAAAACACAACTTCTTATATCTACTCCCTTGAGTCGTCGAAATGGGGGTATATCAGTGGGTATTTTTGATTTATCATGCCAAGGAACATGGAAGACCCAATCTTTTCACAAGATTCACCACGGAGCGCCCGAAGAGGGAGTTTCAAGCTAGAATTCCATAAACTTACAAGGGAATGTCTGAAGTCGGTCACACCTCGAGGAAGTATCTTGGCCCTCTAAACCTCCCACCACACTTATACAGATATGATATGGCACCACATATATT
Organism: Alopecurus myosuroides; assembly: GCA_028641055.1. NCBI lineage: Eukaryota > Viridiplantae > Streptophyta > Magnoliopsida > Poales > Poaceae > Alopecurus > Alopecurus myosuroides. Next base: position 394,674,987 of record CM054060.1, read on the forward strand.
TTTGTGGGTTCATGATGCTACGGAGCCCCCTCTCCGGTGAAACCCGACCCAGTGGAGAAGTTAGCTTTTTCCCTCTATCCCCATGACCGATGTTGAAAGCGGGTAAATTAGTAGAACGTTTTGATTGCTTCTGCTATGGTGGGCCACAGTAACATGGAAAACCAATATCTTCCCGACCTATTCACAATATTCCCCCGGTTTGCCTGAAGTGGGAGTTTCTATCTAAATGTCCATTTAGGGAGTAAGTGATGCCGCTGAAACCTGCCACACCTCCCACCACACTTTTCGACATATGGTATGGCAACACCTAGGTTTTGCTCGGTTGTGAATTAATTGTGTAAGAAATAGCTATATATATTGAAAGAAGAGATGAAATTTGTCCGGAAATGAATGGCGGCAAAGAAACGTAAGAATGATAATTTAGAATAGGTCATTAATTGTGTATCTTAAAGAATACACAGGACAAAGGACGTGATACTTTTCCGTGTACGTTGCGAAAACACACGGCAAAGAAATTCTGTCATAATATCCCCGTGAAGGATGTCGATGGCGCACACGTGTCACACAACTTTTTGTCGTGCCCATGTCTTTGTCTTGTGTTTTTTGGTTATTTTTCCCTCTTCTTCTTTGCCATGTGTTTTTTCACGCCTTCTCCGTGGTAGGTTGTTTGCATTTTATTTTTCGCGGTTGATGTGGTGTGCCATGTCTTTGTCGTGTGATTTCTTGACGTGACACATCAAAGGGTTTCTTTGTCCTGTTCCGCACTAGGGGTCACACGGCAAAGAGACGAGGACACGACTACACCGTTTTTTTTTGGTACTGCTTCGGGCACCCTATCTAGTGGTAGAATAGCCTCCTTTGCAAGGAGTTATGAGTCACTCTATTAGTCACACCCTTTTCATGCACGAAAGGGCCACATGGAACCTTCAAATTTATTTTACGATGTATTGAAATAAGTACAAGTGGTTCGTTTCTAATGCACGAAATAAGTATAGGACGGATGGCCATATTACTCACTAATTCCAGCAATAATGAGCAGACGGCCAACTACCCTATCATGTAAATATTTCAAGACACCTATTGATGTAGGGCCATGTACCAAAGAAAAGAGTCTTGCCAAATTCTCACCTCTTGGAAAACAGAGCATTACTACTCATTAACGATGAGTCGAGACCATGTCCTGAGCTCAGCTCCTTATTATACCTTTGGCGCCTTATATAAAACCTAGTTGTAAAGTACATAAATAAGAAGAGGATGGTGTGTGTGTACTGTTTGGTTTTTTCCTACGTCACACCCACATGTCATGTTTCTGCACAATGTGGATTCGTGGAATGAGAGGTACTGGGATGCGAAAGCATGGTCTCGAGAAGTCACTGAGTGCGCTAGCTCTATGGCTCGTGTGTTACGGTGGTCGCACAAATGTGTATGAATAAAAAATCACGCCTTGTGGCATCAAGTGTGTGAAAGCCTGGTAGCAAAGCATCAGTACACTATGCGTTGGTGTTTTATGAAGTTTTCGAATGGATCATGAATGTCGTGCATCAGGTTAATTTCCATAGCATTGGGTTGTATCATGAAACCCTTCGTAGAGAGTTTCTGCCCAGAGTTGTGCTTTTTTTGAGCGGGTTGGCTTCACGCTTCTTAATCCGCTCACGCACGCCGAATAACTTTTCGTCGTAGTGAACCGTTCATTAGCCAAGTTTAGAATGCAGTACATAGTTGTTATCTTCCTACTCGGTGCCACCGTGGCAGTAGGTGAAGGGGAACGTAGCATAGAAAACAAAAAATTTCCTACGCGAGAGACACCCGAAAGGCCAAGATCTAATCTAGGAGACGAAGTGCAACGGGCAACAAGAAGGTTAAGAAGAACACATACCCTCGAAGACTCAAAGTGGTACGAGATCAAATCTCGTTGTTGGCGTAGTCGTACTCACATCGATCCCGATAGCGAGAAGATGAGCACCGCAATCCGGCGGTGCATCCGTGATTGGTCACACGTACGGTTGATGACGACCTCCGTTCCCTCGTTCCAGCGGGGCGCGGAAGTAGAGGATCCCTCGGAACTCCAGCAGCACGACGACGTGGTGGTGGTGAAGAATCCCACGGTCAGGGCTTCGCCAAGCCGGAGACCATGAAATGGAGCAGCGGGTGGAGGGAAAGGGAAGTGGCAAAATGTGTGGAGGAGGGAGAGCTCTCACCCTCCTTTTATAGGAGAGGGGGGAGGCAGCCCAAGGGGGGTGCGGCCAGCCCCATGGTGTGCCCCCACCTCTTCCCTCATGATGTGAGTGGACACTCCACTCACACCCACTCATTTTCCTTTAAACCCCACTTAGAAAATCCAAGAGTTTTTCTTTAATAAATCAATAAAACATTTTTATTTCTTTATTTCAGCATTTGTTAATTCTATTAACAAACATTTGCATAAAGCACCTCGAATCATTTGTTAATTCTATTAACAACCATTCGATGAAAAACCCCTTGAACTATTTCAATTTTCCCCAAAACAATTTCGGTGCTGTCCAAAATATTCTTCGATATTCCATATCCTCTCAAACGCGTCATCGAACCTTAAGTGTGTCACCCTACGGTTCGCGAATAAGATAGACATGATAGAGACTCCTCTCCGATCAATAATCAACAGCGGGATCTGGAGATCCGTGATGACTCCTATATATTCAACGATGACTCTCGTGATCGTGTGAACCAACAACGCCTTGAACTATTCCCTTTGTCTCGCGATATTTTACTTGTCCGAGATTCGATCATTGGTATCAACCATACCTTGTTCAATGTCGTTACCGACAAGTACTCTTTTCTCGTTCCCATGATATAACATCCTTGTAATCATATCACGTGCTTGCAAGCGGTTTCGATGTGATATCACCGAGAGGGCCCAGAGTATATCTCTCCGTCATTTGGATGGACAAATCCCACTCTTGATTCATGATCCTCAACTAATACTTTCCGAATACTTAACGACACCTTTATAGTCACCCTGTTACGATGTGACGTTTGATGCCATCAAAGCACTCTTCTGGTATAAGTGATTGACATGATCTCAAGGTCTAAGGAATAAGTTACTTCGTATGTTTGATATAACAATGTAAACTAAATGACTTGATCGCATTGCTATATTCTCTTTGGGTATATGTTCATCACATCATTCTTCTAATGACATGACCCCGTTATTAATAACATTCAATGTTCATGATCAGGAAACCTTGATCATCTATTAATCAACGAGCTAGTTAAAAGAGAGGCTTTACTAGGAACCATTGTTTGTTTATTAAGCACACATGTATCAACGTTTCCGGTTAATACAATTCTAGCATGAGAAATAAACATTCATCATAAACAAGGAATAAGATAATAACCATTTTATTATTGCCTCTCGGGCATATTCCCTTCAGTAGGATGTGTTGGGCTGCCTGGAACGTGCCTCCAGCATGGATCATGGAGGCCATGGTCGGCGACACACTTGTGGCAGCCTTGGATCACGTTCCACGCGTACGGTCTGCACCTTTAGGGCCTCTTTGGTTCAAAAGATTTTCAAAACATAGGAATAGGAAAAACAAAGGATTGCAATGTCATGCACTTCAATTCCTACAGGATTTTAAAAATAGGAATTTTGTAAGAGATGTGTTTGGATGGCGTGCAGGAAAAAACACAGGAATTTTGCCGGAATGGGGCGAGAGAGTAGAGAGATAGAGTATGAGTGCATTGGACTTCTCAAAGGAAAAAATAAAAAGAGGTTGGACCTCATGTTGAGATTCCTATGGAATGGAGGGCAAAGAAATATATTCCTTAGGAATTTGGTGGTGTCAATCCTACAATCCAAAGGCATTCCATAGGAAAAATTGCTATGGTTTGAAATCCTCCAAAATTCCTATGAAATTCCTTTGATCCAAAGAGGCCCTTAGAATAGGTACGAAATCTGGGTGGCCAGGATCCCGGCGCAATAACCGACAACCCATAATAGTATTGTTTCGCCTCAACATGCACATCCCAGCATGCTAGGAACGGCCGTGCTAACTACGCTGGGATGGATAAAGTCACTGCATGCTCGAATCAGGGCGCTATCGATGTCCTACGGTGTCATACATTCCACCGGGACTCCTTCGTTGCACCATGGTAGATGCAAATGATGATTGTGAGGTTCACATTCATCATCAGCGATGACGTATAGAGTCCATCAATGGACGGTCTGTGCGGAGTTGAATAATGCACTTACTGTTGTCGTCGACCGCACAAACATTGAAGAAATAGAAATGCACGTATAAGCCATCGGCCTTAACTAGCCCCACCAAAACTGGAATTACGCATGTCACTTTCCCCACCTTAGGCGACAAAGGTTGCGATTTTGACCAGGGATATGAATATAGTATTGTTCTGCATTGAGATTACAACGATGATCTAATTTTACTGTTTTGCGCAAAAGAATCTACGGATTTTTTTTGTCAGTACTGAGAATAGACCTTTAATCACCAATGCACTTGGTTATTAACGAAAAACTATAGGTTGCGGATAATTCATCGTCGCCAACATAATTCGGTTACTAAAGACCAACTATAGATTGCTATTTTCTTCGTGGTTGCTAAAATATGGTTGATGAATGTATTTAGTAACCAGCATTGATTTTTTTGTTACTAAAGAACAATGTTTAGTTACCAGACCTTGGTAACTAAAGGTTCAACAAAGCAATAGTAACAAACTATTCGGTTATTGGTGACAAATGGTAAACATATAGCCACAAAACTGCTTGGTGACAATTGCATGGTGATTAAATGTCATATTTGTTGTAGTATGTATGGGATTGACCCGAGAGACTTATTAACAACCCCTCTTTCCTATTGAATTGTGTCGAGAGCATGTCATCTTGTTCTACGATATTATCTTACACATTTGATCTTATAGAATGTAAATCCATCACCATGTATTAAATAGTTGCATGTACGAGTTACATGAATATATTGTGTTGGTTACCCACAGTAGCATCGCCTAGTACCGCCACAATTAGATACAAAAACACATGTCTTCGTGGATAATCTATCGCTTGGCTTTCAATCTTCGTCGCATGTTGATATTCACGCTTGCCTCGCTATGCTGGTCGTGGTCTTCCCGGCCTTTTTAAGTTGCACCATCTGCCCTGGTCCTTGAAAAACAAAACGGTGGGCCTACCTAGTGTCGGGCCGCTCCTCATTAGGGCCTGTTCAAATTTCATCTCTACCTTTGAATTTACAAAGTGTGCTAATATCTCCTGCAATTGTCCGAAACCTCATATCCGTTTGGCAATATACCAGTAAACATTAAGTATCAATTTTTGTCCCTTTGTATTTGTTGTAAAGATATACCAGTAGAAATTAAGAATCCATTGAATTCCCTTCTTTATGTTAGCATATGTCATATGAATATGTAAAATCAAATTGAATTTCAATTCCTCACAATATTTCTCCGAGTGGCGTTGAAGTGAATGTTTGGCCGTATAAGTGCAAAATATTCATGTGAGGTAAGTATTATATGTGAAACGGGTCACATTTTGGGAGTTTTCTATGATCTCTTTCTATGTTTTAGTACACTCTTACACATATATTAGTATCCATTGCAAGTTTTGGTGGGATTCCAATGATCCGCCGCCGCAATTTGAGAAAAACCTAATATGTGGGACCCGGATCATCTACCATTTTCACCGGCATTGAAAGGAGTTGATCAATCCATTTTTCTTCTTATTTTTTTTATTGTAGGTCATAGGCACAAATAAAACTAAAATTATGCCAAATTTCTCACAAGATTAACATAGAGGTGGGGTCTTAGCTCTAGAAGTGTTGAATATTTATGCGGGGTAGTGCCGTTTTGAAGCGGGACACACTTGAGAGTTGGCTAATGGATATTATATGTTCCAACAAAATGATATACATACATTAGAACCACTTGCAAGTTTTTTTTGCAATTAAGACACAGCGACGTGCTGCTTCGGTTGAAACCTCACTTCGTGGACCGAGATCGTCTACCTATTTGACAGGCTTTCAAGGGAATTCAACATTGAAATGTTGTTTCTCGTTGCAAAAAAAGAATTTGTGCCCATTTTGGGCAAATTATATGAAACTTCACATGAATGTGTTCATCAACATGGTAATCTAGGTACACAGTCAAGTTAAGTTAAACATGATAGAATTTTTGTCAAGTGTTTTTCTGAAACTACTACATTGCAACGTCGGTGTTTTTTTCCAATAACTAGTTCACATAAAACACTTGATGTGAAAATATTAATTTTTTTATTTTCTTTTCGAAATTTTTGCGGTTGAATTCAAAATATGGTTACAATAAAATAATGATGAGTATTACACTTAGCAAATAAATTAGATGTCGAGTATAACAATTAGAAAACTCGGCAAGCAGGTTAGCCGGACAATAGACGTTTGTAAAATTCGGGCATGAAATTTGTTGAAGTGTCGCGGTGTCATAATCCGTTGGGTCTGCTATCATGTGTCGCTCGTGTTTCTGGCTGCCAACTATTTGCAAAGTGTTTTTGTATTTTACGGAGTACCGTTTGGTGCATTCTGCCAACTTTTCCGAGTGTTACATGTCTGTGGAGTGTTATACTGGACTTTACGAAGTATGACCTAGTTTTCGAGTGTTTTTTTTTCGGCCCTCAGCAGACCGGTCCGTTTGCCCACTTCGGTCCGTTTGCCCACTTTGAATGGAACTGTTGCGTTCTCCCGCGATCGCCCAGAGTAACCTAGGAAGGGTGTTCCATTAAGATCAAGCCCGAAATGCCATATTTTCAAGAAATGACATCGCCCATGTTGGCCATTGAGAAGCTCATCCAGGGTATCTAGCAGATGCTCCTTGCTGGCCGACTTAAAATCCTTTGCAATCACAGTTTGACAGAGACGAGAGTAATCTTGGCGTGACAAAGTAACTAAAGCCCTATTCGTTGGAAGAAGACATACACTATACCATTGGGAATTCATAACTACCGTAATATAAGTACTCTTCACGCCATCCCAATGCCTACCATTCCATTGCAAACACCGTCTAAGGTTGTTTTTTGATAGCCTACTCATGTCAATTCTAGCATGCACAACCTGCTAGGTATGGTAGCTAGTATGCATTCCAACAAAAAAACATACTCTTACTCCCTCCGTTCCAAAATATAAGGCGTCCTTTAATTCCGCTGGTCAACGCCATCCAACTTTGACCATGATTTGTCCATATAAATTGTCCACAAAAGTAGTATACATATGTATGAAATGAAAGAATTTTACAAGACGAGTTCAACAGTATCATTTATACATGCTCAATCCATATAATTTTTTATATATTTTTGGTCAAAGTTGGCCATCGAAGACCCCCATAAAAATAGCGCGCCTTATATTTTGGGACGGAGGGAGTATTTCATAAGACATTTGAGTCTAGCTGACCTGTCTCAAGCAGACAAAGTACAATACTGGACGTGATTGATTATCTTTTGTCCTTATCCCACGTTAAGACCAATTTGTATCAACTCGCCATGATCCCACGTAAATGATGCTAGCTACTAAGTTCCTGTCTCCGAAGTCACTGAAACCAGAAAATTATTTATCTTTTTTTGTTAGATAAAGACAATATATTAATATCAAGAAGATGTTAATTACACTCAGTCTCTGCAACAGCATGATATCAAGAGCACAATACATCAAGGATGCACACAACTAAAAGAACAAATAACTATAGCGCATCAAGATTAATTCTTTTCAGTTTCATGAAAACTCCATTGATCTCCATGATGCAGTTCCACTAGTAGAAAACGGCTCTTTAGACATACCCCAAATAGCCTCTAGTCCCGAGTTGCTCTCAGACTGGTCCAAAAGGAGTGTACTAGTCCTGGTTAATTGACTTCGAGGCCAGGACTAGTTCCGGTTCGTAAGGGCTCTCTAGTCCCGACCTGAGACAGAAACCGGGACTAGGGTTGGTCGGCCAGGCTGCATCCTATCGTGGCCCCTTTAGTCTCGGTTGATCTCGAATCGGGACTAGAGATGTTATTTAGTCCCGGCCCAAGATACAACCCGGGACTAATTTTTAAACGTGTTCGTGTTCATACCGGAACCGTTTAGTTCCCGCGCTGGTTGTTGATCACACGGGGACTGAACCATTTCTTAATACTGATCATTGAAAGTTGTTCAAATGGCTTAATGAAATTTGGATGTTGAATCACGGAGTTAATGAGAACAAACAGCCTCCTCATCTCCCCTGCTTGCTCTATATAAGAGACCTACGGTGCCGGTTGCCAAATGCACCATCTCCTCTCTATAATCTTCTCTAATTACTGCCGCTCGTGCACCATGGAGCCACTCTGACGCCCACCTCGATCCCAGGAGTACCACTATAAGGACGACACCGTCGACATGAACTTCAAGGTCGTGTTCACTCTCCGCAAATCAACCGTGGAGAGATGATTCCGTGACGTAAAGAGGCGCTACCTCGACGCTGAACCGATGCAGATCGTGGGCCTGGACTGCGAGTTCACTGACCGCAATAACGGGAAGATACAGCATGCCATTGTCCTGCAAAACTCCGTGGAAACCGACACGTTGATGTTCCATATTTTCCACGTTGATCGGGTGCCGCAGGCCCTCAAGGTCTTCTTGATGGACGAAACCATCTAATTCTGCGGTGTGGCTATCTACAACGATCAGCGTATGCTCGAGCCTTACAAAATTCATATTCCATCCGACGTCGACCTCCAACGGGCCGTTCACTCTAACCCAACGTACCCTGATTTTCCGTGCTCTAGCCAATTTTACTATTGGCACAAAGCATGAGAAGGAGAAGGAGAAGAGGAAGAAGGAGGAGGAGGTGGAGGAGGTCGAAAATAAGAAGGAGGAGGGTAATGATGACGAGAAGAAAAAGAAGGAGGAAGAAGAGACGTTTCATCGCATTTTACTATAGTTTGGGGATCCTTTCCATTGATCTTTCATCGCATCAAGTGTGCCGCTATAGACGCTCGCCTAGGCTACGAGATTGCTAGGAAGTGTCTTTGTGCTATAAGATCGTATGTCTCAATGTGTCGATCTAAATGATCATAACAATAGTTATCACATGTGAGACGTTTGATTGAAATAAAAAGTTATGTGATCTTTGGATTAATTTAGCCCTTATTTTACCTTTATATTGTTAATTATATCTAGTCTGTATTATTATAGAAAAATGCCCACTAATTTGAAATTGGGTAGTGTTATCTCTTGTCTGTATTAATATAGAAATATACATATATTATTTACTATATGTTAAAAATACTCAAGTTTGAAATTGGGAAGTGCTATCTTATTCTACAAGTCAAGTGCTTCTAAAAAATTCCAAATTTGTACAAAAAGAGTTCATGGATCAAAATTTATAAACAATAAATGATTTACAAAGATTCAACAATAGGAAGTTTCTTGAATTTCTCCAAGTGGATCAAAAGTTATGGAATTTCAAAAATTATTCTTGAATGTGACATATTTAAATAAATTGGGCAATTTGTGGGAACTAAATGCTTGTTTCTGATTGGCTAAATCGCACGGATCATGGAATTTTAGTCTTATTTTAACTAAGCATAATTCGATCGGTACATACGGAATTTAAACGAAATTTAACCTAACTTTATTTGATATTAACTAAAAGTTGGCGCTGGCGTCGTCCTCGGCATCGTCGTCCGAATTGAAGTACGAGTACTATGCGAGTCGGACGTGTTTTTGGTTAGCGCCGCCCAACTGGGTTGCCGCTTCCGGCGTCCAGTTCCATCTGCACTGTGACCCGTGCCTCCCACCGCTCCACCAATTCTTTTTCGCGCTCCCCTCGTCGCTCCGCCTGCTCCGCCACCTTGGTGTCCAAGTACTCCTCCTCCGCCGCGGCTTCTTTCAGGTGGAGCGCAAACCACACATCCAAGGCGCTGTCATTGATGAGGCCCAGCCGCGCTCGGCGAAGTTGGAGAAAGTGATCGTAGCGTCGTCGCCTACCCCCGACTTTTTGGTGGGTGATCATGACATGCAGATGGCACAACACCTGGCGAAAAACGATCTTGATGACTTTGATGTCGGACAATACATTACTCCTCCCCCGGAAGAAGAACCCTACCATAGCAGGGAGGCTCGCAGTGACGCTTGATGCGCGTGTAACACACGTTCATTGAGAGACCCCAAGAGGAAGGTATGAAGAGAACAGTAGCAAGTTTTGATCAGAAAGAAATCAAGGTTGAATAAAACAGTAGTAGGAAGGAGTAACTTCAGAAGATGATGCAGCTGAGAGGACAGGGCGCACTACCGGTTCAGCAGCAACGTGGAACCTAGAGAACACAATCAAATCAATTTTCCCCAACGAAGCAGTGATTTGTCAATCTCACCGGTTTTGCTGAACACGGAGAGGTTAAATGTATGGTGTGGAAAATAATATGAGAACTATATGAAATAGTAGCAGCAGTGTGAAAACAGTGGAAACAATGTGCGTATTATCAATATGAGAAAATGGACCGGGGTCCACAGTTCACTAGTGGTGTCTCTCCATAGAAGATAAATAACATGTGTGGTTAACAAACTACAGTTAGGCAATTGACAAAAATGAAGGTTAGACCGTAGTGCATATGCAAGACATAAATATTACTATGTGATTCATGCGTGCATTACAAAAAAATACATAGACTGTCATCCAATTTCATCTATGAGTAATCCACCCTCCGAACAAACGTTGGGTATTAAGTTGCACGCAACAGATAATCGCAGTAAGCAAAGTGTGTAATGAAAACAATATAAACGAAGTAAACACCGTTGTTTTCTCCCTAATGGCAACAACACATCCTCCATCCGTCATGTTTCTGTCACTCGAGCACAGATGCAAAGGAGGCATGAACCCACTATCGAGCATAAATACTCCATCTTGGAGTTACTAGCATATACTTGGCCAGAGCATCTACTAATAACGGAGAGCATGCAAGACCATAAATAACATATGCATGAAGATAACTTGATAGGTTGATAATTAAAAGACATAGCATTTAACATTCATCGGATTGCAGCAAACACAACATGTAGCATTACATAAAGATGATCTCCATCATGTAGGACAGCTCACAAGGTCTAAGCATGACGCATAAAGTGGAAAAGACAACATCTACCTACTTCTATGGAACCGTAGTCCAGGGATGAACTACTCATGCATCACTTCAGATGAGGGCATGGTGGTGTAGACCCCTCCGGTGATGAATTTCTTTCCCGACAGGGTGCCGGGGAGAGCTCCAGAACTCTTCCGATCTCGGGATGACGATGTCGGCGGCCTCGGATGTTTCTCGGAAAAAAGTGGGATATTTCTAGGGTTCACGTAGCTGGGAGATTATATAGGCGAAAGAGCGATGGCGGTGGACGTCCGAGGGGCCCACACCATCCCTAGGCGCGGCCAGGGCGCACGCCGCCCTATTATGTGGGCCCCTGTGCCCCCTCTCCTGGGCTCTTCGGAAATTCTAAGACTTCCGGGCTTCGAATTTTCCAATTCTGAGAATATTTCCAGAACAACTTTTCTGAAACTAAAAACATCAGAAAACGAGAAACTGGCTCTGTGGCATCTTGTCAATAGGATAGTCCCGAAAATAAAAAAAAAATGACATAAAGCGTATAGCAAACATATATGAAATAACGTGAAAAAACATGGAACATTTGAAACTAAGAATACGTTTATGACGTATCAAGGCTCCTCCCGCAGATAAATCCAGTTGCAAGCGTCGGTTCGGTTCTAAGGACGACACACCTCCAGATGTCGGCTCCTTCACCGAGACTCAGAAAAGCGAGAAGCAAAGAGTTATTTTTAGCCCCGGCACAATTCGTAAGGCGTCCAATGAGGAGATTGAGAAGGAATTTCCGCCGAATGCTCCGTAGCCGCTTCATAGGATGGTGCCTGGCCTGCAATATCAAGAATATAATATACTGCATAGGCATTTCAATCATTCAGAATTTTGTGGTAATTGGCTAATCAATTGAATATGTAGAGCATCCCTAACTCGTATAACATCGTTGAGCTGTAGCGAGCACTTGATGCGCCTACGCAGCTGCAAAGGTCGTGTCAAGTGGAGGACATATCTATTGAGTAAGTGGTCTCGATCATCATAGGTGCCCTCGTTGGCGATTGCACCGGAAGCGGTGTGAATAGTGGAGGACGTTAGGTACTCCCTCCGTTCCACATTATAAGCCTTTCTAATAAGCTAAACTAGTTTGTTAAAAATGAGTACATTTTGAAACGGAGGTTGTACGAATCTAACACCAGTGTTACTCGTGTCGGACGAAAAGGCGGGGAAATTTCAAGGTGCACAAGGACAGCCTGCTCGGAGGTATGCGGCTACAAAAGCCGATGGCGGCGAGAGCGCAGAGCAGATCGGGCACAAAGGCACGACTATGTACTAATAAAACGCAGAGCATGGGGCGATTATGTACTAATAAAACGCACATCAACAACGTACGTGTTTCTGACACCTTCCGTTCCTATGTGAATATATGTCAACTCTAGCTACCTTCCTTCTGACTCAATTGCACTTTCCAGCATGTTTGGTCTATACGTTTGTTAGTAATGATATGATGGGAGGCTGGATGATCGAGACGTTACAATTATAAAGTAGGTGGCTTTTTAAATCTACCCCACTATTATTTGAACTATTTTATCCATTGCTTGTTTTGCTTGCTTCCCACAGTGAAAGTGACATAAGTAGTAGTAATAGCAATGCCTCGTAAGTACGAAATGACTAATTAGTGAAGAGAGAGATAAATAGAATAACATAGTGTGTTTTAAGAGAAATTAAGTATATATATAACCTAATAAATGTAGTTTTGCACGGTGCTCAGCCTAAGATTGAAGTTGCTCTTGTAAAAAATGTGGTGCGCCGAGCAATTTCCCATGCTTGCACTTTTTACAAGACAACGGATAGTATTTCAAGTTAAAGAACCATAGCTAAGGTTGGTGATACAATATTATTGGATTGCCAAAGACGAAAAGAAAGCCCTTTTCTCGATATGTTTCTTAGATACCAGTTGGGCCACATGCTCTATAAATTTTACCGACTTTTCGGTTTCTCTTGCATGGTCACACTGGTAGAAGATAGGCCTTCAGTCCCGGTTCGCAAAGGCCATTAGTCCCGACCGCGCAACCGGGACTAGATATGCGCGACTAAAGAACCCCCCTATAGTCGCGCCACTTACGGACCGGGACTAAAAGCATCCACGTGGGCGCCAGGAGTCCGTCGGGGCGGATGACCTTTAGTCCCGGTTCTCATGGCTAACCGGGACTGAAGGCCTCGTCCGCAGGTTTAGGGTTTTAGCCCCCCTAAACCTGGTTTATTTTTAATTTGTTCTGTTTTATTTCTTTTATATTTTATTTTGTGTTTTATTTTAATTTGGATAAAGTTTCAGTACACATATATATATATATTTTACGCTACTATATACATGCATATATGAAATTTCAAACCAGAAGAATTCAATAGGAATATATAATATATATTCAATCTCGGGTGACCATATACAACTTCGAAATAGTTTCCATATACACAATTAAGATGGATGACCATACACAACTTCGAACAACTTTCAATCTCGGAGATGCATATAAGTATCATCGTCGGTGGACGCATAGTGTTCTCCTTCAGGATGGACGACATGTCTAAGGAAAAATCCTACTATTTCCTCTTGAATTGGTCGGAAGCGAGCTTCTGGACTAAGCGTCCTCCGCAAGTTATTGAGACTCTTCCGCGTGCTCTCCGACTTCTTCTTCTCAGATATTTCTTTCCGTATGTTCTCACAAACATAGTATCCACATAGATTGGTCCCCGGTGGCTGCTTATCCACACGAAGCATATTTTTAAATTCTAGCTGATGTTTGAGTTCACCGACACTTCCTTTTGAGAACCGTCTCCAAACTCTACAGTGCAAAGAAAATTAATTGAACAAGGGAGTTATTAGCTACTGCATATTAGGAAATAAACAAAAGAGACCGATCGATATAGAGCACAAATGATTGAAAATAATTACCTTTGCAGCATTTTTCTCATGTCGATCCAAAGCTTTGGATCTGAATTCATAGAGTCCATGATAAAAACTGTGGAGGTGTGAAGTTCAATTTTTAGCAGCAACCAGTGGAATGGGGGGCGACGGCTGCTTATCCGTTGGAGGAGGAATGGGGGGCGACGGTTGCTTATCCGTTGGAGGAGGAATGGGGGGCGACGGCTGCTTATCCGCCGGAGGAGGATTGGGGGGCGGCGGCAGCTTATCCGTCGGAGTAGGATTGGGTGGCGACGTCGAATGGCGTGAAGGAGGCGTAGGTGAACCAGCACCACCACCACCACCACCACATGCACCATTGGAGGGGGGTGGACTTGTTAGCCTTGGCGTCTCGCCTGGAAACACTATGTACTTCTTTTTCCATAGAATGAACTGGCGCTTGACATCTCCAAGTCTTCTCTCCCCTTCGGGTGTAGCTATGTCAATCTCCAGATTCTCAAACACTTGGAGTATGTCTTCCACCGTGACACGAGCATAGCCATATGGAATGGGGTTGTTGTGAAGGAGTGCTCCAGGTGTATAGGGTAAAGCACTGTCGGTAGCTACTATCGTGGAAATGTTCCCCACGGGATAATGCTGATAACATTATTTCATCTCCTTTACATCATCCACGGGGTATTGAGGCTCCGGTGCACGACTCTCGATCATCGGTGCATTAGCACCTGCAGGCGGGGCCTCCGTGGAAGCCACGCTGCTTCTCCGCTGATGCTGGCTTCCGAGATCCGCTTCATGATCTTCATGCGGCCCTGCAGCCGTCGATCTTTCTTTCTCAAGTATTCCACGCACGGTCTGCTTCAACTCACTAACTTCCGATGCAAACTTCGCCAGAAGATCTGCATCCCGGTCCGTCTTTCTCTTACGGCTTCTGTAACAGTACGGGTCATTTTCCTGGGGAAACCCTACTTTCCACGGCATTCTGCCTTTTCCTCGTATATGTCCTCCGTGTTCAGGATTCTCGAGGATATGGGTCATTGCGTCTCTCTCTCTGTTGAACGTGAGCAAGCCATGTTGAGCTTTGGCCATTGCGTCAATAAGGTGTTGGGTGGGAGCAAACGTTTTCTGCCAATGAACACACGCCCCTGGCTCCGGGTCTAGCGATCCCCCATGCCCGTACCACCACATTTTGGCTCTTTCGTCCCAACCCTCTGTACCTAGAGGGATTCCTCTTTCCCTCAGGCCGTCCTCCATCTTCTGCCACTTAGGCGCCGAAACACGGTATCCTCCTGGCCCCATAACATGATGGTACTGTTTCTTATCCGCATTAACCTTATTTTTTTCGATATTTCCTTGAAATGCTCCGATTTCTTTTGCGTCACAAATTCTGGCCAATCAGCTCTCAGTTTCTCAAGTTGTCCAGTGAAAATCGGAGTCTTGCCCTTGCTGACATATTCACGGAACAATTTTTTCTTGAAGTTCCGGAATGCTTCGGCCATCTTCTGAAGAGCGAACTCTTTGACTAGCCTCCTCTTCTGACGTCCACCCAGAACCTCGTTATCGAATTCATCTTTTTTGTTGTATTCCGGAGGTAGAATGAAATGTGCCATAAGCTTTCTCCACAGATCCTTTTTCGTTCTCTTGTCGACATAACTGAAACCAAGACGTGCTTTCTTTGGCTCCTCCCATTCGTGGACGGTGATCGGGACATTGTCTCTAACAATGACTCCGCATTGGTTGATAAACTTTGTGGTGTGCTATAGGGGCTTGCCGGTTTCACCGACTGATTCGATGGTATATGTTTCTCCTTCTTTCATCGCTCTGGATTTGCCACGCTTTGTCGTACTTGATCCGGCCGAGGGCTAAAATAAGAAAGAGAGTCGCGCGTTAATGCATATGTACTCACATTTCAGTAAGTTTGTATCACGAGATGCTCAATGTATATATATATACCTCGCCGGAGGTGGTTTGTCTTTGCAATCGGAGATTGTCGTTTGTCGACGGTTCACCTTCGTCGACAATGTCCGTTCCTTCACCCTCTTGATCATCGACAATGTCCGTTTCGCCACCTTCTTGATTATCAAGGTTCAGATAAGAAGAGACTACATCATCTTCTGGGCCCGGCACATAAGGGATCTTGTTGGCTATGATGTCGAGTATATAACCTTGAGCCTCCTGATCCGTAAGCGGCAAGGCTCTATTGTCCGCCATATGTCACTCCTGCAGACTTAGCAAATATTGTTGTAGAAGGAGGGAAAACAGATTGCTAGGGTTTTGGGTGGAAGAACGATGACCACCGGAGGGGGAAAACCATACTTTAGAGGTGTGTCCAAGATTAGTTGCTCAAATGACTTGGAGAACCCCATAGCTAAGTTGCATTTGTTTTCCTGGTCATTTTGGTATATTACACTTAATATTCTGAATTTATTGAATTAAAACTTATTTTCATTATTTTAATGAATTTAATTCAAATTCAAATATGGTCTCATTTTGAACTTTGTCAAACATGATTGAAAATGATATAAACAGATAGCTTACATTTTTGTGAACATTTTGAAGGGGAACGTAGCATAGAAAACAAAAAATTTCCTACGCGAGAGACACCCGAAAGGCCAAGATCTAATCTAGGAGACGAAGTGCAACGGGCAATGAGAGGGTTAAGGAGAACACATACCCTCGAAGACTCAAAGTGCTACGAGATCAAATCTCGTTGTTGGCGTAGTCGTACTCACACCGATCCCGATAGCGAGAAGATGGGCGCCGCAATCCGGCGGTGCATCCGTGATCGGTCACACGTACGGTTGATGACGACCTCCGTTCCCTCGATCCAGCGGGGCGCGGAAGTAGAGGATCCCTCAGAACTCCAGCAGCACGAAGACGTGGTGGTGGTGAAGAATCCCACGGTCAGGGCTTCTCCAAGCCAGAGACCATGAAATGGAGCAGCGGCTGGAGGGAAAGGGAAGCCCAAGAGGGGGGTGCGGCCAGCCATGGGGTGCCCCCACCTCTTCCCACTTCATGTAAGTGGAAGCTCCACTCACACCCACTCATACTCCCTTAATTTTCCACTTAGAAAATCCAAAGGTTTTTCTTTAATAAATAAATAAAACATTTTTATTTCTTTATTTATATTTGTTAATTCCATTAACAAACATTTGCATATAGCACCTCGAATCATTTGTTAATTCTGTTAACAACCATTCAACGAAAAACCCCTTGAACTATTTCAATTTTCCCCGAAACAATTTCGGTGCTTCCCAAAATATTCTTCCATATTCCGTATCCTCTCAAACGCGTCATCGAACCTTAAGTGTGTCACCCTACGGTTCGCGAATAAGATAGACATGATCGAGACTCCTCTCCGATCAATAATCAACAGCGGAATCTGGAGATCCGTGATGACTCCTATATATTCAACGATGACTCTCGTGATCGTGTGAACCAACAACGCCGTGAACTATTCCCTTTGTCTCGCGATATTTTACTTGTCCTTGATTCGATCATTGGTATCAACCATACCTTGTTCAATCTCGTTACTGACAAGTACTCTTTTCTCGTTCCCGTAATATAACATCCTTGTGATCATATCACGTGCTTGCAAGCGGTTTCGATGTGATATCACCGAGAGGGCCCAGAGTATATCTCTCCGTCATTTGGATGGACAAATTCCACTCTTGATCCATGATCCTCAACTAATACTTTCCGAATACTTAGCGACACCTTTATAGTCACCCTGTTACGGTGTAACGTTTGATGCCATCAAAGCACCCTTCCGGTATCAGCGATTGACATGATCTCATGGTCTAAGGAATAAGTTACTTCGTTTGTTTGATATAACAATGTAAACTAAATGACTTGATCGCATTGCTATATTCTCTTTGGGTATATGTTCATCACATCATTCTTCTAATGACATGATCCCGTTATTAACAACATCCAATGTTCATGATCAGGAAACCTTGATCATCTATTAATCAACAAGCTAGTTAAAAGAGAGGCTTTACTAGGAACCATTGTTTGTTTATTAAGCACATATGTATCAACGTTTCCGGTTAATACAATTCTAGCATGAGAAATAAACATTTATCATAAACAAGGAATAAAATAATAACCATTTTATTATTGCCTCTCGGGCATATTCCCTTCAGTCTCCCACTTGCACTAGAGTCAATAATCTAGTATGTAAGCACTTTAACACATATGGCGTACCAGTGTTATTACCATGCTTCGCATGCGGTAAACATCATCAAAAATATCTGAACTTTTCAGGTCCTATTGTATTTGCACGTTCTTTGCGTCTACACGCATCACACATTCTCTAATGAGATGGCTTTGTATATATATGGTCAATCGGTGAAACCTTAATTCCTCAGCTTAAACCATTGTCACTAACATTGTGAAAATGTAGCTTCATAGTGTTAGAATTCTTGGAGATTCACCAAATTCCGGTGATACCTTAATTCCTCAGCTTAAACTGATGTTACTAACATTGTGAAAATGTAGCTTCATAGTTTCAGCATTCTTGGAAATTCACCAGGTTCAATAAAGAACTCCTTGACACAAAATACGCTTATTATCAGTTGTCAACACAACGATATACTTTAGCCTTTGTTGTAGTATCTGTCACAATATTTTAATTTTGAAACTCTTTCAAATCTAGCATGGAACTTTCTTCCATCCTATTGTGCTACCCTTCATCACATATTTTAATTGAGATAAAATTACTTGAATAAATGACAAGACTATTAGTGTAACATATTACAACTAATATTTTGTCATTACTACATAGGAGAACATATCCTTAGCATTTCTAAAATGACACAAGGATCTCTCCCACTGTTGTCTAATCATCATATGACGTATCCTGCTATAACATTTTATAGCATAAGACTCATCTGGTTGTGTACATAGCATGGAAACATGACTTAGAAATCTCAATTTCAATGATGCTCATCATGTGTCAAAACACTTGAATCTTGATCAATTAATTTCCATGTGACAAGAACTCCTTCTTATCATTTTTATATTGACTTACTTCAATATTTCATCTATGTAATTTGGCTTCAATCATATCAGGCGCTTCAATCCATCTTTTATAGATATCGATGCCCAATATCTTCTAAGTCTTTCATCAATATGAAAATCTTAACCGTGTTAATTTAAAATTCATATTTTCCAATCAACCATATGTCATCTACATAAAGTATTGGAAATATGTCATAGCGCTCCCACTTAATTTCTTGTAACTCTACAAGCATCTTTATCTTTCATGATGGAATCAAACTATTT
Source organism: Alopecurus myosuroides (assembly GCA_028641055.1). Classification (NCBI taxonomy): domain Eukaryota; kingdom Viridiplantae; phylum Streptophyta; class Magnoliopsida; order Poales; family Poaceae; genus Alopecurus; species Alopecurus myosuroides. Next base: position 394,694,258 of record CM054060.1, read on the forward strand.
TGATAACTTCATTAAGGTAAAGATCTCAACTTCGCTATGCTCACTTCAACCATTGAAGTGTGCATACCTTTCTAGAAACCTTTTGAATTTTACAAAACTCTCAGACTGTGTCAAGTACACATCCTTGATCAAACTTCCTCGAGAGGAAAGTTGGTTTTGTTATTCAACATCCATATCATAATATGTAACTTTTTGCTAGAACTATCCGCAAAGACTAAAACATCACTACGGAAGATCAAAATCTTGTAGTAGTGAACTCTTTGAACTTCGTCGAAAACAACTTTTAGATAAGTACAACTTTCAAAGGATGTAAAATCCATGTCTTTGTCACTATATGGACCCTTTTGCTATCGCTAGGCATCATGCCTATCGAAAGGACTACCAAGTCACATACTTGATATTCATACAAGGATACTATGGCGGATATAATGACTCATAGTCAATTTTACGAAGTCAGGGCCCATCATTTGCTTCCTTTATAAGGTCCAGGTCCTTTGTTGTCAAAACAACACTTTAATCTTAAACCACAAGTTGGTCTAAGTACAAAGTTTTAGGACTTTTGTGGTTTAGTATGCAAACTCATCCGAAGTATCTACAACACATGTAGTGTCTTCTACTTTGTCAAAATAGTAAACCCCGGAACAACTTCCAGTGTTGCGCTACTCTTGACATGATAACAAAAATTCTCTAATCTCGTTGAGTTTGTACTGTGCTCCCACTCACTTGTTTCGCAAGAACTACTTTCTCGAGAAATCAACCCTTTCTGACAAACAACATTTGTCTTTTGGTTTGGTGATAGGAGAAATACCCAATGTTTTATTTTTGGATCACCTTATAAACATATATTTATCCTATTTTGGTTGTAAACATTTTACACATGTTATGCATACCAAAACTTAAGAAAAATGACAATTCGGGTCACTACCCAAACCATATCTTATATGTTGTCAATTTCAACGGATCATGATGGTGCTATTTTCGGTGGAAACGCGGTTGTCCTTAATGTATAAACTACAAAATTATAATGGCAATTTTATTAATCTTACCATGTCAAACAAGGTTTGATTTTGTCTTTTGAATAGTCCAATCTAAAGTGGGGTATTCGAGAAGTATAAGTTGTAGAACAATTCAAAAACTTCTCAGATGTTTTGCTAAACTTGCAACTCAAACTTTATCCTTTATGATCCAATCATAAATACTTGATTATCTTTTTACATTAATTTTAACTTCATATTAACAACCTTTTGAACCAATTCAAAAGGTCAAACTCTGTTCTCTTTAAATAGATATACTCACATATCTACTCAAGTCATCGACATAATTTTATAAAGGAAAAATTAATCCACCATACATGACTACACATAATGGACTATATACATCAATATGTATAATCTCCACTAAATTAGTCGTCCATTCTACTTTGGCCTAAGAACGGAATTCTAGTCATCTTTTGGAAGAGGTCTCACAAGCGTCAATTTATTCAAAATAAAATGACTCCGGAAGTCCATAAATATGGAGTTCCTTCATGTTTTCCTTTCCGATATGAACTAAAATGGTGGTGTCACAATTTAAGGAAACTCTTCTACGTCTTGCAACATTTAGCAATTAGTCTTATAGATGTTTACTTTACCAACATGATTTATATTAACATATCCATCAATTATGGAATATGGTCATCGTTTGAACAATCTCATTTGTTCTCACAAAAGACTAGAACAAAATAACAACTTATTAAGTTCTGAGATAAATCTTGAATGTTTGGTTCGATACGACAATGAACACAATAACACTTTATTACTGTTCTTGTCATAATCGATTCCACATCTATTACTAGTTCCTTTTAGGCACTTGTATTTCTTCCATTGCGTTGCTTTGTATGACATCTCATACCAACCAATGTGGTATAAAAATACCCAAAAATACTTTATTAACTAGTAATACATCTATAACTTGTATATCAAGCATATACTCCCGAGCTGGACTTTTCCAGTTATCTTCTTTTTCTGCCATATATCTTTTTGTAATTCTATTTTCAATATTCCCTTTCCTTTACATAAGAATCATTCAACATCAAACAATGCTAGTTACTAGCTCATTTTCTTTGGCGTGTTAGTCATTTACTATCACCCATTGAGTGATAGTTTGAGTTTGATTGTTCTACTAATATCACCATATTAATAGTATTCTTCTAGATTCCACTCTTAGAAATTTCCAAGTAAGGTAAACGACTTTACCCATACATTTAATCCATCTCATCATAACAATTTTATGATTAAGCTACTATAGCTCCAAGGAAGAAATTTAGAGGATAATTTTTAGCATCCAATTTCTTGGAATATTCAAACGCCTAGCGTCTTTAATCATTGCATACATTCAGATAATATAAACAAACATTGTCATGCTAAATTATACTCAGTCATGTTGCTAAAAATAAGTTTCTAGATATCAATATATCTTTCACTCGATTATTTTTGAAAACAACTATTTTCAGTTCCAAAATCACCTTGATCAACAAAACATTCTTTTGAAGATAAAGTAATACGAAAGCAACCATGACTCTGGATTTTAAGTAGGAATTATTTGCTCTCTAGATTAATCAATCATTAACCATATGGAGCTAGGTAGGAAATACCAAAAAATCTACAATAGGACTCAGTTTTAAATTTCACTAATACGGTACCAATCTTAAATGATTTTTACCAGATCATAACAGTTATATCTCAATCAACAATCTAAGTGTAAGGTAGTATTGTGGATGCCAATGACTACTACAAGTTGTGCAAATTCACTTTGATTTGTTGTTCATGATAAATAAGTTCAAGTTTATTCAAAATTAAACCATGAACTCCCACTCAAAAACAACATCCCTCTTAGTCGTTTTTAGTGATTACACGAACCAAATTCACTACAACAAAACCGATCATCACGTGAGATGATGTAGCTTCAAAGGCGAACATCGACATGTTCATCATATCATCCATATGACTCATGCTTTACCTTTCGGTTACGTGTTCCGAGGCCATGTCTGTACATGCTAGGCTCGCCAAGTAGAACCGTAGTATTGCGCGTGTTTCAAGGCCATGTCTGTACATGCTAGGCTTGAAAACACCCGTTGTATGCGAACGTTGAGTCTATCACACCCGATCATCACGTGGTGTCTCTAAACGACGAACTTTCTTAACGGTGCATACTTAAGGAAGAACACATTATTATCTTGATATTAAGTGAGAGGGATCATCTTATAATGCTACCGTCGCGATCTAAGCAAAATAAGATGCATAAAAGGATAAACATCACATGCATGTATAATGTGATATGATATGGTACTTCTTGCACTTGATCTCCATCGTGTGCATCATGGTATGATCTCCATCATTCCACCGGCGTGGCACCAAGGTCCGTGGCACCTCCATCTTGATTGTCCATTACAACATATCACATGGATATGATATACAGCACGCAGGCCATAAAATAAGACAACCATGTGGCTCCAGCCGGTATGTCAATAATTTACAAAAGATATCATCTCATACATAACGTTTGTAACATTGCCATATCACATCACATGCCCTGCAAAAACAAGTTAGACGCCTCTAATTTATTTTTGCATATTTTACGTGGCTTTGGGCTTACGAGGATAGAACCGTTCATACCTACGTACAAGAACCACAACGTTGATAAAACATATTTTAACAACCCTTTGTAGATTAGATCTTAACTATAGTAGGAGAAACGGACACCCCCTTAGTCACATGTGAGACAATTCTCGCGTACATAGTACACGTAAACTTAGTCCGGGGCAGCTTCATCCTACTATGCCACTAAGATCATAAAATACTCAAAGAGGCAAAAACATGATCATCAACGCCCACATACTCCTATGTGTTCTACCCGTACAATTCATCTACGCATAGATCCGGCTCTGATACCACTGAAGGGGAACGTAGCATAGAAAACAAAAAATTTCCTACGCGAGAGACACCCGAAAGGCCAAGATCTAATCTAGGAGACGAAGTGCAACGGGCAATGAGAGGGTTAAGGAGAACACATACCCTCGAAGTCTCAAAGTGGTACGAGATCAAATCTCGTTGTTGGCGTAGTCGTACTCACACCGATCCCGGTAGCGAGAAGATGGGCACCGCAATCCGGCGGTGCATCCGTGATCGGTCACACATACGGTTGATGACGACCTCCGTTCCCTTGTTCCAGCGGGGCGCGGAAGTAGAGGATCCCTCGGAACTCCAGCAGCACGACGACGTGGTGGTGGTGAAGAATCCCACGGTCAGGGCTTCGCCAAGCCGGAGACCATGAAATGGAGCAGCGGGTGGAGGGAAAGGGAAGTGGCCAAGTGTGTGGAGTAGAGGAGCTCTCACCCTCCTTTTATAGGGGAGGGGGAGAAAGCCCAAGAGGGGGGTGCGGCCAGCCATGGGGTGCCCCCACCTCTTCCCTCTTCATGTGAGTGGAAGCTCCACTCACACCCACTCATACTCCCTTAATTTTCCACTTAGAAAATCCAAAGGTTTTTTCTTTAATAAATAAATAAAACATTTTTATTTCTTTATTCATATTTGTTAATTCCATTAACAAACATTTGCATATAGCACCTCGAATCATTTGTTAATACCATTAACAACCATTCGACGAAAAACCCCTTGAACTATTTTAATTTTCCCCGAAACAATTTCGGTGCTGCCCAAAATATTCTTCGATATTCCGTATCCTCTCAAACGCGTCATCGAACCTTAATTGTGTCACCCTACGGTTCGCGAATAAGATAGACATGATCAAGACTCCTCTCCGATCAATAATCAACAGCGGGATCTGGAGATCCTGATGACTCCTATATATTCAACGATGACTCTTATGATCGTGTGAACCAACAACGCTGTGAACTATTCCCTTTGTCTCGCGATATTTTACTTGTCCGAGATTCCATCATTGGTATCAACCATACCTTGTTCAATCTCGTTACCGACAAGTACTCTTTTCTCGTTCCCGTGATATAACATCCTTGTGATCATATCACGTGCTTGCAAGCGGTTTCGATGGGATATCACTGAGAGGGCCTAGAGTATATCTCTCCGTCATTTGGATGGACAAATTCCACTCTTGATCCATGATCCACAACTAATACTTTCCGAATACTTAACGACACCTTTATAGTCACCCTGTTACGGTGTGGCATTTGATGCCATCAAAGCACCCTTCCGGTATCAGCGATTGACATGATCTCATGGTCTAAGGAATAAGTTACTTCGTATGTTTGATATAACAATGTAAACTAAATGACTTGATCACATTGCTATATTCTCTTTGGGTATATGTTCATCACATCATTCTTCTAATGACATGATCCCGTTATTAACAACATCCAATGTTCATGATCAGGAAACCTTGATCATCTATTAATCAATGAGCTAGTTAAAAGAGAGGCTTTACTAGGAACCATTGTTTGTTTATTAAGCACACATGTCTCAACGTTTCCGGTTAATACAATTCTAGTATGAGAAATAAACATTTATCATAAACAAGGAATAAGATAATAACCATTTTATTATTGCCTCTCGGGCATATTCCCTTCACATTTTGCATATTTTTCCATAATTTTTGGAATTATAAATTAAAAGTTATTTAATTTAGAAGATTTAATTATTTTATGTAGTTCCATATACAGTGGGCCCCACGTGTCACGATGACGTCATTTAAAAAAAACCTCGCCAACACGTGGCCAGGTGACGTCGGCATCATGACGTCACCCTGGCGTCACATGGTGGCCGGCGGTGGCAGATTCGGCTCTCGGGTCTCCGGCGAAATTGTCGATTCCGGCCACGGGGGAGAGAACGGAGACGATGGGAGGGACGAGGAGCGCCGACGAGGAGCGGCGGGAGGATGTCGTGTCGGCGGGAGGATGTCGTGGCAGCGACGGAGGACGGCCGAGGAGCATGGCCGAGGAACGGACGAGGAGCAGCGGGATGACGGGCGCATGGGCGGCGGGCACCTACCGGAGATGACGGGGGCGCGTCCTCTGTGTCTCTGCGGGCGGAATCGGCGACGGCGGCACGGAGAAGACGAGCAACTACGGCGCGGAGAAGACGAGTGAAAGGTCCTTAGAAAAATTTCGGGGGTGCGGAGAATATATAGGGCCAGCCTTTAGTCCCGGTTGGGGCCACCAACCGCGACTAAAGGTCCCCTCCAGGTACCCTCCGCGGGCCTTTAGTCGCGGTTCGTGTCCCCAACCTGGACTAAAGGGGCACCTTTAGTCACGGTTGGTGTCACGAACCGCGACTAAAGGTTGTTTTCCAAATACTTTTCCTTTTTCTAATCTTAAAAATACAAATAATATATCAGAAAATTCAGAAAAATAAAACTACTTCATCTTAAAATCGTAAAAATACAAATAATATATCAGAAAATTCAGAAAAATAAAACTACTTCATTTTAAAATCTTAAAAATACAAATAATATATCAGAAAGTTCAGAAAAATAAAACTACTTCATTTTAAAATCTTAACAAGACACTATGGATCTGATATCTGCTAGTCATACTCCTGCCTAGGCCTATAGTACTCCGACTCGTAGTCGTCGTAGTCGCCGCCGTCGTCGTCACTATCGTCTGACGGTGCTCTGCACTCCCTCGGAGGATCACGACTCCAGGACTGGGCTTGAGGGTAGCGCAGGCGGGGGATATCGCCGGCCCTGATATAGTCCATGACGCTCTGTAGAGTCCGGCCGGACCACCATAGCCGACGACCGGCCTCGTGAAAGTTCCTAGGAGGCAGACCGTCCTCCTCATACCTGGCGAGCGTCCTCTCACGCCGATTGATGAAGAAGGCATCTCAAGTATGCTGGTTATCGAGATGCCAACTGGGATTCCTCCGCTGCTCCGGCGTGAGCTCGTGGTAGTAGTGGTTCGTGATGCCCGCCCGACGCGCCACACCTTGAGGAAGAGGAGGGACCGGCACTCCTCCGGCGCTCAGCATCCAACCGGCGGGAATGTTGTAGCCGCACGGGCAGGGGTAGTTCGAGGCGGAAAGTGCCTCCGCCTGGATGAATGTTAGAGTGGGTACGGTAGAAGCCATGAGAGAGTGGTGAGTTTGTATGTGTTTATGCCAATGGTGTGGCAATGCATACATATATATAGCGAGAAGAAAACATCCCTTTAGTCCCAGTTGGGGACCCCAACCGGGACTAAATCGGTTAGGGTTTCGTTTGGACCAATCAGATAGAATCACACGGATCGTGTGCTTCTTTCAAGCGCTTGTGAGTCGTTCGATCCGGGGTGTGTTTCTTTCGAGTTGTTGTGAGCCGTTCGATCAGGGTTACGGTGTGTTTCTTTCAAGTAGCCACGGTAGGGCGTTATGATGGTGATACCGATTGTGTTGTTCTACACCCCGCCCTCCTTTAACACGTGGCGCGGGAGTTTTGATGCGTGGCGCAGGAGTTGTGACGCGTGGACAGGAGGGCGCGGTATAAACTGTCGCGCCTCGAGCGAGTCTTCTCCTCTCCACACACCGTCGCGCTTCCACCATGCCTCCGAGGAGGAACAGCACCACCGGCTTCCGCGGCGTCCGAGCACGGCAGAACGGAATGTTCAGCGCAGATATCCGTTCGGTTGACGACCACATCCCCCTCGGCTCCTTTGCGACGGGGGCGGAGGCCGCCCGCGCCTAGGACGCGGCGGCCTGACGCCTCAACCGCCCGCGGTCGCTGATGAACTTCAACGACTGCCACACCGTCTGGGAAGCGGAGACCAGGGCACCGAAGCCGCAGATCCTCACTGCCGTCGACGACCTGCACCTCCGTCACCGCGCGTTTCAGGGCCTAGTCGACGCCAGGGAAGACCGCGTCGTCCGCGAGTATTACCGGAACAACCCAGGGGAGGAGAGCACAGACGAGGAGCTCTGGCGGTCCCGCGCGGCTGAGCGGGTGGAGCGCCGCCTCGAACGCCACCTCGCGTTAGATGTCTCTCGGGAGGCGAGGACGAAGGCGCTGCAAGAGCTTCGTCGGGCCGACCGCGCAGGCGAAGTCTGGGCCTCCGACGATCCGAGGTGGGGGCCTATCGCGGACATACCATCATGCACCTCCAACGACGACGAGGAGGTCACCAACGAGTTCACCGACGACGATGACCCGGAGGAGGTCACCGACGAGTTCCCTGACGACGACGACAAGGAGTAGTGTTCGTCCGTTCTCTATTTTTAATAAAAGAATTTGTATTCCGGCGGCACTGCGGCGCGCTAGCGCGTCTGTTTTCTATTTTTAATAAAAGTTATGAAATCAGATATTTTATCTCACAAGGTTTTGAGACATTTAAGTAACCTTCTGTTTTCCATGTTTTCCACTCGTTTTCTCAAATATTTTGCAAAGGAGTTAGTCTTAAACACATCAGAGATAATATAATTCACATGATCCATTCAAAAAAGTTTGGTACAATAAATTATTACACATCAATTCTTCCCTTGTGTCCCCGCTTTCTTACGATTTGGCCGTATCCATGGAGCATCCTCATCATTTAACTTAATGCTTGGGTCAGTGTTGACTTTGAAGGGCGGAATTTCACCAAACATATTATAATCTTCTGACATGTCTGTCTTGTCCTCCACTCCCACGATGTTTCTTTTCCCTGAAAGAACAATGTGGCGCTTTGAATCATCGCATGATGTACTGATCGTTTTCTTATCTTTCCGTTTCCTCGGTTTGCTACTCATGTCCTTCAAATAGAAAACCTGAGCGACATCTCCTGTTGGCTAGGACGAATGGTTCGTCAAGGTAACCAAGATTGTCGAAATCCACCATTTCCATTTCGTATTGCTCGTCCACCTTTACCCCACCTCCTGTTAGCTTGAACCATTTGCACCGGAACAAAGGGACCTTAAAGGAGGGTCCATAGTCAAGTTCCCATATCTCCTCTATGTAACCATAATATGTGACCTTTTCCCCAATCTCGGTTGCTGCATCAAAGCGGACACCACTGTTTTGGTTGGTGCTCTTTTTATCTTGGGACATCGTGTAAAATGTATTCCCATTAATCTCGTACCCTTGGAAACTCGTTATAGTCGAAGATGGTGTCTTGGCCAACATGTACAGCTGATCTCCAACATCATTGTCATTCATTAAATGTTTTCGCAACCAACTGCCGAAAGTCTCCATGTGGGCCTTTCTAATCCATGATTCAGGCTTCCCCGGGTTGTCCGAACGTAAAATATTCTTGTGTTGCTCGAAGTACATAGCCACCAAGCTCGAATTTTGCAGAACTGTGTGGTGTGCTTCAGTCATAGAATGACCGTCCATACATATCGTTGATTTCCTTCCGATCGTGCCTTTTCCACTTAGTCCCCCCTCGTGTCGCGATTGAGGAATACCAATCGGCTTAAGGTCAGGAACATAGTCAATACAGAACTCAATTACCTCCTCATTTCCATAGCCCTTTACGATGCTTCCTTCTGGCCTAGCACGGTTATGAACATATTTCTTTAATACTCCCATAAACCTCTCGACGGGGAACATATTGTGTAGAAATACAGGACCGAGAATGGAAATCTCTTCGACTAGGTGGATCAGGAGGTGCGTCATAATATTGAAGAAGGATGGTGGAAACACCAACTCGAAACTGACAAGACATTGGACCACATCGTTCTGTAACCGTGGTAGATCTTCTGGACTGATTACCTTCTGAGAGATTGCATTGAGGAATACACATAGCTTCACAATCGCTACTCGAACATTTTCCGGTAGGAGCCCCTCAAAGAAATCGGAAGCAATTGCGTCATAATCACGTGGCAGTCGTGAGACTTCAGGTTTTGGAACTTTTTGTCCGCCATGTTTATTATTCCCTTTATATTCGACGAGAAGCCAAACGGGACCTTCATACTGCTGAGGCATTAAAAAAAATGACCTTCTCTTCTTTCGTAAGAGCGTAGCTGGCACGACCTTGAAACCATTCCGGATGCTTGTCATCTGGGTCTTTCAAAAGTTGTTGGTCCTGCCGTGCTTCCTTTGTATCATTTGTCTTCCCATACACGCCCAAGAAGATTAGCAGGTTCACGCAAATATTCTTCGTAACATGCATCACGTCGATTGCAGAGCGGACATCTAGGACTTTCCAATACTGTAGCTCCCAAAATATTGATTTCTTCTTCCACATGGGTACATGCCCGTCAACTCCCAGCGGAACTGATTGTCCGCCAGGACACTTTCCAAAGATGACTTTCAAATCCTTGACCATATCAAATATCTCAGCTCCAGTACGTTCCGCAGGCTTCGGCCGGTGACCTGCCTTGCCGTTGAAATGCTTGCCTTTCTTTCTTACGTTATGATTTCGGGGAAGAAATCAACGATGAACATGGTACACGTTCTTCCTACAATTATCCAAAAATACACTTTCAGTCTCATTTAAGCAGTGCGTGCATGCTTTGTATCCCTTATTTTAGTGTCCCGAAAGGTTACTGAGAGCAGGCCAATCGTTGATGGTTACAAAATGCAACGCTCGTAGGTCAAATTCCTCTTCTTTGTGCTCATCCCACACAGGTACACCAGGTCTGCCCCACAACTGTAAAAGTTCATCAACTAATGGCCTTAGGTACACATCGATGTCGTTACCGGGTTGCTTCGGACCTTGGATGAGCACTAGCATCATAATGAACTTCCGCTTCATGCACAACCAAGGAGGAAGGTTGTAGATGCATAGAGTCACGGGCCAGGTGCCATGGCTGGAGCTCTGCTCGCCAAAAGGATTCATGCCATCAGTACTAAGACCAAATATTATGTTCCTTGCGTCAGCTGCAAAATCTTTGAACTCTCTGTCGATCTTTCTCCATTGCGTTCCATTAGCGGGGTGTATCAACTCCCCGTCGGACTTACTGTCCTCTTTGTGCCATCGCAACAACTTGGCATGCTCTTTGTTCCCGAACATACGTTTCAACCGAGGTATTATAGGAGCATACCACATCACCTTGGCGGGAACCCTCTTCCTGGGTTTCTCGCCCTCAACATCCTCACCAGGGTCATCGCCTCTGATCTTATAACGCAATGCAGTGCATACAGGGCATTCATTCAAATTCTCGTATGCACCGCGGTAGAGGATGCAGTCGTTAATGCATGCATGTATCTTCAGAACCTCTAAACCTAGAGGGCAGAAAACCTTCTTTGCTTCGTACATACTGGCGGGCAACTCGTTATTCTTCGGAAACATATTCTTCAACATTTTCAGCAAATTTTCAAATGATGAGTCAGCTACACCTTCCCGTGCCTTCCATTTCAGCAAATCCAGTGTGCAACTCAGTTTTTTCAGACTATTGTCGCATCCTGGGTACAGCGACCTTGTGTGATCCTCTAACATGCGATCCAAATTCTCCCTATCCTTGTCAGTTTCGCAGCGTCTCTGTGCATCAGCAATGGTCCAACCAAGATCATCAGCGGGCTCATCATGTGCCTCTTCTTCACCTTCACCAAAACCCTCCCCACCTTCAGCATCATCCTCCATGAAAGCCTCCTGATAGTTGACATCGATATCATCCTCTTCTTCCATTCTAACCCCTCTTTCTCCATGCTTGGTCCAACAATTATAGATTGGCATGAAACCGTGCCGAAGCAGGTGCATGTGAACGACTCTTGAGGAGGAGTCACCCTTCTGATTCATAAATTCAGCACATGGACAGATAATAAAACCTCGCTGCTTGTTCGCATTTGCCACTACGAGGAAATCTTTCAAACCCGTAGTGAACTCGCCGGAGAGTCGATTACCGTACATCCATTCCCGATTCATCTGCATTATTATTATATAAAGTATATAATTAACCATCATGCATTTGTTAAACTAACTAGCTAGAAATAATACAAATCATGAAAGGTTCAAGTTGCTAACCGCGATCGCGGAGGAAAAAAAAATGAAAAAGCTCAAGTGTGTCTCATATCATGTGTGTTTCATGCTCTCGGGCATTTCATCGAACACCTTGTGTGCATAGGAGGAACCAAAAGCAAACCCACCACCCCTTGTGAATATTGTGAGTAGAAGTGACACCAAATGTGGCTAAGTGCAGCCAGCTGAGTCCTATATATAGGGATGGACTCTTAGTCCCGGTTGGCCTGGACAACCGCGACTAAAGGCCTTCGGGGCAGCCTGAGGACCTATTAGTCCCGGTTGGCCTGGCCAGCCGGGACTAAATCCCCTCCCGTCCGCAAGCTGTCTACCGAGCGCGCTGGGCCCAGATATTTGGTCGCGGGTCTCCTCCCGAACCGCGACTAAAGACCCCTATGGTCGCGGGTCGATTATTTTGGGGACTAATGGGGGCATATGGAAGGCCTATTTTATACCACTGTCATCAATTACGACGAGACCCATGCCATCTTCCTTCCTTTCTCCATTCTTGCTACTAGCATGTTCTCAACAGAATGAGGCATAACAGTCTTACTAAGTTTGTAAGTGTTTATGCTGTAGGGATGAAAACCATAGATCTATGAAGGAACGCCAAAACCGAAGGGAGCTCTCTAGGTGCCTATTGACGCTAACTAAAAGTATATGCATGAAATTAACTGAATTCTTGAAAAGTTCAGTTCAAAACAAGGGAACTGGTAGAGGACACTGCAGATTATCTATGGGTGGTCATGTTTCTGTTATGAGTACTTACATGTATTTTTTTCGTAATGGGGTTGTCCCAGCGTCTGCATCAAAATGATGCATACGGCCGCTTTATTACTTTATTGAATCCATTATCACAAGTCTTATATCTCATGGATCACAAAGGGTTGATACATGAATCAAACACCGGCAAAAACCCATCACCACGAAAATCTTATGCATCAATATGTCAAACATCATTTAAGCTGCCATCTGAATTGGTTGAATAACTCTCGTGCATCCGTCTTCAAACGTCCGCACCCGACAGCCATGGCCTGACGGCGCTCCACGGCTCGGAGAAAGGACCACGTATTATTTGAGCTTATTCTTTTTTCTCAAGTCCATGCAACCAATTTACAAACAAATTGTTTATACTAGTTGGAGGAGTGATACTGAAAGTCATATACACAATAACATTTCATACGACCATGCCAGTTCTTTCTTTAGAAATTATTTGTTGTTAACAAAACTTTATTGTAAAGAAACCACATAAAGATCTTAAGATTTAGTGTTACTTTTAGTTTCCATATATACTTTCGAAGGACGATTGTGTTGCCATTTAAAAGGTCAAGATACATAGTTTTAATTGTATATTAACTTTCCGTTACAACGTTATGTCCATTAACTTTTCAACAAGGTGAAGCCATGTATTACAATTATCACACGTTAAAGGTCTCCTAAACACGACATTAGGATGAGCTTCCCCTGTAACTGATGCTACAGATGCATTTTTTCGTTGAGGGATGGTTACTACAGTGATAAGGGAGACCCTCCTAACCAAGAATCATCCTAGAACCTTGTGTTATGTCCATCTCACCAATACTAAAATATCCTCTAGAGAAGAACTTATCTTTAACCCTCACAAGTTCCTTTCAAAATGCGGAATCAGATCGCTTCGGTTGCACTTGAGATAATTATTTAGGATGAAGATATTTATTTTTTCAGAAGTTCTTGCCAAATACCATCACCATTGAGGATTTTACATAACCACATGCATATTAAATTCTTATTCTTCAATTCTAAAACGCCAACACCTAAGCAACCTTGGTCTTTGGGTCTACAAATCATGTTCCACTTGGTTAACTGATATTTTTTCTTATGAGCATCAATCTGCAAGAAAAAGCAAGACCTAAAAAAATCTAGTACTTTACATACCCCTTTAGGTATTTCTAAGGATAACACAAACATCGGTAGACTTGTAAGGACATAATTTATTAATATGAGGTGATCCCGGTATGATAATAATTTTCCCACCCAAGAGTATAATTTTGACTCAAATCTTTCGTCAACAGGTTTCCATTCACCATTTTTCAACTTTCTGTAATGAATTGGAATGACGAGATATCGGAAAGGAAGAGAACCAACCTCGCAGACAAAGATATGCATGTAGTGGTCCTGAACTTCCTTGGCCTCACCGAAGAAAAATATTTCACTCTTGTGAAAATTAATATTCAGACGAGACAATTGCTCGAAGATGCAAAGGATGAGATTTGTATTTAAAGCTTTTTCCAGGTTGTGTTCCATGAATATAATAGTATCATCATCATATTTCAAAATTGAGAGTCCATCTTCAACAAGGTGAGGTTTGAGCCCGTCAACTTGAGCATCCTATTTTGCAATGGCAATAAGGATGGAAAGTAAGTATGCAATTATATTAAATAATATTGGAGAGAGGGGATCGCCTTTCCTCAATCCCTTATGAGTTTGGAAATAATGATCTACGACATAATTCACTTTGACTCCAACACAACCTTTAGGGATGGAATGAATAATCCAGTCGATCCATTTAGCGTCAAAACATTTCATATGAAGTACTTGATTCAGATAAGTCCAGTTAACCATATCATACGCCTTCTCGAAGTCAATTTTTAAGAGAACACCATCCATGTTCTTCCTAAGAAGTTCATAAATTGTCTCATTGAGAACCAACACCCCCTCAAAGTTGTAGCTCCCCGACATAAAGGCAGTTTTAGTAGGTCTAATTACCGTATGTGTAATTTTAGATATTCGCAAATTAGCCATCTTAGTTAATATTTTAAAACTGACATTAAGTAAACATATGGGGCGATATTGTTCCATTTGAATGGCATTTTCTTTGATTGGAAGTAGAATTATGGTACCAAAATTCAACCGAAAGGGAGGTAAATCACCCTGCTGAAAATCCAGTACCATCGCCATAATGTCCTTCTTAATTTGAAAGAACTTTTGGTAGAATTCAGATGGGAACCCGTATGGTCCCGGCGCCTTATTCTTTTCGATTAGTTTGATAGCATCGTGTACCTGTTCTTCTGCAAAGATGGCAGTAAGAATATTTCTTTCATCGGAGGAAAGTTGAGGAATATCCTCAATCCGACTTTCTACGAGAGAAAAATTATTTTTGGTCGGTGCCCTAAATAATTTCTTATAAAAAATAGATATATAAGTCCTCGGATTCTCTTTTCCTATTATTTTCCCTTGGTCTTGCTGTAGATGAAAAAAAAATCTTCTATGTTGTTCCTTAGCTATTAAATGAAAATATTTTGTATTATCTCTTCCTTCATGGATAAATTTAACTTTTCCTCGTTGGGCCTATTTTCATTCCTATATACGACGAAGTACACTCACTCTATCTTGTGCATCCCTCAAAGCGTCCCTCTCGGAATCACGAAGTAAGACGAACTCCGCCTTTTTATCTAGGAGATCAATCATGGACATAAGATAGTCTTGTTCCTTCTTGTAACTGCTACTCATATTGCGTGCCCTTCCTCTTAAGAATTGGCGCACATGTCCTAGCTCATTCTTTGGCTACCATGTCATAAAAACCTTCCTGCGAGAACCACAAAAGCTCGAACGAAAAGGTTTCTTTCTTACCTAGGTGAGATTGTTCACCTAAGTCTAACAACACCGGGTGTGATCTAAAGATTCTCTAGCGAGAGCCTGCACAATTCCAAGTGCGAACTTAATTTCCTAGTCCACACTCACCAAGACTCTATCTAACTTCCCATATGTTTGGACGGGTCTACGACTGGCCCAAGTGTACTACCTACCCGAGAATCTTAAGTCCCTAAAGTCGAAACATTGGATGATAGCATTAAAAATAAAAGGCCATTGTGGATTGAAATTACTATTTTTCTTTTTTGTCCTGACATCGAATAATATTAAAATCCCCTCCACAAACGAGAGGAAGAGAATTAGATTCATACAACCCAACTAGTTCTGCTAAAAACTCAGATTTCTTAGCATCTTGAGCAGCCCCATATGCAACTGCGAGATCCTACTCAAATCCATCCACTTCGGAGAGCACATGGCACTTTACACACGAGTCTCCCGTAGTAAAATTCATTATTTTCATAGCTATGGAATTGAAACCAACTAGTATGACTCCCGAACACCCTTGTGGCGGTACAAAAAACCATTCAAAATCACAACCCCCCGAATAATGTCTCAAAAACATAGTAGAAAAGGATGAGCTAACCGTCTCCAAAACAACAACAAAAAATCTAATATATGATCCCTTATTAACTCATTTACTTTCAAGCGTTTAGTCAGGTCCCCAAACCCGTTAATATGCCAAAAATTGTCTCGCCGTATGAGTTATTTTTTTTCATATTTATTCTTGCACTCCTTCTAACTATCTTACTCTCCTTACACTTAGTATGGACTAAATCTTTGAGAGGGAGGTCCATGTGACCCGTGGAGCCCTCTTGCTCCTCCTCAGCAAGATCCTTACTCAAACGTGTTGCCTTTTGCAACGGTAACATCATTTTTTTTTTGAAACGGAAAACCCGACCTCTACATCTAGCCGATGCACACATCCCTTTATTGCATCGTATTTATCGTAGGGTAGCGTACAGAAAACAGTTATTACATCTCAACGAGAACGCAAAGTGGCCACATAGACCAACCAACGAAATAGCACTATCATCGAAAAACTAAACATCATGTAATCTTCTAGTGTGCAACCAGCCACCATACATGACTACACATAATGGACTATATACATCAATATGTATAATCTCCACTAAATTAGTCGTCCATTCTACTTTGGCCTAAGAACGGAATTCTAGTCATCTTTTGGAAGAGGTCTCACAAGCGTCAATTTATTCAAAATAAAATGACTCCGGAAGTCCATAAATATGGAGTTCCTTCATGTTTTCCTTTCCGATATGAACTAAAATGGTGGTGTCACAATTTAAGTGAAACTCTTCTACGTCTTGCAACATTTAGCATTTAGTCTTATAGATGTTTACTTTACCAACATGATTTATATTAACATATCCATCAATTATGGAATATGGTCATCGTTTGAACAATCTCATTTGTTCTCACAAAAGACTAGAACAAAATAACAACTTATTATGTTCTGAAATAAATCTTGAATGTTTGGTTCGATACGACAATGAACACAATAACACTTTATTACTGTTCTTGTCATAATCGATTCCACATCTATTACTAGTTCCTTTTAGGCACTTGTATTTCTTCCATTGCGTTGCTTTGTATGACATCTCATACCAACCAATGTGGTATAAAAATACCCAAAAATACTTTATTTACTAGTAATACATCTATAACTTGTATATCAAGCATATACTCCCGAGCTGGACTTTTCCAGTTATCTTCTTTTTCTGCCATATATCTTTTTGTAATTCTATTTTCAATATTCCCTTTCCTTTACATAAGAATCATTCAACATCAAACAATGCTAGTCTTACTAGCTCATTTTCTTTGGCGTGTTAGTCATTTACTATCACCCATTGAGTGATAGTTTGAGTTTGATTGTTCTACTAATATCACCATATTAATAGTATTCTTCTAGATTCCACTCTTAGAAATTTCCAAGTAAGGTAAACGACTTTACCCATACATTTAATCCATCTCATCATAACAATTTTATGATTAAGCTACTATAGCTCCAAGGAAGAAATTTAGAGGATAATTTTTAGCATCCAATTTCTTGGAATATTCAAACGCCTAGCGTCTTTAATCATTGCATACATTCAGATAATATAAGCAAACATTGTCATGCTAAATTATACTCAGTCATGTTGCTAAAAATAAGTTTCTAGATATCAATATATCTTTCACTCGATTATTTCTGAAAACAACTCTTTTCAGTTCCAAAATCACCTTGATCAACAAAACATTCTTTTGAAGATAAAGTAATACGAAAGCAACCATGACTCTGGATTTTAAGTAGGAATTATTTGCTCTCTAGATTAATCAATCATTAACCATATGGAGCTAGGTAGAAAATACCAAAAATCTACAATAGGACTCAGTTTTAAATTTCACTAATACGGTACCAATCTTAAATGATTTTTACCAGATCATAACAGTTATATCTCAATCAACAATCTAAGTGTAAGGTAGTATTGTGGATGCCAATGACTACTACAAGTTGTGCAAATTTACTTTGATTTGTTGTTCATGATAAATAAGTTCAAGTTTATTCAAAATTAAACCATGAACTCCCACTCAAAAACAACATCCCTCTTAGTCGTTTTTAGTGATTACACGAACCAAATTCACTACACCAAAACCGATCATCACGTGAGATGATGTAGCTTCAAAGGCGAACATCGACATGTTCATCATATCATCCATATGACTCATGCTTTACCTTTCGGTTACGTGTTCCGAGGCCATGTCTGTACATGCTAGGCTCGCCAAGTAGAACCGTAGTATTGCGCGTGTTTCAAGGCCATGTCTGTACATGCTAGGCTTGAAAACACCCGTTGTATGCGAACGTTGAGTCTATCACACCCGATCATCACGTGGTGTCTGTAAACGACGAACTTTCTTAACGGTGCATACTTAAGGAAGAACACATTATTATCTTGATATTAAGTGAGAGGGATCATCTTATAATGCTACCGTCGCGATCTAAGCAAAATAAGATGCATAAAAGGATAAACATCACATGCATGTATAATGTGATATGATATGGTACTTCTTGCACTTGATCTCCATCGTGTGCATCATGGTATGATCTCCATCATTCCACCGGCGTGGCACCAAGGTCCGTGGCACCTCCATCTTGATTGTCCATTACAACATATCACATGGATATGATATACAGCACGCAGGCCATAAAATAAGACAACCATGTGGCTCCAGCCGGTATGTCAATAATTTACAAAAGATATCATCTCATACATAACGTTTGTAACATTGCCATATCACATCACATGCCCTGCAAAAACAAGTTAGACGCCTCTAATTTATTTTTGCATATTTTACGTGGCTTTGGGCTTACGAGGATAGAACCGTTCATACCTACGTACAAGAACCACAACGTTGATAAAACATATTTTAACAACCCTTTGTAGATTAGATCTTAACTATAGTAGGAGAAACGGACACCCCCTCAGTCACATGTGAGACAATTCTCGCGTACATAGTACACGTAAACTTAGTCCGGGGCAGCTTCATCCTACTATGCCACTAAGATCATAAAATACTCAAAGAGGCAAAAACATGATCATCAACGCCCACATACTCCTATGTGTTCTACCCGTACAATTCATCTACGCATAGATCCGGCTCTGATACCACTGAAGGGGAACGTAGCATAGAAAACAAAAAATTTCCTACGCGAGAGACACCCGAAAGGCCAAGATCTAATCTAGGAGACGAAGTGCAACGGGCAATGAGAGGGTTAAGGAGAACACATACCCTCGAAGTCTCAAAGTGGTACGAGATCAAATCTCGTTGTTGGCGTAGTCGTACTCACACCGATCCCGGTAGCGAGAAGATGGGCACCGCAATCCGGCGGTGCATCCGTGATCGGTCACACATACGGTTGATGACGACCTCCGTTCCCTCGTTCCAGCGGGGCGCGGAAGTAGAGGATCCCTCGGAACTCCAGCAGCACTACGACGTGGTGGTGGTGAAGAATCCCACGGTCAGGGCTTCGCCAAGCGGGAGACCATGAAATGGAGCAGCGGGTGGAGGGAAAGGGAAGTGGCCAAGTGTGTGGAGTAGAGGAGCTCTCACCCTCCTTTTATAGGGGAGGGGGAGAAAGCCCAAGAGGGGGTGCGGCCAGCCATGGGGTGCCCCCACCTCTTCCCTCTTCATGTGAGTGGAAGCTCCACTCACACCCACTCATACTCCCTTAATTTTCCACTTAGAAAATCCAAAGGTTTTTCTTTAATAAATAAATAAAACATTTTTATTTCTTTAATCATATTTGTTAATTCCATTAACAAACATTTGCATATAGCACCTCGAATCATTTGTTAATTCCATTAACAACCATTCGACGAAAAACCCCTTGAACTATTTCAATTTTCCCCGAAACAATTTCGGTGCTGCCCAAAATATTCTTCGATATTCCGTATCCTCTCAAACGCGTCATCGAACCTTAAGTGTGTCACCCTACGGTTCGCGAATAAGATAGACATGATCAAGACTCCTCTCCGATCAATAATCAACATCGGGATCTGGAGATCCTGATGACTCCTATATATTCAACGATGACTCTCATGATCGTGTGAACCAACAACGCCGTGAACTATTCCCTTTGTCTCGCGATATTTTACTTGTCCGAGATTCCATCATTGGTATCAACCATACCTTGTTCAATCTCGTTACCGACAAGTACTCTTTTCTCGTTCCCGTGATATAACATCCTTGTGATCATATCACGTGTTTGCAAGCGGTTTCGATGTGATATCACTGAGAGGGCCCAGAGTATATCTCTCCGTCATTTGGATGGACAAATTCCACTCTTGATCCATGATCCTCAACTAATACTTTCCGAATACTTAACGACACCTTTATAGTCACCCTGTTACGGTGTGACATTTGATGCCATCAAAGCACCCTTCCGGTATCAGCGATTGACATGATCTCATGGTCTAAGGAATAAGTTACTTCGTATGTTTGATATAACAATGTAAACTAAATGACTTGATCACATTGCTATATTCTCTTTGGGTATATGTTCATCACATCATTCTTCTAATGACATGATCCCGTTATTAACAACATCCAATGTTCATGATCAGGAAACCTTGATCATCTATTAATCAATGAGCTAGTTAAAAGAGAGGCTTTACTAGGAACCATTGTTTGTTTATTAAGCACACATGTCTCAACGTTTCCGGTTAATACAATTCTAGTATGAGAAATAAACATTTATCATAAACAAGGAATAAGATAATAACCATTTTATTATTGCCTCTCGGGCATATTCCCTTCACATTTTGCATATTTTTCCATAATTTTTGGAATTATAAATTAAAAGTTATTTAATTTAGAAGATTTAATTATTTTCTGTAGTTCCATATACAGTGGGCCCCACGTGTCACGATGACGTCATTTAAAAAAACCTCGCCAACACGTGGCCAGGTGACGTCGTCATCATGACGTCACCCTGGCGTCACACGGTGGCCGGCGGTGGCAGATTCGGCTCTCGGGTCTCCGGCGAAATTTTCGATTCCGGCCACGGGGGAGAGAACGGAGACGATGGGAGGGACGAGGAGCACCGACGAGGAGCGGCAGGAGGATGTCGTGTCGGCGGGAGGATGTCGTGGCAGCGACGGAGGACGGCCGAGGAGCATGGCGGAGGAGCGGCGACGAGGAACGGACGAGGAGCAGCGGAATGACGGGCGCATGGGCGGCGGGCACCTACCGGAGATGACGGGGGCGCGTCCTCTGTGTCTCTGCGGGCGGAATCGGCGACGGCGGCGCGGAGAAGACGAGCAACTACGGCGCGGAGAAGACGAGTGAAAGGTCCTTAGAAAAATTTCGGGGGTGCGGAGAATATATAGGGCCAGCCTTTAGTCCCGGTTGGGGACACCAACCGCGACTAAAGGTCCCCTCCAGGTACCCTCCGCGGGCCTTTAGTCGCGGTTCGTGTCCCCAACCTGGACTAAAGGTGCACCTTTAGTCACGGTTGGTGTCACGAACCGCGACTAAAGGTTGTTTTCCAAATACTTTTCCTTTTTCTAATCTTAAAAATACAAATAATATATCAGAAAATTCAGAAAAATAAAACTACTTCATCTTAAAATCGTAAAAATACAAATAATATATCAGAAAATTCAGAAAAATAAAACTACTTCATTTTAAAATCTTAAAAATACAAATAATATATCAGAAAGTTCAGAAAAATAAAACTACTTCATTTTATAATCTTAACAAGACACTATGGATCTGATATCTGCTAGTCATACTCCTGCCTAGGCCTATAGTACTCCGACTCGTAGTCGTCGTAGTCGCCGCCGTCGTCGTCACTATCGTCTGACGGTGCTCTGCACTCCCTCGGAGGATCACGACTCCAGGATTGGGCTTGAGGGTAGCGCAGGCGGGGGATATCGCCGGCCCTGATATAGTCCATGACGCTCTGTAGAGTCTGGCCGGACCACCATAGCCGACGAACGGCCTCGTGAAAGTTCCCAGGAGGCAGACCGTCCTCCTCATACCTGGCGAGCGTCCTCTCACGCCGATTGATGAAGAAGGCATCTCAAGTATGCTGGTTATCGAGATGCCAACTGGGATTCCTCCGCTGCTCCGGCGTGAGCTCGTGGTAGTAGTGGTTCGTGATGCCCGCCCGACGCGCCACACCTTGAGGAAGAGGAGGGACCGGCACTCCTCCGGCGCTCAGCATCCAACCGGCGGGAATGTTGTAGCCGCACGGGCAGGGGTAGTTTGAGGCGGAAAGTGCCTCCGCCTGGATGAATGTTAGAGTGGGTACGGTAGAAGCCATGAGAGAGTGGTGAGTTTGTATGTGTTTATGCCAATGGTGTGGCAATGCATACATATATATAGCGAGAAGAAAAGATCCCTTTAGTCCCAGTTGGGGACCCCAACCGGGACTAAATCGGTTAGGCTTTCGTTTGGACCAATCAGATAGAATCACACGGATCGTGTGCTTCTTTCAAGCGCTTGTGAGTCGTTCGATCCGGGGTGTGTTTCTTTCGAGTTGTTGTGAGCCGTTCGATCAGGGTTACGGTGTGTTTCTTTCAAGTAGCCACGGTAGGGCTGTATGATGGTGATACCGATTGTGTTGTTCTACACCCCGCCCTCCTTTAACACGTGGCGCGGGAGTTTTGATGCGTGGCGCAGGAGTTGTGACGCGTGGACAGGAGGGCGCGGTATAAACTGTCGCGCCTCGAGCGAGTCTTCTCCTCTCCACACACCGTCGCGCTTCCACCATGCCTCCGAGGAGGAACAACACAACCGGCTTCCGCGGCGTCCGAGCACGGCAGAACGGAATGTTCAGCGCAGATATCCGCTCGGTTGACGACCGCATCCCCCTCGGCTCCTTTGCGACGGCGGCGGAGGCCGCCCGCGCCTGGGACGCGGCGGCCTGGCGCCTCAACCGCCCGCGGTCGCTGATGAACTTCAACGACTGCCACACCGTCTGGGAAGCGGAGAGCAGGGCACCGAAGCCGCAGATCCTCACTGCCGTCGACGACCTCCACCTCCGTCACCGCGCGTTTCAGGGCCTAGTCGACGCCAGGGAAGACCGCGTCGTCCGCGAGTATTACCGGAACAACCCAGGGGAGGAGAGCACAGACGAGGAGCTCTGGCGGTCCCGCGCGGCTGAGCGGGTGGAGCGCCGCCTCGAACGCCACCTCGCGTTAGATGTCTCTCGGGAGGCGAGGACGAAGGCGCTGCAAGAGCTTCGTCGGGCCGACCGCGCAGGCGAAGTCTGGGCCTCCGACGATCCGAGGTGGGGGCCTATCTCGGACATACCATCATGCACCTCCAACGACGACGAGGAGGTCACCAACGAGTTCACCGACGACGATGACCCGGAGGAGGTCACCGACGAGTTCCCCGACGACGACGACAAGGAGTAGTGTTCGTCCGTTCTCTATTTTTAATAAAAGAATTTGTATTCCGGCGGCACTGCGGCGCGCTAGCGCGTCTGTTTTCTATTTTTAATAAAAGTTATGAAATCAGATATTTTATATCACAAGGTTTTGAGACATTTAAGTAACCTTCTGTTTTCCATGTTTTCCACTCGTTTTCTCAAATATTTTGCAAAGGAGTTAGTCTTAAACACATCAGAGATAATATAATTCACATGATCCATTCAAAAAAGTTTGGTACAATAAATTATTACACATCAATTCTTCCCTTGTGTCCCCGCTTTCTTACGATTTGGCCGTATCCATGGAGCATCCTCATCATTTAACTTAATGCTTGGGTCAGTGTTGACTTTGAAGGGCGGAATTTCACCAAACATATTATAATCTTCTGACATGTCTGTCTTGTCCTCCACTCCCATGATGTTTCTTTTCCCTGAAAGAACAATGTGGCGCTTTGAATCATCGCATGATGTACTGATCGTTTTCTTATCTTTCCGTTTCCTCGGTTTGCTACTCATGTCCTTCAAATAGAAAACCTGAGCAACATCTTTGGCTAGGACGAATGGTTTGTCAAGGTAACCAAGATTGTCGAAATCCACCATTGCCATTTCGTATTGCTCGTCCACCTTTACCCCACCTCCTGTTAGCTTGAACCATTTGCACCGGAACAAAGGGACCTTAAAGGAGGGTCCATAGTCAAGTTCCCATATCTCCTCTATGTAACCATAATATGTGACCTTTTCCCCAATCTCGGTTGCTGCATCAAAGCGGACACCACTGTTTTGGTTGGTGCTCTTTTTATCTTGGGACATCGTGTAAAATGTATTCCCATTAATCTCGTACCCTTGGAAACTCGTTATAGTCGAAGATGGTGTCTTGGCCAACATGTACAGCTGATCTCCAACATCATTGTCATTCATTAAATGTTTTCGCAACCAACTGTCGAAAGTCTCCATGTGGGCCTTTCTAATCCATGATTCAGGCTTCCCCGGGTTGTCCGAACGTAAAATATTCTTGTGTTGCTCGAAGTACGTAGCCACCAAGCTCGAATTTTGCAGAATTGTGTGTTGTGCTTCAGTCATAGAATGACCGTCCATACATATCGTTGATTTCCTTCCGATCGTGCCTTTTCCACTTAGCCCCCCCTCGTGTCGCGATTGAGGAATACCAATCGGCTTAAGGTCAGGAACATAGTCAATACAGAACTCAATTACCTCCTCATTTCCATAGCCCTTTACGATGCTTCCTTCTGGCCTAGCACGGTTATGAACATATTTCTTTAATACTCCCATAAACCTCTCGACGGGGAACATATTGTGTAGAAATACAGGACCGAGAATGGAAATCTCTTCGACTAGGTGGACCAGGAGGTGCGTCATAATATTGAAGAAGGATGGTGGAAACACCAACTCGAAACTGACAAGACATTGGACCACATCGTTCTGTAACCGTGGTAGATCTTCTGGACTGATTACCTTCTGAGAGATTGCATTGAGGAATACACATAGCTTCACAATCGCTACTCGAACATTTTCCGGTAGGAGCCCCTCAAAGAAATCGGAAGCAATTGCGTCATAATCACGTGGCAGTCGTGAGACTTCAGGTTTTGGAACTTTTTGTCCGCCATGTTTATTATTCCCTTTATATTCGACGAGAAGCCAAACGGGACCTTCATACTGCTGAGGCATTAAAAAAAATGACCTTCTCTTCTTTCGTAAGAGCGTAGCTGGCACGACCTTGAAACCATTCCGGATGCTGGTCATCTGGGTCTTTCAAAAGTTGCTGGTCCTGCCGTGCTTCCTTTGTATCATTTGTCTTCCCATACACGCCCAAGAAGCTTAGCAGGTTCACGCAAATATTCTTCGTAACATGCATCACGTCGATTGCAGAGCGGACATCTAGGACTTTCCAATACTGTAGCTCCCAAAATATTGATTTCTTCTTCCACATGGGTACATGCCCGTCAACTCCCAGCGGAACTGATTGTCCGCCAGGACCCTTTCCAAAGATGACTTTCAAATCCTTGACCATATCAAATATCTCAGCTCCAGTACGTTCTGCAGGCTTCGGCCGGTGACCTGCCTTGCCGTTGAAATGCTTGCCTTTCTTTCTTACGTTATGATTTCGGGGAAGAAATCAACGATGAACATGGTACACGTTCTTCCTACAATTATCCAAAAATACACTTTCAGTCTCATTTAAGCAGTGCGTGCATGCTTTGTATCCCTTATTTTAGTGTCCCGAAAGGTTACTGAGAGCAGGCCAATCGTTGATGGTTACAAAATGCAACGCTCGTAGGTCAAATTCCTCTTCTTTGTGCTCATCCCACACAGGTACACCAGGTCTGCCCCACAACTGTAAAAGTTCATCAACTAATGGCCTTAGGTACACATCGATGTCGTTACCGGGTTGCTTCGGACCTTGGATGAGCACTAGCATCATAATGAACTTCCGCTTCATGCACAACCAAGGAGGAAGGTTGTAGATGCATAGAGTCACGGGCCAGGTGCCATGGCTGGAGCTCTGCTCGCCAAAAGGATTCATGCCATCAGTACTAAGACCAAATCTTATGTTCCTTGCGTCAGCTGCAAAATCTTTGAACTCTCTGTCGATCTTTCTCCATTGCGTTCCATTAGCGGGGTGTATCAACTCCCCGTCGGACTTACTGTCCTCTTTGTGCCATCGCAACAACTTGGCATGCTCTTTGTTCCCGAACATACGTTTCAACCGAGGTATTATAGGAGCATACCACATCACCTTGGCGGGAACCCTCTTCCTGGGTTTCTCGCCCTCAACATCCTCACCAGGGTCATCGCCTCTGATCTTATAACGCAATGCAGTGCATACAGGGCATTCATTCAAATTCTCGTATGCACCGCGGTAGAGGATGCAGTCGTTAATGCATGCATGTATCTTCAGAACCTCTAAACCTAGAGGGCAGAAAACCTTCTTTGCTTCGTACGTACTGGCGGGCAACTCGTTATTCTTCGGAAACATATTCTTCAACATTTTCAGCAAATTTTCAAATGATGAGTCAGCTACACCTTCCCGTGCCTTCCATTTCAGCAAATCCAGTGTGCAACTCATCTTTTTCAGACTATTGTCGCATCCTGGGTACAGCGACCTTGTGTGATCCTCTAACATGCGATCCAAATTCTCCCTATCCTTGTCAGTTTCGCAGCGTCTCTGTGCATCAGCAATGGTCCAACCAAGATCATCAGCGGGCTCATCATGTGCCTCTTCTTCACCTTCACCAAAACCTTCCCCACCTTCAGCATCATCCTCCATGAAAGCCTCCTGATAGTTGACATCGATATCATCCTCTTCTTCCATTCTAACCCCTCTTTCTCCATGCTTGGTCCAACAATTATAGATTGGCATGAAACCGTGCCGAAGCAGGTGCAT
Organism: Alopecurus myosuroides; assembly: GCA_028641055.1. Classification (NCBI taxonomy): domain Eukaryota; kingdom Viridiplantae; phylum Streptophyta; class Magnoliopsida; order Poales; family Poaceae; genus Alopecurus; species Alopecurus myosuroides. Next base: position 394,721,084 of record CM054060.1, read on the forward strand.
GTGAACGACTCTTGAGGAGGAGTCACCCTTCTGATTCATAAATTCAGCACATGGACAGATAATAAAACCTCGCTGCTTGTTCGCATTTGCCACTACGAGGAAATCTTTCAAACCCGTAGTGAACTCGCCGAAGAGTCGATTACCGTACATCCATTCCCGATTCATCTGCATTATTATTATATAAAGTATATAATTAACCATCATGCATTTGTTAAACTAACTAGCTAGAAATAATACAAATCATGAAAGGTTCAAGTTGCTAACCGCGATCGCGGAGGAAAAAAAATGAAAAAGCTCAAGTGTGTCTCATATCATGTGTGTTTCATGCTCTCGGGCATTTCATCGAACACCTTGTGTGCATAGGAGGAACCAAAAGCAAACCCACCACCCCTTGTGAATATTGTGAGTAGAAGTGACACCAAATGTGGCTAAGTGCAGCCAGCTGAGTCCTATATATAGGGATGGACTCTTAGTCCCGGTTGGCCTGGACAACCGCGACTAAAGGCCTTCGGGGCAGCCTGAGGACCTATTAGTCCCGGTTGGCCTGGCCAGCCGGGACTAAATCCCCTCCCGTCCGCAAGCTGTCTACCGAGCGCGCTGGGCCCAGATATTTGGTCGCGGGTCTCCTCCCGAACCGCGACTAAAGACCCCTATGGTCGCGGGTCGATTATTTTGGGGACTAATGGGGGCATATGGAAGGCCTATTTTCTACCACTGTCATCAATTACGACGAGACCCATGCCATCTTCCTTCCTTTCTCCATTCTTGCTACTAGCATGTTCTCAACAGAATGAGGCATAACAGTCTTACTAAGTTTGTAAGTGCTTATGCTGTAGGGGTGAAAACCATAGATCTATGAAGGAACGCCAAAACCGAAGGGAGCTCTCTAGGTGCCTATTGACGCTAACTAAAAGTATATGCATGCAATTAACTGAATTCTTGAAAAGTTCAGTTCAAAACAAGGGAACTGGTAGAGGACACTGCAGATTATCTATGGGTGGTCATGTTTCTGTTATGAGTACTTACATGTATTTTTTTCGAAATGGGGTTGTCCCAGCGTCTGCATCAAAATGATGCATACGGCCGCTTTATTACTTTATTGAATCCATTATCACAAGTCTTATATCTCATGGATCACAAAGGGTTGATACATGAATCAAACACCGGCAAAAACCCATCACCACGAAAATCTTATGCATCAATATGTCAAACGTCATTTAAACTGCCATCTGAATTGGTTGAATAACTCTCGTGCATCCGTCTTCAAACGTCCGCACCCGACAGCCATGGCCTGACGGCGCTCCACGGCTCGGAGAAAGGACCACGTATTATTTGAGCTTATTCTTTTTTCTCAACTCCATGCAACCAATTTACAAACAAATTGTTTATACTAGTTGGAGGAGTGATACTGAAAGTCATATACACAATAACATTTCATACGACCATGCCAGTTCTTTCTTTAGAAATTATTTGTTGTTAACAAAACTTTATTGTAAAGAAACCACATAAAGATCTTAAGATTTAGTGTTACTTTTAGTTTCCATATATACTTTCGAAGGACGATTGTGTTGCCATTTAAAAGGTCAAGATACATAGTTTTAATTGTATATTAACTTTCCGTTACAACGTTATGTCCATTAACTTTTCAACAAGGTGAAGCCATGTATTACAATTATCACACGTTAAAGGTCTCCTAAACACGACATTAGGATGAGCTTCCCCTGTAACTGATGCTACAGATGCATTTTTTCGTTGAGGGATGGTTACTACAGTGATAAGGGCGACCCTCCTAACCAAGAATCATCCTAGAACCTTGTGTTATGTCCATCTCACCAATACTAAAATATCCTCTAGAGAAGAACTTATCTTTAACCCTCACAAGTTCCTTTCAAAATGCGGAATCAGATCGCTTCGGTTGCACTTGAGATAATTATTTAGGATGAAGATATTTATTTTTTCAGAAGTTCTTGCCAAATACCATCACCATTGAGGATTTTACATAACCACATGCATATTAAATTCTTATTCTTCAATTCTAAAACGCCAACACCTAAGCAACCTTGGTCTTTGGGTCTACAAATCATGTTCCACTTGGTTAACTGATATTTTTTCTTATGAGCATCAATCTGCAAGAAAAAGCAAGACCTAAAAAAATCTAGTACTTTACATAGCCCTTTAGGTATTTCTAAGGATAACACAAACATCGGTAGACTTGTAAGGACATAATTTATTAATATGAGGTGATCCCGGTATGATAATAATTTTCCCACCCAAGAGTATAATTTTGACTCAAATCTTTCGTCAACAGGTTTCCATTCACCATTTTTCAACTTTCTGTAATGAATTGGAATGACGAGATATCGGAAAGGAAGAGAACCAACCTCGCAGACAAAGATATGCATGTAGTGGTCCTGAACTTCCTTGGCCTCACCGAAGAAAAATATTTCACTCTTGTGAAAATTAATATTCAGACGAGACAATTGCTCGAAGATGCAAAGGATGAGATTTGTATTTAAAGCTTTTTCCAGGTTGTGTTCCATGAATATAATAGTATCATCATCATATTTCAAAATTGAGAGTCCATCTTCAACAAGGTGAGGTTTGAGCCCGTCAACTTGAGCATCCTATTTTGCAATGGCAATAAGGATGGAAAGTAAGTATGCAATTATATTAAATAATATTGGAGAGAGGGGATCGCCTTTCCTCAATCCCTTATGAGTTTGGAAATAATGATCTACGACATAATTCACTTTGACTCCAACACAACCTTTAGGGATGAAATGAATAATCCAGTCGATCCATTTAGCGTCAAAACATTTCATATGAAGTACTTGATTCAGATAAGTCCAGTTAACCATATCATACGCCTTCTCGAAGTCAATTTTTAAGAGAACACCATCCATGTTCTTCCTAAGAAGTTCATAAATTGTCTCATTGAGAACCAACACCCCCTCAAAGTTGTAGCTCCCCGACATAAAGGCAGTTTTAGTAGGTCTAATTACCGTATGTGTAATTTTAGATATTCGCAAATTAGCCATCTTAGTTAATATTTTAAAACTGACATTAAGTAAAGATATGGGGCGATATTGTTCCATTTGAATGGCATTTTCTTTGATTGGAAGTAGAATTATGGTACCAAAATTCAACCGAAAGGGAGGTAAATCACCCTGCTGAAAATCCAGTACCATCGCCATAATGTCCTTCTTAATTTGAAAGAACTTTTGGTAGAATTCAGATGGGAACCCGTATGGTCCCGGCGCCTTATTCTTTTCGATTAGTTTGATAGCATCGTGTACCTGTTCTTCTGCAAAGATGGCAGTAAGAATATTTCTTTCATCGGAGGAAAGTTGAGGAATATCCTCAATCCGACTTTCTACGAGAGAAAAATTATTTTTGGTCGGTGCCCTAAATAATGTCTTATAAAAAATAGATATATAAGTCCTCGGATTCTCTTTTCCTATTATTTTCCCTTGGTCTTGCTGTAGATGAAAAAAAAATCTTCTTCTATGTTGTTCCTTAGCTATTAAATGAAAATATTTTGTATTATCTCTTCCTTCATGGATAAATTTAACTTTTCCTCGTTGGGCCTATTTTCATTCCTATATACGACGAAGTACACTCACTCTATCTTGTGCATCCCTCAAAGCGTCCCTCTCGGAATCACGAAGTAAGACGAACTCCGCCTTTTTATCTAGGAGATCAATCATGGACATAAGATAGTCTTGTTCCTTCTTGTAACTGCTACTCATATTGCGTGCCCTTCCTCTTAAGAATTGGCGCACATGTCCTAGCTCATTCTTTGGCTACCATGTCATAAAAACCTTCCTGCGAGAACCACAAAAGCTCGAACGAAAAGGTTTCTTTCTTACCTAGGTGAGATTGTTCACCTAAGTCTAACAACACCGGGTGTGATCTAAAGATTCTCTAGCGAGAGCCTGCACAATTCCAAGTGCGAACTTAATTTCCTAGTCCACACTCACCAAGACTCTATCTAACTTCCCATATGTTTGGACGGGTCTACGACTGGCCCAAGTGTACTACCTACCCGAGAATCTTAAGTCCCTAAAGTCGAAACATTGGATGATAGCATTAAAAATAAAAGGCCATTGTGGACTGAAATTACTATTTTTATTTTTTGTCCTGACATCGAATAATATTAAAATCCCCTCCACAAACGAGAGGAAGAGAATTAGATTCATACAACCCAACTAGTTCTGCTAAAAACTCATATTTCTTAGCATCTTGAGCAGCCCCATATGCAACTGCGAGATCCTACTCAAATCCATCCACTTCGGAGAGCACATGGCACTTTACACACGAGTCTCCCGTAGTAAAATTCATTATTTTCATAGCTATGGAATTGAAACCAACTAGTATGACTCCCGAACACCCTTGTGGCGGTACAAAAAACCATTCAAAATCACAACCCCCCGAATAATGTCTCAAAAACATAGTAGAAAAGGATGAGCTAACCGTCTCCAAAACAACAACAAAAAATCTAATATATGCTCCCTTATTAACTCATTTACTTTCAAGCGTTTAGTCAGGTCCCCAAACCCGTTAATATGCCAAAAATTGTCTCGCCGTATGAGTTATTTTTTTTCATATTTATTCTTGCACTCCTTCTAACTATCTTACTCTCCTTACACTTAGTATGGACTAAATCTTTGAGAGGGAGGTCAATGTGACCCGTGGAGCCCTCTTGCTCCTCCTCAGCAAGATCCTTACTCAAACGTGTTGCCTTTTGCAACGGTAACATCATATTTTTTTTGAAACGGAAAACCCGACCTCTACATCTAGCCGATGCACACATCCCTTTATTGCATCGTATTTATCGTAGGGTAGCGTACAGAAAACAGTTATTACATCTCAACGAGAACGCAAAGTGGCCACATAGACCAACCAACGAAATAGCACTATCATCGAAAAACTAAACATCATGTAATCTTCTAGTGTGCAACCAGCCACCCTGGCTGAAGATAGCACGTACGACTCCCAGCAGCCTTGTGCATCCAGAATCCAAACGATCTCGTTGGTCTTCTGGCAGCAGGTATGACCACAAGTGAATCCAGTGTGTGGCCCGATGAACAACCTGCAAAAAATAATCAGCTTTCAAATTGTTAAAAATCACATCATTTCTGCAATTCCAAATTGCCTATAAGAAAGCACATACACCTATGGCTTTAGTATCTTTATCCACCCCATTCAACCAATTCCCAAATAAATTAGTAACGGAATTAGGTGGCAAAATACTAAAAGTGAAGTGAACTTGTCTCCAAATTTTCCTAGCAAAAAAAACAGGAAACAAACAAATGATCGCCAGTCTCTTCTTTCGCACAAAAGACACATTTGGTACATCCTACCCACTTTCTCTTTTTTAAATTATATTTTGTGAGAAGCTCATTTCGCATCAAAAACCACATGAAAATCCTAATCTTTAGTGGAAACCTAGTATGACCATTCATAAGGTCCTCGTACAAAGATTTCACCGAAAAACACCCGATGGTGTTAGTTTGCAAGTGAACTTGTCGGGCTCATTGGACGTAGATATGGCCATCAATCTCTCAACAAGATTCAGCCAGGCCTCCCATTTATCACCTAGAAGCAGCCTCCTAAACGTGATATTAGATGTTCATGTGTAATCACCTGCGCGACAAAAACGTTCTTATAGTTGACAATATTGTACAGCGAAGGATACTGAACCGCTAGAGGATTGTTTCCTAACCAAGCATCTTCCCAAAATCTTACAGACTGGCCATCACCAACTGAGCAGACGATATGTGGAAGGAAATCCCTCTTAACCTTCATTACTCCCTTCCAAAAGGGAGAATCCGTCGGTTTGGCATCCACCTATGCCAGCGGTTGCCCATGAATATATTTGTTATGTAACAATTCATGCCACACTCCCTCTTCTGTTATAAACTTAAATAGCCATTTGCTAAGTAAGCACTTATTCTTAACATCGAGGACCTCAATCCCAAGACCACCTTGGTCTTTAGGACGACAAACAATATTCCACTTAGTGAGCCTATATTTCTTTTTAATCTTGTCACACTGCCAGAAAAAATGAGACATGTAGAAATCTAGCCTTTTCTGTACCCCCACAGGTATCTCAAAAAAGGATAGAAAAAACATCGGTAAACTGGTGAGAACCGAATTGATAAGAACTAGACGATCTCCATAAGAGAGTAACTTGCCTATCCATGAACTTAAATTTTGTTCAAATCGATCTTCAATCGGTTTCCATTCTTTATTCAACAGCTTACGTTAATGGATTAATTGGAATACCCAGATATCTAAACGGGAGGCATCCTACCTCACATCCAAAGATATTTCGGTAATCTTGTTGGTAATCCTCGGCTTTACCAAAACAAAAAATCTCGCTTTTATGAAAATTGATCTTAAGCCCAGATAATTGCTCGAACATAGCTAACAAGAACTTAATATTAACTTCTTTGTCAATATCGTGTTCGAGAAAAAGAATTGTGTCATCGGCGTACTGTAAGATGGACACCCCACCTTCCACCAAATGTGGAACGAGCCCGACGACCTGACCATCGTCCTTAGCCCTCTCAATTATAACGGCTAACATGTCATCTACCAAATAAAAAAGGATAGGGGATAACGGGTCACCCTGCCGTAACCCTTTTAGCGTTTGAAAATAATGACCTATATCATCATTAAGTTTAATCCCTACACTTCCACCCTGGACAAACCTCGCAATCCATTCACACCACAGAGGTGTGAAACCTTTCATGCGTAATGTTTGTTGTAAGAACGACCAATTTACTTTATCAGAGGCTTTTTCGAAATCGATCTTGAGCAACACACCATCCAATTTCTTATGCTCGAGTTAATGAATCGTCTCATGAAGGACAACCACTCCTTCTAGGATATTCCGTCCGGGAAGGAATGCTGACTGAGTTGGTTTAATTACCCGCTGAGCAATTGAGGTCACTCTATTCGTACCCACTTTAGTAAAAATCTTTAAGGTCACATTGAGCAAACATATGGGTCTAAACTGCTCAATACGACAAGCATCCTCCTTCTTAGGGAGTAAGGTGATCACACCAAAGTTCAACTTGAACAGCTGTAAATCACCTTAATACAACTGAGCAAACAAGGCCATTAAGTCCTCCTTAATGACCTCCCAGAACCTCTGATAAAATTCAGCCGGAAACCCATCAGGTCCCGGCGCTTTATTTACTTCCATTTCAGATATAGCATCAAACACTTCCTCTTCCGAAGAAGGATTTGTTAAAATACCATTCTCGATATCAGACACCTGTGGTAAATCATGTATCATAGATTCATCTAAGGTAACTGAAGTTGGAACCGGTGCTTCAAACAAAGTTCTATAATACTCCGAAATGAAAGTTTTGAGGTTCTCCTGACCAACAATTGTTCCTTCGTCCTGCTCTAATTGAAAAATCAACTTCTTTCGCCGTTTACCATTAGCAATGAGGTGAAAATATCTAGCTGAGCCCACTTGGACTCTTCATCGCGTCTAAGGTTAGCCAGATAAGAATCGGCTTGTTTTTTGGACTCCCTCTCCACGTCTGAAAGAGGAATCGATTCTGCCTTGAGATCCAACTCATTAATCAGAAGGAGCAACTTCTCCTTAAGCATTTTACATTCACCACTAAGATTCCTTGCCCATCCACGCAGGAAGCTACGAAGGTGGGGAATCTTAAACTGCCACGTCTCAATAGGGGGTTTCCCCCAGACACCGCATCCCATTCAGCCTTGACCATCTCATAGAAACCTCGTTGACGCAACCATGATAACTCAAAGGAGAAGATCGATCTACTCCCTACATGAGCGGCATCACCGGAGTCAACGAGTAAAGGAACATGATCCGACCCTGAACGTATCAGGGCCTGAATAGTAACTAGAGGTAACGTCTGTTCCCACTCAATGCTAGCTAGCATCCTGTCCAGTTTTTCATGCGTTGGCACATCACGCCTACTAGTCCACGTATATTGGCTACCAGACATCTCAAGTTCTTTAAGATCAACGCTTTCAATAATTGCATTAAAGATGAAAGGCCAGCGGGGATTGAAATTATCATTACTTTTTTCCTCCTGTCGTCTAATAATGTTGAAATCACCACCTACCAACATAGGTAGCGTTTCACATTCACAAATTCTAACAAGCTCACATAGGTAGCATGTGTTACATCACCGCGACGGGGTGTTTGTTTTTATTTCTCTATTTTCTTCGCTGTGTGCATCCGAGTTGTCCTTCGACAACTAGTTGGTGCGGAAGCTGTGTGTAATTGGTATCTTTGATATTAATATATTCTCTTTATCAAAAAAACTCAGAATTGTTTTACTTTTTTTAACAAAAATGCAGCGTAGCTACTTCTCATTGTGATCAACGTATTTGCCTAAATCACCTCTAAGGCATGTCTTAATATTTGACATGTTTGTTGTGAATAAATAATTTTTACTAATTTTGTGAGACACTTGTTTGTCATAACGAACAAGAAGCTTTGACACCTTCAAACTAAGAAACATACCCTTCAAACCACCCACTGACGTAAAAGTATTACTACTCAATGAAACCCTATCCTCGGTACAGAGATGCAGGTATCACTACTAGGAAAATGGGCATCAGTGGCGCACCATTTTGGGAATCAGTGGCGCACCATGGTGCGCCACTACTATTGCGCCACTGATTCTCCAGGGAATCAGTGGCGCACCAAAGTGATGCGCCACTGATTCCTGAATGGTGCGCCACTGATTCTCCAGGGGAATCAGTGGCGCGCCAAAATGATGCACCACTTATTCCTCAATGGTGCGCCACTGATTCCCGAGAATCAGTGGCGCATGACTTTGGTGCGCCACTGATTCTCTAGAGTATGCATGCACTTTAGGGAATCAGTGGTTCACCAGGCTGATGCGCCACTGATGCTCTGTGCCACTGATTCCTTTTTGATGTGCCACTGATTCCGTTAGGGATGCGCCACTGATTCCTTTGGGGATGCGCCACTGATTCTTACATACGTTTTGTTTGTATACGTATTTATACGGGTATGTATACATGTATTTATGTTGGTTATACAATTCATATAGAAGATTGCAAAGTAGTATAAATAGACAAAGATGATCATTGTCACAATCTAGTTCATCATATCACTCATAGCTAAAACCCGAAATAAGTGACAAGTTTGGAAATATTAGAAGTTCATCAACACATAATCTAGCTGGCTAGTAGCAAGTCGTCCATCACAGGTTCATCGATCTCATCACATTACACAATAAGTAGGTGATAGTCACCTATACTACCAACAAAAGAAATAGATCAGAAGCACGGTCACGGCGGCAAGCAAGACAACAAAGGTCTTCATCCGGTTCATGTTCCTCTGATCACGTTCCTCTAGCTTGTGCTTCATCCACCGAGCCTCCGCCTCCGCCATAGTATTGTAGCTTTTATAAGAGTTGCCACTAAACCTCGTCACTTGCTTGTGACACTGCTTCCAATGGGCATAGACCCCTGGAACCCTACCCCTAAATACCACGTAAACCCTCGGCATCTGCAAAACATGAGATATAGCATTAGTCAACGAAGTGATATAAGAGATGAAATGTGCACAATAATAAATTATACAAAGGTACTGTAAAACTAGTCGTATCATTATATTGGATACGGCTAACAGAAATCACTTAAGATCTTTAGCAGGAAGAGCACGAACAGGAACACGCTTGCCAACAGCTGAAGCAGGACACGAACCGGCAGAACAATCGAGCAAGGGCTCGGCGGACCTAGGATTTAGCAATAACCGGGGCTAATTTCTAACGTCCAAAAACTATGAAAAAAATTACCCATCGACACCCTCCTAAAAAATGGTAATATGTTAAGCAAAACACACCAAAAACTGCATGAATGGATTTTGATGTGAAGCATAAGTTCAATACATAACTAAATGACCATAAAAGAATAGGAAAGTAGAGTTGTGGCATAATCGCACAATGAGACACAAGTAGAGTCGTGGACTGAAAGTCTGAAATTGATTGTTCCCTTCTTTAAAATTCAGAATTTTCATTGGAAACCAACTAATTAATTATTAGCAGATGCAGGGCACGCAGTTGACATCAAATTGACGGCGATGAGACGAGGCTCTGTAGGCTCAAACGGCGTGGCGGGAACGTCGTCCCTAGCTCATGGCACTGACGCTGATCGATCACTTATGCCTCCTCTTTTTTCGCCGAGCATAGATCGGTCCTGCCTCTTTGTTTCGCTCAGCATAGATAGCTCCTTGTTGCTGCCTTGCTGGCCTGATGAAATTAGCCCTGGTCATTCTTGTCCAAGGACACGGGCTGGGGTACATAGGTCTGGAAATTTCGGTGAAAATTAGCAGGATATAACTTCACTTCGTAAGCCATGACCAGGGCTGTAGCCCGGGCTGCCCGGGGTGCAAATCCGCCCCTGCTCCACTATAAAGGACGCAAACAGAGGTACCATTAAAGTGAACACACCCACAATGCCCAGACCAACTGAATCAGAAAACTAATCTAAAAAAAACTGAATCAGAAAACTAAAGAAGACGTCATCTGACCGCAAACAGAATACCGGTAGGCTTTCGGCCACGTTGGTGTGAAGTACACTTGCCACTGTCCAGATGAACCAGCAGCCCAAACAAGCTGATGAACTCATGCAGGTACATGTAAGGATCAGAAACAATAAAAACCCGATATTTAACAAGCAAACAAACAAAAAATCACTCATTAAGACAATAACCAGATAGCGCACCTAAATCCAATGATTGATTAATGGCAAGTTTGGGCTGCTGGTTCATTAAGACAAAAAACCGATATTCCAATGATTGATTAATGGCAAGTTTCAACTAATTTTACCTGTGCTTGTTTTACTCATGTAGATCCAGAACAGAAGTCAGCAAGTAAACACCAAGGAGGCATTGGTAAATTTCCGTTAGTCCAAGTTAATTAAGCATTAAAGGTTCTCTTGTTAGGATGCATTCCTGAGAAATGTGACTGCAGGTGCGTTGTGAGTATCGAATGGCAGAATTCAGCACTGGGGATCGAAGGAGAAATCCTAAAGGTGACAGGTATGTTCCAGCTTAAAAAGCAAGACTTGAGAAAAATGGCCCAACCACTGACAATAGTATATTCATTTATCATCAGGACGCTTTTGACATGACATATTTCCCTATATTTACCACTGGCTTCTTTTGATATGTGTTATGCTTTTTCACATATTCTGATATCGTTGCCACTTTCTGGATTGGGAGCAGTAGTATTCTTGAACTATGTCTTATTTGGTCTCATAGAGGGAAAGCTCATCACAACAAAGAATAGCTCTTAGCTCAAGAATGTTTAGTGCTTGTTAAGAGTTCAGGAGCTTCCTCATGTGAAACAAAGCGGGCAGTGCTAATTTATTTGTATGCTGATTCATGTGAAAAAAAATCTACATCTTAAAGTCAAGACTGATACTGCACACTCATCTATGGTATGGTGTCTTACTGTGAAATCTACTCCGACACAGCATTGGCCCAATGGCCCAGCATTTGGTAGGACAAGTATACAGAGGCACAATATTCATAGAAATTAAGAACTAGAAATAAGTCAAGATTCATTTAGTCAAAATGGTCCCGTGGGAGCATGGGAGTTTGGTCATAGCTGATCTTAATAAATTATAGATGGTCTTAATATTGCACTTAGCTGATCGTTTGGAGCATAGGAGTTTCTTCAAGTCTGTCCAACACTATATTTTTTTCTTAACTAGTCCAACACTAATAGGAGTGGTACAAATTTCTACTACATAGAGAAGGCACACAAATGCAATGGAGAAAAGTAACGGCAAGGAGAGGAAGAGTAAAGACAATGGTAATTAGGAAACACTTGAAGGAGGAGGTATGATGCCATCTTTTGAAACCATCGTCCATGGCCTATAGTCACCCTGCATCTCTAGGCGATCGTCTATGTCTTTGTTAGGCGGTTGAAGGCCAGTGTAGAAGATCCCCCCCTTTGTGTAGACATCGTTAACGATGATTGTTGCAAACTGCTGTTGGATATGAAAGAAGGACTCTTCGAGATTGTCATCCTGGATCATAGCCAATCTTGAGGCCCACTCTATGAGCTCACTTGATGGCAGTGCAAGGTTCTGCTGATCTCGTACGAACGCCCTCATGTGATAGAGGGCGTAGTACCCATCCTTGTTACTCCTAGTCGACTGCTTCATGCAGGGGAACTGCGTTTTGTGTCCGAACATGTGTCTGTCATCAATGATCTTTGCCCTCTTGAAAGTGCCTCCCGCTAAAAAATACCCGTTGAGAGCATCATCCATAACTTTCTTGATGTTCGTGTAGTTTTTCTTGTTCGCACTATCAGAGTCGAAATACGTGGCATGTGAAAGTTTTGGCTCAAAGGAGATGAGTGTGCAGTATTTATCTCTGCGCAAAACAATTCAAAAGGAATGTTGGAGAAGCACAATGATAACCTATATAAGAAAGCATTTCATGGCAGCGAGGCGAAGGAGTACTTACTCGCTAAAGAAAGGCATGAGACAATAATGCTTCGTACTATTAGCTAGCATGAAGGTGGTGAGGTACTCTGATGCGACTCGTTGGTCGCCAGGCTCTTTGATGTGGTTGTCGCGCATGTAGTAGGGGTACACAATTGCGATGCACGAGATGTCATTCCTGTGGATTCTCAATGCCATACTAAGAGAAAACAGGCGGACCAAGGAGTGGTGAAGGCGATGTAGGTGAAAGATATTGAAGATATCATAAAACCGCACAAACAATAGATCCGCTGGAGATTTTTCGACGAAGCCCATCCCAAGTGGCACCTTGGCGACGAAAACATTGTATGCCTTATCATTCTCACTAAGGGAGCGCGCTTCTAATGTCAAAACAACATCATGCAGACTCACCATATCCCCACTGGCGACCCTCAACTTTCTCTTAGTTAGCATCGGCATACCCTTGATATGCGTCCTCCACATAATATCCTTGGGTCTTGGTGGCCCGTCCATAGCCCGGATCGTCTTCGGAGCCGGCTGTGTTGCACCGTGCTTGTTGTTTTTCCTTTTTCGTGCCATCGCTGGCCTCTTTCCATCAACCGTATTCCTGGCTCCGACTGCAAACTGCTCACCAGCCTCCTTGTGAAGTGTGCCAGGGCTGAAAATAATTCCACCCATTCTCTTGCTCGTTTGAGGCTCGGTGAAGGCGCCAGCTACAGGGGGCGATTCCTGAGAACCAAACAAACGCTTGCAATTTGATTTCTCGACGGGACCAGCTAGACCACGAGCCTCCGTGTCATTGTAGGGTTCTTCATCCCGATGCATGAACATTGTGCCATCATAGTCGTCGGCAATGAAGTCCGCAATGTCGTCATCCTCCGGATCCTATGCCATCTGGATGGTAGGATCTGGCGCCGCCACATCGCGTAGATCTGAGAGCGGTTGCGGTGCGGAGGTATTGCCATGGGTTGGCCGCAGCACGACAGGCGGTGTTGTCCGTGGAGTGGTGCCACTCGGATTCAAACGAATCTGGTCCTTCGGCCATTGCAAGGCCCAATTGTAGCAATCTTTCATCAACATCATCTCGGCGTCCTCTTCCTGGGCGGGTTGAATGGGAGGCTCCACGAGGTCATAGCCCGGTAACACCCGAACGAGGCAAACCCTAAACAAGTTGGGTAGCATTGGCTTATTGTGGAACATGGGGTTTCCTAGTTCAATGATGGTACCCTTTGCAATATCCTTCAACTCCTGGTTCACGTATTGCAGGAGAGTGCATGGAACGTTGTCGCCCTACGAAAAACATGTAGCGCATCAGAAATGCCATCCAAAGGTAATTAAGCTAGATGAAGTCATCGGTCGAGCACCAATGATTAGTTAGTGCTACCTTTTTGGCTACGGCGTCGAGCTCGGCTAATGTTGAGGGACCGATATCGATGACAAGCGTGGAAGTGATGGCTGGTTCGGTGTTAGCGGGCAGAGTCACCAATACGCCCGGCGCCGCGGTGTTGGCAGGCACAGTCACCAATCCGCCCGGCGTCGCGGTGTTGGCAGGAGGAGTCACCAATATGCTTGGCACCGTGGTGTAGGAGGGCGGAGTCACCAATGCATTTGGCCACGGGTTGGCGTTGTCGTGCGTAGAACTCGACGCGTTTCTCGAGTTACTGGCGCCAAAGCTGGGAATCGGGAGTGGCCCCTTTCGACCTCCCCTTTCCCATTCTGCTAACCCCTCCATCATGGCAGGAATGAGTCCTGCCATTTTCAAGGCTACTTTATTTTCCACTTGGTCACCGATCATCTTCGGAATCTGCGACACTTTGGTCTTGAGGCTTTCAATCTCGCGCTCGCGCTGCACGTCTAGCTCATCCCTTCGTCTCTCACTTTCCTCCTTCCTCACCTTGTCCTCTTTATAGTACACCCCCATTTTCGTGGTCAAGCCAAACCCAGCAAGACGGCCAGCTGACGGCTTCGACGTCTTTGACTTCCCCTTTGCACGGTTGAGCGCCCTTTGAAAATTGTTGTCCCACGGGCCCAGGACTGATGAGGAGCTCTGATCTCCCGTGTCGGCGCTTTCTCCTCCTGCAGAAGGAACATGAACCATTTACATATTTGGCTTAATTAATTAGAATCGACTTGAACCATCTGAACCTAATAAAGATTGTGTTTTAGCTCATTACTGTTAATTTATCCTCTAAATCCTGGACCTTCGGATCTGTGGTCAATTGCTTGGTATTCTTGTCCTCACTATACCGGGCCCTGATAAACCTTTGGGTCTGCGGGTCTTTGTACTTCTCCCAGGGGGCTGGTTTCTTGGTAAGTGCACGTTGGGCGTCCTCCTTCTCCCAGATGGGCTCCTTCCCAAAGTAACCACCGGATCCAAGATTGTGGCAGCCTACGTTCTTGCCCCGTAAATCTGACCCCCACTTTCTCAACTCTTTGCCTTTTGCGCTTTGAGCCCTGGCCTTGAACGCATTTAACTCAGCTTCGTTGACGTTCTCTTTGGAGTAAATCTCCGCCGCAGATTTACCCTCCTTAATCATTTGCTTCACCCGGGTTCTCCAACTTCTAGGGCTTCGCTCATCTTCGTGAGGGCGGCACTGTTTACTATATTCCCTTTGAGCTCTACGTTCATGTACTTCTCTTCATTGCTATCGCCCACTCTCCCGGGGAACATGTATCAGTTGTGCAGCTTTTGAAAGAGGAGTCGTTGCAAGTGGGCATTGTCCTTACGCCTTAGGATCCCAGAGTTGATCGAGATGTTGTCCCGGACGATGCACCCAATTTGAGTTCCGTATCCGGAGGCCAAATTTCTAGGCTCCAAAGGATACCCACTGGGGCATATCTTCGTGAATTCTTCACGGACAGTGCGAAGGCTGCAAGCGCCCCGTCGCCTCTTGCCTTGGCTGTCGTCAGTGCTGGCATCCCCGACGCCACTAGCGGTGGTGTTGCCGGCAGTATCGACACCACTAGCATTGTTGTTGTTGGCATCCCCGTCGGTACTTTCAGAGGATTGGTCTTCATCCATCTCCTCCTCCTCCATCTCCTCGTTGTCGTCTCCTTGATCTTCATCCTTGTCGTCGTCGTCATCAAAGCCGGTGCCCATCTTCCAGAACGGAATTGAACCAGAGGGGCCACCCTCGTCGTTGTTGGCCATGTTCTGAATAGAAACACATTAATTGTTGCTCATTTTCACGGGGAAAAAAGAGGCATACTATTCAATAACAAATAAACACATGAAAATCGCTAAGTCCTAAAATCACGAAAAAATCGGGCATGACCTTTGCTAATTTTTTGACCGGAGTGCCCAAATTTTGCCGAAACGGAAATTAATCTACATTTCGGCAAAAGAGGGGCAACTCATTTTGAAGTCCCTCCAAACAAAATGCCACCATAGGGCACCTCAAAAATCAAATAGAACATCCAACACATCCTGGTAATGACAAAAACAGCACAATATGACTACATTTGGGGCAGATAAGTAGCAGACATCATTTGGGGCAGATCCATGGTGTACAAAACTCATGTACCAAATGCACAAAAGAAGCACAATTTAGCTGTTGCACGTTGGTAATCACAGAGACAGTGCACAGCTCAATCCATAACAAAGTGTCGGGTTTATTTGCTATGCGAACCTAAGATAAGATTCACTTTTACATCATAGGAAGATATAACAAACATAATAAAGACCTCTAAACTCACAAATTTACACCATAGTGGCAAAGAAAAAATATGGCTACTCCTTGAGACTACACAGGCACAATTGATGATCAAATGTGCAAAAGAAGCACAATTCAGCTGTCAGCATGTTGGTAAATCATAGAGACAGTGCTCTGATAACATAAGATTCAACGCTGTCGCGGTGAACTCAAAACTCAAACACAAACAACAAAGCAAAAGCATTAACAGACATAGACACATACACGTACACGATACACCAGCGAGGTGGACATGTGTGTGTGTCTACACCTCTCAACAATTTCCACATACAGTAGAATGTTCCTACACCGTGGAATGAATGAATCTGTAGGACTGTAGGTACGAACCGCGCAGCAGTAGATGAGGGGAAGGAAAGCGAAAAACTGACAATGCTGCTAGTTCGTGTGAGTAACGTGAGGCGTTTCAGTTTCAGCCATGGCTCGGAGTCGGAGGAATCGGCTGAAGCAGGCCGCTGGTCAACTCAACTCAAGCCTAACGGAATCTTAGCTGCTCGCCGCACCTCCGCAGCCTGGCGCAGCGGGCAGAACGCAGAACGCAGAAGTGGGCTGATTCCCGCAACCGGAGGCTGGGTGGAGGTTTGACTGGACTGACACGGGCACCGTCAGTCGTCGTCTCCCCGTGGAGTGCCGGGACATGCTGCGCCTCCCCGTGGAGTGCCGGGACAATGGCTACATACTATCCTACATCTGGGCGGACGACGCCGAGGTGAGGGTCGTCGTCGGCGTCAATCTTGCGCGCAAGAAAGCGCGGGCCAGATCGGCGGCGAGGGGAATCGGCGGGAGGGGATTTTCTCTATGGGGAGGGAGGGGTGGAGGGAGAATCGGCGGTAGGGGATTTACTCACCAGGTACTTGGCGGCCGGGGCGGTGGAGCACGTCCGGTGGCGGCGGCGGCCGGCGGTGGCTCTATCTCCGACGAGAGGGCGATGGAGTTGGTCGAGATCGAATGAGAGAAAGGAATGGGGAAAGAGAAGGAGATGCTGCGATCGAGTACATCCCTGCCAGGAGGAATCCGTGGCGTATCTCTAGGGAATCCATGGCGCATCAGGCGCGTGCGCCACGCATTCCTAAAAAGAACGCTAAATAGCCTCAACACCACTTATGGACATGAACAAGTGGCTACCGCAGTGGTCGATGGGCTCTTCTGCTGCTCCACCCGCCCAGGTTCGAATCCCCCCAAAAACCAACTTTTTTATTGAATTTTTTTTGTGTTCGAAAGAAATCACTACAGTGTGTTAATTACTTAAGTTCAAAAACAAAGTTCAAAAAAATATTTTAATTAATTTAGAACAATATTTTTATTAAGATTATTTTACTTAGCAAACAAATCAATATAATCCACGCACACATTCCATCATACTTAGCAAAATTAATGTGTGAATTTATTATCCGTAGCAAAATAAATATGGCAATTACATCATCCTTAATCAGTTCATCGAGTACATCGTGATTCTCATAGCTCTAACTAGCGTTTCTTTACAATTTTCTTGCCCTTCTTTGTCGATGTTGAATAATTTAGCCCTGGAACCCCTTTATTTCTTCTCGCGAATGGGCGGCCTTTTGGTTGCGTTGTTCTGCTTCTTCTTGTGGTGTATGTTGCATCGTCGTCGTCGTCGTCATCTTCCATCTTCGGGTCACCGTACTGGTCGAAGTCTTGCTCGTTGGCAACTCCATCCATTCCGATGATACTCCTTTTACCTCTCCTCACGACAACACGGCTAGGCTTTGTCGGATCGGTAATGAAGAAGCATTGGTCCACTTGGCTAGCGAATACCCATGGCTCATTTTTCGCGGCAACGTTCGCGCCGACATTCTTAGATTTGGCTTCGGGTATAAGCATGGTGGTGAAATACGGGCTTTCTCTTTCGATGTTCTTGGCCCGTCTGATACGGAACATCGGCACCTTCACTCCACAGTAGTCGAGCTCCCATATCTCCTCGATCCTTCTGTAGTATCTTTCATTGACGTCACCTGTTAAGGATTCCATCGTAACCCCTGAGTTTTGGTATTCGCAATTTTTGTCCTTTTCCTCCGTATAGAATGTGTAACCGTTGATATCGTAGGCCTGATAGGTCATCAGATTCTGCGCAGGGCCCTGTGACAATGCAAATATGAGTTTTCCTTCTTCAGAATCCGTTTGTGGGGGATTAGCCAGAAGATTTTCCTTAAACCAATGTGTGAAACTAGAGTTGTGCTCTTTGATTATTTCTGCCTCCGTCCGATGTTGGCCCCGATCACTATACATCTTCGCAATTTCGTCTTTGTGCTCTTCCAACCAAGGATCGACAAGAGTTAGGTGTTGTAGCGCGACTAGTTTTGCTCTTTCAAGGTCGGGACGTCGACCCTGTTAGTGGACATGCAATTCACGTTGACCCTCGCGGTGACCCCATCCATCGAGTCTGCCACTGTGTCTGTTGACGGGCAGACCAGGGTTCTCCTCGATGTCAAGAAAATTCATGCAGAAACAGATGCACTCTTCAGTCAGAAATCCCTTGGCTATGCTTCCATCTGGATGCGCCCTATTGCGAATGTATCCTTTGATGCCACCATTCATCCTTTCTAACGGCATCATGCAATGGAGGAACGATGGCCCGAGCTGGATGATATCCTCGACGACATGGACAAGCAGATGCACCATAATGTCAAAGAATGCGCGCGGGAAATACATCTCAAGCTCGCATAGTATAACCACGATCTCTTCCTGTAGCCTTTTGAGTCGTTTCACGCCAATCGACTTCCGAGAGATGACGTCAAAAAAGTTGTAGAGTCCAAACAATGTTCCACGGACGTGCTCGTCCATTATCCCTCTGATTGCAACCGGGATTATCTGCGTCATCAGCTCGTGACAGTCGTGTGACTTCATCCCGCTGAACTTCTGCTTCACCGCGTCTAGGTATCTGCTTATCTTTCCTGCGTAACCGTAAGGAAATTTGACTCCCAGGAGGCACTTGAAGAACCGGTCGATCTCATTCTGACCAAGTGTGAAGCATGAAGGGGGGCAGTAAATCTCCTTCTTGGCCCCTTTTCTCTTGCGACGAATTTCCGTCTCCTGATCCGACTCGTCATGATCATTATCATCCGGGTCTGGTCCGTGGAGCTCCTCCCTGATTTTCATGAATCGCAGGTCATTCCTCGCTTTCGGCCCATCTTTGGTCCTCTCCGGCATGTTGAGCAAGGTGCCAAGCAGACTCTCGCACACGTTCTTCGTGATATGCATTACACAGGTTAGTGTTCTTCTCTGCACCCTCCATACTTGCTCTTAATACTGAATAGACCTCCCCTTAGCTTTATATGCTTTGTGTTTGCATGCTTCTCCGAGTAGAACTCTATAGCTTGATATGCCTTATGTTTGCATGCTAGACTGAGTAGAACTCTATAGCCTGATATGCTTCATGTTTGCATGCTAGACCGAGTAGAGCTACTTGGTTGTATATGCTTTGTGTTTGCATGTTGCTCCGAGTAGGAACCCCTATCTTGACATGCTTTACGTTTGCACCAACAGCACATCAACCGCCAAAAGGAAGAGGACAACAAAATCTTCGAGGCCAGCTGGGAAGCGGATAGAAATGAGGATGACGAAACCGCCTACGACACCCAGGATACCTTGTGCATCCCTCACGCCATTCAGTCCGGTAAGTCCCATATATATAAATATTAGTAGAGAAGAATGCATATAATAAATTTTAGGGAAAGCTTTATTTAGAGCGCCCTAGCGCTCGCTATCGTAAGTCGGTCGCGCCAGCGCGCGCATCGAGCAGATTTTTTGGTCTTTTTGGCCCAATAGGTTAAATGGGCCCATTTGTATCCGTCTTTAGGCCCAGTTTCGTATTGGAGCATTCTTTTCAGCAGCCCAACATAGTAGCTACGCGCAGCCATATATACGCTAAGTGTCTTCTCTAATTTGGCCAATGTTGCGTAGGTCTTTAAAATTTATAACAATTTCGTACGTATTTTATTTAGAAAGCACAAGCGAGATGTTGCAATTTTTTTCTGGATGATTTCTAGGAAATGCGTATATGTGTTTAGAATTTATTTGTTATGATATGTTTATGCGCTCCTTCACGTGTTGTAAACATATGATTTTATTGTTGCTATCGATTTAGTTTTGTTGTTGAAATATGGGATAATTTTTGTTACATCTGAAAGGTGACAAATTATGTTGTTACTTACCAACTTTTTAATCGATGCAAATAATTTTTTTTTTGCAATAGATTGTGATTTTTGTTGAATTGTTTGAACATTTTTGTTGTAACGCAATAAACATAATGTTTAACTATTCTTTGTAAATTTAGTTATTTTTTGATTTGTTTGGAATAATATGTTGCAATTCCTTTTTTTCAGACGGGACGATAAATTTTGTTGCGATAATAGTGAATTTGTTGCAATGCCAATTTTGATGTAACTATCGAGATAACCGGGGGAAACGCAATATACCACTTCGTTGAAGTGGGGCTACTGTGGAGTGAAGGTTCTATATCCAAAAAAGATAGGGGACGATATGCAAAAGTATGTTGTGCTGATTTTTTACCATAAGATCAGGATCGAACGGTGATGGAGGGGATCTAGATTTGGGCAATATAGTCCAACCTACACCTAGCACTGCCCTAAATTTTATCAACCAGATATTATAACACATGATCAATCCAATCACATTTTTAGCGCAAATAATCCCCTCACATTCAAAGTTGAAAAATACTCCCATGGATCACCATACCACCAATAAATGGAATCGAATATTCCATGTGTGTTAATTCTACGAGGAGAAAAAGGAAAGTAAACAAGGTACTTAAAAGTGACATTGAGTCACCCCCCGTCTTCCGAGTGGGCTACTGCCCCACAAAGAATGGTTAGCGGGAGTCCGCGGGCATAGGAAAAAATTAAGTGGGACTTTGCGGGCTACCCACTGTACCCACATGTCCCACAAAAATAAATGTTTTTTGGTCGATTTTGCTTAAATACCAAGCTAGGCAGTTGCACGGTGCTTGTTATACAACGTGTACGAAGTTATAGGTTCCTCTCCGGTCGATTTTACGAAGTTCAAGCTAGCTCTCCGATCGATTTTGCTCTAGTACAATGCTAATTCATTGTGCAGGCGGTCCGTTTCACTAGTTCTAGCTCAAATCAAATGCATACACGGTACACTACAACTTGTGCTCGACGAACGACGGCAGCCTAATGCAGGCAACCCAGTTATGTCGTTGGCCGTCATTCGTGCATGCGGTGGCCGGGGGAACTTGTGCTCAGACAACCCACGAGGAATACGACAGGGTCTACGCGCGGCCGGCCACGACACGAGGAAGTTTTCTTGGATTTCCAATGGTTATTCCTTCCTAATAGGAGCAAAACTATCTGTATGTAACCTCATAGTGTGGATCAGTTGATTTAAGTGGGTAACCCGCTAATTCCATTTATCCCGCATAATTTAACGTGAGCGTTCGCGGGCAGCCCGCATAAGCTATGCGGCAGTTGTGGGACAGAAGCGGGACTCCCGCGAAGCGTCCCACTTGCATCCTCTTGATGACTCCCGCAAAGGCTACCCGCAACAGTACGCACGCTCTTGATGGCTCATGTGCACTGCACCTTTTTCAAAGCAATTATCTTCTTATCAATGGGCACTGCATCTCCTGCAGACCGCTAAGAGGTAATTGGTCCTTGTCCGTAGCTGGCATGAGGGACACGACAGGAAGAAGAAAACCCAGCGAGGGGCCTGATACCTTTCCTCTTTCATAAAACACACCCCACCAACAAGGATCAGGATTGTTACGAGTGTTTATTCGTGAAAAACACAAAAATGAGCTTGGGGCCAAACTTCAGCAAAAAAATGAACCCAAAGCTAAACTTTTTTCGGAACTAACCCTTTTGGGTAGCGCCCAACACGGCGGCGCGGTGGTCTGAAGGGTAACTCCACCTAGCCCGGCGCGGTGGTCTGAAGGGTAACTCCACGTAGCCCGGCGCGGTGCTTTTAAGTGTAACTCCACGGTACCCGGCGCGGTGCTCTTAAGTGTAACTCCACGGTACCCGGCGCGGTGCTTCTGCCACCTCGACTAGGCTGGACCCAGGTGCGAATATGTAGGGTCGCGGCACTCGGCGCAGTGCTAGAGGGTGTAGCGCCCCCAGAATGTGATGTCTAGTGCAGTAGCATGCGTTTTCTCCGAACGAATGTATATACTAGGATCATTTTTCGTGTGGCTGGTAGGACCCACTCGTACCAGTATCCCTGCAACCCACGGTCGTCTTGTTCCCGTATCTCTATCAACTATCGTGACTTCCAGGCCATAATCTAAATATAGGGGGGCCAGTTAATTTTTTACCTTTTTACAAAGCCTTTAGCACATAATTAATCGTGACTGCGGTGATATTTTCTCGAAGGTTTAGCATACGAGTTGTGTATTTGTCTTTTTTTCATCTTGAATAGGATTAGTGACTATATGGTGGGGCTACTGTCGCGTGGAATGCGGCGTCAAGTCTTCTTTTCGGGTCGATTTTGTTCGACCGCTAGATTTGGCATTCTTGTACCCGTTTTTAATATATCGGTTGTGTGCACCATTTCGATGCGGAAGCTAAGGCTTCGTTCCCGTTTGGAAAAAAAAATATCACCTTGAAATTGTATATGACACGTAATCGTTTATCTTGGACACAGGCTTTTCCCCACATCACCACAAGTTTTCCTTGGGGTAGATCTATACTCCTATGTAGTGTACCAATATTGAATCCAACTCATCGGCTGACGAGTCCAATAAAAGAATGAACACGATGGAGGCAACGGACGATACCCGGTGTAGAGTATCGTCCGTTGCGTCCATCGTGTTCTCGAACCGTCCGGTCCTGGTTCCCCAAGAATACACGTTTGTCCATCCACAATGTTCATTGCTATGATCATTTGGCAGGATCTTTTTTCTCTTTATGTCAAAATCCTCTATGTCCGATCTATAATGTTAAGACGTGCGTTGCACGTGTATGCATACTAGTATATATGAAGTCACGAAAGTATCAGGTAACCGTACATACTAGTCAGCTTCATGTGCACATGACAGACTTTTGAGCGCAGCATATGACGGACTTGTTCGTGCTCTGAACGGCCTGTTTTTTTTTTTTTTGACCACTCTGTTTTGCGTTGTGATTTGTGCTGCCCTTCCGTCTTTTTATAAACACATTGCCACCCCTCCGTGAAGTGACTGAGACGAAGAGCACATGCACACCCTGCACGACATATGGGCCACGAAGTGAACGGCCGTGTTGCTGGAGAAGAGAGCGTCGAGGGGACGGCTAAAGCAAATTCAAGGATGTTTCTTGAATGATGTAGAGAAACGTGGGCACTATCCAAGTGTTTTGGGCCGTTGGATGGTGTCCAGTAAACTTTCAAAAGTGATACACTGCATATAGGAATACTAGAATAACTAGCTATGACATAGTGAAAGAGTTCTCCATTAAACTCTATGGCCTAACTATAGCTGTCTTGTAACTATCATGGGTACACTATACACACCAAGCTACATCCCTATAATTAGTAATTTGTTTTGGATTTAAATCTTAAATTTACTAATTAGAGGCTTCCCAACAAGAAACCATGTTAATCCTAAAAAATATATAGAAAAATTACCTCGGGATGTGTATTACGCGGTCCACATTGTGATCCACTGTGTGTGTTGGACTCTATGGATACAGTACAAGGCGACATTGTTGGAGATAAAGTGGTCCTTGAGGTAGAGCACATTGGCTCTTCACCATCCACAGTAATTTCTTCCTCTAAGGTATCCTCTTATGAATTAATAAACTCAGCTTTGCCCTCTGTTTTGACTGCGGAGGTTTCTGCTGATGTTGTTAATTGTCTTGTCGGTTCGAAGAATTCTATTAATCATTTGGGCAATTGTGCTCCTTCTGATTCTATGGAGCAGGTGGAAGAAGCACAGACGCCAATTGGGCAGCATGATGCTCGGGTTACAGGCCAGGAGACCAAGGATGGCAGTGTCATCTGGACACCGTCTTCCAAGGAGCCACGGCAGAAAACTGCCTCTTTTCCTGCCGTCACGGCAGAGAAAGGGCTGGTTTCAGTACTGTTTCCGCTGCCCTCGAGCCCACGGCAGGTTGCATCGCTGCCATCGCGGCAGGGAAAGGCAACGCGGCAGGAATTGCCTGATGTCACTTCATCTACTGGATCGATGGCTATGCCACTTCTTCAACCGCGACAGAGTGCTGTCACGTCCATGGCGGGGGCTGAGACGGTGGTTCCAGGGGTTGTTCAGCAGAAGTTGTCTGCTGGTTCATCTACGTTTAGTGAGAGCTCGTTGATTGTGTCCCACCTTACTGTGCCAAATTCTTTTTTACATGAGCCTAATGCTTCTGAATTGATTTCTAATGGCTGTATGGCAGTGAGTGCTCCTCTATCACCCAAGATGTTGGGTGTGGGTTACAGAGTTGGGCCTTCTAGTGCTCCCAGGTTATCACCAAATACTCAAGATGTTGTAGATTTTGGTGGAATTGCGGACCCTACTAGCTCTGGTATGCGCTCTAGCAACAGAATTCGCGCACAAGGCAACGCAGATGACACGCAGATGGACCGTGCTACTGCGTTGGCTCAGAGACGCAACGATTTCTACTCTCCAGGTACGAAAGTTAACATAAAACTTTCTTTTCTAGCACTTCCTAATGAGGTTATTGCTACTACTGCTATTAAGTTGGGAGTATCAATGGGTAATAATGCTTTGCAAATTGAGTCGTCCATCCAAAAACTAAAAGATGTTGAACAAAACAGAATTTTTACTTGTGTAACTAAATCTCTGGATAATGGAGAGGAAGGAGAGGAGTATAATAATGTTTTGAACACTGCTGTTGGTTTGTCGGAAGACCTTGGGATTGAG
Source organism: Alopecurus myosuroides (assembly GCA_028641055.1). NCBI lineage: Eukaryota > Viridiplantae > Streptophyta > Magnoliopsida > Poales > Poaceae > Alopecurus > Alopecurus myosuroides. The sequence goes on from CM054060.1 coordinate 394,746,140, forward strand.
GATAATGATCCTCCTATGGACCAAATGGGGCCAGAAACCGAGACCTTTCCTAGTAAAACTATGCGTAGAAAGAAAATGGGCACTGGCCTAGATGTTAAGAGACGAAGTGCGAGGTTACAGAAAATTAAATCTGGTAAACAATGAAAGGAATGATTTGGAATACTGATGGTTTCGGGGATACGGCTAAACATTTTGCGATTAGAGAATCGGTTCGGGAAGAAAAACTAAATTTCGTGGCTATTGTCGAAACAGGGAGATCAAATTTTTCGGTGCCATTTCTAAATTATTTAGGGGGTGGGAGGGAATTCTTTTGATATTGCCTACCACCTCGTGGTCGCTCTGGCGGTATTCTTGTAGGTTTTGACCCCATGATGTTTGAGGTTCAAAACGTTGAGGCGGGAGATTTTTGTATTAAGTTTCACATTAAAAATAAGTCGGATGCTTTTCTATGGACTTTTGTTGTGGTGTATGGGGCGGCACAAGATTCTCTTAAAAATGATTTCCTAGCAGAATTGGTGCGTATTTGCGAAAAGGAAGAGAGACTTTTGTTAGTTGGAGGTGATTTCAACATCATTAGGCGACAACATGAGAAGAACAATGATAATTTTATTGCGCGTTGGCCTTTTATTTTTAATGCAATCATTGAGAGTCTTGACTTGAAGGACCTAGACTTCTCGGGGAGACAGTTCACTTGGGCTAGTAGAGGGGCAAACCAAACTTTCGAGAAATTAGATAGATTCTTAGCTAGTGTGGAGTGGGAACAAAAGTTCCCTTTGGTTTCAGTACATGCATTGGCTCGTACTGGCTCTGATCATACCCCTCTTATTATTGACTCTGGTCAACAGGCTCACCTTGGAAATAAATCAAAGTTTTCGTTTGAACTGGCTTGGCTTAAGAAAGAAGGGTTTTTGGACCTTGTAACCAGGGAATGGTCCTCTTATGTAGAGGGTGATTCTGCTTTAGAGACTTGGCAATGCAAAATTAGACACCTACGACAATTCTTACGTGGATGGGCTAGAAACTTAAGTGGCCAATATAGAGTACAGAAAGAGAAATTGATTCTCCTTATTAATAAGCTTGATATTCGAGCAGAGTCCATACCGTTATCTGTAGCGGAAAGACAAGCTAAGAATGATGCGGATGCGTGTCTTGCTCGACTCAGACGTGACGAAGAAGCCAAATGGGCTCAGAGAGCAAAGATCAAACATATTCAAGAAGGTGGCGATAATACTCGTTATTTCCATTTGATTGCAAATGGGAAACATAGGAAAAAACGCATCTTCCAGTTAGAACATGATGAGGGAACTCAATCTCCAATCCTCCATCTCTGAGTTTTACAAGCGTCTTTTTGGACCTCCTGAACCGAATTTCTTCACCTTGGATGAAGAAAGGGTGGACAATATTGATCGTGTTTCGGTTGAGAAGAACGAATTGCTGGTGGCTCCATTCACCGAGAAAGAAGTTTTTGAAGCAATTTCTCAAATGAATAGGAACACGGCACCTGGTCCTGATGGTTTTCCCACTGAATTCTACCAAGCTTGTTGACCGGTTATTAAATATGATTTAATGGCCTTGTTCCATCAGTTCTTTGATGGAAATTTACCTCTCCACCGTTTGAACTTTGGTGTTATTACTTTGTTACCAAAGAAAGAGGATGCAAGTAGAATAGAACAATATAGACCTATCTGTCTACTCAATGTGAGTTTTAAAATTTTCACGAAGGTTCGGACAAACCGAGTCACTGCGATTGCGCAGTCGGTTATCCAGCCAACCCAGTCCGCTTTCTTGCCGGGTAGGAATATTCTGGAGGGAGTGGTTATTTTACATGAAACTGTTCATGAACTTCACTCCAAAAAGTTAGATGGAGTCATCTTCAAAATTGATTTTGAAAAAGCGTATGACAAGGTTAATTGGAATTTTCTCCAGCAAGTTTTGAGGATGAAGGGTTTTCACTCCAAATGGTGTAATTGGGTTACTAGTTTTGTTCAAAAGGGTAGCATAGGCATTCGGGTAAATGATGATATTGGTCACTATTTTCAAACGTGCAAAGGTTTAAGACAAGGTGACCCCCTATCACCGGTGCTTTTTAATTTGGTGGCTGATATGTTAGCCACCATTATTAATAGAGCTAAAGAGGATGGGCAGGTTGGGGGCTTAGTTCCTCATTTGGTTGAGGGAGGGGTTTCAGTTCTGCAATATGCCGATGACACAATCTTATTTCTTGAACATGATCTCGAAAAGGTTGTGAACATGAAGTTGATTTTGTCTTTATTTGAACAGTTGTCTGGTCTCAAGATTAAATTCCATAAAAGTGAAATCTTTTGCTTTGGCAATGCTAATGATCATTTGGTAGAGTATAGGAATATCTTCGGTTGTGAAGTAGGGACTATGCCCTTTAAATAGCTTGGTATTCCTATCCACTTTACTAAAGGAATGGAAAATGGTGGAAGATCGCTTTGAGAAGAAACTAGCGTGCTGGGATGGTAAACTTCTTTCCTACGGGGACAGATTAGTGCTCATTAATTCATGCCTAACTAGCCTACCCATGTTCTTACTCTCTTTCTTTGAAATTCCAGTGGGAGTAAGAAAGAGATTAGATTTTTTCTGCAGTACATTCTTTTGGCAAAGTGATCAGCAGAAGAAGAAATATCGTTTGATGAAATGGAGTGTGATATGTAGGCCGAAAAATCAAGGGGGGTTAGGAATAGAACTCTTAGACATTAAGAATAAATGTTTGCTGAGCAAATGGCTCTTCAAAATTCTTAAAGAAGATGGGGTTTGGAAAGAACTATTGACAAATAAATACTTGGGAGATAAAACTCTAACACAAATAAAACCGAAACCCACTGATTCCCCCTTTTTGAGGGGTATTTTATCGGTAAGACAGGATTTTTTCTCGAGGGGTAGGTTTGTGTTGGGCAATGGCAAACAAATTCGCTTTTGGGAAGATGTGTGGATGGGGGATGAAGCATTGGCTTCTCAATATCCTAGTGTGTACCACATTACAAGAAACAAGAATGTACTTGTTGCAGATGTGTTAGCCACCGCACCTCCCATTAACCTACAATTCCGAAGAAACCTGCAAGGGAACAACTGGACAGCATGGTTGCATCTTGTCCAAAAACTAATGACTATTTCTCTTTCTGAGGAGAAAGATGGGTTCTCTTGGTCGGTGAATATTAACGAGGCTTTCTCAGTTAAATCCATGTATAATGATTATATGAATACTGATCCTCCTTTCGAACATAAATATTTATGGAAAATGAAAATACCCCTCAAGATCAAAATTTTCATGTGGTTTTTGCACAGGCGTGTAATTTTGACAAAGGACAATCTTTTAAAGCGGAATTGGCATGGTTGCACAAAGTGTGCTTTCTGTAATCATGATGAAACTATTGATCACTTATTTATTTCTTGTCCTTTTGTGACTAAAATCTGGAGATTGCTCCATTTCACCTTTAATATCCCCCCTCCGGAGAGTCTGCACCATATGTTTGGTGGATGGCTGCTTGGAATTCACAAGAATGATAGAAAACGAATTCGGATTGGGACTAGTGCCTTCTTGTGGGCTGTCTGGAATAGTCGCAACGACGTGGTTTTTACAAGGTCCATAATATTCATTTTTTGCAGGTTGTGCACAAGGCTATTTATTGGATTTCCACCTGGTCTCTCCTTCTGCCACAGGACCAGCGCCTATTTATGGAGGCTGGATGCAACCGGTTATTGGCTTTAGTCCGGGCCATCCTTACCTCCAACGGGTGGCAACATGATTTTAGGATTAGTGCTTCATAGTGGACAATGGTCCTTTTTGTTTTCATTCTATTTCGATTTGGATGTACTCTTGATGACTTTTGCTTTGTAAAACTCTGAATGATGTTGCTAATAAAAGCCGTATGCATCCACCCGATGCAGAGGCTGGGGCTTTGCCTCCTTTTCCAAAAAAAAAGGTACGAAGCGTAGGTATCATGCGCCAGTCTTATTAAGGAGATGTAAGGGCATCTCCAGCCGTCCCCCCCAGAGCCCCCCCAGGGGGCCTTTTTCGCGGCGGAAGCGGCGAATAGGGCCGTTTCTTCACCACTCGGCCCCCCAGAGGCCCAAATAGCGCCGTTTCGGCGCTATTTCGCGCCGCGGCACAAAACCTACGGGGGGGGGGGGGCGAAGTGGCCTGGGGGCGAAACTGCGCGACCGCGCGCGTGGGCCAGCTCTGTCAGCGACGCGACGAGAAAGCGCGGGAACAGAACCGCCCCCGTGATCATCTTCTCGGCTCGCGCGTCGGTCAAAGGCTGCCGGCGTTTATGGCGTGGCGGCCGCCCAGTGCATGCGCCCGTTCAAAGGCTGCCGGCGTAATGGCGTGGCGGGCGGCAGCGAGGGGACGCGCCGCAGTAAATGCCCGACCGGCTATAAAATCCCCACGCCGCTCGCCGCGCTCGCCATTCTTGCACCGGCGCACTCCCTATTCTCTTGTTCCTCTCGGCGCTCTCCTCTCCCCCCGTTCTCCACTCAAATGGCCAGCTACAAGGACGGCGCAGCGGCCAACGGGTTCCCCCGCCGCAACCTTCGCCGGGGCGAGGCGATGGCGCTGTACCGCGCGGGCTACCTATGCCCGCCGGACGTGCGCCTCCCGAGCTCCGGCGCTGGACAGAGCCGCTGGGAGCTCAGCGGCGGCGGGGTGCCCATGCCTCCCCTCCCAAATACGGACGATGAGTTCCGGCGCGCCATTCGCGAGGCGCGCAACGCCATGGCGGAGCCCGCCCGCTTCCCGGAGACGGGGATTGGACGAGTTCTGGTGGAACCATCTCACCAGCCGCCGCGACAGGGAGCTTGCCTCCCTCAACGACAACGGCCCCGTCGACGGCCGCTTCAACGCCAACGGGCGCCGCCGCTGGTGGAGCGCCCCCAACAGAACCATCGAGGGGGTCCTCGACCACATCCACGCCGGCGACGAGCCGCGCCTGGCTATGCCGCCCCGGCAGACCCAGCCGTGGGAAGCGCGTCAGACGGGAGACTCCTCTTCGTCGGCGACGTCGAGCTCCTCCGGCGCCCAGTCCCTCTCCATTCCGCATCGGCGAACCACGCTTCGAACGCGTGGTTCGCCCGAAGACGGAGGACGCCGGCGACGACGAGGACGAGTGGCCCGATCAGAAGGTCGCGGAGCAGCTCTCCTTGGACACGCTCCAGCCGCTCGACACCGACGCCGGGGCGACGTGGAGCCTGCAGGAGAGCACCGCGGCGGAGCTGGAGCTCCAGCGCCGCCTGCTAGCGGAGGCCGAGAAGCGCAAGGAGGCGCGCGACAGAGAGGCCGCCGCCAACGCGGCCCGCCTCGGCGTCCCGCCCCCGCCGCCGCAGAAGGAGGCCCCCTACATCGTCCTCGACCCCGACACCGACGAGGACGACGAGCTCCAGCAAGCCCTCGCGGCGAGTAGGTGGGACGGCGGCGGCGACGCCGGACAGGGGACGAGCAAGCGCCCCGGCGACGGCCCCGACGACGACGACGGCGACGACGACGACTACAGCCAGGCCATCGCCGCCAGCCTCGGCCTTCTTTAGATTTCCTAGTCTAGTTTAGTTTAAATTTCAGTTCTAGTTTTTTAAATTCGCGCCGAATATGTACGCACTTCGCCTGAATTCAATAAAAATCGGCAATTTTCAAATTGCGTTTGTTTGGGCCGAATCATGGGCTCGGGGAGCGACTGGAAAGCCTGCCCCCCAGGTTTCAGAATAGCGCCGTTTAGCGCCGCGGCGTCCCGAAAACGGCGGCGTTTTGGGCCCTGCGGAGCGCAACGACTGGAGATGCCCTAACATCGGGGTGGGCAAAGAAGAAGAGGGACAAGGAGAGAAGAGTGGTGGGCCCACGCGCGGGCAGACGCGTGACCTTGTCCACGGTCACCCGGGAAAAAAGTGTTTTGGATACAAGGCAACAAGTATGTAGTTGTCTTTGGACCGAGTCTTATTTACTAAGGACTCCCACGTAGTCTTTTGTTTTTGAGGGAGACACTGATGTATCTTATTTTCGTAGGACTCTGACGTAGGTACAACTCCTACACATTGTTGGCGAGTGTAGTGCTTACCCCGAATGTTAAGGAGATAAGATATATATAAAACCTACGGTAGTTATTTTTCTGGTCGTCCGACATGACCATCAGCTATATGATTAAAATATTTTCCCCTCCGTCCCAAAATACTTGGGTTCCATCTGTCCAAATACAGATGTATGTACGCACTACGTTAAGGGTCTACGTGCGTCGCTGCGTGCAGTACATGTCTCCCATTGGGACGTCTTGTCGGAAATCGTCTAGGAACGTTGTGCTTCTCCTCCCTTTTTTGTTTTGGATATACATGGTGCCGATGTCCTGACATTCAGCTAGCTTGGCACAACTTAAACAATACAACCCCGATCCGAGGAAAAGTTGTAAGACAATTATTTACGAAATATTAATAAAAATACTTTGTAATTTTTAAACGCATTACCATATCTACAAGAGTGTTTTCTTAGCAATCAAACGCAAAGCTAGGAAAGTTAAGAACGAGAGATTTTAGGAGAAGTGATGCACCCGTGCTGTGTCACCGTGAATATTTTTAGGACGAGGGTTATATGATCGATCCTCCTCACATTGCACGTTGTAAATATCAGTGCTACTGTGTATTCTGGCATGCTTAGTAGTTACAATCATTTGAACAAGATTTATTTCATCTATTCACATTTTTGAGAATCCAATCCCCTACTTATTTTTTAATTTATTTAATTCTTCTTAAATACACGACGTGGTAAAATCTTTTGAAAAAAAGACCATGTTTTGGTGGCTGTGTACAAGGGGAGTGTTTCGACAAAGTGTACAGGAAAAGTGGGACAGATCCACTGCATACTGTGGCCATTACAGAAACTAAATAATTTCCCTCATTCATTTGACAGAACGGGGTTGATGTTCTCATTCGGTGACATTGTAGAAACAAATCTGTACTTATTTCCTCAAAAAAATATTGGAAAGACATTGCTATTAGTTCATCGTTCCCTTGCAAAGGTATTGACATAACCAAGAAGTGAAATGTTTATTGTTGCTTTATTACTAAGATTGGTTGGTGCAGAGAGGCTGCAGGCGCTTAATGACCCCAAGAATAGAGGATAGAGGGACATATTTTTGAGAAGAGACTATCCTGATCCATACTAAGTTGAAGATAGGGACAAACTTACAACCAAGCACTCAAGATAGCAGGCTTCTCAGCGAGAGACGGACGTTGCGGTGAACTATTCATAGGGCAAGACTTGCGAGAGATGCAACACGACGAACCGTGCAACGAAGTACTGCCTCCCAAGATGTACCTAACACCTACGAGCTATAACACCTCTTCATGCGGTCCTCCAGATAACATGACATAGAGAAATTGAAGCTAGTTAGTAGGAGGGTGGCAACCAGAGCTCGAGTATATTGTTTTGCACTGCGGCGACTTCCGAAAGTTCACTGGTTTGACATCCTGATACCTCACATTCTCACATTGATCGGGAGAACTGTTTTTTTTTCATATTGTTCATAAAAAGAAAATTTCTAACCACAAATTGTGTACTCGGCCTAACTACTTCAAGCCCTAAGTAGATTTGATGATCCTAGCATGTGTCATGAGATGGACATTTATATAGTCCCTTCTACAAGCGCCACGGTACATCTTGTTTAGCTCCTCATAATAATTGTCCTTATTCCGAAGATTTATGTCATCTCCCGAGGTGGCGTTTGGCGCACATACTCTCAGGTCTGTGGCAATGCAAACACGTTAATTTCTAGCTTAACATGGGGCCTAATATGAATTTTATAGTAAAACACACACCAACTTCTTAGCTGTGAGTGTACCATGCTTAGCCACTCAAATGGGTTCACACTTTTTTATTTGATAAATGAAATTTTATTACTCAAAATATCATGCGGATAAGAATTTATATTGCATCCGGCCTCCTCTTCATAACTTGGAGGCACACTACCAATGGTTCAAATGATAAAACAAAACAAATAAACAAAAAGTGAAATGCATAAGTTCATCCTTACCTTGTATAGTGCATGTGGAACTTGGGGACCAATCCAATGATTACACAGTCACCCATCCACATAACATAGTCTTAATTCATCTACTACTAAATGTGTTGAAGCTAAACAACGTTAACTCACTAGTAGAAAACAGGCTATAGCATTGGAGCTTATGTCCCGGTTCTATTACGAAGTCCCGGTTCGAATGCCCAGGGCGCCGGCAACCTCTAATCCCGCTTCGTTGGCGATCTTTAGTCCCGTTTCGTGATACGAACCCAGACTAATGCGTTTAACCGTTTAGTCCCGGTTGATACCACCAACCCGGACTAAAGGTCCTCCATAGGCTACTTCAAAAGGAAATCATCCCATCCAATGTCACATGTTCTATGTAGGTGGAGTGATCAGCTGCGTGTGAGGTGATAAGTGAGGTCTTGAGGTTGAATCCCACGAGTTTCATTAGTGGGAGGTATTTTTTTCTAGCCTGGAGGACTTTTAGCCCCGGTTGTCATGACCCTTTACTCCCGAATCCGTAGTCCCGGTTGGGAAAACGAGGACTAAAGGGGATTGGGAACCGGGACTAAAGGCCATTTTCCACTAGTGACTCTTGCTACCTTGTGTGACACACCAGCGATTGAATGATCAAGGAACGTAAGATAAACTCTAGGTACAAGATAAACTTCATGTCTATTCCCCAACCATTGACATATTGGAACAAAGTAGAGCCATGTCAATTTAGTGGTTAATTGTACAGTTGGATAACAACGTCACTAACATCTCCAAATCGCTTAGTGACCTCCATCATTTTTAATTAGCACTTCCCCGACCATGGTGACTAAGCACTTGAGCTTCCAACACAAGCTTGTTCCAGGATTACAATCTCAGCGTTGTTTCCATCACCTCTGCAATATCCAAGATATTGTGAGAAAATAGGAACCTAAGATTAAATGAACCATTAAACAAGAAGAAAACAGCTCCTAGTATCATAAAATAGTCAGCACTGAGAAAAAGTACATGAACATATCAACAAGAAGAAAAGCACATGAAGAAGGAAACAACTAACTGCTGTGAAAAGGTAGTTTATTAAAGCAAAGTGCATACGGTCCCTGGGGAATCAATGCTCATGTTTAGCATTTGTAGTTTGCAATACAAGGATAAACTTAATACACACAAGAAACATTGGAAGTCACCCAAAATTAGAAGCCATACTTAAATGGTAATTTCATGATTGAGTACTTCAGAAATTAGCTAGAATATAAGTATAAAAATATTCAACTTATGTTGCGGATAGTAAATAAAAACAGGTTTATGTACATCATATCCATCCCATATCAAATTTCTTGCATAGGGGTACTAAAAATCAACAAACTGTCATTCCATATATATGTTTTTTTCAAGAAGATTTTTTTATGTGAAGGAAATGTCCATTTACAGAATGGATCGTTAGTGATTGGTGTAGGCGGGATGTATTGGTAGTATAAAGGGTCACACACACACATGCAACTTAAAAAATTAATAATGTTATTTAGGAGGACATGACAGTTTTTGAAGGCGAAGGGCACGATCGGCGCACCGGTTGTTTTGGTTGTGGGAGGGCAACGGCGATCGCTCCGGGCGCGGGGCAGGGAGGCGGAAGGTGGCGCCAGGGCTGGCTTCCGGGGCGGCGCGCGCTGCACCTGTTCTTGGGGCCAGCCGCGGAGGGCCTCCCGGCACCGTGGCAAGAAGGAGGCGGTTGGGGTGCTAGCACTGACTTGGATTCAGCAGCCAGATTGGGCTGTGGTTTCCACGCCGGCGACCTAAGCCCTCGGTTGACCATCTCTTGCTCTGCCGTTCCGTTGGAGGGTTCTTGCTGTCGTTCCTGCCAGAAGTGGTCTCGCGGCGTCGGGGTCTACGACGCTTCAGAATAATGGCGGTGGTCCTAGGGTTTCCCGTCGCGCGAAGATGAAGATCATGATGTAGGTTCTCTTTGATCAAGCCGGGATGTCGACCGAAAGACTCCGCCGGCGAACTCCCATGGGCAACGCCTGGAGATTGCTGGATCGGTGGAATTCGGTCGCAATGCTCAGTCATCGAAGGTGAGATTGGAGGACTAGCAACGGTGTTCGGAGTCTTTGCATCGATGGGGAACTGGCTTGGAGTTACAAGATTCGTGGCAGCTGTATGTCAGAGGGGGAGACAATATGCGTGAAGTCCAAAGTCCTACCTTTCAGAGTGAAAACCCAAGGTCTGGCCTGAATTTGTTGTGCCTGGTACTGGTCTTCTTGGAGCCGTTGTTTTGAGAGCGAGGATTATCTTGAGGGTGAAAACCCAAGGTCTGGTCTAAATTGGTTGTGCGGATACCGCGAGGACTGTAACTCTGTAGCGGGACTTTTCTTTTTATTTCTTCTTTTTATTGTCTTTCGGCTGTGTGCATCTATTGCGTTGTTGCAGAGGACGGGTGTAATTTGTATCTCCGTGCTATTAATATACTTCCCTTTATCAAAAAAAAAGGAGGACATGACAGTTACACAGATGTCATGGACAACCGAGTGTGTAGCGGGGCCAGGGCGGAAGGGGAAGGAAAATTCGGTGGCCAAAGAAACGTCAGTAGCTGTCAATGCATATTGTTGTGTTGCAATGGTGGGGTAGAAGTCTCTTCTTTGGTCGAAGAATCCGAGCAAGGGTCAAACGTGGAGTTTGCGGAAGCGCCACAGGAAAATGCACTGGGAGGGCACCCGTCGGAGGGAGATGTAGGAAGCAAAGGAACATGCTTGGTTGGTTGAGGCCATTCTCTCCTCATACCCGGGAGGTTCCCTGGCGCAAGCTTGTAGTTGTAGCAGGCACACAGATTGGGAGTCATACAACATGATCATAGTCACATTGACTTGCTACACACTCTTAATTAACCTTGTAGGACACATGCTAAACGGCGTTAAATCACACTACGTAGTCTCACACGTGACCCATTTAAGACCAACGCACATAAAATAACCTTCAGGTTATTTCACCAACAACCGCCATGTTGCAACAAAGTAGATCCAAAAGCATATTCGAAGGACCAACTTAGTGGTTAATTGTAAAGTTCCATAAAAATCTAACCATCATCACCAGTCCACAGCCGGACCTCCTGCATTTGCATCAAGACTACCCTGACTATCCTTAGTCTGCACTTGATCTTGCAGCGCGGCCTTGTTCCTGAAGGGGAACGTAGCATAGAAAACAAAAATTTTCCTACACGAGAGACACCCGAAAGGCCAAGATCTAATCTAGGAGACGAAGTGCAACGGGCAACGAGAGGGTTAAGGAGAACACATACCCTCGAAGACTCAAAGTGGTACGAGATCAAATCTCGTTGTTGGCGTAGTCGTACTCGCACCGATCCCGATAGCGAGAAGATGAGCACCGCAATCCGGCGGTGCATCCGTGATTGGTCACACGTACTGTTGATGACGACCTCCGTTCCCTCGTTCCAGCGGGGCGCGGAAGTAGAGGATCCCTCGGAACTCCAGCAGCACGACGACGTGGTGGTGGTGAAGAATCCCACGGTCAGGGCTTCGCCAAGCCGAAGACCATGAAATGGAGCAGCGGGTGGAGGGAAAGGGAAGTGGCCAAGTGTGTGGAGGAAGGAGAGCTCTCACCCTCCTTTTATACGAGAGGGGGGAGGCAGCCCAAGGGGGGTGCGGCCAGCCCCATGGTGTGCCCCCACCTCTTCCCTCATGATGTGAGTGGACACTCCACTCACACCCACTCATTTTCCTTTAAACCCCACTTAGAAAATCCAAGAGTTTTTTTTCTTTAATAAATCAATAAAACATTTTTATTTCTTTATTTCAGCATTTTTTAATTCTATTAACAAACATTTGCATAAAGCACCTCGAATCATTTGTTAATTCTATTAACAACCATTCGACGAAAAACCCCTTGAACTATTTCAATTTTCCCCGAAACAATTTCGGTGCTGTCCAAAATATTCTTCGATATTCCGTATCCTCTCAAACGCGTCATCGAACCTTAAGTGTGTCACCCTACGGTTCGCGAATAAGATAGACATGATCGAGACTCCTCTCCGATCAATAATCAACAGCGGGATCTGGAGATCCGTGATGACTCCTATATATTCAACGATGACTCTCGTGATCGTGTGAACCAACAACGCCGTGAACTATTCCCTTTGTCTCGCGATATTTTACTTGTCCGAGATTCGATCATTGGTATCAACCATACCTTGTTCAATCTCGTTACCGACAAGTACTCTTTTCTCGTTCCCGTGATATAACATCCTTGTGATCATATCACGTGCTTGCAAGCGGTTTCGATGTGATATCACCGAGAGGGCCCAGAGTATATCTCTCCGTCATTTGGATGGACAAATCCCACTCTTGATCCATGATCCTCAACTAATACTTTCCGAATACTTAACGACACCTTTATAGTCACCCTGTTACGATGTGACGTTTGATGCCATCAAAGTACTCTTCCGGTATCAGTGATTGACATGATCTCAAGGTCTAAGGAATAAGTTACTTCGTATGTTTGATATAACAATGTAAACTAAATGACTTGATCGCATTGCTATATTCTCTTTGGGTATATGTTCATCACATCATTCTTCTAATGACTTGACCCCGTTATTAATAACATCCAATGTTTATGATCAGGAAACCTTGATCATCTATTAATCAAAGAGCTAGTTAAAAGAGAGGCTTTACTAGGAACCATTGTTTGTTTATTAAGCACACATGTATCAACGTTTCCGGTTAATACAATTCTAGCATGAGAAATAAACATTCATCATAAACAAGGAATAAGATAATAACCATTTTATTATTGCCTCTCCGGCATATTCCCTTCAGTCTCCCACTTGCACTAGAGTCAATAATCTAGTCTGTAAGCACTTAACACATATGGTGTACCAGTGTTACTACCATGCTTCGCATGTGGTAAACATTATCAAAAAGATCTGAACCGTTCAGGTCCTATTGTATTTGCATGTTCTTTGCGTCTACACGCATCACTCATTCTCTAATGAGATGGCTTTGCATATATATGGTCAATCCGTGAAACCTTAATTCCTCGGCTTAAACCATTGTCACTAACATTGTGAAAATGTAGCTTCATAGTGTTTAGCAATCTTGGAAACTCACCAAGTTCCGGTGATACCTTAATTCCTCAGCTTAAACTGATGTTACTAACATTGTGAAAATGTAGCTTCATAGTTTCAGCATTCTTGGAATTTCACCAAGTTCAATAAAGAACTCCTTGACACAAAATACGCTTATAATCAGTTGTTAACACAACGATATACTTTAGCCTTTGTTGTAGTATCTGTCACAATATTTTAATTTTGAAACTCTTTCAAATCTAGCATGGAACTTTCTTCCATCCTATTGTCCTACCCTTCATCACATATTTTAATTGAGATAAAATTACTTGAATCAATGACAAGACTATTAGTGTAACATATTACAACTAATATTTTGTCATTACTATATAGGAAAACATATCCTTAGCATTTCTAAAATGACACAAGGATCTCTCCCACTGTTGTCTACTCATCATATGAATTATCCTACTATAACATTTTATAGCATAGGACTCATCTGGTTGTGTACATAGCATGGAAACATGACTTAGAAATCTCAATTTCAATGATGCTCATCATGTGTCAAAACACATGAATCTTGCTCAATTATTTTCCATGTGAAAAGAACTCCTTCTTGCCATTTTCATATTGCCTTACTTCAATATTTCATCTATGTAATTTGGCTCCAATCATATCAGGTGCGTCAATCCATCTTTTATAGATATCGATGCCCAATATCTTCTAAGCCTTTCATCAATATGAAATCGAAAATATTAACCGTGTTAATTTAAAATACATATTTTCCAATCAACCATATGTCATCTACATAAAGTATTGGAAATTTGTCATAGTGCTCCCACTTAATTTCTTGTAACTCTACAAGCATCTTTATCTTTCATGATGGAATCAAACTATTTTGATAACTTCATTAAGGTAAAGATTTCAACTTCGCTATGCTCACTTCAACCATTGAAGTGTGTATACCTTTCTAGCAACCTTTTGAATTTTACAAAACTCTTAGACTGTGTCAAGTACACATCTTTGATCAAACTTCCTCGAGAGGAGAGTTGGTTTTGTTATTCAACATCCATATCATAATATGTAACTTTTTGCTAGAACTATCCGCAAAGACTAAAGCATCACTATGGAAGATCAAAATCTTGTAGTAGTCAACTCTTTGAACTTCGTCGAAAACAACTTTTTGATAAGTACAACTTTTAAAGGATGTAAAATCCATGTCTTTGTTACTATATAGACCCTTTTGCTATCGTTAGGCATCATGCCTATTGAAAGGACTACCAAGTCACATACTTGATATTCATACAAGGATACTATGGCGGATATAATGACTCATAGTCAATTTTACGAAGTCAGGGCCCATCATTTGCTTCCTTTATAAGGTCCAGGTCCTTTTGTTGTCAAAACAACACTTTACACTTAAACCACAAGTTGTTCTAAGTACAAAGTTTTTGGACTTTTCTGGTACAGTTCGCAAACTCATTTGAAGTATCTACAACATTTGTAGTGTCTTCAAGTTAGTCAAAATAGTAAACCCTGGAACAACTTCCAGTGCTGCGCTACTCTTGACATGGTAACGAAGATTCTCTAACCTCGTTGAGTTTGTACTGTGCTCCCACTCACTTGTTTCGCAAGAACTACTTTCTCGAGAAATCAACCCTTTCTGACAAACAACATTTGTCTTTTGGTTCAGTGATAGGAGAAATACCCAATGTTTTATTTGGTATAACCTTACAAACATATATTTATCCTATTTTGGTTGTAAACATTTTACACATGCTATGCATACCAAAACTTAAGAAAAATGACAATTCGGGTCATTACCCAAACCATATCTTATATGTTGTCAATTTCAACGGATCATGATGGTGCTCTTTTCAGTGTAAAAGCGGTTGTCCTTAATGTATAAACTACAAAATTATAATGGCAATTTTATTAATCTTACCATGTCAAACAGGTTTTGATTTTGTCTTTTGAATACTCCAATCTAATGTGGGGTATTCGAGAAATATAAGTTGTAGAACAATTCTGCAACTTCTCACATGTTTTGCTAAACTTGTAACTCAAAACTTTATCCTTTATGATCCAATCATAAATACTTGATTATCTTTTTACATTGATTTTACCTTCATATTAACAACCTTTTGAACCAATTCAAAATTTCAAACTCTGTTCCCTTTAAATAGATATACTCACATATCTACTCAAGTCATCGACAGAATTTTATGAAGGAAAAATTAATCCACCATACATGACTACACATAATGGACTATATACATCAATATGTATAATCTCCACTAAATTAGTCGTCCATTCTACTTTGGCCTATGAACGGAATTTTAGTCATCTTTTGGAAGAGGTCTCACAAGCGTCAATTTATTCAAAATAAAATGACTCCGGAAGTCCATCAATATGGAGTTCCTTCATGTTTTCCTTTCCGATATGAACTAAAATGGTGGTGTCACAATTTAACTGAAACTCTTCTACGTCTTGCAACGTTTAGCATTCAGTCTTATAGATGTTTACTTTACCAACATGATTTATATTAACATATCCATCAATTATGGAATATGGTAATCGTTTGAACAATCTCATTTGTTCTCACAAAAGACTAGAACAAAATAACAACTTATTAAGTTCTTCAAATAAATCTTGAATGTTTGGTTCGATACGACAATGAACACAATAACACTTTATTTATGTTCTTGTCATAATCGATTCCACATCTATTACTAGTCCTTTTTAGGCCCTTGTATTTCTTGCATTGCGTTGCTTTGTATGACAACTCACACCAACCAATGTGGTATCAAAATACCCAAAAATACTTTGTTAACTAGTAATACATCTATAACTTGTATATCAAGCATATACTCCTGAGCTAGACTTTTCCAGTTATCTTCTTTTCTGCCATATATATTTTTGTAATTCTATTTTCAATATTCCCTTTCCTTTACAGAAGAATCATTAAATATCAAACAATGCTAGTCTTACTAGCTCATTTTCTTTGGCATGTTAGTCATATACTATCACCCATTGAGTCATACTTTGATTTTGATTGTTCTACTAATATCACCATATTAATAGCATTCTTCTAGATTCCACTCTTAGCAATTTCCAAGTAAGGTAAACTACTTTACCCATACTTCTAATCCATCCTATCATAACAATTTTATGATTAAGCTACTATAGCTCGAAGGAAGGGATTTAGAGGATAATTTTTATTTAGCATCCAATTTCTTGGAATATTAAAATGCCTAGCATCTTCAATCATTGCATATATTCAGATAATATAAGCAAACATTGTCACGCTAAATTTGCATATATTCAGATAATATAAGCAAACATTGTCACGTTAAATTATACTCAGTCATGTTGCCACAAATAAGTTTCTAGATATCAATATATCTTTCACTTGATTGTTTCTGAAAACAACTCTTTTTAGTTCCTAAATCACTTTGATCAACAAAACATTCTTTTGAAGATAAAGTAATACGAAAGCAACCATGAATCTGGATTCTAAGTAGGAATTATTTGCTCTCTAGATTAATCAATCATTAACCATATGGAGCTAGGTAGGAAATACCAAAAATTTACAATAGGACTCAATTTTAAATTTCACTAATACGGTACCAATATTAAATGGTATTTACCAGATCATAACAGTTATATCTCAATTAACAATCTAAGTGTAAGGTAGTTATGTGGATGCCAATGAATACTACAATTTGTGCAAATTCACTTTGATTTGTTGTTCATGATAAATAAGTTCAAGTTAATTCAAAAATTAAACCATGAACTCCCACTTAAAAACAACATCCCTCTTAGTCGTCTTTAGTGATTACACGAACCAAATTCACTACACCAAAACCGATCATCACGTGAGATGATGTAGCTTCAAAGGCGAACATCGACATGTTCATCATATCAGCCATATGACTCATGCTTTACCTTTCGGTTACGTGTTCCGAGGCCATGTCTGTACATGCTAGGCTCGCCAAGTAGAACCGTAGTATTGCGTGTGTTTCAAGGCCATGTCTGTACATGCTAGGCTTGAAAACACCCGTTGTATGCGAACGTTGAGTCTATCACACCCGATCATCACGTGGTGTCTCGAAACGACGAACTTTCTTAACGGTGCATACTTAAGGAAGAACACATTATTATCTTGATATTAAGTGAGAGGGATCATCTTATAATGCTACCGTCGCTATCTAAGCAAAACAAGATGCATAAAAAGGATTGACATCACAGACATCACATGAAAGGATAACGTGATATGATATGGTCCTTCTTGCACTTGATCTCCATCATGTGCATTATGGTATGATCTCAATCATTCCACCGGCGTGGTACCAAGTACCACGGTACCCCAAACTTGATTGTCCATCACTAAGAAGACAACCATATGGATACCTTCCGGTATATCAATAATTTACAAAATAGATCATCTCATAATCAAATTTGTAATATTAACCATATCACATCACATGCCCAGCAAAAACTAGTTAGACGCTTCTAATTTATTTTTGCATATTTTACGTGGCTCAGGGCTTTCGAGGATAGAACCGTTCATACCTACGAACATCAACCACAACGTTGATAAACATATTTTTAGCAACCCTTCGTAGATTAGATCTTAACTATAGTAGGAGAAACGGACACCCCCTTAGCCACAAGTGAGACAACTCTCGCGTACATAGTACACGTAAACTTAGTCTGGGGCAGCTTCATCCTACTATGCCACTAAGATCATAAAATACTCAAGAAGACAATAACATGATCACCAACGCCCACATACACCTATGTGTTCTACCCGTACAAAACATCTACGCATAGATCCGGCTCTGATACCACTGAAGGGGAGCATAGCATAGAAAACAAAAAATTTCCTACACGAGAGACACCCGAAAGGCCAAGATCTAATCTAGGAGACGAAGTGCAACGGGCAACGAGAGGGTTAAGGAGAACACATACCCTCGATGACTCAAAGTGGTACGAGATCAAATCTCGTTGTTGGCGTAGTCGTACTCACACCGATCCCGATAGCGAGAAGATGAGCACCGCAATCCGGCGGTGCATCCGTGATTGGTCACACGTACGGTTGATGACGACATCCGTTTCCTCGTTCCAGCGGGGCGCGGAAGTAGAGGATCCCTCGGAGCTCCAGCAGCACGACGACGTGGTGGTGGTGAAGAATCCCACCGTCAGGGCTTCGCCAAGCCGGAGACCATGAAATGCAGCAGCGGGTGGAGGGAAAGGGAAGTGGCCAAGTGTGTGGAGGAGGGAGAGCTCTCACCCTCCTTTTATAGGAGAGGGGGGAGGCAGCCCAAGGGGGGTGTGGCCAGCCCCATGGTGTGCCCCCACCTCTTCCCTCATGATGTGAGTGGACACTCCACTTACACCCACTCATTTTCCTTTAAACCCCACTTAGAAAATCCAAGAGTTTTTTTTCTTTAATAAATCAATAAAACATTTTTATTTCTTTATTTCAGCATTTGTTAATTCTATTAACAAACATTTGCATAAAGCACCTCGAATCATTTGTTAATTCTATTAACAACCATTCGACGAAAAACCCCTTGAACTATTACAATTTTCCCCGAAACAATTTTGGTGCTGTCCAAAATATTGTTCGATATTCCGTATCCCCTCAAACGCGTCATCGAACCTTAAGTGTGTCACCCTACGGTTCGCGAATAAGATAGACATGATCGAGACTCCTCTCCGATCAATAATCAACGGCGGGATCTGGAGATCCGTGATGACTCCTATATATTCAACGATGACTCTCGTGATCGTGTGAACCAACAACACCGTGAACTATTCCCTTTGTCTCGCGATATTTTACTTGTCCGAGATTCGATCATTGGTATCAACCATACTTTGTTCAATCTCGTTACCGACAAGTACTCTTTTCTCGGTCCCGTGATATAACATCCTTGTGATCATATCACGTGCTTGCAAGCGGTTTCGATGTGATATCACCGAGAGGGCCCAGAGTATATCTCTCCGTCATTTGGATGGACAAATTCCACTCTTGATCCATGATCCTCAACTAATACTTTCCGAATACTTAATGACACCTTTATAGTCACCCTGTTACGATGTGACGTTTGATGCCATCAAAGTACTCTTCCGGTATCAGTGATTGACATGATCTCAAGGTCTACGGAATAAGTTACTTCGTATGTTTGATATAACAATGTAAACTAAATGACTTGATCGCATTGCTATATTCTCTTTGCATATATGTTCATCACATCATTCTTCTAATGACATGACCCCGTTATTAATAACATCCAATGGTTATGATCAGGAAACCTTGATCATCTATTAATCAACAAGCTAGTTAAAAGAGAGGCTTTACTAGGAATCATTGTTTGTTTATTAAGCACACATGTATCAACGTTTCCGGTTAATACAATTCTAGCATGAGAAATAAACATTCATCATAAACAAGGAATAAGATAATAACCATTTTATTATTGCCTCTCGGGCATATTCCCTTCAGTTCCAGCGTCTCCTTCGCAGCCTTGTTTTCATCACGGATACAAGAAAGCTGAGATAAAAACTGGGGATTATAGCATCACTTGTAGAAAAAAAGGCCTTCGATACGCCCCCATTAGTCCCCAAACTTCGCGCCCCGTGACTAAAGGGGTTTTAGTCCCGGGTCGGGAGGAGACCCGCGACAGAAGGTCATGCGTTGTGCGTTGGGAAGCGCGTGGAGGGCATTAATTCCGGTTGGCGTCGCCACCCGCGACTAATGATCCAGTCCGCTGGCCTCCCTGCCTTTAGTCCCGGTTGGCCTGGCCACCCAGGACTAAAGATACGAACTCCTCGACTCCCGCGCGGCGGTTTTATTTCGCGAGCGAGAGGCAGAAGGGCGCCATTTCTATAGTGCGCACCGAGTCTCTGTTTCTTCTTCTCTCTTCTCTTCTCTTCTCTTCCCTTTCGATCTTCCTCCACCAAGCACCATGGCTGAAGTTTGGAAGAGATATGGTGTGGCCACACCATGCGGCAAGAGACTCGACGTGTGCTACACCGACAATTGCGAGAGGCTCCCCGGTGCTCTTGCGCATTTGACCGATCTCTATTTCTCCTCTCCCGATCATGAACACCGGTTCTTCGGGCTTGATCTAGAGTATACGGCGGATCAACGGGATGTTGCCGTCATCCAGATTGCGTTCAAGGATGCCGTTTTGGTCTTCCAATGGTCAAGGTAACGCACACGTACAATCTTGCATCTTCGATTTGTTTGTTGCATCTGAAGAATACATGTGTTGCAACATATCTAACCCGTATCAAATTTTTGTTGTTGCAGTAGTTCAAAGCATTCTCCGGCACTTGTCGATTTTCTTGTCAACCAGGGGTATGACTTCTGCAGCGTTGACATCACTCAAGACCGTCAGAAGTTGATGCGCTTGGGTATTGTGATACCTGAAGATCACTACATTGATCTTCAGGACCTTATCCATTTTGATGATTTGTACGGGCAGAAGACCGGGATGGCTCCCATGGCAACTGCCTTCATCCACGAGGGCTACGAAACCATGAAGTCTCGTTTCCCCTCCAGGAATCACATGTATTGGGAGAAGACCCCACTGGACTGGACCAACGTCAAGTATGCAGCCATAGATGCATACGTTTCCTACGAGTTGTTCCGCATCTACTCGACGGAGCCATAGATGTATGCGTTCGATATATGCATGTGATGGATATCTTAGTATGTAATGGATAGCTTGTATTGTGAGACTTATGTTTGTGTTATGTGTGATCGTAAGACTCTATGTTATGAATGTGATATGATTGTGTTTTATTCATGATTGTGATGTCTCTACTCGTATCTTACTCGTATTTTTAATGACTTGGAAAAATTTGCAAAGTGTTGCAAAGTGTAATGGATATTATTTCTATATTAATTCCAAACTCATCCAGTTGGATTTATTTCAAAATACATTTTTGAACTTATTCTAAAAATAATAGAAGAGCCTACTGGTCTTTTTAAGATTTTAAAATGAATTAGTTTTATTTTTCTTAATTTTTTGATATATTATTTGTATTTTTAAGATTTTAAAATGAATTAGTATTATTTTTCTTAATTTTTTGATATATTATTTGTATTTTTAAGATTTAAAAATGAATTAGTTTTATTTTTCTTTATTTTTTAATATATTATTTGTATTTTTAAGATTTAAAAATGAATTAGTTTTATTTTTCTGAATATTTTGATATATTAATAGTATTTTTAGAAATAATACAAATTAGAAAGTTAATGTTTATTTATTTATTCAAAATTATTAATTACATCATTACTTTTGTTTATTAAAAGATTTATTTGAAATTCAAATAATAAAGAAATGTGGCATCAACCAACATGTTAATAGGATTGATATGATACTTCTATCACATACATGCGTGCGAAACACTTGGATGCGGGACGGGATGGAACTCGGAAGTTAAGCGTGCTAGTGCTAGAGTAGTGGGAGGATGGGTGACCGAGCGGGAAGTTTGACCACGAGTAAGTAATTTGACTAGAGATAATTGTAGTTAGACACTAAGCAAATAATACAAATTCTGAAAAAAAAGGGAGTGAAAATTTGGAGTGAAAAAACGGAGTGAAAAAAGGGAGTGAAAAATTGGAGTGAAAAATAATTAGAAATCCAAATGAATTAAAGAAATTACGAAACAAAGTTTAGTCCCGGTTCGTGTGGCCAACCTGGACTAAAGGTCCTCCGCCCCCCGGCTCACGCCACCCGCCCACGTGGCCGGGCCTTTAGCCGCGGTTCGTAAGAGGCCGGGATTAATGGGGGGGGGGGTGGTCTTTAGTCGCGCCTATTTAGTCCCGGTTGCGCGGCCGGGATTAATGGGCCTGGCGAACCGGGACTGTAGGCCTATTTTCTACCAGTGCATGTGGAGAATAAACACTTAATTTTAGCGTTTGCAGTCCGCAATAACAGTGGTAAACCATAGCCAAACAACAAAATTCTAGATTGTTGTTTGGATACTTCATATGATTGTTCGCAAAAGTATAGCAAGACTCACAGCCAGATGGCCGCTGTCAGGCCCATAAAATTCAAAAAAAATGGGTAAACCCCATGCTGTGCATCAGATTGGTACACACAATTTTATTCAAATAAAAGAGTAACCAATGTCATGCAAATCAAGTTATTACAGTTTATTTATCACAAAAAGTGGCCACATAGAGAAGCCACCTAAACATAAGGATCAATAGGCAACTACTGATACCGTAATCTTAGCGAAAAATCAGCAACAATTGTTGAATATAAAATCCAAAACTGATGTTTGGATTACAGTTGTTGAACAGGTTCCAAGGGATCGTATTGACATGTGTAAAACTAATTCCTAATTATCCATCTACTAGTTAACAACTTTTGTCTTCGCACGGGTTTATTGACACTAAACCTTGTGATGTATCATAATATTTATGACTATATAGGAACTTGAATAGCACAGTGAAAAATCTGAATTGCTCATTTCTTTTGTCGTATGTATTCTTATAGCCATTTATCAACTTAACATGAGTAATAACTAGAAACAAATATGAAAAATATTGTACATCACATATTTGTCTATTTATAAGACCATTTAAACGCGTTTTTTAAATATGGTCACCAGATATTTGGAATCTAAACATGATATATTGCAGGCCGATCAAACTGATCTGATATACTTCCATTTATTTGGAATTTAAACGGACTACCCTTTGGTTACACTAATTTTTCTAATAAAAGTAATATTTTGTCTAGCCTCTGGTTACACTACTTTTGCTACTGTAATTAATATTTCGGCTTCAATTTTCTACTCCTCATTGCTCCATAAAAATTAAATTACCACCAAAATAAGATCCAGGAAAAAAAATATAGATCTCTAGAAAAAAAAAGTAGGAGAGGCAAAGCAATGCTGCAAGGCTAACGGAAAGCAAAGCATACTCACTGCATTTTTTTGCATAACACATAAATTGCAAGAAAACATTGGATAGTTCATGTAAAAAATATTAAGCATGTGTATCTCCCCATCTTATTCTACTTTGTATCTGTATGTCCAATTTAATTTTCTTAACAAATCCATGCTCAAAGAATCATGGGTTAGCATTGAAAATATATGACCATGTTTAGGGTAGTATATAGTCAGAAACAACAACGTTAAATACTAATTAATGTTTTCTAACAATAAATTCTTATAAGAACATCAAGAAGGTTACAATTCTTTTTCAATGTGGAGGAAATATGTCCCGTGATGAGGGAATCATTTTGGCTAGAAATCCTTCTCTATACAACCTGAAGAGGCAGACCATTTACCACATAGGCAGCAGGTTGGAGGCCATAGGCAGGGGCGCTTGCCTCGCCAGAGAAATCCAATAATGAATCGGATGACGAGGTTGCATGTTCTTCCTCGATGGCGTCGGCTTACTGCGCTACTCCAAGCTCTATGTCGGGAATTTCCATGGACGAGGTCTTGTAGGGGAGAGCTGAGAGGCGGCACGTAAACTAAAGGTTCGCTCTCCGTCTTGCTCTCCATATTCCTCTTCTGCAGGAGCAATGTCGCCGGTTCAAGGTCGAGCGCATGGGGACTCCTCCTTCTAGTAGGATATGCGGGGTTTCCAACAATAGCCAGGAAGGCGTCGTCAATGGTGGAGGGGGCCGTGGTGCTATGAACGCTTCTGGGCAAGGAGGTGCCATGGGGGCGTTTCTAGGTAGCCATGATGCTCTTGTCTTCAACGCGGGCGTGTCCAAGAGTGGCAATGGTGGTGACGGCCAAGGAGCATACAGTGGTGGTCAAGTCTTTGTTCTGGCAGGGGCTCCCGTTGGAGGAGGTCAAGGCGGATTGGCCATCAATGACGGGGTCATTAGCACTGTTGAGCATGGACAACGAGGTTACGGCCACGACAATAATGGCCTTGGGAATCACCATTCCGATCAAGGAAGGTGTTTTTCTAGAGGGCTATGGCCAGTTTGCACTTGGAGGAGCTCAGAGGAAGGGGGCAACCATGGGTGCTGCTCATGTCGTAGCTCAAGAGAGTGTTCAGCCGATTTTTTCTGTTGCACCTACCACGGATGTTGTGGCGGGGGTTGACGGTGGGAAGACGGTTTTCTCTGAATGGGTACGTCGCATAGAAATAAAAAAAACTAGGGTTTTGGGCAAAATAACGGGTGTTACCGCCACATCCATGGCATATTTTGTTAAAAGTGTCCCATATTGCACACAAAAATGCATCCTGTAAGCATGGAAAATGTTGACAAACAAATGTTTCCTTTTCATTATACAAAAATCCATTTTCCATTTTCCACCACAATAAGGACCAACAACAAATATGTTGCAAAACTTGAGAGCCATAATTTTAATAAAATATTGGGCCATGGTATATGCACAAATAACCAATTTGTTTACTCTTAACAGGTTTCCATCCACCTCGTTTGAAAAACACATATTTCTGCTGATTCAGTTGGAAACTGGTCAAATTTGAACTACATGTACATCGTAATTCGCTCATGATTTTTTTGCAAAAATCATTTTTAGGTACATAACCTACCTATTTCATCACAGATACACCAAGAGTTTCTCAATATGCAACCCATAGCTATGAAGATACGTGCTCACTGTGTTGGCTTCATTTTGAAACTGGCATAAAAAATGAGACAAATCCAAAAAAAATCAAAATGATGTAAGACCTTTGCGTTGTGTCATTATATATATCCTAATATTCACCAATAATAATAAATTTGGAATACGACAGTTATATTCAAAAGGTGTTCAAAAAAATGATTTATCCGCTCCGAAGATTCACTACTAGGAAAACAGTTATAGGAGTAATCATACCCGTGTCGCACCACATGCTTGGTGCGTCACGGCTATGTACCCGTGGCGCACCACACACCAGTGGGCCTCGGTGCGTCACGCCTAAGGCCCTAGCCGTGACGCCCCAAACATACTGTGCGACATGGCTATAGGTGGGTGCTGGGCGACAGGGGGCCTAAGTGCATAACCGTGGGCAAAGATAGCCGTGACGCACCATATGTTTGGTGCGTCATGGGTATTGCAATAGGCGTGACACACCAAACATATGGTGCGTCACGGCTAAGGTATCCACCGAAATGTTCTGTCTCAAATACTTTTTTAATAAATTTTGAAATTTGAATTTCGACTTTCTGAGCAAAACTTCATTAAAAAAAGTAAAATGGGCATAACTTTTGCATACGATGTCGGAATTTAAAGTTCAATATACCAACGGAAACTAGAGAAAAAAAGGAACTCAATATCACTGGCCTTCGGCCTGTGAGCCTTTTTTAGATTCTCCGAATTCCGAAAGAATAAAAATTTATTTGAGACAGAAACTTTTTGAATAAAAAAAATAAAAAAAAGATAGGCGTGACGCACCACATGTATGGTGCGTCACGGCTAACTCTGGGCAGGATTTTTGAATTTCGAACCCGGGAGAGGCCCCCCACCTATATATACTCCCCTTACTCCTCCTTCCTCCTCTCTTCTCCATTCCTCTCTCATTTCTTCTTTCTCCTTCCTCCACTCTCCATTCTCTCTTCTCACTTCCTCCTCCTACCACCACCACCACCACCACTAACACCACCACCACAACTACTACCACCATCACCACAACCACCACCACCACCACCACCACCTCACATCCATTCCGGTGACCACATCCTCGTGTCCACTCCGACGACCTCTACTCCGGCTGCCACCTCCTCTCCCGCGACCTCCTCTTCGTCGACCTCCTCCACTACCGCAGCCACCTCCTCTCTGGCGTCCTCCTCCACTACCATGGCCATCTCGTCTCCGGCGGCCACCTCCACTACGGCGACCACCCTCCACTCCGGCCTCTCTGTTTTCGTTTTTCAAAATTTCAAAATTTTTGGCGGCCAGATCCAGATCTGGATCTGTCCCTCCTTTTTTTTTCATTTCAAAATCAATAGCCGTGACGCAACAGGCATGAGGTGCGCCACGGGTAACCAAACAGGCGGTGCGCCATGGGTAAACGAGATAGCCGTGACGCACCAAAATGTGGTGCGTCAAGGCTATTTTAATAGGCGCGACGTGACAGGCGTGGCGCACCATGGTGCGTCACGGGTATGCAATTTTGGTGCGTCACGCATTAGCCTTTTCCTAGTAGTGATTCTAGCGTTTCGGGCCAAATAACGGGTGTTATGGCCACATGCATGACACAATTTGTTAAAATATGACCATAGTGCATACAAACATATATCTTGGAAGCACGGACAACGTTTATGAACCAAAAAAAATCATTATGTAAAAAAAATCCATTTTCCAAGTCAAAAAATTGGTTTTTTTTGTGAAAGACCAACCACAAATATGTTGCAAAACTTGAGAGCAACATTTTTCTAAAATACTAGACCATGTTATATGCAAAAATAATAAAACCACACTTTTATACATATGTTAGGGAACCACCTAGGTTTAGGGGGGATCCGGTGCTCCGGAGCCCCCGCATCGCCTTACCCTCACCCTGTTGACCAAAAGTCAACTATGACGTCTACCCCTTTCGTGGACATCGGAAGGGTGTTGCCAAATTTTGTGTGCTTCGTTGTATTAGGGTAGTCCACAGAAAGATGGAAAAAACAAAATGTATCCTAACTTGTCATGTGATTCCATCCAATTGACCCGAAGGGTGAGTTTCAAGTTTTTAGTGCGGAGTCTTACTAGCGAGTATGTGATGTCGGTGAAACTGGTCATGCCTCGAATTTGGATCTTGGATCTATCCACTCACACCACACTTTTATAAATATGTTTGGGAGCCACCTAGGTTTAGGTGGGATTCCGGCGCTCCTCAGCCCTTGCATCGCCTTACCCTCACCTTGTTTACAGGAAGTCAACTATGACGTCTACCCCTTTCGCGGACGTTAGAAGGGGGAGACCAATGTTTTTTTACTTCATCGTGTTAGGATAGGGCATAGGGAAATGCGGTACCCAGTGATGGCACTTTGGTTATCATTAGGGTACGTACCCTTTATATTATTTAGTTCAAAAAATAAACTAATTTTGTGATGACGTCATCATTTTGGAAAACTTAGTTAATTTTTTGAACTATAGAGTGTAGAGGATACCCTAATGGTGACCCACTGCCATCATTAGCAGTACCAAAATTTGGCACAAATTGTCACATGATCCCATCTAGTTGACCCGAAGGTGGAGTTCCGAACTTTGACTATAGAACTTTACTAGCGAAGCGACTAAGTGATGTCGACGAAGGAACAGTAAAATAAATTTTTTAGAGCAATGGACGTTTTTCTTTGGTTGTGTTACGGTATGACATAGGAACAATAAAGTCCTAAATTTATCCCAACTTGTCACAAGATTCACTCTGGTTACCCCGAAAAGGGGGTATCAAGCGCAAGTGGAGAACCCTTACTAAAGAGTAAGTGATGTCAGTGAAGCCGGTCACACTTTAGAGTTGGATCTTAGTTGTTTCAGCCTCCCACCACAACTGTATACATATGTTATAGAAACACCCTAACTGAGTTGGGATTCCGATGCTCCAAAGCCCTTGCATCGGCCTTACCCTGACCAGGTTGAAAAATAGCCAACCGTGTCATCTACCCCTTCCATGAGCATCAAAAGTGGGTAGACCAATGGGATTTTCAATTTGTTGTGTTAGGATTATTCCATGCTAACACGCATAACCAACGTTTATCCCAAGTTATCACAATATTTAATTCGGCTGACGCGAAGGGGGGGGTTGAGTTTTAAGTTCAGAAACTTTCTAGCGAGTAAGTGATGTTTGTGAAGACGGTCACGCCTTGGAGTTGGATCTTGCCTATTTCCACACTCTCCCTCCCCCCTTCCCGCACATAAACAAATGATAGGGTTACACCTAAATATATGTAGAATTTGTATGCTTCGAAATCGTGCATTGACCTTACCCTGACCCCGTGGCCTAGAAGTCGATACCGCCGTCCATGCCCTCGTGGTAAAAAAAATAGAACATGAAAAAAATACACCCGCATTGGACTTACCCTAAACCATACTTTTAGGTAAAAAAATATCTTAATTTAAGTACATTAAAAAATATACACAATATTTATGCACGCGATAATTTTTTAAAATTTTATTATTATTTTTTGGCTACATAAAAAAGAGCAATTTTTAACACATTCCAATTTTTCACTGTAGTACTTTGTCCACAATTCTAATATTTATTTAGCCTGGAATGTTTTCTTTTCATGGAAATTTTTCATATATGTAGATATGTGCATCCAAGAAAAAAATATTTGAATTGTTTAGTAACCCTAATTTATATTTTCGTTTATTTTTGCACAAAACCTCACTATGCACCAAGTCTGTGTTTTTCTAGTATGGTAGTATTTGTTCATTTAGTACTCACGTAGTCACGTACACTGTTCAAATTGAGTGAAATAGAAACATGCATGTGCTTTAGACATGAATCAATAATTGTTCGAGTGTGTAGCAGAGTCGCATTGTGCGAGCGAGTTATTTGTGTGGAAAATGATTTTTTATTCAATGAAAAGGAAAACTTCCTCTGTCAACATTGTTCGTGCTTCCATGATGCATGTTTGCGTGGAATATAGGCACATTTAAAGAAACTATGCCATGGATTTGGCCATAACACCCGTCATTTGCCCAAGAACCTTACAATGTTCGGAGGAGACAACTTAATTTTGTGAACACATTTTTAACACAATTTTCATATTCCAAGTTTATTATTTTTGTTGTTGGATACTAGAACATATGTAATGACACCACGCGAAGCTCTTGGATCAGTTTCCAACTGAATTGGCAGAAATTTGTGTTTTTCAAAAGAGCTGGTTGGAAACCTTTTTATAGGAAAAAATTGGTTATTTGTGTATATAACATGGTATAGTATTTTCAAAAAATTGATCTCCCAAGTTTTGCTGCATATTGTGGTAGGTTCCTCACAAACAAAACTCATTTTTGACACTCCGAAATGGAAAATGTTTTTTATTCAGTAAAAAGGAAAACTTCCTGCGTCAACATTGTCCGTGCTTACAAGATGAATGTTTGTGCAGAATGTGGGCACATTTAAACAAAATATGGCATGGATTTGGCCATAACACCCATCATTTGACGCGAAACCCTACAATGTTCGGAGGAGATAGCTTATTTTTGTGAATACAATTTTAACACAACTGGCGCGAAACCCAAGTTTATTATTTTTGGTGGATACTAGAACATATATAATTACACCACGCGAAGGTCTTTCATCATTTTGGGTTGTTTTGAATTTTCTGGACTTTTCTAAGCCGGTTTGAGGAGAAAGTCAAGACGGCGGGCATGACCGTTCGTAATTAGGGGTTGAATATTGAGATACTATTTGTGTATCTATGATGAAATAGTTAGTTATGTATCTAAAAATGACATTTGCAAAAAATCACGACCAAACTATGAGATACATGTACTCCCTCCGTCTCAAATTAAGTTTCACAAAGTGTGACAAAAGTGGATGTATCTAACACTAAATTATGTCTAGATACATCCACTTTTGTCAAACTTTCCGACACTTAATTTGAGACGGAGGGAGTAGTTCAAATCTGACCAGTTTCCACCTAAATCGACAGAAAGATGTTTTTTTTCAAAAGAGGTGGATGGAGACCTTTTTATAGGAAAAATTGGTTATTTGTACATATAACATGGTCTAGTATTTATAAAAAATGCATCTCCCAAATTGTGCAACATATTTGTGGTTGGTCCTACACAAAAAAAAAACCATTTTTTGTACTCGGAAAATGGAAATTGGATATTTTTAAATGAAAAGGAAAATAATTGTTGGTTTGCAACTTTAAAAACCTAGGTCTATGTTTGTTTTCAATACAATCGTGCTCCACTTTTCCATGGTGGCACATTCCAACATGGTTTGCTAATTTGGTTCCCAAATTTGGCATGTTTTTTTCACGAACCCTAGTTTCGACACCTAATTTAGTTGGATGAGCATAGCCCATACAATAAACACATCACTTAGAAAAGTTCTATACATGATAAAAAAATTATATGGATGTCATATTTGAATTTCTCTCGTTTTTCTAATCGATATGGACTTATTATTTGTCAAATTTCGATTTACGGATTTATAGATGTGAATTATTCAATATTAAATAGAAAAGTCAAAAATGTTAATTATTACTCCCTCCGATCCATAAAAAGTGTCGCTCATTTGGTACTAAGTTAGTACAAACTTTGTACTAAGTGAGCGACACTTTTTATGGATCGGAGTGAGTAGTTAAATTCAACATTATATGAATTTAAGATTATTATTAGTTATTATTTTTATTTAAATAATTGTTTGAATTCACAAAATAAAATAGTGTGACATGATGGTACAATGGTTAACAGGATCGATTGGATACTATTGTTTCTAGGCAGCTCACATGGAATAAACTACGAAGTAAAGCGTGCTGGGGATAGAGCAATCTGAGGATGAGTGACCGATCAAGAAGTGTTAATATAAGTGAGTAATTTAGATTAAAATGAAAAATTGTTAGAGACAAAGATAAATGTGTGTATAGTGTGATTTAGTGGTTAAACAAGTGAAATAAAAAAATTGCAGAATTTTTTTTTTATTTTTTTTTAATATTCGGCCTACCTATACGCCGACGGCTTCCGCGTCAGCGTAGCTCAGTTTACGCTGTCGGCTTTTATACGCCGACGGCCACCAACCTATGCCGACAGGGGTAGACGCCGACGGGGCATACGCCGACGGCCACCGTCGGGCTAGCCCTACGCCGACGGGGATCATCTATACACCGACGGGCGTCCCGTTGTTTAGGAAAAATCCAACTGAGAACACCAAATCTTTCCAACTGAGGATCCAGAACTACAGTTAGCTTTGTATGTTAACCTGTGCCTACCCTTCCTATGCAAACACTTGCCGGCGCCCATATGTCCCCTAAAATAAAAAGCCCTATCTTGTATCTCAACAAGGCACTACCATTGTTTATCCTTTAACATTTCTATTAACCACAAGACCTGTGATGAACGATAGCTATCTTATAGATGCTCGAATCTGGCAAAGCCATCTCAACTGGAAAGAGATGGAGTGACGTTTTAAGTACCCAACTACAACTGGGCATTATTTTCATCTCGTGTTTCTCTTATAAATTCATTGCCTTCACAGATCGGGACACGTATATGTGTCGTTAGTAGTTTACTAGTGCACGGGTGACATTAACTACAACTTGGTAGGTATGGAAGCCACGGTCTTATTCCTTACCACACATATAGAAGAATGCTTGTCCCATTTCACCCGTGCCGTTTCTCTCGATGTTCATGATTGACGACAAGCCACTTCGCAAAACGAGCAACCAGGACCCCCCCCCCCCCAAAAAAAAAACCCTCCTCCGCCCTCACGCTCATCACCCCCGAGGCAGCGGCACGCCGCCCATCTTTCCCCAGTCTTGGCCCCGCGTCGATCGGAGCGGAGTCCAGGCTCATCCCTTCCCAGCGTCGATTTATTGTTATCTTTACTATTAAGTTTACTGTGGTGATGACGCGTACTCACGCATTTAAGAAATTACTGGAAAATGCCGCCGCAACAACCCGCTAAAGTTGATACTATTTTCGTGCGCAAATCTCGATCCACAACTATTTCTATCGCATCCTATCCTTCCTTCCTGCGCGTGATAATCAGCTAAACAAGGTGCTTGTGCGTGATAATCTGTTGCACAGATTACTAATCTCACGAACTAACACACATGCGTTCCCTCCTGCGCGTGATAATCATCTAAACAAGGTGCTTCTGCGTGATAATTTGTTGCACAGATCACTAATCTCACGAACTAACACACATGTCACATGCCGGACCGACTCTCCACCACTCAAGCCCAACCGCCTCGGCTGCATCTTCCTCTTCCTCGCTGCACGTACGAACGGAGAGAGGCGATGGAGTGGAGACACAAAATGTTTTCCGGTCGACGCACGAACCCCGCCGTGGGCGCACAGACGCCCTAGTCTTTTCCTCTCTTCGGCACATTCTGATACACGAAGTACACAGATGGTTATATAGGCTGAGCACGCACGCACAACGTGCTCCAGTCTGCCCACGCACGATCTGCTTGCCCGGCCACGCGCAGAGCGCGCTCTAACATGCACAACGCGGCCAACTCCTAACAGATCGCATCGACCTCACACTACGCATAGCCTCTTCTTCCTCGGCGACAAACGCCATCTTCTTTGCGATCGTCCTGCGCACGTACGCATGGCGATCCAATGTTCTCATACGGGAGCCACCTGCTCATCCGTGAGACCTGGGCGCGCTTACGCCGGTTGGCACCATGCCGGACTCGACTTGGCGCACAAACGCTGGTCACCACCGTGCCGTACTTGACCTGGACGCGCACACGCCGATCGCCATGGTGCCACTGGGGCCTCAACCGCCGTGCAGCACCTCCATGCTTGCCGCTGCGACGCGCACCTCCATAGGCCGACACACGGCCCGGAGCTCCCGCACGCTGGCACCTCCGCGGCTTCCGTGCTCTTCGCGGACTCACCGCTTGCCACGGCCACCGCGCCTTGTGGCTCTGATACCAAATGTTGGTGCAGCACCTCGGCTGTACCTTCCTCTTTCTCGCAGCACGAACGAACGGAGGGAGACGATGGAGTGGAGACACAAAACGTTTTCCGGCCGGTGCACGAACGCCGCCGTGGGCGCACAGACGCCCTAGTCTTTTCCTCTCTTCAGCTCATTCTCATACACGAAGTACACGGATGCTTATATAGGCTTCCCACGCACGCACAACGTGCTCCACTCTTCCCACGCACGATCTGCTTGCCCGGCCACTCGCAGCGCGCGCTCTAACGCCCACGACGCGGCCAACTCCTAACAGATCGCATCCACCTCACACTACGCATGCGGCTCACTACAGACTAAATCCACAACACACACGTCACGGTTTAGTGGCTAACAATGCAGCCACTGCTCTTACCGCTTCCGACGCGCGTGCATCTTGCCGTAGGAGAGAGCAGTCCCGGTGGCTAGGCATGTTGGGCTGATGCCCTAGGACGCCCACTAGGCTGCTCAACAACCAGTCTTATGGCAACACCATCTCTCTCTTTCCTCGGTCTCCTCCTTGGGCAACGTAATCCATGGAGGGGATTGTTACAAATAGGCGCAGCAAAAAATAGATCAACCAAGAACACGAACACAGATTTTTACGTGGAAACCCTTGCGGAAGAAAACCACGGCACACACAAAGGCGTATCACTATAATTGAGAGGAGTATTACAATACACGAGAGGAGAAACCCTCTACGTGATAATCTGGTGGAGATCTCTCTCTGTCTCGCTCTTTTTCTCTCACAATCTATTCTATGACTACCTCGCACTATATATTGGGGCAAACAACTCTTTTTCTTGGCGGACACGAAATAGTGTTGTAGACATGCTATGTTTAGCACTGTTGTCTTGCCGTAGTCGGTTAGGACTCCAATCGTAGTACAACACTTGTATGGGATTCAGAACACAATAAAATAACACTCCACCTTGAGACGAAATCCCGTACAATCATCATAGCTAGTATCAACTCCTCAATTAAAGTCATCACAAGGAAACCTTGCGCCTTGAAACGTCCATAGGACTTATAAACTTCTCATGAAGTCATATTGAACAAATCAATCGGTAGGTCGTCGAGAAAACACACAACTGTCAACAAAGCAGACATACGAAACTTGGTGAACTCCCAATAAAAGTGTGAGTCTGTGCCACTGACCTTAAAAAACTGAAACTACTCCATCACCCATAAGTCATCATATCTCTTGTGGTGCATAAACGAGCGCATAGCTCATAGTGCAACATCTTGATGCACACCGCACTGTGAAGACCTCATCTCATGGAATCTCAACATGCTAAAAAACACATAGCACAAATCTCGGCAAACAATACTCATGCAAGAGCATCTTGTACGGAGCGTATCACGTACACCAAAAACTTCCGTCTGAAAAATCCATGACATGGTAAAAAACTGTCCTTGTGGAACAACTGTCGGATGAACAAAAATTCCTTAACATGCAATGGAGCAAACTCTGCATTAGACCCCTCTTAAGAGCAAAGACAACTTAATTGCACTGAAACACAACAATACTAAATGTTGTAGTATCTAGCAGAAAACACATCTCCTCTTGCACCACAATTGATCATCATCATGAACATAAAAAACAGAATAAAATCTTCACATGCATAACAGCAAAAATCTTTGGAGAGCAAAGTGGCTACCAACAGGCTTAATAATTGCCTCCTCTTTAAAAAAAATCTTCTGATAAGTGAACTGTCTTTTTCAAATAAACTGCAGCAATTTATTTGCATCCATTATATCCAATGGGCAATAATCTCAAAAACTCCACCTCAAATAAAAAACCATATCAAGTGCATCCTCATAATCGGCTTGCGCCAATAATTGCTCGTATCTTGACTTCCATATGGAAATCCTTATGTCACACTCCAACAATGAAAGTTTGTACTTCATGATAATCATGAGCAAATAATATTTGTGCACAAAGTAGTACAAGCCAGAAAATATCCAGAAAGAACTTAACTTAGCGGAAACAATAAACCTGAAAAATAGCAACTTGGATTCTCTTGTTGTGTGCCCGTAGCATGTCGAAGATCAATGAATTGATATAGTCTTCAAGTGATGGCAGCAGCCCAGCAGAGCTTGTCTCCTGGGAAAATGGTCCGTATATGCATGGCAAATTAGGATCCAAAACTTGATTTCCCTTTTCACATGGAGTTGGAGCAGCGTAGCATCACTCGTCGGGACTTTCTTTTCCAGCGATCAGGTACTTAAGGCTAGGTGATCACACATATTGTAGCTTCCTTCGAATCGACTAGAGACGGAGACGAATAAAGCAACAGTGCCACCGCAGAACATTATCTCCTCGAGACGCAAATAGTCTTTTGCTTATCCGTGAGTAACGATCTCGGCGGGTTGGAGCGACACGATCGGACGCAACATCTGGATCCTCACAAGGAATTGATACCGAATAGAAAACAACGGCCGATCGGAAAACTTGCGACGAAGGATCCGCAAAGGCGGCGCACAGGACGCGGCCAGAACTCCAGATATCCGATCCTGCGAGATTACGGCGCAGGATCGTCTTGGTGCAGTTGCACGATGCTGCGAGATTACAGCGGTTGATCCAGTTGACATTGCGCGGTGCTGTCCGGGAGCGCAGCGGAAAGTCTCCTGGGCAGCGAATCAATCTTCAAACCTGAAGCTCTGATACCACTTGTTACAAATAGGTGCAGCAAAAAGTAGATCAACCAAGAACACGAACACATATTTTTACGTGGAAACCCTTGCGGGAGAAAACCACGGCACGCACGAAGTCGTATCACTAGAATTCGGAGGAGTATTACAATACACGATAGGACAAACCCTCTACGTGCTAATCTGGTGGAGATCTCTCTATATCTCTCTCTTTCTCTCTCACAATCTATTTTATGAATACCTCGCACTATATATTGGGGCAAACAACTCTCTTTCTTTGCGGACACGAAATAGAGTTGTAGTCATGCTATGTTTAGCACGGTTGTCTTGCCGTAGTCGGTTAGGACTCCAATCGTAGTACAACACTTGTATGGGATTTGGAACACAATAAAATAACAGGGAGAAGCATCAAGGACTCAAGGGAATCCAGGACCGCATGGCTCGTTTTTTTACGGGTGAAGGACTGAAGGGGCGTGGACAGAGAAGCAGTGGTGGTCATGAAGACGATGAAGATGTCCGACTTCTTCTCCGGCCCGACGGAGGCAGTGACGATTTCTGGATGGGGTCGCTGCTTCTTCGGAGACCCTAACGGACGACAACGGAATGCATGACACCCTCGACTACATCTGGTGTGGTGCCATGGCCTGGTAAATGATCGCGCCGCTCGAGCTCTCTTAGGTAGCGGCCCCGTCCGCGGCCAAAGCCGCCGCCCTCTTCACATTTGAAGCTTCCTATCTTTATTAAAACCTTTTGATTTACTTAGAATGATAACCTCCATCCAATAATCGAGGGACAAAAATATATTTTCTTTATAGGCTTATACCAACTTCTACTTAATGTAGGAACCAACAGCTAACATCAAAGGGAATGTATTTCCAGAAAAAAAAGGGAATGTGTAAGAGAAGTGTATGCTTCGGATCTCAGTGTTGAAACACATCAAGAGCACGACATGCACATTGAGCAGCTCAAACTGTGCATTTTCTACCTGAGTGGGAAAACATTCGCATGCATAATGTCTACATGTTTGGTGAGAAAATAAACTTGATAATCCGTAGCAACGAGCGGGCAGTCAGCTAGTCATATCCCCAATTTCCTGATTAGTTAGTACAATTGAAGTGTCTAGTAGGATCTAATATAATAATTTACTTATATACTATATTCTGTTATTTTGGTGTGATACAAATTCATATATTCTGTTATTTTGGTGTGATACAAATTCATATACAACTACTGACGAGCAGAGCATAGGGACGGGTATGTGTAATTCACGCCATCATTCCGCTTCAAGGGTTCCTTCCAGGTAAAAAATCTGTGATATTTGCCACATTAATAAACGAGTAAAACCCTATTAATCCAAGATTATACATCATTTTTTTGTTAAAGGTACCGTCTCCATTTCGAAGTGTTCTTACCAATAATTAGTGGTGGCATTGTGAGTCATTATTAAAACAATTGTATTTTAGTGACTGAAAGTAGTATATTCTCTACTTCTGTTATGTGGTATTTCTAAGAGCCGTATACACACTATACTAATTGTGGTTCTTTCAAATACCTCAACGTTGAACTATCTCAGTCCGGATTCTCTGACTTACCAACCCTGCCTTTAGCCTGACTTGGAGTACCGACGTGCGGGTCCCACCACATGTGGGTCCCATCTGTCAACACTAGTAGAAAATCTCTATAAGTTTCTTCCTCTAGTTCCCAATACACTGGTAGAAACTAGGCCTTCCATACGCCCCCATTAGTCCCCAAAATAATCGACCCGCGACCATAGGGGTCTTTAGTCGCGGTTTAGGACAAGACCCGCGACCAATAGTCTGGGCCCAGCGCGCTCGGTCCACAGCTGGCGGACTGGAGGGGCTTTAGTCCCGGTTGGCCAGACCAACCGGGACTAATAGGTCCTCAGGCTGGCCCCAAGGCCTTTAGTCGCGGTTGTCCAGGTGAACCGGGACTAAAGGCCCATCCCTATATAGGATTCAGCTCGCTGCACTTTGCCACATTTGGTGGCACTTCTACTCACAATATTCACAAGGGGTGGTGGGTTTGCTTTTGGTTCCTACTATGCACACAAGGTGTTTGATGAAATGCCCGATAGCATGAAACTCACATGATATCAATTGTCCGAGCCGCACTTGAGCGTTTTCATTTATTTTACCTCCGGGATCGCGGTTAGCAACTTGAACCTTTCATGATTTGTATTATTTCCAGCTAGTTAGTTTAACAAATGCATGATGGTTAATTATATACTTTATATAATAATAATGCAGATGAATCGGCAATGGATTTACGGTAACTGACTCTCCGGCGAGTTCACTACGGGTTTGAAAGATTTCCTCGTAGTGGCAATTGCGAACAAGCAGCGAGGTTTTATTATCTGTCCATGTGCTGAATGTAAGAATGAGAAGTGTCACTCCTCCTCAAAAGTCGTTCACATGCACCTGCTTTGGCACGGTTTCAAGCCAAGCTATAATTGTTGGACCAAGCATGGAGAAAAAGGGGTTAGAATGGAAGAAGATGAATAAGAGGATGATATCGATTTCAACTATCATGACGCTTTCGGTGATACTTTCATGGAGGATGATGCTGAAGGTGGGGAAGGGTTTGGTGAAGGTGAAGAAGACGCACATGATGAGCCTGCTGATGATCTTGGTCGGACCATTGCTGATGCACGGAGACGCTGCGAAACTGACAAGGAGAGGGAGAATTTGGATCGCATGTTAGAGGATCACACGAAGTCGCTGTACCCAGGATGCGACAATAGTCTGAAAAGGCTGGGTTGCACACTTGATTTGCTGAAATGGAAGGCACGGGAAGGTGTAGCTGACTCATCATTTGAAAATTTGCTGAAAAAGTTGAAGAATATGTTTCCGAAGAATAACGAGTTGCCCGCTAGTACGTACGAAGCAAAGAAGGTTGTATGCCTTCTAGGTTTAGAGGTTCTCAAGATACATGCATGCATTAACGATTGCATCCTCTACCGCGGTGCATACGAGAATTTGAATGAATGCCCTGTATGCACTTCATTGCGTTATAAGATCAGAGGCGATGACCCTGGTGACGATGTTTAGGACGAGAAACCCAGGAAGAGGGTTCCCGCCAAGGTGATGTGGTATGCTCCTATAATACCTCGGTTGAAACGCCTATTCAGGAACAAAGAGCATGCCAAGTTGTTGGGATGGCACAAAGAGGACCGTAAGTCCGACGGGGAGTTGAGACACCCCGCTGATGGAACGCAATGGAGAAAGATCGACAGAGAGTTCAAAAATTTTGCAGCTGACGCAAGGAACATAAGATTTGGTCTAAGTACTGATGGCATGAATCCTTTTGGCGAGCAGAGATCCAGCCATAGCACCTGCCCCGTGACTCTATGCATCTACAACCTTCCTCCTTGGTTGTGCATGAAGCGGAAGTTCATTATGATGCCAGTGCTCATCCAAGGTCCGAAGCAACCCGGCAACGACATCGATGTGTACCTAAGGCCATTAGTTGATGAACTTTTACAGTTGTGTGGCAGACCTAGTGTACCTGTGTGGGATGAGCACAAAGAAGAGGAATTTGACCTACGAGCGTTGCTTTTTGTAACCATCAACGATTGGCCTGCTCTCAGTAACCTTTCGGGACAGTCAAATAAGGGATACAAAGCATGCATGCACTGCTTACATGAGACTGAAAGTGTATTTTTGTATAATTGTAGGAAGAACGTGTACCTGGGTCATCGTCGATTTCTTCCCCGAAATCATAACGTAAGAAAGAAAGGCAAGCATTTCAACGGCATGGCAGATCACGGGCCGAAGCCTGCGGAACATACTGGAGTTGAGATATTTGATATGGTCAAGGATTTGAAAGTCATCTTTGGAAAGGGTCCTGGCGGACAATCAGTTCCGCTGGGAGTTGACGGGCACGTACCCATGTGGAAAAAGAAATCGATATTTTGGGAGCTACAGTATTGGAAAGTCCTAGATGTCCGCTCTGCAATCTACGTGATGCATGTTACGAAGAATATTTGCGTGAACCTGCTAAGCTTCTTGGGCGTGTATGGGAAGACAAATGATACAAAGGAAGCACGGCAGGACCATCAACTTTTGGAAGACCCAGATGACCGGCATCCGGAATGGTTTCAAGGTCGTGCCAGCTACGCTCTTACCAAATAAGAGAAGGTCATTTTTTTTGAATGCCTGTGCAGTATGAAGATCCCGTCTGGCTTCTCGTCGAATATAAAGGGAATAATAAACATGGCGGACAAAAAGTTCCAAAACCTGAAGTCTCACGACTGCAAGGTGATTATGACGCAATTGCTTCCGATTGCTTTGAGGGGGCTCCTACCGGAAAATGTTCGAGTAGCCATTGTGAAGCTATGTGCATTCCTCAATGCAATCTCTCTGAAGGTAATCAGTCCAGAAGATCTACCACGGTTACAGAACGATGTGGTCCAATGTCTTGTCAGTTTCGAGTTGGTGTTTCCACCATGCTTCTTCAATATTATGACGCACCTCCTGGTCCACCTAGTCGAAGAGATTTCCATTCTCGGTCCTGTATTTCTACACAATATGTTCCCCTTCGAGAGGTTTATGGGAGTATTAAAGAAATATGTTCGTAACCGTGCTAGGACAGAAGGAAGCATCGTAAAGGGCTATGGAAATGAGGAGGTAATTGAGTTATGTATTGACTATGTTCCTAACCTTAAGCCGATTGGTATTCCTCAATTGCGGCACGAGGGGAGACTAAGTGGAAAAGGCACGATCGGAAGGAAATCAACGATATGTATGGAGGGTCATTCTATGACTGAAGCACACCACACAGTTCTACAAAATTCGAGCTTGGTGGCTCCGTACCTTCGAGCAACACAAGAATATTTTACGCTCGGACAACCCGGGGAAGCCTGAATCATGGATTAGAAAGGCCCACATGGAGACTTTCGGAAGTTGGTTGCGAAAACATTTAATGAATCACAATGATGTTGGAGATCGGCTGTACATGTCGGCCAAGACACCATCTTCGACTATAATGACTTTCCAAGGGTACGAGATTAATGGGAATACATTTTACACGATCTCCCAAGATAAAAAGAGCACCAACCAAAACAGTGGTGTCCGCTTTGATGCAGCAACCGAGATTGGGCAAAAGGTCACATATTATGGTTACATAGAGGAGATATGGGAACTTGACTATGGACCCACCTTTAAAGTCCCTTTGTTCCGGTGCAAAGGTTCAAGCTAACAGGAGGTGGGATAAAGGTGGACGAGCAATACGGAATGAGAATGGTGGATTTCGACAATCTTGGTTACCTTGACGAACCATTCGTCCTAGCCAAAGATGTCGCTCAGGTTTTCTATTTGAAGGACATGAGTACCAAACCGAGGAAACGGAAAGATAAGAAAACAATCAGTACATCATGCGATGATCCAAAGCGCCACATTGTTCTTTCAGGGAAAAAAAAACATCGTGGGAGTGGAGGACAAGACAGACATGTCAGAAGATTATAATATGTTAAATGATGAGGATGCTCCATGGATACGGCCAAATCGTAAGAAAGCGGGGACACAAGGGAAGAATTGATGTGTAATAATTTATTGTACCAAAAAATTTTGAATGGATCATGTGAATTATATTTGAAGGGAATATGCCCGAGAGGCAATAATAAAATGGTTATTATCTTATTCCTTGTTTATGATGAATGTTTATTTCTCATGCTAGAATTGTATTAACCGGAAACGTTGATACATGTGTGCTTAATAAACAAACAATGGTTCCTAGTAAAGCCTCTCTTTTAACTAGCTCATTGATTAATAGATGATCAAGGTTTCCTGATCATGAACATTGGATGTCATTAATAACGGGGTCATGTCATTAGAAGAATGATGTGATGAACATATACCCAAAGAGAATATAGCAATGCGATCAAGTCATTTAGTTTACATTGTTATATCAAACATACGAAGTAACTTATTCCTTAGACCTTGAGATCATGTCAATCACTGATACCGGAAGAGTGCTTTGATGGCATCAAACGTCACACCGTAACAGGGTGACTATAAAGGTGTCGTTAAGTATTCGGAAAGTATTAGTTGAGGATCATGGATCAAGAGTGGGATTTGTCCATCCAAATGACGGAGAGATATACTATGGGCCCTCTCGGTGATATCACATCGAAACCGCTTGCAAGCACGTGATATGATCACAAGGATGTTATATCACGGGAACGAGAAAAGAGTACTTGTCGGTAACGAGATTGAACAAGGTATGGTTGATACCAATGATCGAATCTCGGACAAGTAAAATATCGCGAGACAAAGGGAATAGTTCACGGCGTTGTTGGTTCACAAGATCACGAGAGCCATCGTTGAATATATAGGAGTCATCACGGATCTCCAGATCCCGCTGTTGATTATTGATCGGAGAGGAGTCTCGATCATGTCTATCTTATTCGCGAACAGTAGTGTGACACACTTAAGGTTCGATGACGCGTTTTAGAGGATACGGAATATCGAAGAATA
Source organism: Alopecurus myosuroides (assembly GCA_028641055.1). Lineage (NCBI taxonomy): Eukaryota > Viridiplantae > Streptophyta > Magnoliopsida > Poales > Poaceae > Alopecurus > Alopecurus myosuroides. The sequence goes on from CM054060.1 coordinate 394,787,951, forward strand.
TTTTGGACAGCACCGAAATTGTTTCGGGGAAAATTGAAATAGTTCAAGGGGTTTTTCGTCGAATGGTTGTTAATAGAATTAACAAATGATTCGAGGTGCTTTATGCAAATGTTTGTTAATAGAATTAACAAATGCTGAAATAAAGAAATAAAAATGTTTTATTGATTTATTAAAGAAAAACTCTTGGATTTTCTAAGTGGGGTTTAAAGGAAAATGAGTGGGTGTGAGTGGAGTGTCCACTCACATCATGAGGGAATAGGTGGGGGCACACCATGGGGCTGGCCGCACCCCCCTTGGTCTGCCTCCCCCTCTCCTATAAAAGGAGGGTGAGAGCTCTCCCTCCTCCACACACTTTGCCACTTCCCTTTCCCTCCACCCGCTGCTCTATTTCATGGTCTCCGGCTTGGCGAAGCCCTGACCGTGGGATTCTTCACCACCACCACGTCGTCGTGCTGCTGGAGTTCCGAGGGATCCTCTACTTCTGCGCCCTGCTGGAACGAGGGAACGGAGGTCGTCATCAACCGTACGTGTGACCAATCACGGATGCACCGCCGGATTGCGGTGCTCAGCTTCTCGCTATCGGGATCGATGTGAGTACGACTACGCCAACAACGAGATTTGATCTCGTACCACTTTGAGTCTTCGAGGGTATGTGTTCTTCTTAACCTTCTTGTTGCCCGTTGCACTTCGTCTCCTAGATTAGATCTTGGCCTTTCGGGTGTCTCTCGCGTAGGAACTTTTTTGTTTTCTATGCTACGTTCCCCTTCAGTGGTATCAGAGCCGGATCTATGCGTAGATGTTTTGTACGGGTAGAACACATAGGTGTATGTGGGCGTTGATGATCATGTTATTGCCTCCTTGAGTATTTTATGATCTTAGTGGCATAGTAGGATGAAGCTGCCCCAGACTAAGTTTACGTGTACTATGTACGCGAGAGTTGTCTCACTTGTGGCTAAGGGGGTGTCCGTTTCTCCTACTATAGTTAAGATCTAATCTACGAAGGGTTGCTAAAAATATGTTTATCAACTTGTGACAAAGCCCTAAGCCACGTAAAATATGCAAAAATAAATTAGAAGCGTCTAACTAGTTTTTGCTGGGCATGTGATGTGATATGGTCAATATTACAATTTTGATTATGAGATGATCTATTTTGTAAATTATTGATATACCGGAAGGTATCCATATGGTTGTCTTCTTATTGATGGACAATCAAGATTGGGTGCCATGGTACTTGGTACCACGCCGGTGGAATGATGGAGATCATACCATAATGCACATGATGGAGATCAAGTGGAAGGAGGACCATCTCATATCACGTTATCCTTTCATGTGATGTCTGTGATGTTAATCCTTTTTATGCATCTTGTTTTGCTTAGATAACGTTGGTAGCATTATAAGATGACCCCTCTCACTTAATATCAAGATAATAATGTGTTCTTCCTTAAGTATGCACCGTTAAGAAAGTTCGTCGTTTCGAGACACCACGTGATGATCGGGTGTGATAGACTCAACGTTCGCATACAACGGGTGTTTTCAAGCCTAGCATGTACAGACATGGCCTTGAAACACACGCAATACTAGGGTTCTACTTGACGAGCCTAGCATGTACATACATGGCCTCGGAACACGTAACCGAAAGGTAAAGCATGAGTCATATGGATGATATGATGAACATGTCGATGTTCGCCTTTGAAGCTACATCATCTCACGTGATGATCGGTTTTGGTGTAGTGAATTTGGTTCGTGTAATCACTAAAGACGACTAAGAGGGATGTTGTTTTTCAGTGGGAGTTCATGGTTTAATTTTTGAATTAACTTGAACTTATTTATCATGAACAACAAATCAAAGTGAATTTGCACAAATTGTAGTATTCATTGGCATCCACATAACTACCTTACACTTAGATTGATAATTGAGATATAACTGTTATAATCTGGTAAATACCATTTAAGATTGGTACCGTATTAGTGAAATTTAAAATTGAGTCCTATTGTAGATTTTTGGTATTTCCCACCTAGCTCCATATGGTTAATGATTGATTAATCTAGAGAGCAAATAATTCCTACTTAGAATCCAGAGTCATGGTTGCTTTCGTATTACTTTATCTTCAAAAGAATGTTTTGTTGATCAAGGTGATTTTGGAACTGAAAAGAGTTGTTTTCAGAAACAATCAAGTGAAAGATATATTGATATCTAGAAACTTATTTGTAGCAACATGACCGAGTATAATTTAGCGTGACAATGTTTGCTTATATTATCTGAATATATGCAATGATTGAAGACGCTAGGCGTTTGAATATTCCAAGAAATTGGGCGCTAAACATTATCCTCTTAATTCCTTCCTTCAAGATATAGTAGCTTAATCATAAAATTGTTATGATGTGATGGATTAAAAGTATGTGTAAAGTCGTTTACCTTACTTGGAAATTGCTAAAAGTGGAATCTAGAAGAATGCTATTAATATGGTGATATTAGTAGAACAATCAAACTCAAAGTATGACTCAATGGGTGATAGTATATGACTAACACGCCAAAGAAAATGAGCTAGTAAGACTAGCATTGTTTGATGTTGAATGATTCTTCTATAAAGGAAAGGGAATATTGAAAATAGAATTACAAAAAGATATATGGCAGAAAAAGAAGATAACTGGAAAGTCCAGCTCAGGAGTATATGCTTGATATACAAGTTATAGATGTATTACTAGTTAACAAAGTATTTTTGGGTATTTTGATACCACATTGGTTGGTATGAGTTGTCATACAAAGCAAACGCAATGCAAGAAATACAAGGGCCTAAAAGGAACTAGTAATAGATGTGGAATCGATTATGACAAGAACATAAATAAAGTGTTATTGTGTTCATTGTCGTATCGAACCAAACAGTCAAGATTTATTTGAAGAACTTAATAATTTGTTATATTGTTCTAGTCTTTTGTGAGAACAAATGAGATTGTTCAAACTATGACCATATTCCATAATTGATGGATATGTTAATATAAATCATGTTGATAAAGTAAACATCTATAAGACTAAATGCTAAATGTTGCAAGACGTAGAAGAGTTTCACTTAAATTGTGACACCAACATTTTAGTTCATATCGGAAAGGAAAACATGAAGGAACTCCATATTGATGGACTTCCGGAGTCATTTTATTTTGAATAAATTGACGCTTGTGAGACCTCTTCCAAAAGATGACTAAAATTCCGTTCATAGGCCAAAGTAGAATGGACGACTAATTTAGTGGAGATTGTACATATTGATGTATATAGTCCATTATGTGTAGTCATGTATGGTGGATTAATTTTTCCTTCATAAAATTATGTCGATGACTTGAGTAGATATGTGAGTATATCTATTTAAAGGGAACAGAGTTTGACATTTTGAATTGGTTCAAAAGGTTGTTAATATGAAGTTAAAATCAATGTAACAATATAATAAAGTATTTATGATTGGATCATAAAGGATAAAGTTTGAGTTGCAAGTTTAGCAAAACATCTGAGAAGTTGCAGAATTGTTCTACAACTTATACTTCTCGAATACCCCACATTAGATTGGAGTATTCAAAAGACAAAATCAAACCCTGTTTGACATGGTAAGATTAATAAAATTGCCATTATAATTTTGTAGTTTATACATTAAGGGCAACCGCTTTTACACTGAAAAGAGCACCATCATGATCCGTTGAAATTGACAACATATAAGATATGGTTTGGGTAATGACCCGAATTGTCATTTTTCTTAAGTTTTGGTATGCATAGCATGTGTAAAATGTTTACAACCAAAATAGGATAAATATATGTTTGTAAGGTTATCCCAAATAAAACATTGGGTATTTCTCCTATCACCGAACCAAAAGACAAATGTTGTTTGTCAGAAAGGGTTGATTTCTCGAGAAAGTAGTTCTTGCGAAACAAGTGAGTGGGAGCACAGTACAAACTCAACGAGGATAGAGAATCTTCGTTACCATGTCAAGAGTAGCGCAGCACTGGAAGTTGTTCCAGGGTTTACTATTTTGACTAACTAGAAGACACTACAAATGTTGTAGATACTTCAAATGAGTTTGCGAACTGTACCAGAAAAGTCCAAAAACTTTGTACTTAGAACAACTTGTGCTTTAAGTGTAAAGTGTTGTTTTGACAACAAAAGGACCTGGACCTTATAAAGGAAACAAATGATGGGCCCTGACTTCGTAAAATTGACTATGAGTCATTATATCCGCCATAGTATCCTTGTATGAATATCAAGTATGTGACTTGGTAGTCTTTTCGATAGGCATGATGCCTAACGATAGCAAAAGGGTCTATATAGCGACAAAGACATGGATACTTATCGAAAAGTTGTTTTCGACGAAGTTCAAAGAGTTAACTACTACAAGATTTTGATCTTCCGTAGTGATGCTTTAGTCTTTGCGGATAGTTCTAGCAAAAGGTTACATATTATGATATGGCAGTTGAATAACAAAACCAACTCTCCTCTCGAGGAAGTTTTATCAAGGATGTGTACTTGACACAGTCTGAGAGTTTTGTAAAATTCAAAAGGTTGCTAGAAAGGCATGCACACTTCAATGGTTGAAGTAAGCATAGCGAAGTTGAAATCTTTAGCTTAATGAAGTTATCAAAAGAGTTTGATTCCATCATGAATGATAAAGATGCTTGTAGAGTTACAAGAAATTAAGTGGGAGCGCTATGACATATTTCCAATACTTTATGTAGATGACATATGGTTGATTGGAAAATATGTATTTTAAATTAACACGGTTAATATTTTCGATTTCATATTGATGAAAGGCTTAGAAGATATTGGGCATCGATATCTATAAAAGATGGATTGACGCACCTGATATGATTGGAGCCAAATTACATAGATGAAATATTGAAGTAAGGCAATATGAAAATGGCAAGAAGGAGTTCTTGTCACATGGAAAATAATTGAGCAAGATTCATGTGTTTTGACATATGATGAGCATCATTGAAATTGAGATTTCTAAGTCATGTTTCCATGCTATGTACACAACCAGATGAGTCCTATGCTATAAAATGTTATAGTAGGATAATTCATATGATGAGTAGACAACAGTGGGAGAGATCCGTGTGTCATTTTAGAAATGCTAAGGATATGTTTTCCTATATAGTAATGACAAAATATTAGTTGTAATATGTTACACTAATAGTCTTGTTATTTATTCAAGTAATTTTATCTCAATTAAAATATGTGATGAAGGGTAGCACAATAGGATGGAAGAAAGTTCCATGCTAGATTTGAAAGAGTTTCAAAATTAAAATATTGTGACAGATACTACAACAAAGGCTAAAGTATATCGTTGTGTCAACAACTGATTATAAGCGTATTTTGTGTCAAGGAGTTCTTTATTGAACTTGGTGAAATTCCAAGAATGCTGAAACTATGAAGCTACATTTTCACAATGTTAGTAACATCAGTTTAAGCTGAGGAATTAAGGTATCACCGGAACTTGGTGAGTTTCCAAGATTGCTAAACACTATGAAGCTACATTTTCACAATGTTAGTGACAATGGTTTAAGCCGAGGAATTAAGGTTTCACCGATTGACCATATATATGCAAAGCCATCTCATTAGAGAATGAGTGATGCGTGTAGACGCAAAGAACATGCAAATACAATAGGACCTGAACGGTTCAGATCTTTTTGATAATGTTTACCACATGCGAAGCATGGTAATAACACTGGTACGCCATATGTGTTAAGTGCTTACAGACTAGATTATTGACTCTAGTGCAAGTGGGAGACTGAAGGGAATATATATGCCCGAGAGGCAATAATAAAATGGTTATTATCTTATTCCTTGTTTATGATGAATGTTTATTTCTCATGCTAGAATTGTATTAACCGGAAACGTTGATACATGTGTGCTTAATAAACAAACAATGGTTCCTAGTAAAGCCTCTCTTTTAACTAGCTCGTTGATTAATAGATGATCAAGGTTTCCTGATCATGAACATTGGATGTCATTAATAACGGGGTCATGTCATTAGAAGTATGATGTGATGAACATATACCCAAAGATAATATAGCAATGCGATCAAGTCATTTAGTTTACATTGTTATATCAAACATACGAAGTAACTTATTCCTTAGACCTTGAGATCATGTCAATCACTGATACCGGAAGAGTGCTTTGATGGCATCAAACGTCACACCGTAACAGGGTGACTATAAAGGTGTCGTTAAGTATTCGGAAAGTATTAGTTGAGGATCATGGATCAAGAGTGGGATTTGTCCATCCAAATGACGGAGAGATATACTCTGGGCCCTCTCGGTGATATCACATCGAAACCGCTTGCAAGCACGTGATATGATCACAAGGATGTTATATCACGGGAATGAGAAAAGATTACTTGTCGGTAACGAGATTGAACAAGGTATGGTTGATACCAATGATCGAATCTCGGACAAGTAAAATATCGCGAGACAAAGGGAATAGTTCACGGCGTTGTTGGTTCACACGATCACGAGAGTCATCGTTGAATATATAGGAGTCATCACGGATCTCCAGATCCCGCTGTTGATTATTGATCGGAGAGGAGTCTCGATCATGTCTATCTTATTCGCGAACCGTAGGGTGACACACTTAAGGTTCGATGACGCGTTTGAGAGGATACGGAATATCGAATAATATTTTGGACTGCACCGAAATTGTTTCGGGGAAAATTGAAATAGTTCAAGGGGTTTTTCGTCGAATGGTTGTTAATAGAATTAACAAATGATTCGAGGTGCTTTATGCAAATGTTTGTTAATAGAATTAACAAATGCTGAAATAAAGAAATAAAAATGTTTTATTGATTTATTAAAGAAAAACTCTTGGATTTTCTAAGTGGGGTTTAAAGGAAAATGAGTGGGTGTGAGTGGAGTGTCCACTCACATCATGAGGGAAGAGGTGGGGGCACACCATGGGGCTGGCCGCACCCCCCTTGGGCTGCCTCCCCCCTCTCCTATAAAAGGAGGGTGAGAGCTCTCCCTCCTCCACACACTTTGCCACTTCCCTTTCCCTCCACCCGCTGCTCTATTTCATGGTCTCCGGCTTGGCGAAGCCCTGACCGTGGGATTCTTCACCACCACCACGTCGTCGTGCTGCTGGAGTTCCGAGGGATCCTCTACTTCCGCGCCCCGCTGGAACGAGGGAACGGAGGTCGTCATCAACCGTACGTGTGACCAATCACGGATGCACCGCCGGATTACGGTGCTCATCTTCTCGCTATCGGGATCGATGTGAGTACGACTACGCCAACAACGAGATTTGATCTCGTACCACTTTGAGTCTTCGAGGGTATGTGTTCTTCTTAACCTTCTTGTTGCCCGTTGCACTTCGTCTCCTAGATTAGATCTTGGCCTTTCGGGTGTCTCTCGCGTAGGAAAATTTTTGTTTTCTATGCTACGTTCCCCTTCAATATTATCTCTGATGTGTTTAAGACTAACTCCTTTGCAAAATATTTGAGAAAACGAGTGGAAACATGGAAAACAGAAGGTTACTTAAATGTCTCAAAACCTTGTGAGATAAAATATCTGATTTCATAAATTTTATTAAAAATAGAAAACAGACGCGCTAGCGCGCCCCAGTGCCGCCGGAATACAAATTATTTTATTAAAAAGAGAGAACAGGCGAACACTACTCCTCGTCGTCGTCGTCGGGGAACTCGTCGGTGACCTCCTCCGGGTCATCGTCGTCGGCGAACTCGTTGGTGACCTCCTCGTCGTCGTCGGAGGTGCATGATGGTATGTCCGAGATAGGCACCCACCTCGGATCGTCGGAGGCCCAGACTTTGCCTGCGCGGTCGGCCCGACGAAGCTCCTGCAGCGCCTTCGTCCTCGCCTCTCGAGCGGCATCTAACGCGAGGTGGCGTTCGAGGCGGCGCTCCGCCCGCTCTGCCGCGCGGGTCTGCTAGAGCAACTCGTCGGCGCTCTCCTCCCCCCGGTTGTTCCGGTAATACTCGCGGACGACGCGGTCTTCCCTGGCGTCGACTAGGCCCTGAAACGCGCGGTGACGGAGGTGGAGGTGGTCGGCGGCAGTGACGATCTGCGGCTTCGGCACCCTGGCCTTCGCTTCCCAGACGGTGTGGCAGTCGTTAAAGTTCATCAGCGACCGCGGGCGGTTGAGGCGCTAGGCCGCCGCGTCCCAGGCGCGGGCGGCCTCCGCCGCCGTCGCAAAGGAGCCGAGGGGGATGCGGTCGTCCCCCCAGCGGATATCTGCGCTGAACATTCCGTTCTGCCGTGCTCGGACGCCGCGGAAGCCGATGGTGTTGTTCCTCCTCGGAGGCATGGTGGAAGCGCGACGGTGCAGAGGGATGGAGAAGACGCGCTCGAGGCGCGACAATTTATACCGCGCCCTCCAGGCCACGCGTCACAACTACCGTGCCACGCGCCACCATAACACAACCCAAGCATGGATGGATGTGTTAAAGGGGGGGTGTAGAACAAAACAATCGGTATCGCCATCATACAGCCCCACCGTGGCTACTGGGTGCAATATGCATACCAAATGCACGGCAGGACGTATGATGGCGAATCCGGATGTTTTGTATTTGCTCGATGAACTGACCGGTGTATGAAGGTGGGCTATATATAGGGCATCCAACGGCTCACAATAGCTTGAAAGAAACACACTGTAGCCCTGATCGAACGGCTCACAACAGCTCGAAAGAAATACACCCCGGATCCAACGACTCACAAGCACTTTAAAGAAACACACGATCTGTGTGATTCTATCTGATTGGTCCAAACGAAACCCTAACCCATTTAGTCCCGGGTGGTGTCCCCAACCGGGACTAAAGGGATGATCCGTTTCCCAATGAAACCCTAACCCATTTAGTCCCGGTTGGTGTCCCCAACCGGGACTAAAGGGATGTTTTCTTCTCGCTATATATATGTATGCATTGCCACACCATAGGCATAAACACATACAAACTCACCACTCTCTCATGGCTTCTACCGTACCCACTCTAACATTCATCCAGGCGGAGGCACTTTCCGCCTCGAACTACCCCTGCCCGTGCGGCTACAACGTTCCCGCCGGTTGGATGCTAAGCGCCGGAGGAGTGCTGGTCCCTCCTCTTCCTCAAGGTGTGGCGCGTCGGGCGGCCATCACGAACCACTACTATCACGAGCTCACGCCGGAGCAGCGGAGGAATCCCAGTTGGCATCCCGATAACCAGCATACTTGGGATGCCTTCTTCATCAATCGGCATGAGAGGGAGCTCGCCAGGTATGAGGAGGACGGCCTGCCTCCTGGGAACTTTCACGAGGCCGGTCGTCGGCTATGGTGGTCCGGCCGGACTCTACGGAGCGTCATGGACTACATCAGGGCCGGCGATATCCCCCGCCTGCGCTACCCTCAGGCCCAGTCCTGGAGTCGTGATCCTCCGAGGGAGTGCAGAGCACCGTCAGACGATTGTGACGACGACGGCGGCGACTACGACGACTACGAGTCAGAATACTATAGGCCTAGGCAGGAGTATGACCAGCAGATATCAGATCATGCAGCTATGCTCTTCGTTTAGGTTTAGATCCACTCTAGCCATTATGTACTGCCTTTTTTATCTATATATATATTCAAGATCTGTGTGAATCTTTCTGATTGGATGGAACAAAACCATAACCATTTCGTCTCGGTTGGTAAAACATGCCGGGACTAAATGGGTTGTATTTTTCTGAATTTTCTGATATATTATTTGTATTTTTAAGATTTTAAAAAGAATTTGTTTTATTTTTCTGAATTTTCTGATATATTATTTGTATTTTTAAGATTTTAAAAAAGAATTAGTTTTATTTTTTCTGAATTTTTTGATATATTATTTATATTTTTAAGATTTTAAAAAGAATTAGTTTTATTTTTTCTGAATTTTCTGATATATTATTTGTATTTTTAAGATTGGGAAAAGGAAAAGTATTTGAGTAACCACCTTTAGTCGCGGTTCGTGTCACGAACCCGGACTAAAGGCTCGTTCTGCGCGGGAACGAAAACTCCGCGAAAAATTGCACCTTTAGTCCCGGTTCGTGACACCAACCGGGACTAAAGGCCCGCGGAGGGTACCCCGGGGACCTTTAGTCCCGGTTGGTGTCACGAACCGGGACTAAAGGCTGGACCTATATATGCCCGATGTCTTCCTACCCCAAAATTTTCTAAGTCCCAAACCCTCGTCTTCCTCGCGCCGGCGCCCGCTCGTCTTCTGCCCCGTCTGTCGCACCCGGACTTCTAGGAGATACTCGCAGTTCTGTTGAACAGTAGATGATTGGATTACGGGGCTTACCGGCACCCGCATCTCTTACGAGTAGGCCAACACACGTATGTGTGACAACCAACCCTACTGTTCACCGTCTGCGCAAACCATCCCATAGAAATCAGGACACTTCCGTCGACGTACTTCATACCATTCACACATGGTACGTCAACGGCATTGAACAAAATGATAGCACAACATATCTCTAAGACACGAAAGATGGAAATTAGGTGCAAATAGCTCTCACTAGAGCAGAGATAGCAAAATACAATCAGCCAGAGGACACATGTCCCAATATAACATCATTACATCACATCGGAAGCATTCAAAGGGTCTGAGTACAGACAAATCCAAATAGGCTTAAGAAGCCGGGAATGGAAAGAAAACGGAGCCCATCATCGAAGTCTCGGATCCTGCCCGGGTCCGCTATCTACTCGTCAGCTGTCTCGTCGTACTCCACGTAGTAGCCTCCATGGGGATCCTCGAAACCGTAGTCTGCGGAAACCACAGCCCCAAAGGGGTCAGTACAACAACGTACTGGCAAGCAAGACTCACAGTTCACCAAAGTGTAGCCCGTCAACACCAAGCACAGATGCCTTGGGTTCAACGGAAGGAAGGGGATATAGACGATGCTGCAACTGGCTGCTCTAACCAACTACAGAAGATACTACAACTTCTGGCCAAAAGAAAGGAGATAAGAAAGCGTATCTTAACCAACTAACAACTAACTCCAATCAAACCCATCCTGGATCTCGCCCCTTATCCAAAGAAGCAATCCGAGGATAACTCACACAGTTGGATTAATGATGGATCAAGTTATTGTGTCAATAAGACTATTACTAGTCAAGTTATCATTAGTTAGGTGTAAGTTGTTCTGAGTACTTGTTAGCCAGTACTTTCACCAAGTTAACCATAACCGCGGAAAACACGGCTTCTCGAGAAGATTTATCCCTGCAGGGGTGCACCAATTTGGCCGTACACGTAAGAATATCCCGCCAGACGGGAATCAAACCCACCAAGCGAGACACTCAACACAACTCAACTCTTCTTCGCATCAAGCCCAAAGAACCCCGTGCAATTGAGCGCACGGCTAATCAAGCCCCACGAAGAAAAGGGGACCCTCATAGCACTCTAAGAACGTGTCTCCCTAATTGCCGACTACAAAAGTTCCACCCTGGCCTCGGGTTCGTACCTGCATATGCGTGCGGCAAATGGAAAACCCGAACTATGAGGCTATTTGGACGAGATGCGAATCGAATCAAATTGAGGGGGGCGCCCATACTCGCTTCCCACATGCGGATAGTGCGCTCATCATGGATCAGTAGACAGGACCCTTTTCCTAATTAGGGTCGACACAAACAGGCCTCAAAACCACGCCGGGCCTCCTGCCGGTGCCTTATCAACAAATTATTATTACCTCAAAATTAACAGGTTGTTGTTTAACATCGAGCCCCAGAACATAATAGAAATATAGTAACAGAAAGTAACGGGTAACAGACTCGAGCAAAAACAATCCTAAGCATGCTAGTAAGACACGGGCAACAATCAATGGGGTTATAGGAGTGGAGGTGAGGCAATATCAGGGTTAAAGGTAACATGTGATAGGTTCGTAACAGAAGCAACGATACATATGGCTAGCAGAAAAAGACAACGGAAAGTATCGGTAACCAATGTTGAAAGGAACACAGTGGTTCATGTGAGTGATAACTTGCCTGCGAACTCAGTAGCCTGGTACTGGGCTAACTCCTCAGAAGGGGTGTCGTAAAGCTCGTCTGTCTCAGCGTCGTCGTCTAATCGAGAAGAAGCAAACAAACAACGCAAAGAGACAAGCAATCAATAACATGGCATAATGCACAAACATGGGATGATGCATGTCAAGTTAATGGATGCATCAAAATAAACTAGTTGACATGGTAACACCATTTAACTGGACCCATATGCAATGGGATCGCATATGGAAAGACCATGATTAATGTTGGAATAAATGACCTACAATTAGTTACCATATGAAAGTTGTTTGGCATGATGCATGCATGATGAAAACAAAAGTAAACAACAGGAGATGCAAATAGAAATGAAATTTAACAAGTTTGGAAATTTTGTTTATTAAGTTAAGAAAGGTGCTTCTTAAAGGTGCCACACAAGCATTTGTTGTTTTCACCAATTTAAATTATTCAAAATGGATAACAAAATTCATATTTGAAAAGAGCACAAAATTTTAGGTGGATTACATGTTTCAATTATTGAAAAAGGGATTAGGATGAATTATTTATGAATTAAACAAGTTAAACAAGATTTTAATGAATTAAATTCAAGTAGGAATATTATTTGAATTTTATTTGCTCAAAACATTAAACCAAGTTCATATTTGAAAAGTTTATACTTTTCTAGTTTGAAAACATATTTTACATGTTCAAAAATAATTTAATTTGAGCAAGTTATGAATTTAGCAAATTTAAATGATTTAAACAAGGTTTAAATTATTTAAGAAATTTTAATTATTCAAATCATGAAACAAAATATATATTTGAAAAGGTGGTTCAAAATGGCATGGAAAATATATTTTATTTGTGTTATTTGAATTAAGTATGAATTATTTATGGAATTAATCAAATTTCAAATGAATGGTTTGAATTTGAAATTTGAATGAATTTGAATTATTCAAAACAGAATACAAATGTTATAAACAAGTAGAGAATTAAATTTGGTGCAGTGTACATATTTTATTTTTATTATTTGGGTTTATAAAATAAAAGTTATTAGCAACTTAAACCTGGGGACTAATCTGTGATTAAAAAGGACTTATTTTGAAAACAAAAATGGGCAGAAACTTTTCATACCCTGCAGTGGCTAGCCCAAGCCACTGACAGGGGGCCCTGGGCCAGCGTGGACGCACGCGTGGCAGCAGCGGTGGTTTACAGGTGGGCCACTGGCGCGGGGATTAAATCGCAAAAAAGGTTTGCGCCGCGGGGGAATCGAACCGTGGCCGCAGCGCTGCGTGCAGTGGGGGCGTGCCACTGCGGTGTGCGTTCGCTTCTGTCAGTAAACACTACGCAGTGAGGATAACATTAAGTTATTGCTTAACTGAATTTTCTGCGCGCGCGCTGGATTGAACCCCGACAGAGAGACGACGGCGGCCGGCGGCGATCAACGCTGCGATGCTGCTGGGCTCGCTGCTGTTGCTCGTGGGGTGCTACGGTGTGTGCAGAGAGAGAACAGGGAGGAGGATGAGATGGAAGGTGGCGCTCACCCTCGCCGTAGTCGAGCAGAGGCTCGGGGCAGCACGACGGCGGCGATAGCGACAAGGACGTGGACGACGGCGCGGCTACAGGAGGTCTCCGGGCTCGAGGAGCTGTCGTCGAGGAAGAGGGAAGCGCAGCGGGTTGATCCCCGCTGTCAGCCCGAGGGGAGAGTGAGCAGAACGTCGGCGATCATGGAGGATTCAGAGAGGGGCTCTCCGGTGAGGTTGCAGAGGTGGAGGAACGGGGCAGAGATGGAGGAAACGGCGGCGATCGCGAGGGGATAGGGCAGACCTAGGGTTAGGGCAGCACCGGGGCGTAGGGTGGCTATATAAAGGGTTAGGGGCTCTGCTGGCCGTGCGCTGCTGCTGCCGGCGACGTGGCACCGGCGGATCTCCTGCCGTACCGCGAGAAGAAAGAGAGGGGGGAGCGAACCGGTATGCGGGCCAGGGAAAAGAAGAAAATGGGCTGGGCCTGCGTGCTGCCCCCCCCCCCCTGCTGGGCGTTTTTTTTCCTTTTTAATTTTTTCTTCTTCTGTTTTTTTTTTGCAGAAATGAAAATGGAAGAAAAAGATAAGTTTTAAGGATAGGAAAAATTTAGAAATTTTTTGGTTAAGCTAGTTTTTACCATAGCAACTAATTGCCAACTTTGTTTTCCAAAAGTTTCAAATTTAAATTGTTGTTTGTAGTTTAATTCAAATTTGGATAAATTTTATTATTAAGTGATTATTATTGAAAACAAGATTTTTAATAGGGTGAACCTTAAAGTTTAAATGGAACAAAAAGATTAGAAATGTTTTGGTAATTTTCATAAGTTCAATTTGGGTGTTGTTTGTTATTTGATTTGAATTTTGAATAACATTGGAATTAATTGATTGATTAAAAGCCAACATTTTTTAATAGTTGAACCTTATGGATTAATTGTAAACAAATGGAGTTTTGAGTTGAACTTTTTATTTGGGAAAAGTTGTAACATGACAAGTATGAAACAAAGGTTTGAATAATGTTTGAATTTCAATTGTGAAAACAAATAAAAACAGATAAAACAAAATGAAAACAAATGCAAACAAGGAATCAGTATGATGACATGATGCAAAACTTAAATAAAACAAGAAACAAGCATGCTAGGGGTGGTTCTTCATACTTGGGATGTTACAAAACGCCCCCCCCTTGAAGGAATCGTGCCCCGAGATTCCTACTGAGAAGAGAAAAGCTCCGGATACTTCTTGCGAAGATCCTCTTCGGTCTCCCACGTTGCCTCTTTATCGGAATGATGGGACCACTGCACTTTCAAGAACTTGGTGCTCTTGTTGCGAGTCTTACGCTCAGTCTCATCGAGAATACGAACAGGGTGCTCCTCATAAGAGAGATCATCTTGCAGTTCAATGGAATCATGATCAACTGCACGATCTGGATCTTTTAATCACTTCTTGAGCTGTGACACGTGAAACACATCGTGCACCTTGGATAGTTTTTCTGGAAGTTCAAGACGATAGGCATTTTCCGCACGCCTTGAGAGAATGTTGAAAGGACCAATGTATCTTGGTGCAAGTTTTCCTTTTACACCAAAACGATGAGTGCCTCTAAGGGGAGTTACACGGAGATATGCCTTGTCACCAGGTGCATAGATCATATCCCTGTGCTTGCTGTCATAGTAGCTCTTCTGACGAGACTGAGCAATCTTGAGATTGTCACGAATGACGCGAACTTTCTCTTCGGCTTCCTTAACAATGTCAGGGCCTAAGAGTGAACGTTCACCAGCTCCAGACCAATTGATTGGACTCCTGCATCTGCGGCCATAGAGAGCCTCAAATGGTGCCATGCCTAGGCTTGCCTGGTAGCTGTTGTTGTAGGAGAATTCAGCATATGGAAGGCAATCCTCCCATTTCATGCCAAAGGAGAGACCACATGCTCTGAGCATATCCTCGAGAATCTGATTGACTCTTTCGACTTGCCCTTGAGACTGAGGGTGGTAAGCTGTGCTGAACAGAAGTTTGGTGCCCAATGCTTCTTGAAAGCTTTTCCAGAAATGAGAAGTGAAGATGCTTCCACGGTCTGAGCTTATTTCCAACGGAACACCATGAAGAGGAACAATCCTTGCTGTGTAGAGCTCTGCTAACTGACTAGCTGAGATTGTTTCTTTGACAGCAAAGAAGTGAGCTACTTTAGTGAGACGATCAATAACAACGAAGATTGCATCGTTGCCCTTTTTGGACTTTGGAAAAACAGTGACGAAGTCCATTTCAATCATGTCCCACTTCCACTCAGGAATTTTCAGAGGTTGGAGAATACCGGCTATTTTCTGATGAACTGCCTTAACACGTTGACAAACGTCGCCTTCAGAAACGTATTGAGCAATTTCACGTTTCATGCGAGGCCACCAATACAGTGTCTTGAGATCCTGGTACATCTTTGTACTTCCGGGATGTATGGAGAGAGGAGTTTCATGAGCCTCCTTGAGAATGACATCTTTGAGACTTTGAATTTGAGGAACCGCAATGCGTCCTTCGAAGAACACAGTTCCTTTGTCATCCACTGAGAAGGACTTAAATTTCTCCTTGCCTTCTTTGATGTGTTCTAACATCTTCTTGATTTCAGCATCACAAAGTTGTTCAGAACGAATCTTGTCCTCGAGAGTTGGACTGGCTGTCAAGCTAGCAAGATAGCCTTGAGGAACAAGACCAAGGTTCAGCTTCTGGAATTCTTCATGAAGAGGAGGTTGGCTTTCCATGATCATGAGATTATTGCAATAGGACTTGCGACTGAGAGCATCGGCCATAACATTAGCCTTGCCTGGAGTGTAAGAAATGGTGAGATCAAAGTCTTTAATCTTTTCAATCCATATCCTTTGCCTGAGGTTTAGATCTGGTTGACTGAATATGTATTTCAGACTCTTATGATCGGAAAAGATTTCAATGCGATTACCCAACAAGTATTGCCTCCATTTCTTGAGGGCAAACACAACTGCTGCAAGTTCAAGATCATGTGTGGGATAATTTTGCTCATGGGTATTAACCTGTCGTGAAGCATAAGCCACAACTTGACGTTCTTGCATAAGAACTGCACCTAGACCTTGGAGAGATGCATCACAGAAAATCTGGAAAGGTTTGGTAGTATCTGGGCCAACCAGAACTGGTGTAGAAGTGAGTTTAGTCTTTAGGAGATTGAAACTTTCATCACATTGTGGAGACCAAACGAACTTCTTGTCCTTCTTTGTGAGGTCAGTTAGAGGTTTTGCGATCTTGGAGAAGTTTTGGACGAAACGACGACAATAGCTAGCCAAGCCAAGAAAACTTCTGACTTGCTTTACCGTCCGTGGAGGTTTCCAGTCAACAATTGCCTTAACCTTTTCTGGATCAATGGCTATGCCCTTTGCAGAGATGACATGACCAAGGTAAGCAACTTCTGGAATCCAGAACTCACATTTGGAGATCTTGGCATATAGACGATGCTCGCGAAGTTTCATGAGAGTGAGACGAAGATGTTCTCCATGCTCTTCCTCAGATTTGGAGTAGACAAGAATGTCATCAAGATATACCACAACGAACTTGTCGAGGTATTCATGGAAGACAGAATTCATGAGTCGAGAGAATGTCGCCGGTGCATTGGTGAGACCAAAGGACATGACGGTGTATTCATATAGACCGTACCGAGTGGTGAAAGCTGTTTTTGGAATATACTCTTTTCTGATCTTTATCTGATGGTAACCCATCCTCAAGTCCAACTTTGAGAATATTGTGGCTCCAGCAAGTTGATCAAAAAGATCATCAATACGAGGAATTGGGTACTTGTTTTTGATGGTTTTCTCGTTAAGAGGACGATAGTCAACAACGAGTCTCTTTGTTTGATCCTTATTTGCAACGAACAGATTTGGGCAACCCCAAGCGGAGGAACTAGGTTGAATGTAACCTTTTTCCATGTACATATCGATTTGCTCCTTTAACAGTTTCAGTTCAGGAGGAGCTATCTTGTATGGATGCTTAGAGATTGGAGCAGTACCTGGTTCAAGCTCGATCACGAAATCAACTGCTCTGTCCGGAGGCATCCCTGGCAACTCTTCTGGAAAGACGTCAGGGAATTCACAAACCACCGGAACATTTTCGAGTAGAGGTAGAGGTTTAGCATCGAGGGTGTATAGCTGAACAGAACTTGACTCATTTGGAGAATAGACTATCTGGCCAGAGGGGTGGAACAGAGTTATTGACTTTTGAGCACAGCAATTTTAGCTTTATTGGCCTTCAACCAATCCATACCAAGAATGATATCAATGTCAGAACTTCCCAGCAACATGAGTGAAGCAAGGAATATGCGGTCTCCAATTAGGATTTGATTGTCCTTACTTATCTTGGAAGTCAACATCTGAGCTCCCGGAGAGTGAACAGTGATTTGATTGCTTAGCGGAACCACAATTAGGTTGTTTGTTGTTGCAAAGGTCTTTCACACAAAAGAATGTGATGCTCCGGTATCAAACAATACTTTAGCTGGAAAAGAGTTTACGGGTAAAGTACCGAGAATGATGTCAGCAGCTTCCTCAGCTTTGTCGACCTTGACATGATTCACCCTTGCGGTCCTCCCGACAGGCCTGTTGTTGGAGTTGAAGGCTTTAGCCGGGGGAGCACGCACCATTGCCTGGTTGTTGTTGGGGCGAGGTGGTGGTGGCGGTAGCTGCCTATGTGTGCACTTGTCGGCGTAGTGTCCCGTCTGCTTGCACTTGTAGCAAGTGACGACACGAGGAGGCCCTGGCCTTGGCTGCCCCATCGAAGCCCTCTGATCATGCATCTGAGCAGGGTTGGGTGGGCGGGGAGCGAAGCCTGGAGAAGCTTGAGCGTATGGAGCCCGAGTGACAACACCATTTGGCACCCAGATACGGCGCTTCTGCGGAGGGGTGGTCATGTTGGAGGAGGAACCACCCTCACGCGAGTGCTTGCGAGACTCTTCGAACGCCTTGCGCCCATTTTCCTCATTGAGCGCGGTGTTAACGAGATCTTCGAAGCTGTTGGCCTTGACGTTGGTGAGGGCATACTTGAGTTCCGGGTTAAAACCTCTGCGGAACCTTGCCATCTTCTTTGCCTCAGTGGACACCTCATCACCAGCGTAACGAGCGAGGCGATTGAACTCGCTCTGATAGCTGATGACGTCCAAATTGCCCTGCTTGAGTGAGCAAAACTCTTCACGCATCCTTTCCATGAGACCATCTGGAATGTGGTTCTTCAGGAATGCTTTCTTCAAACAACCCCAGTTGATTGGAAAGCCAGCTCTCATGGCCTGGTAGTTTTCCCACCAAGAAGCTGCCTGACCCTTCAGCAGATAGGAGGCATACTTGACTTTTTCTTCTTCAGCTACATGTGCAATATCCAGAGCCTTGGCTATCTCACGGATCCAGTCATCAGCGTCCAGAGGCTCGCGTGTTGCCACGAAAGCTCTCGGGCCCAGACTGAGAAACTCCTTGATGCTGACCCGCGGAGGATTCTGGTTGGTGTGCTGGTTTGCCTGAAACTGGGCCATCTGCGTCACGACCTGAGTCATCTGAGTCAACAGCTCCGTGATTGGCGGTGGCTCAGGCGGGGTGTTCCTAGTTGGCGGCATCCTGAATGGAAACGCATTATAGCACAACAATAGAAAAGGATAGACTTGGTAACCGAAAGAGAGATTATTCCGACACATGAATAGATAACCACAAGGTTCACCATCACAGGTTCAAATACATCAGAATATCCAACACCATAAATGGTTCGAATACAAAAGGATAACTAAACATAGCTAAGAATGGATACATCGGTACTCTCATGCTCATCACGCAGGACGGCGGTGAGTAGTACGACGAGAGGTACGGTGAGGAGCACGCCCACGAAAGTAGGCGGAACGACGATGCACGTAGATCTGACGTGGCCTGAGACCGACTCTAGGTGTGGTGAAGTACATAGCGTCGACTCACTGTGCTCCAAAGCGTGGAATCCCAGTGTAACCTGCACCAAGGTTGAAGAGTGGACCTCTGATCGGCTCGTAACCTCCCGCATCTGGGAGAAGACGCCCAACTAGCTGATCGAAACGTGCAAAGCGCTCGTCTCCAACAAAGTCTGTGGTGTACGTCGCCAGACGGGTCAAAGGAAGGTAGAGCTGCTCTCTGACTGAAGCCAACTCCTGAGATAGGGTGCGGGCAACTGCGTCACTGTCTCTCACAAACTGAGCGGTGGTGTGCAGCCTGGAGCTATCATGCTCATAGACGTCCAAGTTGTCATAGAGAGTGAAGTGAGCTCCCTCGGAAGTGATGTAACCACGGGGGATGTGGCGATAGATAGAATCGTCAAACCCCCAGTAGTCAGCACGAAGGCCGGTGAGACTCACATAAGCTGCCTGCTGCACGGCCATATCCACTATGGAACCTACTGCCTCGTAGCGGTGGACAACGCTCATGCCATCATCTGACAGGATGTAGACGATAGCCTGGTAGTAGGTCTGGTCAAACTCTCGCTGCTGCTCGTAGACCTGGTACTCTGGTGCCCAACGGAACCCCGGATAAGTGACCATGTCTCTCAGCATCTCCGGATAACCGGCAGTGCTCTCGCAACGAGTCATACGAACCACCTGCGGGTAGAACCTGAGATCCATCTGCAGATGAGTGTGGAAGCTTTGATTAGACGCCGGAAGAAGAACTGAAGTGGAAGCAACAACAAGGTTTCAACGGACGAAAGGATGTTGAGAAGAATAGGATAACGAAGCAACATCGGGAAACACGAGACCAAAAACTCCTGAGGTACTACGGAGAACCCATCCGGGCTTCTAAAGGATCAATATCTACTGCTTAAGGAATAGAGGATTTGCTTCCGGGGCTTACACGCCTCTGTTCTCAATCGTGAGTAGGCAACATGATAAATCATGTCACAACCACCTCCATTCCTATGGTCTAGTAGATATAACCATCCTAGAGAAACCAGGATATGTGAAAACCTAACTTGAAAGTTTAGGTGAGAAGAGAAAACAACGGTGCACTTACTTACCAGAAAAAGGGAGGGTGGGTGGGGAAAGAAGAAAAAGAACAGAATTCCTACTCTCACGTTTCATTTTTCCTATATAGCTACAAAATAGTTTCTAGATTCAACTGCGACCAGTAAAAGGGATCCTACAGGCAGACAGGCTCTGATACCATTTGTCGCACCCGGACTTCTAGGGGATACTCGCAGTTCCGTTGAACAGTAGTTGATTGGATTACGGGGCTTACCGGCACCCGCATCTCTTACGAGTAGGCCAACACACGTATGTGTGACAACCAACCCTACTGTTCACCGTCTATGCAAACCATCCCATAGAAATCAGGACACTTCCGTCGACGTACTTCATACCATTCACACATGGTACGTCAACGGCGTTGAACAAAATGATAGCACAACATATCTCTAAGACACGAAAGATGGAAATAAGGTGCAAATAGCTCTCACTAGAGCAGAGATAGCAAAATACAATCATCCAGAGGACACATGTCCCAACATAACATCATTACATCACAGCGGAAGCATTCAAAGGGTCTGAGTACAGACAAATCCAAATAGGCTTAAGAAGCCGGGAATGAAAAGAAAACGGAGCCCATCATCGAAGTCTCGGATCCTGCCCGGGTCCGCTATCTACTCGTCAGCTGTCTCGTCGTACTCCACGTAGTAGCCTCCATGGGATCCTCGAAACCGTAGTCTGCGGAAACCACAGCCCCAAAGGGGTCAGTACAACAACGTACTGGCAAGCAAGACTCACAGTTCACCAAAGTGTAGCCCGTCAACACCAAGCACAGATGCCTTGGGTTCAACGGAAAGAAGGGGATATAGACGATGCTGCAACTGGCTGCTCTAACCAACTACAGAAGATACTACAACTTCCGGCTAACAGAAAGGAGATAAGAAAGCGTATCGTAACCAACTAACAACTAACTCCAATCAAACCCATCCCGGATCTTGCCCCTTATCCAAAGAAGCAATCCGAGGATAACTCACACAGTTGGATTAATGATGGATCAAGTTATTGTGTCCATAAGACTATTACTAGTCAAGTTATCATTAGTTAGGTGTAAGTTGTTCTGAGTACTTGTTAGCCAGTACTTTCACCAAGTTAACCATAACCGCGGAAAACACGGCTTCTCGAGAAGATTTATCCCTGTAGGGGTGCACCAATTTGGCCGTACACGTAAGAATATCCCGCCAGACGGGAATCAAACCCACCAAGCGAGACACTCAACACAACTCAACTGTTCTTCGCATCAAGCCCAAAGAACCCCGTGCAATTGAGCGCACGGCTAATCAAGCCCCACGAAGAAAAGGGGACCCTCATAGCACTCTAAGAATGTGTCTCCCTAACTGCCGACTACAAAAGTTCCACCCTGGCCTCGGGTTCGTACCTGCATATGCGTGCGACAAATGGTAAACCCGAACTATGAGGCTATTTGGACGAGATGCGAATCGAATCAAATTGAGGGGGGCGCTCATACTCGCTTCCCACATGCGGATAGTGCGCTCATCATGGATCAGTAGACAAGACCCTTTTCCTAATTAGGGTCGACACCAACAGGCCTCAAAACCACGCCGGGCCTCCTGCCGGTGCCTTATCAGCAAATTATTATTACCTCAAAATTAACAGGTTGTTGTTTAACATCGAGCCCCAGAACATAATAGAAATATAGTAACAGAAAGTAATGGGTAACAGACTCGAGCAAAAACAACCCTAAGCATGCTAGTAAGACACGGGCAACAATCAATGGGGTTATAGGAGTGGAGGTGAGGCAATATCAGGGTTAAAGGTAACATTTGATAGGTTCGTAACAGAAGCAACGATACATATGGCTAGCAGAAAAAGACAACGGAAAGTATCGGTAACCAATGTTGAAAGGAACACAGTGGTTCATGTGAGTGATAACTTGCCTGCGAACTCAGTAGCCTGGTACTGGGCTAACTCCTCAGAAGGGGTGTCGTAAAGCTCGTCTGTCTCAGCGTCATCGTCTAATCGAGAAGAAGCAAACAAACAACGCAAAGAGACAAGCAATCAATAACATGGCATAATGCACAAACATGGGATGATGCATGTCAAGTTAATGGATGCATCAAAATAAACTAGTTGACATGGTAACACCATTTAACTGGACCCATATGCAATGGGATTGCATATGGAAAAACCATGATTAATGTTGGAATAAATGACCTACAATTAGTTACCATATGAAAGTTGTTTGGCATGATGCATGCATGATGAAAACAAAAGGAAACAACAGGAGATGCAAATAGAAATGAAATTTAACAAGTTTGGAAATTTTGTTTATTAAGTTAAGAAAGGTGCTTCTTAAAGGTGCCACACAAGCATTTGTTGTTTTCACCAATTTAAATTATTCAAAATGGATAACAAAATTCATATTTGAAAAGAGCACAAAATTTTAGGTGGATTACATGTTTCAATAATTTAAAAAGGGATTAGGATGAATTATTTATGAATTAAACAAGTTAAACAAGATTTTAATGAATTAAATTCAAGTAGGAATATTATTTGAATTTTATTTGCTCAAAACATTAAACCAAGTTCATATTTGTAAAGTTTATACTTTTCTAGTTTGAAAACATATTTTACATGTTAAAAAATAATTTAATTTGAGCAAGTTATGAATTTAGCAAATTTAAATGATTTAAACAAGGTTTAAATTATTTAAGCAATTTTAATTATTCAAATCATGAAACAAAATTTATATTTGAAAAGGTGGTTCAAAATGACATGGAAAACATATTTTATTTGTGTTATTTGAATTAAGTATGAATTATTTATGGAATTAATCAAATTTCAAATGAATGGTTTGAATTTGAAATTTGAATGAATTTGAATTATTCAAAACATAATACAAATGTTATAAACAAGTAGAGAATTAAATTTGGTGCAGTGTACATATTTTATTTTTATTATTTGGGTTTATAAAATAAAAGTTATTAGCAACTTAAACCTGGGGACTAATCTGTGATTAAAAAGGACTTATTTTGACAACAAAAATGGGCAGAAACTTTTCATACCCTGCAGTGGCTAGCCCAAGCCACTGACAGGGGGCCCTGGGCCAGCGTGGACGCACGTGTGGCAGCAGCGGTGGCTTACAGGTGGGCCACTGGCGCGGGGATTAAATCCCAAAAAAGGTTTGCGCCGTGGGGGAATCGAACCGTGGCCTCAGCGCTGCGTGCAGTGGGGGCGTGCCACTGCGGTGTGCGTTCGCTTCTGTCAGTAAACACTACGCAGTGAGGATAACATTCAGTTATCGCTTAACTGAATTTTCTGCGCGCGCGCTGGACTGAACCCCGACAGAGAGACGACGGCGGCCGGCGGCGATCAACGCTGCGATGCTGTTGGGCTCGCTGTTGTTGCTCGTGGGGTGCTGCGGTGTGCAGAGAGAGAACAGGGAGGAGGATGAGATGGAAGGTGGCGCTCACCCTCGCCGTAGTCGAGCAGAGGCTCGGGGAAGCACGTCGGCGGCGACAGCGACAAGGTCGTGGACGGCGGCGCGGCTACAGGAGGTCTCCGGGCTCGAGGAGGTGTCGTCGAGGAAGAGGGAAGCACGGCGGGTTGATCCCCGCTGTCAGCCCGAGAGGAGAGTGAGCAGAACGTCGGCAATCATGGAGGATTCAGAGAGGGGCTCTCCGGTGAGGTTGCAGAGGTGGAGGAACGGGGCAGAGATGGAGGAAACGGCGGCGATCGCGAGGGGATAGGGCAGACCTAGGGTTAGGGCAGAGGCGCGGGGCGTAGGGTGGCTATATAGAGGGTTAGGGGCTCTGCTGGCCGTGCGCTGCTGCTGCCGGCGACGTGGCACCGGCGGATCTCCTGCCGTACCGCGAGAAGAAAGAGAGGGGGGAGCGAACTGGTATGCGGGCCAGGGAAAAGAAGAAAATGGGCTGGGCCTGCGTGCTGCCCCCCCCTGCTGGGCGTTTTTTTTTTCCTTTTTAATTTTTTCTTCTTCTGTTTTTTTTTTTTGCAGAAATGAAAATGGAAGAAAAATAGAAGTTTTAAGGCTAGGAAAAATCTAATTTTTTTTGGTTAAGCTAGTTTTTACCATAGCAACTAATTGCCAACTTTGTTTTCCAAAAGTTTCAAATTTAAATTGCTGTTTGTAGTTTAATTCAAATTTGGATGAATTTTATTATTAAGTGATTATGCTAGGGGTGGTTTTTCATACTTGGGATGTTACACCGTCGTCGTCGCCGTCGCCGCGCCCTTCTCTCCACCGCCTCCACCCTGCTCCGCCCCCGCCCTGTCGCCGTCCGGTAGGTTCCCCGTGGGCCTCGCGCCGCCCTCGAACCAACGCCCTCGAACGGCGACCCCTCGAACGCGCCTCCCTCGAACGGCGACCCCTCGAACGCGCCGCCCTCAAACGACGACCCCTCGCTTGCTCCCGCGGCCAGATTCGCCGCCTGCGAGACCACAGTGGCCGTGGCCTCCTCCCCATCTCCGTTCCCTCCCCCATGGCGAGCACCACAGTGGTCGTGGCCTCCTCCCCATCTCCGTTCCCTCCCCCGTGGCCAGAATCGCCGGAGATTTTTTTAATGACGTCATCGTGACATGTGGGGCCCACTGTATATGGAATTACAGAACATAATTAAATCTTCTAAATTAAATAACTTTTAATTTATAATTCCAAAAATTATGGAAAAATATGCAAAATGTTCACAAAAATGTAAGCTATCTGTTTATATCATTTTAAATCATGTTTGACAAAGTTCAAAATGAGACCATATTTGAATTTGAATTAAATTCATTAAAATAATGAAAATAAGTTTTAATTCAATAAATTCAGAATATTAAGTGTAATTTACCAAAATGACCAGGAAAGCAAATGGAACCTAGCTATGGGGTTCTCCATGTCATTTGAGCAACTAATCTTGGACACGCCTCTAAAGTATGGTTTTCCCCCTCCGGTGGTCATCGTTCTTCCACCCAAAACCCTAGCAATCTGTTTTCCCTCCTTCTACGACAATATTTGCTAAGTCTCCTATATACTTAATTAATTTTTACTACATGCATGTTTGCAGGAGTGACATATGGCGGACAATAGAGCCTTGCCGCTTACGGAACATGAGGCTGAAGGTTTTATATTAGAAATGATAGCCGAAGAACATGATGTAGTCTCTTCTTATCTGAACCTTGATGATCAAGAACATGAAGGAACGGACATTGTCGATGATCAAGGAGGTGAAGGAACGGACATTGTCAATGAGCAAGGAGGTCAACCGTGGACAAACGACGATCTCCAATTGCAAAGAACAACCACCTCCGGCGAGGTATATATATATATATACATTGAGCCTATCGTGATACAAACTTACTGAAATGTGAATACATATGCACTAACGCGCGCGACTCTCTTTCTTATTTTAGCCCTCGGCCGGATCGAGTACGACAAAGCATGGCAAATCCAATGCGATGAAAGAAGGAGAAACATATACCATCGAATCAGTCGGTGAAACCGGCAAGCCCCTACAGCACACCACAAAGTTTATCAATCAAGAGAACGAAAAGGGATCTGTGGAGAAAGCTTATGGTACATCTCATTCTACCTCCGGAATACAACAAAAAAGATGAATTCAGTAACAACGTTCCGGGTGGACGTCAGAGGAGGAGGCTAGTCAAAGAGTTCGCTCTTTAGAAGATGGCCGAAGCATTCCGGAACTTCAAGAAAAAATTGTTCCGTGAATATGTCAACAAGGGAAAGACTCCGATTTTCACTGGACAATATGAGAAACTGAGAGCTGATTGGCCAGAATTTGTGACGCAGAAGAAATCGGAGCAGTTCAAGGAAATGTCGCAAAAAAATAAGGCTAATGCGGATAAGAAACAGTACCATCATATTATGGGGCCAGGAGGATACCGCGTTTCGGCGCCTAAGTGGCAGGCCATGGAGGACGGCCTGACGGCGCGAGGAATCCGTCTAGGTACAGAGGGATGGGACGAAAGAGCCAAACTGTGGTGGTACGGGCATGGGGGATCGCTAGGCCCGGAGACAGGGGCGTGTGTTCATCGGCAGAAAACGTTTGCTCCCACAAAAAACCTTGTTGACGCAATGACCAGAGCTCAACAGGGCTTGATCACGTTTAACAGAGAGAAAGAAGCACTGACCCATGCCCTCGGGAATCCTGAACACGGAGGACATATACGAGGCAAAGGCAGATTGCAGTGGAAAGTAGGGTTTTCCCAGGAGGGTGACCCGTACTGTTACAGAAGCCGTAAGAGAAATACGGACCAGGCTGCAGATCTTCTGTCGAAGCTTGCAACGGAAGTTAGTGAGTTGAAGCAGACCGTGGCGGGAATACTTGTGAAAGAAACAACGATGGCTGCAGGGCCGCATGAAGAACATGCAGCGGATCTCGGAAGCCAGCATCAGCGGAGAAGCAGCGTGGCTTCCACGGAGGCCCCGCCTGCAGGTGCTAATGCACCGATGGTCGAGAGTCGTGCACCAGAGCCTCACTACCCCGTGGATGATGTAAAGGAGATGAAAGAATGGGATCTGCATTATCCCGTGGGGAACATTTCCATGAAGGTAGGTACCGGCAGTGCTTTACCCTGTACACCTGGAGCACTCCATCACAACAACCCCATTCCATATGGCTATGCTCGTGTCAGGGTGGAAGACATAATTCAAGTGTTTGAGGACCTGGATATTGACATAGCTACACCCGAAGGGGAGAGAAGACTTGGAGATGTCAAGCGCCAGTTCATTCTATGGAAAAAGAAGTACATAGTGTTTCTAGGCGAGACGCCAAGGCTAACAAGTCCACCCCCCTCCGATGGTGCAGGTGGTGGTGGTGGTGGTGCTGCTGCTGGTTCACCTAAGCCTCCTTCACGCCATTCGACACCGTCCCCCGATCCACAATCTCCGGAGGGTAAGCAGGCGTCGCCCACCAATCCTCCTCTGGCGGGTAAGCAGCCGCCGCCCCCCATTACTCCTCCGGTGGATAAGCAGCAGCCGTCGCCCCCCATTCCTTCTCCGGCGGAAAAGCAGCAGCCGTCGCCCCCCATTCCTCCTCCGGCGGATAATCAGCCGTCGCCCCCCATTGCTCCTCCGGCGAAGAAACAGAAGCATGCAGACAGCAAGGAAACCTGCTCTTGGACTATTAACCCGGAGCCTTATGTACCTAAGACCACACGGGTACCAGAGCCATCACGGAAGCCTATCCCCCCAAGGCCTTGGGAACTTAGTGATGCTGAAACCAAATTGGCCGCGAATGCTGACTATGAGAAATGGAAGGCCCATAAGAAGGCGCTAAAGGAGCCTAAGCCCAAGGAAGTATACCCTCCGGAGGTAGACAAGTGGGCTACGGGTTTTTTGTCCACACCGTCCCAAGCCGAGAAGAATTTGCCTAAAGACTATGATAATGAACTTCGTACGCAAGCAAAAGCATTGGCGGAGGAGAAAGAAAAAAATGAAAAAAAGCGGGAAACAAGTTGACCAACTCGGGATGCAGAGTAAACAATCGATCCCCCCGCTCATAGTGAAAGCCGGTCCGGAATAGGACCCCGAGGTCAGAACAGCTCCGGCAGCAATGGGATTGACTGTAGCTACTGCCATGCAAAATGCGTCCGAGATGGGTATGTATCTTCGTGCCTTGTTAGGCCTGGACGCTGCGCCAATTTGTGAGGTAGCATTACAATATGTGAAGAAAGGGCCCCTCGTCGAGCCTACGCAGGAAAAGAATCTACCACCACTAATGCAAAGTCTGCTACGTTGGTACAAACAATTCATATCATGGTCCGACAGAGAATTTGTGTATGTGGATGTTACAGAGGAGCATCACACCAAAAAGTACTCTGTAGCAGTTGAGATGAGTGAATTGTTCCAGCTGTTCAATCTGCGCGAGCTCGACAAATCTATCCTGAGTTGCTACGTTCTGTAAGTGATTTATTTCTACCTCATCTCGTTCTTCATTGCCTACACTATATATATATATATATATATATATATATATATATATATATATATATATATATTGTCCTAACTATATTGTTGCGTACGCTATTATGCAGATTGAAGATTTGGGAATGCAAAATAAGACTCATCCATGATGTTGGGTTCATTGACCCACAAATCATTAATGGAACTATGTTAGAAAATCACCCCAAAGACGTGGAGAAAGACTTGTACAATTTTCTTAGAAAGCATGAACTCAAAAGTCATATTATATTTCCTTACCATTTTGGGTGAGTGTTTCTCTCTTGTGCCCATTCTCTTTTGTTTACTCCATGCATGGTATGTCTAATCGATAAGTTATGCCTGACTGTGCATGTAACGTGTCCGCAGGTTCCACTGGTTGATGCTAAAAATTGAACTTCACAACTCCACAGTTTTTATCATGGACTCTATGGATTCAGATCCAAAGCTTTGGATCGACATTAGAAAAATGATGCAAAGGTAATTATTTTCAATCATTTGCGCACTATATCGATCGGTCTCTTTTGTTCATTTCCTAATATGTAGTAGCTAATAACTCCCTTGTTCATTTAATTTTATTTGCACTGTAGAGTTTGGAGACGGTTCTCACATGAAACTATCGGTGAATTCAACCATCAGCTAGAATTTAAAAATGTGGTTCGTGGTGTGGACAAGCAGCCACCGGGGACCAATCTATGTCGATACTATGTTTGTGAGAACATACGGAAAGAAACCACTGAGAAGAAGAAGCCGGAGACCACGCGGAACAGTCTCAATAACTTGCGGAGGGCGCTTACTCCAGAAGCTCGCTTCCGACCAATTCAAGAGGAAATAGCAGGATTTTTTCTTAGTCATGTCATCGATTCCAAAGGAGAACACTATGCGTCCTCCGATGATGCAAATTATAATCATCTCGCAGATTGAAACTTCTTCGAAGTTGTGTATGGACATCTATCTTAATTGTGTATATAGAAACTTGTTCGAAGTTGTATGTATGGTCACCCGATATAGAATATATATTATATATTCCTATAGAATTCTTCTTGTTTGAAATTTCATATATATATGCATGTATATAGTAGTGAAAAAAATATATATATGTGTACTGAAACTTCATCAAAATTAAAATTAAACACAAAATAAAATATAAAAGAAAATAAAACAAAAAAAATTAAAAAGAAACCAGGTTTAGGGGGACCCTAAACCTGCGCAGGAGGTTTTCAGTCCCGGTTAGCCACAAGAACCGGGACTAAAGGTCCTCCGCCGCGACGGAATCCTGACCCCCACGTGGACGGGCCTTTAGTCCCGGTTCGTAAGTGGCGCGACTATAGGGGGAGGGTCTTTAGTCGCGCATAGCTAGTCCCGGTTGCGCGGCCGGGACTACTGGCCCTGGCGAACCGGGACTATAGGCCTATTTTCTACCGGTGATAGCTTACCAACCGGATCCAGAGGGGGACGGGGAAACCGCTCGCGTCGCCTCGAACCCTTTTAGTCCTGCGTCGTCCCACGGCCCGGGACTAAAAATCGTCGGGCAACCATTCGCGTCGCCTTGCACACTTTTACTCCCGGGTTGAAACACGGCCCGGGACTAAAAGTCGTCTGGCCTGAGAGCATTTAGTCCGCACACTATTAGGAAAACAGCTATAGGAGTAATCATACCCATGACACACCACATGCTTGGTACGTCACGGCTATGTACCCGTGGCGCACCACACACCAGTGGGCCTCGGTGCGTCACGCCTAAGGGCATAGCCGTGACGCACCAAACAAACGGTGTGTCACGGCTATAGGTGGGTGTTGGGCGACAGGGGGACAAAGGGCATAGCCGTGGGCAAAGATAGCCGTGACGCACCATATGTTTGGTGAATCACGGGTATTGCAATAGGCGTGACACACCAAACAGATGGTGCATCACGGCTATGGCATCCACCAAAATTTTCCCTCCACACACACACAGCCCCCCCCCCTCCCGGGACCGCCTTTCTAGTTTTGTCACGAAAGAGTTCCATGTCTCAAAATCATCAAAAAATTAATTCCTTATATATGCACGGAGAGTTTAAGGTATACTTTTTTATGAAATTTTGAAATTTGAATTTCGACTTTCTGAGCAAAAGTTTGTTAAAAAAAGTAAAATGGGCATAACTTTTGCATACGATGTCGGAATTTAAAGTTCAATATACCAACGGAAACTAGACAAAAAAAGGAATTCAATCTCACTGGCCTTCGTCCTGTGAGCCTTTTTTATATTCTCCAAATTTTGAAAGGAAAAAAAGTTATTTGGGACAGATGCTTTTTTCCAACAAAATCAAAAAAAAATATAGGCGTGACGCACCACATGTATGGTGCGTCACGGCTAAGTCTGGGCAGGATTTTTGAATTTCGAACCCGGGAGAGGCCCCCCACCTATATATACTCCCCTTCCTGCTCCTTCCTCCACTCTTCTCCATTTCTCTCTCATTTCTTCTTTCTCCTTCCTCCACTCTCCATTCTCTCTTCTCCCTTCCTCCTCCTACCACCACCACCACCACCACCACCACCAACACCACCACAACCACCACCACCACCACCACCACCACCACCTCACATCCACTCCGGCAACCACATCCTCGTGTCCACTCCGGCGACCTCTACTCCGGCGGCCACCTCTACTCCGGCGACCTCCTCTCTTGCGGCCTCCTCCACTACCGCGGCCTCCTCCTCTCCGGATTCCTCCTCCACTACCGCGGCCTCCTCCTCTCCGGATTCCTCCTCCACTACCGTGGCCATCTAGTCTCCGGCGGCCACCTCCACTCCGGCGACCACACTCCACTCCGGCCTCTCTGTTTTCGTTTTTCGAAATTTCAAAATTTTGGGCGGCCCGATCCAGATCTGGATCTGTCCCGCCTTTTTTTTTAAATTTCAAAACCAATAACCGTGTCGCACCAGGCATGAGGTGCGCCACGGGTAAGTAAAGATAGGTGTGACGGACCAAACAAGCGGTGCGCCACGGGTAAACGAGATAGCCGTGACGCACCAAAATGTGGTGCGTCACGGCTATTTTAATAGGCGCGGCGTGATAGCCGTGACGCACCATGGTGCGTCACGGGTATGCAATTTTGGTGCGTCACGCATTGGTCTTTTCCTAGTAGTGGCAGAAATGTGACTGAGTTTCGGGATTGGAGGTTAGCTAGGTAGACCGCGGAGAGACGGGAGGAGTAGTCCTCGGAGCAACGGCGCGGGCAGTTTGAACTGTTCTGTAATTTCAGCGTAACTATCTTCTTCTTAATGTCATGACATGCATGTTCTTGAAAAAATGGTGCCGGTGTCGCAACATTCAGCTCGGCACAAGTTAAACAATACAACCCAAATCTGAGGAAAAGTTGTAAGACAATTGTTTGACATTTAGGAAATATTAAGAAAAATAATTTGTAATTTTTAAACGGATTACCATGTCCACAAGGGTGTTTTCTTAGCAATCAACGACAAAGTTAAGAAAGTTAAGAACGACAGATTTTAGGGGAAGTGATACACCCATGCTCTGTCAACGTGAATAGTTTTAGGACGAGGGTTATATGATCCTCCTTTTTTTAGAGGGTATGCAATTGCATACCTGATTTTTATAGAAGAAGAAGAGTTTGGATTACAAAGGTTATATGATCCTCCTCACATTGCACGTTGTAAATATCAGTGCTGCGTAGTCTGACGTTCTTAGTAGGCACAATCATTTGAACAAAATTTATTTCATCTATTCACATTTTTGACAATCTTTCAGGTAGTTGTGTCAATAATCTAATCCCATACTTATATCTTAATTTATTTAATTCTTCTTAAATACACGATGTGGTAAAGTCTTTTGAAGAGAAGACTATATTTCGGTGGTTGTATACAAAGGGATTGTTTCGACAAAATGTACAGGAAAAGTGGGACAGATTCACTGCATACCGTGGGCATTACATAAACTAAATAATTTCCATAAATGATGTGACAGAACGGCGATGATGTTCCCATTCGGTTGACATTGTAGAAAAAAAATCTATATTTATTTCCTTGCAAAGGTATTAGTCCATCGACCCCTTGCATAGGTATATATGGCCATAACCAAGAAGTGAAATGTTTATTGTTGCTTTGTTACTTAGATTTCGTTAGTGCTGAAAGATAATGCCCAGCTTGATTGACAAGGCTCGGCTTGATTTCCTTGGAGGCATGTAAGATAGGGTGGATGTGCTGAGAGGCTGCATGCGCTTAATGCCACCTCTTCATATGCGGTCCTCAAGATAACATGACATAGAGAAATTGAAGCTAGTTAGTAGGAGGGTGGCAACCAGAGCTCCAGTATATTGTTTTGTACTGCGGCGACTTCGGAAAGTTCACTGGTTTGGCATCCTGATACCTCACATTCTCACACTGATCGGGAGAACTTTATTTTTTTATATCCTCCATAAGAAGAAAAATTCTAACCACGAATTGTCTACTCAGCCTAACTACTTCAAGCCCTGAGTAGATTTGAGGATCCTAGCATGTGTCTTGACATGTACATTTATATAGTCCCTTCCACAAGCGTCAGGTACTTCTTGTTTACCTCCTCATATTAATTGTCCTTGTTCTGAAGATTTATGTCATCTCCCAGGTGGTGTTTGGCGTGCATACTCGCGGGTCTGTGGCAATGCAAACACGTTAATTCCTAGCTTAACATAGGGGCCTAATTTGAATTTATAGTAAAACACACACATAACTTCATAGTTGTGAGTGTACCAAGCTTAGCCACTCAAATGTTTTCACACTTTTTTCTTTGATAATGAAATTTTAGTACTCAAAATATCACGCGGATAAGTAGTTATATCGCATCTGGCCTCCTCTTCATAACTAGGAGGCACGCTACCAATGTTTCAAATGATAAAACAAAACAAACAAACGAAAGGTGAAATGCATAAGTTCATCCTTACCATGTATAGCGCATGAGGAACTTGGGGACCAATCGAAACATTACGCAGTCACCCATCCACATAACATAGTCTCAATTCATCTACTACTGAATTTGTAGAAGCTAACCAACATTAACTCACTAGTAGAAAACGGGCTATAGGATTGGATCTTTAGTCCCGGTTCTATTATTAATCGGGACAAAGGGGACATTAGTCACTGTTCGAACGCCCAGGACGCCGCTAACCTCTAGTCCCGCTTCGTGATAACAATAACCCAGACGAAAGGGTTTGACCATTTAGTCGCGGTTAATAACACTAACCCAGTCAAAAGGGTCTACCCTTAGTCCTCCATAGGATACGTCAAAAGGAAATCATCTCATCCAATGTCACGTGTTCTATGTGGGTGGGGTAGTCAGCTGCACGCAAGGAGATACATCAGGTCTTGAGTTTGAATCCCATGAGTTTCATTGGTGGGAGGCATTATTTTTTCTAGCCCGGAGGACCTTTAGTCCCGATTGTCACGAACCTTTACTCCCAAACCCGTAGTTCCGGTTGGGAAAATCGGGTCTAAAGGGGAATGAGAACCGGGAATAAAGGCCATTTTTCCAATAGTGACTGTCGCTGCCTTGTATGACACACCACATATTGAAGGATCAAGGAACATAAGATATACTCTAGGTTCTAGATAAACTTCATGTCTATTCCCCAACCATTTCCATATTGCAACAAAGTAGAGCCAGAGAAAATTAGTGGTCAAATGTAGAGCTGCATAACAACGTCACAAACATCTCCAATTCGCTTCATGACCTGCATCATTTTTAATCATCACTTCCCTGACCCTGGTGACTTAGTACTTGAGCTTGCAACACTAGCTTGTTCCAGGATTACCATCTCAGAGTTGTTTCCGACACCTCTGCAATATCTTGGAGTATTTTGATTGTATATATCCAAGATGTTATCAGAAAATAGGAACATAAGATGAAATGAACCATTAAACAAGAAGAAAATACCTCCTAGTATCATACAACAGTCAGGACTGAGAAAAGGTACATGAACATATCAACAAGAAGAAAAGCACATGAAGAAAGAAACGACTAACTGCTGAGAAAGGTAGCGTATTAAAGCAAAGTGCATACAGTCCTGGGGAATCAATGCTCATTCTTAGCATTTGTAGTTTAGAATACAAGGGTAAACTTAATCCAGACAAGAAACATTGGAAGTCACAGAAAATTAGAAGCCATACTTAAATGCTAATTTCATGATTGTGTACTTTAGAAATTAGCCGGAATATAAGTACATAAATATTACAACTTATGCTGCGGATAGTAAATAAAATCAGGTTTATGTGCATCATATCCATCACATATCAAATTTCCTGCATAGCGGTACTAAAAATGAACAAACTGCCATTCCATATAAATGTTTTTTCAAGGAGATTTTGCTATGTGAAGGAATGCCCATTTAGAGAATGGATCATTAGTGATTGGTGTAAGAGGGATGTATTGTTAGTCTAAAGTGTCACACCAACATGCAACTTAATAAATCGATAATGTTATATAGGAGGACATGACAGATGTCATGGATGACCGAGTGTCTAACGGGGCCAGGGCAGATGGGGAAAGAGAATTCAGTGGCCAAAGAAACGACAGTAGCTTCCGATGCATATTGGTGTGTTGCAATGGCGGGGAAGAAGTCTCTTCTTCGGTAGAAGATTCCGAGCAAGGGTCAAAGGTGGAGCTTACGGAAGCGCCACAGGAAAATACATTGGGAGGGCACACGTTGGAAAGAGATGTAGGAAGCAGAGGAGAAGGCTTGGTTGGCTGAGGCCATTCTCTCCTCATACCTGGAAGGTTCCCTGGCACAAGATTGTAGTTGTAGCAGGCACACAGATTGGCAGTCATACAACAAGATCATAGTCACATTGGCTTGCTACATAGTCTAAATTAACCTTCTAACACACATGCTAAAGAGCGTTAAATCTCACTACGTAGTTAACACCAATTTGAAGATCAAGGCACATAAAATAACCTTCACCACCTGTTTGGATGTAGGAAAAAGAGTTCATAATTGAATTGGCTTAGGAATTCCAAATCCAAGATGGAAAGGAAATGGACTTCATTTCAAATTCTTTTATTTGGTTGTGCATGGTATTCACGGCTGGGAACACAATGTAGCAACCATTTCCAATTCATGTTTGGATGTACAAACCACGGAATTCGATGTTTTGTTGAGTTCAGACAATATAAATTTGTCTAAATATATGAAAATTAGTATGTTATATATTATTATGCACACACATTAAATTTCCAAATCGCAACAACAACATACATAATTAAAACAGAGAAGCTAAATTCGAGCTAGGAATAATATATCTTGAAAAAACAGTAATTTGAGCCCATAAATTATACTAGCCACTTGTATAGTTCAAGCATATCATAATTCAGCGCAATTTTGTGAGCTAAATTGGACCGCGTTGATAACCAAAGGGACAAAGAAGAATAGAGGTAGGGAAGTGACAGTTGAAGAAAGGGAGGGCCTTCTTGGTTTTGAGGGGCTCACGGATGGAGATTGCGCTGCTCCTGCCATTGTTCCCCTATCGACGACCTCTAGCCGTCGCCATCCCTACTGCATCTAGATTTTGAGGGCTCACGGGAGGGGAGTACGCGCCATGACAGGGAATCGGAATGGGAGAAGAGATAGGGGAACGAGAGAGGGAGAGGACAGGGCGTCATCGGAGAAGGAGACGAGGGAGGGAGATTTCACCGGTGCGGAGGCCGCCGGTGCTTTCCCTTGTCGGGATCGAGGACGACGAGTGAAGAGGTGCGGGAATCTCTTTATGCTTCTGTAGATCGAATGGGTACGAGGGGCGGCCGCACGGAAGGTATCCGAGCGATTCCGACACTAGTACAGAAAGGGTCATTTGTGGCGCAACAAAAATGGTTTCTGTGGCGCACCATATGGCCACAGGGGTGCGCCTCCAAATTCACGCCATTAAATTATTTTCTATGGCACACCCCGCACATGCGCCACAGAAGTTGTCGATTCTATGGCGCATACTCCCTTGGTGCGCCACATAAATAGTTATATGGGCGCCACAGAAAGAGATGCAGTATTTCGAAATTTAATTTGTTTCTTGTATAAATACAGGTATATTACATGATTTATATAGTTTGAATACACAGGCAGTGATATTTGACAAATATATAAGATAGTATTGATATTTGACAAAGATATAAGTCACACGTTACTTAGAATAGTGATACATAGTGCAAAGTATCGAATTGGATCAAAGTTAGTCAAACATTGTCGAACATTGTCACCACATAGTTCATCGATGATGTTAAGTTACAAATGACTAAGTTAAGATGACATAGACTACAAGCATGGCAGCTAGGGTGAGCAAGAGCGGTAGCACGATGGAGGTCTTCATCTTGTTCTTCTGCTTTGACTGGTGGTCCCTCCACTTGGCAACCGCCTCGTGTCTAGTCTCATATTCTTTATAGCAGTTGCCGCTGAACTTGTCCACATGTGCTTTACAGTCCTTCCACTCGTGATAGACTCCTGAAACCCGACCCTCGAACGCCATGTAGTACGTCATCTATATAGATAGACACAAGGCATATTAGTAAGTAATGCAAAAAAAGCAAAGACATATATGTTCACAAAAAGTAGAGTAAGGAAACAATAATAAACATCAAAGATATACAACATCGATATCACACAAGTCCAAGCTAACTAAGCATAAGTTCAAGCCAATAACAGCTAGGCCTAAGTTTCGAGCTAATTAAGCAAATTTTATTAAACAAACTAATAGTAGCTAGGCACACCTCGATCACTGAGACCTCTTCCGCGGCGGGAGCAAGGTGATCGGCGCCGGAAACGTCTTAAATAAGTCTTTCGTCATCCACGTCCTACGATCAACCTGCCGCTCTAGGCGTTCTTGGATATCCATCTGGCATAACCATATGGGATTGTTTAAGGACCCCCCCCCCTTTTTGTTGACATCTTCAATGAGTATCTCCGACAACTTGACTTAGAAGCGATGAAAGTATTCAATAAGATCTTCCTGTGAGATTTCCCCCGCCATTTTATTGGACCATTCTCGGAGTTTCGCATGTTGATTCAAATTATTTGCATCGCAGACAATCCCTTTAAGGTGATGGAGGGCATATAAGGTCTCCTTCGTGCTCCAAGCCGGCTGCTTGATGCAGGGGGAACTCGGTCACGTGCCTGAACCCGTATTTCCTAGTAGCCGGCCTGATACATTTTTGTTTCTTTTCGAAGGTGCCTCCATTTTGGGCGTAGCCATCGATAGCCTCATCGAGAACACCCCTTATTCTGGTGTAGTCTTTCCTCTTCGTCGTATTCGACGAGTCGAAGTACTAGGCTAGTGACAACTTTGGGCAAAGCACGATGAGTGTGCAGTATGTGTCCCTGCTCAACACATGCAGCTCAAACAAGGATAAGGAATGGATGAAATCTAGAAAAAACATTAGCTACGACAGCCCCGAGCGGATGTGTACTTACTCGGGAAAGACAGGCAAAATAATGTCCCTCTTCTCATTGTTTCTCCACATGAAGCACTCAAGGTACTTCACTGCCTTGGTCCGTGTACTTGATCCATCCTTCAGCTGTCTATCACGCATGTAGTAGGGATCCGCTACCACAACGTAGGGGGTAACTCTCGCTGGATCTGCAGATGAGCATTGAGCGCGTATAGGCGGACCAAGTAATAGTCCAGCCGTCTCGAGTGATAGAGATTGAATATATCCTCGTACGCTCTGAAGAACAGTCCCGCGGGGTCTACAAGGACGTAGTCAGGACCCTATGGCACCTTGACCACGAACACCGGTTAATTTGGACACTCGTGTTTAAGAAGGAGGCCCTCTAGCATCACGATAATATTTTGCAAAGTGAGGATTGGTCTAGTTGCCCCGTGTATCTCGTCCGGATCCAGTATCGGTTCGCCAGTTTCATGTAAGCGGGTCAAGCCATCCTTACGGGGTCGTACCACGGTGTCAGCGAAGATCTTACTAGGCTGGCCCTTTTTACCAGTTCTCTTTCTAGCCTTCTTCTTGCTGGGGGTACTGGTGGGGTGCTGCTAGGGGTGCTCGGGGCGACCCTAGGACTGTCTTATTCAGTGTGCCAGGTCTAAATATTGTACCCTGTTGGAAGGTCAGGCGCTACGTAATTTCAGTACGGCTTGGTTGATCGTCGTGACTGCGGAAGGCTTCATCGTCACGATCCATAGAAGGCATATACCTATCTTGGCTGCAGCCCGTGTTGAGGTAGGCATCGATGTCGACGGTGTCATCATCATAATGATAGTTATCGACACTGTCTCCAGCAAGCGCCATGTCCAAGTCCTTGGGTGGTGGCGGCGGCTGTGATGCAGGTGGTTGAGGCACAACTGCCTTTGATGATCGTTTGGCCGGACGTTGCGGCATCTTTCCCAACAAATGTGGGTGTCGTGCGGTGGTGGCAACGACCTCCGGTTCCTTGTAGGTGGTGGTGGCGACGACTGTCATTTCCTTCTGAGGGGCGAGGACCTTGGGTACTGTCTGGCGGGCTCTTTGCTTTGTGGGCCGGACGATCTTATTGGGCGGGGCCATAGGGGAGGTGGCGCCGATGTTGCGCTTGATCACAAGAACCCCCCCCCCCCCCACACACACACAGATAAATATGGCTCTTCGGCCATTTCATCACCCATGTGGTGCAGTCTCCAAGGACCAAGTTGTCCTCCTCGTCACAACCTGGAGGTTGAAAGGGGTGGAGGACGTCGCGAAACTACGACACTACATTGGCCAACTTCACCTTCATCACGTTCTCGTCCATTTGAGAGTGGTGCATTCACGCAAGGTTCGTCCTATTGGGCAACATATCAGGCATCATGAGATGGCAGTCATCATGAAAGGCGTAGTTAGATCACGACTAACTAATTAGTTACCTTGGTGATGGAGTCGAACTCGTCAGGTGTCGAGACAAGGGTGACGGTGCCGGCGTCCGTCCCATCATTCTTTGGCATTGCTGCGGAAGGGGGCGTCGATGCGACCAGAAGGAGCGGCATATGGGGGGTCACATGCTCCTGAATCACTTGCTGGTTCATGCTTGAGTTGTTGTCGACGAAGGTGGGCAGTTGGATCGGCCCAATTTGACCCGTCCCCCCCCCCCCCCCCCGCGCATTCCAAGCAGCTATCCACTCCATCAACCCAGCGGGGATGACTTGTTGGAGCCTCTCATCCACTAATTTATTTAGCATGTCGGGGTCCACCTCTCTGGTCTCAAGTTTCTTCTCTAGAACCGCCATCTTCTTCTTCACCTCTTCGACCTCGGCTTTACCCTTAGTCGCCATCGTCTTCCTCTCCTTTCTCGACGACTTTGCGTCCGATGCGTAGTACTTGGCTACCTTCATGTTTAGCCCAAAGCCGGACATACGGCCAGCTGACGTCAGCGGGTCCTGCAACGGCCTTTTCTTGTATGCGTTCGTCGCCCAGTTGAAAGGCGTGTCCCACTAATATGTCGTCCCTTCGGACGACGGGGCAGCCGTACTAGATTTCCGCAACTCTTCCTCCTTCGGACAAAAGGAAATTAAGGTGAGTCCATTTGGCTTCATTATCTAATTATTAGATCAATCCAATATACATGTACTTGAGATATATGTGTCCTTACCAAATATTTCTCGAAATCCTTCACGGCCTAGTCTTTTGTCATGAATTCCCCCGTCTTCCAGTCTAAGAAGTACCGGGACCGGACAAAGTTCCTAACCTGTAAATCCGTTATTTTGTGCCAGGGGTTATCTTTTCCGAGATTTTCCATCTTGCGGTCCTCCTTCTCCCAAACGGGTTGTTTTCCTCGGTAACCACCGCTTCCTCAATGTTGGACCCCTATGTTTTGGTCCCGCACATCCCTCTCCCATTTTATTCATTTTTTACACTCATCCTTGTTTATGTACGGCTTCAGTATGTCGAAGTCTTATTTCACGAGTGACGGCTCTTTGCGACTTATCTCCTCCCAGCTTTTACCTTGCTCAATCTTCTTCTTCACCCGGGATTTCCAGCTACTCAATGTGGTGCTTATATTCGTGATGGCTAAAGAGTCCACCTTTTTGTTCAATGGCTCCGGGAACGTGTATCGATGGTGAAGCTCCTTCAGGAGGATTTCGACCAAAGCCACGTTGTCGCTGCTTCTAAGGTCCTTCGTGTTGATCGACATGCTTTCCCGCACGATGCACCCTAGATGCATGTTGTACCCTGAGGCAACCGTTCGAGGCGCCAATGGTAGGCCACTTGGCGAGACCTTGGTGACTGTATGAGTGACGTTGGCGAGCACTTGCGGCGTACGATCCTTGCTTGGCGCCCGAGCCTTCTTCTTCTTCTCATCGGTCGTCGGGGCGGCGTCGCCGCTACCACTAGCCGCCGTGGGGTCAGTGCCGCCACCATCGGTGCTGTCATCACCCTCTTCCTCCAAGTACTCCGACTCATCACCTGCGTCGTCCTCCCGGCCCTCTTCCTCAATGCCGGTTGCAGCATGGGCATCCCAACGCTCTTCCTCGGCACCGGCTTCGGGCATGGACTGCTTGGAAGAGTCCGACATGTTTCTGTAATAATATTGAAATGTTCAAAAATTATCCATGAACATTGTGATTTTGGGGCTATGACTAATGAATGTAATATGAATTGTATTATCCTATGTGAATTACTCCTTTTTTGTTGATTGTCTAATCATGCTGGTTACATCTTGGTCTGAACCTTTTCAGGTTTGAGCTGGATATGCTGTTGGAATCAGTCAATGCAGCAACTAAGCGTGTCGAGGAGCCGGTCTGTGCTTGGTGTGATGCTCCTGTCTGGATGATGTGTTCATCCAAGCATCTGCGAATCTTATCGTAATTTAGCTATGTCAGAACCGAATATACTCTATATTGTAAACGGAAGAAAATTCTTTTGTACTCCTGCTCAATTCATTGTCGAGTTAAATAAAGGAAATTC
Source organism: Alopecurus myosuroides (assembly GCA_028641055.1). Classification (NCBI taxonomy): domain Eukaryota; kingdom Viridiplantae; phylum Streptophyta; class Magnoliopsida; order Poales; family Poaceae; genus Alopecurus; species Alopecurus myosuroides. Next base: position 394,829,249 of record CM054060.1, read on the forward strand.
ATATTTTATTAGTGTATATAACTTTTGAATCCCTTCTGCTATGTCCCCCTATAATTGTATGGACCACTGGGTTTCAGCACGTGAAAGATTACTATTAATAGAAATGTGTAGGTATAGCAAAGAGCATATATAGGAGAAGACATTCAAGACAATCAAGATAGGTACAGAACATTGACGGTACTTGCATACATTATGTAAACAAAGTTTCTAACATAGTATTTGAAATCAAGTGCTTTTAGAGGACACAATTACAACACAAGGCTGAGAATCTTGTGTCAAACTTAAACTCAGTGATACAGAAATAAATAACACAATTGCAGAAAGATAGCCATGAGACCATCATTGATTCAGACCTGAAAAAATCTATGCTCTATGCTCTCTAGTCACAGCTAAGTTAAACTGGGATGCAAATCCAAGAATCTAAAATAAACTATAACATGGAAACATGACTACTCTTGAGTTTCTGGTCAATTTACATTGTACCTAAATACACCAAATACCATATTAGATCATCAGATAATTGATAATTCTCTAGACATCGTGTGTAATGCTGCTATATGTAAACTAAAAAAAAAGAGAACAACAGGCAGTCGCAAGCACCGTTTCTTAAGATAATTGTCCCTTAGAGGCCGTGTGAAAACACAATTCCAATAGCTGATATCCTCTAGAAAACATGCCTTCTGCTAGGATAAACAGATATTCAAAGAGTGGAGTACCAAACTAATAATCTACACAAATAATCTAATAGACTAGAGCGCAACAACACTTTTGCCTTCCCAAGCGTGCAGCAGCGCTTCTCTGAGAACCCACTGCCCATGGAGGCCATTGCAGGCATCCAAAGAGCTAGCCTAACAAAATTGGTTGCCCAACTTCCTCAAACTCGCAAAGCAAGGGACTCAGACCCCAACTGCAGCAAGGAGTACAACCCTGCTCACAATATCCCAACTAGTAAATGATTTAGAGTCTACAAGAAGAGCTGCAAAACATTCCATCTCGCAGCAACAACAATCAACCGTTTGATGCATTCACCTATGACACTAGCTAGTATGACACAACAACAATGCTTAAAAAGATTACTACTAATAACTCACTGTTTCCAAAAACCTTGGCTTGACAACAACATGATCGAAAACACAGATTCATTACGAACAAACACAACTGATTTAGGTGCGTGCTAGAGCGGGCAGGCAGCAGTACCGATTGCACGCTGCAACTCCACACCAACATACACGCATAAATCCTCATCATATTCATGTATACAAGCAACGGGCATTGGTGTAACAACAAGCAACTGCCACTATCACAACTAAATGATTCAGAGTCTACAAGAAAAACTGTAACAGTACGAAAACACACTATCACTCGGAGGCACTAAATAAAAAGATTAATACCAACAATTACTTACTGTTTGCAAACAACATGGTCCAAAACACAGATTCATTATGACTAAACCCAAGAGCTATACTAGGGAGCTCCAGCAGTACCACAAATCATTTCATTTCACGCTGCAACTCCACACCAATATATATACATGCACAAAATCCTGCTCAAATATCACAGGACAACATTAAGGTGAAGCTTAATTTTTCGCACCACCAACAAGCACCAGACTTCCGAAAAACCAAAATAAATGAAATGATTTTCCCCCTCACTGAATTTTAAGATCTTTGCTAGCTTATCGTGTCGTAGACTTCCTGCTCGTAAGCTTTGCCATGGCTCCAAGCATACTCAACTAATTCATTCTCGACTATTGATATACAGTACTTAGTTGAGTGAATAAATGAAGCAAACCAACAAAACTGAACAAAACACTTGTGCGGAATCATGATTGCTCGAAGTTAAGTTACTTGGTTATATGTGTACTTACTTGAGTGAAGTAGCAACTGGAACTCAACATCTACTGGACCAACAGTTGGACGAAAAATTTCGGCATGACCTTTGCTAATAAAAGCCATGCCGGAGTGCCAGAATCGACGTTCCGGCGAAACATTGGCAACTCAATGTGTACCTGCAACATTGGTTTTCCTACTTGTCTCTCATCCACTCAAAATAGCACCAGGTTGAGCATGGACATGAACCAGTACATATTCCTTGTGCTCATCCACTCAAAATAGAAGCATGTTTAGCATCCACTCAAAATAGCAGCAGGTTGTGCATTTTGCCCTAATCACCAAGTTCATCAAAGTGAAATCAACTATGCAAACTGCTAATCACGACACCAGAACTGATAAGCTCAAAATTACCCAAATAGCTCTTAGGAATTAAAAACATTCATGCAATACAACTGCAGAGTGCCACTTTGCCAACTGTCCCACTTCAAAATTGTATACCATGTCGTGGTCGAATTCTTAAATACAGAGTACAATTTGTAATTCAAAGAGAAGCGTAGACTTCACAAGTTATATTCTGCTTGATGTTTTATGCACAGCGAGTCAATTTTCTTGTGGACACACTATTTCCCCGAGCTAGCAAGTCATAGATTCAACCAGACAACAACCATCAATAGGTTCAGTTAGGCAAAACTCTTGGTAAGTTACAACGGCATTAGAGCATGTGAAGTACATGTGCTCTATGTTAAAGCAACTAAGGAAGTTCTTAAAAGGATAATCCCAAATCAAAATAGCAAAATTTCGTGAGCCTAACACTTCAATAAAATACCGAATAACAGTAATTAAAGAACTTAGAAATAAGCAGTAATTCAATTTGTCATGAACACTTGACATGGAGAAACCGCAAGCCAAAACTAGCATCTACAAGTCCGAATCTAGCACCCGGAATCATCTATTGCGAAACATAAACATCTCCCCATCTGCACTACAAAAGGATCGGCACGCTAACGCGAAAATTAGACCGCCTTAGAGAACATAAAACTGAGGAAAATAGCTACTGCTAAGTACAACAAAACGAACACTACAAAGATGCACGGGGATTTCGCCATCAAGGAGAAGACCCTGCCTATCATACAGATCGAGAGAGACGCAAGAAGTCAAAGCAAACAGAGGCGGCGGTGGTGGGCGGGGTGAGCAGCAAACCCACCTGGCGCTGGGGTCGGGGCGAGGAACATCTCGGTGGGGCTCCTGCTCGTGCTATTGCTCGTCGTGGTCGTGCGTCTCCTGCACGTCGTGGACGTGCGGCTCCTGCTCGTGCTCTTGGAAGGCGTGGCGAAGGCGCCACTCTCCTGCTCGCTGGACCGAAGGCCAAGGCGCCGCTCTACTGCTCCTTCTCCTTCTCTCGCTGACGGCGAACAGCGATGGCGACATCGACGGCAAACGGCGGTATCGCGTGACAGTGGAGACGGGGTGAGACAGGGGAGAGGGGGAGAGATTCGGCGACGACGATATGACAACTGTGGAAGACAGCGCGCGTGGGGCCACATCTCATATAGAGGAATGAAATTCTGTGGCGCATCCACGGAGATATGCGCCATAGAATTATGCGAATTCTATGGCGCACCGTGCACCCTGGTGCGCCACAGAAATATGTGGGCGTGCTGTGTGGGCAGATGTGCGGGGCCACATGTCATTGACATGAAGGAAATTCTATGGCGCATCACTGTGGAGATGCGCCACAGAAATGAGAGAATTATGTGGCGCACGGTAAAGGATGGTGCGCCATAGAAAGAAAAGTCTTTTTTTTAATATTTAATTTAATTATAATAAAGAAAGAAAACAGTAAATTACAATTACAAAAATAAAACACACATTGAATATTAGAATATTTTTTTATATAACGTCTCTTCGCAATCTTGTCTGACACACACATATGGTTGTCTAACATACACATGCACATATATACATAATAAAGTCTTTTTCGTCTCGATTCCGATCTAGCTTAGCGTCTCTTGCCCTTTTTGTTGGCGACTGAATACTTTATGCTGGCCACCTTGATATTTGTTCACGTGAACGGACAACCGTGGGTAGATAGGGATGTCTTCCTTCTTACTTTACCAGTAGCAGGCATGTCGAAATGCTTGTCGTACTCCTCCTCGATCTTCGGATCACCGTTCTTGTCCAAGTCTTCCTCGTTGGCGCCTCCTTCCATTCTGATGATGCTTCTCTTGCCCCTCCTCATGACAACACGGCTAGTCCTTGACGGGTCGATGATGAAGAAGCATTGGTCAACTTTGCTAGCGAGTACCCATGCTCATTTTTTGCGGATGCGTTCTTCGATTTGGCATCGGGTATAACCATGGTGGTGAAATACCGTCCTTCTTTCTTGACATTCTTGGCCCATCTCACACGGAACATTGGCACCACCGTCTCTCTGCAGTAGTTGAGCTCTCATATCTCCTAGATCTTTCTAAAGTATCTTTCCTTGACATTAGTCTCGTTATCGCCATATGATAGCATAGTTACTCCTGAGTTTTGTTTTTCGCTACTCATGTCCTTGTCCTTGATAGGTCCTTACGTTCTGCCCGGGGCCTTGTGATAAGGTTTATATGAGTTTTTCATCTTCCACGAAAGGCTCGATCAATTTTAAGTGTTGTAGCGCGACCCGGTGAGCCCTTTCAAAGTCGTCGCGTCGTTTCTGAATGCCGACATGGATGTCGCGGCCGCCCTCGCGGTGACCTACTCCGGTGAGGCTGCCGAGGTGCGTCCTGGTGGATAGACCGACATCCTAGTCATCCTCAGTGCTTAGGTAATTGTCGCAGGAGGAGATGCACTCGTTGGTTTGAAATCCTTTGGCCATGGTTGCGTCTAGATGGACCCTGTTGCGAACGGATCCTTTCAGGACACCATTCTGGCCTTCCATCAGCATCATGTAGTGCAGGAACGTCGGGCCGAGATGCCTGATGTCATCAACGACATGGAGAAGCAGCTGGACACATATATCACAGAATGTCGGCGGGAAGTAAATCTCGAGCTCGCATAGTATCACCAGGTGATAATGTCAAAAAAGTTTCAAAGGCCAAACAACGTATCACGGACGTGCTCGTCCATTATCCTCGGATCGCAACGGGAAGTATCTACGTCATAAGCACGTGACAATCATGAGACTTCATCCCGGTGAACCTCTTCTTCGCTAAGTCCAGGTATCTGCCTATACTCCCTGAGTATCCGTGAGGAACTTTGACTTCTAGGAGGCACCTGAAAAACTGCTCAACCTCCGGCGGACTCAATGTGAAGCAGGCAGCAGGAAGCACCACAGTGTTCTTCTTAGCGTTTTTGCGGGGACTCTGAGTCCTTTCCGTCTCATCCTCATCATCATCATCACTATCGGTGGGGACCTGTAGATTTTTCCTAATGCCAAAATGTTTCATATCGTATCTTGCTTTCGGCCCATCCTTGGACTTTTTTCGAATTGCAAATAGTGCCAAGCAGACTCTCCGTAACGTTCTTCGTAATGTGCATCACATCGAGGCTATGAGGCATGTAGAGGACCGACTAGTACTCCAAGTCGTGGAGAACAAACCTCGCTTTCCATACACCCAGCAGCGGCTCTGGCTTGGGTCGCTCCTTTCCTGCGAAGGGCACTCATCCCAATTTTCCAGAAGCTCGTATATTTTTGTGCCGCTCCTCGTGCGCGGGGCTCCATCGGGCATATCTTTAGCATTGAACAACTCACCGCGTTTTCTCCATGGGTGATCCAGGCGAAGCCACCTTCAAGCCCCTAGGTACACGGTTTTCGAAGAGCCAGAATCCCTTGGTAGCTGGAGATGCGGGGTCCCGTCCATGCACTTCACGCAGCCGCAGAATACGTGGCCGGCCTGGGCAGATACATACGCGTAAGCAGGATAGTCTGTGACAGTCGTGAGCAACGCGGCTCTCGTATGGAAATAATCTTTAGTGTAGGCATCCCACATACGGGGTGGCGTCTTCCACAACGTGTCTAACTCGTGTTTCAGCAGCCCGAGATACAAATGCATGTCGACACCTGGTTGTTTCGGCCCCTGGATGAGAATACTCAAGTGTATGTACTTTTGCTTGGTGCACAGCTACGGGGATAGGTTTTAAGGTCATACAAACACGGGCCAGCTGCTATGCGTGCTACTCTGTTTGCGGAACAGATTAAGTCCATCGGTGCTCATACCCAGCCTGACGTTCCTCGCGTCGCCCGCGAAACTCGGGAAAGCTATGTCCAATGCTTCCCACTGGGCAGCGTCTGCAGGATGTGTCATGATATAGCCCTTCTCCGAATCTTCTTCCGGCTTCTCCCTTTCCACGTGCCATTGCATGAGCTTTTCTTTTTTAGGATCCACGTAGTACCGCTGAAGACGGGGAGTGGTAGGAAAGTACCATACCAATTTTCGAGGAACTTTCTTGTTGTTGGTTCCACTCTTGTATCGTCTATGGCCGCACTTCGTACATATGGTTCTGTCCTTGTACTCCCCCCGATAAATTACACAACCATTGATGCATTAGTGGAACTTTTTGTGAGGTAGGTCAAGAGGGCACACGACTTTCTTAGACTCGTTGATACTACTTGGCAATGTGTTCCCATCGGGAAGGCGATTGTGCCAGAATTTCATGTTCTTGTTGAAGCTCGAGTCGGTCCATTTGTTTTGCGCCTTAATCTTCGGAGCAGCAAGCGTTACATGAAAGCGCGTATCCTCGGGGCGGCACCCAGGAAAAAACGGAGACACCCCATCTATCTCCATTTGCGCCAGCTTGGCTTTCTCCCTATCTGCAGCTATGTCGTTGCTCGTCTCCTTGAGCAGCAGATCCTGAACATGAGAGTCCCACAAGGCCAAAATTAGCGGGGTATCCGTATTCACGCCTTCATCGTCATGTTGATCTTCTCTGCCGACATATCCTTCTTCATGATGATCTTCTCCGCCGTCATTTCCGTCGTCACCTCGCTCGCCCTCTTCTTCATGCACACCTTTTGCTGCCGGCGGTGCCACGTGGTTGTGGTCGTCAATGAAACCGCGTCTGAGAAGGTGCTCCTCCAATTGTCCGGAATCAGGGTCAATCCAGCGCATGAGTTTGCATGGTCGACACGGACATCTTATCTTCCCCACCTGTTGCACCGAATCATGTCCGCCTTCGCGTCTTTCTTGTATCTAGCGATTCGAGCAGAGCTCATTTCTTGTAACTTGGTTGCCTGCACACACATAGAGGGTAGAAAATTAGAACCACAACATGCATAGTCGCTGGAAAAATTCATGACCTCTCCTATAAGGACATATGAGATAGTGCAAAAGTTTGCCGAAATGGAAGTGAATCAACATTTCGGCAAACATCCATGCACCATGGCCGCCCGCGCGCGACAATCGATCGGTCCACCTACATGCGTGACAAGCACCCATACACACCGATGGCCACACAATACATGCGCATATGCACCTCCAACTATACTCACCTAGTAGATTCGATACCGAGACGCGAAAAGAGCGAGGAGGGAGGGACCGGAGTATAGATGGAGGATAGGGATTCCCCTCAACAACAAGAAACCACACCAACAATTAGATATCAAAAAAATTAGGTTCACCTACCAAAAATGGAGTATTAAATGTGTAAAATGGGAGGGGAGAGAAGGGGGTCGAGTTAGCAAGACACTTGGAAATAAAATGAGGGAGGGGAGAGAGGGGGGGCTGCCATCTTTATGTGCACAGTGCACTTTTTTGTGGCGCACCCGCTGGATATTCTATGACGCACTACAGGGCTGCTCCACAGAAAACCTACATTCTGTGACGCATAGAGACACGTGCGCCACATAATATGGTTTTTCTGTGGCGCAGCCGCAGCCGTGCGCCACAGAAAAGCTACATTCTGTGGCGCACCACAGACCCTGCGCCATAAAAGTAGCTGGTCTGACAGCCAGACCAATGATTGGTGCGGGCCCCACATTCTTTTTGTGGCACACATGGGATTCATGCGCCACAGACTTGATGTTTTCGCGCCATAGAATATTTTTACTATGGCGCATGGGTGAATGGTGCGCCACATAACCTCATCCATATAAAGGCACTTCCCTACTAGTGCGAGGTTGCACGCTCAGAATTTGCCTGCTAGGAGCGAACACGCGGGTGGACCTCGCGTGGAATTAGAGCAAGTTTCCACAGCCCAATTCATATACCACTCCAAACAACGGAATTAGGGCTGGTAATTTCAAATTGGGAATTCCAAGCCCTTTTTCCTACATCCAAACAGGGTAAGGTTATTTCACCAAAAACCACCATGTTGCAACAAAGTAGATCCAAAAGCATATCCAGTGCACAACTACCCTGGCCGTCGTGAGTCTGCACTTGATCTTGCAGCGCAGCCTTCTTCCAGCATCTCCTTCACAATCGTGTTTTTATCACGGATACAAGAAAGCTGAAATAAAAATGGGGGATTATAGCACATGGAGAATAAACACTCAAATTTTTTTACCGATTGTAGTTTGCAATTCCAGGGGTAAACCATAGCCAGACAACAAAAAAATTCATGTCGCAGAAAAATTCTAGATTCCTATTTGAATGCTTCATATGCTTGTTTGCAGAAGTATAGCAAGACTTACAGCCAGATGGCCGCTGTCGGGCCCATAAAATCCAAAAAAAAATTTAATGGGTAAACCCCATGCTCTGTATCAGATTGAGGCACACAATTTTATTAAAACAAAATAGTAGGCAATGGCACGCAAATCAAGTTATTACAGTTCACTTATCAGAAAAAGTGGCCACATAGAGAAGCCACCTAAACATAAGGATCAATAGGCAACTACACATATCGTAACTGCTTAGCGTAAAATCAGCCACCCTTGTTGAATATAAAATCAAAAACTGATGCGTGGATCCTAATTATCCATCTACTTGTCAACAACTTGTTTCTTCGCACGGGTTTATTGATACTAAACCGTATGATGTATGATAAATTTATGAGTATATAGGAATTTTTCAATAGCACTGTGAAATATCTGAATTGCTCGCTTCTTTTGTCATATGTATTCTTATTATCATTTATCAACTTAACATGAGTAATAACTAGAAACAATTATGAAAAATATTGTACTGCCCATATTTGTCTATTTTTAAGACCATTTAAACGCGTTTTTTTAGACGGTCACCAGATTTGAAAAATAAGTAGTAGCCATATATTTGGAAGTTAAACATGATATATTGCAGGCCGATCAAAATGATCTGATATCCATCCATCTAGATGCGTACCAAAAACGGAGTAACTTTTGGTTACACTAATTTTTCTAATAAAAGTAATATTTTGTCTAGCCTCTGGTTACACTACTTTGCTACTATAATTAACTAGCAAAATACCCGTGCGTTGCAACGGGTCGGCAAAAGATATGTGGGTATTTATCTTAGGGTTTATTTTATTTCCTAAACTAAAGTGTTGATGCTACTTGAAAGGTATGGCAAATCCTTGGATCCAGATAAAAATGCCAGCACCAATGGGGTTTTGTTTTTCGACATCCAACAATACTTCAGTATGTGTTGGGAAAACTATAAATATATAGGCACCTTATAAAACTTATGAAAGTGAGCATCATTTTTATCTTATAAAAGCGAGGAGACGATGTGTTTCTTCGATAGTGCCGAACTATGCTTGGATACACCAGCGATAAATGATTTTCTCCACAAGAAATCAACCAACAACATTAGCGTTTTGGAGAGAGAAGAGCACGAGCAATCAGGAGGTGCCCATGAGTGAGATTACCAACAATATAAGCAAAGAGAGATAGATAACAGCTCCAGGCCTGCAGCGCGCGTCATCGAGAGCAATAGCACGCAAGAGTGATATCTAACAATTTTGGCGGCATTTTTTTGCACCGCAGATTATTTCAGACTCAAACATAGCTAGATAGATGTGCTGCCTTCTGCAGTCACAGAAATGCGCGATGGAAGCTTATTCTGATTGTGATGCTTCTGTCACTCCAGAATGCGTGTACTTCAGCATGATAGATGTTGTTAATCCCAAGATTTCGCAAGTCTACACCAAAGTTTTACATAGCGGGCTATTGCATATAGAAGCAACCCTTGAAAACAGCTATAGCGGCGCTATAGCGAGTCTATAGCGGTAAATTGTACATAAAATCATTTGGTGGCAACATGTCCAAAAAGCTATAGCGGAACTATAGCGATGCTATAGCGGGTTATTTAAAACTATTGCCTACACCCACAGTTGATCATGTATAATGTATTTCTCATGTCCAAAAGAGTGCTTAGATGCATCGAACTCAATTAAACGACTGTAGTAAAATTAAGTACTGGGTTCATCTATGTGAAACTATGGGGTCAAACTTATAAGTGATATAAGGTGGAGTAGTATTTTAACCACTCCAAGCTTGCTCATATGAGAATGTCATCGTCGCTTCCCACATACTACACCCTTGCTACAGCGCAGTGCTATTCAAAATCGAACCGAGGCGATCCACATCAACATCAGGGAGAAGAGGGTATGATTACTATTCTTGTCCTCTTTATCTTAGTATTATTTTAACCACGTCATCAGGAAGCTACAATAACTACAGTAAGAAAATTTGCATGTGGTGTAGCCGGAGATGCGGAAGCATAAAGCACTAAGGACGACAGGGTAGCGCATTGGGCACTGACACTGGTGAGTGAAGTGAAGCACGATCCTAGGAGCAAGACGGCCAGTACCTGTCAGTTGGCGGGATTTCTCGCTAGCCTGGTAATATCATGCTATAGGAAGCTGTGTGGGAATACTTGGATGTGGGATCACACCCTGAGGGGAGTCGTCGGAGGCAGGCCTGCGTCGTGGGGTTTTATCGACGAGTCTTTTTCACGTGCGATTTTTCGTTCGGTCGAGGACGAAATAGAGGCGAACCGGTAAGTTGGGGGACAACGGAGTGATTTGAAAAATTTCGAGGGGGAAAATATAAAACACACGATGTACCCACCATCACCACCTGAAGAAAAATTATATAGCAGAGAAGAGATAGAGATAGAGATAGAGACTAGAGAAGAGATAGAGATATTTTGGCTTGACTTTTTTACTCCTCATTGCTCCATGTAACAATTCAAATACCACCAAAATAAGATCCAGGAAGAAATATATGGATCTCTAGAAAAAACATACATTGAATATGCTCTTTCGTTCTCCTCATTACTAGTTATTACACTAGTAGAAAAAATGCCTTCCATACGCCCCCCTCAGTCCCCAAACTTTGGGCACCGTGACTAAAGGGGTTTTAGTCCCGGGTCGCGAGGAGACCCGCGATAGAAGGTCATGCGTCGTGGGTTGGGAAGCACTTGAAGGCGCATGGAGGGCTTTAATTCCGGTTGGCCTGGCCACCCGCGACTAATGATCCAGTCTGCTGGCCTCCCTGCCTTTAGTCCCGGTTGGCCTGGCCACCCGAGATTAAAGATGCAGTCTGCTCGCCTCCCGCGCGGCGGTTTTATTTCGCGAGCGAGAGGCAGAGGCCATTGCTACAGTGCGGCCCGAGAGTCTCTGCTTGTTCTTCTCTCTTCCCTGTTTCTTCTCCTCTCTTCGATCTTCCTCCACCAAGCACCCATGGCTCAAGTTTGGAACACTCCACGTGTGGCCACACCATGCCGCAAGAGTCTCGACATGGCGTACACCAATATGTGCGAGGGGCTCCCCGATCTTGTTGAGCATTTGAGCACTCTCTATGAAGAAGCCGATGAACACCATAGGTTCTTCGGGCTTGATTTAGAGTATACGACGAATCAACGGGATGTTGCCATCATCCAAATTGCCTTCACGGAGATCGTGTTGGTCTTCCAATGGGCAAGGTAAAGCACACGTACAATCGATCTCTCTTGTAGGGTAGTGTTGCATTTTCGATTTGTTTGTTGCATTCGAAGAATACATGTGTTGCAACATATCTAACACGTTTTATTTTTGTTGTTGCAGTAGTTCAAAGGATTCTTCGGCCCTTGTTGATTTTTTTGTCAACAAGGGGTACGACTTCTGCAGTGTTGACATCACTCAAGACCGACAGAAGTTGATGCGTTTGGGTATTGTGATACATGAAGATCACTACATTGATCTTCAGGATCTTATCCATTTTGACGAGTTGTACGTTCACAAGACCGGGATGGCTTCGATGGCAACCGCCTTCATCCACGCCGACTACAAAACCATGAAGTCTGGTTTCCCCTCCAAGGATCACATGCATTGGGAGAAGAACCCACTGGACCAGATCAACCTCAACTATGCAGCCATAGATGCATACATTTCCTACGAGTTGTTCCGCATCTACTCGACGGAGCTCGAGTAGATGGTGTTTGTACCGCATCTTATTAGTATATAATGGACCAGAGTTCGATATATGCATGTAATGGATATATTAGTATGTAATGGATATTATTTCTATATTAATTCATAGATATATTATTTCTATATTATGTCAAACACACATTTCAAAACAAACAAACAAAAACACATCAAGAAAACAAACAATAACACATCAAGAAAACAAAACAGAAAAACTACCGTTTCTAAATTAATCTAAGCCAGGAAACATAGATCTAGTCAATACCAAACTCATCCAGTTGGATTTACTTCAAATACATTTTTAACTCATTCTAAAAATAATAGAAGAGCCTACTGATCTTTTATTAAAAAGGAAACAGGAAAATGAATTAGTTTTATTTTCCTGAGTTTTTTGATATATTATTTGTATTTTTTAAGATTTTAAAATGCATTAGTTTTATTTTTCTGAATATTTTGATATATTATTTGTATTTTTAAATTTTAAAATGTATTAGTTTTATTTTTCTGAATGTTTTGATATATTATTTGTATTTTCAAGATTTTAAAATGAATTAGTATTATTTTTCTGAATATTTTGATATATTATTTGTATTTTTAAGATTTTAAAATAAATTAGTTTTATTTTTCTGAATATTTTGATATATTATTTGTATTTTTAAGATTTTTAAATAAATTAGTTTTATTTTTCTGAATATTTTGATATATTATTTGTATTTTTAAGATTTTAAAATGAATTAGTTTTATTTTTCTGAATATTTTTTAGAATTAATACAAATTAAAAAGTTAATGTTTATTTATTTATTCAAAATTATTAATTACATCATTACTTTTGTTTATTAAAAGATTTATTTGAAATTCAGACAATAAAGAAATGTGGCATCGACCAAAATGTTAATAGGATTGATATGATATTAGTATCACATACATGCGTGCGAAACACTTGGATGCGGGACGGGATGGAACTTGGAAGTTAAGCGTGCTAGTGCTAGAGTAGTGGGAGGATGGGTGACCGAGCGGGAAGTTTGACCACGAGTAAGAAATTTGACTAGAGATAATTGTAGTTAGACACTAAGCAAATAATAAAAATTCTGAAAAAAAAGGAGTGAAAAATTGGAGTGAAAAAATGGGAGTGAAAAAAATGGAGTGAAAAATAATTGAAAACCCCAAATGAATTAAAGAAATAACGAAAAAGCATGTAGTGCTGGTTCGTGTGGCCAACCGGGACCAAAGGTTCCCCGCCCCCGGCGCACGCCATCCGCCCACGTGGACGGGCCTTTAGCGGCGGTTCGTAGGAGGGCGCGACTAAAGGGGGGGCCTTTAGTCGCGCCTATTTAGTCCCGGTTGCGCGGTCGGGATTAATGGCCTTTGCGAACCGGGACTATAGGCCTATTTTCTACCAGTGTTACTTCGAACACAAAAGGTAAGGAGGAGAGGTAAAGCAATGCTGCAAGGCTACCGGAAAGCAAAGCATACTCGCTGCATTTTTTTTTTGGCATAACACAGAAATTGCAAGAAAACATTGGATAGTTCATGTAACAAATATTAAGCATGTGTGTCGTCCCCATCTTATTCTACTTTGCATCTATATGTCCAATTTAGTTTTCTTAACAAATCCAAGCCCAAAGAATCATGCGTTAGCAGCAAAAATATATGACCATGTTTAGAGTAATACATAGTCAGAAAGAACAACGTTAAATAATAATTAATGTTCTATCAGAATAAATTCTTGTAAGGACATCAAGAAGGTTACAATTCTTTATCAATGTGGAGGAAGTCCGTCCCGTGAAATGCGTCGTCAATGGTGGGTGGGGCCCCGGTGCTATGAACGCTTCTGGGCAAGGAGGCGTTTTTTTTAATAATGAGCTTTATTACTTAAAAGGTTTAAGTATTACACTCGGCTTCTGCATAACAAGATACACATGGCTGACAAACGAAAATAAAAAAAATAGTTAGCAACATGCCTATTACAATCACATAGATGAGTCAACTGTCGTCGATGGTGCAGCAATCCATAGATCAAGCGGCCATCCATGTGGAGTAATAATATCCCTCGCCACTTTTTGCAGCCGTACACATCCCTTTGTAAAAAGCCCTTGATACTTCACGCGTTTCTAGGTAGCCAGGTTGCTTTTGTCTTCAACGCGGGCGCGGCCAGGAGTGGCAATGGTGCCGCCGGCCAAGGAGGATTCAGTGCTGGTCAAGCGTTTCTTCTGGCAAGGGCTACCATTGGAGGAGGTCAGGGCAGATTGGCCTTCAACGCTGGGGTTGCTTGCACTGTTGAGCATGGACAACGAGTTTACGGCTGTCGTGGGGATGACTCCTGGACCTATCGGGTGAGCCTACCCGGTCCAAGGCCCAAGACCTAGGCCCAAGGTGTCGCACCCGGACTTCTAAAGGATACTCGCCGTTCAGTTGAACAGTAGTAGATTGGATTACGGGGCTTACCGGCACCCGCGTCCTCTTACGAGTAGGCCAACACACGTATGTGTGACAACCAACCCCTATCTGTTCAGCGTCGGCGTAAACTATCCCATAGAAATCAGGATACTTCCGTTGACGTACTTGAAAACATACACACATGGTACGTCAACGGCGTTTGAACAAGTGATATCACAACAGATCTCTACGACCCAAAAGATTGAAATAAGGTGCAAATAGCTCTCACTAGAGCAGAGATAGCAAATACAATCATCCAGAGGACACATGTCCCAACATAACATCATTACATCACAGCGGAAGCATTCAACATGCCTGAGTACATACAAGAACCAAATAGGCCTAAGAGGCCGGAAACGAAAAGACGGAGCCCATCCACGAAGTCTCGGATCCTGCCCGGGTCCGCTATCTACTCGTCAGCAGCCTCGTCATACTCCACGTCGTAGCCACCACGTAGATCTTCGGAAACGTAGTCTGCGGAAACCACAGCCCCAAAGGGGTCAGTACATAAACGTACTGGCAAGCAAGACTCACAGTTCACCAAAGTGTAACCCGTCAACACCAAGCACAGATGCTTTGGGTTCAACGGAAGGAAGGGGATAAAAGGATGCTACAACTGGCTGCTCTAACCAACTACAGAACATACTACAACTTCCGGCTAACAGAAAGGAGATAAGATCGCGTATCGTAACCAACCTATAACTAACTCCAAACAAACCCATCCTGGATCTCGCCCCTTATCCAAAGAAGCAATCCGAGGATAACTCACACAGTTGCAATAATGATGGTTCAGATTATTGTGTCAATAAGCCTATTACTAGTCAAGTTGTTAATCATTGGGTTTAAGGTTGTTAATCATTAGGTTTAAGTTGTCTTGAGTACTTGTTAGCCAGTACTTTCACCAAGTAGTCCATAACCGCGGAAAACACGGCTTCTCGAGAAGATTTATCCCTGCAGGGTGTGCTCCAGTACCCGTACACACTCAAGCCACCAACTAAAAGGAGGAGGGCCTCCCGGCACCATGGCAAGAAGGAGGCAGTTGGGGTGCTAGCACTGACTTGGATTCAGCAGCCAGATTGGGCTGTGGTTTCCACGCCGGCGACCTAAGCCCTCGGTTGACCATCTCTTGCTCTGCCGTTCCGTTGGAGGGTTCTTGCTGTCGTTCCTGCCAGAAGTGGTCTCGCGCCGTCGGGGTCTACGACGCTTCAGAATAATGGCGGTGGTCCTAGGGTTTCCCGTCGCGCGAAGATGAAGATCATGATGTAGGTTCTCTTTGATCAAGCCGGGATGTCGACCGAAAGACTCCGCCGGCAAACTCCCATGGGCAACGCCTGGAGATTGCTGGATCGGTGGAATTCGGTCGCAATGCTCAGTCATCGAAGGTGAGATTGGAGGACTAGCAACGGTGTTCGGAGTCTTTGCATCGATGGGGAACTGGCTTGGAGTTACAAGATTCGTGGCAGCTGTATCTCAGAGGGGGAGACAATATGCGTGAAGTCCAAAGTCCTACCTTTCAGAGTGAAAACCCAAGGTCTGGCCTGAATTTGTTGTGCCTGGTACTGGTCTTCTTGGAGCCGTTGTTTTGAGAGCGAGGATTATCTTGAGGGTGAAAACCCAAGGTCTGGTCTAAATTGGTTGTGCGGATACCGCCAGGACTGTAACTCTGTAGCGGGACTTTTCTTTTTATTTCTTCTTTTTATTGTCTTTCGGCTGTGTGCATCTATTGCGTTGTTGCAGAGGACGGGTGTAATTTGTATCTCCGTGCTATTAATATACTTCCCTTTATCAAAAAAAAAGGAGGACATGACAGTTACACAGATGTCATGGACAACCGAGTGTGTAGCGGGGCCAGGGCGGAAGGGGAAGGAAAATTCGGTGGCCAAAGAAACGTCAGTAGCTGTCAATGCATATTGTTGTGTTGCAATGGCGGGGTAGAAGTCTCTTCTTTGGTCGAAGAATCCGAGCAAGGGTCAAACGTGGAGCTTGCGGAAGCGCCACAGGAAAATGCACTGGGAGGGCACCCGTCGGAGGGAGATGTAGGAAGCAAAGGAACATGCTTGGTTGGTTGAGGCCATTCTCTCCTCATACCCGGGAGGTTCCCTGGCGCAAGCTTGTAGTTGTAGCAGGCACACAGATTGGGAGTCATACAACAAGATCATAGTCACATTGACTTGCTACACACTCTTAATTAACCTTGTAGGACACATGCTAAACGGCGTTAAATCACACTACGTAGTCTCACACGTGACCCATTTAAGACCAATGCACATAAAATAACCTTCAGGTTATTTCACCAACAACCGCCATGTTGCAACAAAGTAGATCCAAAAGCATATTCGAAGGACCAACTTAGTGGTTAATTGTAAAGTTCCATAAAAATCTAACCATCATCACCAGTCCACAGCCGGACCTCCTGCATTTGCATCAAGACTACCCTGACTATCCTTAGTCTGCACTTGATCTTGCAGCGCGGCCTTGTTCCTGAAGGGGAACGTAGCATAGAAAACAAAAAATTTCCTACACGAGAGACACCCGAAAGGCCAAGATCTAATCTAGGAGACGAAGTGCAACGGGCAACGAGAGGGTTAAGGAGAACACATACCCTCGAAGACTCAAAGTGGTACGAGATCAAATCTCGTTGTTGGCGTAGTCGTACTCACACCGATCCCGATAGCGAGAAGATGAGCACCGCAATCCGGCGGTGCATCCGTGATTGGTCACACGTACTGTTGATGACGACCTCCGTTCCCTCGTTCCAGCGGGGCGCGGAAGTAGAGGATCCCTCGGAACTCCAGCAGCACGACGACGTGGTGGTGGTGAAGAATCCCACGGTCAGGGCTTCGCCAAGCCGAAGACCATGAAATGGAGCAGCGGGTGGAGGGAAAGGGAAGTGGCCAAGTGTGTGGAGGAAGGAGAGATCTCACCCTCCTTTTATACGAGAGGGGGGAGGCAGCCCAAGGGGGGTGCGGCCAGCCCCATGGTGTGCCCCCACCTCTTCCCTCATGATGTGAGTGGTCACTCCACTCACACCCACTCATTTTCCTTTAAACCCCACTTAGAAAATCCAAGAGTTTTTTTTCTTTAATAAATCAATAAAACATTTTTATTTCTTTATTTCAGCATTTTTTAATTCTATTAACAAACATTTGCATAAAGCACCTCGAATCATTTTTTAATTCTATTAACAACCATTCGACGAAAAACCCCTTGAACTATTTCAATTTTCCCCGAAACAATTTCGGTGCTGTCCAAAATATTCTTCGATATTCCGTATCCTCTCAAACGCGTCATCGAACCTTAAGTGTGTCACCCTACGGTTCGCGAATAAGATAGACATGATCGAGACTCCTCTCCGATCAATAATCAACAGCGGGATCTGGAGATCCGTGATGACTCCTATATATTCAACGATGACTCTCGTGATCGTGGGAACCAACAACGCCGTGAACTATTCCCTTTGTCTCGCGATATTTTACTTGTCCGAGATTCGATCATTGGTATGAACCATACCTTGTTCAATCTCGGTACCGACAAGTACTCTTTTCTCGTTCCCGTGATATAACATCCTTGTGATCATATCACGTGCTTGCAAGCGGTTTCGATGTGATATCACCGAGAGGGCCCAGAGTATATCTCTCCGTCATTTGGATGGACAAATCCCACTCTTGATCCATGATCCTCAACTAATACTTTCCGAATACTTAACGACACCTTTATAGTCACCCTGTTACGATGTGACGTTTGATGCCATCAAAGTACTCTTCCGGTATCAGTGATTGACATGATCTCAAGGTCTAAGGAATAAGTTACTTCGTATGTTTGATATAACAATGTAAACTAAATGACTTGATCGCATTGCTATATTCTCTTTGGGTATATGTTCATCACATCATTCTTCTAATGACTTGACCCCGTTATTAATAACATCCAATGTTTATGATCAGGAAACCTTGATCATCTATTAATCAAAGAGCTAGTTAAAAGAGAGGCTTTACTAGGAACCATTGTTTGTTTATTAAGCACACATGTATCAACGTTTCCGGTTAATACAATTCTAGCATGAGAAATAAACATTCATCATAAACAAGGAATAAGATAATAACCATTTTATTATTGCCTCTCCGGCATATTCCCTTCAGTCTCCCACTTGCACTAGAGTCAATAATCTAGTCTGTAAGCACTTAACACATATGGCGTACCAGTGTTATTACCATGCTTCGCATGTGGTAAACATTATCAAAAAGATCTGAACCGTTCAGGTCCTATTGTATTTGCATGTTCTTTGCGTCTACACGCATCACTCATTCTCTAATGAGATGGCTTTGCATATATATGGTCAATCCGTGAAACCTTAATTCCTCGGCTTAAACCATTGTCACTAACATTGTGAAAATGTAGCTTCATAGTGTTTAGCAATCTTGGAAACTCACCAAGTTCCGGTGATACCTTAATTCCTCAGCTTAAACTGATGTTACTAACATTGTGAAAATGTAGCTTCATAGTTTCAGCATTCTTGGAATTTCACCAAGTTCAATAAAGAACTCCTTGACACAAAATACGCTTATAATCAGTTGTTAACACAACGATATACTTTAGCCTTTGTTGTAGTATCTGTCACAATATTTTAATTTTGAAACTCTTTCAAATCTAGCATGGAACTTTCTTCCATCCTATTGTCCTACCCTTCATCACATATTTTAATTGAGATAAAATTACTTGAATCAATGACAAGACTATTAGTGTAACATATTACAACTAATATTTTGTCATTACTATATAGGAAAACATATCCTTAGCATTTCTAAAATGACACAAGGATCTCTCCCACTGTTGTCTACTCATCATATGAATTATCCTACTATAACATTTTATAGCATAGGACTCATCTGGTTGTGTACATAGCATGGAAACATGACTTAGAAATCTCAATTTCAATGATGCTCATCATGTGTCAAAACACATGAATCTTGCTCAATTATTTTCCATGTGAAAAGAACTCCTTCTTGCCATTTTCATATTGCCTTACTTCAATATTTCATCTATGTAATTTGGCTCCAATCATATCAGGTGCGTCAATCCATCTTTTATAGATATCGATGCCCAATATCTTCTAAGCCTTTCATCAATATGAAATCGAAAATATTAACCGTGTTAATTTAAAATACATATTTTCCAATCAACCATATGTCATCTACATAAAGTATTGGAAATTTGTCATAGTGCTCCCACTTAATTTCTTGTAACTCTACAAGCATCTTTATCTTTCATGATGGAATCAAACTATTTTGATAACTTCATTAAGGTAAAGATTTCAACTTCGCTATGCTCACTTCAACCATTGAAGTGTGTATACCTTTCTAGCAACCTTTTGAATTTTACAAAACTCTTAGACTGTGTCAAGTACACATCTTTGATCAAACTTCCTCGAGAGGAGAGTTGGTTTTGTTATTCAACATCCATATCATAATATGTAACTTTTTGCTAGAACTATCCGCAAAGACTAAAGCATCACTATGGAAGATCAAAATCTTGTAGTAGTCAACTCTTTGAACTTCGTCGAAAACAACTTTTCGATAAGTACAACTTTTAAAGGATGTAAAATCCATGTCTTTGTTACTATATAGACCCTTTTGCTATCGTTAGGCATCATGCCTATTGAAAGGACTACCAAGTCACATACTTGATATTCATACAAGGATACTATGGCGGATATAATGACTCATAGTCAATTTTACGAAGTCAGGGCCCATCATTTGCTTCCTTTATAAGGTCCAGGTCCTTTTGTTGTCAAAACAACACTTTACACTTAAACCACAAGTTGTTCTAAGTACAAAGTTTTTGGACTTTTCTGGTACAGTTCGCAAACTCATTTGAAGTATCTACAACATTTGTAGTGTCTTCTAGTTAGTCAAAATAGTAAACCCTGGAACAACTTCCAGTGCTGCGCTACTCTTGACATGGTAACGAAGATTCTCTAACCTCGTTGAGTTTGTACTGTGCTCCCACTCACTTGTTTCGCAAGAACTACTTTCTCGAGAAATCAACCCTTTCTGACAAACAACATTTGTCTTTTGGTTCAGTGATAGGAGAAATACCCAATGTTTTATTTGGGATAACCTTACAAACATATATTTATCCTATTTTGGTTGTAAACATTTTACACATGCTATGCATACCAAAACTTAAGAAAAATGACAATTCGGGTCATTACCCAAACCATATCTTATATGTTGTCAATTTCAACGGATCATGATGGTGCTCTTTTCAGTGTAAAAGCGGTTGTCCTTAATGTATAAACTACAAAATTATAATGGCAATTTTATTAATCTTACCATGTCAAACAGGTTTTGATTTTGTCTTTTGAATACTCCAATCTAATGTGGGGTATTCGAGAAATATAAGTTGTAGAACAATTCTGCAACTTCTCACATGTTTTGCTAAACTTGTAACTCAAAACTTTATCCTTTATGATCCAATCATAAATACTTGATTATCTTTTTACATTGATTTTACCTTCATATTAACAACCTTTTGAACCAATTCAAAATTTCAAACTCTGTTCCCTTTAAATAGATATACTCACATATCTACTCAAGTCATCGACAGAATTTTATGAAGGAAAAATTAATCCACCATACATGACTACACATAATGGACTATATACATCAATATGTATAATCTCCACTAAATTAGTCGTCCATTCTACTTTGGCCTATGAACGGAATTTTAGTCATCTTTTGGAAGAGGTCTCACAAGCGTCAATTTATTCAAAATAAAATGACTCCGGAAGTCCATCAATATGGAGTTCCTTCATGTTTTCCTTTCCGATATGAACTAAAATGGTGGTGTCACAATTTAAGTGAAACTCTTCTACGTCTTGCAACGTTTAGCATTCAGTCTTATAGATGTTTACTTTACCAACATGATTTATATTAACATATCCATCAATTATGGAATATGGTCATCGTTTGAACAATCTCATTTGTTCTCACAAAAGACTAGAACAAAATAACAACTTATTAAGTTCTTAAAATAAATCTTGAATGTTTGGTTCGATACGACAATGAACACAATAACACTTTATTTATGTTCTTGTCATAATCGATTCCACATCTATTACTAGTCCTTTTTAGGCCCTTGTATTTCTTGCATTGCGTCCCTTTGTATGACAACTCACACCAACCAATGTGGTATCAAAATACCCAAAAATACTTTGTTAACTAGTAATACATCTATAACTTGTATATCAAGCATATACTCCTGAGCTGGACTTTTCCAGTTATCTTCTTTTCTGCCATATATATTTTTGTAATTCTATTTTCAATATTCCCTTTCCTTTACAGAAGAATCATTAAATATCAAACAATGCTAGTCTTACTAGCTCATTTTCTTTGGCATGTTAGTCATATACTATCACCCATTGAGTCATACTTTGATTTTGATTGTTCTACTAATATCACCATATTAATAGCATTCTTCTAGATTCCACTCTTAGCAATTTCCAAGTAAGGTAAACTACTTTACCCATACTTCTAATCCATCCTATCATAACAATTTTATGATTAAGCTACTATAGCTCGAAGGAAGGGATTTAGAGGATAATTTTTATTTAGCATCCAATTTCTTGGAATATTAAAATGCCTACCATCTTCAATCATTGCATATATTCAGATAATATAAGCAAACATTGTCACGCTAAATTTGCATATATTCAGATAATATAAGCAAACATTGTCACGTTAAATTATACTCAGTCATGTTGCCACAAATAAGTTTCTAGATATCAATATATCTTTCACTTGATTGTTTCTGAAAACAACTCTTTTCAGTTCCTAAATCACTTTGATCAACAAAACATTCTTTTGAAGATAAAGTAATACGAAAGCAACCATGAATCTGGATTCTAAGTAGGAATTATTTGCTCTCTAGATTAATCAATCATTAACCATATGGAGCTAGGTAGGAAATACCAAAAATTTACAATAGGACTCAATTTTAAATTTCACTAATACGGTACAAATATTAAATGGTATTTACCAGATCATAACAGTTATATCTCAATTAACAATCTAAGTGTAAGGTAGTTATGTGGATGCCAATGAATACTACAATTTATGCAAATTCACTTTGATTTGTTGTTCATGATAAATAAGTTCAAGTTAATTCAAAAATTAAACAATGAACTCCCACTCAAAAACAACATCCCTCTTAGTCGTCTTTAGTGATTACACGAACCAAATTCACTACACCAAAACCGATCATCACGTGAGATGATGTAGCTTCAAAGTCGAACATCGACATGTTCATCATATCAGCCATATGACTCATGCTTTAACTTTCGGTTACGTGTTCCGAGGCCATGTCTGTACATGCTAGGCTCGCCAAGTAGAACCGTAGTATTGCGTGTGTTTCAAGGCCATGTCTGTACATGCTAGGCTTGAAAACACCCGTTGTATGCGAACGTTGAGTCTATCACACCCGATCATCACGTGGTGTCTCGAAACGACGAACTTTCTTAACGGTGCATACTTAAGGAAGAACACATTATTATCTTGATATTAAGTGAGAGGGATCATCTTATAATGCTACCGTCGCTATCTAAGCAAAACAAGATGCATAAAAAGGATTGACATCACAGACATCACATGAAAGGATAACGTGATATGATATGGTCCTTCTTGCACTTGATCTCCATCATGTGCATTATGGTATGATCTCAATCATTCCACCGGCGTGGTACCAAGTACCACGGTACCCCAAACTTGATTGTCCATCACTAAGAAGACAACCATATGGATACCTTCCGGTATATCAATAATTTACAAAATAGATCTCATAATCAAATTTGTAATATCAACCATATCACATCACATGCCCAGCAAAAACTAGTTAGACGCTTCTAATTTATTTTTGCATATTTTGCGTGGCTCAGGGCTTTCGAGGATAGAACCGTTCATACCTACGAACATCAACCACAACGTTGATAAACATATTTTTAGCAACCCTTCGTAGATTAGATCTTAACTATAGTAGGAGAAACGGACACCCCCTTAGCCACAAGTGAGACAACTCTCGCGTACATAGTACACGTAAACTTAGTCTGGGGCAGCTTCATCCTACTATGCCACTAAGATCATAAAATACTCAAGAAGACAATAACATGATCACCAACGCCCACATACACCTATGTGTTCTACCCGTACAAAACATCTACGCATAGATCCGGCTCTGATACCACTGAAGGGGAACGTAGCATAGAAAACAAAAAATTTCCTACACGAGAGACACCCGAAAGGCCAAGATCTAATCTAGGAGACGAAGTGCAACGGGCAACGAGAGGGTTAAGGAGAACACATACCCTCGAAGACTCAAAGTGGTACGAGATCAAATCTCGTTGTTGGCGTAGTCGTACTCACACCGATCCCGATAGCGAGAAGATGAGCACCGCAATCCGGCGGTGCATCCGTGATTGGTCACACGTACGGTTGATGACGACATCCGTTCCCTCGTTCCAGCGGGGCGCGGAAGTAGAGGATCCCTCGGAACTCCAGCAGCACGACGACGTGGTGGTGGTGAAGAATCCCACGGTCAGGGCTTCGCCAAGCCGGAGACCATGAAATGCAGCAGCGGGTGGAGGGAAAGGGAAGTGGCCAAGTGTGTGGAGGAGGGAGAGCTCTCACCCTCCTTTTATAGGAGAGGGGGGAGGCAGCCCAAGGGGGGTGTGGCCAGCCCCATGGTGTGCCCCCACCTCTTCCCTCATGATGTGAGTGGACACTCCACTCACACCCACTCATTTTCCTTTAAACCCCACTTAGAAAATCCAAGAGTTTTTTTTCTTTAATAAATCAATAAAACATTTTTATTTCTTTATTTCAGCATTTGTTAATTCTATTAACAAACATTTGCATAAAGCACCTCGAATCATTTGTTAATTCTATTAACAACCATTCGACGAAAAACCCCTTGAACTATTACAATTTTCCCCGAAACAATTTCGGTGCTGTCCAAAATATTCTTCGATATTCCGTATCCCCTCAAACGCGTCATCGAACCTTAAGTGTGTCACCCTACGGTTCGAGAATAAGATAGACATGATCGAGACTCCTCTCCGATCAATAATCAACGGCGGGATCTGGAGATCCGTGATGACTCCTATATATTCAACGATGACTCTCGTGATCGTGTGAACCAACAACGCCGTGAACTATTCCCTTTGTCTCGCGATATTTTACTTGTCCGAGATTCGATCATTGGTATCAACCATACTTTGTTCAATCTCGTTACCGACAAGTACTCTTTTCTCGGTCCCGTGATATAACATCCTTGTGATCATATCACGTGCTTGCAAGCGGTTTCGATGTGATATCACCGAGAGGGCCCAGAGTATATCTCTCCGTCATTTGGATGGACAAATTCCACTCTTGATCCATGTTCCTCAACTAATACTTTCCGAATACTTAATGACACCTTTATAGTCACCCTGTTACGATGTGACATTTGATGCCATCAAAGTACTCTTCCGGTATCAGTGATTGACATGATCTCAAGGTCTAAGGAATAAGTTACTTCGTATGTTTGATATAACAATGTAAACTAAATGACTTGATCGCATTGCTATATTCTCTTTGCATATATGTTCATCACATCATTCTTCTAATGACATGACCCCGTTATTAATAACATCCAATGGTTATGATCAGGAAACCTTGATCATCTATTAATCAACGAGCTAGTTAAAAGAGAGGCTTTACTAGGAATCATTGTTTGTTTATTAAGCACACATGTATCAACGTTTCCGGTTAATACAATTCTAGCATGAGAAATAAACATTCATCATAAACAAGGAATAAGATAATAACCATTTTATTATTGCCTCTCGGGCATATTCCCTTCAGTTCCAGCATCTCCTTCGCAGCCTTGTTTTCATCACGGATACAAGAAAGCTGAGATAAAAACTGGGGATTATAGCATCACTTGTAGAAAAAAAGGCCTTCGATACGCCCCCATTAGTCCCCAAACTTCGCGCCCCGTGACTAAAGGGGTTTTAGTCCCGGGTCGGGAGGAGACCCGCGACAGAAGGTCATGCGTTGTGCGTTGGGAAGCGCGTGGAGGGCATTAATTCCGGTTGGCGTCGCCACCCGCGACTAATGATCCAGTCCGCTGGCCTCCCTGCCTTTAGTCCCGGTTGGCCTGGCCACCCAGGACTAAAGATACGAACTCCTCGACTCCCGCGCGGCGGTTTTATTTCGCGAGCGAGAGGCAGAAGGGCGCCATTGCTATAGTGCGCACCGAGTCTCTGTTTCTTCTTCTCTCTTCTCTTCTCTTCTCTTCTCTTCCCTTTCGATCTTCCTCCACCAAGCACCATGGCTGAAGTTTGGAAGAGATATGGTGTGGCCACACCATGCGGCAAGAGACTCGACGTGTGCTACACCGACAATTGCGAGAGGCTCCCCGGTGCTCTTGCGCATTTGACCGATCTCTATTTCTCCTCTCCCGATCATGAACACCGGTTCTTCGGGCTTGATCTAGAGTATACGGCGGATCAACGGGATGTTGCCGTCATCCAGATTGCGTTCAAGGATGCCGTTTTGGTCTTCCAATGGTCAAGGTAACGCACACGTACAATCTTGCATCTTCGATTTGTTTGTTGCATCTGAAGAATACATGTGTTGCAACATATCTAACCCGTATCAAATTTTTGTTGTTGCAGTAGTTCAAAGCATTCTCCGGCACTTGTCGATTTTCTTGTCAACCAGGGGTATGACTTCTGCAGCGTTGACATCACTCAAGATCGTCAGAAGTTGATGCGCTTGGGTATTGTGATACCTGAAGATCACTACATTGATCTTCAGGACCTTATCCATTTTGATGATTTGTACGGGCAGAAGACCGGGATGGCTCCCATGGCAACTGCCTTCATCCACGAGGGCTACGAAACCATGAAGTCTCGTTTCCCCTCCAGGAATCACAGGTATTGGGAGAAGACCCCACTGGACTGGACCAACGTCAAGTATGCAGCCATAGATGCATACGTTTCCTACGAGTTGTTCCGCATCTACTCGACAGAGCCATAGATGTATGCGTTCGATATATGCATGTGATGGATATCTTAGTATGTAATCGATATCTTAGTATGTAGCTCTTGAAGCATAGCTTGTATTGTGAGACTTATGTTTGTGTTATGTGTGATCGTAAGACTCTATGTTATGAATGTGATATGATTGTGTTTTATTCATGATTGTGATGTCTCTACTCGTATTTTACTCGTATTTTTAATGACTTGGAAAAATTTGCAAAGTGTTGCAAAGTGTAATGGATATTATTTCTATATTAATTCCAAACTCATCCAGTTGGATTTATTTCAAAATACATTTTTGAACTCATTCTAAAAATAATAGAAGAGCCTACTGGTCTTTTTAAGATTTTAAAATGAATTAGTTTTATTTTTCTTAATTTTTTGATATATTATTTGTATTTTTAAGATTTTAAAATGAATTAGTATTATTTTTCTTAATTTTTTGATATATTATTTGTATTTTTAAGATTTAAAAATGAATTAGTTTTATTTTTCTTTATTTTTTAATATATTATTTGTATTTTTAAGATTTAAAAATGAATTAGTTTTATTTTTCTGAATATTTTGATATATTAATAGTATTTTTAGAAATAATACAAATTAGAAAGTTAATGTTTATTTATTTATTCAAAATTATTAATTACATCATTACTTTTGTTTATTAAAAGATTTATTTGAAATTCAAATAATAAAGAAATGTGGCATCAACCAACGTGTTAATAGGATTGATATGATACTTCTATCACATACATGCGTGCGAAACACTTGGATGCGGGACGGGATGGAACTCGGAAGTTAAGCGTGCTAGTGCTAGAGTAGTGGGAGGATGGGTGACCGAGCGGGAAGTTTGACCACGAGTAAGTAATTTGACTAGAGATAATTGTAGTTAGACACTAAGCAAATAATACAAATTCTGAAAAAAAAAGGGAGTGAAAATTTGGAGTGAAAAAAGGGAGTGAAAAATTGGAGTGAAAAATAATTAGAAATCCAAATGAATTAAAGAAATTACGAAACAAAGTTTAGTCCCGGTTCGTGTGGCCAACCTGGACTAAAGGTCCTCCGCCCCCCGGCTCACGCCACCCGCCCACGTGGCCGGGCCTTTAGCCGCGGTTCGTAAGAGGCCGGGATTAATGGGGGGGGGGGGTCTTTAGTCGCGCCTATTTAGTCCCGGTTGCGCGGCCGGGATTAATGGGCCTGGCGAACCGGGACTGTAGGCCTATTTTCTACCAGTGCATGTGGAGAATAAACACTTAATTTTAGCGTTTGCAGTCCGCAATAACAGTGGTAAACCATAGCCAAACAACAAAATTCTAGATTGTTGTTTGGATACTTCATATGATTGTTCGCAAAAGTATAGCAAGACTCACAGCCAGATGGCCGCTGTCAGGCCCATAAAATTCAAAAAAAATGGGTAAACCCCATGCTGTGCATCAGATTGGTACACACAATTTTATTCAAATAAAAGAGTAACCAATGTCATGCAAATCAAGTTATTACAGTTCATTTATCACAAAAAGTGGCCACATAGAGAAGCCACCTAAACATAAGGATCAATAGGCAACTACTGATACCGTAATCTTAGCGAAAAATCAGCAACAATTGTTGAATATAAAATCCAAAACTGATGTTTGAATTACAGTTGTTGAACAGGTTCCAAGGGATCGTATTTACATGTGTAAAACTAATTCCTAATTATCCATCTACTAGTTAACAAATTTTGTCTTCGCACGGGTTTATTGACACTAAACCTTGTGATGTATCATAATATTTATGAGTATATAGGAACTTGAATAGCACAGTGAAAAATCTGAATTGCTCATTTCTTTTGTCGTATGTATTCTTATAGCCATTTATCAACTTAACATGAGTAATAACTAGAAACAAATATGAAAAATATTGTACATCACATATTTGTCTATTTATAAGACCATTTAAACGCGTTTTTTAAATATGGTCACCAGATATTTGGAATCTAAACATGATATATTGCAGGCCGATCAAACTGATCTGATATACTTCCATTTATTTGGAATTTAAACGGACTACCCTTTGGTTACACTAATTTTTCTAATAAAAGTAATATTTTGTCTAGCCTCTGGTTACACTACTTTTGCTACTGTAATTAATATTTCGGCTTCAATTTTCTACTCCTCATTGCTCCATAACAATTAAATTACCACCAAAATAAGATCCAGGAAAAAAAATATAGATCTCTAGAAAAAAAAAGTAGGAGAGGCAAAGCAATGCTGCAAGGCTAACGGAAAGCAAAGCATACTCACTGCATTTTTTTGCATAACACATAAATTGCAAGAAAACATTGGATAGTTCATGTAAAAAATATTAAGCATGTGTATCTCCCCATCTTATTCTACTTTGTATCTGTATGTCCAATTTAATTTTCTTAACAAATCCATGCTCAAAGAATCATGGGTTAGCATTGAAAATATATGACCATGTTTAGGGTAGTATATAGTCAGAAACAACTACGTTAAATACTAATTAATGTTTTCTCACAATAAATTCTTATAAGAACATCAAGAAGGTTACAATTCTTTTTCAATGTGGAGGAAATATGTCCCGTGATGAGGGAATCATTTTGGCTAGAAATCCTTCTCTATACAACCTGAAGAGGCAGACCATTTACCACATAGGCAGCAGGTTGGAGGCCATAGGCAGGGGCGCTTGCCTCGCCAGAGAAATCCAATAATGAATCGGATGACGAGGTTGCATGTTCTTCCTCGATGGCGTCGGCTTACTGCGCTACTCCAAGCTCTATGTCGGGAATTTCCATGGACGAGGTCTTGTAGGGGAGAGCTGAGAGGCGGCACGTAAACTAAAGGTTCGCTCTCCGTCTTGCTCTCCATATTCCTCTTCTGCAGGAGCAATGTCGCCGGTTCAAGGTCGAGCGCATGGGGACTCCTCCTTCTAGTAGGATATGCGGGGTTTCCAACAATAGCCAGGAAGGCGTCGTCAATGGTGGAGGGGGCCGTGGTGCTATGAACGCTTCTGGGCAAGGAGGTGCCATGGGGGCGTTTCTAGGTAGCCATGTTGATCTTGTCTTCAACGCGGGCGTGTCCAACAGTGGCAATGGTGGTGACGGCCAAGGAGCATACAGTGGTGGTCAAGTCTTTGTTCTGGCAGGGGCTCCCGTTAGAGGAGGTCAAGGCGGATTGGCCATCAATGACGGGGTCATTAGCACTGTTGAGCATGGACAGCGAGGTTACGGCCACGACAATAATGGCCTTGGGAATCACCATTCCGATCAAGGAAGGTGTTTTTCTAGAGGGCTATGGCCAGTTTGCACTTGGAGGAGCTCAGAGGAAGGGGGCAACCATGGGTGCTGCTCATGTCGTAGCTCAAGAGAGTGTTCAGCCGATTTTTTCTGTTGCACCTACCACGGATGTTGTGGCGGGGGTTGACGGTGGGAAGACGGTTTTCTATGAATGGGTACGTCGCATAGAAATAAAAAAACTAGGGTTTTGGGCAAAATAACGGGTGTTACCGCCACATCCATGGCATATTTTGTTAAAAGTGTCCCATATTGCACACAAAAATGCATCCTGTAAGCATGGAAAATGTTGACAAACAAATGTTTCCTTTTCATTATACAAAAATCCATTTTCCATTTTCCACCACAATAAGGACCAACAACAAATATGTTGCAAAACTTGAGAGCCATAATTTTAATAAAATATTGGGCCATGGTATATGCACAAATAACCAATTTGTTTACTCTTAACAGGTTTCCATCCACCTCGTTTGAAAAACACATATTTCTGCTGATTCAGTTGGAAACTGGTCAAATTTGAACTACATGTACATCGTAATTCGCTCATGATTTTTTTGCAAAAATCATTTTTAGGTACATAACCTACCTATTTCATCACAGATACACCAAGAGTTTCTCAATATGCAACCCATAGCTATGAAGATACGTGCTCACTGTGTTGGCTTCATTTTGAAACTGGCATAAAAAATGAGACAAATCCAAAAAAAATCAAAATGATGTAAGACCTTTGCGTTGTGTCATTATATATATCCTAATATTCACCAATAATAATAAATTTGGAATACGACAGTTATATTCAAAAGGTGTTCAAAAAAATGATTTATCCGCTCCGAAGATTAACTACTAGGAAAACAGTTATAGGAGTAATCATACCCGTGACGCACCACATGCTTGGTGCGTCACGGCTATGTACCCGTGGCGCACCACACACCAGTGGGCCTCGGTGCGTCACGCCTAAGGCCCTAGCCGTGACGCCCCAAACATACTGTGCGACATGGCTATAGGTGGGTGCTGGGCGATAGGGGGCCTAAGTGCATAACCGTGGGCAAAGATAGCCGTGACGCACCATATGTTTGGTGCGTCATGGGTATTGCAATAGGCGTGACACACCAAACATATGGTGCGTCACGGCTAAGGTATCCACCGAAATGTTCTGTCTCAAATACTTTTTTAATAAATTTTGAAATTTGAATTTCGACTTTCTGAGCAAAACTTCATTAACAAAAGTAAAATGGGCATAACTTTTGCATACGATGTCGGAATTTAAAGTTCAATATACCAACGGAAACTAGAGAAAAAAAGGAACTCAATATCACGGGCCTTCGGCCTGTGAGCCTTTTTTAGATTCTCCGAATTCCGAAAGAATAAAAATTTATTTGAGACAGAAACTTTTTGAATAAAAAAAATAAAAAAAAGATAGGCGTGACGCACCACATGTATGGTGCGTCACGGCTAACTCTGGGCAGGATTTTTGAATTTCGAACCCGGGAGAGGCCCCCCACCTATATATACTCCCCTTATTCCTCCTTCCTCCTCTCTTCTCCATTCCTCTCTCATTTCTTCTTTCTCCTTCCTCCACTCTCCATTCTCTCTTCTCCCTTCCTCCTCCTACCACCACCACCACCACCACTAACACCACCACCACAACTACTACCACCATCACCACAACCACCACCACCACCACCTCACATCCATTCCGGTGACCACATCCTCGTGTCCACTCCGACGACCTCTACTCCGGCTGCCACCTCCTCTCCCGTGACCTCCTCTTCTTCGACCTCCTCCACTACCGCAGCCACCTCCTCTCTGGCGTCCTCCTCCACTACCATGGCCATCTCGTCTCCGGCGGCCACCTCCACTCCGGCGACCACCCTCCACTCCGGCCTCTCTGTTTTCGTTTTTCAAAATTTCAAAATTTTTGGCGGCCAGATCCAGATCTGGATCTGTCCCTCCTTTTTTTTTTCATTTCAAAATCAATAGCCGTGACGCAACAGGCATGAGGTGCGCCACGGGTAACCAAACATGCGGTGCGCCATGGGTAAACGAGATAGCCGTGACGCACCAAAATGTGGTGCGTCAAGGCTATTTTAATAGGCGCGACGTGACAGGCGTGGCGCACCATGGTGCGTCACGGGTATGCAATTTTGGTGCGTCACGCATTAGCCTTTTCCTAGTAGTGATTCTAGCGTTTCGGGCCAAATAACGGGTGTTATGGCCACATGCATGACACAATTTGTTAAAATATGACCATAGTGCATACAAACATATATCTTGGAAGCACGGACAACGTTTATGAACCAAAAAAAATCATTATGTAAAAAAAATCCATTTTCCAAGTCAAAAAATTGGTTTTTTTTGTGAAAGACCAACCACAAATATGTTGCAAAACTTGAGAGCAACATTTTTCTAAAATACTAGACCATGTTATATGCAAAAATAATAAAACCACACTTTTATACATATGTTAGGGAACCACCTAGGTTTAGGGGGGATCCGGTGCTCCGGAGCCCCCGCATCGCCTTACCCTCACCCTGTTGACCAAAAGTCAACTATGACGTCTACCCCTTTCGTGGACATCGGAAGGGTGTTGCCAAATTTTGTGTGCTTCGTTGTATTAGGGTAGTCCACAGAAAGATGGAAAAAACAAAATGTATCCTAACTTGTCATGTGATTCCATCCAATTGACCCGAAGGGTGAGTTTCAAGTTTTTAGTGCGGAGTCTTACTAGCGAGTATGTGATGTCGGTGAAACTGGTCATGCCTCGAATTTGGATCTTGGATCTATCCACTCACACCACACTTTTATAAATATGTTTGGGAGCCACCTAGGTTTAGGTGGGATTCCGGCGCTCCTCAGCCCTTGCATCGCCTTACCCTCACCTTGTTTACAGGAAGTCAACTATGACGTCTACCCCTTTCGCGGACGTTAGAAGGGGGAGACCAATGTTTTTTTACTTCATCGTGTTAGGATAGGGCATAGGGAAATGCGGTACCCAGTGATGGCACTTTGGTTATCATTAGGGTACGTACCCTTTATATTATTTAGTTCAAAAAATAAACTAATTTTGTGATGACGTCATCATTTTGGAAAACTTAGTTAATTTTTTGAACTATAGAGTGTAGAGGATACCCTAATGGTGACCCACTGCCATCATTAGCAGTACCAAAATTTGGCACAAATTGTCACATGATCCCATCTAGTTGACCCGAAGGTGGAGTTCCGAACTTTGACTATAGAACTTTACTAGCGAAGCGACTAAGTGATGTCGACGAAGGAACAGTAAAATAAAAAATTTAGAGCAATGGACGTTTTTTCTTGGTTGTGTTACGGTATGACATAGGAACAATAAAGTCCTAAATTTATCCCAACTTGTCACAAGATTCATTCTGGTTACCCCGAAAAGGGGGTATCAAGCGCAAGTGGAGAACCCTTACTAAAGAGTAAGTGATGTCAGTGAAGCCGGTCAAACTTTAGAGTTGGATCTTAGTTGTTTCAGCCTCCCACCACAACTGTATACATATGTTATAGAAACACCCTAACTGAGTTGGGATTCCGATGCTCCAAAGCCCTTGCATCGGCCTTACCCTGACCAGGTTGAAAAATAGCCAACCGTGTCATCTACCCCTTCCATGAGCATCAAAAGTGGGTAGACCAATGGGATTTTAAATTTGTTGTGTTAGGATTATTCCATGCTAACACGCATAACCAACGTTTATCCCAAGTTATCACAATATTTAATTCGGCTGACGCGAAGGGGGGGGGGGTTGAGTTTTAAGTTCAGAAACTTTCTAGCGAGTAAGTGATGTTTGTGAAGACGGTCACGCCTTGGAGTTGGATCTTGCCTATTTCCACACTCTCCCTCCCCCCTTCCCGCACATAAACAAATGATAGGGTTACACCTAAATATATGTAGAATTTGTATGCTTCGAAATCGTGCATTGACCTTACCCTGACCCCGTGGCCTAGAAGTCGATACCGCCGTCCATGCCCTCGTGGTAAAAAAAAATAGAACATGAAAAAAATACACCCGCATTGGACTTACCCTAAACCATACTTTTAGGTAAAAAAATATCTTAATTTAAGTACATTAAAAAATATACACAATATTTATGCACGCGATAATTTTTTAAAATTTTATTATTATTTTTTGGCTACATAAAAAAGAGCAATTTTTAATACATTCCAATTTTTCACTTTAGTACTTTGTCCACAATTCTAATATTTATTTAGCCTGGAATGTTTTCTTTTCATGGAAAATTTTCATATATGTAGATATGTGCATCCAAGAAAAAATTATTTGAATTGTTTAGTAACCCTAATTTATATTTTCGTTTATTTTTGCACAAAACCTCACTATGCACCAAGTCTGTGTTTTTCTAGTATGGTAGTATTGGTTCATTTAGTACTCACGTAGTCACGTACACTGTTCAAATTGAGTGAAATAGAAACATGCATGTGCTTTAGACATGAATCAATAATTGTTCGAGTGTGTAGCAGAGTCGCATTGTGCGAGCGAGTTATTTGTGTGGAAAATGATTTTTTATTCAATAAAAAGGAAAACTTCCTCTGTCAACATTGTTCGTGCTTCCATGATGCATGTTTGCGTGGAATATAGGCACATTTAAAGAAACTATGCCATGGATTTGGCCATAACACCCGTCATTTGCCCAAGAACCTTACAATGTTCGGAGGAGACAACTTAATTTTGTGAACACATTTTTAACACAATTTTCATATTCCAAGTTTATTATTTTTGTTGTTGGATACTAGAACATATGTAATGACACCACGCGAAGCTCTTGGATCAGTTTCCAACTGAATTGGCAGAAATTTGTGTTTTTCAAAAGAGCTGGTTGGAAACCTTTTTATAGGAAAAAATTGGTTATTTGTGTATATAACATGGTATAGTATTTTCAAAAAATTGATCTCCCAAGTTTTGCTGCATATTGTGGTAGGTTCCTCACAAACAAAACTCATTTTTGACACTCCGAAATGGAAAATGTTTTTTATTCAGTAAAAAGGAAAACTTCCTGCGTCAACATTGTCCGTGCTTACAAGATGAATGTTTGTGCAGAATGTGGGCACATTTAAACAAAATATGGCATGGATTTGGCCATAACACCCATCATTTGACGCGAAACCCTACAATGTTCGGAGGAGATAGCTTATTTTTGTGAATACAATTTTAACACAACTGGCGCGAAACCCAAGTTTATTATTTTTGGTGGATACTAGAACATATATAATTACACCACGCGAAGGTCTTTCATCATTTTGGGTTGTTTTGAATTTTCTGGACTTTTCTAAGCCGGTTTGAGGAGAAAGTCAAGACGGCGGGCATGACCGTTCGTAATTAGGGGTTGAATATTGAGATACTATTTGTGTATCTATGATGAAATAGTTAGTTATGTATCTAAAAATGACATTTGCAAAAAATCACGACCAAACTATGAGATACATGTACTCCCTCCGTCTCAAATTAAGTTTCACAAAGTGTGACAAAAGTGGATGTATCTAACACTAAATTATGTCTAGATACATCCACTTTTGTCAAACTTTCCGACACTTAATTTGAGACGGAGGGAGTAGTTCAAATCTGACCAGTTTCCACCTAAATCGACAGAAAGATGTTTTTTTTCAAAAGAGGTGGATGGAGACCTTTTTATAGGAAAAATTGGTTATTTGTACATATAACATGGTCTAGTATTTATAAAAAATGCATCTCCCAAATTGTGCAACATATTTGTGGTTGGTCCTACACAAAAAAAAAACCATTTTTTGTACTCGGAAAATGGAAATTGGATATTTTTAAATGAAAAGGAAAATAATTGTTGGTTTGCAACTTTAAAAACCTAGGTCTATGTTTGTTTTCAATACAATCGTGCTCCACTTTTCCATGGTGGCACATTCCAACATGGTTTGCTAATTTGGTTCCCAAATTTGGCATGTTTTTTTCACGAACCCTAGTTTCGACACCTAATTTAGTTGGATGAGCATAGCCCATACAATAAACACATCACTTAGAAAAGTTCTATACATGATAAAAAAATTATATGGATGTCATATTTGAATTTCTCTCGTTTTTCTAATCGATATGGACTTATTATTTGTCAAATTTCGATTTACGGATTTATAGATGTGAATTATTCAATATTAAATAGAAAAGTCAAAAATGTTAATTATTACTCCCTCCGATCCATAAAAAGTGTCGCTCATTT
Source organism: Alopecurus myosuroides (assembly GCA_028641055.1). Taxonomy (NCBI): domain Eukaryota; kingdom Viridiplantae; phylum Streptophyta; class Magnoliopsida; order Poales; family Poaceae; genus Alopecurus; species Alopecurus myosuroides. The sequence goes on from CM054060.1 coordinate 394,865,405, forward strand.
GGTACTAAGTTAGTACAAACTTTGTACTAAGTGAGCGACACTTTTTATGGATCGGAGTGAGTAGTTAAATTCAACATTATATGAATTTAAGATTATTATTAGTTATTATTTTTATTTAAATAATTGTTTGAATTCACAAAATAAAATAGTGTGACATGATGGTACAATGGTTAACAGGATCGATTGGATACTATTGTTTCTAGGCAGCTCACATGGAATAAACTACGAAGTAAAGCGTGCTGGGGATAGAGCAATCTGAGGATGAGTGACCGATCAAGAAGTGTTAATATAAGTGAGTAATTTAGATTAAAATGAAAAATTGTTAGAGACAAAGATAAATGTGTGTATAGTGTGATTTAGTGGTTAAACAAGTGAAATAAAAAAATTGCAGAATTTTTTTTTTATTTTTTTTTAATATTCGGCCTACCTATACGCCGACGGCTTCCGCGTCAGCGTAGCTCAGTTTACGCTGTCGGCTTTTATACGCCGACGGCCACCAACCTATGCCGACAGGGGTAGACGCCGACGGGGCATACGCCGACGGCCACCGTCGGGCTAGCCCTACGCCGACGGGGATCATCTATACACCGACGGGCGTCCCGTTGTTTAGGAAAAATCCAACTGAGAACACCAAATCTTTCCAACTGAGGATCCAGAACTACAGTTAGCTTTGTATGTTAACCTGTGCCTACCCTTCCTATGCAAACACTTGCCGGCGCCCATATGTCCCCTAAAATAAAAAGCCCTATCTTGTATCTCAACAAGGCACTACCATTGTTTATCCTTTAACATTTCTATTAACCACAAGACCTGTGATGAACGATAGCTATCTTATAGATGCTCGAATCTGGCAAAGCCATCTCAACTGGAAAGAGATGGAGTGACGTTTTAAGTACCCAACTACAACTGGGCATTATTTTCATCTCGTGTTTCTCTTATAAATTCATTGCCTTCACAGATCGGGACACGTATATGTGTCGTTAGTAGTTTACTAGTGCACGGGTGACATTAACTACAACTTGGTAGGTATGGAAGCCACGGTCTTATTCCTTACCACACATATAGAAGAATGCTTGTCCCATTTCACCCGTGCCGTTTCTCTCGATGTTCATGATTGACGACAAGCCACTTCGCAAAACGAGCAACCAGGACCCCCCCCCCCCCCAAAAAAAAAACCCTCCTCCGCCCTCACGCTCATCACCCCCGAGGCAGCGGCACGCCGCCCATCTTTCCCCAGTCTTGGCCCCGCGTCGATCGGAGCGGAGTCCAGGCTCATCCCTTCCCAGCGTCGATTTATTGTTATCTTTACTATTAAGTTTACTGTGGTGATGACGCGTACTCACGCATTTAAGAAATTACTGGAAAATGCCGCCGCAACAACCCGCTAAAGTTGATACTATTTTCGTGCGCAAATCTCGATCCACAACTATTTCTATCGCATCCTATCCTTCCTTCCTGCGCGTGATAATCAGCTAAACAAGGTGCTTGTGCGTGATAATCTGTTGCACAGATTACTAATCTCACGAACTAACACACATGCGTTCCCTCCTGCGCGTGATAATCATCTAAACAAGGTGCTTGTGCGTGATAATTTGTTGCACAGATCACTAATCTCACGAACTAACACACATGTCACATGCCGGACCGACTCTCCACCACTCAAGCCCAACCGCCTCGGCTGCATCTTCCTCTTCCTCGCTGCACGTACGAACGGAGAGAGGCGATGGAGTGGAGACACAAAATGTTTTCCGGTCGACGCACGAACCCCGCCGTGGGCGCACAGACGCCCTAGTCTTTTCCTCTCTTCGGCACATTCTGATACACGAAGTACACACACTAGTGGAAACAACCCCTCTCGTCCAGGGGGCCGGGGGGCAGCTGTCCCGGTTGCAACCAAATCCGGGACAAATGCCCTGCATTGGTCCCGGTTCGTGCGCCCGGGGCAACAGGAATCGCCTGGGCGCATTGGTCCCGGTTCGTGGGGGGCTTATCGGTCCCGGCTCGTGCCACGGACCGGGACCAATGCCTAGCCACAGGCCACGTGGCACGCGCATGACCTGTTGTCCCGGTTCAGTCCACGAACCGGGACCAATGCCCCCTTCCCCTATATATACTGCCCCAGCCCCCCCCCCTCCTTCCATCTTTTTTTTTTGCTTGGAGGTGTGAGAGAGTGTGGTGTTGCTGTTTTTTTTTTACTATGCACACGAGGTGTTCGACGAAATTCCCGAGACACACACAAGCTCACTGAAAATGGTTTCTTCGACCGAGGTTAACAAATTATCTTTTTCATCTGTAACTGATACATAAAAAAGTATTATTTGTCGATGTACTGTGGTTATCTCTGTATTAATATGTATTTTGATAAACTTAATTATATGATGCAGATGGATGCACGGCAGCGATGGATGTACGGTGACCGACGCACCTCCGAGTATATGGCAGGCCTGAATGCATTTCTTGCTGTAGCTCAGGCGAACAAAGATAATGGCTTCATGTGTTGCCCATGTGTTGATTGTCGGAACGTCAGAGAACATTCTTCCGAAAGAATCCTTCACGGCCATCTACTTCGGAGAGGTTTCATGCCCAGCTATAATTGCTGGACCAAGCATGGAGAAAGAGGGGTTGTGATGTAATACGATGAAGAAGAAGAAGAAGATCCTTTGTTCCCTGAATACGACGATACTGCAATGGAAGAGAATGCAGAAGAAGGAGGTGATCAAGAACATGCATCAGAAGAGCCCGATGATGATCTTGGCCGAGTTATTGCTGATGCAAGGGAAGACTGTGAAAATAGATTGGAGAGGTTGAAACTGGACAACATGTTACAGGATCACAAAAAATTGTTATACCCAAATTGCGAAGATGGTAGCACAAAGCTCGGTACCACACTGGAGTTGCTGAAATGGAAGGCACAAAACGGTGTGACTGACAAGGCATTTGAGACTTTACTTCAACTAATGAAGCCAAAACTTCCAAAGGATAACGAATTGACTGAGAGTACGTACGAAGCAAAGAAAGCTCTCTGCCCTCTAGGATTAGATGTGCAGAAGATACATGCATGCATTAATGACTGCATTCTCTTCCGCGGTGAGATGTACGAGAATTTGGATGAATGTCCGATATGCACAGCACTGCGGTATAAGATCAGAGCAGATGATCCTGGTGATGTTGACGGCGAGCCCCCCCGTAAGAGGGTTCCTGCTAAGGTGATGTGGTATGCTCCTATAATACCACGGCTGAAACGTCTGTTTAGAAACAAAGAGCATGCTAGGTTGTTGCGATGGCACAAAGAAGACCGTAAGAAAGATGGAAAGTTGAGGCACCCCGCCGATGGATCGCAGTGGAGAAAGATCGAGAGAGACTTTCCAGACTTTGCAGGAGAGGCGAGAAACTTATGGTTTGGTCTAAGTACAGATGGCTTTAATCCTTTTGGGGAGCAGAGCTCCAGTCATAGCACTTGGCCTGTAACTCTATGTATGTACAACCTTCCTCCTTGGTTGTGCATGAAGCGCAAGTTCATTATGATGCCAGTTCTCATCCAAGGCCCGAGGGAACCTGGCAACGACATTGATGTGTATCTAAGGCCATTAGTGGAAGAACTCTTAGAACTGTGGGGCAAACCAGGTGTACGTGTGTGGGATGAGAACGAACAAAAGCCATTTGACCTACGGGCGTTGCTTTTCGTGACCATCAATGATTGGCCAGCTCTTAGTAACATTTCCGGTCATACAAACAAGGGATACAATGCATGCACACACTGTTTAGATAAGACTGACAGTGTTTTTTTGGATAAATGTAAAAAGGTTGTATACCTGGGGCATCGTAGATTTCTTCCGATCAAGCATCCCTTAAGGAAAAAAGGAGGGAAGCATTTCAGAGGTGAGGCAGATAACCGAAAGAAGCCTGAGCTCCGTAGTGGTAATGATATATTCGATATGGTCAAGGACCTAGAAGTAATCTTTGGTAAGGCTGCTGGCAGCCAACCAGTTCCGTACGGCCCTGATAAGCGGGCACCCATGTGGAAGAAGAAATCTATATTTTGGGAGCTACCCTATTGGAAAGTTTTAGATGTCCGGTCTTCGATCGACGTGATGCACGTGACAAAGAATCTATGTGTCAATCTGCTATGCTTCCTGGGCGTGTATGTGAAGTCAAAAGATACGCCTGAAGCACGGGAGGACCAGCAACGTATGAAAGACCCAAGCAACAAGCACACAGATACAGGGCGCCATTCCTTAAGCAACTACGCTCTTACTAAAGCAGAGAAGGAAATATTCTTTGAAGTCCTTTACAGTATCAAGGTTCCGTCTGGCTTCTCGTCGAATATAAAGGGGATAATAAACATGGCAGAGAAAAAATTCCAAAACCTGAAGTCTCATGACTGCCACGTGATTATGACGCAATTGCTTCCGATTGCATTGAGGGGGCTTCTACCGGAAAATGTTCGAGTACCCATTGTGAAGCTATGTGCATTCATGAACGCAATATCTCAGAAGGTAATCGATCCAGAAATTCTGACAAGATTACAGAGGGATGTGGTCCAGTGTCTTGTTAGTTTTTAGTTGGTGTTCCCACCATCCTTCTTCAACATTATGACTCATCTCCTTGTTCACCTATGTGAAGAGATTCATATTCTCGGTCCGGTCTTTCTACACAATATGTTCCCCTTTGAGAGGTTCATGGGAGTCTTGAAGAAATATGTTCATAACCGTGCTAGGCCAGAAGGAAGCATCTCGAAGGGCTATGGAACAGAGGAGGTCATTGGGTTCTGTGTTGACTTTATTCCTGACCTTAAGACAATTGGTGTTCCTGAATCGCGACATGAGGGGAGACTGAGGGGAAAAGGAATGCTGGGAAAGAAAACAATGATACCTAGGGACGGGCATTCTTTGACCAAAGCACACTACACAGTTCTACAAAATTCTATGTTCATGGCTACGTATGTCGAGGAACACAAGAATATTGTACGGTCTGCAAACCCGGGGAAGGATGACTCATGGATTAAACGCGAACACATGGAGACTTTCGGAAGTTGGTTGCAAACACGTCTTATAAATGACACCACTGTTGAAGATCAGCTATACATGTTGGCAGGGTCACCATCTTCGACTATTGGGAGTTTTCAAGGGTACGAGATAAATGGAAATACATTTTACACGAGCTCCCAAGATAAGAAGAGCACCAACCAAAACAGTGGTGTCCGCTTTGATACAACAAACGAGAATGGAAAAACTGACACATACTATGGTTACATAGAGGAGATATGGGAACTTGACTATGGACCTTATTTTAAGGTCCCTTTGTTCAAGTGCAAATGGGTCAACCTGAATGGAGAAGGGGTAAAGGTAGACCCGCTTTATGGAATGACAATAGTGGATCTCAACTGTATTGGTTACAATGACGAACCATTCGTTCTAGCCAATGATGTGGCTCAGGTCTTCTATGTGAAGGACATGTCTTCCAGACCGAAGAAAAGAAAAAATAAGGGAACAATTTCATCATACGATGAGCCGAAGCGTCACATAGTTCTCTCAGGGAAAAGAAACATCGTGGGAATCGAGGACACGACAGACATGTCAGAAGATTATAATAAGTTTGTTGAAATTCCACCCTTCACAGTGAAATCTGACCCCACCATCCTGTTAAATAATGAAGATGATCCATGGTTACGGCCGAAGCGATCATAAGCAAGGGACACGAAGAAAATTCAGAAGACTAGATAGGGATGTTGTTGGTGATGTGTAATAATAAACGTGGAATACATGATCATAGTTCTTATAACGTAGTATGAACGAGATTTTGTTAACCAAAATGATATTTATACATATTATGTGATTATGAATGGAGTAGGTGCAAGTTTGACCAATAATTTGTATTGATCGGTCAAAAGCGGGCAAGCATTGAGTGCTTGACAGCTATGACCAGTCTGACTTCATTATTATTCCAAATGAAAATGAGGCCCTAGCTCCAAAAAGTGTATGGGTGGAAATTTCCAGAAATTTGTATGACATAGAGCCGGAGTTTGTGGATTCTAAGCACTTCTGTGCAGCTGCTCAAGAAAGAGGCTACATCCATAATTTGCCAATTGAGAATAACAAGGTTGCCCCTCTAGAGCCAGATGAGATGGAATTTTTACTCGGTCTCCCAAGAAACCACACAAGGGGAGTCGCGAAGAGAGAGAGGTACAAATCTCTTGGCAATTCATTCCAAATTGATACTGTGGGTTGCTACTTGTCGGTGTTGAAGAACATGTTTCCCAATGGTGTTAATGTGGTGTCCTTATTCTCCGGTATTGGAGGAGGAGAGATAGCTTTGCACAGGCTTGGCATCCACATGAAGGCAGTGATTTGAGGTTAGATAGGTGAAGTTAATAGGAGGATTTTGAGGGGTTGGTGGGATCAGACACAAACTGGCACTTTAATTGAGATTGCCGACGTGAAGTCTCTCACTAATGATAGCGTACACGGAATGCAATTTATTCCAAATTGATACTGTGGGTTGCCACTTGTCGGTGTTGAAGAACATGTTTCCCAATGGTGTTAATGTGGTGTCCTTATTCTCCGGTATTGGAGGAGGAGAGATAGCTTTGCACAGGCTTGGCATCCACATGAAGACAGTGATTTGAGTTGAGATAGGTGAAGTTAATAGGAGGATTTTGAGGGGTTGGTGGGATCAGACACAAACTGGCACTTTAATTGAGATTGCCGACGTGAAGTCTCTCACTAATGATAGCGTACACGGAATGCAATTTATTCCAAATTGATACTGTGGGTTGCCACTTGTCGGTGTTGAAGAACATGTTTCCCAATGGTGTTAATGTGGTGTCCTTATTCTCCGGTATTGGAGGAGGAGAGATAGCTTTGCACAGGCTTGGCATCCACATGAAGATAGTGATTTGAGTTGAGATAGGTGAAGTTAATAGGAGGATTTTGAGGGGTTGGTGGGATCAGACACAAACTGGCACTTTAAGTGAGATTGCCGACGTGAAGTCTCTCACTAATGATAGCGTACACAGAATGCAATTCATTCCAAATTGATACTGTGGGTTACCACTTGTCGGTGTTGAAGAACATGTTTCCCAATGGTGTTAATGTGGTGTCCTTATTCTCCGGTATTGGAGGAGGAGAGATAGCTTTGCACAGGCTTGCCATCCATATGAAGACAGTGATTTGAGTTGAGATAGGTGAAGTTAATAGGAGGATTTTGAGGGGTTGGTGGGATCAGACACAAACTAGCACTTTAATTGAGATTGCCGACGTGAAGTCTCTCACTAATGATAGAATTGCATAATCTTGAAAAAACCTTTGCCTTGATCGTCCAAGATGTCCCAGTAGTGGTGCTCAGCGCCTTGTCTGCATGTTTCGCAGGACATGCCCATTTTACAGTGTAGAAACATCTACAGAAAAAAGCAAACATCTGTAAACTAGGCAGAGGAGAAGTAGAATCAGGTAGAGAAACATTAGAGCCGATGAGAAGTACAACCTGCTTTATTCTACCACTATTCTAGAATCTTGAAAGCCGTTAAGTCATCTACAACAAGTCTGATGGTTTTTCTGTTGTAGACGAAAATCTCAAATTCACCGTGTCAATAAGGTACAATTCGCTTTGCAATAGTTTCAATAGTTAGAATAATTATTTAGTTAAACGAAAAATGGATTTAAATTAGTTTTGCAAATTCTAGCATTTTTCATGTTGGAATTTTTGTCAAATTTGGAAGTATATAGAAGTTGTTAATGTGCAAACTTAACATTTTTCAAATTTTTGCGCTAAAAAATTTTGGGCGCGCAGGGGTGGCACCGAATTTCGAAATTTGTTTTTGGTCCCGGGCCGTGGTACCAATCGGGACCAAAGGGGCTCTAGTCCCGGTTGGTGGCACGGGCCGGGACTAAAGGCCCAGGTGTATAAAAAGCGCGGCCCTCGCCGAGCGGACACTCTAGGGGCGGGTACGAGTGGATATGGCTGGGCGAAGCCCTGCCGGCCGGCGACGGGAACAAGTGGACAGATCCGCCGGCGTTCCACCACCGCCGGCGGGGATAGGGTAGGGACACAGTAGACTACGGGGAACACAACTTATATTTAAAATAAGGCCAGGGGCCTTGCTTACATAGGGGCGGCGCGGCCACAGGCGGCCGGCCGTGCTTGCATAAGGGGCGGCGGTGCGGCCACAGGCGGCCGGCTGTTTCTTGGGGGGGGGTAGCTAGGGGCGTTGTCTATATAGAATAGGGGGGCGGCGCGGCCACAGGCGACCGGCGCCGATCTAGTCGTCCTCGTCGTCGGAGAGGTTTACATAGGGGGGTGGCTGCCACAGGTGGACAGCTCCTCCTCCGGCGACCCCGGCGCCCAAACGCCGCCGGTCCAGGCCCATCTCATGCCATACTCCAGGCCTGGTGGGAGCGGCTGCGGCTCCGGCATGTCCTCGGACGCCTCCAGCTCGGCGTTCCTCGCCTGCCACCAGGGGATGGCAGGCTCGTTAGGGGGTGGCGGCGGCGGCGGCATGGCGGCAGCGGCGGCGCGGGCGGCGGCCACGACCCGCTCCCAGCGCTTGACCTCGTCCTCGACGAGTGAGCGGCGGGAGGCCTCGCAGGCATCCTCCATGGCGGACTGGAGCACGGGGTCCTCCTCCCCGGAGAAGTCCTCCGGGATTCCTCGAGGAGCCACAGCTCCCTCTCCCGGCCGGGCGGTGGCGGCGGGTAGTCCTCGACGTCCACCTCGTGGGGGGCGGGGATGAAGGAGCGCCGGCGCAGCTCGTGCTCCTGCTCGAGCCAGGCGGCCCAATAGGGGGAGCCGCGCGCGTACATCCGCTCCCTGCGGGCGGTGGCCGTCAGGAGCTCGCGCCGGCGGTCGACCTCCTCCAGCAGCGCCTGGCCGGTCGGGACCGGCTGCACAGGGATCCGCTGGGGGTTCAGGTGCCAGCCGTCCGGGAGGTGGACGTCGGCATAGAACACCGGCGTGGCGTTGTTCCAGTGCCACTCGGCCTCGTCCACCCGGACGTACCGGCGGAACCGCTTGCCCTTGGGCGCGGCGTTGGGCGGCGGGCGTGCAGCCGGAGGTGGCGCGGGGACGCGCGGCGTCCCGCCGAGGCGGACACCTCCAGGGCCGTAGCCAAAGGCGTCCGCCGGCGATGGTGGGACGCGGCCGGCGCCGCTCGAGGAGTCGTCATTCCTAGGGCGCTTGCCGGAGCTGCTGCCGGAGCCGCTGCCGAACCAGCGGGACATGGTGGCTTTGCCTTGGGAGCGGCCGGGGTGAATGGGTTGTACGGGCGGCGGGGGGCCTTTATAAAGGACCCGGGGTGGGCTGGCATGCCAACCGGCGGCCTGGACGTGGCGACGGTTGCAGGCGGCCATGAATGCGGGGCAGGGAGCCGAGGCGTGGCGGCGGTTGCAGTGGCACGCGCGCGTGGGGAAGTGGGGGCGCGGGAAGCCGAGGCGGGGCGGGAAGACGAGGCGACTGGCCCTTTGACCGTCTTGTAGTATTAATCTAAGGGACCAGGCGAGCTAGCCAACGGCCGCTGGCCAGTGGCCCCTTCGAACCATTGACTGACCACGCTGGCCAGTGGGCCCGTTGAAATCGTTGACTGACCATAATAAAAGACGTGGGGCCAGTGGGCCCTTTTGACAAAAAAAATGTGACCTGTGGGCTTAAAAAAAGACGCGGGCTTGGACGCGGTTGGGGAAGGGGAGGCCGGCTCGGGATTGGGAGACAGGAGCCCAAAATAACGTGGGGCCTGGGCGCGGCGGAAAAATGAACGATTATTTTTTTTTTTGTCAAAAAAGTTTCCATCCCGGTCCCTTGAACGAACCGGGACGAACTCCCTGGCCCAGGTTCGCCACGTGGCCTATCCTTACCATCCCGGGTCCTGGCACAACCGGGACCAATGGGACGGGCCATTTGTCCCGGCCAGCCCATCCCGGTTGCACAACCGGGACAACTGGCCCTTACGACCCGGGACAAAAGGCCATGTTTCCACTAGTGACAGATGGTTATATAGGCTGAGCACGCACGCACAACGTGCTCCAGTCTGCCCACGCACGATCTGCTTGCCCGGCCACGCGTAGAGCGCGCTCTAACATGCACAACGCGGCCAACTCCTAACAGATCGCATCGACCTCACACTACGCATAGCCTCTTCTTCCTCGGCGACAAACGCCATCTTCTTTGCGATCGTCCTGCGCACGTACGCATGGCGATCCAATCTTCTCATACGGGAGCCACCTGCTCATCCGTGAGACCTGGGCGCGCTTACGCCGGTTGGCACCATGCCGGACTCGACTTGGCGCACAAACGCTGGTCACCACCGTGCCGTACTTGACCTGAACGCGCTCACGCCGATCGCCATGGTGCCACTGGGGCCTCAACCGCCGTGCAGCACCTCCATGCTTGCCGCTGCGACGCGCACCTCCATAGGCCGACACATGGCCCGGAGCTCCCGCACGCTGGCACCTCCGCGGCTTCCGTGCTCTTCGCGGACTCACCGCTTGCCACGGCCACCGCGCCTTGTGGCTCTGATACCAAATGTTGGTGCAGCACCTCGGCTGTACCTTCCTCTTTCTCGCAGCACGAACGAACGGAGGGAGACGATGGAGTGGAGACACAAAACGTTTTCCGGCCGGCGCATGAACGCCGCCGTGGGCGCACAGACGCCCTAGTCTTTTCCTCTCTTCAGCTCATTCTCATACACGAAGTACACGGATGCTTATATAGGCTTCCCACGCACGCACAACGTGCTCCACTCTTCCCACGCACGATCTGCTTGCCCGGCCACTCGCAGCGCGCGCTCTAACGCCCACGACGCGGCCAACTCCTAACAGATCGCATCCACCTCACACTACGCACGCGGCTCACTACAGACTAAATCCACAACACACACGTCACGGTTTAGTGGCTAACAATGCAGCCACTGCTCTTACCGCTTCCGACGCGCGTGCATCTTGCCGTAGGAGAGAGCAGTCCCGGTGGCTAGGCATGTTGGGCTGATGCCATAGGACGCCCACTAGGCTGCTCAACAACCAGTCTTATGGCTACACCATCTCTCTCTTTCCTCGGTCTCCTCCTTGGGCAACGTAATCCATGGAGGGGATTGTTACAAATAGGCGCAGCAAAAAATAGATCAACCAAGAACACGAACACAGATTTTTACGTGGAAACCCTTGCGGAAGAAAACCACGGCACGCACAAAGGCGTATCACTATAATTGAGAGGAGTATTACAATACACGAGAGGAGAAACCCTCTACGTGATAATCTGGTGGAGATCTCTCTCTGTCTCGCTCTTTTTCTCTCACAATCTATTCTATGACTACCTCGCACTATATATTGGGGCAAACAACTCTTTTTCTTGGCGGACACGAAATAGTGTTGTAGACATGCTATGTTTAGCACTGTTGTCTTGCCGTAGTCGGTTAGGACTCCAATCGTAGTACAACACTTGTATGGGATTCAGAACACAATAAAATAACACTCCACCTTGAGACGAAATCCCGTACAATCATCATAGCTAGTATCAACTCCTCAATTAAAGTCATCACAAGGAAACCTTGCGCCTTGAAACGTCCATAGGACTTATAAACTTCTCATGAAGTCATATTGAACAAATCAATCGGTAGGTCGTCGAGAAAACACACAACTGTCAACAAAGCAGACATACGAAACTTGGTGAACTCCCAATAAAAGTGTGAGTCTGTGCCACTGACCTTAAAAAACTGAAACTACTCCATCACCCATAAGTCATCATATCTCTTGTGGTGCATAAACGAGCGCATAGCTCATAGTGCAACATCTTGATGCACACCGCACTGTGAAGACCTCATCTCATGGAATCTCAACATGCTAAAAAACACATAGCACAAATCTCGGCAAACAATACTCATGCAAGAGCATCTTGTACGGAGCGTATCACGTACACCAAAAACTTCCGTCTGAAAAATCCATGACATGGTAAAAAACTGTCCTTGTGGAACAACTGTCGGATGAACAAAAATTCCTTAACATGCAATGGAGCAAACTCTGCATTAGACCCCTCTTAAGAGCAAAGACAACTTAATTGCACTGAAACACAACAATACTAAATGTTGTAGTATCTAGCAGAAAACACATCTCCTCTTGCACCACAACTGATCATCATCATGAACATAAAAAACAGAATAAAATCTTCACATGCATAACAGCAAAAATCTTTGGAGAGCAAAGTGGCTACCAACAGGCTTAATAATTGCCTCCTCTTTAAAAAAAATCTTCTGATAAGTGAACTGTCTTTTTCAAATAAACTGCAGCAATTTATTTGCATCCATTATATCCAATGGGCAATAATCTCAAAAACTCCACCTCAAATAAAAAACCATATCAAGTGCATCCTCATAATCGGCTTGCGCCAATAATTGCTCGTATCTTGACTTCCATATGGAAATCCTTATGTCACACTCCAACAATGAAAGTTTGTACTTCATGATAATCATGAGCAAATAATATTTGTGCACAAAGTAGTACAAGCCAGAAAATATCCAGAAAGAACTTAACTTAGCGGAAACAATAAACCTGAAAAATAGCAACTTGGATTCTCTTGTTGTGTGCCCGTAGCATGTCGAAGATCAATGAATTGATCTAGTCTTCAAGTGATGGCAGCAGCCCAGCAGAGCTTGTCTCCTGGGAAAATGGTCCGTATATGCATGGAAAATTAGGATCCAAAACTTGATTTCCCTTTTCACATGGAGTTGGAGCAGCGTAGCATCACTCGTCGGGACTTTCTTTTCCAGCGATCATGTACTTAAGGCTAGGTGATCACACATATTGTAGCTTCCTTCGAATCGACTAGAGACGGAGACGAATAAAGCAACAGTGCCACCGCAGAACATTATCTCCTCCAGACGCAAATAGTCTTTTGCTTATCCGTGAGTAACGATCTCGGCGGGTTGGAGCGACACGATCGGACGCAACATCTGGATCCTCACAAGGAATTGATACCGAATAGAAAACAACGGCCGATCGGAAAACTTGCGACGAAGGATCCGCAAAGGCGGCGCACAGGACGCGGCCAGAACTCCAGATATCCGATCCTGCGAGATTACGGCGCAGGATCGTCTTGGTGCAGTTGCACGATGCTGCGAGATTACGGCGGTTGATCCAGTTGACATTGTGCGGTGCTGTCCGGGACCGCAGCGGAAAGTCTCCTGGGCAGCGAATCAATCTTCAAACCTGAAGCTCTGATACCACTTGTTACAAATAGGTGCAGCAAAAAGTAGATCAACCAAGAACACGAACACATATTTTTACGTGGAAACCCTTGCGGGAGAAAACCACGGCACGCACGAAGTCGTATCACTAGAATTCGGAGGAGTATTACAATACACGATAGGACAAACCCTCTACGTGCTAATCTGGTGGAGATCTCTCTATATCTCTCTCTTTCTCTCTCACAATCTATTTTATGAATACCTCGCACTATATATTGGGGCAAACAACTCTCTTTCTTTGCGGACACGAAATAGAGTTGTAGTCATGCTATGTTTAGCACGGTTGTCTTGCCGTAGTCGGTTAGGACTCCAATCGTAGTACAACACTTGTATGGGATTTGGAACACAATAAAATAACAGGGAGAAGCATCAAGGACTCAAAGGAATCCAGGACCGCATGGCTCGTTTTTTTACGGGTGAAGGACTGAAGGGGCGTGGACAGAGAAGCAGTGGTGGTCATGAAGACGATGAAGATGTCCGACTTCTTCTCCGGCCCGACGGAGGCAGTGACGATTTCTGGATGGGGTCGCTGCTTCTTCGGAGACCCTAACGGACGACAACGGAATGCATGACACCCTCGACTACATCTGGTGTGGTGCCATGGCCTGGTAAATGATCGCGCCGCTCGAGCTCTCTTAGGTAGCGGCCCCGTCCGCGGCCAAAGCCGCCGCCCTCTTCACATTTGAAGCTTCCTATCTTTATTAAAACCTTTTGATTTACTTAGAATGATAACCTCCATCCAATAATCGAGGGACAAAAATATATTTTCTTTATAGGCTTATACCAACTTCTACTTAATGTAGGAACCAACAGCTAACATCAAAGGGAATGTATTTCCAGAAAAAAAAGGGAATGTGTAAGAGAAGTGTATGCTTCGGATCTCAGTGTTGAAACACATCAAGAGCACGACATGCACATTGAGCAGCTCAAACTGTGCATTTTCTACCTGAGTGGGAAAACATTCGCTTGCATAATGTCTACATGTTTGGTGAGAAAATAAACTTGATAATCCGTAGCAACGAGCGGGCAGTCAGCTAGTCATATCCCCAATTTCCTGATTAGTTAGTACAATTGAAGTGTCTAGTAGGATCTAATATAATAATTTACTTATATACTATATTCTGTTATTTTGGTGTGATACAAATTCATATATTCTATTATTTTGGTGTGATACAAATTCATATACAACTACTGACGAGCAGAGCATAGGGACGGGTATGTGTAATTCACGCCATCATTCCGCTTCAAGGGTTCCTTCCAGGTAAAAAATCTGTGATATTTGCCACATTAATAAACGAGTAAAACCCTATTAATCCAAGATTATACATCTTTTTTTTGTTGAAGGTACCGTCTCCATTTCGAAGTGTTCTTACCAATAATTAGTGGTGGCATTGTGAGTCATTATTAAAACAATTGTATTTTAGTGACTGAAAGTAGTATATTCTCTACTTCTGTTATGTGGTATTTCTAAGAGCCGTATACACACTATACTAATTGTGGTTCTTTCAAATACCTCAACGTTGAACTATCTCAGTCCGGATTCTCTGACTTACCAACCCTGCCTTTAGCCTGACTTGGAGTACCGACGTGCGGGTCCCACCACATGTGGGTCCCATCTGTCAACACTAGTAGAAAATCTCTATAAGTTTCTTCCTCTAGTTCCCAATACACTTGTAGAAACTAGGCCTTCCATACGCCCCCATTAGTTCCCAAAATAATCGACCCGCGACCATAGGGGTCTTTAGTCGCGGTTTGGGACAAGACCCGCGACCAATAGTCTGGGCCCAGCGCGCTCGGTCCACAGCTGGCGGACTGGAGGGGCTTTAGTCCCGGTTGGCCAGACCAACCGGGACTAATAGGTCCTCAGGCTGGCCCCAAGGCCTTTAGTCGCGGTTGTCCAGGTGAACCGGGACTAAAGGCCCATCCCTATATAGGATTCAGCTCGCTGCACTTTGCCACATTTGGTGGCACTTCTACTCACAATATTCACAAGGGGTGGTGGGTTTGCTTTTGGTTCCTACTATGCACACAAGGTGTTTGATGAAATGCCCGATAGCATGAAACTCACATGATATCAATTGTCCGAGCCGCACTTGAGCGTTTTCATTTATTTTACCTCCGGGATCGCGGTTAGCAACTTGAACCTTTCATGATTTGTATTATTTCCAGCTAGTTAGTTTAACAAATGCATGATGGTTAATTATATACTTTATATAATAATAATGCAGATGAATCGGCAATGGATTTACGGTAACTGACTCTCCGGCGAGTTCACTACGGGTTTGAAAGATTTCCTCGTAGTGGCAATTGCGAACAAGCAGCGAGGTTTTATTATCTGTCCATGTGCTGAATGTAAGAATGAGAAGTGTCACTCCTCCTCAAAAGTCGTTCACATGCACCTGCTTTGGCACGGTTTCAAGCCAAGCTATAATTGTTGGACCAAGCATGGAGAAAAAGGGTTAGAATGGAAGAAGATGAATAAGAGGATGATATCGATTTCAACTATCATGACGCTTTCGGTGATACTTTCATGGAGGATGATGCTGAAGGTGGGGAAGGGTTTGGTGAAGGTGAAGAAGAGGCACATGATGAGCCCGCTGATGATCTTGGTCGGACCATTGCTAATGCACGGAGACGCTGCGAAACTGACAAGGAGAGGGAGAATTTGGATCGCATGTTAGAGGATCACACGAAGTCGCTGTACCCAGGATGCGACAATAGTCTGAAAAAGCTGGGTTGCACACTTGATTTGCTGAAATGGAAGGCACGGGAAGGTGTAGCTGACTCATCATTTGAAAATTTGCTGAAAAAGTTGAAGAATATGTTTCCGAAGAATAACGAGTTGCCCGCTAGTACGTACGAAGCAAAGAAGGTTGTATGCCTTCTAGGTTTAGAGGTTCTCAAGATACATGCATGCATTAACGATTGCATCCTCTACCGCGGTGCATACGAGAATTTGAATGAATGCCCTGTATGCACTTCATTGCGTTATAAGATCAGAGGCGATGACCCTGGTGACGATGTTTAGGGCGAGAAACCCAGGAAGAGGGTTCCCGCCAAGGTGATGTGGTATGCTCCTATAATACCTCGGTTGAAACGCCTATTCAGGAACAAAGAGCATGCCAAGTTGTTGGGATGGCACAAAGAGGACCGTAAGTCCGACGGGGAGTTGAGACACCCCGCTGATGGAACGCAATGGAGAAAGATCGACAGAGAGTTCAAAAATTTTGCAGCTGACGCAAGGAACATAAGATTTGGTCTAAGTACTGATGGCATGAATCATTTTGGCGAGCAGAGCTCCAGCCATAGCACCTGCCCCGTGACTCTATGCATCTACAACCTTCCTCCTTGGTTGTGCATGAAGCGGAAGTTCATTATGATGCCAGTGCTCATCCAAGGTCCGAAGCAACCCGGCAACGACATCGATGTGTACCTAAGGCCATTAGTTGATGAACTTTTACAGTTGTGTGGCAGACCTAGTGTACCTGTGTGGGATGAGCACAAAGAAGAGGAATTTGACCTACGAGCGTTGCTTTTTGTAACCATCAACGATTGGCCTGCTCTCAGTAACCTTTCGGCACAGTCAAATAAGGGATACAAAGCATGCATGCACTGCTTACATGAGACTGAAAGTGTATTTTTGTATAATTGTAGGAAGAACGTGTACCTGGGTCATCGTCGATTTCATCCCCGAAATCATAACGTAAGAAAGAAAGGCAAGCATTTCAACGGCATGGCAGATCACTGGCCGAAGCCTGCGGAACATACTGGAGTTGAGATATTTGATATGGTCAAGGATTTGAAAGTCATCTTTGGAAAGGGTCCTGGCGGACAATCAGTTCCGCTGGGAGTTGACGGGCACGTACCCATGTGGAAAAAGAAATCGATATTTTGGGAGCTACAGTATTGGAAAGTCCTACATGTCCGCTCTGCAATCTACGTGATGCATGTTACGAAGAATATTTGCGTGAACCTGCTAAGCTTCTTGGGCGTGTATGGGAAGACAAATGATACAAAGGAAGCACGGCAGGACCATCAACTTTTGAAAGACCCAGATGACCGGCATCCGGAATGGTTTCAAGGTCGTGCCAGCTACGCTCTTACCAAATAAGAGAAGGTCATTTTTTTTGAATGCCTGTGCAGTATGAAGATCCCGTCTGGCTTCTCGTCGAATATAAAGGGAATAATAAACATGGCGGACAAAAAGTTCCAAAACCTGAAGTCTCACGACTGCCACGTGATTATGACGCAATTGCTTCCGATTGCTTTGAGGGGGCTCCTACCGGAAAATGTTCGAGTAGCCATTGTGAAGCTATGTGCATTCCTCAATGCAATCTCTCTGAAGGTAATCAGTCCAGAAGATCTACCACGGTTACAGAACGATGTGGTCCAATGTCTTGTCAGTTTCGAGTTGGTGTTTCCACCATGCTTCTTCAATATTATGACGCACCTCCTGGTCCACCTAGTCGAAGAGATTTCCATTCTCGGTCCTGTATTTCTACACAATATGTTCCCCTTCGAGAGGTTTATGGGAGTATTAAAGAAATATGTTCGTAATCGTGCTAGGCCAGAAGGAAGCATCGTAAAGGGCTATGGAAATGAGGAGGTAATTGAGTTATGTATTGACTATGTTCCTAACCTTAAGCCGATTGGTATTCCTCAATCGCGGCACGAGGGGAGACTAAGTGGAAAAGGCACGATCGGAAGGAAATCAACGATATGTATGGAGGGTCATTCTATGACTGAAGCACACCACACAGTTCTACAAAATTCGAGCTTGGTGGCTCCGTACCTTCGAGCAACACAAGAATATTTTACGCTCGGACAACCCGGGGAAGCCTGAATCATGGATTAGAAAGGCCCACATGGAGACTTTCGGCAGTTGGTTGCGAAAACATTTAATGAATCACAATGATGTTGGAGATCGGCTGTACATGTCGGCCAAGACACCATCTTCGACTATAATGACTTTCCAAGGGTACGAGATTAATGGGAATACATTTTACACGATCTCCCAAGATAAAAAGAGCACCAACCAAAACAGTGGTGTCCGCTTTGATGCAGCAACCGAGATTGGGCAAAAGGTCACATATTATGGTTACATAGAGGAGATATGGGAACTTGACTATGGACCCTCCTTTAAGGTCCCTTTGTTCCGGTGCAAAGGTTCAAGCTAACAGGAGGTGGGATAAAGGTGGACGAGCAATACGGAATGAGAATGGTGGATTTCGACAATCTTGGTTACCTTGACGAACCATTCGTCCTAGCCAAAGATGTCGCTCAGGTTTTCTATTTGAAGGACATGAGTACCAAACCGAGGAAATGGAAAGATAAGAAAACAATCAGTACATCATGCGATGATCCAAAGCGCCACATTGTTCTTTCAGGAAAAAAAAACATCGTGGGAGTGGAGGACAAGACAGACATGTCAGAAGATTATAATATGTTAAATGATGAGGATGCTCCATGGATAGGGCCAAATCGTAAGAAAGCGGGGACACAAGGGAAGAATTGATGTGTAATAATTTATTGTACCAAAAAAATTTGAATGGATCATGTGAATTATATTTGAAGGGAATATGCCCGAGAGGCAATAATAAAATGGTTATTATCTTATTCTTTGTTTATGATGAATGTTTATTTCTCATGCTAGAATTGTATTAACCGGAAACGTTGATACATGTGTGCTTAATAAACAAACAATGGTTCCTAGTAAAGCCTCTCTTTTAACTAGCTCATTGATTAATAGATGATCAAGGTTTCCTGATCATGAACATTGGATGTCATTAATAACGGGGTCATGTCATTAGAAGAATGATGTGATGAACATATACCCAAAGAGAATATAGCAATGCGATCAAGTCATTTAGTTTACATTGTTATATCAAACATACGAAGTAACTTATTCCTTAGACCTTGAGATCATGTCAATCACTGATACCGGAAGAGTGCTTTGATGGCATCAAACGTCACACCGTAACAGGGTGACTATAAAGGTGTCGTTAAGTATTCGGAAAGTATTAGTTGAGGATCATGGATCAAGAGTGGGATTTGTCCATCCAAATGACGGAGAGATATACTATGGGCCCTCTCGGTGATATCACATCGAAACCGCTTGCAAGCACGTGATATGATCACAAGGATGTTATATCACGGGAACGAGAAAAGAGTACTTGTCGGTAACGAGATTGAACAAGGTATGGTTGATACCAATGATCGAATCTCGGACAAGTAAAATATCGCGAGACAAAGGGAATAGTTCACGGCGTTGTTGGTTCACAAGATCACGAGAGTCATCGTTGAATATATAGGAGTCATCACGGATCTCCAGATCCCGCTGTTGATTATTGATCGGAGAGGAGTCTCGATCATGTCTATCTTATTCGCGAACCGTAGTGTGACACACTTAAGGTTCGATGACGCGTTTTAGAGGATACGGAATATCGAAGAATATTTTGGACAGCACCGAAATTGTTTCTGGGAAAATTGAAATAGTTCAAGGGGTTTTTCGTCGAATGGTTGTTAATAGAATTAACAAATGATTCGAGTTGCTTTATGCAAATGTTTGTTAATAGAATTAACAAATGCTGAAATAAAGAAATAAAAATGTTTTATTGATTTATTAAAGAAAAACTCTTGGATTTTCTAAGTGGGGTTTAAAGGAAAATGAGTGGGTGTGAGTGGAGTGTCCACTCACATCATGAGGGAATAGGTGGGGGCACACCATGGGGCTGGCCGCACCCCCCTTGGTCTGCCTCCCCCTCTCCTATAAAAGGAGGGTGAGAGCTCTCCCTCCTCCACACACTTTGCCACTTCCCTTTCCCTCCACCCGCTGCTCTATTTCATGGTCTCCGGCTTGGCGAAGCCCTGACCGTGGGATTCTTCACCACCACCACGTCGTCGTGCTGCTGGAGTTCCGAGGGATCCTCTACTTCTGCGCCCTGCTGGAACGAGGGAACGGAGGTCGTCATCAACCGTACGTGTGACCAATCACGGATGCACCGCCGGATTGCGGTGCTCATCTTCTCGCTATCGGGATCGATGTGAGTACGAATACGCCAACAACGAGATTTGATCTCGTACCACTTTGAGTCCTCGAGGGTATGTGTTCTTCTTAACCTTCTTGTTGCCCGTTGCACTTCGTCTCCTAGATTAGATCTTGGCCTTTCGGGTGTCTCTCGCGTAGGAACTTTTTTGTTTTCTATGCTACGTTCCCCTTCAGTGGTATCAGATCCGGATCTATGCGTAGATGTTTTGTACGGGTAGAACACATAGGTGTATGTGGGCGTTGATGATCATGTTATTGCCTCCTTGAGTATTTTATGATCTTAGTGGCATAGTAGGATGAAGCTGCCCCAGACTAAGTTTACGTGTACTATGTACGCGAGAGTTGTCTCACTTGTGGCTAAGGGGGTGTCCGTTTCTCCTACTATAGTTAAGATCTAATCTACGAAGGGTTGCTAAAAATATGTTTATCAACTTGTGACAAAGCCCTAAGCCACGTAAAATATGCAAAAATAAATTAGAAGCGTCTAACTAGTTTTTGCTGGGCATGTGATGTGATATGGTTAATATTACAAATTTGATTATGAGATGATCTATTTTGTAAATTATTGATATACCGGAAGGTATCCATATGGTTGTCTTCTTATTGATGGACAATCAAGATTGGGTGCCATGGTACTTGGTACCACGCCGGTGGAATGATGGAGATCATACCATAATGCACATGATGGAGATCAAGTGGAAGGAGGACCATATCATATCACGTTATCCTTTCATGTGATGTCTGTGATGTTAATCCTTTTTATGCATCTTGTTTTGCTTAGATAACGTTGGTAGCATTATAAGATGACCCCTCTCACTTAATATCAAGATAATAATGTGTTCTTCCTTAAGTATGCACCGTTAAGAAAGTTCGTCGTTTCGAGACACCACGTGATGATCGGGTGTGATAGACTCAACGTTCGCATACAACGGGTGTTTTCAAGCCTAGCATGTACAGACATGGCCTTGAAACACACGCAATACTAGGGTTCTACTTGACGAGCCTAGCATGTACATACATGGCCTCGGAACACGTAACCGAAAGGTAAAGCATGAGTCATATGGATGATATGATGAACATGTCGATGTTCGCCTTTGAAGCTACATCATCTCACGTGATGATCGGTTTTGGTGTAGTAAATTTGGTTCGTGTAATCACTAAAGACGACTAAGAGGGATGTTGTTTTTCACTGGGAGTTCATGGTTTAATTTTTGAATTAACTTGAACTTATTTATCATGAACAACAAATCAAAGTGAATTTGCACAAATTGTAGTATTCATTGGCATCCACATAACTACCTTACACTTAGATTGATAATTGAGATATAACTGTTATAATCTGGTAAATACCATTTAAGATTGGTACCGTATTAGTGAAATTTAAAATTGAGTCCTATTGTAGATTTTTGGTATTTCCCACCTAGCTCCATATGGTTAATGATTGATTAATCTAGAGAGCAAATAATTCCTACTTCGAATCCAGAGTCATGGTTGCTTTCGTATTACTTTATCTTCAAAAGAATGTTTTGTTGATCAAGGTGATTTTGGAACTGAAAAGAGTTATTTTCAGAAACAATCAAGTGAAAGATATATTGATATCTAGAAACTTATTTGTAGCAACATGACCGAGTATAATTTAGCGTGACAATGTTTTCTTATATTATCTGAATATATGCAATGATTGAAGACGCTAGGCGTTTGAATATTCCAAGAAATTGGGCGCTAAACATTATCCTCTTAATTCCTTCCTTCAAGCTATAGTAGCTTAATCATAAAATTGTTATGATGTGATGGATTAAAAGTATGTGTAAAGTCGTTTACCTTACTTGGAAATTGCTAAAAGTGGAATCTAGAAGAATGCTATTAATATGGTGATATTAGTAGAACAATCAAACTCAAAGTATGACTCAATGGGTGATAGTATATGACTAACACGCCAAAGAAAATGAGCTAGTAAGACTAGCATTGTTTGATGTTGAATGATTCTTCTATAAAGGAAAGGGAATATTGAAAATAGAATTACAAAAAGATATATGGCAGAAAAAGAAGATAACTGGAAAGTCCAGCTCAGGAGTATATGCTTGATATACAAGTTATAGATGTATTACTAGTTAACAAAGTATTTTTGGGTATTTTGATACCACATTGGTTGGTATGAGTTGTCATACAAAGCAAACGCAATGCAAGAAATACAAGGGCCTAAAAGGAACTAGTAATAGATGTGGAATCGATTATGACAAGAACATAAATAAAGTGTTATTGTGTTCATTGTCGTATCGAACCAAACAGTCAAGATTTATTTGAAGAACTTAATAATTTGTTATATTGTTCTAGTCTTTTGTGAGAACAAATGAGATTGTTCAAACTATGACCATATTCCATAATTGATGGATATGTTAATATAAATCATGTTGATAAAGTAAACATCTATAAGACTAAATGCTAAATGTTGCAAGACGTAGAAGAGTTTCACTTAAATTGTGACACCAACATTTTAGTTCATATCGGAAAGGAAAACATGAAGGAACTCCATATTGATGGACTTCCGGAGTCATTTTATTTTGAATAAATTGACGCTTGTGAGACCTCTTCCAAAAGATGACTAAAATTCCGTTCATAGGCCAAAGTAGAATGGACGACTAATTTAGTGGAGATTGTACATATTGATGTATATAGTCCATTATGTGTAGTCATGTATGGTGGATTAATTTTTCCTTCATAAAATTCTGTCGATGACTTGAGTAGATATGTGAGTATATCTATTTAAAGGGATCAGAGTTTGACATTTTGAATTGGTTCAAAAGGTTGTTAATATGAAGTTAAAATCAATGTAACAATATAATCAAGTATTTATGATTGGATCATAAAGGATAAAGTTTGAGTTGCAAGTTTAGCAAAACATCTGAGAAGTTGCAGAATTGTTCTACAACTTATACTTCTCGAATACCCCACATTAGATTGGAGTATTCAAAAGACAAAATCAAACCCTGTTTGACATGGTAAGATTAATAAAATTGCCATTATAATTTTGTAGTTTATACATTAAGGGCAACCGCTTTTACACTGAAAAGAGCACCATCATGATCCGTTGAAATTGACAACATATAAGATATGGTTTGGGTAATGACCCGAATTGTCATTTTTCTTAAGTTTTGGTATGCATAGCATGTGTAAAATGTTTACAACCAAAATAGGATAAATATATGTTTGTAAGGTTATCCCAAATAAAACATTGGGTATTTCTCCTATCACCGAACCAAAAGACAAATGTTGTTTGTCAGAAAGGGTTGATTTCTCGAGAAAGTAGTTCTTGCGAAACAAGTGAGTGGGAGCACAGTACAAACTCAACGAGGATAGAGAATCTTCGTTACCATGTCAAGAGTAGCGCAGCACTGGAAGTTGTTCCAGGGTTTACTATTTTGACTAACTAGAAGACACTACAAATGTTGTAGATACTTCAAATGAGTTTGCGAACTGTACCAGAAAAGTCCAAAAACTTTGTACTTAGAACAACTTGTGGTTTAAGTGTAAAGTGTTGTTTTGACAACAAAAGGACCTGGACCTTATAAAGGAAACAAATGATGGGCCCTGACTTCGTAAAATTGACTATGAGTCATTATATCCGCCATAGTATCCTTGTATGAATATCAAGTATGTGACTTGGTAGTCTTTTCGATAGGCATGATGCCTAACGATAGCAAAAGGGTCTATATAGCGACAAAGACATGGATACTTATCGAAAAGTTGTTTTCGACGAAGTTCAAAGAGTTAACTACTACAAGATTTTGATCTTCCGTAGTGATGCTTTAGTCTTTGCGGATAGTTCTAGCAAAAGGTTACATATTATGATATGGCAGTTGAATAACAAAACCAACTCTCCTCTCGAGGAAGTTTTATCAAGGATGTGTACTTGACACAGTCTGAGAGTTTTGTAAAATTCAAAAGGTTGCTAGAAAGGCATGCACACTTCAATGGTTGAAGTAAGCATAGCGAAGTTGAAATCTTTAGCTTAATGAAGTTATCAAAAGAGTTTGATTCCATCATGAATGATAAAGATGCTTGTAGAGTTACAAGAAATTAAGTGGGAGCGCTATGACATATTTCCAATACTTTATGTAGATGACATATGGTTGATTGGAAAATATGTATTTTAAATTAACACGGTTAATATTTTCGATTTCATATTGATGAAAGGCTTAGAAGATATTGGGCATCGATATCTATAAAAGATGGATTGACGCACCTGATATGATTGGAGCCAAATTACATAGATGAAATATTGAAGTAAGGCAATATGAAAATGGAAAGAAGGAGTTCTTGTCACATGGAAAATAATTGAGCAAGATTCATGTGTTTTGACATATGATGAGCATCATTGAAATTGAGATTTCTAAGTCATGTTTCCATGCTATGTACACAACCAGATGAGTCCTATGCTATAAAATGTTATAGTAGGATAATTCATATGATGAGTAGACAACAGTGGGAGAGATCCGTGTGTCATTTTAGAAATGCTAAGGATATGTTTTCCTATATAGTAATGACAAAATATTAGTTGTAATATGTTACACTAATAGTCTTGTTATTTATTCAAGTAATTTTATCTCAATTAAAATATGTGATGAAGGGTAGCACAATAGGATGGAAGAAAGTTCCATGCTAGATTTGAAAGAGTTTCAAAATTAAAATATTGTGACAGATACTACAACAAAGGCTAAAGTATATCGTTGTGTCAACAACTGATTATAAGCGTATTTTGTGTCAAGGAGTTCTTTACTGAACTTGGTGAAATTCCAAGAATGCTGAAACTATGAAGCTACATTTTCACAATGTTAGTAACATCAGTTTAAGCTGAGGAATTAAGGTATCACCGGAACTTGGTGAGTTTCCAAGATTGCTAAACACTATGAAGCTACATTTTCACAATGTTAGTGACAATGGTTTAAGCCGAGGAATTAAGGTTTCACCGATTGACCATATATATGCAAAGCCATCTCATTAGAGAATGAGTGATGCGTGTAGACGCAAAGAACATGCAAATACAATAGGACCTGAACGGTTCAGATCTTTTTGATAATGTTTACCACATGCGAAGCATGGTAATAACACTGGTACGCCATATGTGTTAAGTGCTTACAGACTAGATTATTGACTCTAGTGCAAGTGGGAGACTGAAGGGAATATATATGCCCGAGAGGCAATAATAAAATGGTTATTATCTTATTCCTTGTTTATGATGAATGTTTATTTCTCATGCTAGAATTGTATTAACCGGAAACGTTGATACATGTCTGCTTAATAAACAAACAATGGTTCCTAGTAAAGCCTCTCTTTTAACTAGCTCGTTGATTAATAGATGATCAAGGTTTCCTGATCATGAACATTGGATGTCATTAATAACGGGGTCATGTCATTAGAAGAATGATGTGATGAACATATACCCAAAGATAATATAGCAATGCGATCAAGTCATTTAGTTTACATTGTTATATCAAACATACGAAGTAACTTATTCCTTAGACCTTGAGATCATGTCAATCACTGATACCGGAAGAGTGCTTTGATGGCATCAGACGTCACACCGTAACAGGGTGACTATAAAGGTGTCGTTAAGTATTCGGAAAGTATTAGTTGAGGATCATGGATCAAGAGTGGGATTTGTCCATCCAAATGACGGAGAGATATACTCTGGGCCCTCTCGGTGATATCACATCGAAACCGCTTGCAAGCACGTGATATGATCACAAGGATGTTATATCACGGGAATGAGAAAAGAGTACTTGTCGGTAACGAGATTGAACAAGGTATGGTTGATACCAATGATCGAATCTCGGACAAGTAAAATATCGCGAGACAAAGGGAATAGTTCACGACGTTGTTGGTTCACACGATCACGAGAGTCATCGTTGAATATATAGGAGTCATCACGGATCTCCAAATCCCGCTGTTGATTATTGATCGGAGAGGAGTCTCGATCATGTCTATCTTATTCGCGAACCGTAGGGTGACACACTTAAGGTTCGATGACGCGTTTGAGAGGATACGGAATATCGAATAATATTTTGGACAGCACCGAAATTGTTTCGGGGAAAATTGAAATAGTTCAAGGGGTTTTTCGTCGAATGGTTGTTAATAGAATTAACAAATGATTCGAGGTGCTTTATGCAAATGTTTGTTAATAGAATTAACAAATGCTGAAATAAAGAAATAAAAATGTTTTATTGATTTATTAAAGAAAAACTCTTGGATTTTCTAAGTGGGGTTTAAAGGAAAATGAGTGGGTGTGAGTGGAGTGTCCACTCACATCATGAGGGAAGAGGTGGGGGCACACCATGGGGCTGGCCGCACCCCCCCTTGGGCTGCCTCCCCCCTCTCCTATAAAAGGAGGGTGAGAGCTCTCCCTCCTCCACACACTTTGCCACTTCCCTTTCCCTCCACCCGCTGCTCTATTTCATGGTCTCGGGCTTGGCGAAGCCCTGACCGTGGGATTCTTCACCACCACCACGTCGTCGTGCTGCTGGAGTTCCGAGGGATCCTCTACTTCCGCGCCCCGCTGGAACGAGGGAACGGAGGTCGTCATCAACCGTACGTGTGACCAATCACGGATGCACCGCCGGATTACGGTGCTCATCTTCTCGCTATCGGGATCGATGTGAGTACGACTACGCCAACAACGAGATTTGATCTCGTACCACTTTGAGTCTTCGAGGGTATGTGTTCTTCTTAACCTTCTTGTTGCCCGTTGCACTTCGTCTCCTAGATTAGATCTTGGCCTTTCGGGTGTCTCTCGCGTAGGAAAATTTTTGTTTTCTATGCTACGTTCCCCTTCAATATTATCTCTGATGTGTTTAAGACTAACTCCTTTGCAAAATATTTGAGAAAACGAGTGGAAAACATGGAAAACAGAAGGTTACTTAAATGTCTCAAAACCTTGTGAGATAAAATATCTGATTACATAAATTTTATTATAAATAGAAAACAGACGCGCTAGCGCGCCGCAGTGCCGCCGGAATACAAATTATTTTATTAAAAAGAGAGAACAGGCGAACACTACTCCTCGTCGTCGTCGTCGGGGAACTCGTCGGTGACCTCCTCCGGGTCATCGTCGTCGGCGAACTCGTTGGTGACCTCCTCGTCGTCGTCGGAGGTGCATGATGGTATGTCCGAGATAGGCACCCACCTCGGATCGTCGGAGGCCCAGACTTCGCCTGCGCGGTCGGCCCGACGAAGCTCTTGCAGCGCCTTCGTCCTTGCCTCTCGAGCTGCATCTAACGCGAGGTGGCGTTCGAGGCGGCGCTCCGCCCGCTCTGCCGCGCGGGTCTGCTAGAGCAACTCGTCGGCGCTCTCCTCCCCCCGGTTGTTCCGGTAATACTCGCGGACGACGCGGTCTTCCCTGGCGTCGACTAGGCCCTGAAACGCGCGGTGACGGAGGTGGAGGTGGTCGGCGGCAGTGACGATCTGCGGCTTCGGCACCCTGGCCTTCGCTTCCCAGACGGTGTGGCAGTCGTTAAAGTTCATCAGCGACCGCGGGCGGTTGAGGCGCTATGCCGCCGCGTCCCAGGCGCGGGCGGCCTCCGCCGCCGTCGCAAAGGAGCCGAGGGGGATGCGGTCGTCCCCCCAGCGGATATCTACGCTGAACATTCCGTTCTGCCGTGCTCGGACGCCGCGGAAGCCGATGGTGTTGTTCCTCCTCGGAGGCATGGTGGAAGCGCGACGGTGCAGAGGGATGGAGAAGACGCGCTCGAGGCGCGACAATTTATACCGCGCCCTCCAGGCCACGCGTCACAACTACCGTGCCACGCGCCACCATAACACAACCCAAGCATGGATGGATGTGTTAAAGGGGGGGTGTAGAACAAAACAATCGGTATCGCCATCATACAGCCCCACCGTGGCTACTGGGTGCAATATGCATACCAAATGCACGGCAGGACGTATGATGGCGAATCCGGATGTTTTGTATTTGCTCGATGAACTGACCGGTGTATGAAGGTGGGCTATATATAGGGTCCTATTGCTCACAAAGTGTTGTGCTAGGGTTTTGATCCAACGGTTAAGAAACCACCTCATCCAACGGCTCACAATAGCTTGAAAGAAACACACTGTAGCCCTGATCGAACGGCTCACAACAGCTCGAAAGAAATACACCCCGGATCCAACGACTCACAAGCACTTTAAAGAAACACACGATCTGTGTGATTCTATCTGATTGGTCCAAACGAAACCCTAACCCATTTAGTCCCGGGTGGTGTCCCCAACCGGGACTAAAGGGATGATCCGTTTCCCAATGAAACCCTAACCCATTTAGTCCCGGTTGGTGTCCCCAACCGGGACTAAAGGGATGTTTTCTTCTCGCTATATATATGTATGCATTGCCACACCATAGGCATAAACACATACAAACTCACCACTCTCTCATGGCTTCTACCGTACCCACTCTAACATTCATCCAGGCGGAGGCACTTTCCGCCTCGAACTACCCCTGCCCGTGCGGCTACAACGTTCCCGCCGGTTGGATGCTAAGCGCCGGAGGAGTGCTGGTCCCTCCTCTTCCTCAAGGTGTGGCGCGTCGGGCGTCCATCACGAACCACTACTATCACGAGCTCACGCCGGAGCAGCGGAGGAATCCCAGTTGGCATCCCGATAACCAGCATACTTGGGATGCCTTCTTCATCAATCGGCATGAGAGGGAGCTCGCCAGGTATGAGGAGGACGGCCTGCCTCCTGGGAACTTTCACGAGGCCGGTCGTCGGCTATGGTGGTCCGGCCGGACTCTACGGAGCGTCATGGACTACATCAGGGCCGGCGATATCCCCCGCCTGCGCTACCCTCAGGCCCAGTCCTGGAGTCGTGATCCTCCGAGGGAGTGCAGAGCACCTTCAGACGATTGTGACGACGACGGCGGCGACTACGACGACTACGAGTCAGAATACTATAGGCCTAGGCAGGAGTATGACCAGCAGATATCAGATCATGCAGCTATGCTCTTCGTTTAGGTTTAGATCCACTCTAGCCATTATGTACTGCCTTTTTTATCTATATATATATTCAAGATCTGTGTGAATCTTTCTGATTGGATGGAACAAAACCATAACCATTTCGTCTCGGTTGGTAAAACATGCAGGGACTAAAGGGGTTGTATTTTTCTGAATTTTCTGATATATTATATGTATTTTTAAGATTTTAAAAAGAATTTGTTTTATTTTTCTGAATTTTCTGATATATTATTTGTATTTTTAAGATTTTAAAAAAGAATTAGTTTTATTTTTTCTGAATTTTTTGATATATTATTTATATTTTTAAGATTTTAAAAAGAATTAGTTTTATTTTTTCTGAATTTTCTGATATATTATTTGTATTTTTAAGATTGGGAAAAGGAAAAGTATTTGAGTAACCACCTTTAGTCGCGGTTCGTGTCACGAACCCGGACTAAAGGCTCGTTCTGCGCGGGAACGAAAACTCCGCGAAAAATTGCACCTTTAGTCCCAGTTCGTGACACCAACCGGGACTAAAGGCCCGCGGAGGGTACCCCGGGGACCTTTAGTCCCGGTTGGTGTCACGAACCGGGACTAAAGGCTGGACCTATATATGCCCGATGTCTTCCTGCCCCAAAATTTTCTAAGTCCCAAACCCTCGTCTTCCTCGCGCCGGCGCCCGCTCGTCTTCTGCCCCGTCTGTCGCACCCGGACTTCTAGGGGATACTCGCAGTTCTGTTGAACAGTAGATGATTGGATTACGGGGCTTACCGGCACCCGCATCTCTTACGAGTAGGCCAACACACGTATGTGTGACAACCAACCCTACTGTTCACCGTCTGCGCAAACCATCCCATAGAAATCAGGACACTTCCGTCGACGTACTTCATACCATTCACACATGGTACGTCAACGGCATTGAACAAAATGATAGCACAACATATCTCTAAGACACGAAAGATGGAAATAAGGTGCAAATAGCTCTCACTAGAGCAGAGATAGCAAAATACAATCAGCCAGAGGACACATGTCCCAACATAACATCATTACATCACAGCGGAAGCATTCAAAGGGTCTGAGTACAGACAAATCCAAATAGGCTTAAGAAGCCGGGAATGGAAAGAAAACGGAGCCCATCATCGAAGTCTCGGATCCTGCCCGGGTCCGCTATCTACTCGTCAGCTGTCTCGTCGTACTCCACGTAGTAGCCTCCATGGGGATCCTCGAAACCGTAGTCTGCGGAAACCACAGCCCCAAAGGGGTCAGTACAACAACGTACTGGCAAGCAAGACTCACAGTTCACCAAAGTGTAGCCCGTCAACACCAAGCACAGATGCCTTGGGTTCAACGGAAGGAAGGGGATATAGACGATGCTGCAACTGGCTGCTCTAACCAACTACAGAAGATACTACAACTTCCGGCTAAAAGAAAGGAGATAAGAAAGCGTATCGTAACCAACTAACAACTAACTCCAATCAAACCCATCCTAGATCTCGCCCCTTATCCAAAGAAGCAATCCGAGGATAACTCACACAGTTGGATTAATGATGGATCAAGTTATTGTGTCAATAAGACTATTACTAGTCAAGTTATCATTAGTTAGGTGTAAGTTGTTCTGAGTACTTGTTAGCCAGTACTTTCACCAAGTTAACCATAACCGCGGAAAACACGGCTTCTCGAGAAGATTTATCCCTGCAGGGGTGCACCAATTTGGCCGTACACGTAAGAATATCCCGCCAGACGGGAATCAAACCCACCAAGCGAGACACTCAACACAACTCAACTCTTCTTCGCATCAAGCCCAAAGAACCCCGTGCAATTGAGCGCACGGCTAATCAATCCCCACGAAGAAAAGGGGACCCTCATAGCACTCTAAGAACGTGTCTCCCTAATTGCCGACTACAAAAGTTCCACCCTGGCCTCGGGTTCGTACCTGCATATGCGTGCGGCAAATGGAAAACCCGAACTATGAGGCTATTTGGACGAGATGCGAATCGAATCAAATTGAGGGGGGCGCCCATACTCGCTTCCCACATGCGGATAGTGCGCTCATCATGGATCAGTAGACAAGACCCTTTTCCTAATTAGGGTCGACACCAACAGGCCTCAAAACCACGTCGGGCCTCCTGCCGGTGCCTTATCAACAAATTATTATTACCTCAAAATTAACAGGTTGTTGTTTAACATCGAGTCCCAGAACATAATAGAAATATAGTAACAGAAAGTAACGGGTAACAGACTCGAGCAAAAACAACCCTAAGCATGCTAGTAAGACACGGGCAACAATCAATGGGGTTATAGGAGTGGAGTTGAGGCAATATCAGGGTTAAAGGTAACATGTGATAGGTTCGTAACAGAAGCAACGATACATATGGCTAGCAGAAAAAGACAACGGAAAGTATCGGTAACCAATGTTGAAAGGAACACAGTGGTTCATGTGAGTGATAACTTGCCTGCGAACTCAGTAGCCTGGTACTGGGCTAACTCCTCAGAAGGGGTGTCGTAAAGCTCGTCTGTCTCAGCGTCGTCGTCTAATCGAGAAGAAGCAAACAAACAACGCAAAGAGACAAGCAATCAATAACATGGCATAATGCACAAACATGGGATGATGCATGTCAAGTTAATGGATGCATCAAAATAAACTAGTTGACATGGTAACACCATTTAACTGGACCCATATGCAATGGGATCGCATATGGAAAGACCATGATTAATGTTGGAATAAATGACCTACAATTAGTTACCATATGAAAGTTGTTTGGCATGATGCATGCATGATGAAAACAAAAGGAAACAACAGGAGATGCAAATAGAAATGAAATTTAACAAGTTTGGAAATTTTGTTTATTAAGTTAAGAAAGGTGCTTCTTAAAGGTGCCACACAAGCATTTGTTTTTTTCACCAATTTAAATTATTCAAAATGGATAACAAAATTCATATTTGAAAATAGCACAAAATTTTAGGTGGATTACATGTTTCAATTATTGAAAAAGGGATTAGGATGAATTATTTATGAATTAAACAAGTTAAACAAGATTTTAATGAATTAAATTCAAGTAGGAATATTATTTGAATTTTATTTGCTCAAAACATTAAACCAAGTTCATATTTGAAAAGTTTATACTTTTCTAGTTTGAAAACATATTTTACATGTTCAAAAATAATTTAATTTGAGATAGTTATGAATTTAGCAAATTTAAATGATTTAAACAAGGTTTAAATTATTTAAGAAATTTTAATTATTCAAATCATGAAACAAAATTTATATTTGAAAAGGTGGTTCAAAATGGCATGGAAAATATATTTTATTTGTGTTATTTGAATTAAGTATGAATTATTAATGGAATTAATCAAATTTCAAATGAATGGTTTGAATTTGAAATTTGAATGAATTTGAATTATTCAAAACAGAATACAAATGTTATAAACAAGTAGAGAATTAAATTTGGTGCAGTGTACATATTTTATTTTTATTATTTGGGTTTATAAAATAAAAGTTATTAGCAACTTAAACCTGGGGACTAATCTGTGATTAAAAAGGACTTATTTTGACAACAAAAATGGGCAGAAACTTTTCATACCCTGAAGTGGCTAGCCCAAGCCACTGACAGGGGGCCCTGGGCCAGCGTGGACGCACGCGTGGCAGCAGCGGTGGTTTACAGGTGGGCCACTGGTGCGGGGATTAAATCGCAAAAAAGGTTTGCGCCGCGGGGGAATCGAACCGTGGCCGCAGCGCTGCGTGCAGTGGGGCCGTGCCACTGCGGTGTGCGTTCGCTTCTGTCAGTAAACACCTCGCAGTGAGGATAACATTAAGTTATTGCTTAACTGAATTTTCTGCGCGCGCGCTGGACTGAACCCCGACAGAGAGACGACGGCGGCCGGCGGCGATCAACGCTGCGATGCTGCTGGGCTCGCTGTTGTTGCTCGTGGGGTGCTGCGGTGTGTGCAGAGAGAGAACAGGGAGGAGGATGAGATGGAAGGTGGCGCTCACCCTCGCTGTAGTCGAGCAGAGGCTCGGGGCAGCACGACGGCGGCGATAGCGACAAGGTCGTGGACGGCGGCGCGGATACAGGAGGTCTCCGGGCTCGAGGAGCTGTCGTCGAGGAAGAGGGAAGCGCAGCGGGTTGATCCCCGCTGTCAGCCCGAGGGGAGAGTGAGCAGAACGTCGGCGATCATGGAGGATTCAGAGAGGGGCTCTCCGGTGAGGTTGCAGAGGTGGAGGAACGGGGCAGAGATGGAGGAAACGGCGGCGATCGCGAGGGGATAGGGCAGACCTAGGGTTAGGGCAGCGGCGCGGGGCGTAGGGTGGCTATATAAAGGGTTAGGGGCTCTGCTGGCCGTGCGCTGCTGCTGCCGGCGACGTGGCACCGGCGGATCTCCTGCCGTACCGCGAGAAGAAAGAGAGGGGGGAGCGAACCGGTATGCGGGCCAGGGAAAAGAAGAAAATGGGCTGGGCCTGCGTGCTGCCCCCCCCTGCTGGGCGTTTTTTTTCCTTTTTAATTTTTTCTTCTTCTGTTTTTTTTTTTGCAGAAATGAAAATGGAAGAAAAAGATAAGTTTTAAGGCTAGGAAAAATTTAGAAATTTTTTGGTTAAGCTAGTTTTTACCATAGCAACTAATTGCCAACTTTGTTTTCCAAAAGTTTCAAATTTAAATTGTTGTTTGTAGTTTAATTCAAATTTGGATGAATTTTATTATTAAGTGATTATTATTGAAAACAAGATTTTTAATAGGGTGAACCTTAAAGTTTAAATGGAACAAAAAGATTAGAAATGTTTTGGTAATTTTCATAAGTTCAATTTGGGTGTTGTTTGTTATTTGATTTGAATTTTGAATAACATTGGAATTAATTGATTGATTAAAAGCCAGCATTTTTTAATAGTTGAACCTTATGGATTAATTGTAAACAAATGGAGTTTTGAGTTGAACTTTTTATTTGGGAAAAGTTGTAACATGACAAGTATGAAACAAAGGTTTGAATAATGTTTGAATTTCAATTGTGAAAACAAATAAAAACAGATGCAACAAAATGAAAACAAATGCAAACAAGGAATCAGTATGATGACATGATGCAAAACTTAAATAAAACAAGAAACAAGCATGCTAGGGGTGGTTTTTCATACTTGGGATGTTACAAAACGCCCCCCCCCTTGAAGGAATCGTGCCCCGAGATTCCTACTGAGAAGAGAAAAGCTCCGGATACTTCTTGCGAAGATCCTCTTCGGTCTCCCACGTTGCCTCTTTATCGGAATGATGGGACCACTGCACTTTCAAGAACTTGGTGCTCTTGTTGCGAGTCTTACGCTTAGTCTCATCGAGAATACGAACAGGGTGCTCCTCATAAGAGAGATCATCTTGCAGTTCAATGGAATCATGATCAACTGCACGATCTGGATCTTTGAATCACTTCTTGAGCTGTGACACGTGAAACACATCGTGCACCTTGGATAGTTTTTCTGGAAGTTCAAGACGATAGGCATTTTCCGCACGCCTTGAGAGAATGTTGAAAGGACCAATGTATCTTGGTGCAAGTTTTCCTTTTACACCAAAACGATGAGTGCCTCTAAGGGGAGTTACACGGAGATATGCCTTGTCACCAGGTGCATAGATCATATCCCTGTGCTTGCTGTCATAGTAGCTCTTCTGACGAGACTGAGCAATCTTGAGATTGTCACGAATGACGCGAACTTTCTCTTCGGCTTCCTTAACAATGTCAGGGCCTAAGAGTGAACGTTCACCAGCTCCAGACCAATTGATTGGACTCCTGCATCTGCGGCCATAGAGAGCCTCAAATGGTGCCATGCCTAGGCTTGCCTGGTAGCTGTTGTTGTAGGAGAATTCAGCATATGGAAGGCAATCCTCCCATTTCATGCCAAAGGAGAGACCACATGCTCTGAGCATATCCTCGAGAATCCGATTGACTCTTTCGACTTGCCCTTGAGACTGAGGGTGGTAAGCTGTGCTGAACAGAAGTTTGGTGCCCAATGCTTCTTGAAAGCTT
Source organism: Alopecurus myosuroides (assembly GCA_028641055.1). NCBI lineage: Eukaryota > Viridiplantae > Streptophyta > Magnoliopsida > Poales > Poaceae > Alopecurus > Alopecurus myosuroides. The sequence goes on from CM054060.1 coordinate 394,900,653, forward strand.
TTCCAGAAATGAGAAGTGAAGATGCTTCCACGGTCTGAGCTTATTTCCAACGGAACACCATGAAGAGGAACAATCCTTGCTGTGTAGAGCTCTGCTAACTGACTAGCTGAGATTGTTTCTTTGACAGCAAAGAAGTGAGCTACTTTAGTGAGACGATCAATAACAACGAAGATTGCATCGTTGCCCTTTTTGGACTTTGGAAAAACAGTGACGAAGTCCATTTCAATCATGTCCCACTTCCACTCAGGAATTTTCAGAGGTTGGAGAATACCAGCTATTTTATGATGAACTGCCTTAACACGTTGACAAACGTCGCCTTCAGAAACGTATTGAGCAATTTCACGTTTCATGCGAGGCCACCAATACAGTGTCTTGAGATCCTGGTACATCTTTGTACTTCCGGGATGTATGGAGAGAGGAGTTTCATGAGCCTCCTTGAGAATGACATCTTTGAGACTTTGAATTTGAGGAACCGCAATGCGTCCTTCGAAGAACACAGTTCCTTTGTCATCCACTGAGAAGGACTTAAATTTCTCCTTGCCTTCTTTGATGTGTTCTAACATCTTCTTGATTTCAGCATCACGAAGTTGTTCAGAACGAATCTTGTCCTCGAGAGTTGGACTGGCTGTCAAGCTAGCAAGATAGCCTTGAGGAACAAGACCAAGGTTCAGCTTCTGGAATTCTTCATGAAGAGGAGGTTGGCTTTCCATGATCATGAGATTATTGCAATAGGACTTGCGACTGAGAGCATCGGCCATAACATTAGCCTTGCCTGGAGTGTAAGAAATGGTGAGATCAAAGTATTTAATCTTTTCAATCCATATCCTTTGCCTGAGGTTTAGATCTGGTTGAGTGAATATGTATTTCAGACTCTTATGATCGGAAAAGATTTCAATGCGATTACCCAACAAGTATTGCCTCCATTTCTTGAGGGAAAACACAACTGCTGCAAGTTCAAGATCATGTGTGGGATAATTTTGCTCATGGGTATTAACCTGTCGTGAAGCATAAGCCACAACTTGACGTTCTTGCATAAGAACTGCACCTAGACCTTGGAGAGATGCATCACAGAAAATCTGGAAAGGTTTGGTAGTATCTGGGCCAACCAGAACTGGTGTAGAAGTGAGTTTAGTCTTTAGGAGATTGAAACTTTCATCACATTGTGGAGACCAAACGAACTTCTTGTCCTTCTTTGTGAGGTCAGTTAGAGGTTTTGCGATCTTGGAGAAGTTTTGGACGAAACGACGACAATAGCTAGCCAAGCCAAGAAAACTTCTGACTTGCTTTACCGTCCGTGGAGGTTTCCAGTCAAAAATTGCCTTAACCTTTTCTGGATCAATGGCTATGCCCTTTGCAGAGATGACATGACCAAGGTAAGCAACTTCTGGAATCCAGAACTCACATTTGGAGATCTTGGCATATAGACGATGCTCGCGAAGTTTCATGAGAGTGAGACGAAGATGTTCTCCATGCTCTTCCTTAGATTTGGAGTAGACAAGAATGTCATCAAGATATACCACAACGAACTTGTCGAGGTATTCATGGAAGACAGAATTCATGAGTCGAGAGAATGTCGCCGGTGCATTGGTGAGACCAAAGGACATGACGGTGTATTCATATAGACCGTACCGAGTGGTGAAAGCTGTTTTTGGAATATACTCTTTTCTGATCTTTATCTGATGGTAACCCATCCTCAAGTCCAACTTTGAGAATATTGTGGCTCCAGCAAGTTGATCAAAAAGATCATCAATACGAGGAATTGGGTACTTGTTTTTGATGGTTTTCTCGTTAAGAGGACGATAGTCAACAACGAGTCTCTTTGTTTGATCCTTATTTGCAACGAACAGATTTGGGCAACCCCAAGCGGAGGAACTAGGTTGAATGTAACCTTTTTCCATGTACATATCTATTTGCTCCTTTAACAGTTTCAGTTCAGGAGGAGCTATCTTGTATGGATGCTTAGAGATTGGAGCAGTACCTGGTTCAAGCTCGATCACGAAATCAACTGCTCTGTCCGGAGGCATCCCTGGCAACTCTTCTGGAAAGACGTCAGGGAATTCACAAACCACCGGAACATTTTCGAGTAGAGGTAGAGGTTTAGCATCGAGGGTGTATAGCTGAACAGAACTTGACTCATTTGGAGAATAGACTATCTGGCCAGAGGGGTGGAACAGAGTTATTGACTTTTGAGCACATCAATTTTAGCTTTATTGGCCTTCAACCAATCCATACCAAGAATGATATCAATGTCAGAACTTCCCAGCAACATGAGTGAAGCAAGGAATATGCGGTCTCCAATTAGGATTTGATTGTCCTTACTTATCTTGGAAGTCAACATCTGAGCTCCCGGAGAGTGACCAGTGATTTGATAGCTTAGCGGAACCACAATTAGGTTGTTTGTTGTTGCAAAGGTCTTTCACACAAAAGAATGTGATGCTCCGGTATCAAACAATACTTTAGCTGGAAAAGAGTTTACGGGTAAAATACCGAGAACGATGTCAGCAGCTTCCTCAGCTTTGTCGACCTTGACATGATTCACCCTTGCGGTCCTCCCGACAGGCCTGTTGTTGGAGTTGAAGGCTTTAGCCGGGGGAGCACGCACCATTGCCTGGTTGTTGTTGGGGCGAGGTGGTGGTGGCGGTAGCTGCCTATGTGTGCACTTGTCGGCGTAGTGTCCCGTCTGCTTGCACTTGTAGCAAGTGACGACACGAGGAGGCCCTGGCCTTGGCTGCCCCATCGAAGCCCTCTGATCATGCATCTGAGCAGGGTTGGGTGGGCGGGGAGCGAAGCCTGGAGAAGCTTGAGCGTATGGAGCCCGAGTGACAACACCATTTGGCACCCAGATGCGGCGCTTCTGCGGAGGGGTGGTCATGTTGGAGGAGGAACCACCCTCACGCGAGTGCTTGCGAGACTCTTCGAACGCCTTGCGCCCATTTTCCTCATTGAGCGCGGTGTTAACGAGATCTTCGAAGCTGTTGGCCTTGACGTTGGTGAGGGCATACTTGAGTTCCGGGTTAAAACCTCTGCGGAACCTTGCCATCTTCTTTGCCTCAGTGGACACCTCATCACCAGCGTAACGAGCGAGGCGATTGAACTCGCTCTGATAGCTGATGACGTCCAAATTGCCCTGCTTGAGTGAGCAAAACTCTTCACGCATCCTTTCCATGAGACCATCTGGAATGTGGTTCTTCAGGAATGCTTTCTTCAAACAACCCCAGTTGATTGGAAAGCCAGCTCTCATGGCCTGGTAGTTTTCCCACCAAGAAGCTGCCTGACCCTTCAGCAGATAGGAGGCATACTTGACTTTTTCTTCTTCAGCTACATGTGCAATATCCAGAGCCTTGGCTATCTCACGGATCCAGTCATCAGCGTCCAGAGGCTCGCGTGTTGCCACGAAAGCTCTCGGGCCCAGACTGAGAAACTCCTTGATGCTGACCCGCGGAGCATTCTGGTTGGTGTGATGGTTTGCCTGAAACTGGGCCATCTGCGTCCTGAGTCATCTGAGTCAACAGCTCCGTGATTGGCGGTGGCTCAGGCGGGGTGTTCCTAGTTGGCGGCATCCTGAATGGAAACGCATTTTAGCACAACAATAGAAAAGGATAGACTTGGTAACCGAAAGAGAGATTATTCCGACGCATGAATAGATAACCACAAGGTTCACCATCACAGGTTCAAATACATCAGAATATCCAACACCATAAATGGTTCGAATACAAAAGGATAACTAAACATAGCTAAGAATGGATACATCGGTACTCTCATGCTCATCACGCAGGACGGCGGTGAGTAGTACGACGAGAGGTACGGTGAGGAGCACGCCCACGAAAGTAGGCGGAACGACGATGCACGTAGATCTGACGTGGCCTGAGACCGACTCTAGGTGTGGTGAAGTACATAGCGTCGACTCACTGTGCTCCAAAGCGTGGAATCCCAGTGTAACCTGCACCAAGGTTGAGGAGTGAACCTCTGATCGGCTCGTAACCTCCCGCATCTGGGAGAAGACGCCCAACTAGCTGATCGAAACGTGCAAAGCGCTCGTCTCCAACAAAGTCTGTGGTGTACGTCGCCAGACGGGTCAAAGGAAGGTAGAGCTGCTCTCTGACTGAAGCCAACTCCTGAGATAGGGTGCGGGCAACTGCGTCACTGTCTCTCACAAACTGAGCGGTGGTGTGCAGCCTGGAGCTATCATGCTCATAGACGTCCAAGTTGTCATAGAGAGTGAAGTGAGCTCCCTCGGAAGTGATGTAACCACGGGGGATGTGGCGATAGATAGAATCGTCAAACCCCCAGTAGTCAGCACGAAGGACGGTGAGACTCACATAAGCTGCCTGCTGCACGGCCATATCCACTGTGGAACCTACTGCCTCGTAGCGGTGGACAACGCTCATGCCATCATCTGACAGGATGTAGACGATAGCCTGGTAGTAGGTCTGGTCAAACTCTCGCTGCTGCTCGTAGACCTGGTACTCTGGTGCCCAACGGAACCCCGGATAAGTGACCATGTCTCTCAGCATCTCCGGATAACCGGCAGTGCTCTCGCAACGAGTCATACGAACCACCTGCGGGTAGAACCTGAGATCCATCTGCAGATGAGTGTGGAAGCTTTGATTAGACGCCGGAAGAAGAACTGAAGTGGAAGCAACAACAAGGTTTCAACGGACGAAAGGATGTTGAGAAGAACAGGATAACGAAGCAACATCGGGAAACACGAGACCAAAAACTCCTGAGGTACTACGGAGAACCCATCCGGGCTTCTAAAGGATCAATATCTACTGCTTAAGGAATAGAGGATTTGCTTCCGGGGCTTACACGCCTCCGTTCTCAATCGTGAGTAGGCAACATGATAAATCATGTCACAACCACCTCCATTCCTATGGTCTAGTAGATATAACCATCCTAGAGAAACCAGGATATGTGAAAACCTAACTTGAAAGTTTAGGTGAGAAGAGAAAACAACGGTGCACTTACTTACCAGAAAAAGGGAGGGTGGGTGGGGAAAGAAGAAAAAGAACAGAATTCCTACTCTCACGTTTCATTTTTCCTATATAGCTACAAAATAGTTTCTAGATTCAACTGCGACCAGTAAAAGGGATCCTACAGGCAGACAGGCTCTGATACCATTTGTCGCACCCGGACTTCTAGGGGATACTCGCAGTTCCGTTGAACAGTAGTTGATTGGATTACGGGGCTTACCGGCACCCGCATCTCTTACGAGTAGGCCAACACACGTATGTGTGACAACCAACCCTATTGTTCACCGTCTACGCAAACCATCCCATAGAAATCAGGACACTTCCGTCGACGTACTTCATACCATTCACACATGGTACGTCAACGGCGTTGAACAAAATGATAGCACAACATATCTCTAAGACACGAAAGATGGAAATAAGGTGCAAATAGCTCTCACTAGAGCAGAGATAGCAAAATACAATCATCCAGAGGACACATGTCCCAACATAACATCATTACATCACAGCGGAAGCATTCAAAGGGTCTGAGTACAGACAAATCCAAATAGGCTTAAGAAGCCGGGAATGAAAAGAAAACGGAGCCCATCATCGAAGTCTCGGATCCTGCCCGGGTCCGCTATCTACTCGTCAGCTGTCTCGTCGTACTCCATGTAGTAGCCTCCATGGGATCCTCGAAACCGTAGTCTGCGGAAACCACAGCCCCAAAGGGGTCAGTACAACAACGTACTGGCAAGCAAGACTCACAGTTCACCAAAGTGTAGCCCGTCAACACCAAGCACAGATGCCTTGGGTTCAACGGAAAGAAGGGGATATAGACGATGCTGCAACTGGCTGCTCTAACCAACTACAGAAGATACTACAACTTCCGGCTAACAGAAAGGAGTTAAGAAAGCGTATCGTAACCAACTAACAACTAACTCCAATCAAACCCATCCTGGATCTTGCCCCTTATCCAAAGAAGCAATCCGAGGATAACTCACACAGTTGGATTAATGATGGATCAAGTTATTGTGTCAATAAGACTATTACTAGTCAAGTTATCATTAGTTAGGTGTAATTTGTTCTGAGTACTTGTTAGCCAGTACTTTCACCAAGTTAACCATAACCGCGGAAAACACGGCTTCTCGAGAAGATTTATCCCTGTAGGGGTGCACCAATTTGGCCGTACACGTAAGAATATCCCGCCAGACGGGAATCAAACCCACCAAGCGAGACGCTCAACACAACTCAACTGTTCTTCGCATCAAGCCCAAAGAACCCCGTGCAATTGAGCGCACGGCTAATCAAGCCCCACGAAGAAAAGGGGACCCTCATAGCACTCTAAGAATGTGTCTCCCTAAATGCCGACTACAAAAGTTCCACCCTGGCCTCGGGTTCGTACCTGCATATGCGTGCGACAAATGGTAAACCCGAACTATGAGGCTATTTGGACGAGATGCGAATCGAATCAAATTGAGGGGGGCGCTCATACTCGCTTCCCACATGCGGATAGTGCGCTCATCATGGATCAGTAGACAAGACCCTTTTCCTAATTAGGGTCGACACCAACAGGCCTCAAAACCACGCCGGGCCTCCTGCCGGTGCCTTATCAGCAAATTATTATTACCTCAAAATTAACAGGTTGTTGTTTAACATCGAGCCCCAGAACATAATAGAAATATAGTAACAGAAAGTAATGGGTAACAGACTCGAGCAAAAACAACCCTAAGCATGCTAGTAAGACACGGGCAACAATCAATGGGGTTATAGGAGTGGAGGTGAGGCAATATCAGGGTTAAAGGTAACATTTGATAGGTTCGTAACAGAAGCAACGATACATATGGCTAGCAGAAAAAGATAACGGAAAGTATCGGTAACCAATGTTGAAAGGAACACAGTGGTTCATGTGAGTGATAACTTGCCTGCGAACTCAGTAGCCTGGTACTGGGCTAACTCCTCAGAAGGGGTGTCGTAAAGCTCGTCTGTCTCAGCGTCATCGTCTAATCGAGAAGAAGCAAATAAACAACGCAAAGAGACAAGCAATCAATAACATGGCATAATGCATAAACATGGGATGATGCATGTCAAGTTAATGGATGCATCAAAATAAACTAGTTGACATGGTAACACCATTTAACTGGACCCATATGCAATGGGATTGCATATGGAAAGACCATGATTAATGTTGGAATAAATGACCTACAATTAGTTACCATATGAAAGTTGTTTGGCATGATGCATGCATGATGAAAACAAAAGGAAACAACAGGAGATGCAAATAGAAATGAAATTTAACAAGTTTGGAAATTTTGTTTATTAAGTTAAGAAAGGTGCTTCTTAAAGGTGCCACACAAGCATTTGTTGTTTTCACCAATTTAAATTATTCAAAATGGATAACAAAATTCATATTTGAAAAGAGCACAAAATTTTAGGTGGATTACATGTTTCAATAATTTAAAAAGGGATTAGGATGAATTATTTATGAATTAAACAAGTTAAACAAGATTTTAATGAATTAAATTCAAGTAGGAATATTTTACATGTTAAAAAATAATTTAATTTGAGCAAGTTATGAATTTAGCAAATTTAAATGATTTAAACAAGGTTTAAATTATTTAAGCAATTTTAATTATTCAAATCATGAAACAAAATTTATATTTGAAAAGGTGGTTCAAAATGACATGGAAAACATATTTTATTTGTGTTATTTGAATTAAGTATGAATTATTTATGGAATTAATCAAATTTCAAATGAATGGTTTGAATTTGAAATTTGAATGAATTTGAATTATTCAAAACAGAATACAAATGTTATAAACAAGTAGAGAATTAAATTTGGTGCAGTGTACATATTTTATTTTTATTATTTGGGTTTATAAAATAAAAGTTATTAGCAACTTAAACCTGGGGACTAATCTGTGATTAAAAAGGACTTATTTTGACAACAAAAATGGGCAGAAACTTTTCATACCCTGCAGTGGCTAGCCCAAGCCACTGACAGGGGGCCCTGGGCCAGCGTGGACGCACGTGTGGCAGCAGCGGTGGCTTACAGGTGGGCCACTGGCGCGGGGATTAAATCCCAAAAAAGGTTTGCGCCGTGGGGGAATCGAACCGTGGCCTCAGCGCTGCGTGCAGTGGGGGCGTGCCACTGCGGTGTGCGTTCGCTTCTGTCAGTAAACACTACGCAGTGAGGATAACATTCAGTTATCGCTTAACTGAATTTTCTGCGCGCGCGCTGGACTGAACCCCGACAGAGAGACGACGGCGGCCGGCGGCGATCAACGCTGCGATGCTGCTGGGCTCGCTGTTGTTGCTCGTGGGGTGCTGCGGTGTGCAGAGAGAGAACAGGGAGGAGGATGAGATGGAAGGTGGCGCTCACCCTCGCCGTAGTTGAGCAGAGGCTCGGGGCAGCACGTCGGCGGCGACAGCGACAAGGTCGTGGACGGCGGCGCGGCTACAGGAGGTCTCCGGGCTCGAGGAGGTGTCGTCGAGGAAGAGGGAAGCACGGCGGGTTGATCCCCGCTGTCAGCCCGAGGGGAGAGTGAGCAGAACGTCGGCAATCATGGAGGATTCAGAGAGGGGCTCTCCGGTGAGGTTGCAGAGGTGGAGGAACGGGGCAGAGATGGAGGAAACGGCGACGATCGCGAGGGGATAGGGCAGACCTAGGGTTAGGGCAGAGGCGCGGGGCGTAGGGTGGCTATATAGAGGGTTAGGGGCTCTGCTGGCCGTGCGCTGCTGCTGCCGGCGACGTGGCACCGGCGGATCTCCTGCCGTACCGCGAGAAGAAAGAGAGGGGGGAGCGAACCGGTATGCGGGCCAGGGAAAAGAAGAAAATGGGCTGGGCCTGCGTGCTGCCCCCCCCCTGCTGGGCGTTTTTTTTTTCCTTTTTAATTTTTTCTTCTTCTGTTTTTTTTTGCAGAAATGAAAATGGAAGAAAAAGATAAGTTTTAAGGCTAGGAAAAATCTAATTTTTTTTTGGTTAAGCTAGTTTTTACCATAGCAACTAATTGCCAACTTTGTTTTCCAAAAGTTTCAAATTTAAATTGTTGTTTGTAGTTTAATTCAAATTTGGATGAATTTTATTATTAAGTGATTATGCTAGGGGTGGTTTTTCATACTTGGGATGTTACACCGTCGTCGTCGCCGTCGCCGCGCCCTTCTCTCCACCGCCTCCACCCTGCTCCGCCCCCGCCCTGTCGCCGTCCGGTAGGTTCCCCGTGGGCCTCGCGCCGCCCTCGAACCAACGCCCTCGAACGGCGACCCCTCGAACGCGCCTCCCTCGAACGGCGACCCCTCGAACGCGCCGCCCTCAAACGACGACCCCTCGCTTGCTCCCGCGGCCAGATTCGCCGCCTGCGAGACCACAGTGGCCGTGGCCTCCTCCCCATCTTCGTTCCCTCCCCCATGGCGAGCACCACAGTGGTCGTGGCCTCCTCCCCATCTCCGTTCCCTCCCCCGTGGCCAGAATCGCCGGAGATTTTTTTAATGACGTCATCGTGACATGTGGGGCCCACTGTATATGGAATTACAGAACATAATTAAATCTTCTAAATTAAATAACTTTTAATTTATAATTCCAAAAATTATGGAAAAATATGCAAAATGTTCACAAAAATGTAAGCTATCTGTTTATATCATTTTAAATCATGTTTGACAAAGTTCAAAATGAGACCATATTTGAATTTGAATTAAATTCATTAAAATAATGAAAATAAGTTTTAATTCAATAAATTCAGAATATTAAGTGTAATTTACCAAAATGACCAGGAAAGCAAATGGAACCTAGCTATGGGGTTCTCCATGTCATTTGAGCAACTAATCTTGGACACGCCTCTAAAGTATGGTTTTCCCCCTCCGGTGGTCATCGTTCTTCCACCCAAAACCCTAGCAATCTGTTTTCCCTCCTTCTACGACAATATTTGCTAAGTCTCCTATATACTTAATTAATTTTTACTACATGCATGTCTGCAGGAGTGACATATGGCGGACAATAGAGCCTTGCCGCTTACGGAACATGAGGCTGAAGGTTTTATATTAGAAATGATAGCCGAAGAACATGATGTAGTCTCTTCTTATCTGAACCTTGATGATCAAGAACGTGAAGGAACGGACATTGTCGATGATCAAGGAGGTGAAGGAACGGACATTGTCAATGAGCAAGGAGGTCAACCGTGGACAAACGACGATCTCCAATTGCAAAGAACAACCACCTCCGGCGAGGTATATATATATATATATATATATATATATATATATATACATTGAGCCTATCGTGATACAAACTTACTGAAATGTGAATACATATGCACTAACGCGCGCGACTCTCTTTCTTATTTTAGCCCTCGGCCGGATCGAGTACGACAAAGCGTGGCAAATCCAATGCGATGAAAGAAGGAGAAACATATACCATCGAATCAGTCGGTGAAACCGGCAAGCCCCTACAGCACACCACAAAGTTTATCAATCAATGCGGAGTCATTGTTAGAGACAACGTACCGATCTCAGTCCAGGAATGGAAGGAGCCAAAGAAAGCACGTCTTGGTTTCAGTTATGTAGACAAGAGAACGAAAAGGGATCTGTGGAGAAAGCTTATGGTACATTTCATTCTACCTCCGGAATACAACAAAAAAGATGAATTCAGTAACAACGTTCCGGGTGGACGTCAGAGGAGGAGGCTAGTCAAAGAGTTCGCTCTTTAGAAGATGGCCGAAGCATTCCGGAACTTCAAGAAAAAATTGTTCCGTGAATATGTCAACAAGGGAAAGACTCCGATTTTCACTGGACAATATGAGAAACTGAGAGCTGATTGGCCAGAATTTGTGACGCAGAAGAAATCGGAGCAGTTCAAGGAAATGTCGCAAAAAAATAAGGCTAATGCGGATAAGAAACAGTACCATCATATTATGGGGCCAGGAGGATACCGCGTTTCGGCGCCTAAGTGGCAGGCAATGGAGGACGGCCTGACGGCGCGAGGAATCCGTCTAGGTACAGAGGGATGGGACGAAAGAGCCAAACTGTGGTGGTACGGGCATGGGGGATCGCTAGGCCCGGAGACAGGGGCGTGTGTTCATCGGCAGAAAACGTTTGCTCCCACAAAAAACCTTGTTGACGCAATGACCAGAGCTCAACAGGACTTGATCACGTTTAACAGAGAGAAAGACGCACTGACCCATGCCCTCGGGAATCCTGAACACGGAGGACATATACGAGGCAAAGGCAGATTGCAGTGGAAAGTAGGGTTTTCCCAGGAAGGTGACCCGTACTGTTACAGAAGCCGTAAGAGAAATACGGACCAGGCTGCAGATCTTCTGTCGAAGCTTGCAACGGAAGTTAGTGAGTTGAAGCAGACCGTGGCGGGAATACTTGTGAAAGAAACAACGATGGCTGCAGGGCCGCATGAAGAACATGCAGCGGATCTCGGAAGCCAGCATCAGCGGAGAAGCAGCGTGGCTTCCACGGAGGCCCCGCCTGCAGGTGCTAATGCACCGATGGTCGAGAGTCGTGCACCAGAGCCTCACTACCCCGTGGATGATGTAAAGGAGATGAAAGAATGGGATCTGCCTTATCCCGTGGGGAACATTTCCACGAAGGTAGGTACCGGCAGTGCTTTACCCTGTACACCTGGAGCACTCCATCACAACAACCCCATTCCATATGGCTATGCTCGTGTCAGGGTGGAAGACATAGTTCAAGTGTTTGAGGACCTGGATATTGACATAGCTACACCCGAAGGGGAGAGAAGACTTGAAGATGTCAAGCGCCAGTTCATTCTATGGAAAAAGAAGTACATAGTGTTTCTAGGCGAGACGCCAAGGCTAACAAGTCCACCCCCCTCCGATGGTGCAGGTGGTGGTGGTGGTGGTGCTGCTGCTGGTTCACCTAAGCCTCCTTCACGCCATTCGACGCCGTCCCCCGATCCACAATCTCCGGAGGGTAAGCAGGCGTCGCCCACCAATCCTCCTCTGGCGGGTAAGCAGCCGCCGCCCCCCATTACTCCTCCGGTTGATAAGCAGCAGCCGTCGCCCCCCATTCCTTCTCCGGCGGAAAAGCAGCAGCCGTCGCCCCCCATTCCTCCTCCGGCGGATAATCAGCCGTCGCCCCCCATTGCTCCTCCGGCGAAGAAACAGAAGCATGCGGACAGCAAGGAAACCTGCTCTTGGACTATTAACCCGGAGCCTTATGTACCTAAGACCACACGGGTACCAGAGCCATCACGGAAGCCTATCCCCCCAAGGCCTTGGGAACTTAGTGATGCTGAAACCAAATTGGCCGCGAATGCTGACTATGAGAAATGGAAGGCCCATAAGAAGGCGCTAAAGGAGCCTAAGCCCAAGGAAGTATACCCTCCGGAGGTAGACAAGTGGGCTACGGGTTTTTTGTCCACACCGTCCCAAGCCGAGAAGAATTTGCCTAAAGACTATGATAATGAACTTCGTACGCAAGCAAAAGCATTCGCGGAGGAGAAAGAAAAAAATGAAAAAAAGCGGGAAACAAGTTGACCAACTCGGGATGCAGAGTAAACAATCGACCCCCCCGCTCATAGTGAAAGCCGGTCCGGAATAGGACCCCGAGGTCAGAACAGCTCCGGCAGCAATGGGATTGACTGTAGCTACTGCCATGCAAAATGCGTCCGAGATGGGTATGTATCTTCGTGCCTTGTTAGGCCTGGACGCTGCGCCAATTTGTGAGGTAGCATTACAATATGTGAAGAAAGGGCCTTTCGTCGAGCCTACGCAGGAAAAGAATCTACCACCACTAATGCAAAGTCTGCTACGTTGGTACAAACAATTCATATCATGGTCCGACAGAGAATTTGTGTATGTGGATGTTACAGAGGAGCATCACACCAAAAAGTACTCTGTAGCAGTTGAGATGAGTGAATTGTTCCAGCTGTTCAATCTGCGCGAGCTCGACAAATCTATCCTGAGTTGCTACGTTCTGTAAGTGATTTATTTCTACCTCATCTCGTTCTTCATTGCCTACACTATATATATATATATATATATATATATATATATATATATTGTCCTAACTATATTGTTGCGTACGCTATTATGCAGATTGAAGATTTGGGAATGCAAAATAAGACTCATCCATGATGTTGGGTTCATTGACCCACAAATCATTAATGGAACTATGTTAGAAAATCACCCCAAAGACGTGGAGAAAGACTTGTACAATTTTCTTAGAAAGCATGAACTCAAAAGTCATATTATATTTCCTTACCATTTTGGGTGAGTGTTTCTCTCTTGTGCCCATTCTCTTTTGTTTACTCCATGCATGGTATGTCTAATCGATAAGTTATGCCTGACTGTGCATGTAACGTGTCCGCAGGTTCCACTGGTTGATGCTAAAAATTGAACTTCACAACTCCACAGTTTTTATCATGGACTCTATGGATTCAGATCCAAAGCTTTGGATCGACATTAGAAAAATGATGCAAAGGTAATTATTTTCAATCATTTGCGCACTATATCGATCGGTCTCTTTTGTTCATTTCCTAATATGTAGTAGCTAATAACTCCCTTGTTCATTTAATTTTATTGGCACTGTAGAGTTTGGAGACGGTTCTCACATGAAACTATCGGTGAATTCAAACATCAGCTAGAATTTAAAAATGTGGTTCGTGGTGTGGACAAGCAGCCACCGGGGACCAATCTATGTCGATACTATGTTTGTGAGAACATACGGAAAGAAACCACTGAGAAGAAGAAGCCGGAGACCACGCGGAACAGTCTCAATAACTTGCGGAGGGCGCTTACTCCAGAAGCTCGCTTCCGACCAATTCAAGAGGAAATAGCAGGATTTTTTCTTAGTCATGTCATCGATTCCAAAGGAGAACACTATGCGTCCTCCGATGATGCAAATTATAATCATCTCGCAGATTGAAACTTCTTCGAAGTTGTGTATGGACATCTATCTTAATTGTGTATATAGAAACTTGTTCGAAGTTGTATGTATGGTCACCCGATATTGAATATATATTATATATTCCTATAGAATTCTTCTTGTTTGAAATTTCATATATATATGCATGTATATAGTAGTGAAAAATATATATATATGTGTACTGAAACTTCATCAAAATTAAAATTAAACACAAAATAAAATATAAAAGAAAATAAAACAAAACAAATTAAAAAGAAATCAGGTTTAGGGGGCCTAAAACCCTAAACCTGCGCAGGAGGTTTTCAGTCCCGGTTAGCCACAAGAACCGGGACTAAAGGTCCTCCGCCGCGACGGACTCCTGGCCCCCACGTGGACGGGCCTTTAGTCCCGGTTCGTAAGTGGCGCGACTATAGGGGGAGGGTCTTTAGTCGCGCATAGTTAGTCCCGGTTGCGCGGCCGGGACTACTGGCCCTGGCGAACCGGGACTATAGGCCTATTTTCTACCGGTGATAGCTTACCAACCGGATCCAGAGGGGGACGGGGAAACCGCTCGCGTCGCCTCGAACCCTTTTAGTCCTGCGTCGTCCCACGGCCCGGGACTAAAAATCGTCGGGCAACCATTCGCGTCGCCTTGCACACTTTTACTCCCGGGTTGAAACACGGCCCGGGACTAAAAGTCGTCTGGCCTGAGAGCATTTAGTCCGCACACTATTAGGAAAACAGCTATAGGAGTAATCATACCCATGACACACCACATGCTTGGTACGTCACGGCTATGTACCCGTGGCGCACCACACACCAGTGGGCCTCGGTGCGTCACGCCTAAGGGCATAGCCGTGACGCACCAAACAAACGGTGTGTCACGGCTATAGGTGGGTGTTGGGCGACAGGGGGACAAAGGGCATAGCCGTGGGCAAAGATAGCCGTGACGCACCATATGTTTGGTGAATCACGGGTATTGCAATAGGCGTGACACACCAAACAGATGGTGCATCACGGCTATGGCATCCACCAAAATTTTCCCTCCACACACACACAGCCCCCCCCTCCCGGGACCGCCTTTCTAGTTTTGTCACGAAAGAGTTCCATGTCTCAAAATCATCAAAAAAATAATTCCTTATATATGCACGGAGAGTTTAAGGTATAATTTTTTATGAAATTTTGAAATTTGAATTTCGACTTTCTGAGCAAAAGTTTGTTAAAAAAAGTAAAATGGGCATAACTTTTGCATACGATGTCGGAATTTAAAGTTCAATATACCAACGGAAACTAGAGAAAAAAAGGAATTCAACCTCACTGGCCTTCGTCCTGTGAGCCTTTTTTATATTCTCCAAATTTTGAAAGGAAAAAAAGTTATTTGGGACAGATGCTTTTTTCCAACAAAATCAAAAAAAAATATAGGCGTGACGCACCACATGTATGGTGCGTCACGGCTAAGTCTGGGCAGGATTTTTGAATTTCGAACCCGGGAGAGGCCCCCCACCTATATATACTCCCCTTCCTGCTCCTTCCTCCACTCTTCTCCATTTCTCTCTCATTTCTTCTTTCTCCTTCCTCCACTCTCCATTCTCTCTTCTCCCTTCCTCCTCCTACCACCACCACCACCACCACCACCACCAACACCACCACAACCACCACCACCACCACCACCACCACCACCTCACATCCACTCCGGCAACCACATCCTCGTGTCCACTCCGGCGACCTCTACTCCGGCGGCCACCTCTACTCCGGCGACCTCCTCTCTTGCGGCCTCCTCCACTACCGCGGCCTCCTCCTCTCCGGATTCCTCCTCCACTACCGTGGCCATCTAGTCTCCGGCGGCCACCTCCACTCCGGCGACCACACTCCACTCCGGCCTCTCTGTTTTCGTTTTTCGAAATTTCAAAATTTTGGGCGGCCCGATCCAGATCTGGATCTGTCCCGCCTTTTTTTTAAAATTTCAAAACCAATAACCGTGTCGCACCAGGCATGAGGTGCGCCACGGGTAACTAAAGATAGGTGTGACGGACCAAACAAGCGGTGCGCCACGGGTAAACGAGATAGCCGTGACGCACCAAAATGTGGTGCGTCACGGCTATTTTAATAGGCGCGGCGTGATAGCCGTGACGCACCATGGTGCGTCACGGGTATGCAATTTTGGTGCGTCACGCATTGGTCTTTTCCTAGTAGTGGCAGAAATGTGACTGAGTTTCGGGATTGGAGGTTAGCTAGGTAGACCGCGGAGAGACGGGAGGAGTAGTCCTCGGAGCAACGGCGCGGGCAGTTTGAACTGTTCTGTAATTTCACCGTAACTATCTTCTTCTTAATGTCATGACATGCATGTTCTTGAAAAAATGGTGCCGGTGTCGCAACATTCAGCTCGGCACAAGTTAAACAGTACAACCCAAATCTGAGGAAAAGTTGTAAGACAATTGTTTGACATTTAGGAAATATTAAGAAAAATAATTTGTAATTTTTAAACGGATTACCATGTCCACAAGGGTGTTTTCTTAGCAATCAACGACAAAGTTAAGAAAGTTAAGAACGACAGATTTTAGGGGAAGTGATACACCCATGCTCTGTCAACGTGAATAGTTTTAGGATGAGGGTTATATGATCCTCCTTTTTTTAGAGGGTATGCAATTGCATACCTGATTTTTATAGGAGAAGAAGAGTTTGGATTACAAAGGTTATATGATCCTCCTCACATTGCACGTTGTAAATATCAGTGCTGCGTAGTCTGACGTTCTTAGTAGGCACAATCATTTGAACAAAATTTATTTCATCTATTCACATTTTTGACAATCTTTCAGGTAGTTGTGTCAATAATCTAATCCCATACTTATATCTTAATTTATTTAATTCTTCTTAAATACACGATGTGGTAAAGTCTTTTGAAGAGAAGACTATAATTCGGTGGTTGTATACAAAGGGATTGTTTCGACAAAATGTACAGGAAAAGTGGGACAGATTCACTGCATACCGTGGGCATTACATAAACTAAATAATTTCCATAAATGATGTGACATAACGGCGATGATGTTCCCATTCGGTTGACATTGTAGAAAAAAAATCTATATTTATTTCCTTGCAAAGGTATTAGTCCATCGACCCCTTGCATAGGTATGGCCATAACCAAGAAGTGAAATGTTTATTGTTGCTTTGTTACTTAGATTTCGTTAGTGCTGAAAGATAATGCCCAGCTTGATTGACAAGGCTCGGCTTGATTTCCTTGGAGGCATGTAAGATAGGGTGGATGTGCTGAGAGGCTGCATGCGCTTAATGCCACCTCTTCATATGCGGTCCTCAAGATAACATGACATAGAGAAATTGAAGCTAGTTAGTAGGAGGGTGGCAACCAGAGCTCCAGTATATTGTTTTGTACTGCGGCGACTTCGGAAAGTTCACTGGTTTGGCATCCTGATACCTCACATTCTCACACTGATCGGGAGAACTTTATTTTTTTATATCCTCCATAAGAAGAAAATTTCTAACCACGAATTGTCTACTCAGCCTAACTACTTCAAGCCCTGAGTAGATTTGAGGATCCTAGCATGTGTCTTGACATGTACATTTATATAGTCCCTTCCACAAGCGTCAGGTACTTCTTGTTTACCTCCTCATATTAATTGTCCTTGTTCTGAAGATTTATGTCATCTCCCAGGTGGTGTTTGGCGTGCATACTCGCGGGTCTGTGGCAATGCAAACACGTTAATTCCTAGCTTAACATAGGGGCCTAATTTGAATTTTATAGTAAAACACACACATAACTTCATAGTTGTGAGTGTACCAAGCTTAGCCACTCAAATGTTTTCACACTTTTTTCTTTGATAATGAAATTTTAGTACTCAAAATATCACGCGGATAAGTAGTTATATCGCATCTGGCCTCCTCTTCATAACTAGGAGGCACGCTACCAATGTTTCAAATGATAAAACAAAACAAACAAACGAAAGGTGAAATGCATAAGTTCATCCTTACCATGTATAGCGCATGAGGAACTTGGGGACCAATCGAAACATTACGCAGTCACCCATCCACATAACATAGTCTCAATTCATCTACTACTGAATTTGTAGAAGCTAACCAACATTAACTCACTAGTAGAAAACGGGCTATAGGATTGGATCTTTAGTCCCGGTTCTATTATTAATCGGGACAAAGGGGACATTAGTCACTGTTCGAACGCCCAGGACGCCGCTAACCTCTAGTCCCGCTTCGTGATAACAATAACCCAGACGAAAGGGTTTGACCATTTAGTCGCGGTTAATAACACTAACCCAGTCAAAAGGGTCTACCCTTAGTCCTCCATAGGCTACGTCAAAAGGAAATCATCTCATCCAATGTCACGTGTTCTATGTGGGTGGGGTAGTCAGCTGCACGCAAGGAGATACATCAGGTCTTGAGTTTGAATCCCATGAGTTTCATTGGTGGGAGGCATTATTTTTTCTAGCCCGGAGGACCTTTAGTCCCGATTGTCATGAACCTTTACTCCCAAACCCGTAGTTCCGGTTGGGAAAATCGGGTCTAAAGGGGAATGGGAACCGGGAATAAAGGCCATTTTTCCAATAGTGACTGTCGCTGCCTTGTATGACACACCACATATTGAAGGATCAAGGAACATAAGATATACTCTAGGTTCTAGATAAACTTCATGTCTATTCCCCAACCATTTCCATATTGCAACAAAGTAGAGCCAGAGAAAATTAGTGGTCAAATGTAGAGCTGCATAACAACGTCACAAACATCTCCAATTCGCTTCATGACCTGCATCATTTTTAATCATCACTTCCCTGACCCTGGTGACTTAGTACTTGAGCTTGCAACACTAGCTTGTTCCAGGATTACCATCTCAGAGTTGTTTCCGACACCTCTGCAATATCTTGGAGTATTTTGATTGTATATATCCAAGATGTTATCAGAAAATAGGAACATAAGATGAAATGAACCATTAAACAAGAAGAAAATACCTCCTAGTATCATACAACAGTCAGGACTGAGAAAAGGTACATGAACATATCAACAAGAAGAAAAGCACATGAAGAAAGAAACGACTAACTGCTGAGAAAGGTAGCGTATTAAAGCAAAGTGCATACAGTCCTGGGGAATCAATGCTCATTCTTAGCATTTGTAGTTTAGAATACAAGGGTAAACTTAATCCAGACAAGAAACATTGGAAGTCACAGAAAATTAGAAGCCATACTTAAATGCTAATTTCATGATTGTGTACTTTAGAAATTAGCCGGAATATAAGTACATAAATATTACAACTTATGTTGCGGATAGTAAATAAAATCAGGTTTATGTGCATCATATCCATCACATATCAAATTTCCTGCATAGCGGTACTAAAAATGAACAAACTGCCATTCCATATAAATGTTTTTTCAAGGAGATTTTGCTATGTGAAGGAATGCCCATTTAGAGAATGGATCATTAGTGATTGGTGTAAGAGGGATGTATTGTTAGTCTAAAGTGTCACACCAACATGCAACTTAATAAATCGATAATGTTATATAGGAGGACATGACAGATGTCATGGATGACCGAGTGTCTAACGGGGCCAGGGCAGATGGGGAAAGAGAATTCAGTGGCCAAAGAAACGACAGTAGCTTCCGATGCATATTGGTGTGTTGCAATGGCAGGGAAGAAGTCTCTTCTTCGGTAGAAGATTCCGAGCAAGGGTCAAAGGTGGATCTTACGGAAGCGCCACAGGAAAATACATTGGGAGGGCACACGTTGGAAAGAGTAGGAAGCAGAGGAGAAGGCTTGGTTGGCTGAGGCCATTCTCTCCTCATACCTGGAAGGTTCCCTGGCACAAGATTGTAGTTGTAGCAGGCACACAGATTGGCAGTCATACAACAAGATCATAGTCACATTGGCTTGCTACATAGTCTAAATTAACCTTCTAACACACATGCTAAAGAGCGTTAAATCTCACTACGTAGTTAACACCAATTTGAAGATCAAGGCACATAAAATAACCTTCACCACCTGTTTGGATGTAGGAAAAAGAGTTCATAATTGAATTGGCTTAGGAATTCCAAATCCAAGATGGAAAGGAAATGGACTTCATTTCAAATTCTTTTATTTGGTTGTGCATGGTATTCACGGCTGGAAACACAATGTAGCAACCATTTCCAATTCATGTTTGGATGTACAAACCACGGAATTCGATGTTTTGTTGAGTTCAGACAATATAAATTTGTCTAAATATATGAAAATTAGTATGTTATATATTATTATGCACACACATTAAATTTCCAAATCGCAACAACAACATACATAATTAAAACAGAGAAGCTAAATTCGAGCTAGGAATAATATATCTTGAGAAAACAGTAATTTGAGCCCATAAATTATACTAGCCACTTGTATAGTTCAAGCATATCATAATTCAGCGCAATTTTGTGAGCTAAATTGGACCGCGTTGATAACCAAAGGGACAAAGAAGAAGAGAGGTAGGGAAGTGACAGTTGAAGAAAGGGAGGGCCTTCTTGGTTTTGAGGGGCTCACGGATGGAGATTGCGCTGCTCCTGCCATTGTTCCCCTATCGACGACCTCTAGCCGTCGCCATCCCTACTGCATCTAGATTTTGAGGGCTCACGGGAGGGGAGTACGCGCCATGACAGGGAATCGGAATGGGAGAAGAGATAGGGGAACGAGAGAGGGAGAGGACAGGGCGTCATCGGAGAAGGAGACGAGGGAGGGAGATTTCACCGGTGCGGAGGCCGCCGGTGCTTTCCCTTGTCGGGATCGAGGACGACGAGTGAAGAGGTGCGGGAATCTCTTTCTGCTTCTGTAGATCGAATGGGTACGAGGGGCGGCCGCACGGAAGGTATCCGAGCGATTCCGACACTAGTACAGAAAGGGTCATTTGTGGCGCAACAAAAATGGTTTCTGTGGCGCACCATATGGCCACAGGGGTGCGCCACCAAATTCACGCCATTAAATTATTTTCTATGGCACACCCCGCACATGCGCCACAGAAGTTGTCGATTCTATGGCGCATACTCCCTTGGTGCGCCACATAAATAGTTATATGGGCGCCACAGAAAGAGATGCAGTATTTCGAAATTTAATTTGTTTCTTGTATAAATACAGGTATATTACATGATTTATATAGTTTGAATACACAGGCAGTGATATTTGACAAATATATAAGATAGTATTGATATTTGACAAAGATATAAGTCACACGTTACTTAGAATAGTGATACATAGTGCAAAGTATCGAATTGGATCAAAGTTAGTCAAACATTGTCGAACATTGTCACCACATAGTTCATCGATGATGTTAAGTTACAAATGCCTAAGTTAAGATGACATAGACTACAAGCATGGCAGCTAGGGTGAGCAAGAGAGGTAGCACGATGGAGGTCTTCATCTTGTTCTTCTGCTTTGACTGGTGGTCCCTCCACTCGGCAACCGCCTCGTGTCTAGTCTCATATTCTTTATAGCAGTTGTCGCTGAACTTGTCCACATGTGCTTTACAGTCCTTCCACTCGTGATAGACTCCTGAAACCCGACCCTCGAACGCCATGTAGTACGTCATCTATATAGATAGACACAAGGCATATTAGTAAGTAATGCAAAAAAAGCAAAGACATATATGTTCACAAAAAGTAGAGTAAGGAAACAATAATAAACATCAAAGATATACAACATCGATATCACACAAGTTCAAGCTAACTAAGCATAAGTTCAAGCCAATAACAGCTAGGCCTAAGTTTCGAGCTAATTAAGCAAATTTTATTAAACAAACTAATAGTAGCTAGGCACACCTCGATCACTGAGACCTCTTCCGCGGCGGGAGCAAGGTGATCGGCGCCGGAAACGTCTTAAATAAGTCTTTCGTCATCCACGTCCTACGATCAACCTGCCGCTCTAGGCGTTCTTGGATATCCCTCTGGCATAACCATATGGGATTGTTTAAGGACCCCCCCCCCTTTTTGTTGACATCTTCAATGAGTATCTCCGACAACTTGACTTAGAAGCGATGAAAGTATTCAATAAGATCTTCCTGTGAGATTTCCCCCGCCATTTTATTGGACCATTCTCGGAGTTTCGCATGTTGATTCAAATTATTTGCATCGCAGACAATCCCTTTAAGGTGATGGAGGGCATATAAGGTCTCCTTCGTGCTCCAAGCCGGCTGCTTGATGCAGGGGGGAACTCGGTCACGTGCCTGAACCCGTATTTGCTAGTAGCCGGCCTGATACATTTTTGTTTCTTTTCGAAGGTGCCTCCATTTTGGGCGTAGCCATCGATAGCCTCATCGAGAACACCCCTTATTCTGGTGTAGTCTTTCCTCTTCGTCGTATTCGACGAGTCGAAGTACTAGGCTAGTGACAACTTTGGGCAAAGCACGATGAGTGTGCAGTATGTGTCCCTGCTCAACACATGCAGCTCAAACAAGGATAAGGAATGGATGAAATCTAGAAAAAACATTAGCTACGACAGCCCCGAGCGGATGTCTACTTACTCGGGAAAGACAGGCAAAATAATGTCCCTCTTCTCACTGTTTCTCCACATGAAGCACTCAAGGTACTTCACTGCCTTGGTCCGTGTACTTGATCCATCCTTCAGCTGTCTATCACGCATGTAGTAGGGATCCGCTACCACAACGTAGGGGGTAACTCTCGCTGGATCTGCAGATGAGCATTGAGCGCGTATAGGCGGACCAAGTAATAGTCCAGCCGTCTCGAGTGATAGAGATTGAATATATCCTCGTACGCTCTGAAGAACAGTCCCGCGGGGTCTACAAGGACGTAGTCAGGACCCTATGGCACCTTGACCACGAACACCGGTTAATTTGGACACTCGTGTTTAAGAAGGAGGCCCTCTAGCATCACGATAATATTTTGCAAAGTGAGGATTGGTCTAGTTGCCCCGTGTATCTCGTCCGGATCCAGTATCGGTTCGCCAGTTTCATGTAAGCGGGTCAAGCCATCCTTACGGGGTCGTACCACGGTGTCAGCGAAGATCTTACTAGGCTGGCCCTTTTTACCAGTTCTCTTTCTAGCCTTCTTCTTGCTGCGGGTACTGGTGGGGTGCTGCTGGGGGTGCTCGGGGCGACCCTAGGACTGTCTTATTCAGTGTGCCAGGTCTAAATATTGTACCCTGTTGGAAGGTCAGGCGCTACGTGATTTCAGTACGGCTTGGTTGATCGTCGTGACTGCGGAAGGCTTCATCGTCACGATCCATAGAAGGCATATACCTATCTTGGCTGCAGCCCGTGTTGAGGTAGGCATCGATGTCGACGGTGTCATCATCATAATGATAGTTATCGACACCGTCTCCAGCAAGCGCCATGTCCAAGTCCTTGGGTGGTGGCGGCGGCTGTGATGCAGGTGGTTGAGGCACAACTGCCTTTGATGATCGTTTGGCCGGACGTTGCGGCATCTTTCCCAACAAATGTGGGTGTCGTGCGGTGGTGGCAACGACCTCCGGTTCCTTGTAGGTGGTGGTGGCGACGACTGTCATTTCCTTCTGAGGGGCGAGGACCTTGGGTACTGTCTGGCGGGCTCTTTGCTTTGTGGGCCGGACGATCTTATTGGGCGGGGCCATAGGGGAGGTGGCGCCGATGTTGCGCTTGATCACAAGAACCCCCCCCCACACACACACACACAGATAAATATGGCTCTTCGGCCATTTCATCACCCATGTGGTGCAGTCTCCAAGGACCAAGTTGTCCTCCTCGTCACAACCTGGAGGTTGAAAGGGGTGGAGGACGTCGCGAAACTACGCCACTACATTGGCCAACTTCACCTTCATCACGTTCTCGTCCATTTGAGAGTGGTGCATTCACGCAAGGTTCGTCCTATTGGGCAACATATCAGGCATCATGAGATGGCAGTCATCATGAAAGGCGTAGTTAGATCACGACTAACTAATTAGTTACCTTGGTGATGGAGTCGAACTCGTCAGGTGTCGAGACAAGGGTGACGGTGCCGGCGTCCGTCCCATCATTCTTTGGCATTGCTGCGGAAGGGGGCGTCGATGCGACCAGAAGGAGCGGCATATGGGGGGTCACATGCTCCTGAATCACTTGCTGGTTCATGCTTGAGTTGTTGTCGACGAAGGTGGGCAGTTGGATCGGCCCAATTTGACCCGTCCCCCCCCCCTCCCGCGCATTCCAAGCAGCTATCCACTCCATCAACCCAGCGGGGATGACTTGTTGGAGCCTCTCATCCACTAATTTATTTAGCATGTCGGGGTCCACCTCTCTGGTCTCAAGTTTCTTCTCTAGAACCGCCATCTTCTTATTCACCTCTTCGACCTCGGCTTTACCCTTAGTCGCCATCGTCTTCCTCTCCTTTCTCCACGACTTTGCGTCCGATGCGTAGTACTTGGCTACCTTCATGTTTAGCCCAAAGCCGGACATACGGCCAGCTGACGTCAGCGGGTCCTGCAACGGCCTTTTCTTGTATGCGTTCGTCGCCCAGTTGAAAGGCGTGTCCCACTAATATGTCGTCCCTTCGGACGACGGGGCAGCCGTACTAGATTTCCGCAACTCTTCCTCCTTCGGACAAAAGGAAATTAAGGTGAGTCCATTTGGCTTCATTATCTAATTATTAGATCAATCCAATATACATGTACTTGAGATATATGTGTCCTTACCAAATATTTCTCGAAATCCTTCACGGCCTAGTCTTTTGTCATGAATTCCCCCGTCTTCCAGTCTAAGAAGTACCGGGACCGGACAAAGTTCCTAACCTGTAAATCCGTTATTTTGTGCCAGGGGTTATCTTTTCCGAGATTTTCCATCTTGCGGTCCTCCTTCTCCCAAACGGGTTGTTTTCCTCGGTAACCACCGCTTCCTCAATGTTGGACCCCTATGTTTTGGTCCCGCACATCCCTCTCCCATTTTATTCATTTTTTACACTCATCCTTGTTTATGTACGGCTTCAGTATGTCGAAGTCTTATTTCACGAGTGACGGATCTTTGCGACTTATCTCCTCCCAGCTTTTACCTTGCTCAATCTTCTTCTTCACCCGGGATTTCCAGCTACTCAATGTGGTGCTTATATTCGTGATGGCTAAAGAGTCCACCTTTTTGTTCAATGGATCCGGGAACGTGTATCGATGGTGAAGCTCCTTCAGGAGGATTTCGACCAAAGCCACGTTGTCGCTGCTTCTAAGGTCCTTCGTGTTGATCGACATGCTTTCCCGCACGATGCACCCTAGATGCATGTTGTACCCTGAGGCAACCGTTCGAGGCGCCAATGGTAGGCCACTTGGCGAGACCTTGGTGACTGTATGAGTGACGTTGGCGAGCACTTGCGGCGTACGATCCTTGCTTGGCGCCCGAGCCTTCTTCTTCTTCTCATCGGTCGTCGGGGCGGCGTCGCCGCTACCACTAGCCGCCGTGGGGTCAGTGCCGCCACCATCGGTGCTGTCATCACCCTCTTCCTCCAAGTACTCCGACTCATCACCTGCGTCGTCCTCCCGGCCCTCTTCCTCAATGCCGGTTGCAGCATGGGCATCCCAACGCTCTTCCTCGGCACCGGCTTCGGGCATGGACTGCTTGGAAGTGTCCGACATGTTTCTGTAATAATATTGAAATGTTCCGAAGTTATCCATGAACATTGTGATTTTGGGGCTATGACTAATGAATGTAATATGAATTGTATTATCCTATGTGAATTACTCCTTTTTTGTTGATTGTCTAATCATGCTGGTTACATCTTGGTCTGAACCTTTTCAGGTTTGAGCTGGATATGCTGTTGGAATCAGTCAATGCAGCAACTAAGCGTGTCGAGGAGCCGGTTTGTGCTTGGTGTGATGCTCCTGTCTGGATGATGTCTTCATCCAAGCATCTGCGAATCTTATCGTAATTTAGCTATGTCAGAACCGAATATACTCTATATTGTAAACGGAAGAAAATTCTTTTGTACTCCTGCTCAATTCATTGTCGAGTTAAATAAAGGAAATTCATATTTTATTAGTGTATATAACTTTTGAATCCCTTCTGCTATGTCCCCCTATAATTGTATGGACCACTAGGTTTCAGCACGTGAAAGATTACTATTAATAGAAATGTGTAGGTATAGCAAAGAGCATATATAGGAGAAGACATTCAAGACAATCAAGATAGGTACAGAACATTGACGGTACTTGCATACATTATGTAAACAAAGTTTCTAACATAGTATTTGAAATCAAGTGCCTTTAGAGGACACAATTACAACACAAGGCTGAGAATCTTGTGTCAAACTTAAACTCAGTGATACAGAAATAAATAACACAATTGCAGAAAGATAGCCATGAGACCATCATTGATTCAGACCTGAAAAAATCTATGCTCTATGCTCTCTAGTCACAGCTAAGTTAAACTGGGATGCAAATCCAAGAATCTAAAATAAACTATAACATGGCAACATGACTACTCTTGAGTTTCTGGTCAATTTACATTGTTCCTAAATACACCAAATACCATATTAGATCATCAGATAATTGATAATTCTCTAGACATCGTGTGTAATGCTGCTATATGTAAACTAAAAAAAAGAGAACAACAGGCAGTCGCAAGCACCGTTTCTTAAGATAATTATCCCTTAGAGGCCGTGTGAAAACACAATTCCAATAGCTGATATCCTCTAGAAAACATGCCTTCTGCTAGGATAAACATATATTCAAAGAGTGGAGTACCAAACTAATAATCTACACAAATAATCTAATAGACTAGAGCGCAACAACACTTTTGCCTTCCCAAGCGTGCAGCAGCGCTTCTCTGAGAACCCACTGCCCATGGAGGCCATTGCAGGCATCCAAAGAGCTAGCCTAACAAAATTGGTTGCCCAACTTCCTCAAACTCGCAAAGCAAGGGACTCAGACCCCAACTGCAGCAAGGAGTACAACCCTGCTCACAATATCCCAACTAGTAAATGATTTAGAGTCTACAAGAAGAGCTGCAAAACATTCCATCTCGCAGCAACAACAATCAACCGTTTGATGCATTCACCTATGACACTAGCTAGTATGACACAACAACAATGCTTAAAAAGATTACTACTAATAACTCACTGTTTCCAAAAACCTTGGCTTGACAACAACATGATCGAAAACACAGATTCATTACGAACAAACACAACTGATTTAGGTGGGTGCTAGAGCGGGCAGGCAGCAGTACCGATTGCACGCTGCAACTCCACACCAACATACACGCATAAATCCTCATCATATTCATGTATACAAGCAACGGGCATTGGTGTAACAACAAGCAACTGCCACTATCACAACTAAATGATTCAGAGTCTACAAGAAAAACTGTAACAGTACGAAAACACACTATCACTCGGAGGCACTAAATAAAAAGATTAATACCAACAATTACTTATTGTTTGCAAACAACATGGTCCAAAACACAGATTCATTATGACTAAACCCAAGAGCTATACTAGGGAGCTCTAGCAGTACCACAAATCATTTCATTTCACGCTGCAACTCCACACCAATATATATACATGCACAAAATCCTGCTCAAATATCACAGGACAACATTAAGGTGAAGCTTAATTTTTCGCACCACCAACAAGCACCAGACTTCCAAAAAACCAAAATAAATGAAATGATTTTCCCCCTCACTGAATTTTAAGATCTTTGCTAGCTTATCGTGTCGTAGACTTCCTGCTCGTAAGCTTTGCCATGGCTCCAAGCATACTCAACTAATTCATTCTCGACTATTGATATACAGTACTTAGTTGAGTGAATAAATGAAGCAAACCAACAAAACTGAACAAAACACTTGTGCGGAATCATGATTGCTCGAAGTTAAGTTACTTGGTTATATGTGTACTTACTTGAGTGAAGTAGCAACTGGAACTCAACATCTACTGGACCAACAGTTGGACCAAAAATTTCGGCATGACCTTTGCTAAAAAAAGCCATGCCGGAGTGCCAGAATCGACGTTCCGGCGAAACATTGGCAACTCAATGTGTACCTGCAACATTGGTTTTCCTACTTGTCTCTCATCCACTCAAAATAGCACCAGGTTGAGCATGGACATGAACCAGTACATATTCCTTGTTCTCATCCACTCAAAATAGAAGCATGTTTAGCATCCACTCAAAATAGCAGCAGGTTGTGCATTTTGCCCTAATCACCAAGTTCATCAAAGTGAAATCAACTATGCAAACTGGTAATCACGACACCAGAACTGATAAGCTCAAAATTACCCAAATAGCTCTTAGGAATTAAAAACATTCATGCAATACAACTGCAGAGTGCCACTTTGCCAACTGTCCCACTTCAAAATTGTATACCATGTCGTGGTCGAATTCTTAAATACAGAGTACAATTTGTAATTCAAAGAGAAGCGTAGACTTCACAAGTTATATTCTGCTTGATGTTTTATGCACAGCGAGTCAATTTTCTTGTGGACACACTATTTCCCCGAGCTAGCAAGTCATAGATTCAACCAGACAACAACCATCAATAGGTTCAGTTAGGCAAAACTCTTGGTAAGTTACAACGGCATTAGAGCATGTGAAGTACATGTGCTCTATGTTAAAGCAACTAAGGAAGTTCTTAAAAGGATAATCCCAAATCAAAATAGCAAAATTTCGTGAGCCTAACACTTCAATAAAATACCGAATAACAGTAATTAAAGAACTTAGAAATAAGCAGTAATTCAATTTGTCATGAACACTTGACATGGAGAAACCGCAAGCCAAAACTAGCATCTACAAGTCTGAATCTAGCACCCGGAATCATCTATTGCGAAACATAAACATCTCCCCATCTGCACTACAAGAGGATCGGCACGCTAACGCGAAAATTAGACCGCCTTAGAGAACATAAAACTGAGGAAAATAGCTACTGCTAAGTACAACAAAACGAACACTACAAAGATGCACGGGGATTTCGCCATCAAGGAGAAGACCCTGCCTATCATACAGATCGAGAGAGACGCAAGAAGTCAAAGCAAACAGAGGCGGCGGTGGTGGGCGGGGTGAGCAGCAAACCCACCTGGCGCTGGGGTCGGGGCGAGGAACATCTCGGTGGGGCTCCTGCTCGTGCTCTTGCTCGTCGTGGACGTGCGTCTCCTGCACGTCGTGGACGTGCGGCTCCTGCTCGTGCTCTTGGAAGGCGTGGCGAAGGCGCCACTCTCCTGCTCGCTGGACCGAAGGCCAAGGCGCCGCTCTACTGCTCCTTCTCCTTCTCTCGCTGACGGCGAACAGCGATGGCGACATCCACGGCAAACGGCGGTATCGCGTGACAGTGGAGACGGGATGAGACAGGGGAGAGGGGGAGAGATTCGGCGACGACGATATGACAACTGTGGAAGACAGCGCGCGTGGGGCCACATCTCATATAGAGGAATGAAATTCTGTGGCGCATCCACGGAGATATGCGCCATAGAATTATGCGAATTCTATGGCGCACCGTGCACCCTGGTGCGCCACAGAAATATGTGGGCGTTCTGTGTGGGCAGATGTGCGGGGCCACGTGTCATTGACATGAAGGAAATTCTATGGCGCATCACTGTGGAGATGCGCCACAGAAATGAGAGAATTATGTGGCGCACGGTAAAGGATGGTGCGCCATAGAAAGAAAAGTCTTTTTTTTAATATTTTATTTAATTATAATAAAGAAAGAAAACAGTAAATTACAATTACAAAAATAAAACACACATTGAATATTAGAATATTTTTTTATATAACGTCTCTTCGCAATCTTGTCTGACACACACATATGGTTGTCTAACATACACATGCACATATATACATAATAAAGTCTTTTTCGTCTCGATTCCGATCTAGCTTAGCGTATCTTGCCCTTTTTGTTGGCGACTGAATACTTTATGCCGGCCACCTTGATATTTGTTCACGTGAACGGACAACCGTGGGTAGATAGGGATGTCTTCCTTCTTACTTTACCAGTAGCAGGCATGTCGAAATGCTTGTCGTACTCCTCCTCGATCTTCGGATCACCGTTCTTGTCCAAGTCTTCCTCGTTGGCGCCTCCTTCCATTCTGATGATGCTCCTCTTGCCCCTCCTCATGACAACACGGCTAGTCCTTGACGGGTCGATGATGAAGAAGCATTGGTCAACTTTGCTAGCGAGTACCCATGCTCATTTTTTGCGGATGCGTTCTTCGATTTGGCATCGGGTATAACCATGGTGGTGAAATACCGTCCTTCTTTCTTGACATTCTTGGCCCATCTCACACGGAACATTGGCACCACCGTCTCTCTGCAGTAGTTGAGCTCTCATATCTCCTAGATCTTTCTAAAGTATCTTCCCTTGACATTAGTCTCGTTATCGCCATATGATAGCATAGTTACTCCTGAGTTTTGTTTTTCGCTACTCATGTCCTTGTCCTTGATAGGTCCTTACGTTCTGCCCGGGGCCTTGTGATAAGGTTTATATGAGTTTTTCATCTTCCACGAAAGGCTCGATCAATTTTAAGTGTTGTAGCGCGACCCGGTGAGCCCTTTCAAAGTCGTCGCGTCGTTTCTGAATGCCGACATGGATG
The DNA here is from genome assembly GCA_028641055.1 of Alopecurus myosuroides. Taxonomy (NCBI): domain Eukaryota; kingdom Viridiplantae; phylum Streptophyta; class Magnoliopsida; order Poales; family Poaceae; genus Alopecurus; species Alopecurus myosuroides. Next base: position 394,930,960 of record CM054060.1, read on the forward strand.
TCGCGGCCGCCCTCGCGGTGACCTACTCCGGTGAGGCTGCCGAGGTGCATCCTGGTGGATAGACCGACATCCTAGTCATCCTCAGTGCTTAGGTAATTGTCGCAGGAGGAGATGCACTCGTTGGTTTGAAATCCTTTGGCCATGGTTGCGTCTAGATGGACCCTGTTGCGAACGGATCCTTTCAGGACACCATTCTGGCTTTCCATCAGCATCATGTAGTGCAGGAACGTCGGGCCGAGATGCCTGATGTCATCAACGACATGGAGAAGCAGCTCGACACATATATCACAGAATGTCGGCGGGAAGTAAATCTCGAGCTCGCATAGTATCACCAGGTGATAATGTCAAAAAGTTTCAAAGGCCAAACAACGTATCACGGACGTGCTCGTCCATTATCCTCGGATCGCAACGGGAAGTATCTACGTCATAAGCACGTGACAATCATGAGACTTCATCACGGTGAACCTCTTCTTCGCTAAGTCCAGGTATCTGCCTATACTCCCTGAGTATCCGTGAGGAACTTTGACTTCTAGGAGGCACCTGAAAAACTGCTCAACCTCCGGCGGACTCAATGTGAAGCAGGCAGCAGGAAGCACCACAGTGTTCTTCTTAGCGTTTTTGCGGGGACTCTGAGTCCTTTCCGTCTCATCCTCATCATCATCATCACTATCGGTGGGGACCTGTAGATTTTTCCTAATGCCAAAATGTTTCATATCGTATCTTGCTTTCGGCCCATCCTTGGACTTTTTTCGAATTGCAAATAGTGCCAAGCAGACTCTCCGTAACGTTCTTCGTAATGTGCATCACATCGAGGCTATGAGGCATGTAGAGGACCGACTAGTACTCCAAGTCGTGGAGAACAAACCTCGCTTTCCATACACCCAGCAGCGGCTCTGGCTTGGGTCGCTCCTTTCCTGCGAAGGGCACTCATCCCAATTTTCCAGAAGCTCGTATATTTTTGTGCCGCTCCTCGTGCGCGGGGCTCCATCGGGCATATCTTTACCATTGAACAACTCACCGCGTTTTCTCCATGGGTGATCCAGGCGAAGCCACCTTCAAGCCCCTAGGTACACGGTTTTCGAAGAGCCAGAATCCCTTGGTAGCTGGAGATGCGGGGTCCCGTCCATGCACTTCACGCAGCCGCAGAATACGTGGCCGGCCTGGGCAGATACATACGCGTAAGCAGGATAGTCTGTGACAGTCGTGAGCAACGCGGCTCTCGTATGGAAATAATCTTTAGTGTAGGCATCACACATACGGGGTGGCGTCTTCCACAACGTGTCTAACTCGTCTTTCAGCAGCCCGAGATACAAATGCATGTCGACACCTGGTTGTTTCGGCCCCTGGATGAGAATACTCAAGTGTATGTACTTTTGCTTGGTGCACAGCTACGGGGATAGGTTTTAAGGTCATACAAACACGGGCCAGCTGCTATGCGTGCTACTCTGTTTGCGGAACAGATTAAGTCCATCGGTGCTCATACCCAGCCTGATTTTCCTCGCGTCGCCCGCGGAAACTCGGGAAAGCTATGTCCAATGCTTCCCACTGGGCAGCGTCTGCAGGATGTGTCATGATATAGCCCTTCTCCGAATCTTCTTCCGGCTTCTCCCTTTCCACGTGCCATTGCATGAGCTTTTCTTTTTTAGGATCCACGTAGTACCGCTGAAGACGGGGAGTGGTAGGAAAGTACCATACCAATTTTCGAGGAACTTTCTTGTTGTTGGTTCCACTCTTGTATCGTCTATGGCCGCACTTCGGACATATGGTTCTGTCCTTGTACTCCCCCCGATAAATTACACAACCATTGATGCATGAGTGGAACTTTTTGTGAGGTAGGTCAAGAGGGCACACGACTTTCTTAGACTCGTTGATACTACTTGGCAATGTGTTCCCATCGGGAAGGCGATTGTGCCAGAATTTCATGTTCTTGTTGAAGCTCGAGTCGGTCCATTTGTTTTGCGCCTTAATCTTCGGAGCGGCAAGCGTTACATGAAAGCGCGTATCCTCGGGGCGGCACCCAGGAAAAAACGGAGACACCCCATCTATCTCCATTTGCGCCAGCTTGGCTTTCTCCCTATCTGCAGCTATGTCGTTGCTCGTCTCCTTGAGCAGCAGATCCTGAACATGAGAGTCCCACAAGGCCAAAATTAGCGGGGTATCCGTATTCACGCCTTCATCGTCATGTTGATCTTCTCTGCCGACATATCCTTCTTCATGATGATCTTCTCCGCCGTCATTTCCGTCGTCACCTCGCTCGCCCTCTTCTTCATGCACACCTTTTGCTGCCGGCGGTGCCACGTGGTTGTGGTCGTCAATGAAACCGCGTCTGAGAAGGTGCTCCTCCAATTGTCCGGAATCAGGGTCAATCCAGCGCATGAGTTTGCATGGTCGACACGGACATCTTATCTTCCACCTGTTGCACCGAATCATGTCCGCCTTCGCGTCTTTCTTGTATCTAGCGATTCGAGCAGAGCTCATTTCTTGTAACTTGGTTGCCTGCACACACATAGAGGGCAGAAAATTAGAACCACAACATGCATAGTCGCTGGAAAAATTCATGACCTCTCCTATAAGGACATATGAGATAGTGCAAAAGTTTGCAAACATCCATGCACCATGGCCGCCCGCGCGCGACAATCGATCGGTCCACCTACATGCGTGACAAGCACCCATACACACCGATGGCCACACAATACATGCGCATATGCACCTCCAACTATACTCACCTAGTAGATTCGATACCGAGACGCGAAAAGAGCGAGGAGGGAGGGACCGGAGTATAGATGGAGGATAGGGATTCCCCTCAACAACAAGAAACCACACCAACAATTAGATATCAAAAAAATTAGGTTCACCTACCAAAAATGGAGTATTAAATGTGTAAAATGGGAGGGGAGAGAAGGGGGTCGAGTTAGCAAGACACTTGGAAATAAAATGAGGGAGGGGAGAGAGGGGGGGCTGCCATCTTTATGTGCACAGTGCACTTTTTTGTGGCGCACCCGCTGGATATTCTATGACGCACTACAGGGCTGCTCCACAGAAAACTTACATTCTGTGACGCATAGAGACACGTGCGCCACATAATATGGTTTTTCTGTGGCGCAGCCGCAGCCGTGCGCCACAGAAAAGCTACATTCTGTGGCGCACCACAGACCCTGCGCCATAAAAGTAGCTGGTCTGACAGCCAGACCAATGATTGGTGCGGGCCCCACATTCTTTTTGTGGCACACATGGGATTCATGCGCCACAGACTTGATGTTTTCGCGCCATAGAATATTTTTACTATGGCGCATGGGTGAATGGTGCGCCACATAACCTCATCCATATAAAGGCACTTCCCTACTAGTGCGAGGTCGCACGCTCAGAATTTGCCTGCTAGGAGCGAACACGCGGGTGGACCTCGCGTGGAATTAGAGCAAGTTTCCACAGCCCAATTCATATACCACTCCAAACAACGGAATTAGGGCTGGTAATTTCAAATTGGGAATTCCAAGCCCTTTTTCCTACATCCAAACAGGGTAAGGTTATTTCACCAAAAATCACCATGTTGCAACAAAGTAGATCCAAAAGCATATCCAGTGCACAACTACCCTGGCCGTCGTGAGTCTGCACTTGATCTTGCAGCGCAGCCTTCTTCCAGCATCTCCTTCACAATCTTGTTTTTATCAAGGATACAAGAAAGCTGAAATAAAAATGGGGGATTATAGCACATGGAGAATAAACACTCAATTTTTTTTACCGTTTGTAGTTTGCAATTCCAGGGGTAAACCATAGCCAGACAACAAAAAAATTCATGTCGCAGAAAAATTCTAGATTCCTATTTGAATGCTTCATATGCTTGTTTGCAGAAGTATAGCAAGACTTACAGCCAGATGGCCGCTGTCGGGCCCATAAAATCCAAAACTTTTTTTTAATGGGTAAACCCCATGCTCTGTATCAGATTGAGGCACACAATTTTATTAAAACAAAATAGTAGGCAATGGCACGCAAATCAAGTTATTACAGTTCACTTATCAGAAAAAGTGGCCACATAGAGAAGTCACCTAAACATAAGGATCAATAGGCAACTACACATATCGTAACTGCTTAGCGTAAAATCAGCCACCCTTGTTGAATATAAAATCAAAAACTGATGCGTGGATCCTAATTATCCATCTACTTGTCAACAACTTGTTTCTTCGCACGGGTTTATTGATACTAAACCGTATGATGTATGATAAATTTATGAGTATATAGGAATTTTTCAATAGCACTGTGAAATATCTGAATTGCTCGCTTCTTTTGTCATATGTATTCTTATTATCATTTATCAACTTAACATGAGTAATAACTAGAAACAATTATGAAAAATATTGTACTGCCCATATTTGTCTATTTTTAAGACCATTTAAACGCGTTTTTTTAGACGGTCACCAGATTTGAAAAATAAGTAGTAGCCATATATTTGGAAGTTAAACATGATATATTGCAGGCCGATCAAAATGATCTGATATCCATCCATCTAGATGCGTACCAAAAACGGAGTAACTTTTGGTTACACTAATTTTTCTAATAAAAGTAATATTTTGTCTAGCCTCTGGTTACACTACTTTTGCTACTATAATTAACTAGCAAAATACCCGTGCGTTGCAACGGGTCGGCAAAAGATATGTGGGTATTTATCTTAGGGTTTATTTTATTTCCTAAACTAAAGTGTTGATGCTACTTGAAAGGTATGGCAAATCCTTGGATCCAGATAAAAATGCCAGCACCAATGGGGTTTTGTTTTTCGACATCCAACAATACTTCAGTATGTGTTGGGAAAACTATAAATATATAGACACCTTATAAAACTTATGAAAGTGAGCATCATTTTTATCTTATAAAAGCGAGGAGACGATGTGTTTCTTCGATAGTGCCGAACTATGCTTGGATACACCAGCGATAAATGATTTTCTCCACAAGAAATCAACCAACAACATTAGCGTTTTGGAGAGAGAAGAGCACGAGAAATCAGGAGGTGCCCATGAGTGAGATTACCAACAATATAAGCAAAGAGAGATAGATAACAGCTCCAGGCCTGCAGCGCGCGTCATCGAGAGCAATAGCACGCAAGAGTGATATCTAACAATTTTGGCGGCATTTTTTTGCACCGCAGATTATTTCAGACTCAAACATAGCTAGATAGATGTGCTGCCTTCTGCAGTCACAGAAATGCGCGATGGAAGCTTATTCTGATTGTGATGCTTCTGTCACTCCAGAATGCGTGTACTTCAGCATGATAGATGTTGTTAATCCCAAGATTTCGCAAGTCTACACCAAAGTTTTACATAGCGGGCTATTGCATATAGAAGCAACCCTTGAAAACAGCTATAGCGGCGCTATAGCGAGTCTATAGCGGTAAATTGTACATAAAATCATTTGGTGGCAACATGTCCAAAAAGCTATAGCGGAACTATAGCGATGCTATAGCGGGTTATTTAAAACTATTGCCTACACCCACAGTTGATCATGTATAATGTATTTCTCATGTCCAAAAGAGTGCTTAGATGCATCGAACTCAATTAAACGACTGTAGTAAAATTAAGTACTGGGTTCATCTATGTGAAACTATGGGGTCAAACTTATAAGTGATATAAGGTGGAGTAGTATTTTAACCACTCCAAGCTTGCTCATATGAGAATGTCATCGTCGCTTCCCACATACTACACCCTTGCTACAGCGCAGTGCTGTTCAAAATCGAACCGAGGCGATCCACATCAACATCAGGGAGAAGAGGGTATGATTACTATTCTTGTCCTCTTTATCTTAGTATTATTTTAACCACGTCATCAGGAAGCTACAATAACTACAGTAAGAAAATTTGCATGTGGTGTAGCCGGAGATGCGGAAGCATAAAGCACTAAGGACGACAGGGTAGCGCATTGGGCACTGACACTGGTGAGTGAAGTGAAGCACGATCCTAGGAGCAAGACGGCCAGTACCTGTCAGTTGGCGGGATTTCTCGCTAGCCTGGTAATATCATGCTATAGGAAGCTATGTGGGAATACTTGGATGTGGGATCACACCCTGAGGGGAGTCGTCGGAGGCAGGCCTGCGTCGTGGGGTTTTATCGACGAGTCTTTTTCACGTGCGATTTTTCGTTCGGTCGAGGACGAAATAGAGGCGAACCGGTAAGTTGGGGGACAACGGAGTGATTTGAAAAATTTCGAGGGGGGAAATATAAAACACACGATGTACCCACCATCACCACCTGAAGAAAAATTATATAGTAGAGAAGAGATAGAGATAGAGACTAGAGAAGAGATAGAGATATTTTGGCTTGACTTTTTTACTCCTCATTGCTCCACGTAACAATTCAAATACCACCAAAATAAGATCCAGGAAGAAATATATGGATCTCTAGAAAAAACATACATTGAATATGCTCTTTCGTTCTCCTCATTACTAGTTATTACACTAGTAGAAAAAATGCCTTCCATACGCCCCCCTCAGTCCCCAAACTTTGGGCACCGTGACTAAAGGGGTTTTAGTCCCGGGTCGCGAGGAGACCCGCGACAGAAGGTCATGCGTCGTGGGTTGGGAAGCGCGTGAAGGCGCATGGAGGGCTTTAATTCCGGTTGGCCTGGCCACCCGCGACTAATGATCCAGTCTGCTGGCCTCCCTGCCTTTAGTCCCGGTTGGCCTGGCCACCCGGGATTAAAGATGCAGTCTGCTCGCCTCCCGCGCGGCGGTTTTATTTCGCGAGCGAGAGGCAGAGGCCATTGCTACAGTGCGGCCCGAGAGTCTCTGCTTCTTCTTCTCTCTTCCCTGTTTCTTCTCCTCTCTTCGATCTTCCTCCACCAAGCACCCATGGCTCAAGTTTGGAACACTCCACGTGTGGCCACACCATGCCGCAAGAGTCTCGACATGGCGTACACCAATATATGCGAGGGGCTCCCCGATCTTGTTGAGCATTTGAGCACTCTCTATGAAGAAGCCGATGAACACCATAGGTTCTTCGGGCTTGATTTAGAGTATACGACGAATCAACGGGATGTTGCCATCATCCAAATTGCCTTCAAGGAGATCGTGTTGGTCTTCCAATGGGCAAGGTAAAGCACACGTACAATCGATCTCTCTTGTAGGGTAGTGTTGCATTTTCGATTTGTTTGTTGCATTGGAAGAATAGATGTGTTGCCACATATCTAACACGTTTTATTTTTGTTGTTGCAGTAGTTCAAAGGATTCTTCGGCCCTTGTTGATTTTTTTGTCAACAAGGGGTACGACTTCTGCAGTGTTGGCATCACTCAAGACCGACAGAAGTTGATGCGTTTGGGTATTGTGATACATGAAGATCACTACATTGATCTTCAGGATCTTATCCATTTTGACGAGTTGTACGTTCACAAGACCGGGATGGCTTCGATGGCAACCGCCTTCATCCACGCCGACTACAAAACCATGAAGTCTGGTTTCCCCTCCAAGGATCACATGCATTGGGAGAAGAACCCACTGGACCAGATCAACCTCAACTATGCAGCCATAGATGCATACATTTCCTACGAGTTGTTCCGCATCTACTCGACGGAGCTCGAGTAGATGGTGTTTGTACCGCATCTTATTAGTATATAATGGACCAGAGTTCGATATATGCATGTAATGGATATATTAGTATGTAATGGATATTATTTCTATATTAATTCATAGATATATTATTTCTATATTATGTCAAACACACATTTCAAAACAAACAAACAAAAACACATCAAGAAAACAAACAATAACACATCAAGAAAACAAAATAGAAAAACTACCGTTTCTAAATTAATCTAAGCCAGGAAACATAGATCTAGTCAATACCAAACTCATCCAGTTGGATTTACTTCAAATACATTTTTAACTCATTCTAAAAATAATAGAAGAGCCTACTGATCTTTTATTAAAAAGGAAACAGGAAAATGAATTAGTTTTATTTTCCTGAGTTTTTTGATATATTATTTGTATTTTTTAAGATTTTAAAATGCATTAGTTTTATTTTTCTGAATATTTTGATATATTATTTGTATTTTTAAATTTTAAAATGTATTAGTTTTATTTTTCTGAATTTTTTGATATATTATTTGTATTTTCAAGATTTTAAAATGAATTAGTATTATTTTTCTGAATATTTTGATATATTATTTGTATTTTTAAGATTTTAAAATAACTTAGTTTTATTTTTCTGAATATTTTGATATATTATTTGTATTTTTAAGATTTTTAAATAAATTAGTTTTATTTTTCTGAATATTTTGATATATTATTTGTATTTTTAAGATTTTAAAATGAATTAGTTTTATTTTTCTGAATATTTTTTAGAATTAATACAAATTAAAAAGTTAATGTTTATTTATTTATTCAAAATTATTAATTACATCATTACTTTTGTTTATTAAAAGATTTATTTGAAATTCAGACAATAAAGAAATGTGGCATCGACCAAAATGTTAATAGGATTGATATGATATTAGTATCACATACATGCGTGCGAAACACTTGGATGCGGGACGGGATGGAACTTGGAAGTTAAGCGTGCTAGTGCTAGAGTAGTGGGAGGATGGGTGACCGATCGGGAAGTTTGACCACGAGTAAGAAATTTGACTAGAGATAATTGTAGTTAGACACTAAGCAAATAATAAAAATTCTGAAAAAAAAGGGGTGAAAAATTGGAGTGAAAAAATGGGAGTGAAAAAAATGGAGTGAAAAATAATTGAAAACCCCAAATGAATTAAAGAAATAACGAAAAAGCATGTAGTGCTGGTTCGTGTGGCCAACCGGGACCAAAGGTTCCCCGCCCCCGGCGCACGCCATCCGCCCACGTGGACGGGCCTTTAGCGGCGGTTCGTAGGAGGGCGCGACTAAAGGGGGGGCCTTTAGTCGCGCCTATTTAGTCCCGGTTGCGCGGTCGGGATTAATGGCCTTTGCGAACCGGGACTATAGGCCTATTTTCTACCAGTGTTACTTCGAACACAAAAGGTAAGGAGGAGAGGTAAAGCAATGCTGCAAAGCTACCGGAAAGCAAAGCATACTCGCTGCATTTTTTTTTTGGCATAACACAGAAATTGCAAGAAAACATTGGATAGTTCATGTAACAAATATTAAGCATGTGTGTCGTCCCCATCTTATTCTACTTTGCATCTATATGTCCAATTTAGTTTTCTTAACAAATCCAAGCCCAAAGAATCATGCGTTAGCAGCAAAAATATATGACCATGTTTAGAGTAATACATAGTCAGAAAGAACAACGTTAAATAATAATTAATGTTCTATCAGAATAAATTCTTGTAAGGACATCAAGAAGGTTACAATTCTTTATCAATGTGGAGGAAGTCCGTCCCGTGAAATGCGTCGTCAATGGTGGGTGGGGCCCCGGTGCTATGAACGCTTCTGGGCAAGGAGGCGTTTTTTTTAATAATGAGCTTTATTACTTAAAAGGTTTAAGTATTACACTCGGCTTCTGCATAACAAGATACACACGGCTGACAAACGAAAATAAAAAAATAGTTAGCAACATGCCTATTACAATCACATAGATGAGTCAACTGTCGTCGATGGTGCAGCAATCCATAGATCATGCGGCCATCCATGTGGAGTAATAATATCCCTCGCCACTTTTTGCAGCCGTACACATCCCTTTGTAAAAAGGCCTTGATACTTCACGCGTTTCTAGGTAGCCAGGTTGCTTTTGTCTTCAACGCGGGCGCGGCCAGGAGTGGCAATGGTGCCGCCGGCCAAGGAGGATTCAGTGCTGGTCAAGGGCTACCATTGGAGGAGGTCAGGGCAGATTGGCCTTCAACGCTGGGGTTGCTTGCACTGTTGAGCATGGACAACGAGTTTACGGCTGTCGTGGGGATGACTCCTGGACCTATCGGGTGAGCCTACCCGGTCCAAGGCCCAAGACCTAGGCCCAAGGTGTCGCACCCGGACTTCTAAAGGATACTCGCCGTTCATTTGAACAGTAGTAGATTGGATTACGGGGCTTACCGGCACCCGCGTCCTCTTACGAGTAGGCCAACACACGTATGTGTGACAACCAACCCCTATCTGTTCAGCGTCGGCGTAAACTATCCCATAGAAATCAGGATACTTCCGTTGACGTACTTGAAAACATACACACATGGTACGTCAACGGCGTTTGAACAAGTGATATCACAACAGATCTCTACGACCCAAAAGATTGAAATAAGGTGCAAATAGCTCTCACTAGAGCAGAGATAGCAAATACAATCATCCAGAGGACACATGTCCCAACATAACATCATTACATCACAGCGGAAGCATTCAACATGCCTGAGTACAGACAAGAACCAAATAGGCCTAAGAGGCCGGAAACGAAAAGACGGAGCCCATCCACGAAGTCTCGGATCCTGCCCGGGTCCGCTATCTACTCGTCAGCAGCCTCGTCATACTCCACGTCGTAGCCACCACATAGATCTTTGGAAACGTAGTCTGCGGAAACCACAGCCCCAAAGGGGTCAGTACATAAACGTACTGGCAAGCAAGACTCACAGTTCACCAAAGTGTAACCCGCCAACACCAAGCACAGATGCTTTGGGTTCAACGGAAGGAAGGGGATAAAAGGATGCTACAACTGGCTGCTCTAACCAACTATAGAACATACTACAACTTCCGGCTAACAGAAAGGAGATAAGATCGCGTATCGTAACCAACCTATAACTAACTCCAAAAAACCCATCCTGGATCTCGCCCCTTATCCAAAGAAGCAATCCGAGGATAACTCACACAGTTGCAATAATGATGGTTCAGATTATTGTGTCAATAAGCCTATTACTAGTCAAGTTGTTAATCATTGGGTTTAAGGTTGTTAATCATTAGGTTTAAGTTGTCCTGAGTACTTGTTAGCCAGTACTTTCACCAAGTAGTCCATAACCGCGGAAAACACGGCTTCTCGAGAAGTTTTATCCCTGCAGGGTGTGCTCCAGTACCCGTACACACTCAAGCCACCAACTAAAACTCAGGTTGGCTTGACACGACCCAAACCGTCTCTACAACCCATCCTAGGAGCCACGGAGCTATAAGGTCCCAGCCACGCAGCCGAATACTCAGCGCAGGTGTGCAAAACTCCCGCAGGACACAACACCCCGGCACTACAGGCCTCGCCCTATATGCATCATCATCATCATCATCAGTAACCAAGGGGGGCCAACCCATTATGCAAAGGAGCAAATGGAACACCCGAACTAAGTGTGGCTCTTCGGACAAGCTGCAGATCAGGTCTAAGTCGAGGGGGGTCCCATACTACCACCCGGATGCGGTGAGCACGCTCATCATGGATCAGTAGACAAGACCCTTTTCCTAGTTTCGACACGAGCCGGCTCCAAAACCCTAACCCGGGCCTCCTGCCGGTGCCTTATCAGCAAGTTATTATTACCCAAAATTAACAGGTTGTTGTTTAACATCGAGCCCCAGAACATAATGAAATAATTACATAAAGTAACGGGTAACAGACTCGAGCAAAACAACCCTAAGCATGCTAGTAAGACACGGGATCAAACAACGGGGTTATGGGAGTGGAGGTGAGGCAATATCAGGGTTAAAGGATACATGTGATAGGTTCGTAATAGAAGCAACTAATCATAGGGATAGCAGAATAGACAACGGAAAGTATCGGTATCCAATGTTGAAAGGAACACAATGGTTCATGGGAGTGAATACTTGCCTGCAAACCCAGTAGCCTGGTACTGAGCTAACTCCTTAGAAGGGGTGTCGTAAGGATCGTCGGTCTCAACGTCGTCGTGTATCCGAGAAGAAGCAAACAGACAATGCAGAAAGATAAACAATCAATAACATGGCATAATGCACAAACATGGGATGATGCATGACCATTTAATTGATGCATAGAAATAAACTAGTTGACAAGATAGAAACAGGATTAAATGGACCCATATGCAATTGGATTGCATATGGAAAGCCCATGAATTAAGTTGAATCATTTGTTTTACAACTAATCAACTTGTGTAAGTGAATTAGCATGATGCATGGATGAGGAAAACAGCAAATTAACAACAATAGAAACAATTGGAAATAAGGTCTAACAAGTTTGGAAATTTGGTTATCAAGTTAGGAAATTTTGGTTACTTAAAGGTGTTGCTCAAGCATTTGTTGTTTTCATCAAGTCAAATTGTTCAAAACAGATAACAAAGTTCATATTTGGAAAGGTTATGCTTTTATGGTTTAAAAACATATTTTATATGTCCCAAAAGAATTTGATTTGACCAAGTTATGAATTTAACAATATTAAATGATTTAAACAAGGTTTAAATTATTTAACCAACTTTAATTATTCAAAACATGGAAAAAAAATTATATTTGGAAAGGTGGTTTAATTTTGCAAGGAAAACATATTTCAATTGTTGAAATTGGATTTAAAATGAGCAAGTTATTATTTTGGCAATTTTAAATGCAATAATTAAGAAACAGTTGTTTTCAGCAATTTAAATTGTTCAAAACAGCAAACAAAATTTATATTTGGAAAGTACATGAAAAGTTGATTGGAAAGCATATTTAGTTTGTGGAATTTGGAATTTTTATGCCCAAGTTATGAATTTTGCAAGTTTAAGTGAATTTAACAAGTTTTCAAATATTTCAACAATTTAAAATATTCAAAACAGTAACAAATTGCATTGAAAAGGTTGAGAACATGTAGCAAATGTTTCATTGAACATTTAGAGCTATCAAACATAATTTTTGGGTGATTATTGAATTTATTATGCAATTTTCCATAATCATTCTTATTCTGCCATTTTTAGTAAACAGAGGGAAACATGTTCAAAATTAATTCAATTGTGACCAAATAAAATACCAATGTGTAGAGTTTTTTAAGAAAGTTTTTAGAGACCAAGTTTGCTTAATTTGGATGAGTAGAACTAAAGTTATGAAATTCCAAAGTTTCCAAATTTTATTGCATTTTCAGTAATTAATTATTTAGTGCAAAAATTGTTACAGAAACATGTTGCAAACTTGACATTACTAGAAGGATCACAATATTATGAAACCACAGGATTTTGAATCATTCAAATTGGAGTGATATTCAATTTTATATGGAATTTAGAAGTAATTGATCAGATCTGTCTTTCTGAACTGCGGGCAGAAAAAGAAAAACAGAGAATAAAAGGTGGGGTGAGGGGGATCGAACCCAGGACCTGAGGGGGTGCGCAAGGGGTGTTGACCACTGGGGTGTGCTGCTGCTTTGGTGATACGAGAGGCATCTATGGGGGGTTATGGTTCAGTTGCGGGCGCGGTTGTAACTGAACCTCAACTTGGTACTGCATCTCGACAGGGAGAGGGTCGTCGGCGGCTGCTGTGCGCTGCGCTCGCGGTGGCGCCGGGCGGACGGGCATGGGGGGCTGTGGGAGAGAGAGAGGAGGTGAGGGAGGAGAGGGATAGCGAGAGGGAAGGGGAGGTGGGGTGCCTCACCTCGAGCGGCAGGAGGAGGTCGGGCGGACAGGGAGTCGCTGCAGGGTTCGAACGGCGGCGAGAGGGGCATGGCGGCAGCGACCTGAGCCCTCCCGGCCCGGGCCGGAGGGTGGAGGAGGAAGAGGGGGCCGGGGGCTTTCCATTCCCGCCCCTAGCCACGGCGGCGGGAGCCCCTAGCCCCGGTGATCGCCGGAGATACAGGGAGTTGGTACAGGTTGGTTCAGGTACAGAGAGAATTAGCAGAGAGAAGAGAGATGGAGGGGAGGGAATGGAGGCGGTAGAGGGAGAAGGAGGGAGAAGGGAAGGGTTAGGGTTAGGGGACATCTGCTAGGGTTTATAGAGGGGGGAGGTGGAGCTCAGCCGTTCGTGCTCCCCTCTGTGTACGTGGCTATGGCTGATGCACTGCCGTACAAGAGGTTGAAGAAGGTCGAAGAGGTATGGGCTTTGGGAGAAAATGGGCTGGGCTGGGCCTGCTGGTGCTCTCTCTCCCTCTTATTTTTATTCTTTTGTTCTAATATTTTTTTTTTGCTAATTGGAACATGGAAGAAATAGATGGAAATTTGAGGTAGGAAAATTATAGAAAAATTTGGGTGGCTTATTTATTGTGTTAGTAACCATTTGACCACTTTTATTTTCCATGAATTTCAAAATATAAGTGATGTTTGTACTTGATTCAATTTGAATGGATTTTATTATTAATTGCATTATTTGAAACAAGAATTTAATTAGGTTGAACCTTTAGTTTAAAATGAAAACAAGGATTAGAATTGTTTTGGTAATTTGCATAAATTCAATTTGGGTGCTGTTGTAACATGTGCTTTGAATTTGGAAGCAATTTGAATTGATTGAATTATTAAAAGCCAATTTTAAATAGTTTGAAACTTATGGTTTGATGGAAACAAATGATTATTTTGATTTGAAATATCCTTTTGGAAATTGTAACATCACAAGGATGAAACAAAAGGTTTGAATTTTGGTTTGAAATTCAAATAGAAAACAGTTGGAAAACAAATGAAAAACAAACAAAACAATTGCAATGAACATGATGCCATTATGCAAAACATAAAATAACAGAGAGCAAACATTCTAATGGCTATTTTTCAGACTTGGGATGTTACAAAACGTCCCCCCTTGAAGGAATCGCGCCCCGAGATTCCTACTGAGAAAAGAAAAGGTCCGGATACTTCTTGCGAAGATCCTCTTGAGCTGTGACACGTGAACACATCGTGCACCTTGGATAGTTTTTCTGGAAGTTCAAAACGATAGGAATTCCTGGCAACTCTTCTGGAAAGACGTCAGGGAATTTGGAAACCACCGGAACATTTTCAAATAGAGGAAGGGGTTTTGTATCGAGGGTGTATAGCTGAACAGAACTTGATTCATTTGGAGAATAGACTATCTGTTCAGAAGGGTGGAACAGCGTTATTGATTAGACGCCGGTAGAAGAACTGAACTGGAAAACAACAACAAGATTTCAACGGACGAAAAGGATGTTGAGAAGAACAGGATATCAACATCGGGGCAAACGAGAACAAAACTCCTGAGATACTACGGAAAACCCATCCGGGCTTCTAAATGATCAATATCTACTGCTTAAGGAATAGAGGATTTGCTTCCGGGGCTTACACGCCTCCGTTCTCAATCATGAGTAGGCAACATGATAAATCATGTCACAACCACCTCCATTCCTATGGTCTAGTAGATATAACCATCCTAGAGAAACCAGAATACGTGAAAACCTAACTTGAAAGTTTAGATGAGAAGGGAAAATAACGTTGCACTTCCTTACCAGAAAAGGGAGGGTGGGCGGGGAAAGAAGAAAAAGAACAGAATTCCTACTCTCACGTTTAATTTTTCCTATATAGCTACAAAATAGTTTCTAGACTCAATTGCGACCAGTAAAAAAGGATCCTACAGGCAGACAGCCTCTGATACCATTTGTCGCACCCAGACTTCTAAAGGATACTCGCCGTTCCGTTGAACAGTAGTAGATTGGATTACGGGGCTTACCGGCACCCGCGTCCTCTTACGAGTAGGCAACACACGTATGTGTGACAACCAACCCCTATCTGTTCAGCGTCGGCGTAAACTATCCCATAGAAATCAGGATAGTACGTCAACAGAAGTATCCTGATTTCTATGGGATAGTTTACGCCGACGCTGAACAGATAGGGGTTGGTTGTCACACATACGTGTGTTGGCCTACTCGTAAGAGGACGCGGGTGCCGGTAAGCCCCGTAATCCAATCTACTACTGTTCAACGGAACGGCGAGTATCCTTTAGAAGTCCGGGTGCGACACAAGGAGAGGTGTTATCATGTGCTACTAGAAGACCCAACGAAGGCCCACCCGCAAGACTTGCGGGTCAAGACAAGAACTCCTATACGTACTCTAATAGGACTCATGTAACCCCCTCCTGGCTGCATATATAAAGCCAGGAGGGAGGAGAGAAAAAGGGAACCAATCCAATCTGGATAACGAATCTAGGGATCCAATCTAGAGAGAGGAAAATACAAGCCACAACTAGACTAGGCAATACACGGGATACCCCGTACGCCTGATCACCATGGCATCGCCATTGTAAACAGCTCGACTATCTCGGCATAATACAGATCAGACAAGCAGGAGTAAGGGTTTTACCTCTACGAGGGCCCCGAACCTGGTTAAATCTTTCTCCTTGTTACCCGTCGAGATCACCAGCGCGTACATCGTTTCTCTACTCGAAACCCTACCGGCACACCGCGGGATTTGTTGATACGACTCTTCGACAATTGGCGCCGACCGTGGGGACGACACGCGCTGGATCTACGGTCTCGCCAGCCTCATCTACATCAAGCTACGGGTCCCCGACCCAATGGATTCGATGACTTCGGCTCCTTCAACTTCATCGATCACTCGCCGACCTCGCGCACGACCTTCATCATCTACAATCGAAAATCAACATCGTTCTTCACGCGCAGGTTGCAGAACAGCAACAACGTACATATTGTGGACGTCATCAACGGCGGCTCGAAACTCATCTGGAAAATTCCTTCGATGGAAAGATGCGAAATCAAATTATCTACCGGCTCCAAAAAGAATCGGCGAATTCCGATGGTTAGATCTCCGTGGATGATCCGAACACTGAAGCACTGTCAGCATCTGACGGAACTCCGCGCGACTTTGGGAAAACAATTCTCACAGTCGACTCAGACATCAATTCCAAGATCACACCGTTGAAAAGCTGGGTAATACAATCCCGCACCACTCTATTATTTTTGAGACAATTCCAACGGTTAGATCTCCGTCAGCGTCTCGCGCACCGAGACACGTTTTTGGATCTCTGCGAGTTCGTGGATCCGAATCCTATTTCGGCAATTTGCGAGTCGACACAAAGACCACGAAACGTCAATAAAACATGGCGACTCGCCATACTAGTGCCCGGGGGCTCGACATCAACATTGCCCTCCGGGTACACACAACAAATCATCGCGACTTCGCGGCGCCGACTCGATCCGCCGCGTCGAGTCCTTCGGACAAACATCGCGACTCCGCCGTCGACTCGGTCCGCCGTGTCGAGTCATTCGGACAAACATCGCGACTCCGCCGCGTCGACTCGGTCCGCCGCATCGAGTCCTTCAAGAAGCATCACGACTCCGCTGCGTCGACTCGGTCCGCCGCGTCGAGTCCTTCGGTCGAACATCGCGACTACGCTGTGTCGAGTCCTTCAGACAAACATCGCGACTCCGCAGCGTCGAGTCCTTCAAGCAAACATCAGGACTCCGCCGCGTCGACTCGGTCCGCCGCGTCGAGTCCTTCGGGCAAACATCGTGACTCCGCCGCGTCGACCCGGTCCGCCGCGTCGAGTCATTCAAGCAAACATCGCGACTCCGCCGCATCGAGTCCTTCGGACATCGCGACTCCGCCGCGTCGATTCCTTCGGGAAGCATCGCGACTCCGCCACGTCGACTCGGTCCGCCTTGTCGGGTCCTTCCGGGAAATCGCGACTCCGCCGCACAACTCCGCTACATCGAATCGTCTCGACTAATGGTCTCGGGGGCTGTCCTTCGCCACAGCCACACTCCTTGCTCGGGGGCTATGCGGCAAAGTAGACGCACTCGAGAATTCGCCGCAGCCGCACTCGGCACTCGGGGGGCTAAGGCACGAAACAGCCGCACTCAACACACGAGTCCGGTTCATCGATTCCGGCGATATCACTCGGCACCGCCTCGTCGACTACGGCAGTGTCATACAAAGATAAGTTCCTATTATACGAGTCGACAATTTAATTTTTCATGTCTATAATCTGTTGTGAAGCTACACCTGACACTCGGGGGCTGCGCCCCGTAAACTACATGTATACACGACACCCGTAATTCTGCGTGTTACACTACCACATTTACACGTTATAGCCCGAGTAGCTGATACCGCCTGACGTCGACCCTTGACTCCGACCCGGTTTGCTGCAGCAACTGACAGGTCGGCAAGGATCATAGACAATGGCTGTCAGACTAACGAAAGGGCACAACGTACGATGCAAAAGTATCGCTTAGTGTCAAATCATTGCCTACCAACAGGCCATACTCGACTCTGCGAGTCGATAAATTGTTGGTTCACAACCAAGATTAACCCGAGCAACAATTTATTCCGTACATTTTGCTAGAGACAACACTACTGTTACGTTATTTAACCATATCCGATTATATGGCTGCAACTGCAACGCAGGAACCACAACATCGACACATCCTCCGCTCGGAGTCGACTCAATCCTTGGAGTCGACAGTCGACACATATCCTCCGCTCGGAGTCGACATTCGACACAATCCTCGCTCGGAGTCGACACATATCCTCCGCTCGGAGTCGACAGTCGACAGATGACACAGATCCTCCGCTCGAAGTCGACACATACCCTCCTTCGGGAATCGACGCATGTCCTCATCCGCAAGGCAACAGAAGACAAGCACACGGGGTTAGCTTCAGAACAACTTGAGCCTATGCCCGACTCTCCGAGTCGAACATAGCCTCGGGGGCTACTCCCATCGGGAGCACTGCCGTGCAACCGACAAATCGAAGAAGCAATGTTACAAGATCTTTGAGTCTATGCCCGATTACAAATAATCGCACATAGACTCGGGGGCTACTCTCATCGGGAGCGCTGGCCGCACACCCAATGAGCGCTGGTCGCGCAACTAACGAGCGCTACGGGCGCCCTCGACGTACTACCACATCGGAAGCATATGACACGCTGGCCGCGTACCTGAGAAGCTCTGTCAGTTATCTTCGTCCAGATTCTTATTGTGGTCGTACAGACCGCATATTAACTCGGATGAAGAAAAGTAAAATATCAAACTTGTTCGTATCGACGAGGCGCATATGACAACGCGGGACAATTCGCGAAATCAGAACATATTGAAGACTTTTTGGGTCCATCTTCTTGTGTGGACTCGGTGGTTGAGCGTCCGCGTCAACTACACGACTTCCACGTCGTCGTGCGACTCCGCCACATCCGCGTCAATTACACGACCTCCACCACGTCGACGCCATCCACCTCGGCAGCTACACGACCTCCTCGTCGACTCCGTCCGCCATGTCGAGTACACCTCCACCGCATCGACTCTGTTCGCCGTGTCGAGTACATCTCCACCGCTTCGACTCCCTCCGCCGTGTCGAGTACATCTCCACCGCGTCGATTCCCTCCGCCGTGTCGAGTACATCTCCACCGCGTCGACTCCCTCCGCCGTGTCGAGTACACCTCTTCCGCGTAATTACTGCACGTCCTGCGGAAAAACAGCGCACGACGGCACGCTTTTGGTCAAAAGCTGACACGATGGGCATTACGTGCCCTGCCCGACAAACGTCACGTCCCATCGGGAGCAGGCGATTGCGCGGTGATGTCATTCCGCACCTCACAAACACGAAAACTCTTTCGTACGAGCATCAAGACGCGAAATTTCTTTCGCATAGTCACCCTGACATGAAATCTCTTTCGAATGGGCATGTCAAGACAAAATTTCTTTCGTGTAAACTTCATAACGCGAAATCTCTTTCGCACAAGATCAAGAAGGAAGATCTCTTCACCTGAAGAATCGCAAGAACATGAACAAGGTAAAATCGCGAGTCTGCGGCTCCCGGAACTCTACCACATGATGTATTTACACATCCTTATCCTGGATCGTTCGGCCGACTAGGCACATCCGGATGCCGTATTCTTTCGAGTACGAAGGTAAGACCCAAGGATCTCTCTTTTGGGCCTGGAATCGCACTCAAGCTGCGTCCTCCGGTAAACTTTCCGTGTCAACAACACGAAGAAAAATCCTAGCGGACGCGCTGGGTACCCCTTTAGGTTAAGTTCGACTCCGTAAGACCTCCGCGGCCCAGTCGCAACGATCACCTCGCCGGATTCGAGTCGGAGGTCTCGAATTCGTGTAGGCCAGAACCGTTTTTGCCCTAGATGCAATTAATTGGCCCTGATCTTTCGGGAGAGCCAAGCGACTGAGCCACATCCTTCTGCAAAAACAGCCAACACAAGGCATAATTCTCACTCGATGCTCGAGTACGTGAGCGCTTCGCGCACAGGGTATACACCCTCAAAAACAGGCGATTGAATGACCAATCGAAGAAATCAAGAACGAACTTTGAGTGCTTACCCGACTATTCTTAGTCGAATAAACACTCGGGGGCTACTGTCGTGGGGATGACTCCTGGACCTATCGGGTGAGCCTACCCGGTCCAAGGCCCAAGACCTAGGCCCAAGGAGAGGTGTTATCATGTGCTACTAGAAGACCTAACGAATGCCCACCCGCAAGACTTGCGGGTCAAGACAAGAACTCCTATACGTACTCTATTAGGATTCATGTAACCCCCTCCTGGCTGCATATATAAAGCCAGGAGGGAGGAGAGAAAAAGGGAACCAATCCAATCTGGACAACGAATCTAGGGATCCAATCTAGAGAGAGGAAGATACAAGCCACAACTAGACTAGGCAATACACGGGATACCCCGTACGCATCACCATGGCATCGCCATTGTAAACAGATCGACTATCTCGCCATAATACAGATCAGACAAGCAGGAGTAAGGGTTTTACCTCTACGAGGGCCCTGAACCTGGGTAAATCTTTCTCCTTGTTAGCCGTCGAGATCACCAGCGCGTACATCGTTTCTCTACTCGAAACCCTACCGGCACACCCGGGGGATTTGTTGATACGACTATTCGACAACGTCCACCACAACAATGGCCTTGGGAATCACCGTTACGATTAAGGGAGTAAATTACAAAAATCTACCACAATTGAGGAGGCGGTGATGGGTCAGTATATTTCTTGGGATTTTTTTTTAAATCTACCTAGTCTAGGACCGACGACAACAGATTACAGTAATTACTTTTAAATGCATTTTGACACCGTGCTGACCGGTGGAGCCCATCTGTAAGCGCTGAGTTGGAGAGGCACACGTGGACGCTGAGCTGACGTGGACATAGGGCCCACCTACCAGCCCACCCGTATTCTTTTTTCCTCTTATTATTTTGTTTTCCCTTTTTTTCCTCTAACTTTTTCCCCACCCCACGTTTTGCTGGGTTGGAGGCTCCTGCTGAAGTACTCCTTGTCCTCCACCATGTTTTGCTGGCGGCTCAGCGTCACGGGAGGCGACGTGCCGCAGGAGGCGCAGGAGGATGGGCACGGGGGAGAGCGGGCAGGCGTGGACGGAGAGGAGGAAGCGGAGGTCGGCCGCGGGGCGTGCATCGTCGCCCGCGGTGCGGGAGAAGAGGCGCGCCTAGCGGTGCAGCATGGCGTGTATGCCGCCGGACTTTCGATGCGACACCGCGGTGACCTTGAGCACGTGCTCCCGCCGCGGTGGCCAGTCTGGGCACGCGGTTCAGCAGCTCGGTGCCCTTGAGGACGTGCTCCCGCCGTGGTGAGCACACGCTGGCCAATCTGGGCACGTCTGGGCCAGTGCAAGCTGGCGTCCGGTCTCCCGTCGTGCGCACCTCTTGGGGCTGTGGTGCACTGGCGGGTCGGTGCCCATCGAGCGGGCCGCCTTCGAGCTCCTCAAGCGACTTCCGCGGGATGTGGGATCTCTAAGCCGCGCTGAGCGAGACAACGGGGCTGTGGGACTCCAAGCACGCGGCGGCGGCGGACGTGCTACCGGACGGCACCCACGTGGGGCGTGGCGACCGGGTCACGTACTTCCAGGGCGGGCTGCGGACGTGCCTCGGCAGGGAGCATAGTTTAAAATAGCCCCGGCGATTTCAGAAGCTATGAAAGGCTATAGCCGGGTTATAGCTGGGCTATAACCACATAGCCGTTTTGCTATAATATTGAAAAAATAGTAAAATTTAGACAACATCTAATCATTTATATATTATTATTCGCAAACGCATAACGTAACGACATAATCATATAAGATAAACGAACAATCAAGAGTTTAAATAACAACTATTCATGACACAGTTCAACAGTTCTGAAACCAGGTCGCTATGGGTTGCACTCGCACCTCACAATAGCAATTAAACAACTACCGGTGATTGATTTGGGCTCCGGAATTGACGGAGGTGACAAATTTGGTCCAAAAGTTTTGGTCTCATAGACGGGATATAGCCAGGCTATGAGGCTATATGTGGGTTATATTCATACAGCCGGGCTATTAGCGGCTATTCTCCATGTAGCATCTGAAAGCTCTAGCCGTAGCCCCGAGACTCCGGGAAGGCTATAGCCGGCTATTTAAAACTTTGGCAGGGAGATGGCCTTCGTGCAGATGAAGTTTGTCGCCTGCGCCGTGCTCGTCCGGTTCGATCTCTGCCCCGTGGATGAGGGCCGCACGCCGGTGTTCCTGATGCTTCTCACCTCACATGGATGGCGGGTTCAACGTGATGGTGAGGACGAGGCAGGTGGATACCGTACGCCACGACCTTGCATGACGTAGCAACTGCTGGAAAAAACCATTAACTATCTAGTGGTATAACCCCACGTGTACAAAAACTGAGGGGTAAATGTCCGAGACTAGGTAGGTCCCATGTCCATGTCAGCGCCTACGCCACATGTGCAACCTAGTCAGCACTTACAGGTGTGCCCCATCGGTCATCATGAGTGTCAAAATACGTTTAGACATGAATCGTCGTTTGCTGTGGTCGTTAGTCCAAGACTCGACAAATTTTTGAAAAAAAAGAATCCAAGATCTGTACTGACCCGTCACCGCCGTCTCAATTATGGTAAATTTTTGTAATTTTCTCCGCTCAAGGAAGGGTTTTGCTAGAGGACGTGGGGAAGCTCGGGGCTATGGCCGGTGTGCACTTGGGGGAGGAGGTCAGAGGGAAGTCAAGGTTGTGGCGACGCCACTTGCTAGGGTTCCAACATCGACACGGGAAGGGGGAAAACCATTGGTGTTGGTCATGTCGTAGCTCAAGAGAGTGTTTAGTCGGTTGTTTCTGTTGCACCTACCATGTTTGCTGTGGCAGGAGTTGACGGTGGGAATGTATTTTACCTACCCAGAATCGTCAATATTTCCTATTAACATGAGATCCTGGAATTGCATTCACTATCTCTCGATAAAAGATTTCTCAAGTTGCGGAGCCCAGAGGTTATTATCTAAAACTTGAATATGCTTCCATTGCATTTCGACCCGACGTAGACATCTGTGAGGTTACTGCGCATCGGGCAGGGACCATGCCCATTGTTATCTAGTGGCCAAGCATCCTCTGATTACCTACGGATATGCGCACGAGAAGTTGTTACTTTTAGGCATACCATGTTCTGAGTTCTAACATCCAAAGTTGATCAATCATCGACTTGCATCCTATGTAGTTTCCCATGGGGAGATGACTATTCCACAGATTAATACTCAGCTACTGAGCAGTTTCCTATTGAGCAGTTCTAGTGTGATGTTCGACGTGTTGGTCAGAATGTTTTTATGGTTCAGTTTCTTCTAAACAAGAGCTGGATAGGATGGAGGTTTTTGGCACTTTTAGTGTACCAAACAACACGTGTGAGAGAACTATTGACCATTGGACGAAGAAAATTGAGCCGATCGATATGTTGCCTCAATTTTGGGACAGAGTATCAGGGATTCCAGAGGATCACGTTGGTGATTATTGCCGATTTGGGCTATCGGTTACTTGATTGGGAAGACCAGAAAGATTAATATGGCTTATACTCGGGAGCATAAGGTTTTGTGGATTAGGGTGGGATGTTTATACTACACTAAAATTCCACCCACTTTTCCACTTTTTATAAAGGACAAGATTTATGAGCTTGCTTATGAGGTGGAGGGTGAGGAGATTGTTTCTAGTAGGAAACAGGCTACAGGCACCAGGTTACCGATGGGAAACAAGAATACATGTGCGCCAATGCTATTACCGCTGGGCAACGCGGATCAGTGTTCGCTAGCGTTGCCCAGCTTACCGCTGGCGAACATGGCACTTCGTTCGCCAGCGGTAACAGTGGGCGTAGGGCTGCGCGCGGCAGCAAATACCGCTGGAGAACGAGCCAGTTCGTTCGCAAGCGCTACCTAACTTAGCGCTGGGCAACATAGATGTTCGCCAGTGCTAAATATACCGTTGGGCAACATTATTTTTGTTTGCCAGCGGTAAGTTTTGAATTATTTCGCTCCATGATGCAACCGTGGATGGTGTGTTGGAAACCCCAAAAGAGGGTTTGATGAGGAAGCGGCAAGAATTTTTCTCATTTAAGAGCCAAGATTATCAATCCAGTAGGAGGAAGAGGATCTCTGTAAGGTTGATGCCACTGACGGTGGTGATGGCGCATCACTTGTGTTAGCAACAACGTGGAACCTTCATAACCAAAATACTTTGTCTCAACGGTACAGTGAGATTGTCAATCTCACCGGACTTGCTCAAAACAAAGATTAGACATATAGTGTGGAAAATGGTGTATGCTTGCAGTAAGCAAAGAAAGCAAGAAATTGTTGTCGTTTGTTTAACAGTGTGGAAAATGCACCGGGGTTCATAGGTTCACTAGTGGTGTCTCTCCATAAAAATAACATTCTGGGTGAACAAATTACAGCTGGACAATTGACAAATAGAGCTTGCACCATAGTGCACATTATAACATGATGACTACTATGATATTTAGTGCAGGCATTATAACAAAATACATAGACCGAAATCCATCTGCATCTATGACTAATAATCCACCATCAGGTCATCATCCGAACCCCCTTAGGTATTAAGTTGCAAGCAACAGATAACAGCATTAAACAATGTGTGTATGTAAGCAATGATTGGACACGCAGGTACTCACATCCTCCCCCGTCATGTTTCTGTCACTTGAGTACAGTCGAAAAGGAGGCATGACCCCACTATCTAGCATAAATACTCCCTCTTGGAGCCACTAGCAACTACTTGGCCAGAGCAATCACTACAAACAGAAATCATGCAAGATCACAAATAACATATGTAATAAAGACTATAATCAACTTGGCATAAGTTCAATATTCATCGGATCCCATTAAACATAGCATATATAATTACATAAAATCAATATCGATCATGATAGGAAGCTCATGAGATCTAAAAATGGAGGCATATGAGGAGAAGACAACCAACTAGCTACTGCTATGGACCCGTAGTACAGGGATGAACTACTCACGCATCACTCTGGAGGCAGGCATGGTGATGTAGAAGCCTCCGGTGATGATTTCCTCTCCGGCAGGGTGCAGGGAGACAGCTCTAGAAGCCCCCTGATGTAGGGTTGATGGTGACGGCGGCTGCGGCACTTATCGGGGATTTTTGATCAGGTGTTTAGCGTTTTCCATCCCGGGGGAATAAATAGGCGAAATGGCAAAGGCGGTGGAGGCCTGGGGGCCCCGCATCCATAGCTGGCGTGGCCAGGGAAAGGCCGTGCCATCCTATGGTGTGCCCCCCTGGTGCCCGTCTTCGACTCTCCTTCGGTTTTCTGGATGCTTCCGGGGAAAATAGGCACTTCGGGCTTTGTGGGGTCCAATTCCGAGAATGTTTCCAGAAGAACTTTTGTGAAACCAAAACAGCAGAAAACATGGAACTTGCACTTGGCATCTTGTTAATAGGTTAGTCCTAGAAAACGAATAAAAATGCTATAAATAAGGGAGAAACCATATAGCACTTGGCATAATATGATCATGGAGCATCAGAAATTATAGATACGTTTGATATGTATCAAGCATCCCCAAGCTTAGTGCCTACTCGTCCTTGAGTAGGTAAACGATAAAACACAATAATTTATAAGGTGACATGCTACTATCATAAACTTGATCATTATAATGTGAAAGCATATGTATGCTGAGATCATATAACTTCAAACACAAACATGGTAAATAGAACTTTAATAATAAAGCATAACAATCACTTTGCATCATGAAGAGTATCATAAATAAAGGATCATGGATAATAATGCAAAGAAAGATAAACGTTTGTTTCGGGTATAGAGAAATCATGAAAAAGTGGTATTTCGCTAGTTCTTAAGAGTGGGACAAAACATAAATGTCAGGACACTTTCAAAGTTTATGATAAAGACTAGAACAAACAATATCACATCATGAAGTAATTATTGATGTTTATGGGACAAATGCACATAGAACTCAAAATGTCGAAAATGCTCTCTCAACTGTGCATAAAGTTAGAAGATGGAGACTCAACATAAAAGTAAAATAATAGACCTTCGCAGAGGGAAGAAGGGATCACTCATGTGCTAGAGATTTTTATTTTATTAAACAGAGGTATTAAAAGTTTGATCCCATCCATCTTTCAAAAACCTTGGCTAACCGAATCCTCGGGTGCCTGCCACCAATCACATACTATGGAGGAGTGTCTATATTTTAGGAGAGGTGTATGTTAATGTCAACGAATGGTAAATAGACAATACAGTACGTCACAAACCAACTGGAGTCACAAGAGGGGCTCCCATTGTGAAGGACGCAAGTGGTGTAGAATTTCATCCCTCTTTCTCATTTGTTTACACAATTATGATTTCACTAATAAATTAGGGGCAAAAATAGTGAAAACAATTGTTTGTATTAATTTGGGGCTGGGCACCCCGCTGCCAGTACTTCTATCATTTGGATAAGCGGATGAAGCCACTAGTCCAGGGTGTGAAAACCAGTAAACAAGTGACATAAAGATTCTCTATTGACGTCCTCATGAGCAGAAACAAGAACACAAAACATGAGTAATTTTGAAAGTTTTAAAGGTAACACATGAGCAATTTACTTGGAGTGGTAGTGAAATACCACATGTAGGTAGGTATGGTGTACAAAATGGGAAAACTTTGGTTTGAGGGAGTTTGAATGCAAGAGTAGAGCTCATACTAAGTATAGGTGGAGGCTAGCAAAAGACTGGGAGAGAAAATCAAGAGAGCATAAGAGTCATAATCATGCATAGCGACATAAGCATCATTAATTAAAGCATAAGCAGTATCACAAGTTCAAAAACTTAGTGGTCATGGAGGCTATCCGTAACTGGTTCGTAGTTATAAACATGGTGTGAGCATGCACCAAGTTAACCAAATAAAACATTCGAACGAGACTACCATATATTAATGCTTTACTATGACAAGAACAACTAATGAATCTTTCAAGACATATTAAACGATCACATCTATTTAAGGCTATTCATGATACTCAATAACCACAAGGATTTCAAACTAAAATAACATTTAGCATGGCACTAGCCACAGTCTATACAAGCTTCTACTAGCATTGTTATGAATTCTACATCAAGCAGGAGTTTCTTTTCCCAACAAGTACCATACAAAATATGTTTTAACAAAAATACTTTTTCTGTTACAGCAAACAAACATGAGAGTACTCATATAACACTACTAAAACTAACAGCTCTGATAAGAGATGCATGCGAAACATCAGCTAAATAAATGCAGCAGCCAGACAAAGATTAAGAATACAATATATTCTCACGAAAAAGCGGAGCGTGTCACTCTCCAATAAAAGAATGCTGGGGTCCAACCAAGATTATTGTAAAAATAAAAACAAACTGAAAGAAAAAATAAAAGACGCTCAAGTAAATCACATAAGGTGTGACCAAATAAAAATATAGTTTCACTAGAAGTGACCTGATAATTTGTCAATGAAGAAGGGGATGCCTTGGGCATTCCAAAGCTTAGACGCTTGAGTCTTCTTGGAATTTGGTGGGATGTACCACTGGGGCATCCCCAAGCTTAGGCTTTTCACTCTTCTTGATCACATCATATCATCCTCTTCTCTTGACCCTTGAAAACTTACTTCACACCAAATTTCTCACAATCTTCATTAGCAACGTTGGTACAATCGAAATAATAAATTCACATGGTTCAGTTTAAACACAATACTAGAACTCAAAAACACATTAGCTACTGTCACAACTTCTTTGAAAACTCTTTTACTCCGAAGAACAAAAAAAGAAATAGATTAAGATGCAAATGCAATTATTGGAAGAAATCTGTCAAAACAGAACAACATGTAAAGATCGATTTGTTCGAAAATCTTCTGTTGCTCAAATAAAAAACTGGTCAACTAAGAAAAGTTGAGTATATAGCCCAGGATTAAGCACAAAGAAGTTTAGCTCATTTTGAACTGTCTGTGATTTTATACGTAATTAAACAGTGGACAGCAGAAATCTGTTTCCTGAGCATGAAGCCCGGGATTAAGCACAATATAGTCTCGACTTTCCACTAGAGGATATACTTGGATCAACAAAAACTCAAAAGAAAATATACAGAGGGGTTTCTAAGGAAATAGACAACACCCAGGTGCAAAGCACACAAAAGAAAACAAAGAAAAACAGGTTGAAAACAGAGAAATAAAACGGGTTGTCTCCCGGTAGCGCTTTTCTTTAACGCCTTTCAGCTTGGCATAGAAAGCAACTCAAGTATTTTCAAGTTAAGAAGCAAACTCTATAAATTCCTCTAAACCATTATTTGCAGCAATAGGCACTCTATGTTTCTGAAGATTCAACATGGAGTTCATTCTTAGTTTCATTAATTGATTTAGCAATTTCCAGCACATATTGAGATTTGGGTTTCATTATCTTGGTAACATACATGAACCTTTACTCCTTTCCCACAAAAGATTCCTCATTTTTTAATTTAAGAGATGAAAAGGTTGAGCTTAAAGTTCCCATATCATCCTCTAGTTTACCAATCCTAAAATTTTGATTATCATGAGTGTTGCTAGCTCCTAGAGCAGTGATTATTTATCAATAGTAATTATTGATTCATTAAGTTTGCTATAGTGCTATAATGGACTGGTCAGTGGCTCAATGATAGCTATAGTGCGACTGATAGAAAAAAAACATCTTGCATAGGGATGTATGGAGTGCTCTGTTTTGTGCATAGGCATTTTATTGAAATGCCACTTCATTATGTTCTGCTGCTGCTGCTAGCCTATTTTTGTTGACCAATGATTTTATCATCTTTGTGATACTATGAACAAGGAATAATACTCTAGAGGTTGGTTGGGGCAAGAAAAACCTTATGATGGCTTACTGCCTTGGACTCAAGCTATTTTATAATCATCAATCATCCATGAATTGCATCACATCCGAGTAAGCACGATGTTTAAATCACATCAAAAGTTTTGCAATGTTGCATCCATGAATTGCATCAGAACAGAAGTTGCACAGAGTTGTAATAGATGCACGACAAACATGGTTGTGATGGTGTAGTTCACATCCATGAATATGATGGGCAACATTTTTTTGGTGTTCTGTTGCATAACTGTCACCTCACAGAAGCTTTGGAAGTAATGTGAAATGTTATCGTTGTATATATGTACCTTGACTCCTATGAACATATAGCTGGGACTAAACTGTTTTTGCTTATTGGAAATATTCTCTTCATTGCTTCATTGCCTATTTCTGTCACTAAAATCTTCAGTGATGATCAACTGACAGGCTCTATAGGCTGGTCCCTATTCATGCGTTCTCTTCATGGCTTTTCAAGATAAATAAATTTAAACTGGGAATAGCATCTGGGTTTAATAACATAAAAGAAAATATTTACATTTTCTACTCGTGTTAATCTTTTTTTATCCGTGATCAATGCCTAAATCCCACGGCAGCCAGCACACTGTCATGATTGTCACACAAGAATGTGTAATCTTGTGGGTATGTTTAGGTCCATTTCTATGAAATTGTGCCCTGCTATGTGCTCGAGCAAAAGCCCGCAAGAGAAACACTGCCTGGTCGTCTCCCCCACTCCCTAGCTTGCTGCCATGGTCACATGAATGCCATGTGTTTTTTCCCTCTATCTATACTTACTGAGACATGATATAAAGTTGCTATGAAATTGTGGTGTTGAGGTGCTTTTCCAATGGTTTAGTGCCCAGCAACAAACTGTGCGAGTGCTTGTGAGTTGGATAATTTTTATTCAAAGTCTGAGGCCCTTAATATTCTTGTGAACATGGGCTAGTGATGCAAAGTCTGAGGCCCTTAATATTCTCGTGAACATGGGCTAGTGATGCAAAGTCTGAGGGCCTTAAGAACAGACTACACATGATTAGCATGTCTAACAATTATTTGTGTTGATGGTATAAATTTAAGAATTGCTACTTTGTCCCTGTTCTGGCTATTTACTGATAAGAACAGACTACACCTGATTTTTATTGGCCTAATCCTATGATGTTGTGCTGAGGCAATTTGTTTTAGATACGAAAAGATATTATGCTTCCTTTTGATTCCCTCTGATGTGTTTAGCATAGCAACACTATGCTAGGCTGAGCAAAAAATTCCCAACTCAATTCTTTGTGCATAACTTAGCAATTTCTTGCTAAGTGGTGTGTAAAGAATCAACCTGATATGTGTTTATGCTTTGGCTAGTTGTTAGCTTGTGGACTTGCTTGCTGTGATTTAATCCCGACTTGCTTGCTTGCATTGCTTTCCTCCAGGCCTGCTACTTCAGCTCCTAGCTTGGCCTTGTGATGATTCCACTGGATCTGTGATTTCACTGGTTCCTGGTGCTTGGATTAACTTGTGGAGATTGATTTGTGGTGAAGGTTTTTGTTGTGTGTGCTTGAGCTGTGTAGCTCGAGTTGTGGTGCAGGAGAAGAAATGGACTTTGTAAAAATTTCTTGTGTTGGTGATGGTGCTCGTGAATCATGTTTTGGAAATCTTTCCGGCCATCGAGCCGTTTAAAACTTTGCAGCGAATTCAAATGAGTTGCCCATTTTCGCCGAAATGTTGATTAATTTCCATTTCGGCGAGAATCGGGCACTCTAGTGTTAGAAAATTAGCAAAGGTCATGCCGGATTTTTCGGTGAATTTAGGACTTAGCCGTTTTCCCGTGATCGAGTAGTAT
The DNA here is from genome assembly GCA_028641055.1 of Alopecurus myosuroides. Lineage (NCBI taxonomy): Eukaryota > Viridiplantae > Streptophyta > Magnoliopsida > Poales > Poaceae > Alopecurus > Alopecurus myosuroides. Next base: position 394,961,651 of record CM054060.1, read on the forward strand.
GTCGATTTTTCGTTGCCTTTAGATTAACATGGCACACAACGACGAGGCCGGCGGTTCTAAGCTGTTCTGGCAAATCTCCGACGAAGAAGATGAGCAATACGACCCGACGGCGGATGCCGGGGCTGACGCGGACACTAGCGGTGGCGAGGCGGATGACGCCACGACTAGTGGCGCCGGTGATACCACTAGTGGCGCCGTCGGCGGAAATGACACCACTGATGCCGTCGGTCAGACAGATGGTGGTAGCCAAGCCAAGAAGAGGACGGCAACGAGAAAACGGAAAAGGAACAGTCTCCGCACCTACCGTGAAGAGATCACGGAAATTGATAGCGGTGGGTATCCAATCGCGCCCGAGTCGGCGGTCAAAGGATTCGGAAACCAAATTGGTTGCATTGTCCGGGAGACTGTCAGGATCACCACCGATGATCTAAGGAAAAAAGGGAATGCCCATTATCGGGTTGTTCTCTTTAGAAAGCTGCACGAACGATACTTATACCCGCATCCGCCAGAAGAGCCGTTTAAGTACAATAACGACAATCTGGAGGGGAATAAGGTCAACCATGCCGCCATTGGTAAGATGAACACCGCCTTGGCCAACTGGAAACACCGGGTGAAGGTTGCGGTCCTGGACCCCAAAAAAAGCTTGGAGGAGGTTTTAGCGAGTGAGCCGAACATCACCGAAGCTGAACTCCGGGACTTCAAGCTACTTTGCGAGAGCGAAGTCGCCAAGGCTAACAGTGATTGGGGGAACAAGATGCGGCGGTTGAACATAGGTACCCACAAACTGGGATGCGGCGGTTACAGAGCGGTGATTCCCAATTCGGAGAAGGAGGACGCCAAATGTGCAGCAGAGGGCATCCCTGACCGCCTCACAAGGTACTCGCCGCGGACAAAAAACTTCATCAGGGCCCGGTTTAAATATGACCCGGTAGCTAATGAGTATACTACCGATGATGATAAGGTGAAGGAGTTGTATAAAATCTTGGTAAGTAAATACACCACCCTAATTAGTTTGCTCTCGACGATCAAGTCGATTGCATCATACTGTACTGGTGGAATTCTAAACGGTTCACGCTAATTGTGCAGAACAAAGAAATCGAAAGTGGTGGAACCTCGGCATCCATGCCGAGGCTGCACGGCTCGTGGGACGACAATTTAAACAGGACGGTGAACGTGACGCAGGGGAAGGAAAAGCACAAAAGGCCGTCAGGTGGCCGAGTTTGTGGCCTGGGCACGACGACGAAGCTCAGAGAGTACTTCAAGGAGCCCAAGGAGGCGAGAAGGAATAGAAGGAAGACCGTCGAAGATATCCAACGTGACGAAGCCCGCGATCGCGAGATTGCAGACCTCAAGGGCAAAGTTGTCGATATTCCGAATATTGTCAAAGAAGCTTTGGCAGAACAAATGGGCAGCGTTTTGCCTACCATGTATGATGTGGTTACTCGATGGAATGAAGGAGGCCGAGTGGGGCCGTGCCCGGTGCCTAGCGTGTAGGGCAGCAACTCAAGAGACTTGTCCAGAGTCTCGCCGGCCAACGCCATGGTGGCGGACCCACTAGTGACTCCGCCCGCCTACAACACGGCGCCGATGGTGACTCCGCTTGCCTCTAGCCGCCTGACCATCCGTTGCGCGCCCACAGTGGGCGGTCCTCCGCCGAATGAAGAGCGTGCACCAACGAACGACCGCCCCCTGGCCATCAGTTCCACGCCCGCCGCCGGCGGTCCCTCGCCAGTCAACAGTAGCACGCCCGCCGTCGTTGGCCCCTCGCCACTAGAGGAGCTCGACGCCATCGCCAGCCAGGTAAATACTCAAGCGTTGGAGCGTCGATCTTCCTTTTCCTTAGACTGGCATCTCTGACGACCTGCATGTTTTCCGCAGAACGCCGACGTTCCATGCACTCTCCTACACACAGTGGACGGCGTGTTGAAGGATGTTTCTGTGGGTATGATCGTTCAACCGTCAACCCGCCGGTTCCACAATAGGACGATGCGCGAAGACGTATATAGAGTTTGATTGCTTCGAGTGCTGGCGGGCTACGACGACTTGTTGCCTCCCATTCAACCCTACCAGGAAGAAGATGACCCCGATACCCTGACACTGCTCCAGTGCCTACCTTGGAACATGGAATGGCTGAAGAGCCAGATTCGCCTGGGGAAGAGGGGCTCCACCCCGCAGACATCGCCTCTAGAACTACCGGCGCGAGGCACCACCTCGAAAACAACCCCTCTAGGAGCGCCGGAGCGGAGCCATGGCAAGACAGTCGTAGAGCCGTCACCTACCCCTGACACGGAGATGGCACAACACCCGACGGATGACGTTGATCTTGATGCCATGGATTTCGTCGTTGATGACTTTGATGGCGGAGATTACATTGCTCCTCCCCCAGAAGAAACCTACCATAGCACGGAGGCTCGGGGTGAGGCTCCTCCCGTGGATAAATCCAATTGCAAGCGTCTATTCGGTTCTCGGGAAGACACGCCTCCAGATGTCGCCCCCTGCACCGAGACTCAGAAAAGTGCGAAGGGAGGAGTTATTTTCAGCCCTGGCACAATCCGTAAGGCGGCTAATGAGGAGATTGAGAAGGAGATCACTCCAAAAGTGCCGAAGCCCCGGAAAAGAGGACCTAGATCCAAGGCCGCAAAGTCTGCGAGCCAGCCTGCTAAGATGCCGCTCCGTGTTCAGGACGGCCCACCTACATCTAAGCATACGCCGAAGGTGCATGTGATGGGTCAGCCTATTCTTAACCGGAACAAGCTCAAGGTCGCAAGTGGGGATATGCGGAGTTTGCATGACAACATTCTTTATCTTGAATCTCGCCTTATTGAATCCAAGGATCCATCATACCCGGTTTTCATTGCCATGGTGCCAAAGGACTTGGGCTTCGTCGAATTAACCGGCGCGGATAGGATAGTACTACGGTTTTTGGACATCTTCAATATGTTCCATAGCAATCCGCTGCACTACTCCATGGTCCGCCTATACTCGCTCGGTCTGGCGGTGCAAGTCAGCAGGGATAATACACCGGGCATCGCGATAGCGGACCCCTTCTACATGCGCCACGACGTGTTGTGCGGCGTTGGGAACCAGGTAGTCGCGTCGACATATCTCCGAGACTTCATGCTGGCGAACCAGACCAAGGATTACATCCTCGTGCCTTACTTTGCCGGGTAAGTCAATATTCTTAGCCGAATCAAAAGTGATTTTCTTTAGATTTTCATCGCTCCTTTCCAACACTTTGTTTGGATTGTTCCACGCAGATATACACAATGCACACTCATCTGCATTTGTATCAGTCATTCGCATGCCACGTATCTCGACTCAGGGAGTGCGGTGAAGAAAGACTACTCCAACGTGAAGAAAGTTTTGAATAACGCTCTCACCGGCTACCACGCAAAGGGGGGCAGAATCTCTTGGGAGAAGGTCGTTCAGGGCGCTCGGGTGTTCACCCACACGACGACTTTCGCGTTCGTCAAGAAGCCGGCAGGCAGTAACACGGACACCTACTATGTCCTCCATCATATGCGGGCGTACGTACGGGATCAACATTACCTTACCCTGCCTAGTCAAGTCCAAAAATGGGCCTCGCGCTTGTCGATGGTCGGCGATGACAAGGTTAGAGAAGAGATATATGATATCCAGAAGTGTTTTGCCACGAAAATCGTTCATGATGTGGTGAACAAGAGCGGGACATTCCACTGCCGGTTCGCCATGCTGAACCGCGACATATATACCTACCTAGCAACTGCATGTGACGACATGCCCTTCATCACTCCGAAGGGCTGTCCCGTTGTAATCCCTGGGCGGATGAGTCAGAAGGAGTGAGAACTATTGTAAGGCTTGCTACACTTTCCGAAATTAGTTAAACTCAACCGTTAGGGTTATGAATCGTCCATCGTGTAACCGATGCTAAATTATGTCAATGCTTGATTATCTTGCTTTTTATTATTGCGGTCCTACTTGTGATGTTCGTTCGATCTCTTCAATAAATGCCGATGATTAAAAGAGTTGGTTCACACTCAGATGGCCTTGGTGGTCTGGTGCGCCTTGTGATTTTCACAAATTTTTTGATCTTGTGCATCCCACTTGGCGCTCCAGGTCCACCAAGGCTGTCTGTATGTGTCCACCCTAAATACGAGGCACACATCGTTATGGTTATGAATCGTCAATTCTGTAACTGATGCTCAATTATGTCAATGCTTTATTATCTTGCTTTTATATTATTCCGGTCCTATGTTCGTTCGATCTTTTGTATAAATGCCGATGATTAAAAGAGTTGGTTCACACTCAGATGGCCTAGCTGGTCCGTTGCGCCTTGTGATTCTCACAAAGTTAGGATCCTGTGCATCCCACTTGGCGCAGCGGCACCACCTATGGCCGCTTGTATGTGCCCACCCTAAATATGACCCACACAGACCGATGACCATCTTGTTCCAGTTAAGAGGTACTACAGGAGGTGGTGATCCGGGGAAAGGAACGAATGCGAGGGTTTCTGGATTTCTTTCGAACTAAATAATGTCACATATGTAATATGGTTTGTGAGATCCAAAAGAAATTGAACCCTTTAGTGCACATTCGTAATGGTGACATTGCTCAGAAATCCCGTCTGGGGTTATGAACAATGTCGCCATTATGGATGTGCACAAAAGGGTCCAATCTTTTCCGGATCTCACTATATTACATATATGATTTTATTTAGTTTCAAAGATTTCCATAAACCCTCCCTTCCCCTGCACCGCCATCACGTGTACTTACCTCGTAACAGGCACAAAATGTGAAGGTGCAACTTCACATCAAGGCCCGATGACCATCTTGTTCCTGTTAAGAGGTACTACAGGCGGTGGTGATCCGGGGAAAGGAGGAAGATGAGGGTTTCTGGAACTAAACAACGTCAGATATGTAATGTCGTGAGATCCGAACGAAGTTGAACCCTTTTGTCCACATACGTAATGGTGACATTCCTCAGAAATCCCTTCCGGGGTTACGAAGAATGTCCCCATTATGTACGTGGATAAAAGGGTCTAACCTTGTTCGGATCTCACGATGTTATATATATATGATTTTGTTTAGTTTCAAAGATTTCTAGAAACCCATGTCTTCATCCTTCTCTGGACCACCATCACGTGTACTACATCGTAGCAAGCACAAAATGTCCAAATTCACATCAAGGCCCGATGATCATCGTGTTCCTGTTAAGAGGTACTACATGCCGGTGGTGATCCGGGAAAAGGATGAAGATGAGGGTTTCGGTTGGAACTAAGGAACATCGCATATGTAATACTATTGTTAGTGAGATCAGAACGTCGCATATGTAATACTATATGTAACACCGTTTGGTACATATACGTTATGGGGATATTTTTCATAGCCCCGGACGGGGCTATGGAGAATTTTCCCATTATGCATGTGCACAAAATGGTCCAACTTTGTTCGGATCTCACAAACATTTACGTATGTGATTTTGTTTAGTTTCAACGAAGTTCAGAAACCCTTGTCTTTATCCTTCTCCGGATCGCCATCACATGTACTACCTCGTAACAAGCACAAGATATGAATGGCCAATTTGATCCTTTGTGTTTAACTTTCAACTTATTTATGTAATATATCTCCATTTACTAGTTATTACAGAAATGTTTAAAACTATTGTTTTTGGTTTCCTTTCTTGTCATTACAGATGTCGAGGTGCTACGTCGTGTTTAGAGGCAGGGTTCCAGGAGTCTACGATCACTGGGAAGACTGCTTCGAGCAGGTGAACAAGTTCAAAGGGAATGCCTACAAATCCTACAACACAAGATTGGCTGCGGAAGCTAGGTGGTTCATCCATCTCGAGGAGGAACAAAAGAAGAAGCAGAAGAACAACAAGTGGATGAAGACCATCGCCGTCGCTCTTGTCGCTGTTGCCTCGCTCGTCATGATATGGTTCCTAGCTAGATGATTAGGTTATCGACGACTAGATAGGTCACTTGTCCCGATGATGAAGCATCATCGATCAATGTAATCGGTCCCGATGATTAACCGTCTGATGTAGGTCACTTGTATCTATTTGACTCTGATAAACACTTTGTATTCATAATCAACTGTTTGATGTAGCTATTCGGAATTCTAAGCAGTATGATCAACTATCACTAGTGGAAAGAGGGCCTTTTGTCCCGGGTCGTAAGGCCCATTTGTCCCGGTTGTGCAACCGGGATGGGATGGCCGGGACAAATGGCCCGTCCCATTGGTCCCGGTTGTGCCAGGACCCGGGATGGTAAGCACAGGCCACGTGGAGAACCTGGGCCAGGGAGTTCGTCCCGGTTCGTTCAAGGGACCGGGATGGATACTGTTTTGACAAAAAAAATATAATCGTCCAGGCCCCACGTTTTTTTGGGCTCCTGTCCCCCAATCACGAGCCTGCCTCCCCTTCCCCAACCGCGTCCAGGCCCACGTCTTTTATTAAGCCCACTGGTCACATTTTTTTGTCAAAAGGGCCCACTGGCCCGCGTCTTTTATTATGATCAGTCAACGGTTCGAAGGGCCCACTGGCCAGCGTGGTCAGTCAATGGTTCGAAGGGGCCACTGGCCAGCGGCCGTTGGCTGGCTCGCCTGGTCCCTTAATTTAAGACTACAGGACGGTCAAAGGGCCACTGGCTCGCCTCGTCTTCCCGCCCCGCCTCGGCTTCCCGCGCCCCCACTTCCCCACGCGCATTCATGGCCGCCTGCAACCGCCGCCACGTCCAGGCCGCCGGTTGGCATGCCAGCCCACCCCGGGTCCTTTTTAAAGGCCCCCCGCCGCCCGTACAACCCACCCACCCCGGCCGCGTCCCTGGCAAAGCAACCCTAGCCGCCACCATGTCCCGCTGGTTCTCGAACTCCGGCAAGCGCCCAAGGAACGACGACGGAGGCTCCTCGAGCGGCGCCGGCCGCATCCCACCCCCGCCGGCGGAGGCCTTCGGCTACGGCCCTGGAGGTGTCCGCCTCGGCGGGGTGCCGCGCGTCCCCGCGCCACCACCGGCTGCACGCCCGCCGCCCAGCGCCGCGCCCAAGGGTAAGAGGTTCCGCCGGTACGTCCGGGTGGACGAGGCCGAGTGGCACTGGAACAATGCCACTCCGGTGTTCTATGCCGACGTCCACCTCCCGGACGGATGGCACCTGAACCCCCAGCGGATCCCTGTGCCGCCGGTCCCGACCGGCCAGGCGCTGCTTGAGGAGGTCGACCGCCGGCGCGAGCTCCTGCCGGCCCCCGTCCGCAGGGAGCGCGCGTACGCGCGCAGCTCCCCCTACTGGGCCGCCTGGCTCGAGCAGGAGCACGAGCTGCGCCGCCGCTCCTTCATCCCCGCCCCCCACGAGGCCAACGTGGACGACTACCCCCCGCCACCTCCCGGCCGGGAGAGGGAGCTATGGCTCCTCGTGGACGAGCCGGAGGACTTCTCCGGGGAGGAGGACCCCGACCTCCGGGCCGCCATGGAGGAGGCCTGCGAGCGCTCCCGCCGCTCCCTCATCGACGACGAAATCAAGCGGTGGGAGCGGGTCGTGGCCGCCGCCGCCGCCGACGCCGCCGCCATGCCGCCGCCGCCGCCACCCCCTAACGAGCCTGCCATCCCCTGGTGGCAGGCGATGAACGCCGAGCTGGAGGCGTCCGAGGACATGCCGGAGCCGCAGCCGCTCCCACCAGGCCTGGAGTATGGCATGAAATGGGCCTGGACCGGCGGCGTTTGGGCGCCGGGGTCGTCGGAGGAGGAGCTGCCCCCGCCGCCGCCGCTGCCGCAGGAGGTGCTGCCCCCGCCGCCGCCGTACGCGCCCCCGATGCCCCCGATGTCTCCACCCCCGGCGAGCCCGGCCCAGCCGCCTGCCCACCTGTGGCAGCCACCCGCCTATGTAAGCCTCTCCGACGACGAGGACGACTAGATCGGCGCCGGCCGCCTGTGGCCGCGCCGCCGCCCCCCTATTCTATATAGACAACGCCCCTAGCTACCCCCCCAAGAAACGGCCGGCCGCCTGTGGCCGCGCCGCCGCCCCTTATGCAAGTACGGCCGGCCGCCTGTGGCCGCGCCGCCCCTATGTAAGCAAGGCCCCTGGCCTTATTTTAATATAAGTTGTGTTTCCCCTAGTCTACTGTGTCCCTACCCCATCTCCGCCGGCGGTGGTGGAACGCCGGCGGATCTGTCCACTCGTTACCGCCGCCGGCAGGGCTTCGCCCAGCCATATCCACTCGTACCCGCCCCTGGAGTGTCCGCTCGGCCTGGAGAGAGGGCCGCGATTTTTATACACCTGGGCCTTTAGTCCCGGCCCGTGCCACCAACCGGGACTAGAGCCCCTTTGGTCCCGGTTGGTACCACGGCCCGGGACCAAAAACAAATTTCGAATTTCGGTGGCACCCCTGCGCGCCCAAAATTTTTTAGCGCCAAAATTTGAAAAGTGTTAAGTTTGCACATTAACAACTTCTATATACTTCCAAATTTGACAAAAATTCCAACATGAAAAATGCTAGAATTTGCAAAACTAATTTAAGTCCATTTTTCGTTTAACTAAATAATTATTCTAACTATTGAAACTATTAATTATTTTTTCATTTGTATATAATTTGAATATAAAAATGTTACAATTTTTTATTTCTCTCGTGATCTTCCTAATTCAAAGCGAATTGTACCTTATTGACACGGTGAATTTGAGATTTTCGTCTACAACAGAAAAACCATCAGACTTGTTGTAGATGACTTAACGGCTTTCAAGATTCTAGAATAGTGGTAGAATAAAGCAGGTTGCTCGCCCTCCAGACCCCCAATCACAAAGTCAAAGCGACCATATCTAGCAATAAATGATGCAATTATATCATTAGTGAGAGACTTCATGTCGGCAATCTCAATTAAAGTGCCAGTTTGTGTCTGATCCCACCAACCCCTCAGAATCCTCCTATTAACTTCACCTATCTCAACTGAAATCATTGTCTTCATGTGGATGCCAAGCCTATGCAAAGCTATCTCTCCTCCTCCAATACCGGTGAATTGCCAAGAGACATGTTCTTTAACACCGACAAGTGGCAACCCACAGTATCAATCTGGATTGAATTGCAAGAGATTTGTACCTCTCTCTCTTGGCGACTCCCCTTGTGTGGTTTCTTGGGAGACCGAGTAAAAATTCCATCTCATCTGGCTCTAGAGGGGCAAACTTGTTCTTTCCAACCCAAACAAGGTTCCATCTTCTGCACTCGTCCATAACATACCTCTGAACAGTTAGAGGTGGTGGATTACTTGAGCCTGCAAGAGTACGTTCGATCTGTTTTATCAGAATTGGACTTGCCAGATGGGTTTGCAAGCAATCGAGCTGCTTTCTAGGATCCCAGGAAGGCCACCAGTTCTCATAATGAGGGAATGCCTCAGATATGGTCTTTGGAGCGAGAGGAAGGAGACGTGAACTATTCTCAATTGGCAAATTATGGATGTAGCCTCTTTCTTGAGCAGCTGCACAGAAGTGCTTAGAATCCACAAACTCCGGCTCTATGTCATACAAATTTCTGGAAATTTCCACCCATACACTTTTTGGAGCTAGGGCCTCATTTTCATAGTAGAAGTAGGGTGGCTTGTTCATCCTCTAGAGTCGATGTCAGTCCTGGCTGCTTGTCCATCCTCTAGAGTCTGCTCTGCTCTGCTCTACTGCTCCTTGCGGCTCAGGTTGGTAACGGTCCATGTTTGCGTATGCTTTGTGAACTTATGGTTTGATTTGAGAATTTCAAAACTTTGATTTGATAATCTTTTGGCCGGAAGCACCTTGCAATATCTTTTAAACCTTGTTTCTCTCCATATGTTATTTGTACTTCTCATCGGCTCTAATGTTTCTCTACCTGATTCTACTTCTCCTCTGCCTAGTTTACAGATGTTTGCTCTTTTCTGTAGATGTTTCTACACTGTAAAATGGGCATGTCCTGCGAAACATGCAGACAAGGCGCTGAGCACCACTACTGGGACATCTTGGACGATCAAGGCAAAGGTTTTTTCAAGATTATGCAATTCTATCATTAGTGAGAGACTTCACGTCGGCAATCTCAATTAAAGTGCTAGTTTGTGTCTGATCCCACCAACCCCTCAGAATCCTCCTATTAACTTCACCTATCTCAACTGAAATCACTGTCTTCATGTGGATGCCAAGCCTGTGCAAAGCTATCTCTCCTCCTCCAATGCCTCAAATTAATATGGTGTGCCTGCAATATGTGCGCGGAATATATGACACCCATAAGGCCTATCGATGTAAAGCAGTCAGTCAAAACTTTTTTGTGTTGTTTATGGTGGTTAACTCCAATGAATAACAATCGCTTGTTCTATACCGTGTATCAACAGATACTACATCTTAAAAGTAGTTATAATCAAACAGAACTATATGATCATGTATTCCACGCTTATTATTACACATCACCAACATACGGAGGAGAGAGAAACAGAAAAGTGGGATGGTGGAACAATAATGCTTGCGAGCTTTTCTTCGTGTCCCTTGCTTATGATCGCTTCGGCCGTAACCATGGATCATCTTCATTATTTAACGGGATGGTGGGGTCAGATTTCACTGTGAAGGGTGGAATTTCAACAAACTTATTATAATCTTCTGACATGTCTGTCGTGTCCTCGATTCCCACGATGTTTCTTTTCCCTGAGAGAACTATGTGACGCTTCGGCTCATCGTATGATGAAATTGTTCCCTTATTTTTTCTTTTCTTCGGTCTGGAAGACATGTCCTTCACATAGAAGACCTGAGCCACATCATTGGCTAGAACGAATGGTTCGTCATTGTAACCAATACAGTTGAGATCCACTGTTGTCATTCCATAAAGCGGGTCTACCTTTACCCCTTCTCCATTCAGGTTGACCCATTTGCACTTGAACAAAGGGACCTTAAAAGAAGGTCCATAGTCAAGTTCCCATATCTCCTCTATGTAACCATAGTATGTGTCAGTTTTTCCATTCTCGTTTGTTGTATCAAAGCGGACACCACTGTTTTGGTTGGTGCTCTTCTTATCTTGGGAGCTCGTGTAAAATGTATTTCCATTTATCTCGTACCCTTGAAAACTCCCAATAGTCGAAGATGGTGACCCTGCCAACATGTATAGCTGATCTTCAACAGTGGTGTCATTTATAAGACGTGTTTGCAACCAACTTCCGAAAGTCTCCATGTGTTCGCGTTTAATCCATGAGTCATCCTTCCCCGGGTTTGCAGACCGTACAATATTCTTGTGTTCCTCGACATACGTAGCCATGAACATAGAATTTTGTAGAACTGTGTAGTGTGCTTTGGTCAAAGAATGCCCGTCCCTAGGTATCATTGTTTTCTTTCCCAGCGTTCCTTTTCCCCTCAGTCTCCCCTCATGCCGCGATTCAGGAACACCAATTGTCTTAAGGTCAGGAATAAAGTCAACACAGAACCCAATGACCTCCTCTGTTCCATAGCCCTTCGAGATGCTTCCTTCTGGCCTAGCACGGTTATGAACATATTTCTTCAAGACTCCCATGAACCTCTCAAAGGGGAACATATTGTGTAGAAAGACCGGACCGAGAATATGAATCTCTTCACATAGGTGAACAAGGAGATGAGTCATAATGTTGAAGAAGGATGGTGGGAACACCAACTCAAAACTAACAAGACACTGGACCACATCCCTCTGTAATCTTGTCAGAATTTCTGGATCGATTACCTTCTGAGATATTGCGTTCATGAATGCACATAGCTTCACAATGGGTACTCGAACATTTTCCGGTAGAAGCCCCCTCAATGCAATCGGAAGCAATTGCGTCATAATCACGTGGCAGTCATGAGACTTCAGGTTTTGGAATTTTTTCTCTGCCATGTTTATTATCCCCTTTATATTCGACGAGAAGCCAGACGGAACCTTGATACTGTAAAGGACTTCAAAGAATATTTCCTTCTCTGCTTTAGTAAGAGCGTAGCTGCTTAAGGAATGGCGCCCTGTATCTGTGTGCTTGTTGCTTGGGTCTTTCATACGTTGCTGGTCCTCCCGTGCTTCAGGCGTATCTTTTGACTTCCCATACACGCCCAGGAAGCATAGCAGATTGACACATAGATTCTTTGTCACGTGCATCACGTCGATCGAAGACCGGACATCTAAAACTTTCCAATAGGGTAGCTCCCAAAATATAGATTTCTTCTTCCACATGGGTGCCCGCTTATCAGGGCCGTACGGAACTGGTTGGCTGCCAGCAGCCTTACCAAAGATTACTTCTAGGTCCTTGACCATATCGAATATATCATTACCACTACGGAGCTCAGGCTTCTTTCGGTTATCTGCCTCACCTCTGAAATGCTTCCCTCCTTTTTTCCTTAAGGGATGCTTGATCGGAAGAAATCTACGATGCCCCAGGTATACAACCTTTTTACATTTATCCAAAAAAACACTGTCAGTCTTATCTAAACAGTGTGTGCATGCATTGTATCCCTTGTTTGTATGACCGGAAATGTTACTAAGAGCTGGCCAATCATTGATGGTCACGAAAAGCAACGCCCGTAGGTAAAATGGCTTTTGTTCGTTCTCATCCCACACACGTACACCTGGTTTGCCCCACAGTTCTAAGAGTTCTTCCACTAATGGCCTTAGATACACATCAATGTCGTTGCCAGGTTGCCTCGGGCCTTGGATGAGAACTGGCATCATAATGAACTTGCGCTTCATGCACAACCAAGGAGGAAGGTTGTACATACGTAGAGTTACAGGCCAAGTGCTATGACTGGAGCTCTGCTCCCCAAAAGGATTAAAGCCATCTGTACTTAGACCAAACCATAAGTTTCTCGCCTCTCCTGCAAAGTCTGGAAAGTCTCTCTCGATCTTTCTCCACTGCGATCCATCGGCGGGGTGCCTCAACTTTCCATCTTTCTTACGGTCTTCTTTGTGCCATCGCAACAACCTAGCATGCTCTTTGTTTCTAAACAGACGTTTTAGCCGTGGTATTATAGGAGCATACCACATCACCTTAGCAGGAACCCTCTTACGGGGGGGCTCGCCGTCAACATCACCAGGATCATCTGCTCTGATCTTATACCGCAGTGCAGTGCATATCGGACATTCATCCAAATTCTCGTACTTCCACCGCGGAAGAGAATGCAGTCATTAATGCATGCATGTATCTTCTGCACATCTAATCCTAGAGGGCAGAGAGATTTCTTTGCTTCGTACGTACTCTCAGGCAATTCGTTATCCTTTGGAAGTTTTGGCTTCATTAGTTGAAGTAAAGTCTCAAATGCCTTGTCAGTCACACCGTTTTGTGCCTTCCATTTCAGCAACTCCAGTGTGGTACCGAGCTTTGTGCTACCATCTTCGCAATTTGGGTATAACAATTTTTTGTGATCCTGTAACATGTTGTCCAGTTTCAACCTCTCCAATCTATTTTCACAGTCTTCCCTTGCATCAGCAATAACTCGGCCAAGATCATCATCGGGCTCTTCTGATGCCTGTTCTTGATCACCTCCTTCTTCTGCATTCTCTTCCATTGCAGTATCGTCGTATTCAGGGAACAAAGGATCTTCTTCTTCTTCTTCATCGTCTTCCATCACAACCCCTCTTTCTCCATACTTGGTCCAGCAATTATAGCTGGGCATGAAACCTCTCCGAAGTAGATGGCCGTGAAGGATTCTTTCGGAAGAATGCTCTCTGACGTTCCGACAATCAACACATGGGCAACACATGAAGCCATTATCTTTGTTCGCCTGAGCTACAGCAAGAAATGCATTCAGGCCTGCCATATACTCGGAGGTGCGTCGGTCACCGTACATCCATCGCTGCCGTGCATCCATCTGCATCATATAATTAAGTTTATCAAAATACATATTAATACAGAGATAACCACAGTACATCGACAAATAATACTTTTTTATGTATCAGTTACAGATGAAAAAGATAATTTGTTAACCTCGGTCGAAGAAACCATTTTCAGTGAGCTTGTGTGCGTCTCGGGAATTTCGTCGAACACCTCGTGTGCATAGTAAAAAAAAACAGCAACACCACACTCTCTCACACCTCCAAGCAAAAAAAAAACATGGAAGGAGGGGGGGCTGGGGCAGTATATATAGGGGAAGGGGGCATTGGTCCCGGTTCGTGGACTGAATCGGGACAACAGGTCATGCGCGTGCCACGTGGCCTGTGGCTAGGCATTGGTCCCAGTCCGTGGCACGAGCCGGGACCGATATGCCCCCCACGAACCGGGACCAATGCGCCCAGGCGATTCCTGTTGCCCCGGGCGCACGAACCGGGACCAATGCAGGGCATTTGTCCCGGATTTGGTTGCAACCGGGACAGCTGCCCCCCGCCCCCTGGACGAGAGGGGTTGTTTCCACTAGTGTATGATATATAATTTGTTTGTCAGAGAACTGTTTTGATACATTTTATCTACTGATATTCTTCTGTATTTGAGCTGTATATACCTGTATAAATACGGTACTGCATATTTTAGAAAAATACAGCATAGTATAGCCGTGACGCACCTAAAAGATACCCGTGACGCACCTTAGAGGATAGCCGTGACGCACCAAAATGGATACCCGTGGCGCATCAAGGAATTTAGCCGTGGAGGCGTTACATAGCCGTGACGCACCTAAATTTCTAGCCGTGGCGCACCTCCGGAATTAGGCGTGACGCGCCTCCCAGTATCCGCGGCGCACCTCGCCCGTGCGTCACGGGTATAAATAGGCGCGGCGCACCAGCTAGGTGCGTCACGGCTAAACCCATAGGCGCGGTGTGATAGCCGTGACGCGCCCAGGTGCGTCACGGATAAGCAAAATGGTGCAGTTACGGGTAAGCTTTTCCCTAGTAGTGTTATGAAAACGAAAACGTAGTACCATAGCCTTTGACGTGAGATGGTATTTAATTTCCATAATGTAAGTTAATTTGATTGCATCAAATGTCACACCGTGACATGTTGATTATAAAGGTGACTCTTGGGTAATGAAAGAGATATGTTGAGGCTTACCATTAAGAGCGGGACTTGTCAAACCTATTGACGGATAGATACTCATGGGCCCACTCGTTGGAGTTGCATCAATTAGTTTGCAAGCATGTGACTATCTCACTGAGAGGCAGCAACACCGGAATGAGTAGAATTTTTATGTCTGTAACGAGAGTGAACGGGCTATAAGATACCGTAAGATCAAGTCTTGGACAAACGGAGTATAACTTAGGCAAGAGGCGTGCAGAGTTGACGTTTAAGGTTCAAAGCGACACAAAAAAATTATGGATGTCCAGATCTCGCTATTGGTATTGGTCGGAGAGGTGTCTCGGCCATGTATGGAGTAGTACCGAACCGTAGAGTGTCACACTTAAGGGTAGTCAATGTTGAAGACTGAGATTAGTACCGAAGAGAATAATAAAGATCGGAGTGTTCCGAAGGTGTATCGGGATAAGGGATAAATGCGCGATAGTGATCGGATGGTGCCGGAAGGGGTTACCTGACTCAAAATAAATAAGAAATTCATATTTATTATTATTTAGTGTAATTAATAATTAAATATCATTTTATTTTATTTTTATATGTATTTATTTCACTAATGGGCCTTCCACGAAAAAGAGATCCATTAGGGGAAAATGGAGAAAATGGAGGGAGACCAAAGGGGTCCAGACGCGTGGGCCTTGTGGGACCCATGGGTACATCTGGACCAAAAGCTCGTTGCTCGCAATCTTAATAAACGCTCGATAGTTCGTCTCGTTAGAATCGTAGCGTGCTTCTTAATGAATAGAGCCAATCATTGATTTCGGCTCGTTAAATTTAACGAGCTAACGAGATTAATGAGTAGCTCGTTAAACTCGTTAGTAGATCATAACACATATTTTTTATCTTAAATGGACATATTTTTCGGTAATGTAAACCTCTCTATTCCATCTAATCAACCCAGCCCAACAAATAATAGCAATGCATCAACATAGCACAACTCCTATTTTAGTCACCATCTTCCGTGATAAAAAATACACACGATGTCATCCCTTAAGCCAACACATTTTTGTCTCTTAACAAGCACTAATGAGCGATCAGGAGCTTAAGGAAATTTTAATGATAAAGACCAGAGCATGAGTTTTAGCTCGTTTAGCATAATGAGCTTAACGAGACGAGACTTAACGATCACAAGATCACAAGCTTAATGAGTCGAGCCTTAACAAGCCGAGCAACTCGTTAATGCACCAGTATGAACCAGGTTATGTCCACTAGTATACATACAATTCCCACACTTTATTAGAGGTTGATGTTGTTATGTCCGCGGATGTGCCCACTTGCTCCCTAAGAAGAAATAATGGTAGGTTGGCCAGGAAAGCAACGTGAAGTGAATGATGGAGCTAGTCATGTGTACCAGGTGGTGATGAAAGATTGCAAAGCTTATAGTGGCGCTTGCTACTTGTGGTTCTTGGTCGAGGCATATTTTATGTTCACCTTCCTCGAGTCCCACCATGCTTTCTCCTCTGACGTGCATGTTGGCCCATGTTCTACGACATGCATTTTGTCATTCAAAGGAGATTAACTACAAAATCATTGTAAATGCCTCAACCATCTAAAGCCTAGTTTGTTTAGAAGAACGAGGGCATAGAAGAAGAACGATAAAATTACAGAACTGCCATTAATATGATCACTAGTAGAAAACGGGCCGCTAGTCCTGGGCCGTAACTGGCTATAGTCCCGGATATCAATCCGGGACTACTCATCCGGCACTAGAGACCCTCCTTTTGTCCCGCCGGTCTACGAATCGCGACTAGAGGGCAGCCCAAGAGGAAGCTCCCGGGGCGCTATCGGGGCACGACTTTGAGACTCGGGTGGTAATACAACCAGGAACTAGATAATTTTTTCTTTTTTTCTTTTTAATTTCCGATTTTTATTTTCATTTAGTCTCTATTATTTCTGTCTTTAATCATTCTCGCTTAGTCTAAATTATTTTTAACTCTAATCACTCATCTTTCACTCTGAACTGACACTTCCCAATAGGTCACTCATCCTCAGACTACTCTATTCTCAGCATGCTTAACTTCTGGGTTACTTCACTCTCAGCTTTCAAGAAATAAATCATGTTTTACTGACAATAGTAGGGTGTCAATCATGTTAAACTTTGAACTATGATGTCGCATGTCTTTATTTTGTGAATAAAAAATTATTTAGTTAAACATAAATAAATAAGTAATAATAATCTTGAATTCAAATAATCATTAATCTTATATTTACTAATTGGAGGCACCATTAAAGGCACCACGTTAATCCACATCATCAAAATTAATTAAGCCGTTAGATGTTAGATTTACGGCTAGGATAAACAGGGTAAAAATAAGTTACGTACAACATGATACGTAATATGGCACGACTGACATGATCTGTACATTTGATGCGTTAATGCCAAAAAAGAAAAACAACGTGATAGTTAAGATTAAATAAGCACATGAAGAGTCCTTTCATATGGACGATTGGATATTCACGTGCATCGCTTGGTACTAGCACTCTAATACGCCGTCTCAAAAAAAATTTTTTGAAGACAGTCAATCTTTTAAACGCATACAAGGTTATGAGATTAACCATATGCTAATTTTTCACGTCCGACAGAACGTTGCATTTTTCTAGGTATGATCCGGGGCTGCGACTATTGGCCGTCCGGCAGATGCCAGAGGCAGTCCTGGCGGTGGCCTCTTTCATGAAACGGATCGTTGAGATGATCTCTATACCGTACGTCTACGACTGCAAAGCTAAGCTGCTGCGAGCGGCCGGCCGGCGAGGACGGAACCAGCGTGCTGCCTCTTCACCACCATGCATGGCCGATGCCTATGAAGACAGATCGATGGACTGCCAGTGATCTCTCTTCTCTAATGTAAGTTTATGAGGTTGCGAGCAGCCGGCCGGCGAAGGCAGGACCTACCATGCATGTTGCCTCTTCACCACAATGTATCGCCCATTGCTATGAAGGAAGATTGATAGCTTTGAGAGGGTCTCCGCAGCGCACGTATCTGCTGCCGCCGGCGGCCGGCCATTAAGCTAGGACCTACCAACTTAACCAATCTATGCTAATCAGTCTGTTTGCATAGGCAAAACGAAATCCCGTACTGTACAACCTATATTTATTTACTCTACCCTGTTCCAATTATTTCCATTCAGCTAGCGACCACGTATTTATGATTGCGCAGCAATATATATTTCGGTTATAGCACAAGGAAATATCACATAGATTTTTCAACTATCTAGGCTACTCAGTATGTACATCCAGTAAAAACAAAAGCACTACCATCTATTTTCTCCACACTAATCAACTTATTTCGGTTTACCTAGCTCCTCCTTACTTGGTCGCTTGACAATGCATCAGCTCTAGCACAAGAGAATTTCTACAAATAATATTTAGTTATCCTCTATGTCTATAATTAGTAATACACTAATTAATATTAGAAAATAATATACCGTGGACATACATGTGCTTGCGGAGACATGCATGGAATAATTTGTCCTGAACTACTGCTGCAAGCATCGGTAATCTATTTTGTGAGAAACAGTAGCAAAAACACCGTACCATAATAGTGAGGCCCCGATCTCTTCCGGTGTAACAACCCAGTAAGCCAAGTTAGAACACTTCTGACAGTCTCAATTTGATACGAACGGAGACTCATGTTTGGCCTTTTCCTACCTTATTAATCCACTCCTCCTCTGCCTATTAAAATTTTATCTCGCAATGATACATGGTTTAAATTAATTAGTGTGGTACATGATTAACTATGGGCGAAAAAAAATATACGAGATGACAAAAATAGATTTCTCGCGTCTAAATATCATATTTAGACCAACATGCGGAAAACCCATGTAATAATAACTATAGACATGTTATCAGAATACTTCTACCTCTTTATAAAGATGTGCAACAGCCATGATTAGTATTTGATGTAGGCAATAGATAGGGTCTCATGAAAATAATTCGTACCAAACATGTCGGAAAACTTTGAAAAATATTTGGATGTGTATTTACTAATAGTGTCTGGAGGTTCTACCTAAATCATGAATATCACTTAAATATGTACTAAGTAAGAATAAAGAGAATTACACCAGGTTTCTGACAAATAATATTATAATAGCATTCTATTGTATATATTTCCAAATTTTATGAATTTAAAAATTATCTTGAGATATTGTATTCTTTTTAAATTTACTAGCCCGTGCTGATACACGGGTTGACGACTAGTTAATTTAATCATAATTAATTTTGTTGTTTTATTTATATTTAATATCTGTAAAATCGAAAATCGTCAAATGATATTGTCTAAGTAGATTAGAAAAATTAGATAATTTCAAATATATATGATCGACGTTGCTTATCATATTTTCCATCATTAATTATATATATAGATTGATATATACAAAATTTACTCCAAATTGTTAGTCATTTCAACATATATATATATATATATATATATATATATATATATGTAAATTAACAGATGCTCCATGGTGCCCATGCTCCTGTACGAAATACTGTTTAATTTGTACAGTTATATAATATGGATATCTTAGATACCTGTACCTTGGGTATGTACGACGTATATATACCTGTAGGTATACATACCTAAGGTATTTACGTACCTTACATACCTACAATACATATACCTAAGGTACACCAGTATAAAATAGCGTACATTTTAGTTACGTAGACAACATGGATACCTCAGGTATGTATACCTTGGGTATGTAGCACATATATACACCCGTAGGTATGCACATAGTGTGGTATACGTACCTTAAAAGTACACGTATACATATAGGTATATATACATACCTGACAGGTACACGTACACTTAGATATATGTATTGTAGGTATGTAAGGTACGTAAATACCTTAGGTATGTATACCTACAGGTATATATACGTCGTACATACCCAAGGTACAGGTATCTAACATATCCATATTATATAGCTGTACAAATTGAACAGTATTTCGTACAGGAGCATGGGCACCATGGAGCATCTGTTAATTTACATATATATATATATATATATATATATATAGGAAAAATTGTTTCTACTCCCGGGTGTAGCTACACCCACGTCTCATATACTACCGTACGGAGGTATGTGTCATACTTTTTCGGTCTGAGTATGTTCATATACTATATATATATATATTCAGATAGATATTTTTGTTCTCTTACTCCACACTTCAACATAGCTCTGGTGTTAAATTAAATTTTTGAAATTTCATCACGTATAAATCAATTGCTTCATTCAGTTTGCTCAGATCTATCATGCATATATATATATATAAATAAACAAGGATATTTAAAAAATATATATATATATACACACACACACTCTACATAAGTCTTCTAGGGATCGAATATAAACATCATCTCAAGAGAGGCGCGACATCAAGCAGTACAATATATATATCTATATATAGGGTCGCGCTATTTGACACACATGGTGCACAATATTTATTCTACACCCACCCTGTATCTTTTGAACCATACATAATTTTTACATCACGTAAATTTTGTCATAATCTTTTATTTACGTGACGGTACACAAAAATGAAAAAATACACATTTTTATGACTTTAATGTTGATATGACTCATATTTTTTTCATTTTTATGCCGAGTATTCTCTTATAGATAAAACATGAATATAAATAATTACATACATAACATAATTTTTTTACTTGAGAACATAAAATAAATTGTGTGTGCAAAATAAATTTTCTGCACCTGGTGTGTCAAATATGGTGTCTATAGAGAGAGAGAGAGGACACACACGAAGAACTAGGTGTGTGACACAACGTCACGAGATCCTCCCATCTAAACGAGTTGCTCGTCCTCCGAATCCCAAACACTAGGAGACCGGGGGGCAACATGACGCTGCCCATATCTGAAGATATTGATAATACAGTACAACTCGTAGACAATCTACCCATCAATGACTACATAATCAATGTTAATCTAATCAAGTGGGCTCTTCTCCCAAAAACTGTATCGCCAACTCGGGAAATCTTTCTTCATGCTACTGTACTTCTCGTCGATCAATACGGCTGACATATCAGCCATCAAAGTCCTTTTATACTTAAGCTGGAAGAGGTTCTAGAGATCAATATGGCACTGAGATGGTATCTCAATACCCCAGGTGCTCCATATCTTCGACCTGTAATTCCTTATATCAACGTCAGCAAAACGTATGCCGCTATTTACAAGGATCCAGGAGTTCTGGACAATTTTTGTCACTACTGCAAAAAAATGGAACAAATGTTAATACCGCTGCAACAATTGTATTGTTCAAATATAGCCAACAAATGGAACAAATAATCTTAATACCGATGCAACAAGTATTGCAACAACAAATGACACAAATGTTATGCAAAGTATATATTTCAATGCAACAATAAAATGGAACAATTGTTAAACACTGTTGCGACAAATTAATTCTTTCCAATGCACGTATAGGATTCAAATGAGAATTATAAATGGATCGAAATTTCCAATACAGATTATATTTTCTATATGAATACACGTACATGTTGCTATCCTATGCAATTTCCAATACATAATTTTCCTACATGAATACAAATGGAATTTCCAATACACACTACTATATGAATACGTACACATGTGGATACACGTACATGATGCTATCCTATGCAATTTTCAATACATTTTCTATGTCAATACAAATGGATTTTTCAATACACATTGCTATATGAATACACATGGATACACGTACATGTTGCTATCTATGCAATTTCCGATCACACACACACACACACACACACATATATATATATATATATATATATATATATATAATCAAAATAAGATCAAGGAGAAACCAAAGAGATAGGATAAGATCGATCGAAGAAATTTTGTTTTTACACGCCTCTTGTGAGCAATTTGGATAACCGCCACATCTTCTTGATCAGCCGTGTACTCGAGATCAAGGCCACGAAAATCCCCGCCATCCTCGTGAAGCAATTGCTTCACGAGGTTAAGAAAACCCGAAATGCTCTTGCTCTCCTTCATGTAGGAGACTTCGAGCTTCTGACCATGTGTGGTCACATTCAAAATCTCTAGTCCCATTGTGGAGAATGTGGAAAGATGAAGAGAGGAGAAGAGACGAAGAAGAGAGTGGTCGCGGTTACCGTAGGAATTAGATGTTTCTCTGGTTTTAAGTCTCTCTCTCGACGTGGAACAAATTTCTAAGCGAAAGATACAAACGGTTTGACCATTTAGTTCCGGGTCGTATTACGACCCGGAACTAAATGCTCTCAGGCCAGGCGAACGGTTTCCACGACGACTTTTAGTCCCGGGCCGTGTTACCGCCAAGGCCTAAAAGTGTGCGAGCCGACGCGAACGGTTGCAAGATGACTTTGATTTCTGGGCCCTGTTACGACGTGGGACTAAAATGGTTCGAGGCAACGCGAGCGGTTGCCCCATCCCCCTCTGGTTCCGGTTGGTTAGCTATTGGGGACTAGAGGTAAAAATCCATAGGGGTTTTTCTACTAGTGGACAGTATAAATTATCCATTTTTTGCCGCATCTATCAATGTGTCTACAAGAACCCATAAACCATTTTATAGCTAGCGGATCCGACCAACCTTATGTATAGACATGGTAGGGATTGATCATAAACATGCACGATGAATCAATTACAATAACATAAAGCTCTCATGTACTAATAGTTTAGAAAGTGCGGCTTGCCAAGTGCCACATGTTAATTAAAAAATATTTTGCCGGCAAACCTCATGTTACACAGATTAATAAGATGACGGTGAATATAACATGAGTTAACTAATAAAGTAAATAGGGAGACACATATTTTGTCGGATGCAAACTCTCATGTAGAGGCGACGACATCATGCTCCCTTCTCGTCCACTGTTGATGTAGATGGGAACGAGTCGTCAAAGCATGTGAACCAAGGCATAAAGTAGAGAGGGGATAAGGGCAGGTCGAAAGGGAAGCAGCTCGGCTCATGGAAGAAGAGAAAGATGAGCTGAGGCCTCGGCTAGCACTTGGTTCCTCAGCTCCCTCTCCTCTGCCGGAAACGGCAGAGGCATTCTCGGCATGCTCCTTGGCGAGGTAGACGAGAACTAGGACGAACGGGACAACGAAGCGTTGGGGTTTTGTTGCCAGACGTCTTTTAGATAATAGGAACTAAGTGCCCTACTTTAAATTAATAAAGAAAAGAGTTTGAGTTTACAGAACACCATAACGGATATGCTGAGGCAAACAGCTTAGCCAAATAGATAAGTAAAACCTCGAGGCCGGCCTCCCCCTAACAAGCCGGAGAGCGGAAGTAGAAAGACGACTAAGCCGACGAGAGGGACGTGAAGATCGCTTTCACCCTTTCTGCTAAGGACATCAGCGCCGCCTTGTCATGCTCCTTAGGGAGCCTTGCCCAAGCCTGCATGAACATATAAATTTTGAAAATGAGGTCAGCGGGGCGACGTGGCACAATCGCTTCAATAGCAAGTTTATTGCGGATTAGCCACAGGGCTCAACAAAGCGCAGCGAACAACACCCAACTGACACGTCTTTGTTGGTCCAATAGCGCGTTCTGAATAGCGAAAAACTGAGGGAACGAGGCAGGGCACCAGCTGCACCCTAGCAGTTGCCTAATGACGCTCCAACCTAGTTTGGCAAGAGCGCACTGAAAGAAGATGTGTGTGGCAGTTTCAGGCTGACCACATAGCGCGCAAAGGCCCTTAGCCGGGTCGAACCTCGAGAAGAGACGGGCCCGTCTCGGTCATTATTTTTCACTAAATCACCAATGCCAAGCCTCTTGGGCCTGATTAATCACATCTGTTAGATGAAACCATACTAGTCTTCGGCTAGGGGTAGTAAAAGGTACCATAGAACTCACATTTTCAAGTAGAGTTAAGCGACATGAAACATATTAATTAATCATTGTATCAGATGCAACATTTATTCAAGTATCAATGTTTAAAATGTATATTTAGTATTCTGATATAATTAACTTTGCAAAACATAGAAGCGGTCTTGAAGTTAGTAGCTAGCTGCTGCACGTGCTCCTACGCACTTTTTGAGAATGTAAGGTGGGACATATATATGTTATAAACTATTACATGCATATAACCAGCTATTATAAATATTGGCTACAAGCTGATTATAGTTGACATTATAATATATCGCATATAGCCAGTAGCCGGCTCTATTATTAATCTTGCTAGAAAATACTGTAGGGACAGAAGTTAGTGAACGTGAAAAAACAAAATTGCTAAAACAAAAAGCACATGAGGATGCAGAGAGAGACCGAGTTCAAGAAATGCAACTTCTGCTAGGACGGCCTTCCAATGAGAAGCTCTGGCATATCGAGTAGATAGACCCTCTTGATCAGCATGAAAGGTTTTACCTTGCCAGCTTGAGAGAAACAAGGGCAATTGCATGCTGAAGAACATGAAGCATCATTCGGGGGGAAGAGGACGGACGCTGTACCAAAGGAACTTCGTAACTATCCTATGTACTCTTTGGCGTCCCAATGCCTACCCTTCCCATGCAAACACTTGCTCAAGTAATTTTTTGATAGCTCAGTCATGTCATAATAGCACAATCCGCTAGGTATGCTAGTATATACAGTATGTACCAAGAAGGCAACACACTCTTGTTTCGTTAGAAATTATGGTGTCCCCAGAATATGTGAAAAATAACAGCTAGCTGCCTAGCTTCCTTATATATCGGATTTGTATTGATTGTAGCCAACCGATCTCAAACATAGAGAGTACAACACCGGAGGTCATTGATTGTCTCTTGTACTTGTGGATGAATCAAATGTTAAGAGTACTTCGTATAAACTCACCATAGGTGTCACGGAAATGTTCAACAAAAATTAATTGTTCTAGATAATACTCCCTCTGTTTCACATTTTTCCAAGTTTCATCACGTTACACATTTTTCCAACTTTTCGACACTGCCCTCGCTCATGCGGACCAGTCGCTTTGCGCAGAGCTGCACACCACTCACGTTCCCCTCTGGCTCTCCACTACGAATGCAAAGCTTGTAATTTTTGCTTGAATATGCTCTGTACTCCTTGCTTGCTTGCAGTATTAAGGAGTAATTTATGAATTTTGTGCACCTGGAGTAACTAAAATTAAGCAACACTCCAGGCTTGCTTATTTCCGTGATGTTAATTCTTTGCCAGTGTTGCCTACTATCAAGGTTACTTCTCTTCCGGAAGAAAGAGAGAGAAACGTCTCGAGGTTAAAAATAAGTCCAGATTTTTATCTTAACACTGAACTGCACCAGGGAGGTCTAGGTAAAATACCGTCTTACGAAATGGAATATCGTGTGTCGACCAAAAGACCAGGGAGGTCTAGGTATTGAGGTTCTAGAGTATGGCATGAGGAGGGAGGGAGTATGGCAGGAGTTATTATCTAATACATATCTAGGGGATAAAACGTTATCCCAAGTAGAAGCAAAACCGTTAGATTCTCCGTTTTGGAAAGGGATCATGAAGGTGAAGCACAAGTTCTTTTCACGTGGTAAGTTTGCACTTGGGAATGGACAAAGTATTCGGTTTTGGGAGGATACATGGTTAGGTGATGAACCGTTATCACAATCTTACCCATCTCTTTTTAATATAGTGGTACATAAAAACGTCACGGTGGCTGACGTGTTATGACACAATCCTCTAGACATTCGGTTTAGGAGGACTATTTTAGGTGATAGAAGAGGTCTATGGCTGCACTTGGTCGAGAGGTTGATGGGTGTATCTCTCAATAATGAGACGGATGTTGGGACGCGTAGAGATAAACGAAAAACTTTTCCTACGCAGTACTCCCAAGATCTAGCCGAGGTAGAAGGCCACGAGTATTACCACTAGACGCGCAGGTGCGGATTATCGATGTAGCGCGTCGGGTCGGGGCAGTGCAGTCCCACGATCCGGTCCGGCCGATCCAATCCCTCGAACGTCGAAGTGCTGAACGTACAGCACCTCTGCCGGTATCCACACGTACGAGGAGGAGCTCCGACGGCGGACTGCTAGGTCCGGTGCGGCGGCTGGACTGAGTGGGGCTAGGGTTCCCAACGCATGGGAGAGTGGACTAACGTGCCCGCTGGGCAACCTTGGCCCCTCTTTATATAGCGTACGGTAATGGGCTGCACAACACTTGTGGCCCATTCCCTCTGTGAGTCCGACTCACTAACTCAGTCCATTTCCGGTTCGGGTCCAACCCAACCAATGTTTGCTCCCGCTCTTAAGTGTGCGACCCTGCAGGCTCATGGCGACTTGGACACGATTAGAGTCCAACTCTCAATCGATCAATCGGTAGCGGCTCCTAGCAGAACGTGCCGACTCCCAAGTCCCATTGAGTCATGACGACATACCTTTCAATGTGATATTCATCTTAGTCCTTTTTGCCTCACGATATACCTTGTCGAGCTATAGGCGATTTATCGTCATCCCTTAAATAGCTCAACTCTCTTCTCGATCCGTGATATGTGATTCATCTGACTAACTCTTTAGTCAATAGACACAGTTAACACTTAACTGAGTCGCGCATGGCCATGCTTCCTGAATCATATCACTCGAGAGGGCCCAGAGAATATCTCTCCAATCGGAGGGGCAAAATCCCATCTTGATTATCCACATCACGCAGCTTGCTTCTCATTCGACCCGAACTCTGCCTTTATAGTTGCCTTGTCACAGAACAACGTTTGACAGAACCTAAGTCGGTGATCCACAACTCGGATTGTGCGACAACCTCAGGTCTAAGGATTACATTGATTGAGACATGCAAATGACGACTTGATCGTTGCATCTCAATGTGGGTCAGTCCGACTTGCTAAACTCTTTAGCCAAGTCCGTGAACGTTGGAATGGCATCACCATGCCCATGACAAGTGGAACCGTGTCATCAGCCAACACTCACATTAGTCTAGGGTGTGTGTCCAGCACAACCTTAACGACCAAGGACAATTAGTATGAACAACATGAATACATAGTTCCACAATCGAATCACATATTCAATGACATATATCAGATGTTCAAACCAAAGGACAACTTAATAACTTTATGAATACATTGGGAATTACATCATCTATGATTGCCTCTAGGGCATATTCCCAACAGTCTCCCACTTGCACTAGAGTCAATCATCTTGGCATCATATGCCTAGGCATCTAATGCCCATACCTCTCGTGTGCGCCTCATGCTTAGGCTGTGGTAGCGCCTTTGTCAACGGATCTGCAATGTTTGCATCCGTGTGTACTTTGCATAACTTGATATCACCTTGTTCGACAAACTGGCGAATGAGGTGGTATCGCATGAGTATATGTTTGTTCTTCTGGTGTTGTCTAGGTTCCTTGGCCTGTGCGATAGCACCATTGTTGTCACAATATACGTCCAAAGGATTGGACGCGCCCTGAACCACACCAAGATCAATCAGGAGGTTCCTGATCCAAACAGCTTCCTTTGCCGCCTCTGAGGCAGCAATATACTCAGCCTCTGTTGTAGATGCAGACACCGTATCTTGCTTGGAACTCTTCCAGCTCACAGCTCCTCCGTTCATTACGAACACGTATCCCGATTGCGAACGAGAATCATCTGAGTCGGTGAGATAACTCGCATCCGTGTAACCCTTTACACTGAATTCCTCATCACCTCCATAAACTAGGAACATTTCCTTAGTATTTCTCAAATACTTAAGGATGTTTTTAACCGCTGCCCAGTGGGCTTCGCCAGGGTCAGCCTGGTATCTGCTCGTAACACTTAGAGCATAGGAAACATCTGGCCTAGTACAAATCATGGCATACATGATGGATCCGATTGCCGAAGCATACGGGATCACACTCATCCGACTTCGCTCATCAGTCGTCGAAGGACACTGAGTCTTGCTAAGTTTTATACCATGGGACATCGGTAAGAATCCCTTCTTGGACTCTTCCATTTTGAATTTCTTCAAAACCTTGTCCAGATAAGTACTCTGACTCAATCCAATGAGCCGCCTTGATCTATCTCTATAGATCCTGATTCCTAATATGTATGTTGCCTCACCCAAATCCTTCATTGAGAAACTCCTTTCCAATGACTCTTTGGTTTCTTGCAACATCATGACATCATTTCCAATCAGCAATATGTCATCCACATATAAGATTAGAAAGTTTACTTTGCTCCCACTAAACTTCTTGTATAAACAAGAATCATGATCGCTCTTGATGAAGCCAAACGATTTGACTACCTCATCAAAGCGAATGTTCCAACTCCGAGATGCTTGCTTCAACCCATAAATGGATTTCTGAAGTTTGCATACCTTGTCAGCATTAGCTGGATCGACAAAACCTTCGGGCTGTATCATATACACGTCCTCAGTTAAATTTCCATTCAGGAAAGCCGTCTTGACATCCATCTGCCATATCTCATAGTCGAAATAGGCTGCTATGGCTAACATGATCCGAATTGATTTAAGCATCGCTACGGGCGAGAAGGTCTCGTCGTAGTCAACTCCTTGAACCTGTCGGAACCCCTTCGCGACAAGTCGTGCTTTATAGACGGAAATATTTCCATCCATATCAATTTTCTTCTTAAAGACCCATTTGCACTCGACGGGTCTTGCACCGTCAGGCAGATCAACCAAATTCCAAACTTGGTTTTCATCCATGGACTTTAACTCGGATCTCATGGCTCCAAGCCATGACTCGGAATCAGATCCCACCATCGCTTCCGAATAAGTTGCCGGCTCGTTACTGTCTAACAGTAAAACATCTCGAGCACTCTGTAATCTGGCAGATCTCCGAGGTTCAGGTGCTGTAACCGGTGTAGGTACCACGACCGGCTCAGCCTCCAAGGCCATTGCCGACTCGCCCCTAGCTGGTTCCTCTCGAATTTCTTCGAGTTGCACCGTGCTCCCACTGACTTCCCGACTGAGAAACTCTTTCTCAAGGAAGACACCATTCCGAGCGACAAACACTTTGCCCTCTTCCCGGTTGTAGAAGTAGTACCCCAAGGTTTCCCTCGGATACCCCACGAAAATACACTTATCCGACTTGGGCGTGAGCTTGTCCGACTGAAGTCGCTTGACAAATACCTCACAACCCCAAATCTTAAGAAAAGACAAACTTGGCTTTTTGCCCGTCCACATCTCATGTGGTGTCTTCTCTACTGACTTTGATGGTACTCTGTTTAGTGTGAAAGCTGCAGTTTCTAGACAATAACCCCAAAATGATAAAGGTAGATCTGTCCGACTCATCATTGATCGTACCATGTCCAACAAGGTCCGATTTCTCCGTTCCGATACACCGTTTCTCTGCGGTGTACCCGGCGGAGTGAGTTGAGGAACTATTCCACAACTCTTTAGATGGTCATCAAACTCATGGCTCATGTACTCGCCTCCACGGTCCGACCGTAGAAACTTTATTTTCTTGCCGAGCTGATTTTGTACCTCATTCTGGAACTCCTTGAACTTTTCAAAGGCTTCCGACTTGTGTTTCATTAAATAGATATATCCATACCTACTCAAATCATCAGTGAAGGTAATGAAGTACTCATAACCACCTCTGGCTGTCGTGCTCATTGGTCCACATACATCACTATGTATTAGTTCCAACAAGTCGGACGCCCTTTCACAACTCCTTGCAAAAGGTGTCTTGGTCATCTTGCCTAGTAGGCATGATTCGCATGTCTCGAATGACTCTAAGTCAAACGAAGTTAGAAGTCCATCATCATGGAGCTTCTTCATGCGCTTCCAACTTATATGACCAAGCCGACAATGCCAAAAGTAAGTCATATTCAGATCATTTGGTTTCAACCTTTTAACATTTATGTTATAGACCGATTCACTATCAAGATTTAAAATAAATAACCCGTTCTGAACGGGTGCAAAGCCATGAAACATATCTTTCAAATATAAAGAACAACCATTATTCTTAATATTCGACTCATAACCTTGTCTCATCAAACATGAGGCGGAAATAATGTTTCGACTAAGCGCTGGAACATAATAACAATTATTTAGTTCCAAAATAAATCCTGAAGGTAAATGAAGTTGCATCGTGCCGACTTCCAACGCAGCGACTCTCGCCTTGTTGCCGACCCGAATGTCAACCTCTCCTCTTGCCACGCTCCTAGTTCTTACCAGTCCCTGCAACGAGTTGCATATGTGAATAACTGATCCGGTATCATATACCCAAGAACTATTAGGCGCATCAGCAAGATAAATGTCTATAACATTGCACACAAGCGTACCTGAGTTGGAAGTCACACCTCCACTCTTGGCTCTGTCAGCCAAATACTTGGTGCAGTTCCTCTTCCAGTGGCCATCTTGCTTGCAATAGAAGCAGTTGGCTCCGGCTGTAGGAGAAGGTTTAGTCTTTGAGGGAGCACTCTGGACAGGGCCATGGGCGCTACCTCCTGACTTATCCTTCTTCTTCTTAGTCCAAGAACTCTTCTTGAACTTAGCCTTATTCTGCACCATCAACACTTGACTGGTGCCTTTCTTGATATCAGCCTCTGCCGTTTTGAGCATCCCATGTAATTCAGTGATACTCTTATCCATACCATGCATATGATAGTTCGAGATGAACGGACCATACGCACTAGGAAGAGAGTTCAGAATTATATCAGTGGCGATCTCTTCTTTAATTGAGAAGCCCAAGCGATCCAAAGACTGTATGTAACCAATCATCTTGATTACATGCGGACTCAGTGGATCGCCGTCTTTCAGCTTACAGCCAAGCAAAGCTTGAGAGACTTGATACCTCTCAGTCCTTGCTTGAGCCTGGAACATACTTTTGAGGCTTTCGATCATATCGTAGGCCTCAACATTCTCGAACTGCTGCTGCAAGTCCGGTTCCATGTGTGCAAGCATAAGACAGCTAATCTCCGTAGACTCATCTCTAGCCTTACGGTAGGCATTCATGACAGCGACAGTCGCATCGTCATCAGGCTCATCTGGAAGTGGAGTTTCTAGAACATGTTCTTTCTTGTCATGCTTGAGGACTATCCTCAGATTACGATACCAGTTGGTGAAATTAATTCCATTAAGCTTATCTTTCTCTAGGATTGACCTCAACGCAAAAGTGGACAACTGAGGAAGGTTGCTAGGTGCCATTGATCTACAACAGAAAATACGCAAAAACACTTAAGACATGTATTCATAAAAGAGCAGGCATATTAAACGTTTTAATACTTATGCTCCCACTAGAACCAACATCCCTCCGATGGTTGCTAAGTGATTCAGGACCCTAAATAAGCAAGCCGACTAGTGAGCTTTAGCATCACCGCTAGCCGTCAAGTGATCTAGGTAGGCAACACCTTGCCAATCGTATCTCTATACGACTCCTGTTAGTTGGGTGACATCACATGCCCCGGCTCCCAACCTACCTCGCCCCGAGCCCCACAACCGTTGTGATGGACTCGTCTAGATTACCAAGTGCTTCTGCGTGTAAGAGTCCGACTCAAACCCACCTAACCGGAAAGAATTGGTAGCACCTCAATTTTATGAGCCCACTACCAAGAATGTCCGACTTGTGATGGTGCAGCACTGGCGGGGCGACCGACTAGACCTTCTTTGAGGGATTAAAGAATCTACCAACTATCTAAATAGAGGTAAATAGAGGCATAACAATAACACAAATAAAGCAATTATAATGTGAAATGGTATGGCTCTCTTCATGGTGATCTCCATCTCCACGAAGCTTGTAAGTCGACTCGTGCCAACTCTTGTCACGTGCCATCTTACTCCATGTAGCCGACTTGTACATCGACTTGCATGCCTTCCGGGTTCTCCAACAAGCTACACTAGCTAAGTAAATGAAATTTACATAGAGAATCCGACACGCAGGCCGGTATACAATAAAATGACAGCACCTAGGCTCCAGCCGGCTGACAAAAAACATGATACGCAGATCATGTATGGATTACACACATCACATGCACATAAGCCATACCATTCACAACTTCCTGCAAAAACAAGTTATGCATAGATACGATATCTACCGGCGTTGTGAAACTCGCAACGACATCTAAGGCGCTACGACAGGACGACGGCGGTCCCAAGATCTAGCCGAGGTAGAAGGCCACGAGTATTACCACTAGACGCGCAGGTGCGGATTATCGATGTAGCGCGTCGGGTCGGGGCAGTGCAGTCCCACGATCCGGTCCGGCCGATCCAATCCCTCGAACGTCGAAGTGCTGAACGTACAGCACCTCTGCCGGTATCCACACGTACGAGGAGGAGCTCCGACGGCGGACTGCTAGGTCCGGTGCGGCGGCTGGACTGAGTGGGGCTAGGGTTCCCAACGCATGGGAGAGTGGACTAACGTGCCCGCTGGGCAACCTTGGCCCCTCTTTATATAGCGTACGGTAATGGGCTGCACAACACTTGTGGCCCATTCCCTCTGTGAGTCCGACTCACTAACTCAGTCCATTTCCGGTTCGGGTCCAACCCAACCAATGTTTGCTCCCGCTCTTAAGTGTGCGACCCTGCAGGCTCATGGCGACTTGGACACGATTAGAGTCCAACTCTCAATCGATCAATCGGTAGCGGCTCCTAGCAGAACGTGCCGACTCCCAAGTCCCATTGAGTCATGACGACATACCTTTCAATGTGATATTCATCTTAGTCCTTTTTGCCTCACGATATACCTTGTCGAGCTATAGGCGATTTATCGTCATCCCTTAAATAGCTCAACTCTCTTCTCGATCCGTGATATGTGATTCATCTGACTAACTCTTTAGTCAATAGACACAGTTAACACTTAACTGAGTCGCGCATGGCCATGCTTCCTGAATCATATCACTCGAGAGGGCCCAGAGAATATCTCTCCAATCGGAGGGGCAAAATCCCATCTTGATTATCCACATCACGCAGCTTGCTTCTCATTCGACCCGAACTCTGCCTTTATAGTTGCCTTGTCACAGAACAACGTTTGACAGAACCTAAGTCGGTGATCCACAACTCGGATTGTGCGACAACCTCAGGTCTAAGGATTACATTGATTGAGACATGCAAATGACGACTTGATCGTTGCATCTCAATGTGGGTCAGTCCGACTTGCTAAACTCTTTAGCCAAGTCCGTGAACGTTGGAATGGCATCACCATGCCCATGACAAGTGGAACCGTGTCATCAGCCAACACTCACATTAGTCTAGGGTGTGTGTCCAGCACAACCTTAACGACCAAGGACAATTAGTATGAACAACATGAATACATAGTTCCACAATCGAATCACATATTCAATGACATATATCAGATGTTCAAACCAAAGGACAACTTAATAACTTTATGAATACATTGGGAATTACATCATCTATGATTGCCTCTAGGGCATATTCCCAACAACGGATACGTTCCGTTGGAAATTAACTCTGGATGGATCTTTCTTTGTAAAATCCTATTATGCAGACTTACTACATGGTTCTACAAGATTTTTGCGAAAATATTTGTGAAAATTAAAGGTTCCTTTAAAAATCAAGATCTTCTTATGGTTTCTTAATAGAAAAGTGGTTTTAACGAAAGATAATTTGTTAAAAAGAAATTGGATTGGTTGTAAAAAGTGTGTGTTCTGTGATACGGATGAGTCTGTTGAGCATTTGTTTATCTCCTGCCCTTTTACTCGTGATATTTGGCGTCTAGTTCACTTCACTTTTAACATTTACCCACCGACTAACATTGCGCATATGTTTGGTAGGATGCTAAATGGTATTGATAGAAAAACTAAGGCACGCATTTGTGTCGGTGTGGCTGCGTTCCTATGGGAGATTTGGAACAGCCGTAATGATGTGATTTTTAACAAACGAAACAATGTTCACTTTTTGCAGGTTGTAAACAAGGTGGTATATTCCTTACAGACATGGTCCTTCCTTCTCCATGTCGATCAGCGAGGACTTATGGATTCATGCTGTACCCGGCTGCTGGGGGTCGTGCGGGCTATCTACAGCCGGGGTGGGTGGCTTAACGCAAGACGGATATATGCATAATTTACTTCTGCTTATTTTTTAGTTGCTGATCTTTGTGGCCACCTTGAGTGATCCGTAAACTGTAACTGGATATGGCTCTGGATATTTTTTTATTTCTTATTTTAATAAATCAGGTTGTGTGCATCAATTTGATGCAGAGTCCGGGGCAGAGCCTCCCATTTCTAAAAAAAAACACTGAACTGCACCCAGATTAGCACACGAGAGTTACACACTCCATCTGAAGGCTACAAGTTGCTACCAGTATATTACTCCTCACTCTCATAGATAAAACTGCTACCACTATAGTAGTAGATCAGACATCTTGGATTACTAGATAAAACTACTACCAGTGTAGGAGTACTAGATAAAACTGAAATGAAAGTGACTACTCGATCTGAAATCTTGTTGGCAAACTGTACTTGCACTATTAGAGTAGATAAATTAAGTTCCAATGATTATTTTCCAAGAATTTCATCAACAAACTTACACTAGAAATCATCAAGGAGCTAATTATACCTATATCATCATGGATTACATCTTGAAGAATTTTTTCTTGTGTTTCTGGCGGACTGAAATTCAGGTCTGGCATTACCATTGCTGCTTAATTATATTGCTTTTGTGCTGCTTTTGTTGCTGGTGCTATTACTAAGACGTTGATGGTGTTGCTTCTATCAGTTCTACGCGTTCAGGTCTGCGCCGTTGCTTCTATGCGCTATCCTTATCTATTGTGTGGACTAGCTCTGTTGGTCAGTGTAGCAATATCTGATCAGGAGTACCAATGTTCGTCCCTATATACACTACATAAGTCTTCTAGGGGTCGAATATAAACATCATGTCAAGAGAGGCGCGACATCAAGCAGTACAATATATATATATATATATATATATATATATATATATATATATATATATATATATATATATATATATATATAGACGACACACACGGGGAACTAGGTGTGTGACACAGCGTCACGAGAGCCTCCCATCTACACGAGTTGCTCGTCCTCCGAATCCCAAACACTAGGAGACCGGGGGGGCAATGTGACACTCACTGGTAGAAAAATGGCCTTCGGTATGCCAGCATCAGTCCCCAAGCGTCGCGCCCCGTGACTAATGAGTCTTTATTCCCGGGTCGCCAGGAGACCCGCGACAGACCAATCAGACGTCGCGGTTTGGGAAACGCGTTGCCGCGCGTGGAGGGAATTAATTCCGGTTGACCTCGCCGCCCGGGACTATTGGTCCTTTATTCCCCGTTCCCGTGGCCAACCGGGACCATTGGCTCTTTATTCCCCGTGCCCGTGGCCAACCGGGACTAAACATCGGCTTCTCGCCTTCCCGCGGCGGTTTTTATTTCGCGAAGAGGCAGAGGGCGCCATTTCCACTGCTCGCTCTCTTCTTCCTCTGTTCTTCCTCGTTCTTCCTCTGTTCTTCCTCTCTCGCCATTTCAAGCACACGCACGCAAAATGGCTGAATGGACGGAATACGATGGGAAGACACCATGCGGCAAGGATTTGGACGTGCTCTTCAGCAACAGTTGCGCGCGGCTGCCTGAAGCTCTAGGTCGTTTGGCCGATCTGTATTGGGCAGCTCCCGAAGAACACCGGTTCTTTGGGCTCGATCTGGAGTACACGGCGAATCAGCAGGATGTTGCCGTCATCCAGATTTCGTTCAAGGAGACGGTGTTGGTCTTCCAATGGTCAAGGTACGTAGAAGCTAGCACACGTCCACGTACAAATCTTGCATGCATGCATTTCGGGTTTTTTGGTTGCATGTGAAGATCATATGTGCTGCAACTAATCTAACACATAGCCTATTTTTGTTGTTACAGTAGCTCAAGGCATTGCCCGGACCTTGTTGATTTTCTTGTCTACAATGGGTTCGACTTTTGCAGCGTTGACATCACGCAAGACCGCGTGAAGTTGGCGCGCATCGGTGTTGTGATACCTGAAGATCACTATATTGATCTTCAGAATCTTATCCAGTTCACCGGGCCAAAGACCGGGATGGCTGTCATGGCAAGCTACTTAATCGACCCCTGCTATCACCGGATGAAGACTGATTTCCCCCGGCAGAATCACAACTATTGGGAGGAGACCCCATTGCGCATGACGAACCTCAAGTATGCGGCCGTAGATGCATATGTTGCGTACGAGTTGTTCCGCATCTACTCGGCGGGGCCATAGATGATGTATGCGTTCGATATTGCGCATGTAATGGTTATCTATAATTAGTAGTATATATATATGTAATGGATAACTTTTGTGATCGACTCTATATATATATGTTATTAATTATGAAATGTGATCGACTCTATGTTTGTGTTATGTGTGATCGACTCTATGCATGTAATTAATATTGTTTGTATTATTGTTCTTTATTTTTTATATATTTTTTCATTTTAAGATTTTAAAATGAATTAGTATTATTTTTCTTCATTTTTTGATATATTATTTGTATTTTTAAGATTTTAAAATGAATTTGTATTATTGTTCTTAATTTTTGATATACTATTTGTATTTTAAGATTTTAAAATTAATTAGTATTATTGTTCTTCATTTTTGATATATTATTTGTAATTTTAAGATTTTAAAATGAATTAGTTCTATTTTTCTCAATTTTTGGATATATTATTTGTATTTTTAGAAATAATACAAATTAAAAGTTAATGTTTATTTATTTATTCAAAATTATTAATTACATCATTACTTTTGTTTATTAAAAGATTTATTTGCAATTCAAACAATTAAGAAATGTGGCTTCGACTAACATGTTAATAAGATTGATATGATACTACTATCACATACATGCGTGAGAAACACTTGGATTCGGGACGGGATGGAACTCGGAAGTTAAGCGTGCTAGTGCTAGAGTAGTGGGAGGATGGGTGACCGAGCGGGAAGTATGACCATGAGTAAGTAATTTGACTAGGGATAATCTTAGTTAGACACTAAGGAAAGCAAATAATACAAATTGTGAAAAAAAGAAGGGAGTGAAAAAAAAGGGAGAGGGAGTGAAAAAAAAGGGAGTGAAAAAAGGTGAGAAAAATAATTAGAAACCAAATGAATTAAAAAAATTACGAAATAAATCTAGTCCCGGTTCATGTGGCCAACCGGGACTAAATGTCCTCCGACCCCAGGCTCCGCCACCCGCCCACGTGGACGGGCCTTTAGTTCCGGTCCGTAAGTAGCGGGACTATAGGGGGGGGCCTTTAGTCGCGCGTAGCTAGTCCCGGTTGCCTGGACGGGATTAATGGGCCTGGCGAACCGGGACTGTAGGCCTTTTTTCTACCGGTGACTGCCCATATCTGAAGATACTGATAATACAATACAACTCGTAGACAATCTACCCATCAATGACTGCATAATCTATCTTGATCTGATCAAGTGGGCTCTTCACCCAAAAATTGTTCCGCCAACTGGGGAAATCTTTCTTCATGGTACTGTACTTCTCGTCGATCAATGCGGCTGACATATCAACCATCAAAGTCCTTTTATACTTAAGCTGGAAGAGGTCCTAGAGATCAATATGGCACTGAGATGGTATGTCAATACCCCAGGTGTTCCACATCTTTGACCTGTCATTCCTTATATCAACGCCAGCAAAACGTATGTCGTTGTTTACAAGGAAATCGAGGGGTTCTCGACAATTTTTGGGCCAAATGGACCTAGGCTAGGGTTTCGGTGGGGGTTTGGGTTGGGCGTAAAACTAGGCTAGTTGGGCCATAACAGGCCTGTATGCACCGTGTGCTATTTTTGTTTGTTGTTTTTTTTACTAAATTACAGAAAATAGATGCAACTATTTTTAGATTGTTTGAAGACAAAAAAAAATTGATTTCTATAAAATTTTAGGATCTAACGAAATTTGAATTTGTACAATCTGAATTGAATGCATGATGATGTCATGAGGATGTTGAAATAAAAAACAAACAATTTTCTTATTAGTGCCAAATATGGGTATTTTGTGAAGTATCTACAAAAAATATGTTGCAAATTGTACAAAATAAAATTATAAAGTTATTAGACCATATTTTACCAACAAAAACTCAAATTAATTCCTCTAAAAATCTTTCCATCCACCTCTTTTGAAAAAGACAAATTTCAGCCGATTCAGCTGGAACCGGGCCAAATTTGAACTACAGGTGCCTCGTAGCTTTCTATTTATTTTTTGAAAAAATCATTTTTACGTACCATAGTACCTATTTCAACATAGATACACCAATAGTTCATCAATATTCAACCCCTAGGTGTGAACGGTCATGTCCCCCGTTTTGACCGTTTCCCGAAACCGGCTTAGAAAATTCCAGAAAATTCAGAAAACTCGAAATGATGCAAGACCTTCGCGTGATGTCATAATAAGTGATCTAGTATCCATCAAAAATAAGAAACTTGGAATACGGAAGTTTTCTCGAAAAAGTGTTCACAGAAATGAGCTATCATCTACGAAGATTTATGGCTTTCGGGCCAAATGACGGATGTTATGGCCACATCCATGGCATAGTTTCTATAAATGTGCCCATATTCCACACAAAGATGCATATTAATACAAAGAACAATGTTCATGAAGAAAGTTTTATTTTTTGTTGAATAAAAACACCATTTTCCATTTTCGGAGTGCCAAAAATAGGTTTTTTAGTGAAGCATCTACCAAAAATATGTTGCAAAATTGCACCAAATAAAATTATAGAGTTAATAGACCAAATTTTATCTACATAAACTCAAATTACTTCCTCTAAAAATCTTTTCATCCACCTATTTTGAAAAAGACAAATTTCAGCCGATTCAGCTGAAACCGGGCCAAATTTGAACTACAGGTGGCTCGTAGTTTTCTCTTCATTTTTGCAAAAATCATTTTTAGGTACAAAAGTACCTATTTATTCAGAGATATGAAAAGATTTATTCAAGATTTAACACCTAGGTACGAACGGTCATCTCCTCCGTTTTGATCGTTTTCAGAAACCGGCTTAGAAAATTAAAGAAAATTCAGAAAACTCGAAACGATGCAAGACCTTGACGTGGTGTCATAATAAGTGATCTAGTATCCATAAAAAATAATAAACTTGTAATATGGAAGTTATCTCAAAAAAGTGTTCACAAAAACATGCATACTGGAACAAAGAACAATGTTTACGAAGAAAGTTTTATTTTTCGTTGAATAAAAATATCGTTTTCCATTTTCGGAGTGTCAAAAACGGGTTTTTCTGTGAAGCATCTACCAAAATTATGTTGCAAAATTGCACCAAATAAAATTATAGAGTTAATAGACCATATTTTATCTAAATAAACTCAAATTACTTCCTCTAGAAATCTTTCCATCCACCTATTTTGAAAAAGACAAATTTCACCCGAATCAGATGAAACCGGGACAAATTTGAACTACAGATGCCTCGTAGTTTTATCTTCATTTTTTGAAAAAAAACATTTTTAAGTACCCAAGTACCTATTTCTTCAAAGATATGCCAAGAGTTATTCAAGATTTAACACCTAGGTACGAACGATCATCTCGCCCGTTTTGACCGTTTTTTAGAGACCATCTTAGAAAATTTCAGAAAATTCAGAAAAACTCGAAATGATGCAAGACCTTCGCGTGGTGCCATAATAAGTGATCTACTATCCATAAAAAATAATAAACTAGCAATACAGAAGTTATCTCGAAAAAGTGTTCACAGAAATGAGCTATCATCTACGAGTAATTAATAATTGACTAGGATATGTTAAATTTTACTAGATGGGACGGGATTCCGTAGTATCTAATATTTTTGCATCATCAATCAGAGCTAGCACTTTTGGTATACGAAGCTATGGTTCTTGAATAATTAAAAAGAATCTGCTCCCTTGTACGAGAGAGGAAGTGATCATATGACTTTTCTTGGAACACTGAATTTTTTTCCTCCACACAGACAAAAAGTTAAAACTTTGAAATCATTGCAGAATTTCACATCACCGAATTACCGTTTGTACACATCATCATTATTAGCTTAAAATGCATTGAAAATATTTTTATTTGACGTGTCAAATACATTTTATGCATTGATTAATACGTGCATGTGCACGTGCACGATTACTAGTAATATATATATGCATAAAAAAGAAACAAATCTAAACTACTAATAAAAGAGCAAACTTCGTAGATACAATTAATCTCAACCGACAAACAAAGAAGATCCAACGGCCTAAACTGCTCAGATGTTGAGCTCAATTTAACAAGTTTAGTATGTCCGTTATAAGAAACAGTGTCCTATCCGGCCGTGAAAAGCATACCTAATATATAGGACGATCGATGCGGCCACGGCATCGTGTGTGGTGTAGGTCTGTGTCTCCCCTGGTAGGATTAGTGTACATCTCGAAAAAAAATGATTGATGCGGTTACGGCATAGTGTGTTAGTACGTAGGTGTACGTCTGTGTCTCAAGGTAGGATTAGTGTACATCTAAAAAAAAAGTAGTATTAGTACGTACGTCTGTGTATCCAGGTGGGATTAGTGTACGTCTATGTCTCCAGGTAGGATTAGTGCTCTACTCGATTCCGTCGGCAAGTCCCGGACGTGCGTGTATGAGATACATGCAACATGACCATGTCGATACCGCTAAAGAATCTCCATCAGAAAAGAGAAAGTTTTATTTTTGGATCCTTGAGGTGTCATCTTTTGCTGTATAACTACTAGCATCAAACGAGACCAAGATGGATGAGCTAGATTAGATATGCAACTGTGTAATATTAAATAGAAAGTAGAGTGGTTGGTCTTCAGTTTGTAATAAAAAATTACTCAACTGATGAGATCATTTGCGTGTGGCTTATGTTTATTTTTCAGTGATTGTCATGCTCCTATAATTAATAATCCCTCACCATTTGTATTAAGTCAGCGACAAAAATATGGAATGGGGAAGTACAAGATAGCAAAGTTGCGTCATATTGACTGATTATTATTATTGCTTTATTCAAACTTTTAATAAAAAGAAAATAGTAAATTAAAACTATTGATTTTGCAACAAAAAATCTTCTATATCTAAATAGGAACCCCCCACTACATAATTTCTCTCAACATGCAAGATATACACCTCAGCAAGGCTATAATTGGTCCATATCATTTTTCTTTGAGCCATGTCAATATACCATGTATTTAGGACATTAGTTAGAAAAACCCCAGGTAACCCGTTCAGTTCACGCCTTCAGTTTTAGTTCGGTCCATTTAATTTGTTCACGGCACACCAATGGTTCAACCCACATACAGCCCATTGCTTAATTAAATCATATCACGTCATTGGATAAAAAAATAATGCTACATGTTCGATTCATATGTTTCAGTTTCAAATCAGTCCATTTTATTTATTCACGGCACACAAACAGTTCAGTCACCATGTAAAAAAAAGGAAAAATTGTTCAGGCCACATGTTGCCCATGAGGACACCTCACGGAAGGACTCGATCAACCGCCCATGTCATGCCCCCTGCGAGGTTGATGACAAACTTCGCAATCTTTACGAAGAAATTGATGAAGGA
This sequence comes from Alopecurus myosuroides, assembly GCA_028641055.1. Classification (NCBI taxonomy): domain Eukaryota; kingdom Viridiplantae; phylum Streptophyta; class Magnoliopsida; order Poales; family Poaceae; genus Alopecurus; species Alopecurus myosuroides. The sequence continues at coordinate 395,003,012 of CM054060.1, forward strand.
ATCGGAGGAGTCTGCGGATGAATGTGTGGAGGCAGGTAGAGAGACAAAACGTGCCAATAAAGGCCTAGCTTTCTCCTCTTCAACATGCACCATATATAGGCCCTAACCATATCCATCGATTGGCTTCTATCCACCTTCTCTGCCACATGTTTATCACCATGAGCTTTGCTCAGTTTTCAACTCCAATAGGTGCTACAGCCTGCATGATGTGGTCGTTGACATTTGATTCTTCGCCTCAATGAGTTTGCCTTGGCATTGACGGGGAGATTTGAATGACGCAGATGTATGCTTCTTATTTGTCGTTCTCTTTCAGTTTGCTTTGTCTCTCTCGGATGTCTTAAGTGGCGTGGGATTTCGTAGTCTAATTTGATTAATGGAACCAACATGTTAGTATGTTTCTGATTTTAATATATATACTTCCTATCTTATGAGCCCTTATTCCGGTGAGAGTTCCATAAGTTGAGTTGTTGAGCTCTTGACATAGGCTGTCTCTTGGCTCATACTTAAGGCTTCAGAAATCCTATGCTACTAGGGAAACAAGACTGGCCACTTTTTTTATTTGCGGGTAAGACTTGCTACATGTTCATCCTTCTGATTTGATCTTTATATATAATGGTCTGTGAAATTTAACCATTCATTGTTTTATGAAACTGAAGAAATCAAATGCATATTCCTCACGCAGATCCATTGCTTGGTGCAGGTGAAGACAAAAAAAAATCTACATATATAGTTAAAAAGGTATTGACCATCTCTTGCCAAGTCATCTAAATTTTTCCTACTACTAAGGGTGTCATCACCAAAATTCTTGAATTTTATAATTCTTGAGTTCTGAATCTGACACGCATTTGGTCATTCCCTGTAATCTGATTATGCAGAGAAAGGGTAAATAAAGACAAACCTGTGGAGTTGTGTGTGCTTAAATTATATTAGTAGCTTCATAAGTGGTAGGGTAGAGAATCAATGGTAATTAATATTTGACTAGGATATGTTAAATTTTACTAGATGGGACGGGATTCCGTAGTATCTAATATTTGTGCATCATCAATCAGAGCTAGCACTTTTGGTATACGAAGCTATGGTTCAGGAATGATTAAAAAGAATCCGCTCCCTTATACTAGAGAGGAAGTGATCATATGACTTTTCTTGGAACACTGGATTTTTTTCCTCCACACAGACAAAAAGTTAAAACTTTGAAATCATTGCAGATGCTCCACATGTGTCAGAGGTGGTACGGGGTAGACCGTTCCACCTTCCACTCGCCGTGGACCCGCATGCAACAAACAAACGCTACCAGGGCACCCCATTTAGACTTTTTGTGCATGTGGGTCCAGGTGCGTCGCTCCTAACAATTTTTCTACGCACCTGCCCTCCGCCTGTGACGCATGGATCGACGTGAACCACTCCTAACTAGCGAGGTCCATTCATCCGTAGCCATCGTGCATGTCGAACTCACCCAGCTGGCTAAGTGTATGCGGGTCCAGGTTCCCGAGCGTGGTCGGCGGAGACCTACGGTTGGATAAGAGTGGTACATGTGGGTTCACGTCATGAAGGTGGTAGATGAGAAGCTAGGTCTGGCATGACGCCCGTTTTCATTTGGGTCTAGGTGCCACGAAGGCGACGGACGCAGAACTATGTGGTTGGTACATCGTTGCGTGTGGGTCCACATGTGTCAGAGGTGGTACGGGGTAGACCCTACCACCTTCCACTCGTCGTATACCCGCATGCAACAAACCAACACTATCAGGGCACCCCATTTAGACTGTTTGTGCATCTGGGTCCAGGTGCGTCGCTCCTAACCATTTTGCTACGCACCTGCCCTCCGCCAGTGACGCATGGATCGACGTCAACCACTCCTAGCTAGCGAGGGCCATTCATCCGTAGCCATCGTGCATGTCGAACTCACCCATCTGGCTAAGTGTATGCGGGTCCACGTTGCCGGGCGTGGTCGGCGGAGACCTACGGTTCGATAAGAGTGGTACATGTGGGTCCACGGCCATGAAGGTGGTAGATGAGAAGCTAGGTCTGGCATGACGCCCGTTTTCATTTGGGTCCAGGTGCCACAAAGGCGACAGACGGAGAACTATGTGGTTCGTACATCGTTGCGTGTGGGTCCACATGTGTCAGAGGTGGTCCGGGGTAGACCGTACCACCTTGCATTCGCCGTGGACCCGCATGCAACAAACCAACGCTATCAGGGCACCCCATTTAGACTGTTTGTGCATGTGGGTCCAGGTGTGTCGCTCCTAACAATTTTGCTACGCACCTGCCCTCCGCCAGTGACGAATGGATCGACGTCAACCACTTCTAGCTAGCAAGGTCCATTCATACATAGCCATCGTGCATGTCGAACTCACCCAGCTGGCTAAGTGTATGCGGGTCCATGTTCCCGAGCATGGTCGGCGGAGACCTACGGTTGGAGAAGAGTGATACATGTGGGTCCACGACCATGAAGGTGGTAAATGAGAAGCTAGGTCTGGCATGACGCCCGTTTTCATTTGGGTCGAGGTGCCACAAAAACGACGGACACATAACTATATGGTCGGTACATCGTTGTGTGTGGGTCCATATGTGTCTGAGGTGGTACGGGGTAGACCGTACCACCTTCCACTCATCGTGGACCCGCATGCAACAAACCAACGCTACCAGGCAACCCCATTTAGACTGTTTGTGCATGTGGGTACAGGTGCATCGCTCCTAACCATTTGCTACTCACCTGCACTCCGCCAGTGACGCATGGATCGACGTCAACCACTCCTAACTAGCGAGGTCCATTCATACGTAGCCATCGTGCATGTCGAACTCACCTAGCTGGCTAAGTGTATGCGGGTCCAGGTTCCCCAGCGTGGTCGGCGGGGACTTACGGTTGGAGAAGAGTGATACATGTGGGTCCACGGCCATGAAGGTGCTAGATGAGAAGCTAGGTCTGGTATGACGCCCGTTTTTATTTGGGTCCAGGTGCCACAAAGGTGACGGACGCAGAACTATGTGGTCGGTACATCGTTGCGTGTCGGTCCACATGTGTCAGAGGTGGTACGGGGTAGACCGTACCACCTTCCACTCTCCGTGGACTCGCATGCAATAAACCAACGCCACAAGTGCACCTCATTTAGACTGTTTGTGCATGTGGGTCCAGGTGCGTCGCTCCTAACCATTTTGCTACGCACTGCCCTCCGCCAGTGATGCATTCACTGGTAGAAAATAGGCCTTCGGTACGCCCCCATTAGTCCCCAAAATAATCGGCCCGCGACCATAGGGGTCTTTAGTCGCGGTTCAGGACGAGACCCGCGACCAATAGTCTGGGCCCAGCGCGCTCGGTCCACAGCTGTCGGAGGGGAGGGGCTTTAGTCCCGGTTGTCCAGACCAACCGGGGCTAATATGTCATATGTCTGGCCCCACGGCCTTTAGCCGCGGTTGTCCAGGTGAACCGGGACTAAAGGCCCATCCCTATATATAGAACTCAGCTCGGTGCACTTAGCCACATTTGGTGTCACTTCTGCTCTCACAACATTCACAAGGGGTGGTGGGTATGGTTTTGGTTCCTACTATGCACACTAGGTGTTCGATGAAATGCCCGATAGCATGAAACACACATGATATTAAGTGTCCGAGCCGCACTTGAGCGTTTTCATTTATTTTACCTCCGCGGTCGCGGTTAACAACTTGAACCCTTTCATGATTTGTATTATTTCCAGCTAGTTAGTTTAACAAATGCATGATGGTTAATTATATACTTTATATAATAATAATGCAGATGAATCGGCAATGGATGTACGGTAACCGACTCTCCGGCGAGTTCACTACGGGTTTGAAAGATTTCCTCGTAGTGGCAAATGCGAACAAGCAGCGAGGTTTTATTATCTGTCCATGTGCTGAATGTAAGAATGAGAAGGGTAACTCCTCCTCAAGAGTCGTTCACATGCACCTGCTTCGGCACGGTTTCATGCCAAGCTATAATTGTTGGACCAAGCATGGAGAAAGATGGGTTAGAATGGAAGAAGATGAACAAGAGGATGATATCGATTTCAACTATCATGACGCTTTCGGTGATACCTTCATGGAGGATGATGCTGAAGGTGGGGAAGGGTTTGGTGAAGGTGAAGAAGAGGAACATGATGAGCCCGCTGATGATCTTGGTCGGACCATTGCTGATGCACGGAGACGCTGCGAAACTGACAAGGAGAGGAAGAATTTGGATCGCATGTTAGAGGATCACACGAAGTCGCTGTACCCAGGATGCGACAATAGTCTGAAAAAGCTGGGCTGCACACTGGATTTGCTGAAATGGAAGGCACAGGAAGGTGTAGCTGACTCATCATTTGAAAATTTGCTGAAAATGTTGAAGAATATGTTTCCGAAGAATAACGAGTTCCCCGCCAGTACGTACGAAGCAAAGAAGGTTGTGTGCCCTACCGCGGTACATGCATGCATTAACGATTGCGTCCTCTACCGCGGTGCATACGAGGATTTGAATGAATGCCCTGTATGCACTGCATTGCGTTATAAGATCAGAGGCGATGACCCTGGTGACGATGTTGAGGGCGAGAAACCCAGGAAGAGGGTTCCCGCCAAGGTGATGTGGTATGCTCCTATAATACCTCGGCTGAAACGCCTGTTCATGAACAAAGAGCATGCCAAGTTGTTGCGATGGCACAAAGAGGACCGTAAGTCCGACGGGGAGTTGAGACACCCCGCTGATGGAACGCAATGGAGAAAGATCGACAGAGAGTTCAAAGATTTTGCAGCTGACGCATGGAACATAAGATTTGGTCTAAGTACTGATGGCATGAATCCTTTTGGCGAGCAGAGCTCCAGCCATAGCACCTGGCCCGTGACTCTATGCATCTACAACCTTCCTCCTTGGTTGTGCATGAAGCGGAAGTTCATTATGATGCCAGTGCTCATCCAAGGTCCGAAGCAACCCGGCAACGACATCGATGTGTACCTAAGGCCATTAGTTGATGAACTTTTACAATTGTGGGGCAGACCTGGTGTACCTGTGTGGGATGAGCACAAAGAAGAGTAATTTAACCTACGAGCGTTGCTTTTTGTAACCATCAACGATTGGCCTGCTCTCAGTAACCTTTCGGGACAGTCAAATAAGGGATACAAAGCATGCACGCACTGCTTACGTGAGACTGAAAGTGTATTTTTGGATAATTGTAGGAAGAACGTGTACCTGGGTCATCGTCGATTTCTTCCCCGAAATCATAACGTAAGAAAGAAAGGCAAGCATTTCAACGGCAAGGCAGATCACCGGCCGAAGCCTGCGGAACGTACTGGAGCTAAGATATTTGATATGGTCAAGGATTTGAATGTCATCTTTGGAAAGGGTCGACCTGGCGGACAATCAGTTCCGCAGGGAGTTGATGGGCACGTACCCATGTGGAAAAAGAAATCGATATTTTGGGAGTGTCGCACCCGGACTTCTAGGGGATACTCACAGTCCGTTAAACAGTAGATAAATGGCTTACGGGGCATACCGGCACCCGCATCTCAATATGAGCAGGCCAACACGTGAACGTGTGACAACCATTATCTTACTATTCATCGTCTGCGTAAACCATCCCATAGAAATCCAGACACTTCCATTGACGTACTTCAAACATACACACATTATACGTCAACGGCGTTTGAACAAGTGATATCACAACAGATCTCTACGACACAAAAGATTGAAATAAGATTGCAAATAGCTCTCATTAGAGCAGAGATAGCAAATACAATCATTCAGAGGGCATTCAAAATGTCTGAGTACAGATAAGAACCAAATAGGCCTAAGAGGCCGGAAACGAAAAGACGGAGCCCATCCACGAAGTCTCGGATCCTGCCCGGGTCCGCTATCTACTCGTCAGCAGCCTCGTCGTCATAATCCACGTAGTGGCCACCAGGTAGATCCTCGGAAACGTCGTCTGCGTAAACCACAGCCCCAAAGGGGTCAGTACACCAACGTACTGGCAAGCAAGACTCACAGTTCACCAAAGTGTAACCCGTCAACACCTAGCACAGATGCTTTGGGGTTCAACGGAAGGAAAAGGATATAAAAGATGCTGCAGCTGGCTGCGCTAACCAACTACAGAGAACTACAACTTCCGGCTAACAGAAAGGAGATAAGATCGAGGATTGTAACCAACTGAAAGATAACTTCAAACAAACCCATCCTGGATCTCGCCCCTTATCCAAAGAAGCAATCCGAGGATAACTCACACAGTTGAAATAATGATGGTTCAGATTATTGTGTCAATAAGCCTATTACTAGTCAAGTTGTTAATCATTGGGTGCAACATGTTTGATCATTAGGTTTAAGTTGTCCTGAGTACTTGTTAGCCAGTACTTTCACCAAGTAATCCATAACCGCGGAAAACACGGCTTCTCGAGAAGATTATCCCTGCAGGGTTGCACCAATTTGGCAGTACACGCATGAATAACCCGCCAGATGGAAAGGCCCTTCCACCAAGCGGGGCACTCAACACAACTCAACTCTTCTCCGCATCAAGCCCAAAGAACCTTGGGCGCACGGCTAATCGAGCCCAGAAGAAAATGGACCCTCATAGCACTCTAAGAACGTGTCCCCCTATATGCCGACTACAAAAGTTCCACCCTGGCCTGGGCTCGCAAAAACATGCATGCGGCAAATAGAACACACGAACTAAATGAGGCGATTTGGACGAGATGCGAATCGAATCAAATTGAGGGGGGCGCCCATACTCGCTTCCCACATGCGGTTAGTGCGCTCATCATGGATCAGTAGACAAGACCCTTTTCCTATTAGGGTCGACACTTGCAGGCTTCAAAACCTCTCATGGGCCTCCTGCCGGTGCCTTATCATCAAATTTATTATTAATAGTAACATTAGCATGATTGATTGATTGATTAAACATCGAGCCCCCAGAACGTAATAGAATATAGTAACTGAAAGTAACGGGTAACAGACTCGAGCAAAACAACCTAAGCATGCTAGTAAGACACGGGCTCAAACAATGGGTTGTAGGAAGGGAGATGAGGCAATATCAGGGTTAAGGGATACATGTGATAGGTTCGTAACAGAAACAACTACCACTAAGGCTAGCAGAAATAGACAACGGAAAGTATCGGTAACCAATGTTGAAAGGAACACGATGGTTCATGTGAGTGATAACTTGCCTGCAAAACCCAGTAGCCTGGTACTGAGCTAGATCCTCAGAAGGGGTGTCGTAAGTATCGTCGGTCTCCACGTCGTCGTATATCCGAGAAGAAGCAAACAAACAATGCAGAAAGATAAACAATCATTATCATGGCATTGTGCACAATCAAAGATGATGCATGTCAAGTTAATGGGTGCATCAAAATAAACTAGTTGACAAGATAGAAACAGGATTAAATGGACCCATATGCAATTGGATTGCATATGGAAAGCCCATGAATTATGGTTGAATTAATTGTTTTACAACTAATCATCATATGAAAGTGGATTAGCATGATGCATGGATGAGGAAAACAGAAAAATAACAACAATAGAACCAAATGGAAATAAGGCTTAGCAAGTTTAGAAATTCATTTATTAATTTAGGAAATTTTGGTTTATTAAAGGTGTCACACAAGAATTTGTTGTTTTCATCAATTTTAATTGTTCAAAATAAATAACAAAGTTTATATTTGAAAAGAACACAAGATTTTGGGTGGATTACATGTTTCACTTATTGAAAAAGGATTTCAAATAAAGTATTTAGGAATTAAACAAGTTAAACAAGAATTAAATGAATTTAATTCAAACATGAACTTATTTGAGTTTTTTATTGTCCAAAGCATTAACCCAAATTCATATTTGAAAAGTGTATACTTTTAGGGTTTGAAAACATATTTTATATGCCCCAAAAGAATTTGATTTGATCAAGTTATGAATTTAACAATATTAAATGAATTAAATAAGGTTTAAATTATTTAACCACTTTTAATTATTCAAAACATGAAACAAAATTTATATTTGGAAAGGTGGTTTAATTTTGCATGGAAAACATATTTCATTTGTGGAAATTGGATTTAAAATGAGCAAGTTATTATTTTGGCAATTTTAAATGCAATAAACAAGAAACAGATGTTTTCAGCAATTTAAATTATTCAAAACAGCAAACAAAATTTATATTTGAAAAATACATCAAATTTTAGTTGGATTACATGTTTCAAATATTGAAATTGGAATTCGGATGAATTTATTATGACTTAAACAATATTAAACAAGTTTTAATTGAATTTTAAACAAGTTTGAATATTATTGAATTTTATTTGTTCAAATCATAATTTCAAATTCATATTTGGAAAGTTCACACTTTGATGGTTTGAAAACATATTTTGCATGTTCAAAAATATTTTATTTTGAGCAAGTTAAGATTTTATCAAATTTAATTGAATTAAACAAGGATTAAATGGTTTAGGCAATTTTAATTATTCAAAACAGGAAACAAAAATTATATTTGAATAGGTTATTCAAAATGGTATGAAAAACATATTTTATTTGCATTATTTGGAATTAGTATGATTTATTTATGAATTATTGCAAATTGCATTTGAATTATTCAAATTTGAATTTTAAATGTATTTGGAAAATTCAAAACAGTGCACAAATTGATTATTTGGAAAGGTTATGAAATTTGGATCAGAATTCATATAAAACTTTTAGTTATTGGAATTACAGAATAAAAGATATTGAATTTGGAAGTTTATATTCAAATCTGTTATTTAAAAGTGATTTTGGAAGATAAAGGAATTCGCAGAAACCTTTTTCTACCCAGCTGGTAGCTAGCCACTGCTTCTGCCCCGTGGGCCTAGCCAGCGTGGCGCGGGGCAACGCGCGCGTGGCAGAGATGGACAATGACGGGTGGGCCTGCTCGCGCTGCGGAGGAAAAACCACAAAAAGGTGGGGGCTTGCGGCTCGAACCCGCGCCCTGCCGCAAAGATTCAGAGATGCTACCAGCTGCGCTGCGATGCGTTGTTTGACAGATACAGAAACACGGACAAGGTGATGTTACGTTGGCGCGTTTTCTGAATTTACTGACGAACAAACCCATCCGTGACCTGACGGAGGAGTTCGCCGGCGACGATATGCAGTGATTGATGCCGTGCGTGCTCGACGTGATGTGCTGAGGTGATGGTTGTGTGCGCAGCCGAGAGGACAAGAGGGAGGAGACGGTGGTTGCTCACCACCGTGTGCAGACGAGGCAGCGGCCCGATGACGACGGCGTGACGACGGCAACGGCCGCGGTGACGAAGATGGCGGTGCGGAACCAGACGATCTCCGTGATCCCGCAGGTGTCCGAACGGAAGCAGTAGTCGAGGCGGAGCGTCTCCCGTGGCTAGATGGGGTGCTGGACACCCATGGCGATGGCGGCGTGCAGAATTCAGAGGTGGCGGACTCCGGTGGGGAACAGCGGCGTGGATGGCGGCGCGGCTGCAGAGGTTCATCGAGCGCGGGCGGGTGTCCAACCGAGAGAGGGTGACGAGAGGGTTTGATTTCTGGGCTTAGATGGGTGTGGTGGTGGACGGAGGCAGCGTTGCTCGACGAGGTTCAGAGAAAGGTTTCTCCGGCGGGGTGGAACAGAGACAGAGAGGTAGCCGCGAGGGAGAGAAAGACGGCGGCCTCGAGGGGAGAGGGGGATCTGGGGTATTGCGTCGTGCCCTAGGGGTCTAGGAGTCCTTATAGGTGCCTGCAGTGGCTCCTGGCCGTCGCTCATGGCCGTACGACGACGTGGCAGGGCGGATCGGGCGCCGTACGCAGAGAAGAAGAGGGAAATAGAAGAGCGAAGCGTTACGCAGGCCGGGGGAAAGTTAGTGGGCTGGCTGCGCGCGCGCTGGATAGAGCTAGGTGGGTTTGGGCTGGGCTGTAGATAGGCTAGTTGCTGCTGCTGCTTTGCTTTTTTTTTTTCCTCTTCTGTTTTTTTTTGTAGCTTTAGCTTTAGGAAGAAAAAGTTAATGTTTTGTCTGACAAAATTTCCAGAAAATTTAGGTTAGGTTAATTAGTTAATTAGGAACCATTTTCCAAGAGTAGATTCCAAAATTTTGAGATTTAACATGAGGTTTGTATTTTGAAACCAAAATTGGGAAATTTTAATATTAAGGAACCATTAAGAAAAGAAGCATTTTTATAGGGTAGCCCCTATGAAATAAAAGAGTAGAATTAGTTGATTGAATTGACAATGTGTATAAATTTGTTGTAACTCAACTTGGGTGCTGTTTGAAGATGATTTGAATTTTGGAACAATTTAAAATTAGTTGATTATCATGGAAAACAAGGATTTTAATGGGGTAACCCTATGACTAATTTGATTAAACATTAGTGATTGGCTTGTTAAAGTTTATAAGTTCAAAAGTGTTCTGTTTGATGCATTTGATTTGAAATTGAAGATGATTTAATTAATTGATTGAATTAATGGTTTGATTAAAACCAACAATTTAATAAGTGATCAACATGGAATAAAATGGAACAATTTGGTTGCTTTCATTTGTTATTTTTATTCCAAAAGTTGTAACAGAACAAGTATGAAAACATTGTTTGAGTAAGGTTTGCATTTGAGTTGTGAAAACAGTGGAAAACAAATGCAACAAATTAGGACCAAAAGCAAACAACATGGAAACAAATAATTGTTTTATTTTGAAATATCATTTTAGAAATTGTAACATCACAAGGATGAAACAAAAGGTTTGAATTTTGGTTTGGAATTCAAATAGAAAACAAAGGAAAACAACTGAAAACAGTTGGAAAACAAATGACAACAGAGGAAAACAAATGGAAAACAAATGGAAAACAAACAAAACAAATGCAATCAACATGATGCCATGATGCAAAACATAAAATAACAGAGAGCAAACATTCTAATGGCTATTTTTCAGACTTGGGATGTTACAAAACGCCCCCCCTTGAAGGAATCGCGCCCCGAGATTCCTACTGAGAAAAGAAAAGGTCCGGAAACTTCTTGGGAAGATCTTCTTGAGTTGTGTCACGTGAAACACATCGTGCACCTTGGATAGACGTCAGGGAATTTGGAAATCACCGGAACATTTTCAAGTAAAGGGAGAGGTTTTTGTATCGATGGTGTATAGTTGAACAGAACTTGATTCATTTGGAGAATAGATTATCTGGCTAGAATGGTGGAACAGAGTTATTGACATCAATGCAACACTTGGAATAATCATCAATGTCAGAATCATCAACATGAGAGTAACGAGGAATATGTGGCCTCCCATTAGAATTGGATTGTTCTTACTTATCTTGGAAGTCAACATTTGAGATCCCGGGGAGTTTTGATTGCTTAGTGGAACCAGAATTGGGTTGTATGTTGTGGAAAAGATTGTTGACACAAAGGAATGTGATGCTCCGGTATCAAATAACACTTTAACTGGATAAGATTTTACGAGGAAGTTTTGATTAGACGCCGGTAGAAGATTTGAAGTGGAAGACAACAACAAGATTTCAACGGACGAAAAGGATGTTGAGAAGAACAGGATATCAACATCGGGGAAAACGAGAACAAAACTCCTGAGGTACTACGGAAAACCCATCCGGGCTTCTAAAGGATCAATATCTACTGCTTAAGGAATAGAGGATCTGCTTCCGGGGCCTATCTGCCACCGTTCTCAATCGTGAGTAGGCAACATGATAAATCATGTCACAACCACCTCCATTCCTATGGTCTAGTAGATATAACCATCCTAGAGAAACCAGGATTCGTGAAATCCTAACTTGAAAGTTTAGATGAGAAGGGAAAAACAACGTTGCACTTCCTTACCAGAAAAGGGTGGGTGGGTGGGGAAAGAAGAAAAAGAACAGAATTCCTACTCTCACGTTTCATTTTTCCTATATAGCTACAAAATAGTTTCTAGACTCAACTGCGACCAGTAAAAAGGGATCCTACAGGCAGACAGGCTCTGATACCATTTGTCGCACCCGGACTTCTAGGGGATACTCACAGTCCGTTAAACAGTAGATAAATGGCTTACGGGGCATACCGGCACCCGCATCTCAATATGAGCAGGCCAACACGTGAACGTGTGACAACCATTATCTTACTATTCATCGTCTGCGCAAACCATCCCATAGAAATCCAGACACTTCCATTGACGTACTTCAAACATACACACATTGTACGTCAACGGCGTTTGAACAAGTGATATCACAACAGATCTCTACGACACAAAAGATTGAAATAAGATTGCAAATAGCTCTCATTAGAGCAGAGATAGCAAATACAATCATTCAGAGGGCACATGCCCCAACATATCATCATTACATCACAGCGGAAGCATTCAAAATGTCTGAGTACAGATAAGAACCAAATAGGCCTAAGAGGCCGGAAACGAAAAGACGGAGCCCATCCACGAAGTCTCGGATCCTGCCCGGGTCCGCTATCTACTCGTCAGCAGCCTCGTCGTCATAATCCACGTAGTGGCCACCAGGTAGATCCTCGGAAACGTCGTCTGCGTAAACCACAGCCCCAAAGGGGTCAGTACACCAACGTACTGGCAAGCAAGACTCACAGTTCACCAAAGTGTAACCCGTCAACACCAAGCACAGATGCTTTGGGGTTCAACGGAAGGAAAAGGATATAAAAGATGCTGCAGCTGGCTGCGCTAACCAACTACAGAGAACTACAACTTCCGGCTAACAGAAAGGAGATAAGATCGAGGATTGTAACCAACTGAAAGATAACTTCAAACAAACCCATCCTGGATCTCGCCCCTTATCCAAAGAAGCAATCCGAGGATAACTCACACAGTTGAAATAATGATGGTTCAGATTATTGTGTAAATAAGCCTATTACTAGTCAAGTTGTTAATCATTGGGTGCAACATGTTTGATCATTAGGTTTAAGTTGTCCTGAGTACTTATTAGCCAGTACTTTCACCAAGTAATCCATAACCGCGGAAAACACGGCTTCTCGAGAAGATTATCCCTGCAGGGTTGCACCAATTTGGCCGTACACGCATGAATAACCCGCCAGATGGAAAGGCCCTTCCACCAAGCGGGGCACTCAACACAACTCAACTCTTCTCCGCATCAAGCCCAAAGAACCTTGGGCGCACGGCTAATCGAGCCCAGAAGAAAATGGACCCTCATAGCACTCTAAGAACGTGTCCCCCTATATGCCGACTACAAAAGTTCCACCCTGGCCTGGGCTCGCAAAAACATGCATGCGGCAAATAGAACACACGAACTAAATGAGGCGATTTGGACGAGATGCGAATCGAATCAAATTGAGGGGGGCGCCCATACTCGCTTCCCACATGCGGTTAGTGCGCTCATCATGGATCAGTAGACAAGACCCTTTTCCTATTAGGGTCGACACTAGCAGGCTTCAAAACCTCTCATGGGCCTCCTGCCGGTGCCTTATTATCAAATTTATTATTAATAGTAACATTAGCATGATTGATTGATTGATTAAACATCGAGCCCCCAGAACGTAATAGAATATAGTAACTGAAAGTAACGGGTAACAGACTCGAGCAAAACAACCTAAGCATGCTAGTAAGACACGGGCTCAAACAATGGGTTGTAGGAAGGGAGATGAGGCAATATCAGGGTTAAGGGATACATGTGATAGGTTCGTAACAGAAACAACTACCACTAAGGCTAGCAGAAATAGACAACGGAAAGTATCGGTAACCAATGTTGAAAGGAACACGATGGTTCATGTGAGTGATAACTTGCCTGCAAAACCCAGTAGCCTGGTACTGAGCTAGATCCTCAGAAGGGGTGTCGTAAGTATCGTCGGTCTCCACGTCGTCGTATATCCGAGAAGAAGCAAACAAACAATGCAGAAAGATAAACAATCATTATCATGGCATTGTGCACAATCAAAGATGATGCATGTCAAGTTAATGGGTGCATCAAAATAAACTAGTTGACAAGATAGAAACAGGATTAAATGGACCCATATGCAATTGGATTGCATATGGAAAGCCCATGAATTATGGTTGAATTAATTGTTTTACAACTAATCATCATATGAAAGTGGATTAGCATGATGCATGGATGAGGAAAACAGCAAAATAACAACAATAGAACCAAATGGAAATAAGGCTTAGCAAGTTTAGAAATTCATTTATTAAGTTAGGAAATTTTGGTTTATTAAAGGTGTCACACAAGCATTTGTTGTTTTCATCAATTTTAAATGTTCAAAATAAATAACAAAGTTTATATTTGAAAAGAACACAAGATTTTGGGTGGATTACATGTTTCACTTATTGAAAAAGGATTTCAAATAAAGTATTTAGGAATTAAACAAGTTAAACAAGAATTAAATGAATTTAATTCAAACATGAACTTATTTGAGTTTTTTATTGTCCAAAGCATTAACCCAAATTCATATTTGAAAAGTGTATACTTTTAGGGTTTGAAAACATATTTTATATGCCCCAAAAGAATTTGATTTGATCAAGTTATGAATTTAACAATATTAAATGAATTAAATAAGGTTTAAATTATTTAACCACTTTTAATTATTCAAAACATGAAACAAAATTTATATTTGGAAAGGTGGTTTAATTTTGCATGGAAAACATATTTCATTTGTGGAAATTGGATTTAAAATGAGCAAGTTATTATTTTGGCAATTTTAAATGCAATAAACAAGAAACAGCTGTTTTCAGCAATTTAAATTATTCAAAACAGCAAACAAAATTTATATTTGAAAAATACATCAAATTTTAGTTGGATTACATGTTTCAAATATTGAAATTGGAATTAGGATGAATTTATTATGACTTAAACAATATTAAACAAGTTTTAATTGAATTTTAAACAAGTTTGAATATTATTGAATTTTATTTGTTCAAATCATAATTTCAAATTCATATTTGGAAAGTTCACACTTTGATGGTTTGAAAACATATTTTGCATGTTCAAAAATATTTTATTTTGAGCAAATTAAGATTTTATCAAATTTAATTGAATTAAACAAGGATTAAATGGTTTAGGCAATTTTAATTATTCAAAACAGGAAACAAAAATTATATTTGAATAGGTTATTCAAAATGGTATGAAAACCATATTTTATTTGCATTATTTGGAATTAGTATGATTTATTTATGAATTATTGCAAATTGCATTTGAATTATTCAAATTTGAATTTTAAATGTATTTGGAAAATTCAAAACAGTGCACAAATTGATTTTTTGGAAAGGTTATGAAATTTGGATCAGAATTCATATAAAACTTTTAGTTATTGGAATTACAGAATAAAAGATATTGAATTTGGAAGTTTATATTCAAATCTGTTATTTAAAAGTGATTTTGGAAGATAAAGGAATTCGCAGAAACCTTTTTCTACCCAGCTGGTAGCTAGCCACTGCTTCTGCCCCGTGGGCCTAGCCAGCATGGCGCGGGGCAACGCGCGCGTGGCAGAGATGGACAATGACGGGTGGGCCTGCTCGCGCTGCGGAGGAAAAACCACAAAAAGGTGGGGGCTTGCGGCTCGAACCCGCGCCCTGCCGCAAAGATTCAGAGATGCTACCAGCTGCGCTGCGATGCGTTGTTTGACAGATACAGAAACGCGGACAAGGTGATGTTACGTTGGCGCGTTTTCTGAATTTACTGACGAACAAACCCATCCGTGACCTGATGGAGGAGTTCGCCGGCGACGATCTGAAGTGATTGATGCCGTGCGTGCTCGACGTGATGTGCTGAGGTGATGGTTGTGTGCGCAACCGAGAGGACAAGAGGGAGGAGACGGTGGTTGCTCACCACCGTGTGCAGACGAGGCAGCGGCCCGATGACGACGGCGTGATGACGGCAACGGCCGCGGTGACGAAGATGGCGGTGCGGAACCAGACGCTCTCTGTGATCCCGCAGGTGTCCGAACGGAAGCAGTAGTCGAGGCGGAGCGTCTCCCGTGGCTAGATGGGGTGCTGGACACCCATGGCGACGGCGGCGTGCAGAATTCAGAGGTGGCGGACTCCGGTGGGGAACAGCGGCGTGGATGGCGGCGCGGCTGCAGAGGTTCATCGAGCGCGGGCGGGTGTCCAACCGAGAGAGGGTGACGAGAGGGTTTGATTTCTGGGCTTAGATGGGTGTGGTGGTGGACGGAGGCAGCGTTGCTCGACGAGGTTCAGAGAAAGGTTTCTCCGGCGGGGTGGAACAGAGACAAAGAGGTAGCCGCGAGGGAGAGAAAGACGGCGGCCTCGAGGGGAGAGGGGGATCTGGGGTATCGCGCCGTGCCCTAGGGGTCTAGGAGTCCTTATAGGTGCCTGCAGTGGCTCCTGGCCGTCGCTGATGGCCGTACGGCGACGTGGCAGGGCGGATCGGGCGCCGTACGCAGAGAAGAAGAGGGAAATAGAAGAGCGAAGCGTTACGCAGGCCGGGGGAAAGTTAGTGGGCTGGCTGCGCGCGCGCTGGATAGAGCTAGGTGGGTTTGGGCTGGGCTGTAGATAGGCTAGTTGCTGCTGCTGCTTTGCTTTTTATTTTTATTTTCCTCTTCTGTTTTTTTTTTGTAGCTTTAGCTTTAGGAAGAAAAAGTTAATGTTTTGTCTGACAAAATTTCCAGAAAATTTAGGTTAGGTTAATTAGTTAATTAGGAACCATTTTCCAAGAGTAGATTCCAAAATTTTGAGATTTAACATGAGGTTTGTATTTTGAAACCAAAATTGGGAAATTTTAATATTAAGGAACCATTAAGAAAAGAAGCATTTTTATAGGGTAGCCCCTATGAAATAAAAGAGTAGAATTAGTTGATTGAATTGACAATGTGTATAAATTTGTTGTAACTCAACTTGGGTGCTGTTTGAAGATGATTTGAATTTTGGAACAATTTAAAATTAGTTGATTAACATGGAAAACAAGGATTTTAATGGGGTAACCCTATGACTAATTTGATTAAACATTAGTGATTGGCTTGTTAAAGTTTATAAGTTCAAAAGTGTTCTGTTTGATGCATTTGATTTGAAATTGAAGATGATTTAATTAATTGATTGAATTAATGGTTTGATTAAAACCAACAATTTAATAAGTGACCAACATGGAATAAAATGGAACAATTTGGTTGCTTTCATTTGTTATTTTTATTCCAAAAGTTGTAACAGAACAAGTATGAAAACATTGTTTGAGTAAGGTTTGCATTTGAGTTGTGAAAACAGTGGAAAACAAATGCAACAAATTAGAACCAAAAGCAAACAACATGGAAACAAATAATTGTTTTATTTTGAAATATCATTTTAGAAATTGTAACATCACAAGGATGAAACAAAAGGTTTGAATTTTGGTTTGGAATTCAAATAGAAACACAAAGGAAAACAACTGAAAACAGTTGGAAAACAAATGACAACAGAGGAAAACAAATGGAAAACAAACAAAACAAATGCAATCAACATGATGCCATGATGCAAAACATAAAATAACAGAGAGCAAACATTCTAATGGCTATTTTTCAGACTTGGGATGTTACAGGGAGCTACAGTATTGGAAAGTCCTAGATGTCCGCTCTGCAATCGACGTGATGCATGTTACGAAGAATGTTTGCGTGAACCTGCTAAGCTTCTTGGGCTTGTATGGGAAGACAAAGGATACAAAGGAAGCACGGCGGGATCAGCAACTTTTGAAAGACCCAGATGACCGGCATCTGGAATGGTTTCAAGGTCGTGCCAGCTACGCTCTTACGAAAGAAGAGAAGGTCATTTTTTTGAATGCCTGAGCAGTATGAAGGTCCCGTCTGGCTTCTCGTCGAATATGAAGGGAATAATAAACATGGAGGAACAAAAGTTCCAAAACCTGAAGTCTCACGACTGCCACGTGATTATGACGCAATTGCTTCCGATTGCTTTGAGGGGCCTCCTACAGGAAAATGTTCGAGTAGCCATTGTGAAGCTGTGTGCATTCCTCAATGCAATCTCTCAGAAGGTAATCAGTCCATAAGATCTACCACGGTTACAGAACGATGTGGTCCAATGTCTTGTCAGTTTCGAGTTGCTGTTTCCACCATCCTTCTTCAATATTATGACGCACCTCCTGGTCCACCTAGTCGAAGAGATTTCCATTCTCGGTCCTGTATTTCTACACAATATGTTCCCCTTCGAGAGGTTTATGGGAGTATTAAAGAAATATGTTCGTAACCGTGCTAGGACAGAAGGAAGCATCGTAAAGGGCTATGGAAATGAGGAGGTAATTGAGTTATGCATTGACTATGTTCCTGACCTTAAGCTGATTGGTATTCCTCAATCGCGGCACGAGGGGAGACTAAGTGGAAGAGGCACGATCGGAAGGAAATCAACGATATGTATGGACGGTCATTCTATGACTGAAGCACACTACACAGTTCTGCAAAATTCGAGCTTGGTGGCTCCGTACTTCGAGCAACACAAGAATATTTTACGCTCGAACAACCCGGGAAAGCCTGAATCATGGATTAGAAAGGCCCACATGGAGACTTTCGGCAGTTGGTTGCGAAAACATTTAATGAATGACAATGATGTTGGAGATCAGCTGTACATGTTGGCCAAGACACCATCTTCGACTATAAAGACTTTCCAAGGGTACGAGATTAATGGGAATACATTTTACACGATCTCCCAAGATAAAAAGAGCACCAACCAAAACAGTGGTGTCCGCTTTGATGCAGCAACCGAGATTAGGCAAAAGGTCACATATTATGGTTACATAGAGGAGATATGGGAACTTGACTATGGACCCTCCTTTAAGGTCCCTTTGTTCCGGTGCAAATGGTTCAAGCTAACAGGAGGTGGGGTAAAGGTGGACGAGCAATACGGAATGACAATGGTGGATTTCGACAATCTTGGTTACCTTGACGAACCATTCGTCCTAGCCAAAGATGTCGCTCAGGTTTTCTATTTGAAGGACATGAGTAGCAAACCGAGGAAATGGAAAGATAATAAAACGATCAGTACATCATGTGATGATCCAAAGCGCCACATTGTTCTTTCAGGGAAAAGAAACGTCGTGGGAGTGGAGGACAAGACAGACATGTCAGAAGATTATAATATGTTTGGTGAAATTCCGCCCTTCAAAGTCAACACTGACCCAAGCATTAAGTTAAACGATGAGGATGCTCCATGGATACGGCCAGATCGTAAGAAAGCAGGGACACAAGGGAAGAATTGATGTGTAATAATTTATTGTGTACCAAACTTTTTTGAATGGATCATGTGAATTATATTATCTCTGATGTGTTTAAGACTAACTCCTTTGCAAAATATTTGAGAAAACGAGTGGAAAGCATGGAAAACAGAAAGTTACTTAAATGTCTCAAAACTTTGTGAGATAAAATATCTGATTTCATAACTTTTATTAAAAATAGAAAACATACGAACATACGAACCTTGCGGAATACAAATTCTTTTATTGAAAAGAGAGAACATACGAACACTACTCCTCGTCGTCGTCGTCGGGGAACTCGTCGGTGACCTCCTCCGGGTCATCAACGTCGGCGAACTCGTCGGTGACCTCCTCGTCGTCGTCGGAGGTGCATGATGGTATGTCCGAGATAGGCCCCCACCTCGGATCGTCAGAGGCCCAGACTTCGCCGGCGCGGTCGGCCCAACGAAGCTCTTGCAGCGCCCTCGTCCTCGCCTCCTGAGCGGCATCTAACGCGAGGTGGCGTTCGAGGCGGCGCTCCGCCCGCTTAGCCGCGCGGGTCTGCCAGAGCTCCTCGTCGGCGCTCTCCTCCCCCGGGTTGTTCCAGTAATACTCGCGGACGACGCGTTCTTCCCTGGCGTCGACTAGGCCCTGAAACGCGCGGTGACGGAGGTGGAGGTGGTCGGCGGCAGTGACGATCTGCGGCTTCGGCGCCCTTGCCTCCGCTTCCCATACGGTGTGGCAGTCGTTGAAGTTCATCAGCGAACGCGGGCGGTTGAGGCGCCAGGCCGCCGCGTCCCAGGCGCGGGCGGCCTCCGCCGCCGTCGCAAAGGAGCCGAGGGGGATGCGGTCGTCCCCCCAGCGGATATCTGCGCTGAACATTCCGTTCTGCCGTGCTCGGACGCCGCGAAAGCCGGTGGTGCTGTTCCTACTCGGAGGCATGGTGGAAGCGCGACGGTGCGTGGACAGGAGAAGACGCGCTCGAGGCGCGACAGTTTATACCGCGCCCTCCTGGCCACGCGTCACAACTCCCGCGCCACGCGTCGCAACTCCCGCGCCACGCGCCACCCTAACAGAACCAAGCAAATAGTTGCACATTACTAACCGAGCTCAAAGTGAACACTGACCCATAGCATGGATGGATGTGTTAAAGGGGGGGGGTGTAGAACAAAACAATCGGTATCACCATCATACAGCCCTACCGTGGCTACTCGGTGCAATATGCATACCAAATGCACGGTAGGACGTATGATGGCGAAACCGGATGTTTTGTACTTGCTCGATAAACTGAATATATGATGTATCAAAACCTTAAAGGGGGATGTAGAACAAAACAATCGGTATCGCCATCATACAGCCCCACCGTGGCTACTGGGTGCAATATGCATACCAAATGCGCGGCATGACGTATGATGGCGAATCCGGATGTTTTGTATTTGCTCGATGAACTGAACGGTGTATGAAGGTGGGCTATATATAGGGTCCTCTGGCTCACAAAGTGTTGTGCTAGGGTTTTGATCCAACGGTTAAGAAACCACCTCATCCAACGGCTCACAACAGCTCGAAAGAAACACACCGTAGCCCTGATCGAACGGCTCACAACAGCTCGAAAGAAACACACCCCGGATCCAACGACTCAAAAGCGCTTTAAAGAAACACACGATCCGTGTGATTCTATCTGATTGGTCCAAACGAAACCCTAACCCATTTAGTCCCGGTTGGTGTCCCCAACCGGGACTAAAGGGATGTTTTCTTCTCGCTATATATATGTATGCATTGCCACACCATTGGCATAAACACATACAAACTCACCACTCTCTCTCATGGCTTCTACCGTACCCACTCTAACATTCATCCAGGCGGAGGCACTTTCCGCCTCGAACTACCCCTGCCCGTGCGGCTACAACGTTCCCGCCGGTTGGATGCTGAGCGCCGGAGGAGTGTCGGTCCCTCCTCTTCCTGAAAAAGAATTAGTTTTATTTTTCCGAATTTTCTGATATATTATTTGTATTTTTAAGATTTTAAAAAGAATTAGTTTTATTTTTCTGAATTTTCTGATATATTATTTGTATTTTTAAGATTTTAAGAAGATTTAGTTTTATTTTTCTGAATTTTCTAATATATTATTTGTATTTTTAAGATTTTAAAAAGATTTAGTTTTATTTTTCTGAATTTTCTAATATATTATTTGTATTTTTAAGATTTTAAAAAGAATTAGTTTTATTTTTCTGAATTTTCTGATATATTATTTGTATTTTTAAGATTTTAAAAAGAAAAATATTTGAAAAAGCACCCTAGGTTCGTGACACGAAAAAACCTTTAGTCCCGGTTTGTGACACCAACCGCGACTAAAGGCTCTTTCCGCGCGGGAACGGAAACGCCGCGAAAAAACCTTTAGTCCCGGGCGGTGACACCAACCGGGACTAAAGGTACCTATATAAAGTTTCGTGCGCCGCCCTCCTCTTCCTGACACCAAACGCATCGAGGAACAGATCGAGAGCTTGTCTTCTCCGCGCGCGCCGCCGTCGTCTTCTCCGCGCCGCCCTCGTCTTCTCTGCGCGCGCCGCCCTCGTCTTCTTCTCCGCGCCGCCCTCGTCTTCGGTAGGTGCCCGCCGCCGCGTGCGCCCGATTTCGCCCTCGATTCGGTTGGTCCCGCCGCCGCGTGCGCCCGATTTCGCCCTCGAATCGGTTTCACAGCTCGACGAAATGGGGTAGCCGACGTTTCTTCACGGGGTAGCCGACGACGGCGGTTACCGGCGATGGGAGATGAGAAGCGAAGAGGGGCACGACGGCTTGCCTCCCTTATCCTCTACGAGGAGGCACACAAGAGCGGTGGCCATGGAGTGCTGCATGCGAGCCACGGTCTCTGGCAGAGGAAGAAGAAAGGAGAAAAGAAACAAAATTTTGATACCCCCCTGAATGTTTTTGAGAATTACAACTAAGTCCCTCTGCTATACAAAATAGAGAATAAAACGATGTTTTAAGAATTATAACTCCAAAAATCATTAAAAAATATGCAAAATGTTCAGAATAATATGAGCCAACTATTTATACCATTTTAATCCATGTTTGACAAAGTTCAAAATGAGGCCATATTTGGAGTTTGAATTAAATTCATTAAAATAATGAAAATAAGTTTTAATTCAATAAATTCAGAATATTAAGTGTAATATACCAAAAAGACCAGGAAAGCAAATGCAACCTAGCTATGGGGTTCTCCAAGTCATTTGAGCAACTAATCTTGGACACACCTCTAAAGTATGGTTTTCCCCCTCCGGTGGTCGTCGTCCACCCAAAACCCTAGCAATCTTTTTTACCTCCTTCTACAACAATATTTGCTAAGTCTCCTATATACTTAATTAATTTTTACTACATGCATCTCTGCAGGAGTGACATATGGCGGACAATAGAGACCTGACGGCGGAACAGGAGGCTGAAGGTTATATATTACATATCATAGCCGGAGAACATGATGTAATCTCTTCTTATCTGAACCTTGAGGATCAAGAAGATGAAGGAACGGACATTGTCGATGATCAAGGAGGTGAAGAAGGAACGGACATTGTCGATGATCAAGGAGCTGAAGGAATGGACATTGATGACGGAGGTCAACCGTCGACAATCGACGATCTCCAATTGCAAAGAACAACCACCTCCGGCGAGGTATATATATATACATTGGGACTCTCGTCATACAAACTTACTGAAATGTGAATACATATGCACTAACGCGCGCGACTCTCTTTCTTATTTTAGCCCTCGGCCGGATCTAGTATGACAAAGTGTGGCAAATCCAAGTCGATGAAAGATGGAGAAACATATACCATCGAATCAGTCAGTGAAATCGGCAAGCCCCTACAGCACACCACAAAGTTTATCAACCAATGCGGAGTCATTGTTAGAGACACCGTCCCGATCACCGTCCAGGAATGGAAGGAGCCAAAGAAAGCACGTGTTGGTTTCACTTATGTCGACAAGAGAACGAAAAAGATTATGTTTAGAAAGCTTATTGCACATTTCATTCTACCTCCGGAATACAACAAAAAAGATGAATTCGGTCAGGACGTTCCGGGTGGACGTGAGAGGAGGAGGATAGTCAAAGAGTTCGCTTTTCAGAAGATGGCCGAAGCATTCCGGAACTTCAAGAAAAAATTGTTCCGTGAATATGTCAGCAAGGGCAAGACTCCGATTTTCACTGGACAACATGAGAAACTAAGAGATGATTGGACAGAATTTGTGACGCAACATAAATCGGAGCATTTCAAGGAAATGTCGGCAAAAAATAAGGCTAATGCGGAAAAGAAACAGTACCATCATGTTATGGGGCCAGGAGGATACCGCGTTTCGGCGCCAAAGTGGCAGGCAATGGAGGACGGCCTGAGGGCAAGAGGAATCCGTCTAGGTACAGAGGGATGGGACGAAAGAGCCAAAATTTGGTGGTACGGGCATGGGGGATCGCTAGACCCAGAGACAGGGGAGTGTGTTCACCGGCAGAAAAAGTTTGCTCCCACAAAAGACCTTGTTGACGCAATGACCAAAGCTCAACAGGGTGTGCTCACGTTCAACAGAGAGAGAGACCAACTGACCCATGCCCTCGGGAATCCTGAACACGGAGGACATATACGAGGCAAAGGCAGATTGTCGTGGAAAGTAGGGTTTTCCCAGGAGGGTGACCCGTACTGTTACAGAAGCCGTAAGAGAAATACGGACCCGGCTGCAGATCAAATGTCGCATCTTGCAATGGAAGTCAGTGAGCTGAAGAACATCGTGGCGGGAATACTTGAGAAAGAAAAAGCGTCGGTTGCAGGGCCGCATGAAGATGCAGCGGATCTCGGAAGCCAGCATCAGCGGAGAAGCAGCGTGGCTTCCACGGAGGCCCCGGCTCCAGGTGCTAATGCACCGATGATCGAGAGTCGTGCACCGGAGCCTCACTACCCCGTCGATGATGTAAAGGAGATGAAAGAATGTGATCTGCATTATCCCGTGGGGAACATTTCCATGAAGGTAGCTACCGGCAGTGCTTTACCATCTACACCTGGAGCACTCCATCACAACAACCCCATTCCATATGGCTATGCTCGTGTCACGGTGGAAGACATAGTCCAAGCGTTTGAGGACCTGGAGATTGACATAGCTACACCCGAAGGGGAGAGAAGACTTGGAGATGTCAAGCGCCAGTTCATTCTATGGAAAAAGAAGTACATAGTGTTTCCAGGCGAGACGCCAAGGCTAACAAGTCCACCCCCCTCCGATGGTGCAGGTGCTGGTGGTGGTGGTGGTGGTGGTGCTGGTTCACCTACGCCTCCTTCACGCCATTCGACGCCATCCCCCGATCCACAATCTCCGGCGGGTAAGATGCCGTCGCCCACGATTCCTCCTCCGGCGGTTAAGCAGCCGTCGCCCACGATTCCTCCTCCGGAGGAAAAGCAGCCGTCTCCCCCCATTCCTCCAGAGGAAAAGCAGCCGTCTCCCCCCATTCCTCCTCCGGAGGATAATCAGTCGTCGCCCCCCATTCCTCCTCCGAAGGATAAGCAGACGTCGCCCTCCATTCCTCCTCCAGCGAAGAAACAGAGGCAGGCGGACAGCAAGGGAACCTGCTCTTGGTCTATTAACCCGGAGCCTTATGTACCTAAGACCACACGGGTACCGGAGCCATCACTGAAGGCTCTCCCCCGAAGGCCTTGGGAACTTAGTGATGATGAAACCAAATTGGCCGCGAAGGCTGACGTTGACAAATGGAAGGGCCGACTGAAGGCGCTAAAGGACCCTGAGCCCAAGGAAGTATTCCCTCCGACTGTAGACAAGTGGGCTACGGTTTTTTTGTCGACAGTGTCCCAAGCCGAGAAGAATTTGCCTAAAGACTATGATATTGAACTTCGTAAGCAAGCAGGAATATTGGAGGAGGAGAAAGAGAAAGCAAAAATAGTGGAGGAGGAGAAAGGAAAAGGAAAAATGAAAAAAAGCGGGAAACAATTTGCCCAGCTCGGGATGCAGAGTAAACAATCGATCCCCCCGCTCATAGTGAAAGCCGCTCCGGAACAGGACCCCGAGGTCATAAATGCTGTGGCAGCAATGGGATTGACTGTACCTACTGCCATGCAAACTGCGTCCGAGGCCGGTATATCTCTTCGTCTCTTTTTAGGCCTAGACGATGCGCCAGTGGCTGAGGTAGGATTACAATATGAGAAGAAAGGGCCTCTCGTCGAGCCTGCGAAGGAAAAGGATCTACCATCACTAATGCAAGCTCTGCTACGTTGGTACAAACATTTCATAACATGGACCGACAAAGAATTTGTGTATGTGGATTATACAGAGGAGCATCACACTAAAAATTACTCTGTAACAGTTGAGATGAGTGAATTGTTCCAGCTGTTCAATCTGCGTGAGCTCGACAAATCTATCCTGAGTTGCTACGTTCTGTAATTGATTTATTTCTACCTCATCTCGTTCTTCATTGCCTACACTATATATATATATATATATATATATATATATATATATATATATATTGTCCTAACTATATTGTTGCGTACGCTATTATGCAGATTAAAGATTTGGGAATGCAAAATAAGACTCATCCATGATGTTGGGTTCATTGACCCACAAATCATTAATGGAACTATGTTAGAACGTCACCCCAAAGACGCGGAGAAAGACTTGTACAAATTTTTTAAAAAGCATGAATCCAAAATATATATTCTATTTCCTTACCTTTTTGGGTGAGTGTTTTTCTCATGTTCCCATTCTCTTTTGTTTAGTCCATGCATGGTATGTCTAATCGATAAGTTATGCATGACTGTGCATCTAACGTGTCCGCAGGTTCCACTGGATTCTGCTAAAAATTGATCTTCAGAACTCCATAGTTTTGATCTTTGACTATGAATTCAAATACAGATCTTTGGATCAACATGAGAAAAATGATGCAAAGGTAATTATTTTTTAATCATTTGCGCTCTATATTGATCGGTCTCTTTTGTTCATTTCCTAAGCTAATAACTCACTTGTTCATTTAATTTTATTTGCAATGTAGAGTTTGGAGACAGTTCTCACTTGGACATGTCGGTGGATTCAAACATGAGCTACAATTTAAAAATATGGTCAAAGGTGTGGATAAGCAGCCACCGGGGACCGGTCTATGTGGATACTATGTCTATGAGAACATACGGAAAGAAATCTCTGAGAGGAAAAAAGACGAGACCACGCGGAGGGGTCTCAATAACTTGCGGGGGGCGCTTACTCCAGAAGCTCGCTTCCGACCAATTCAAGAGGAAATAGCAGGATTTTTCCTTAGGCATGTCATCGATAAGGAAGGAGAGCACCATGCGTCCACCGACGATGACTATTATACGCATAAGCCATCTTAATTGTTCGAATTTGTGTATGGTCATCCATCTTAATTGTGTAATATGGAAACTTGTTCGAGGTTGTATACATGGTCACCCGATATTGAATATATATTATATATTCCTATTGAATTCTCCTTGTTTGAAATTTCATATATATATATATGCATGTATATAGTATCGTAAAATATATATATACATGTGTACTGAAACTTCATCAAAATTAAAATAAAACACAAAATAAAATATAAAAGAAATAAAACAAAACAAATTAAAAAGGAACCAGGTTTAGGGGGCCTAAAACCCTAAACCTGCGCAGGTTTTCAGTCCCGGTTGGCCACAAGAACCGGGACTAAAGGTTCTCCGCCGCGACGGATCCCTGGCGCCCACGTGGACGGGGCTTTAGTCCCGGTCCGTAAATGGCGGGACTATAGAGGGGGGGTCTTTAGTCACGCATAGCTAGTCCCGGTTGCGCGGCCGGGACTACTGGCCCTTGCGAACCGGGACTATAGGCCTATTTTCTACCAGTGATTGATCGACGTCAACCACTCCTACCTAGCGAGGTCCATTCATACGTAGCCATCGTGCATGTCAAACTCACCCAGTTGGCTAAGTGTATGCGGGTACACGTTTCCGAGCGTGGTCGGCGGAGACGTAAGGTTGGATAAAAGTGGTACATGTGGGTCCACGGCCATGAATATGGTAGATGAAAAGCTAGGTCTGGCATGACGCCCGTTTTCATTTGGGTCCAGGTGCCACAATGGCGACGGACGCAGAACTATGTGGTCGATACATCGTTGCGTGTGGGTCCACATGTGTCGAGGTGGTACTGGGTAGACCGTACCAACTTCCACTCGCCGTGGACCCGCATGCAACAAACCAACGCTACCAGGGCTACCAATTTAGACTTTTTGTGCATGTGGGTCCAGGTGCGTCGCTCCTAACCATTTTGCTATGCACCTGCGCTCCGCCAGTGACGCATGGATCCACGGCAACCCAATAAAAATTAAATGACGGCAAGTGAGATGCCATTGTTCTCATAGATGACAAAAAAAGACAAATAAAACATCTTCACGTGAAGAGGCGAAAGGCAATACTTTGAGTCTCATGTAAGTTACGTGAGTATCTCTTCCAAAGCATGCACTAGACAGCATAGTTTGTTGCCGCATGGCCCTTCTTGCCGTACACAAGGACATTTTTTAGCATTGTTCCTTCATGAGAGCTTCTCAAACGAGAGTAGTTCAAAAGTGAACAACAAAATCACGCAAACCTCAAACACTCGTGCGTACCGGCCAATGCTTCGGCCACCCACGGCACAATGACATATTTTCTAGCATTGTTCTTTTAAGAGACCTTCCACTAATATAGAACAGGGCATTAGTCTCGGTTGGGAAGGGCCTTATGCCCCGGGTTCCCAACCGGGTTTGCCAAACCCGGGCTAAAGGCCCCCTTATGCTCCGGTGGGCTTACCAACCGGGGTAAAAGGGGTGCACACGTGGGCTCTGCTCAGTGAGCAGGCCGGCGCCCTTTTACCCAGGTTGGTAACACCAACCAGGACAAAAGTTTCTCTGTTTTTTAGCTGTTTTACTGTTCTCTGCGGTAGATTAGAAATTCTATTTTTTCTTTTCTGTTTTCCTGTTTTCTGCACTAAATATTTATATTAAGAAAGATGAAAAATTATCGAACAAAAACACAGATAAAACGAACAATAACATAGACATATAGTCTGCCACGGATACAAATATTGTTCGACACGATCGATGATGTAATTAAACATAGTTCGACACAAACCTAGTATGGCATATAAATAGAGCGACATAAGAGAGCGACACAAACATACTACGCCTCGGCGTCGGAGGCAACCTTGCCCGAGCTAGACTCGCCGGAGTCAGATTTCTCAGCATCGGAGCCGGAGCTGCTGTCAGACGAGCTATCCTAGCAGCAAGGGGGCGGACTAAGGTGTCGTCGTAGATTTTCACCTCCAGCACGTCCACCTCCGGCTCGTTGATGTACCTGAATGTGAGCATGTTGCCCGCATTCAGGTTGTGTATGCGCGCGAACTGCCCCACCCATTGCACAGGTAGAGGTCATCGTCACGTCGCTGCAGAACCACGTGCATGGTCCCGTTGTCGCAGCCCTCCAACCGGAGGCTGAAACTAAAGGGCCCCTTGCGCTCGAGGAGGATCGCCGATATTTTCTCTGGAAGACGGAGTCTGCTCCGCTGTGGGTGGAACAATTGGACGTAGAACTCCGGTAGCCGGAGAGCGTCATCCTTCTCCGCCTCCTGCTCCTCCTCCTCATCCGCCGCACACTCCTCCGCCGCCGCAGCAACATCGCCGCACCGTTTGCGGCGTGTTGACCCCTTTGCACCGCGTTTTGCCCCTTACGCAGCGCTTGTTGCCCCCGTGCTCCGCGTCCAGGTCCACGAGTAGGAGGCGTCGCTTTCTCCTCCTTCATGACTACGGCGCCACCACCACGTGCATTCGATGCACGCGATCCACGTGGACGTCCAAATCGAGGTCCACCACGTTGTACAAGAGTTATTTCTTCGGCGGAAACGGCGCCGTGTCCACCGGTTGCACGCGAACTGCGTCGGGGAGGTCTCGCCATGGCTACAAAAATGTATAACATCATAAGTAATTGTCATAGTCGCACTAACTAATAATAGCATCAATTTTTCATCAGTTCGCAACAATTGCATATAATTAATCTAATAAAAATATAGCTAATAGCATTCATTTCATCAAAATTGCTTATAGATAATAGCTAATGGTACTTATAGCTAAACAAGTTAGAAAAAGAGTAACTGTATGTTCCAGATCCTCATTTCAATTATAAAAGCAACATTGATGAAATATTTAAACGTATCAATACATACCAAGAGTTACATAGCTCGGGTTAATTTTATTTATCCCTAATACATCACGATTGAATAATATCATTTATACATATTCATGAAACATTTCTGAAACTAATTAACTCCGACCGGGTCCTACGCCGCGGGGTGCTGAGTCGCGGGTGCTACGCATCCATACGTAAGGAACCCGCACAAGGTCATAGCTCACATGGTAAGGATACCTCTGAATAATCGACCAACCGGTGCTATACTCCCTATCGAGCAAGTACATGTAGCGACGGATGTGCTCGTCCTCCTCCCTGATAGGCTGATGTACCACCTCCTCAGGGGTCGGCTCTCTCCGCACCGACTGCGGCCCACGCGATCGCCACCAAAGAATATACGGGTCGACCATGACACCCGGATTTCTCACCAAGCTGCGTGTCCCGGTAGTGCAAGCCCGGCGAGGCCCAGTCCCGGACATCGCCCGTCGGGTCCAACAGAGACATAAACTAAAAATAGTCCCAGACTAAGTAAATATTCCTAATTAAGTAAAAATTCACTAAGTAAAAATTGTACTAATTATAAACATTCACTAAGTAAATTTCTAAATAAAATTCCTATATTATAAAATTCATCTAATGGTACAAAGAAAAAACTAATTCACTTCTAAACTAAACTAAAACCTAATTGCAAGACCTAATTTTTTTTTAAGTCTCCAAGACCTAAATTTTTTATAAGTCTCCAAGACCTAATTCTAACATCACCACATATTACTAACAGTCCTAATATTAATCTAACACTAATACTAACAATGTAATTAAATTAATTAACTGAAAAAAATTACAATTGTTGAGGATGATCGGGTGCGGCGAGGAGGCGATCTCACCTCGAGGAGGAGGGCACGGCGGCGAGGAGAAGGACTTGGGCGCGGGCGAGGTGGGCCGGCGGTGATCTCGGACGGCGCGCGCGGAGGAGAGGACGGGCGGCGCGGGAGGAGGCGTAGAGCAGCGGCGGCGAGAATCTGGCAGCCTACCAGCGTCGGTCTGGTTCTCATCGTTTGGGACTTCGTCGTTCGGCGCCTTAGCCCCGGGCGGAGCAACCCAGGCGGTTGCTCCGCCCGGGGTTATATTGGTGGGATCCTTTTGCCCGGTTGGTAACACGAACCGGGGCACAATATTTTCTTTTGCCCCGGTTCGTGTTACCAACCGGGGCAAAAGTGGGGAGGTGGGCCCTCGCTTGC
This sequence comes from Alopecurus myosuroides, assembly GCA_028641055.1. Classification (NCBI taxonomy): domain Eukaryota; kingdom Viridiplantae; phylum Streptophyta; class Magnoliopsida; order Poales; family Poaceae; genus Alopecurus; species Alopecurus myosuroides. The sequence continues at coordinate 395,033,482 of CM054060.1, forward strand.
CTGCCCACCTCCCTACCTTTTGCCACGGTTGGTAACACGAACCAGGGCAAAAGTCCTAAAATATCAGTTTCTTTTTTCTGCCACCAATTTTTTCCACTGCCACATTTCAAATACATTTCAAATGGTTTAGAATTTGGTGATACTTTCAATATGAAAAATGTTTAAAATTACGTAAACATTTCAAATACATTTTCTATTCTACAAAATAATTATTCTAACCATTTGAACTAGTAACAATTTTTTAATTTTCAAACATTTAAAAAAACCTAGTTTATGAATGGTTTAGAATTTGGATAAACTTTTAATATGAAAAGTGTTTAAAATTGTGTAAATATTTCAAATACTTTTTCTGTTTTATAAAATAATTATTCTATCTATTTAAACTAGTAACAATTTTTGAAAATTCAAACATTGTAAAAATCGTAGTTTATGAATGGTTTAAGAAGAGGAAGAGATCTGCAATATTTTCACACATGATATGGATAATCTGCAATGTTTGATACATTATTACAAAATAGTCTAGCAATATTACATGAACCATGAAGGTTTAATACGTTTTCACCAACTAGTACTGCCATTGTTTACTTTTCTGTCGTAGTCATGGAGCATCTTCATCATTTAACGCGATGGTTGGGTCAGTTTACACTCTGAAGGGCGGAATTTCTTCAAGTTATTATAATCTTCTTATATGTATGTCCTGTCGTCCACTCCCACAATGTTTCTTTTCCCTGAAAGAACTATGTGCCGCTTCGGCTCACCGCAAGATGTAATAGAATTCTTATTTTTTCCTTTCCTCGGTTGGGTAGACATGTCCTTAACATAGAAAAGTTGAGCCACATCTTTGGCTTGGACGAATGGTTTTTTTTTGTGCCCAAGATTGTTGAGATCCACTGTTGTCATTCCGTACTGCTGGTCTACCTTTACTCCTGTCATCTTGACCATTGGCACCAAAATAGAGGGACCTTAAAATTATTTCCATAGTGAGGTTGCCATATCTCCTCTATGTAACCATAATATGTGTCCTTTGTCCCATTGTATCCGGTTGGATCGAAACGGAGGCCATTATTTTGGTTGGTGCTCTTTTTATCTTGTGTGGTCGTGTAAAATGTATTCACATTTATCTCGTACCCTTGGAAAGTAAGTACATTGGAAGATGATGACCTGGCCAACAAGTAGAGCTGATATCCAACAATGTTGTTATTCATGAGTTATGTCTGCAACAAGGCGCTGAAACCATCCATGTGTTAATCATTAATCGAGGATTCAGACAAACCCGAGTTTTTGGACCGTATAATATTCTTGTGTTCCTGGATATAAGGAGACACCAAGGTTGACATTTGTAGAACTGTGTAGTGTGCTTTAGTGAAAGAATGACCGTCCATACATATCTTTGCTTTCCTTCCTAGCATGCCTTTGCCACTCATTCTTTCCTCATGACGCGATTCGGGAACACCAATCTACTTATGGTCTGGAAAAAAGTCAACACAAAACTCAATTACCTCCTCTGTTCCATAACCCTTGGAGATGCTTCCTTCTGGCCTAGCACGGTTGTGAACATATTTCTTTAAGACTCCCATTAACCTCTCAAAGGAGAACATATTGTGTAGAAACACAGGACCGAGAATGGTAATCTCTTTGACTAGGTGAACTAGGAGGTGTGTCATAATATTCAAGAAGGATGGTGGGTACAAAATCGAAGCTGAAAAGACATTGGACCACATCTGTCTGTAACGTTGATAGACTTTCTGCATTGATTACCTTCTGATAAAGTGCATTGAGGAATGCGCGTAACTTCACAATTGGTAGTCGAACATTTTCTGGTAGAATCCCCCTCAATGCAATCGGAAGCAATTGTGTCATCAACATGTGGCAGTCATGAGACTTCAGGTTTTGGAATTTTTTCTCCCCCACATTTATTATTCTCTTTATATTCGACAAGAAGCTATACGGGATCTTTATACTATTTAGTGCTTCAAAAAAGATTTCCTTCTCTTCCTTGGTAAAAGCGTAGCTGGCAGGACCACCTTGAAACCGCTCAGGATTCTTGCCATCTCGTCCTTTCGTGTGTTGCTGGTCCTGCCGTGCTTCAGATGTATCTTTTGACTTCCCATACAAGCCAAAGAAGCCTAGCAGATTCACGCAGAGATTCTTCGTCAGGTGCGTCACGTCGATCGCAGAGCGGACATCTAGGATTTTCTAATAGGGTAGTTCCTAAAATATAGATTTCTTCTTCCACATGGGTGCGTGTCTGTCAGCGTCATTCAGAAAAACTTGTTTGCCCGAACCCTTTACAAATATTACTTTCAAATCCTTCACCATATCAAATACATCATCATTAGGTCGGAGGATAGGCATCTCCCGGGTATCTGCCTCACCATTAAAATGTTTGCCAGCTTTTCTTAAGGGGTGCTTGCGCAGAAGAAAATGGTTATACCCGAGGTACACAACCTTCTTACATTTATCCAGATATACACTTTCGGTGTCATATAAACAGTGTGTGCATGCATTGTATCCCTTATTTGTATGTCCAGAAATGTTACTAAGAGCAGACCAATCGTTGATGGTTACGAACAACAACGCTCGTAGGTTACATTCTGTTTGTTCGTGCTCGTCCCACACAAGTACACCTTTTTCACGCCACACCTGTAAAAGTTCATCAACTAATGGCCTTAGGTACACATCAATGTCGTTGCCCGGTTGTATCGAGCCTTGGATCAGCATTGGCATCATAATGAACTTCCTCTTCATCCAGAACCAAGGAGATAGGTTATAGATACATAGAGTTACAATCCAGGTGCTATGGTTGCAGCTCTGCTCACTAAATGGATTCATGCCATATGTACTTAGACCAAACCATAAGTTACTCGCGTCACCTGCAAAGCGCGGAAACTTTCTCTTGATTTCTCTCCACTTCGACCCATCAGTGGGGTGTCTCAACATCTCATCTTTCTTACGATCTTCCATGTGCCATCGCAAAATTTTGGCATGCTTTTTGTTTCTGAACAAACGTTTCAAACCATGGTATTATAGGAGCATACCACATCACCTTTGCATGAACCCTCTTCCTGGGGCGCTCACCCTCAACATCGCCTGGGTCGTCTGGTCTGATCTTATACCGCAATGCAGTACATACCGGGCATTGTTCTAAATTATCGTACTTCTCACCGCGGTAGAGGATGTAGTCATTAATGCAAGCATGTATCTTCTCCACGTCTAATCCTAGGGGGCATACAAGCTTCTTTGCTTAGTATTACTGTGGGCAATTCATTGTTTCTAGGAAGCTGCTTCTTCACTATTTGCAGCAACTTTGTAAATCCGCTATCAGTCACACCGTTCTCGGCCTTCCATTGCAGCAATTCCAGTGTGTTGCCCAGCTTTTTCTGCCCGTCTTCGCAATTTGGATACAACAATATTTTGTGATCCTTTAACATCTGGTTGAACTTCACCCTCACCTTTTCAATATCATTTCCTGTCCTTGAGTCTGTAATGGCCTGGCCAAGATCATCGATGGACTCATCTGGTGCCCGGACCTCTGCTTGCACTTCATTGTTATCTTCCATTCCAGTACCGGCACCGTATTCAGGGAACATGTCATGATAGTTGTCATCATTCTCTTCTTCTTCGTTGTCTTCCATCATAACCCCTCTTTCTTCGTGCTTGGTCCAACAATTATAGACGGGCATGAAACCAGATTCAAAAAGGTGGAAGTGGATGACTCTGTTAGAAGAGTACATGGACAAAAGATAAAATTATATACAACACATGGACAAAAGATAAAATTATTCCGCTTGTTTGCCTGGGCCACCTCGAGAAAATAACCCACGCCCTTCATAAATGTGGCAGAGCGTCGGTCAGCGTATATCCATTGCCGCTTCATCTGCATTATATGATTATTAATTAAGAATTCAGAACATCGTGAATAGAGAAATGACCAATGTTACATCGCCAGATGAAAGGTTAAAGTTGGTACCTCGACCGAGGAGGAAAGAAGGACGAGAAAGCTTATTTAATTAAGTGTGGCTCAGACAAATTAAATCTTGTTTGTTTTCTGCGAGCTGAGATGACGTTATTCTCCCGGGCATTTCATCGAACACCTCTTGTGCATAGGAGGGAAAAACAAGTGAGCACACACCACACAACTAGAATATGTCCTCCAAAGTGAGTGGCATGAGGATAGGAGAGGGCTGGCAGGGTTTATATAGTGGGGGGGTCATTTGCTCCGGTTGGTAACACGAACCGGGGCAAAAGCCCCACCACCACGCGCCTACACGGGCTCTGCTCGTCGAGGGCCTTTAGCCCCGGTTGGAGCCACCAAAAGGGGCAAATGACCCCCCCCCACACCACGCGCCCTGCTCGCACCGGCCCCACCTCTGCCGTCTTTTGCACCGGGTGGTGGCTGAGCCGGGGCGAAAGGGGTGCTCGCCAGTGAGCAAAAGCCTCTTTCTCCACTAGTGTTCTCAAATGAGAGTAGCATTTGGATGGGATCTGTAATTGCGGAAATTGCAAGTTCCTCTTTTAACATACAAGTTAATCTAATCCCATGAATCATACATACATGTGGATCTTGAGTACCATCTGTCTCGCATCATCTACACACTCTAGCTCTGGACGTTATGAATGGAGGGGTTAATTGAATAGTGGCTATCCTGCGAGATTCCGCTACTCATCTCACGGTGAAAGCTCTATCGGCCGGCCGGGAGGTCAAATAGTGGGAATCAAATCATGAAAAGGTATGACTGATCAGTAGAATAAAGGAAGAAGGTTTGCCTCTTTTTAGCAAGCGATTCAAACTTTTATGTGGCTCATGTAAGGAAGGTCTTGTGTGAAATGGGATGCACAAAAGGGTTAGACCCAATCATGTGAATAAAATACCTGTATGCTCTGGTGTGATTTCTAATACTAGCCATAGTGATGGCAACATAGGTAGTATCATGCAACTTGGTCCCACAAAAAAGCTGATGTGGCATGCAATTAAAGAAGATATAGTAGATTAGAGTAATATACCTAGATACCATATCATGACATGCAAAACTAAGAAAATTAATGACAAAAAAATCTTGTACACATATTTGCATTGAGATTCTACAAAATAATAAATATAAAGTGATTATGATACTTCTATATGATACTATACATTAGAGATGTAGTATCATATATTAGTATCATATGCATGATACTTTTGTATGATACTTCCGACTATGACTAGTCTAAATTAGTCAAACGGCTAATGATTCTGGTGTCCATACTCCATGGTGCCCCTCTAAATTGATCAAGGGGATCATTATGAACAAAAATTAATTCTATACAAATTAATTATATTACAAACAATCTTAAAAATGTTATTATATTTTAAAATAAATAAGCAATAAGGATGTACGCATGTCACGGGCAACTGTGCTAGTTTAAAGAACAAATAATATTGTGATAGATTTAATTATTCACCAACTTTATAGTTGTATCTTTATATCGGAAATGATAGGCCCATCATATCATTAGTTAGAAATGTAGAGAGCAACATGTTGGAAAGTGCAATAGAAACTTAGGAATGTCCGAACAGTTTGAAATTATTCGATGCAAGGAATCAAGTTCATATATATGTTTATATAGGAATAGAAGGTGTCAGAAACTCATACATGTTTTATTTGTCATTATTTCATACACCGCCTTGTGGTTGTATATGAAGTGAGCCTGAAGATTCCCCAAGCATGACCAGCCGGTTAAGTGTTGGCCTGACCCGGCCAAGACTGTCACAGCAATACTGGTAGTGCTGCTAGGAAACTTATACGGTACCTTTTACTTGTAATGAAGTATGAGTAGCATGTTTTGATGTAATGGATGGAAGAGATTTGACCCGGCAAGTCCATCAAACATAATGCGGTGGAAAAAATAATGACTATGGTGGCTCGTCCTAATAACTCGGTGATAAAATTAAGGGCATGTCAAGTTAATCAGCATAATTGTCATAAAATGAAATGAAATAAAATAGTTATAAAAGTATACCACATCCGAATTATAGACCGGACGGGGGCCGACGGGTACGGATATAAAAACCATGACACTATACATACAAAAACATAAATCTACGTTTTTTTATAAAAAATAAAAACAAGAGGCTCACCGAGGAGGTGCCGGCTAGGGGACGACGTTGGCGATCGACGGCGGTGAGGACGGAGACGATAATAAACCAACAAATATTTCATCGAACTCCTTGCTAGCACTAAAAAAAAATGAAATGAGTTAAACTAGGAAGGAAATGAGCTAAATTAGGAATATCGGAAGAAATTATCATGTTGCTAATCCTTGGATAGATGGTTGCCGACAATCTTAACAAAATGGTTGATAAAAATGTAGATTTGTTGGAGTGTGAGAGGAGAGAAATATTTAGAAATTTGTTAGAGATGAAAAAAAATGGACAGCTAGGCGCGTGCTCGGGTTGAAGAAATAGGTTGGACAGCCTTTAGCACCAGTTCGTGATACGAACCGGTACTAAAGGTGCGGCGCCGGCCCCACATCCGCAGCAAATTTGGCGCGAAAATCTTGTTTACAAAACACCCCAAACGAACCGGTGCCGAAGGTTTTGGGCGCGCTGGTCTCTGGATCCGGTAGTAATTTTACCTTTAGTACCGGTTCGTAAACAACCAAGTAATAAAGGAAAATCCCTTTGACCCTGTCTCTACTAGTGTCTTCCCGGGTATCAGCAAACCTTAATCCACACCTTAATCCACGGGAGCGTTTTCTGCCCGTCTCCCTGGTTGTCGCTAGCTTGCATGGCGCGTCCCGCGCAGGGGGAGAGTGTTGCTGGGTGACGTAGTAGCAAGTGGCTTGTCTTCTACAATTTCCCTTAGCCGTTGATGTATGCAGGTAACACCGTTACAGTGAAGTACTTTAGCTGGTATCCCAATTGTCCCACTGTGGCCGCGGTCGTAGATGCCCTGTATCTCAGGTTGCGGGTCGCGGGTGTCCGCTACAGGCTCTAACGGGATTGTGTGACTCTTGCGGAACATTGCGGGATGGCCGCCAGACTCTGCTTGAATTAGCGCGGGACAGTGCGGCTGCCCGCATCAGCCCGCATGTACCCGCGAGGTACAGCTCGTAGCATATTGTTCGCAGCAGCCGCGGTGTTTCTCATACAATGCTGGCAGCTCTACAAAAATACTTCCTCTGTTCGGGAGACGATAATTTTGCCATAGCACACACTACATTTTGCAAAAAAAAAAATCGTACATTCAGAACATTATAGATTAGGCCTGCAATTTGAACATTCAAACTCATAAATTTTCCTGTCGCCGTTCTTCGTCCTCCCCGCCGTCCGCGGTCCGCCGCTCCCCCGCAGTCCGCCGTCCCTCCTTGTCGACCAACTCGGCGCGGCTCTTCCTCGCGAGCACGGCTGGTACCGGCGCGGGGAGCAAGGCCGCTCCCCTCCCGTCCCTGCTTGTTGGGGGGTTACCCCCGAGTAGCGGCAAGGCAAGTGCTAAAGACAAGATCAAAGTGTTGTTTTGCCGGGTAGGCGGCTAGCCGGTATTGGCTACCCGGTAGGTTTCTATCCGGTCGTATCCGCAGATGGCCAGAAGGAAGAATCAAGGGAGTTATGTTCCTCCGAGTAGAAGTGTTGGTCCGAGTAGAGGGAGTGGGTTCCTACTCGGGCCAGAAGTCAATGAAGCCGTTCTGACAAAGGATCCCGCGTATCATGCGTCCGTACGGCGTGCGGTTCAACTTACGAGGTGCGTGATTATCCGCACCACGGCGTGCCTACAGGGTGGTAGGCGCCTGTCTGGTCCTGTCACTGACAGAGGGGACAGGACAGGGCTAAGGGCCTACCCTATCTCACTGACAAGGGTGGACAGGTCCCATCTCCGAACGACGCGACGACTTACGGGGAAAGCGTCAGCGGGAACCCGGAGGCGTGCGTGGTTCTGAAGTGCTCAAGTCCCATCGAGCCGTACCTTTTAGTCTTATTCTATTCGGCTGGGCACCAGTATATAAGGTGCCCTGCCTCCTCCTGTGTGAGGGTCGGAACCCAGGCATCGCTTCATTCTACACCGTGAGAACTAGAGAGCAAGAGTGGCTACTCGGCCGAAGGCCTGTTTGTACTGTGGCTACTCGGTAACACACATATAAAAATAGAGGCAGGAGTAGTGGTGTTAACTCCACACGGGAGCCCTGAACCTGGGTTAAATCTTGGTGTTTGTAGTGTTTCTAATCTACCACACGCGGCTACTCGCCGTGTGATCCCTCCCCGAGCACCTGCAGCGTCCATCGGCCCCAACTTTAGCCATCCCATGGCATCTGCCGTGATACCACCACGATATTTGGCGCCCACCGTGGGGAGGCCCATGCCGGCAGGTGGCTCGGTGCTCTCTTTCGACTCTCACCTCGTCTACATCGCCACCGACATCGTCCGCGAGTTCCCAGAGGAGGTGTTGGTCGTGGAGGATCCTCCTGCTGTGCTCGCTGCTCGCGGAAGGCCAACTTGCCGTTCTGCGGACAGCGTGGAGGTGATGATGACCGGCCCGGCTAACGATGCCGGGAAGGGCGCGGCTGCTGCCGCGGGAGTCATCGAGGAACCTGCTGGCACGAGTGCTGCGCAGAAGGTACACAAGCCTTATGAGGCACCCCATAACATCCCGGGTTACATTTCTACGTCCACTACATCGACGATACCGGCATCTGCCGTGCGGGTAGGCATGCCAGCTCCTACCGAGCTTGAGCTCATGACCATGAGAGCTCAGATCGACCAGCAGCGGCAGGCGCTACTCGCGGAGCACCTAGAGCTGGAGAGGGTCAGGCTAGAGCTTAGCTTGGACCAGAATGAGTACAACAAGGCCCATGGTTTCACCCCGGTTGTTAGGAAGCATAGCAAGCTACGCGCTACTCGTCGCAACTTAGGCGTCGAGATGGTTGTGGTAGGAGAGGCACCTAGCCAGTCCGCCACCGTAAACACCACCACCAGGCCCAAATACAGCACCCCCGCTAAAACACTTAGAGCTGCAGAGGCTGTGGCTGCAGATCTGCCAAACCTTTCTGGTGACGCGCGAGCTAGGCAGCAGGAGAGTCTCAATGAGTTGGTGTTGGAAGCCGCTAGGCAAAATGAGGAGTTCCGGAAAGCCAATCCGGGTGCTGGTGCTTCTCAGATTGTGCACTCGCGTGCCGCGGGATCGCATGACCAGGCGTCATCGCCGATTCCCAACCGCGATAGAGACCAGAGTGTGCACTCTGGAAAGAGTAGACAGATGCAGGTGTACGACCCGGCTCTCGCCGTAAAACAGCCCGATGTGCCGCGAGAGTCCGGGCAAAAACACAACTCTGCAGGAGCAGGCTATCAAGCCCATAAAGCTCATAGTAAAAGGCAAGAGGAAGAATGTGCTGGCCCTTCTCGGCGTCCTGCTGCTCAGCCTACTCGGCAGAGGACGCAGCAGCCTGCTGCAGCGCAGCCTCGTGCGGCTGCAACAGCAGCCAACCCAGCATTGCAGCCTGCTATTGTGCAGGAGAATAGATATGATGATGGCTACTCGGCGATGGGGCTAGCCGGCTATGCTGATCGAAGGAACGTTGCTGATCGCCTGGGCGAGCGCGTGTTGGAGCCCAGTGGTGCAAGGTACAAGCTGGACATGATCGACCTGTCTGCGCAACTCGAGGGCAGAGGGCCGCCTGGCCCAGAATGGTTTGGCCTGCTCATCATGAACGAGCCATCAGTGAACCACTTCCAGCTGGCCAGGGGGACCAAGTGCTACAACGGCAGCACCAAGCCGGAATACTGGTTGAGTGACTATGTTACAGCCGTGCACATTGCAGGCGGCAACCGGAGGTGGGCTGTGCGGTATGTTCCGCAAATGCTAGAGGGTCCAGCTCGAACTTGGCTCAACAACCTGCCCAAGGACAGTATCAACTGCTGGTTCGACTTCTCGGAGGCCTTCATCAGCAATTTCACCAGCACTTACAAGAGGCCGAATAGGCCGCAGCAGTTGTCCGCTTGCAAGCAGCGGGAAGACAAGACCGACCGCGAGTATCTTACTCGGTGGAGCACCTTGAGGAATACCTGCGAGGGTGTGAATGAGGCTCAGGCCATTACTTGGTTCGCGCAGGGCTGCAGGCATGGCAGCATGTTGTGGCAGAAGCTGCAGCGCGAAATGCCGAATACCCTGGCTGAGACCATCAAGATCGCGGACATGTATGCACTCGGCGACCCAACCCAGCCTCTGATGGATTCTCCTAAGCCAAGAAGGAACTACAACAACAGCAGCAAGCGCAATGATTTCCGCAACAAGCGCCGGGGAGACCGGATTGATACTCGGTATGATCCCGAGGAGGTGAATGTTGTGACTACGGCTGCTAGGAGTAGCCAAAGGAAAAAAACTGCTGGAGCCCAGTACGGGCAAAACCAGAATCAGGGCCAGGGCATCAAGAAGCCATACAATGCTCCCCAGCAGGGTAGCGGCAACTCGGGTTCTGCGCCAAACTTCATCTTCACGGATATGAAGGATGGCCCCTGCAGTTTCCATACTCGGCATCCGGCCAGGCCTGCCAACCACACTACTCGGCAATGCAGCTGGTGGGAACAAATCAGGAACGAGGGCCTGCCTCCTCCTCCTCCTCTGCCAGCTCGGGCACCTTCTCCCATGCCTCCAGTCTTCCCCAGAAGAGAAAACGTGAACCAGGTGGCTTTAGGAGCCAACCGCAACTTCAACAACGACGGCTACTACAACTACGACAACAACAATCGCAACCGCAATGGCAACTTCTACACCCGCAACAGGAACAACAACAACAACAACAACCAAGGTAACAACAACAACGGCAACTATGGTGGTGGAGACCGCAAGCAGTACCAAGAGCACCACGAGAGCTACATGATCTTCACCTCTGAGCCCGCCGACAAGAAGTCTCTGCACAGGCGCGCAATGGAGGTCAATGTTGTGATTCCAGCTGTGCCTCACTACCTGCACTGGTGCAACCAAGAGATCACTTGGTCCAGAGCTGATCATCCTAGGGTGATGCCCAACCCGGGTAGCTATGCTTTGGTGGTAGATCCCACTTTCTTGGGCACCCAGAAGAATGTCAGATTGAGCAAGGTTCTGATTGACAACGGCAGCAACATCAACATTGTGTACAGAGACACACTCGAGAAGCTCGGGATGACCGAGAACATGCTGCTACCCAGCAGGAACACTTTCCATGGCATTGTGCCAGGGGTGTCTTGCTCTCCAATCGGCCGTGTCTGGATAGACGTGCTATTCGGCACCAGGGAGAAATGTCGTACTGAGAGCTTGGCGTTCGAGGTGGTTGACCACCAAAGCCCATACCATGCCCTACTCGGTAGGCCTGCTCTCAGCAAGTTCATGGCTTCAACCCACGCCGCATACTTGAAGATGAAGATCCCTGGTCCCAATGGAGTGATCACCATCTCGGGTGACTACAAGAGATCCATGGAGTGTTCCTCTGCTGGTTCTCAGCTGGCGGAGTCCATGGTTATTGCTGCCGAGAAGAATAAGATGTATGAGGTAGTGGCTTTAGCGCAAGCAGCGCAGGGTGGTGCGCCCGGAACGATGAGTTCCCAGTACGGGACGACGTTCCAGGCTTCCCAGGAAACAAAGAAGGTCCAGGTTGACCCTGAGTTCCCAGACCGTGTTGCCATCATTGGCACCGGGTTGGGAGAGAAATAGGAAAGCGAGCTCATCCACTTCCTCCGTGAGAATCGGGACGTCTTTGCCTGGTCCAATGAGGATTTACCACGAGTCCCGAGGGAGTTGGTTGAGCACTCGCTACATGTGCGGCATGACGCCAAGCCAGTGAAGCCGGCGATGCGCCGCTTTGGTGATGAGAGGAGGAAGGCTATCAGTGACCAGATCACCAAGTTGCTGATAAGCAACTTTATTACGGAGGTTTTGCATCCAGATTGGCTAGCCAACCCGGTAATGGTTGAGAAAAAGAAGGAGGACCCCAAGGCTGACACCGCGTGGCAGATGTGCGTGGACTACACCGACCTAAACAAGGCCTGCCCCAAGGATCCCTTTCCGCTACCCCGCATAGATTAGGTGATCGATTCCAGTGCTGGTTGTGAGCTTTTGTGTTTCATAGATGCCTACTCTGGTTTTCATCAGATAGCTCTCAACCCTGCTGATCAAATAAAGACTGCTTTCATTACCCCGTACGGGGCTTATTGCTATCGTGTCATGTGCTTCGGGTTGCGGAATGCTGGGGCTACTTATCAGAGATGCATGCAGAAATGCTTGCATGATCAAATTGGCAAAAATGTGCAGGTGTACGTAGATGACATTGTCATCAAAACGAATAAAACACATACTCTGCTTAGTGACATTGAAGAAACATTTGCCAACTTGTGCAAGTACAAGATGAAGTTTAACCCGAGTAAATGCACATTTGGCGTCCCGGCTGGCAAGTTACTCGGCTTCTTGGTATCCAGTCGGGGCATTGAGGCCAATCCTTCAAAGATAAAAGCTATAGAGAGCATGTCTTTGCTGAGATCACTGAAGGATGTGCAAAAATTCACTGGTTGCTTGGCTTCTCTGAGCCGCTTCCTAGGCAGAATGGGCGAGAAGGCCTTGCCTCTATATCAATTGATGAAGAAGAATGACAAGTTCGTCTGGACACCGCAAGCTGATGTGGCATTCAAGGAGCTGAAAGCCATGCTGGGTAGTGCTCCCATCTTGGCTAGTCCGCTACCCAAAGATCCAATGCTGCTGTACATCGCTGCGACTAACCGAGTAGTCAGTGTGGTGATTGTGGTGGAGAGAGAAGAGGAAGGCAAGACTGTGCAGCGGCCAGTATATTATCTCAGCGAGGTGCTGTCCAGCTCCAAGCAAAACTACCCACACTAGCAGAAGATGACTTACGGCGTGTACCTGGGCGCCAAGAAGCCGAAGCACTACTTCCAAGAGCATCCTGTCACCGTGGTGAGTTCTGCTCCCATCTCGGACATCATGGGCAACAAGGAGGCAAGTGGCAGAGTAGCCAAGTGGGCAATTGAGCTGGCCGCGTATGCTCCCGCGTATACGAGAAGAGAAGCCATCAATTCTCAGATCCTTGCGGATTTTCTGGTGGATTGGGCTGAGGTGCAGTATGAGCCTCCTACTCCGGTAGCCAACTACTGGAAGATGCATTTTGATGGCTCCAAGGTGAAAGAAGGCTTGGGTGCAGGCGTGGTGCTCACGTCACCAAAGCGTGATCAACTCAAGTACGTGCCGCAAATTCACTTCAAGGCATCCAACAATGTGGCAGAGTACGAGGCCGTCGTACATGGCTTGAAGGTGGCCAAGGAGGTTGGCGTGCAGCGCATTATATGCTATGGCGACTCGGATCTCGTTGTGCAGCAAGTTTTAGGCACTTGGGATGCTTTGGATGCCAACATGGCTTCATATCGGTTCCTGGTGCAAACCATGACTGGATTCTTTGAAGGATGCGAGTTCCAACACATACACCGAGCGGAGAATGAGGCAGCTGATGAGCTGTCTAAGTTGGGGTCTTCTCGGCAATACATCCCGACTGGGGTTGCCTTGGAGCATTTGAGGAAGCCATCTATCAAGCCATCCCCCAACTCGGAATCCATATTTGTTCCTTCTCTGCCTGGTGAGGAAGCTGTTCCCATGGAGATTTACTGGGAGGCTGAAAAAGAGAACCCGGGGACTGTCGTCGCCATCCCGGGGACTGGCACCTGGAACCCGGGGACTGTCCCTCCTTACTCGGGGACTGCCCCTCTTAACTCGGGGACTGTCGCTTTCATTAAGGGAGTCCTTGCCGTGTGCACGAGGTCTCGGGGACTCGTCCCCGCCCCAGAAGAAGAAGAGGGAAATTCAGAGAAGATCCAAGGGCTACACAATCTTCTAAGATGTGCTGCATAGAAGAAGTCCTAGTGGTGTACTGCAGCGCTGTGTAGAGCCAGAAGAAGGAGAAGAAATTCTGGTGGAGATAGACCAAGGTGAATGCGGGCATCATGCCTCTTCTCGGGCTCTGGTCAACAAGGCTTTTCGGCATGGTTTCTTTTGGCTCACTGCCTTGAAGCAAGCTGAAGATATTGTGAAGAAGTGCAACGGCTGCCAACGATTCGCATGTAAGACTCATATGTCAGCTTCCGAGTTGAAGACCATTCCTATTACTTGGCCATTTGTTGTTTGGTGTTTGGATATGGTGGGGCCTTTCAAGCCGGATAGAGGCAACATGACTCACATTCTAGTCATGGTTGATAAATTCACAAAGTGGATTGAGGTGAAGCCTATTCGGAAGTGTGATGGAGTAACTGCTATTAGTTTTCTGAAGGATGTGATCCTGAGATACGGCTACCCGCACAGCATCATCACTAACAATGGAACAAACTTTGCTGAGGGTGTCTTTGCCAGATTCTGCAGAGATAAGCATATTCGGCTTGATGTTGCATCTGTTGCGCATCCCGCCTCCAATGGGCAAGTGGAAAGAGCAAATGGTATGGTGCTATCAGGCATAAAGCCTAGGCTGATTGAGCCGCTGCTGAAAACACCTGGTTGTTGGCTAGACGAGTTGCCAGCGGTGTTGTGGAGTCTAAGGACTACCCCTAACCGGTCAACCGGCTACACGCCATTCTTCCTGGTTTATGGAGCTGAGGCTGTGTTGCCCACTGACATAGAGCATGACTCGCCCCGTGTAACGCTCTACACAGAGGCAGAGGCTAGAGAAGCTCAAGAAAATGGCGTTGACCTGCTAGAGGAAGCAAGAGAGTTAACTCTGTCATGTTCAGTTGTTTATCAGCAAAACTTGAGGTGTTATCATAGCCGAAAAGTGAACCCAACGGTTTTCCGAGAAGGAGAAGAATCCAAGCGCCCTTGGAATATAGCTCTACTCTGCCGTTGTCACTCATGAGCAAACTGTGTAGGTACTCTCTTATCCGAGTTAAACTTCTATTCGGCAATCTGAAATTGAACTCGGGGACTGCCCTCGTCCAAACTGCTCTTTGTGTTTACTCTGCTTTATTTTATCTATTCGGTTGCGCCACCTAGAATTTCAAAAGCATACCAAGTAGTGTGTTTAAACTCACCGGACACTCTGCGACTCTGCTGCTGTCCGCAACCCGGCTTCATGGCAAGCCAGAGAACAAGCCAAAGGGTCAATAAACACATGAAAAATTGCAAAGGAAAGGAAGCGTGTGGCAACCGAATAGAGTGTTTTTTACTGTTTCTTCTTTCCGGCTAAGTGGTGGGCAGCGTTACTATGAATGTTTATAAGTGGCTAAGTATTTGAAACTTGATCTTTGACATCTTGTGACTCGACTATCAACAAAGCCACAAGTGGCAGGTAAGAGCTGAGACGAAAAGAGAAGAGTGGATGAAAAATGCAACTCGGGGACTTGCATGATAACGCAACTCGGCATCGAGCCAAAGTTCCTCAAATATTAAGTAACAAACTTCAAACTGGAATAAAAAAGGAGGAGAAACAAAGACTTAATTGTTTAGATACATTTCCACCCGGCATCCCGGGGATCTGATAAAAGTTCCAAAGAGTAATAGTTTGCAGCATTAAAACTAGCTGGAGGTAGCGGCGTTGTCCTCGGCCTCAGTCTTCTCGGCGTCAGCATCAGCTTCAGCGCTTTCCGCGTCCGCTTCCGTGTTGGCGTTGGCAGCTGGGTCTGAGGTGGCCGTGGCGACGGAGATGGGATCCGTGGCTGAGGTCGATGCAGTGGACTGGAAGCCGGGCATTGGGAAGCCGCTGCTTGCGCCCAACTCGGGAGCCGCTTGTTGAATCACCATGTCGGTGGTGATGATGGTCTCCTCAGCGTGGGTCTCCGGCTGCTCTTCATCATCGACCTTGGGCTTGCCTTTTCCCTTCCCGGCAGATCCTTTCGCTGCGCCTTCTTCGAAGATGCTCAAGTCCTCGGACTCGGTATCTTCGTAATCATCACCGTCTTCTTCCTCGGCCTCAGTGTCTGGCTCGGGGAGGCCCTCGATGAAGGTGGCGGTGTCCGCGTAGGAGGCTACCTCGTAGGCTGCCGCTTTCCGGCGGGCGATGCACTCTGGGTCCTTGGACCACTTGGAGTCTTGGCGCATCTCAATTATCCTGGAGAGATCAAGGTTCTCATACCAGCTCGTGATGAAGTGAAGAAGTTCGTCTGCTCCTGCCCGAGCTACCGAGCCGCGCCATTTCTTCAACTCAGCCTTCACGCACTCCGGCTTTTCGGCAAGCGCGACGAAGTTTTCGGGCACGGATTGGTTGGGCCAGAATAAGTCGTGAATCTTGTACGCCGTGGACACCATGCTGGTTCCCAGGCCTTTCAGTTGGCGCAGTTGGGTCTTGATATTCAGCAGGTTGTCATTGATGGAAGTTTTGGTGGTGTCAGGCGTCCCAGCGGCAGCTCGGATCTGCTCGACGTTCTCCACAGCAGGAATGCTGGCGGCACAGAGTGCAGGGAAGATGTCTGGGAGAAAAAAGTCAATGAGAATTGGGAAGAGAAAACACGGAAACCCGGATAGAAGGAAGGAGTAAAAAGAGAAAAAGGCAGGTGCAGAGAAGAAAACTTACATTTCAGGTCCACCAGCAGCAGGTTCAACTTCTTCTTCCAGTCCTCCTCATCCGCGATATGTCTATCCTCAATATTGCGTGCGGTGTTGAGCTGGAGGACGATCGCCTGATTGTGGTCCTTGAGGACTGAGATCTCCATCTCGAGAGTCTTCTCTCGGGCTGTGGCCAAGGCCTTAATCCTGTCCTTCTCGACAGCCTGGTCGATGGCGTCCTGGATGGCAGTCTGGAGTTGGACTTGCATTGAATCGAACTCGGCGCGCTCCACGTCGCGTTCTTTCTTGAGCTCGGCATCTCGGCTGGCCAGCTGCTGCTGCACCTCGGCAGGCGTGAGGCACTCGAGATGCTGCTCCCGGAAACGCTTGGCCTCTTCTGCGAGAAGAACAAGGGGATAAGCAAAGTAGCAGAATGAAACAAGCACAAGGGTGCAGAGAAGAGGAGTAACTTACCTTCAATGGTAGCAATCTTGCCGCGAGCAGAGGTGAGAAGGACTTCGCAGTCGCGGTGCTGCTCCTGCAATTCTTTGAATTTGCCTGCAGAGTAAAGCAGAGTTAGAGCAAAAAGAAAAAACAGGCGTAAACACAAAACGCACAAACCGAGTAGCTACAAGCTTACCTATAATCTCCGAGAGTTGGAGAGCGCGGTCCAGGGCCGCCTGCTCCAAGGCAGAATCATCCTTGCGCTCGGCTTCAAGAGCCGCAATGCGCTTCTTGGCGATGCTGTGATTCCAGAGCAGACGCCGGAACAGGTTCGTCCTCTTCAAGAGGCTATTCTGCAAAGGAGAAGAAAAGGAGTTAGAAATTTTTTGGGAAGATTTGGCCCGAGAAGACAGAAACTCGGTTGAGTACCCGTCTACCCGGCCCGAATCTCGGGGACTGGGTAGTGGCTAAGAAGAAAAAGAAGAACAAGAGAGAAGAGATACCGCAGCTCGAAAAAAGCAAGGAGAAACTTACAGCGTAGGTTTGTTCCACATCTTCGGCAGCCTTGCGGAGGCAAAAGAGCTTTGCGGCCAGCGTGCTGGTGTCGGAGGCGATAGTCATTGGATTATTGTCGACATCAGCCTTGTTCCAATCGACGCGATAGTGATCAACGTCGCCCAGAATGCTGCCGTTCCACTTGTCGATGCCGTGGGCGTCACTCTCCCAGACCCTGTCGATGAAGCCTACCCGGTCCACGACCTGCATCAGCCCTTCTGATTGGATCTCATCCTCGCCGGCTTCGCGCAAGTAGATCTGAATAGGTTTCTTGTCCTTGAGCTTGGCGTCCACGCGGCCTTGGCCTGGGCGTCCTTCAGAGCAGAGATCCGCTGCTCGCCTTTGGACAGGTAGATGCCGTACTGCCTGGACCCAGACAACACGTATGCTGGCCAGCTGCCTTGTGCACTCGACCCTGCGCCTGCACCAGCAGGTCCATAGGCAACACCAGTGGTGACTTGCATGCTCTTCGCTACCGGCTTCCCGGTGGGCGCAGTAGGTGCTTTGGGCGGTGGCATCAGGCTGGCGTCCTGCGCAGCATGGCGTGGCCTTGTGTCTTAATGATCTTCTTGCCTGTGTCCGCCCGAGAAGCGGGTGCAGGCACTTGGCGCGCAGCGGGAGGAGGCATCAGCTCAAGCGCGGTCTTGGTCGCCTTCTTCTTCTTCGGGGGAGGGCTTGGAGCGGTTGGTGGAGAAGCCTGCTGGGTAGGCGGCACAAGGGGCCGGCTACCCTGCGCAGCATCAGGCTGCGCTTGGCTCTGGAGCGCAGGCTCCGCCACGGTCTTCTCAGCCCGCTGCTCGGCAGCGGGATCAGGGTTGGTGTCAACAGGTTCTTCTAACCGCGGCCCGGCCGCGGGGTCTTCATGAGCAGCAGCCTGTTCTTCCTGCTGCTCGAGGTTCTCGTCTGGCCGCTCAAGGGCGGCACGGTCCTGGTTCTCGGGGTCTTGCGCGACATTCTCCCCAGGGGCGGTAGCCGGGGGAGAGGGAGGCATCTCGTCTCGAGCAGCATCCTGCGTACTCTGGTACGCATCAAACTGCTGCTCCGTGCGCTCAGCATCTTGGTCACCAGCGCCCATGTTCTCGGCGCCAGTGTTTTTCTCGTCCTCATCCTCGGATAGATCGATGAGCTTATCAAGGTCCATGACTGGTTTCCTCTTGGAACGAGTGGGGGCCGCGGCAGCATCCGCGTCCAAGGGCTCGCTAGGAGAAGGAAGGAGTTCGGGAGAAAGACTTAGAGCAGAACAGAGAGAAGCGGGAGTGAATTGGTGTTCGGATAGAATTACTTACCCTCTGCGGGTAGGAGGCTGCCTTCGGGTAGCCTTCTTGGCAACGACCTTCTTGGTCTTCTTGGCGGCTGGCTCTTGGGCACCGCTGCCTACCCTCTTCCGAGTGGTGGGAGCTGCGACAGAGAGAGGATCGACGTCAATGGCATCTTCGTCTTCCTCGTCCACCTCAGGGTCATCTGCAGAGTAGAAGAGAAAAAGGGTTTGAGAAACAGAAAGGGAAGTTGGATTGCGCTACTCGCGGTCAAAGAGGCGAGCTTGGTCACCTTCGTCGTCCTCGGGCCAATCCCGAATGGACGCATCAACTTGATGCTTACCCGTCTGCTAGGCGTGGGGGATGAAGAGGGTGTCATGGGTGTCGTAGGCGGTCTCGTCGTCCTCTTCTCGGTCGCTGTGCCAATTGGCCCCGAAGCGCTCCTCGTCTTCGTCTTCCTGGCGATCAATATGCTGGAAAGACAAGAAGGTAATACAAATCAATTGAGTACAAGGCTAAGAAGTTCTACTCGGTACGGCGTGCAAACACAAAGCACATAAAGCCAACGAAATGTTTGTGGCATTCTACTCGGCGCAGCATGCAGACACTAAGCACACTAAGCTGGAAATCCACCTACTCGGTATCAAAGTGCAGAAACAAAGCATAAAGGACTAACCTGTTCAATTGGCTTGGCGCGACTGTACGGCACGAAGCCATATTGCCAGGTGTCAGTGAGCGATGTATTCATGATGGATCTCGCCCAGACGGCCACATCGGCAGTGCTGAGCTCAAAGGTAGTAGTCCTTGTGTAGTCCCGCGTGCCTCCCATGTAGCACATCTTGTGGGAGCGACGCTGAAGCGGGAGCACTCGCCGCGAGATCCAGCACGCGATGGGATCGTCGCGCTTGAATCCCAACTCCGTCATCTCGGCGAGGCGCTTCTCGATCTGAATGATATCGTCGTGGCTCTTTGGGTTGTAACCCCAATTTTGCTGGGTTGGCGGCGCGTTCTTCCACGTAGGAAACCCTATCCGGTCCTGGATGGACGCTCCTTCTTCGGTGGGGACATTCTTGACATACAGAAAGGAGCGCTGCCACTTGCGCACCTAATTTAGTCCCTTGACGCTCGGGTGGCTGCCAACGCTGCGCTGTAGAATCATGGCGCCCCCCGTCTTCGTCATCGCGCGGGTGCTCTCCGTGCTTCCGGGCTTGGGGACGCTCTGCTTCTGGAAGAAGAAATAACGTGCCCAACTATGAATAGTTGGGTACACCCGAGAAACGCCTCGCAGACCACGGCGTGGAAGGCGAGCATCACCATGGCGTTGGGGGGAAGGTGATGCGGCTGCAGCCCGAAGTTCTTGAGGAACTCCTTGAAGAAATCCGACACCGGGAGGCCGAATCCCCGCTTGAAGTGCGCGAGGAAGACGACAAACTCGCCCTCCTCCGGCGTGGGGACGATCTCGTTGCCTGGCTGCCTGCACCGAACGCCGGGAGGGACACAGCGGGTATTGACTAGCCATTGGCAGTCTTCCGCCATGACATCGGACCCCTCCCAACCGGCGCGGCCATCATCGTCTCCGCGAGCCATGGAGACAAGGAGATCTGTGGAAGATTGGACTGGCAAGGTGTGTGGAGAAATTGCTCTCTTTCCGACGGCGCATAGAGCAGTGGAGCGGCAAGGATTTGCGGCGGCGGCGTGTTCAGCGGCGGCGGAGAGGCGAAGGGGCGGAAGAAGAAAGCGAGCATGAAAGAGAAGGAGGAGGTACCGAGGGGGTATTTATCTCTCCCTTCGGGTTGCCGTTACCAACAGAGTTAGTGGGATCGATCGTGCACTGAGATCGTGCGGCGTGGGAAGCGAACCGGTTAGAAACGCACATAACGCATATCGCGCGAGTAACGGGCGTAGTTAATCCCATGTCGAGGTCGTGGGCACTTGAGTACGGTTGAGATGACCCGGCAGGATAGTGGGCCAGGGTTGCAGTGATGGGCGTGTGGCCTGTGGCGTCCCTGGCACCGAGGCGTCGGGGGTACGGGCGCGTGATGTGAGCCCTGTAGCGACACGCAGAGGTGGATTCGTACCGCTGGAGCAGGATTGTGTTTTGAGATTTTTGCTAAGTCATTTTACTCGGCACTCAGAGAAGAAAGGCACTGCTACTCGGAGGAGTAGAGGTTCAAGCAAGTATGGAAGGGCTGCACGGGGTGGCTACTCGACTTCTTACAGAACGAAGACAAGATTTGTTTTTAAGCTGGCAGGGCCCAGTGAACAAGTTCGCAGGACTCTACCAGCTTCGGGGACTAATGTCGGGGGGTTACCCCCGAGTAGGGGCAAGGCAAGTCCTAAAGACAAGGTCAAAGTGTTGTTTTGCCGGGTAGGCGTTTACCTGGTATTGGATACCCGGTAGGTTTCTAACCGGCCGTATCCGCAGATGGCCAGAAGTAAAAATCAAGGGAGTTATGTTCCTCCGAGTAGAAGAGTTGGTCCGAGTAGAGGGAGTGGGTTCCTACTCGGGCCAGAAGTCAATGGAGCCGTTCTGACAAAGGATCCCACGTATCATGCGTCCGTATGGCGTGCGGTTCAACTTACGAAGTGCGTGATTATCCGCACCACGGCGTGGCTACAGTGTGGTAGGCGCCTGTCTGGTCCTGTCACTGACAGAGGGGACAGGACAGGGCTAGGGGCCTACCCTATCTCACTGACAAGGGTGGACAGCTCCCATCTCCGAACGGCGCGACGACTTACGGGGCAAGCGTAAGCGGGAACCCGGAGGCGTGCGTGGTCCTGTAGTGCTCAAGTCCCATTGAGCTGTACCTTTTAGTCTTATTCTATTCGGCTGGGCACCAGTATATAAGGTGCCCTACCTTCTCCTGTGTGAGGGTCGGAACCCAGGCATCGCTTCATTCTACACCGTGAGAACTAGAGAGCAAGAGTGGCTACTCGGCTGAAGGCCTGTTTGTACTGTAGCTACTCGGTAACACACATATAAAGAGAGAGGCAGGAGTAGGGGTGTTACCTCCACACGAGGGCCCTGAACCTGGGTAATCTACCACACGCTGCTACTCGCCGTGTGATCCCTCCCCGAGCACCTGCAGCGTCCATCGGCCCCAACTTTAGCCATCCCATGGCATCTGCCGTGATACCACCATGACACCGCTACGTCCTCTCCTACGCGGGAGCACGTCTAGTACCGACGTGGGGAGCTCCTCCGCTGGCCGCCGAGCACCTTCATCTACTCAGGCTGCAACTTCCACCTCCACCTCCGCCGGCCATCGAGGTCCAGGCCGAGGAAGAGGGAGACCTTGTTGTGGACGTCCTCGTCGCTGCTCCAGGCTTCTGCTGACCATCCCCTCTGCTCCCCCCGGATTCTGCTCTTCTGCTCGAGGCTTCTGCCCCTCTAGTCCAGCCGGTTGTGGTCATGCTCAAGGTCTCTGCTCCCGGCCGGCTGTGAGAGATATATCTCTCAAATTTACACAAAATAACTTAACGTACTATATATATATATATAGACACCCTATTTGGCACCCTGGGTGCAGAAAACTTATTTTGCACCCACAATTTATTTTATGTTCCCAAGTCAAAAATTTATGCTATGCATGTATTTATTTACGTTCATGTTTGATCCGTAAGAGAATACTCGGTATAAATATGAAAAAAATATGGGTCATACCAACATAAAAAATTATAAAAATGTGTATTTTTTCATATTTTTTGTACCATCACGTAAATAAAAGGTTTATGTCATGTATATAGTTTCTTACGTTCTATTCGACTTATGGAATATGACAAAATTTACGTGACGTAAAAATGATGTACGGTTCAAAAGATACAGGTGGGTGTAGAATAACTATTCTGCACCCTGCATGTCAAATAGACACCCTATTCATCACCTGGATGTAGAAAACTTTGTAAAAAAATTATATTACTTATCTAATTATTTACGCTCTTGTTTTATCCATAAGAGAATACTCGGCATAAAAATGAAAAAATAGGAGTCATAGCAACAAAATCCGAATTCAGATGCAAAAGTTATGCTGAAAACGGTGAATGGCTAAAAAAAGGCTGACGGCTTGCCGTCGGCGTAGTCCAAAACACATATATTATATATGTATAGGCCGACGGCATTGCCGTTGGAGTAGGTATTTTTATTTTTTTGCATTTTGTATTAAAATGTCTTGATCTACGCCGACTGTCGTGACCTTTCCCGTCAGCTTAGTTTTTCCTCGTCGAAGTATTTCGGCTCTCCCTTAGTGTAGGCATGCGGCGCTAGCCGTTTCCACCACATATCAATTAAGCATGTTTTGCGGCAGCCACTATGGTGCATGGGAGCTTTGTGAGGTTAAACAGTGGATTCTCGAGATTCAGATCATATATAGAATAAAGCGATGTTTTCCTTTGAATTGGATTGGCTGAGGCAGCCAGGTTTCTATGAGCCGGTACAAACTGAATGGATGTCTATTAGAGTGGTAATAATCCAGTGGAGCGATGGAAAAATAAAATAAGACACCGACGTAGTTTTCTGAGAGCATGGGCTAAAAACATGAACGGGGACTATAAAATCTTTAGAGATAAGTGACACATAGTTATCAATGACTTTGATTTGAAAGCAGAGCATATGATTCTTTCTATAGAGTGGTGTGCGTGGATTAATTTCCTCATGTGTAATTTAACCTCAATGTGGAAATGTAGATCTTATTAAAATAGAAGATCTTCATGAAGGTCTGTCTTGTTTCAGGAATATAGGTACGGAAGTTCAATAGCGTTAGGTACCAAGGAGAAGACGAGTTAGGGCCGATTGACAAGACTAGGTAGGATGACCTTCTAGCCATACACCATCCAAAGGCCCACGAATGGAAGTGCTAAATGTTAAATGTGATGCTGACCTAATTGAACCAGACCTCGAGAATTGGTTGAGTATGGGTAGGCATGTTGCCGGGATGTCCCATTAAACATATTTTCATTATGAAAATCAGATCAGATATCTATTTCTGGTGCTTCTGTTTGTCAGTTCAGGGTTAACTCTGGCTTGTAATATGTTACTTTAACTTGGCTATGTTAACTTGCGAACTCACCAAGTTTATTAATTTAAAGCTGGGGAATATTTTTCAAAGAGGCATGTTTTGTTTCTCTTACAACAACTCTACGTAATGAATATATGATGATTTTTTACTCTACATAGGGAAGCATAAGAATATACGAGGATTTTAACTACAAAAAATTGACCGTGCTATTGTTTTATCAATCTGAACACATTTATAAGTTTAGTGTTGCCACCTCAGGCGAATGCAAATACCTTTATAAGTTTAGTTTTGCAAAACCACCGCGTTCCTCTCCTTGCATAACTTCCAAGTGTTCAAGATGATGGGCTGTCTGCAAGCCCTTCGGCTGGGCCCATGGCGCCCGAGCCATAGCCTGCAAGTATTGGAGCACAATTGGCTTACCCGCCGAGCCAAGAGTCTGCAGAAGAGTCAGGCAAGAAATCCAAGTGGCCGCCTCCTGCCATATACGCTTGGCATACGTGCACTCAAAAAGAATGTGATGGGCCGTTTCCGGCTGACATCTGCACAGTTGACATTGTGGGAAGTGAGGCCAGCCACGAATAGCTAGCCGGTCCGAGGTCCGAAGACGGTTCTGCACCAGCAACCAGCCAAAAAACCTTTGCGTTTCCCAAGCCTTCCAAACAATGTTCACAAAGGAAACAAAAGTAAAACCTTTGGCCAACATACTTTGCACTTTCCGCCACTATCTACTTTGAAAGCCCAAAGCATGCCCCTGCGGATCTTGTCAAACGTCGTGAGAGTTGCCTTATCCACCTTTATGGCCGTGAACAAGAAAATTGGCATAAATGTCAACCGACTTCACCAACATGGTACAGCCTGCGCGGTTGAGAAAATAAGGGACACCCAAGCCCACCATCCAGAGTCTCACTCTGGTACTATTCCTCGGGTCGCCTTAGATGCTTATGCTTTGGTTGCTGCGGAAACATGCTGGTGCGCTAGCAGCTTTAGCACCGTCGTCCTATCCAGAGATTTACGGCATGTACACGGTTATTTTTGTTGGCGGTGCATGTGGACACGCTGGATTCCACTGCCACTTACATCATGAACCACTGAGCACCCTGGTTCTAGCGGCAGGTATTAGAAGAACACACCACAATCTCCTTGCCTTCCCCTTAGAGTATCCTTAGTGAACTCTGAGAGTTACTTGGCCTGTATTTTTTCATCCCGAGTCCTACTATTCGCACAAGATTATCTAAAAAACATTTTAACCTATCCCAATCAGCTATTAAGTTATCGGATTTGCTAAAACTTAGGCGCCTAAGATTTTGTTAAATCTCAGTCACGTGTTTCACCGTTCGATTCGGCACGCCAAGATTCGCGCAAAACTTTTTTTCCGGCGTGCATTTGAGTTGCGTTGTCTTTTCGGCCGGGCCGTTTTCTCTCCGTTGTGTGGTTTTTGGTCGGGGCCGGGCCGTTTTGTCTCCGCTTCCGTTGTAGCTGTTGGAACTTGGAAAGGTAGCGTAGAAGGAACGGCTCCCATTTGAAATAGTGGTTAGGACAGAGGAAGGGGAAAGATTTTCTCGTGCTAGCCATTGGAGGCGGAAGCGGTTGCGAGGAGGGCGGCGCCGACGGAGGCTCTGTGCGACGGGGGAGGGTGGCTGACGAGGGGGGAGGCTAGGGGGTAGTCTGACGTCTGCGCGGCTTGGTTCGCTCTGCTCCCATCTCTCCGACGGAAGCTCTGAACCGAAGCTTCTTCGCATGTGAGTTTTTGTCCTGCTCGTGTCCCCATCTCCCCTTGCGCTTGCTGGTTTGTGGCTGAACGGAGAGCGATTAGCTCTGAATCGTTGGGTTTCGTAGGATTTCGAGACTGATTGTGATGTTTTTTGGTGTCGATTGTGCTCGAGCGCCTCCTTGCTACAGGTTTTGGGATGCGTTTGGTGGAGCAGCGAGATCTAGGGGTGCGTTTTGCTCGATTTTTTTGCGGATCTGTGATTCATGTAGTGTATTTTAGAGGACGGGCGGCCCTCGAAGTGTATGTGGAGTGCGAAATCTGTGATGCTCGTAGTGTCAGAGGCCTTATCTGTTTGTGGCGATGGCCCTTTGCTGCGTGCTAACCCCGTGTGATGCTTTGTTGCTGGGATGTGTGGGTGATGATTTTTTGTGTTTGCAGCCGATACATGGTGGTGTGATTTTTTACAGGGGCGTGGTGAATCCCTAATCCAGTTTTCCATGGATGCGTGTGTGTGTGCTGGGGGTGTAGTGATATCTATATGCAGTTTTTGCTTCTGTAGTGGCAGACTAGGGGGGTAGGGGGGGCTTTTGATCCTATATGATAGTGTGCTCTTCATGTTCTACATTTTGTAGCTTGAAGAGTTGTATTTTTTTTCCTATGCGCGGGTAATGATCGTGTTAGAACGAGGGGGCACGAAATTGAATCTGTTTTGTTTTTGCGGATACATACACGACTCTGCATGCTCTTGTGTTGACCATCAGTCTACGTCCCCCGTGGCGTGCTCGCGATGATATGCCGAGCATAGTGCAAGTTGGGGTCGTACGTGCCGCCAACCAAAGTACAAGGAGGGTGAGGCTCCCATGGGCTGGGCGGCACTGCTAAACATCGGCGAATCGCTTGCCAAATCTCACAGAAAAAGATAGTCGAGGCCAGCCGCGTCCGGAAAAGCCCGGGAGATAGTCGAGTGATCCGTGCGTGCCTTTTCGCGGCGTCTTACGGAGCACTAATGACTGTTGTGCTGTTGCAGCAGTGGCTTTCGGTCGAGCTGGGCAAGCTTTGCTTGCACGGTCACCAGCCTTCACCGACCTGTCATGGAAGATAGTGTGATCTTCATGTTCTTCATTTTGTAGCTTGAAGAGTTGTATTTTTTTCCTATGTGCGGGTAATGATCGTGTTAGAACGAGGGGCACGAGGTTGAAATTGTTTTTGTTTTTGCATGTAAATGACTGAAGATGTTTTTCAGTTTTTGTTTTTGCTGCTGTGAGCAATGTAATTTTTTTTGTGTTTTGACTGCAAACAAAATATAGATTAGCTTTCTGTATCTGGTATCCTGAAAAACAATTTGATCTTAATTTCTGTGTACTAAATTTTTGAGTTATATATGCGGGTTTTCGGCAATTATTGAACAGAAGTAACTTCTGTTTTTTTTTTGGTGTTTAACTTTGTTTTAGCATGGAGGTCGAAGCGAATTTACCCTGCAGTGACAAATGTGTTACACTGATTGGTGCCCAAGATAGTGATGACAATGAGTTGTGTGTTGATGGCCAATATCACAAAGACATTAGTGACACAGAGTTATCCCAAGGTCTATTTTACCAGGAGGTTAAGAGAATGGTACGTCAGATTTTTCGTAAACACCTAAATGTACTGTGTGTTGGATGTGTAATCCCTTTCTCTTTTCTGTATTTTTGCTTTGTCCCATGTGCAACTTGTTTTTTACTAATGTTTTTGGTACTTTTTCTCTTTTGTTTCCATGTATATTTCTCTTGCGGTATGGTCAGCTAGCAAAAAGTGTAAAAAGGAGAGAGAAATACAACACTGTTCGTAAGCAAAAGAGAAAGGTAATGTCTGATTTTTTAAGTCCACAGTGATGTTTTTATATCTGTTATCTTTTTTGTTCATTTTGCATAGGTTATAATTGATTTTTCTGGTGAGGCAGCAACTTAATTTGATTGGTCTCAAATGTCTGTTTGTGTGACATGCCTGAAAAGTCCATTCCTTATTTTTTTCTTTTGTTTTTGTTTTCTCTTCTTTTTGTAGAGGTCTAAAATCAACGGCCCTGTTGATGATGCTCTTCCTGTAGAATACAGCAGATGCAGCCTTTCTTACTTCCATGAGGTTATCAAAGTAGTGTTAAAGAGTCATCATTTGACAAAGCTGGTCAAAGATATAGGGTTTGGAGATTTGTTGGCAATAGACGATTGTTATGTACCTAGATTGTTTGCACAGTGGATAGCAGACCACACACTCCCTGAAGCCAAGGCAATTCTGCTCCATAACAAAACAATCCCACTTACAGCAGATTCTGTGAAGGATGTTCTTAATATACCAGCAGGTAGTTTGGATGTTGAAGGTGATGAAGAGGCAGGAAAACTGGGGTTTCTCGCTCTGATTGGTTTAACTGAAGTTCCTCCAATATCATTCTTTGGAAACAAGATTATCTCGGAAGAACTTCAAGAAGCAGACTTCAAAAGGTGTTTCATGGTTGTTGCCTTGGGTACATTTCTCTGTCCCAATTCGAATACAAAGCCAAGCACCAAGTACATGGGAGCATTGATGGATGTTGACAAAATCAAGGATAGGAACTGGTGCAAATTTGTTCACAACTGGCTGCTGACTTATATATCAAAATATCGGAAAGAAAAGCTCAAACAAAATCAGATGTCACTAACACTTGGTGGTTGTATATACCAACTCGTTGTACAATAAGTATTCCACTAATTTTTGTTTGCATAGATTAGTTTGTTGCTTGGGTTTTGTTTTTTGCTAAGACAGTAGTATCTCATGTGGATTTTTCTCTTTTTTTGTTGTGTGTTTTTTGCACAGGTGAGATGTCTAGATTTCATGGATTTTGGATTAATCCAGATGCCTCAAACCATTCCTAGAATCCATGTTTGGAAGGGCGAGATGATCAAAATATTCAGCGACATGGACATGAGCAGAAGTGGGGATTATGGAGCACACCCTGTGAGTTCTGACCTTTTCTTTCTTTTTTTAGCGTTTTTTCGAATTCAATTTTCATTTCTAATAAGTGTTATGCTTGACATAATAAATCGAGTTCGATGTGCCTTTTTTATATACTCTGAAAGTGTTTTTTGCCCTGCTTTCTGATAGGGGGGAGTCTTTTGTTTCCTTTTTTTCATTTCTATTTTTTGTGTCGGATAAAGGACGAAGCTGAAACTTGTTATGCTCTTGATGCTCCTGGGCGTGGAATACAGTTTGATTCTCGAGTTTTCAGAGATTCGATCGATGCTATTAATGGGAACAGCCTGACTGACAAGGTGTGTGTCATCTGCAATTTTTGTCTCTTCTCTGTTTTTGTTTATGAGATTTTGTTTTATAATTTTCTCTTTCTTAGTAGTCATGCAAGTCTTTTTTCGTTTTTAAATGTAACCGGGACTAAAGATCAAACTGCTCGCCTACCCGCGCGGCGGTTTTTATTCCACGAGCGAGGCAGAAGGGCGCCATTCCACAGAGTCTCTGTTTCTTCCCTGCTCTCTTCTCTGTACTGTACGTCTTCCTCCTCATCTCTCTTTGATCTTCACCAAGCACACACGCCATGGCTGAAGTTTGGGAGGAATACCAAGGTCCCACACCATGCGGCAAGGTTCTCGACGTGTGCTACACCAACAGTTGCGAGAGTCTGCCCGGTGCTCTTGGTCATTTAACCGATCTCTATGACGCCTCTCCCGATGAACACCGGTTCTTCGGGCTTGATCTGGAGTACACGGCGAATCAGAGGGATGTTGCCGTCATCCATATTGCGTTCAAGGAGTCCGTGTTGATCTTCCAATGGTCAAGGTAACGCACAATCTTGCATCTTCGATTTTTTTGTTGCATGTGAAGAATACATGTGTTGCAACATATCTAACACGTATCAATTTTTTGTTGTTGCAGTAGTTCAAAGTATTGTCCAACCCTTGTTGATTTTCTTGTCAACAGGGGGTTTGACTTTTGAAGCGTTGACATCACGCAAGACCGTCCGAAGTTGATGCGGTTGGGTATTAGGATACCTGAAGATCACTACATTGATCTTCAGAATCTTATCCATTTGAACGGGCCAAAGACCGGGATGGCTGTCATGGCAACTGCCTTGATCCACGAGGGCTACAAAAGGATGAAGTCCGATTTCCCCTCGAAGAATCACCGTTATTGGGAGAAGCCCCACTGGACTTGACGAACGTCAAGTATGCGGCCATAGATGCATTTGTCTCCTACGAGTTGTTCCGCATCTACTCGACGGAGCCATAGATGTATATATGCATGTAATGG
This sequence comes from Alopecurus myosuroides, assembly GCA_028641055.1. Lineage (NCBI taxonomy): Eukaryota > Viridiplantae > Streptophyta > Magnoliopsida > Poales > Poaceae > Alopecurus > Alopecurus myosuroides. Next base: position 395,063,207 of record CM054060.1, read on the forward strand.
GTTATCTTAGTATATATATGTAATGGATATCTTTTGTTATGTCATGTTCCGTATTGTGAGACTTATGTAATGGATATCTTTTGTTATCACTTGTCTTTTCTTATCACTTGTCTTTTGTCAAACACACGTTTCAAAACAAGAACACATCAAGAAAACAAAACAGAAAAACTACAGATTCTATATATCAAACTACAGAAAATCAAGATATATTATTTGTATTATTAAGATTTTAAACTGAATTAGTATTATTGTTCTTCATTTTTTTATATATTATTTGTATTATTAAGATTTTAAAATGAATTAGTATTATTGTTCTTCATTTTTTGATATATTATTTGTATTATTAAGATTTTAAAATGAATTAGTATTATTGTTCTTCATTTTTTGATATATTATTTGTATTATTAAGATTTTAAAATGAATTAGTATTATTGTTCTTCATTTTTTGATATATTATTTGTATTATTAAGATTTTAAAATGAATTAGTATTATTGTTCTTCATTTTTTTATATATTATTTGTATTAATAAGATTTTAAAATGAATTAGTATTATTGTTCTTCATTTTTTGATATATTATTTGTATTATTAAGATTTTAAATTGAATTAGTATTATTGTTCTTCATTTTTTGATATATTATTTGTATTATTAAGATTTTAAAATGAATTAGTATTATTGTTCTTCATTTTTTGATATATTATTTGTATTATTAAGATTTTAAAATGAATTAGTTCTATTTTTCTTAATTTTTTGATATATTATTTGTATTATTAAGATTTTAAAATGAATTAGTTATATTTTTCTTAATTTTTTGATATATTATTTGTATTTTTAGAAATAATACAAATTAAAAGTTAAAATTTATTTATTTATTCAAAATAATTAATTACATCATTACTTTTGTTTATTAAAAGATTTATTTGAAATTCAGAAAACAAAAGAAATGTGGCATCGAGTCTCATGTTAATAGGATTGATATGATACTAGTATCACATACATGCGTGCGAAACACTTGGATGCGGGACGGGATGGAACTCGGAAGTTAAGCGTGCTAGTGCTAGAGTAGTGGGAGGATGGGTGACCGAGCGGGAAGATTGACCATGAGTAAGTAATTTGACTAGAGATAATTGTAGTTAGACACTAAGCAAATAATACAAAGTCTGAAAAAAAAGGGAGTGAAAAAAAGGGAGTGAAAAAGGGAGTGAAAAAAAGGGAGTGAAAAATAATTAGAAACCAAATGAATTAAAAAAATTACGAAATAAATCTAGTCCCGGTTCATGTGACCAACCGGGACTAAATGTCCTCCGCCTCCCGGCTCCGCCACCCGCCCACGTGGACGGGCCTTTAGTCCCGGTTCGAAGTCTGTCGCGACTATAGAGTGGGGTTTTAGTCGCGCATTGCTAGTCCCGGTTGCTGGGTCGGGACTACAGGCCCTGGCGAACCGGGACTACAGCCCTGTTTTCTACCAGTGAATATTTTCCATCATATATAAGACTTTTTTATGTTCATTGAAGAAAAAAACCATTTTCCATTTCCCGAGTGTAAAAAATGGGTTTTTTTGTGAAGGACCTACCACAAATATGTTGCAAAACTTGAGAGCTATAATTTTTTAAAATAATAGACCATGTTACATGCACAAATAATCAATTTGTTTCATATGAAAAGGTTTCCATCCACCTCTTTTAAAAAACACAAGTTTCTGCCGATTCCGGTGGAAACTGGTCAAATTTGAACTATAGGTACCTCATAGTTTGCTCATCATTTTTGTCAAAAATCATTTTTAGCTACACAACTACCTATTTTATCGTAGATACACCAAGAGTTTCTCAATATTCAACCCCTAGATACGAACGGTCATGCCCCCCCCCCCCCGCCGCCTTGACTTTTTCCTTAAACCGGCTTAGAAAATTCCTAAAAATTCAAAACAACCCAAAATGATGCAAGGCTTTCGCTTGGTGTCATTATATAGGTACTAGTATACACCAAAAGTAATAAACTTGGAATACGACAGTTGTGTTGAAAATGTGTTCACAAAAATAAGCTATCTCCTCCGAACATTCGTGTGTTTCGGGCCAAATGACGGGTGTTATGGTCATATCCATGGCATAGTTTGTTCAAATGTTCCCATATTACACACAAACATGCATATTCGAAGCACGACCAATGTTGACGAAGGAAGTTTTTCTTTTCATTGAAGAAAAAAACCATTTTTCATTTCCCGAGTGTAAAAAATGGGTTTTTTTGTGAAGGACCTACCGCAAATATGTTGGAAAACTTGAGAGCTATAATTTCTTAAAATACTAGACCATGTTATATGCACAAATAACCAATTTGTTTCATATGAAAAGGTTTCCATCTAGCTCTTTTGAAAAACGGAAGTTTCTGCCGATTACGTTGGAAACTGGTCAAATTTGAACTACAGGTACCTCATAGTTTGCTCATGATTTTTGGCAAAAATCATTTTTAGCTACAAAAGTACCTATTTCAACATAAATACACCAATAGTTTCTCAATATTCAACCCCTAACTAGGAACAGTCATGCCCGCCGCCTTGACTTTTTTCTCAAACGGGGTTAGAAAATTCCAAAAAATTCAAAAAAAAACCAAAATGATGCGAGACCTTCGCGTGGTGTTATTATATAGGTCCTAGTATACACCAAAGATTATAAACTTGGAATACGACAGTTGTATTGAAAATGTGTTCACAAAAATTAGCTATCTCCTACGAACATTCCTGGGTTTCGGGCCAAATGACGAGTGTTATGGTCATATCCATGGCATAGTTTGTTCAAATGTTCCCATATTACACACAAACATGCATCTTGGAAGCACGAACAATGTTCACGGAGGAAATTTTCCTTTTCATTGAAGCAAAAAACCATTTTCTATGTTCCGAGTGTAAAAATAGGTTTTTTTTGTGAAGGACCTACCGCAAATATGTTGCAAAACTTGAGAGCTATAATTTTTTAAAATACTAGATCATGTTATACACACAAATAACCAATTTTTTTCATATGAAAAGGTTTCCATCCACCTCTTTTGAAGAACAGAAGTTTCTGCCGATTCGGTTGGAAACTGGTCAAATTTGAACTACAGGTACCTCATAGTTTGCTCATGATTTTTGGCAAAAATCATTTTTAGGTACACAAGTACCTATTTCAACATAGATACACGAAGAGTTTCTCAATATTCAACCCCTATCTACGAACAGTCATGCCTGCCGCCTTGACTTTTTCCTCAAACGGGGTTAGAAAATTCCAAAACAATCAAAAACCAAAATGATGCGAGACCTTCGCGTGGTGTCATTATATAGGTCCTAGTATACACCAAAAATAATAAACTTGGAATACGACAGTTGTGTTGAAAATATGTTCACAAAAGTTAGCTATCTCCTACGAACATTCTAGGGTTTCGTGCCAAATGACAGGTGTTATGGTCATATCCATGGCATAGTTTGTTCAAATGTTCCCATATTACACACAAACATGCATCTTGGAAGCACGGACAATGTTGACGGAGGAAGTTTTCCTTTTCATTCAAGCAAAAAACCATTTTCTATGTTCCGAGTGTAAAAAAAGGGTTTTTTTTTAAGGACCTACCGCAAATATGTTGCAAAACTTGAGAGCTATAATTTTTGAAAATACTAGACCATGTTATATGCACAAATAACCAAATTTTTTCATCTGAAAAGGTTTCCATCCACCTCTTTTGAAGAACAGAAATTTTTGCCGATTCCGTTGGAAACTGGTCAAATTTGAACAACAGGTACCTCATAGTTTGCTCATGATTTTTGGCAAAAATCATTTTTAGGTACACAAGTACCTATTTCGACATAGATACACCAAGAGTTTCTCAATATTCAACCCCTAGCTACGAACAATCATGTCCGCCGCCTTGACTTTTTCCTCAAACGGGGTTAGAAAATTCCAAAAAATTCAAAAAACCAAAATGATGCGAGACCTTCGCGTGGTGTCATTATATAGGTCCTAGTATACACCAAAAATAATAAACTTGGAATACGACAGTTGTGTTGAAAATGTGTTCACAAAAATTAGCTATCTCCTACGAACATTCCTGGGTTTCGGGCCAACTGACGAGTGTTATGGTCATATCCATGGCATAGTTTGTTCAAATGTTCCCATATTACACACAAACATGCATCTTGGAAGCACGAACAATATTGACGGAGGAAGATTTCCTTTTCATTGAAGCAAAAAATCATTTTCTATGTTCCGAGTGTGAACTCACGAGAGAGAAGCGGACGACGGTGAAACGGGTCACAACCCGGAGTGCAATCTTTGCCATCCAAAGACCAAAAAACACCTATACTTACAAGGTATGTCACCCCCTAGCTTGTGTGTGGATCCGGACGCTCCGTAGCCTCCCTCCGGTGAAAACCTAGACCCGCTTGAGTAATACCAGACTTATACGGATACCCGCTAGAGACTAAAAAACCTTGTAAGACTACGACCGGCACCGATGTCAAAATGGGGTAGCAAAGTGGAACTAGTTTCTTGGTTGTGTTTTGGTGGTCCCTAGAAATCATAAAAACAATAGTATGGACCAACTCTTCGGAAGATTCCCTCTCATTTGACCGCTACGTGAATTTCTAGTCGTGTTGTGAGAACAAGAAACCGCGAAAATCCCGCTACGGATCTACTCCCAATAAATCTTCTTGAATTTTGAGGCCACACTTGTCTTACATGTTTATATAACCTAACCATGCATAAACACTGAATGTTCTACTATTCTACCGCCCTTCGATGCTCGTCTATGGGGTACACGACGCAGTCGCAAGTTCCACGGTTTCACAAAAGAGGGGCGCCTGCGGGGCCTCAGGATCCGTACAAATTCATTTATGTTTTTAATATGAATGTTTAGGTATATCTTTACCTAATAATAAAAGCATTAAGGATTCCCTGGTTGGTTACTTGGTCGGTCGGTCAGTCAATAAAACTACCCCCAAAGTTGACATAAATTACCCACCCTGCCACCAGTAATCTTAATTTTTACCTAATCTTAGTCCCTTTTTTCGTCCGTATGTATGGATTCGTTTCGTACGTCCGTCCTATGCGTATTGCAATCGGTTCATATATGTCATGTTTTAATTGATCGGCTATCGTATTGGGTTGAAAAAGCAGCCCAAAGCTACTACAACGGAAAGCATTGTACCGGTTAAACATTGTTTTGTGCGTCCCGTTCCATGAGTCCAAATCAAATCCGTTTTTTTGGTTTTGCCCGTCTGGGAAAAGAAGAGCAGAGCCGGCCTAGCCAATCGAGATGGCATGAAACCGGTTTGTAATTCTATGTCAACACGTCCCCTATGCTATAAGTACACGAGCCAAAAAGTACATGATCGAGAGACCCAAAGAATAGAGGAAGAGGAAAGTTTACGAGGTGCAGATACGCACAGATACGCACATGTAGAAAGTCTCGGTTCCTAGATTTTATTTTCTTCTGCTTGTGATCGGTATCTACTTGAGCTAGCTAGCTCAAACGCACCTGTAGCAAGTCCGGATTCCCAGTTTTTTTTTGCTGCTTGTGATCGGCATGTACTTGAGATAGCTAGCTGATCGGTCCATTCAGGTCCCTGCCTACTAGCATAGCTCATTTGCTACGTGCCATTGTTTTCACTTGTTGCTACGTGCCTATGCTACCGGAATATGAGGAACCTTGCATGAACTACGACCAGCGCAACCACCGTAGCCACTTCTATCGGTCCAGTCAGAAGTCATGCAACGATCTCTTTTGCACCGTCCAATCCAATTCTATGTCATGGACGACCGTTGCTGGACCGCCGTCGCTGGAACGTCGTTAAATTTATGTCGGACCTATGACAAAAATCATCGACACTGCCAAGCAGCAGTCTTCGTATGCCACAAGACTCGTGTTTCATTGCCTTACGCTACCTCTGCGGGTATGTATACAACTCGAGTCATGCAATGGTTCGATTTGACTGCACAAGTATTCGAATCCGTCCGGACACGAGAAAAACATCCTTCCATCGGTGCGAAGCTATCGACGCGTCCCTATTGTCTCACTCTCTCGTCAGCCATGGACCCATGGAGAACCATGGGTCAGCACAAATACCTACAATGAAGCTACTATGTAAATAAGTTCCGCAGCTAATTAAAATAAACGATTTGGGTTAGCAGAAAGTATGACCGCCTATAGAGCAACAACCTCCAATAAAAAAAGATCCATCATACACCGCCACCAACCCCTTTGATCTCCGGCCATTGCAGCCAACACCCTTCTTTGACAGGTGGAACGGATGTCGTTATCTGACAACAATGTGTTCTAATTTGCATTAGTTTTTTCTCAAAAATTTGAGTTGCACTTATGCTTTGTTTTCAAAAGTTGAGTGTTTTCTCTCCCGTTGCAACGCACGGGCACGTTTCCTAGTCATATAATATGTATGTTATTTATTTATTTTATATTAATGTGTTGTATAGGGTCGGCTCCGGGAGATTCCATCGTGTTATTTCATGGGCGCGGGTGGCGGTATACTCACATTCGGATGTATACAACCACTCCTATTAACTGAGAAATTATAAATAGATTAAAATTATATAGAAAAAAAATAAAACTATATTAAATTTAGACAAATTTATACCACACGGGTGGGAAAAAAAACTAAAAAAACAGAATATTAGAAAGACTAGGATAATGCATTGGTTTAATCAAAATATTAGAAGAAAAAATTCTAATATTAGAACAAATTTATACCACACGGGCGTAGGGAAAGGTTTTTTTTTTAAAACACACACGCACACGGCCTGCGCATCGCGATCGAGCAAAGGAAAAAAAAACAATACCTATGCCGACGGCACCCCCTCGGGGTAGGGTTAGGTACGATTGAACGCGGAGGAAAAAAACTCCTTCACCTACGCCGACAGCACCCCCTCGGCGTAGGGTCAGTTTTTTTAAAAAATTCACACGCACGCACACGGTACGATCGAACGCGGGAAAAAAGAACTCATTAACCTACGCCGACGGCACCCCCTCGGGGTAGCCTATCACGTAACGGGCCGCGTTCGAATGGCGTAACGGGGCATCACCTACGCCGAGGGGGATAGATACGCCGACGGTGGCACTCGGGGTAGCTTCCATACGCCGAGGGGCGAATAGACGCTGACGGGCAAGAGTTCACCGATCCTGTCGACTACCCTACGCCGAGGGGGCCGACCTTTGGCCGTCGGCGTAGTGGGGGGCCGTCGGCGTACTGCCTGTTTCCGTAGTGATATATACTAGTATGCATACACACGTGCAATGCACGTCTTATTAACATTATAGCTAGAGGAAGAGGATTTTGACATAAAGAGAAAAAAGATCATGCTGCTGTCCTGCCAAATGATCATAGCAATGAACATTGTGGATGGACAAACGTGCTGCAGCTCAAAAAGGCACGCGGCCCTGACGCATGCATGGGCTCCTTTTCCTTGGGGAACAAGGGCCGGATGGTTCGAGAACACGATAGAGGAAAACGGACGATACTGTACACCGCGAATCACTCAACTCCGAGCCGTTATATTTATTAGACCAAAGGTTAGGATTCGCGGTGGTGTACAGTATCGTCCGTTGCCTCGATCATGTTCATTCTTTTATAGGACTCGTCAGCCGATGAGTTGGATTCAATATTGGTACACTGTATAGGAGTATAGATCTACCCCAAGGAAAACTTGTGGTGATGTGGGAAATAGCTTGTGACCAAGATAAACCATTACGTGTCATATACAATTTCAAGGTGACATTTTTTTCTTCCAAACGGGAGGGAAGCCCTAGCTTCCGCATCGAAATGGTGCACACAACCGATATATTAAAAGCAGGTACAAGAATGCCAAATCCAGCGGTCGAACAACATCGACCCGGAAAGAAGACTTGACGCCGCATTCCACGCGACAGTAGCCCCACCAGATAGTCACAAATCCTATGGTTCAAGACGGAAAATCACGGGCCACTCGGCACAACGCGAGTGTGATGCTTTGCCGAGTCACGGGCCACTCGGCACAACGCTTGGAAATGATACTTGTGCCGAGTCCTGGAAATGATACTTGTGCCGAGTCCTGGAAATGATACACAACTCGATGCTAAACCTTCGAGAAAATATCACCGCAGTGCCCCGATGCTGACAAGTCCAATAACAGAATGAACTCCAGATTCTCGTCCCCAAAACTTGAGTCCACCACTTTCAGGACGAAAGCACACGTGTGCAGCGGATGATTAGAGATCTTGTGTTTCTAGCGGAGTGCATACTTTGGCCTTTGAAGTCATCTGTACCATCCTGCTTTAACTGGCTACCACCTCAGATGCCTCTGGAAAAGACACCAGAAAACAGTTGTCGCATACCACCTGCCTCCCACCATTCTCGCACCACTTTCGATTCAACATCAACAGGCTAAACATGACATCTCCGCCTAAGCCACTGCCCAACACCTGCCGATAGCTGGCATGACTTGACGCCTCATTATGATGTGTCGTGCGTAGCATCCACCCGTAGCGCATCCGTCGGAAGCTTCACCAGCCGGCAACAGACATTGGTTGACGTGTCCAGAAGAGACTGATGTGTCACCTTCCGTTTTGCATCGAACCTAGTCTGTTGATGGAGGGGACGTCCCATACCGCCGCTGGCCTTAGAAAGACCATCACCACCTCGAGATACAGTCTTTGAGTCACCCACACGACTTCAAGACCACGAGCGTCGAAGAAGAAGGGTCGTCGTCCCGAATCCGAGCGGTATAGGGTGCCCTGACCGCCACGTTAGGAATTGTCGTCGTCCATAGAATTGTTGTCGCCGCTCTGATCCAGGCAGACTGACCGGAATCCCTCGCACTCCGCCACCTGGTCATCCGCGCTCGACCTCCCATCTTTGCTGACGGGCTGGCCACTCCCAAACCTACCGCACTCTGCAGAGAGGCTGCTCCACGTACATGTCCGACCGAGGGACCAACCCGCCACAACGTTGGCACCGCCACCGGGACAACGCCAGCTGCCCACGCAGCCATAGCGACTAGCCACCACCGGATGAACCCCGGGCCGCCGCCCTGGCGACCGAGCTCCGTCGTCCAAAGCTGACGGAAACATACAGCCATTGGCCTCCTTTTGACACGCTGGGCCATCCACCAGGTGGGGCGTTGTGCCCCCGGTGGCTTCCTCCGGCGGCGGCAAGCGGATGGGATGCAGGATGCGGGGACGTCGCGGCTAGGGTTTCGCCCGAGCCGCCTCCGGAAGCGACGGGAGCATTAATTGCTTTCAAGGTGACAAACATGGATCTTCTTGGTAATGAGATCCATAAAATGGTCCCGCCTTTCGATTATTCACTTACCTTCAACCAAGGATCCAAAGTCAATATAGGTGTGAGGACGTGCATGCTACTCATATGCGCTAGTGCTCACCGCTCACCGCTCGACTACTTCATATTCACCAAGTGTTTTGCATGGGAAGGATCATTACATGATTTGTGAAATTACCATTCTCGACGAATGATTGCCTTTCATTGACCGCCCCAACAGACGGATAATTATCCAACTCGGTGCCATATTCTGGTGTTGCACCAAGGAATGAAGCCCTATGAGATGATACCGATGCTAAGGTGAATATTATAAACCTATGAGATGGTCGAAGAAAAAATGGCCGACACTTCAGTGTCTAATTCATAGGAATCCATTTCATATGGTGAATATAATAATTAAAAAATTTAGTGCTTTGTTTGCCTTTCAAGAATAAAATCTATGCTGGCCGGTGATCTCGATGGCAAAAACACTGGCTAGCTGGTACGTGCCTACTCAGGACAAGATGGGGCCGGGATTTTTTTTGCAGATTGTTCATCGAGATACATACTGTATAAACATCTGGTCTCATCTACTCTTAGAAGACCAACGAGGACGTTTTAAATCTGGATGCACTCGGTTGATGGAGTTCGTTTGGTCAATCTTCAACATAAGTGGCTGGTTGCACACTAGACGTTCGACGCATGTTTACTGTTGCGTTATCATCTGTATTTTTGTGGCTGATTCATGTGACCACTCTTTCTGATCCCTAAACTGTAAGGAGCCAAAGTTCTCTCAACTATGGATACATACTCTTGCAACTTTTAATTAACGGAGAAGGTCTGTGCATCGACGCACTGGCTCTCGTCTTTTCCCTATGCTTTGGCATCCCACTACCTCTCATTCCCATGAATCCACAAGTCTTATATAATACATGTGATGTGGGTGTGACCTAGGAAGAGTCACACTGTAAAGAGACACTACGCGCCTAGGCTACTACCCCAGGTTTATTATCCCTGTATTTTACTACCTGGTGTTATATAGGCCCCTACAGTTAGTAATGCTCAGACACTGTCAGGAAGCATAATTCATGAGTAGTCATTATTTCTCAAAGGTACGAATATGGCAACTCTTGTGCTCTGTACTCGCCAATAAATCATCAAGGTTCCCAAAATCATTTATAGGATAAGAGTAGTTGGCACTTTGCTCACTATTACTCAAGCACTCAGTAATTGGTTCACCCCACTTACACCTATTTCATTAACTCTCTGAACAAAACGGAGAGTAATTTGGCCCATTCATGGATGAAAGGGGTGTGACCAATATTTTAGTCCCACATTGGTAGCATAGAGAAAAAAGATGGAGCCCATTATAAGGGGGCTCTTCAAGTTAGACAATAGTAAGACTATAAGGGCATCCACACTGCGTGTCCCAAATTTGGTTGCCAAATAGCAAATTTGAGTTTTGGCATCGGTTTCCTACACCGTAGAGATGCCAAATCTTGATGCAAAAGTCAAACAAATTTGCGTAGGAGAAACTAGAAGATCCAATGCCAAATTCATTAAAGTTAATAGAAATAATAGGATGGAGAGGTCGGACTAGAGAGAAGTGAGCAGCGCAAACATATTTTATTATTACTTTGTACATAGTGGGCCACACAACTAGTATTGATTTTGGCACTTGGTTTTGGCTTTGGCACATTGTCACTTTGGAATGTTCATCTACATCTCATTTATGGGTCAATTCCAACACACAACTTGCATAAAACTGAAAGCATTGTGCCGCCATTTACATCTTACCCGTCTCATATACCAGCATGCACCTCGAGACATGATCGTAAACTCTCAAAATCCTTCGTCTTGTGATCCTGTATAGGAAAGACAACCACGGGCATCTTCTAGGCCACCGCGGTAGAGGACTATTTACTCAACATCAATAACTTCTTTAACTACATGGTTCTTGCGGCGCGGACGACACCGCAAAATGGAAACATGTCTTCCTACTTTGTATCATATGTTTATATAATTTTGTTATGCATGTGGACATTTGCTAATATATTCAATAATAAAACAGTCCCTATAGGGATAATTTCGGAATTAGTTTTGTTGAGGCCCTGATGTAACACCTGGGGTGTTACCTGTTTGTTTTGTTTGCATCATATGCATCACATTGCATTGCACCTTGTTTGCATCACAACTGAAAATTTCAAAAACAATTTAAACTTTCACCCTTGCTCAAAATTTTCAATTTCAAAATTTCAAACTAAACCACTCAATTGTTTTTCACTGGTTGAATCTGTTTTAATCAACTTGCCTGTTAATAAATTTTCCCCTTTTGTTAAAAACCCTAATGGCTAATTCAAAAATTTTTAAATCAAATCACTCATTAAATTGTTGGGTTTAATCAAACAACTATTTTCAATCAATTAATTAAATCACCTTCATTTTCAAATCAAATGCCTCAAACATCACCACTTTTGAATTTATAAACTTCAACAAACCAATCAACTAACTATAATCAAAGTAAATTAGGGGGTCACCCTATTAAAATGGTTGTTTTCTTTAAATGTTTGCTTGACCTTAAAATTCACTCAATTTTGGGTTATTTTCCAAACAGCAGGTAACAATTTGAAATTTCAAAAAACTAACTTGCCAACTGATAGGTTTTCAGCTGACAAGTCCCCATGATTTTTCTCAAAATTTTTAAAGCCTAAAAACCCTAACATTTCCTTCCAATTTCTCTTGCTACAAAAAAAAACAGAAAAGAAAAATAAAATAAAAGGAGCAGCAGCTAACTAGCGCGCGACAGCTAACCCTAGCGTGGCCCAGCCCAACTAACTTACCGCCTCGGCCGAAAACGCTTCGCAGCGACGTCCCCGTCGTCTTCCTTCGTACGGCGCAGCATCCACTGCTGCCACGGCGGCAGCAGTAACACAGCGACGGCCAGGAACCACTCTTAGCCCCTATCTAGACCCTAGGGTTCCCTGCGCCGCTGCCCTAGACCACCTAACCACCCTAGACCACGCTCCGCCGCCGTCCCTCTCTCTCTCCCCGATGTTTTCCTCCTTCTCTGTCACTGCCCAACCGGCGCGCTTCTCTGAACTTCGTCGAACGCCGCCGCCTCTCATCACCACCTCCCGTCCTAACTACTGAAAACCAAGCCTCCGTACTCCCTGCTTCCTCGACAACATCTCCGATGAGCTTCACGCCGCCTGGATACGCGCCGCCGACCACGGACCTGCCGCGGCGATCACCGCACCGGAGCTCTTCTCTGAATCTTCGAGGGCAACCACCGGTCCAGTGCACCTCCTCCCTCGACGATCGCGGGAAACGAACCTCCGTCCCCTCCGCTCCCTCGACAACACCACAGCGGGCCCGTGGACATCGTGGATCACCGCCGCCATCCACGCCGTCGTCGCCGGCAGCTGCACTGCCCGAGCTGCTTCCCCTCCGTTTATTCGCGGTGAGCACGCGCTTCACCCCCCCTCCTGGTTCCTCTCCGTGCATGCACTGCACCCGCACCAGCATCCACCCTACTGCATCCACCCCGAGCACCACAACGGCGCAGCACGGCCCCTTGTTCACCGCCGACGAGCATCTGTTCTCTGACGAAGTGCAGACGTGTGCGCGCGTCAGTTAAATTTAAGTAACGCGCAGGTCTGAAGTTTTTCCTTACTGCATCGCGGTAACTGACAACAAAACGTAGCTCACCGTATTGGTTCAGTATTGCGCGTACGAACGAGAGGTTCCAGGATCGAGTCCTGGCCTCGCAAGGGAGAAAATCCCACCTTTTTTATGCTCCCCTCGCTGACAGGGAGGGCCTCCTGTCAGCCTCTCCCGTTGCCACGCAAGCACAGCGAGCCCCTAGGCCCACTGGCAGTGCCTAGGGCTAGCTCCCTGTGCGGTAACCCTTGTTTTCCAAAGTTTCTGAAATTAAATCCAGATCCTTCTATTTAAACAGATTGGTCCCCTATTCTAATTTGTTAATAACTTTTAAAATATGACTCCAAATAAAAAACTCTAAATATGTTTATTGCTCTAAATTAAATTGTCTATCCAACTATGCCATTTGTTTTCTGTTTTGGATTTTCAAAATGCAATTCAAATTTGAATTCAAATCATTCAATGGTAATTTGCAACAATTCATAAATAATTCATACTAATTCCAATTAAGACAAATAAAATATGTTTTTCATACCATTTTGAATATCCTATTCAAATATAAATTTTGTTTCCTGGTTTGAATAATTTAAATTGCCTAAATAATTTAATACTTGTTTAATTCATTTAATTTTGATAAAATCATAACTTGCTCAAAATAAAATATTTTTGAACATGCAAAATATGTTTTCAAACCATCAAAGTGTGAACTTTTCAAATGTGAATTTGAATTTATGATTTGAACAAATAAAATTCAAATAATATTCAAACTTGTTTTAAATTCAATTAAAACTTGTTTAATATTGTTTAATTCATAATAAATACATCCTAATTCCAAATTCAACATTTGAAACATGTAATCCAACCAAAATTTGATGTTCTTTCCAAAAATAAACTTTGTTATTTGGTTTGAACACCTTAACCTGATGAAAACAACAATTACTTGTGTGACATCAATAAGGAACCAAAAATTATTAACATGACAAATAAAATCCCACACTTGGTAATTTCCTTTCCTTTGCATCTATTGTTGTTCATTATTGCTTTCATCATGCCTGCATCATGATAAGCCACTTACACATGTTAACTAATTGTAGATCATTGCTTCTACCTTAACATGTGCATCCATATGCAACTCACATTGCATATGGGTCCATTTAAATTTGTTTATCATGTCAACTAGTTTATTCTGATGCATCTTTAACCTGTCATGCATCCATATCTAGATCATGCTGGATCTTTTGCCGTAGTAGTAATTGTTGCATCCGGTGTTTGTTCGAGGTTCGTTGCTTCTTCCCGGATAGGACGTTGAGCTGATGTGAGCAACGACAAGTTCTGCTACCTTGCGGGATCTCAGGCAAGTATACTCACTTGCTGCCAAATGGCTGCCTTTCGTCACTTGTTACCGATTCTTTCCGTTGATTCTTTTCTGCTAGCCTTAGTAGTAGTTGTTCTGTTACGAACCCATCACATGAATCCCTTAACCTTGATATTGCCTCACCTCCATACCTATAACCATTGCTTGTTGCCCGTGTCCTACTATCATGCTTAGGGTTGTTTTGCTCGAGTCTGTTACCCGTTACTTTCTGTTACAACTCTATTATGTTCTGGGGGCTCGAGGTTAATCAATCAATCAATCCTGTTAATGTTAATGGTAATAATAATTTGATGATAAGGCACCGGCAGGAGGCCCTTTGTGGTTTTGAGGCCTGCTAGTATCGACCCTAATAGGAAAAGGGTCTTGTCTACTGATCCATGATGAGCGCACTAACCGCATGTGGGAAGCGAGTATGGGCGCCCCCCTCAACTTGATTCGATTCGCATCTCGTCCAAATCACCACACTTAGTTCGGGCTTTCCATTTGCTGCACGCATATGCAGGTACGAACCCTTGGCGCCAGGGTGGAACTTTTGTAGTCGGCATTTTGGGCGGCGTGGTCTTCCAGTGCTATGAGGGTCCCCTTTTCTTCGTGGGGCTCGATTAGCCGCGCACGCACAGCACGTGGTGCTTTGGGCTTGATGCGAAGCAGAGTTGGGTTGTGTTGAGTACCTCGCTTGGTGGGTTGATCCCCCGTCTGGCGGGTTATTCTTACGTGTACGGCCAAATTGGTGCATCCCTGCAGGGTTAAATCTTCTCGAGAAGCCGTGTTTTCCGCGGTTATGGTTAACTTGGTGAAAGTACTGGCTAACAAGTACTCAGGACAACTTAAACCTAATGATTAACAATCTTTCACCCAATGATTAACAACTTGACTAGTAATAGGCTTATTGACACAATAATCTGAATCATCATTAATCCAACTGTGTGAGTTATCCTCGGATTGCTTCTTCGGATAAGGGCGAGATCCAGGATGGGTTTGTTTGGATTTACTTTCAGTTGGTTACAATACTCGATCTTATCTTCTTTCTATTAGCCGGAAGTTGTAGTATCTCTCTGTAGATGGTTAGTGCAGCCTGCTGTCGCTTATTTGCAATAACCCCTTCCTTTCCGTTGATCCCAAAGTATTTGTATCTTGTGATGACTGGCTACGCCGGTATCTTGTGAGTATGGTTTATCCACTTGCCAGTACTTAACCGTACTGACCCACGAATCTCTTTCGTGGCTGCATATTCAACATTGCAGTCAACAGGTTTGAAGTCTGACGACGTTAGCTTGGGAATCCCTCCGGCTTGGCCTGGGCAGGGATTGGACGCTCTCGGTTATCTTCAGGACTCTTAGTCCAATTTGGATCTTGTCCGTAGACGGACGATATGTTGTTTCTTCCGCTGTTATTTTGGATCTTTGTAATGTATCAGTTGTATCCCTGGCTCGTCTGAGTCATCTTGTATCTATCTGTTTCTGTTGTAATTGTGGAATATTCGTGAACTATTGTAATGTTATCACAAGTGGCAACCTGGAATCGGTTATTATGTGGATTTTAGCGGGAATGCTGAAATCTGCATAGTGCCCGATCACGGGGCGTCACACCTGAGTCCCTACTTCATTCAAGGTTGTGTATTATAGGTCATGCATCGAGTACGAGATGCGGATGTTTTTTTTATGTCGAGATAATTAAGGTAGTATGGGGGCAAGATTCGATTGGTAGCACACAAGGGATACAACGATGTATACTACGTAGTTCATCCCCGAATAAACAGTGAAAAAACACAAAAATGACCTTGGGGCCAAACTTCAGCAAAAAATGAACCCAAACCTAAACTATTTTCGGAACTAACCCT
This sequence comes from Alopecurus myosuroides, assembly GCA_028641055.1. Classification (NCBI taxonomy): domain Eukaryota; kingdom Viridiplantae; phylum Streptophyta; class Magnoliopsida; order Poales; family Poaceae; genus Alopecurus; species Alopecurus myosuroides. Next base: position 395,079,353 of record CM054060.1, read on the forward strand.
TTTGGGTAGCGCCCAACACGGTGGCGCGGTGGTCTGAAGGGTAACTCCACGTAGCCCGGCGCGGTGGTCTGAAGGGTAACTCCACGTAGCCCGGCGCGGTGCTCTTAAGTGTAACTCCACGGTACCCGGCGCGGTGCTCTTAAGTGTAACTCCACGCTACCCGGTGCGGTGCTTCTGCAAAGTCGGCTAGGCTGGACCCAGGTGCGAATATGTAGCGTCGCGGCACTCGGCATAGTGCTAGAGGGTGTAGCACCCCCGTACTCAGCGCGGTGCTTCCAGAATGTGATGGCTAGTGCAGTAGCATGCGTTTTGTCCGAACGAATGCATATACTAGGATCATTTTTCGTGTGGCTGGTAGGACCCACTCGTACCAGTAGCCCTGCAACCCACGGTCGTCTTGTTCCCGTATCTCTATCAACTATCGTGACTTCCATGCCATAATTTAAATATAGCGGGGTCAGTTGATTTTTTACCTTTTTACAAAGCCTTTGGCACATAATTAATTGTGCTACTTGACTTAATTCCAGTAGTTTCACGCAAAACTTGTCAATTTCTCTGTATATTGAAAATAACTGTAGAGACGCCAAAGTCAGTATGTTAATGATATATACCCATAGAAGCTAAAAGAGAATACAAATAAACACATAATTTGAGCTATCGATTATAATCTTATGCGAATTAAAGTTTTGAACGAGAAAGTAGTTTTATCGCATTATTATATGCATGCGTTTAACAACTATGTAGATTCAGATTTTAACATAACAGAGTGATTTGCTTGTAAGATATTGATCGATTGCCATTCAAGATGTGTCCATTGTACTGATTAACTGGGCTATTAGGTCATAATCCATTACAAAATACTAGTGGTAGCATGTGTGTATTGTTTACCTTAAAAATAAGTGCTTGATCAACAAAGATGAATCTCCGTGGAACATAGTTCGTGGCTGGATCAGATACCATACAAGATCAACCAATCGGCTTGAATAATGGAAGTCTGTCTGTGCGCTTATCTGAGTGGTCTTCTAGGGGCCGTCCGACCGGCAACTTTGCGAGATGGAGCAGCTAGACTACGAGCGGTGCCGCCTTCTGAAAATAAACTGTCTTTTTTTAGGGTAAGGCGCCATAGGTAGATCGATACATCCATCTAGCGGGGAAAAGGAACCGGAATTACGACTTGGATCAAGACTTCCTGCTCCCCCACGACTGATGGTAGGCAAGTGCAGACGGGCGGGGTTGTGTGTACTAAATGTTCAACATGTTTGATCCGTCGCCTATCCATGTGGCAACATTTTTGCGATCCATGAATTGTGACTCTGTCATACTTTTTTTGCGATCCAAAAGATTTTGGCCCATCCAGTGAGATTCACCTCTTTGAATCCTCTGTCGGTCCTCACCCCATTCCTGGTGAGCAATGCCATGTTCATGAGAATGAAGGTGGACATGTGAGGCAGCCATTTCATGGTGCCTTTGACCGGTGCCTTGCTCTTAGCAATCTTTGCATCGATCGCAGTAGATACGTCACTCACAAGGTCCACAACAACAGAGTTCAAGGGTGGCGGCGGATCGACTATACCATTCCGAGACATGGGTTGTTAGTCATCGATATAGGAAGGGATCTTCGACTCCCCAAAAGAAATGAATGCGTGAGTAAACTCATCATCGAACATTTGCTACATCGATGAAGGAAGCAAAATGGCATGGTTAATTACGAGCTAGAGAAGAACACAACCATTAACATGTTTTACCAACGGATCTACATAACCCTATGTCCACATATCTGAATAACCACATGCACATGAATAGGTTTGGTTTGATGAATTACATCCGTGGGTTGCGGGGCTACTGGTACGAGTGGGTCCTACCAGCCACACGAAAAATGATCCTAGTATATGCATTCGTTCGGAGAAAACGCATGCTACTGCACTAGACATCACATTCTGGAAGCACCGCGCCGACTACGGGGGCGCTACACCCTCTAGCCTTGCGCCGAGTGTCGCGACCCTACATATTCGCACCTGGGTCCAGCCTAGCCGACGTGGCAGAAGCACCGCGCCGGGTACCGTGGCGTTACACTTAAGAGCACCGCGCCGGGTACCGTGGAGTTACACTTAAGAGCACCGCGCCGGGCTACGTGGAGTTACCCTTCAGACCACCGCGCTGGGCTAGGTGGAGTAACCCTTCAGACCACCGCGCCGCCGTGTTGGGCGCTACCCAAAAGGGTTAGTTCCGAAAATAGTTTAGCTTTGGGTTCATTTTTTGCTGAAGTTTGGCCCCAAGCTCATTTTTGTGTTTTTTCACGAATAAACACTCGTAACAATCCTGATCCTTGTTGGTGGGGTGTGTTTTATGAAAGAGGAAAGGTATCAGGCCCCTCGCTGGGTTTTCTTCTTCCTGTCGTGTCCCTCATGCCAGCTACGGACAAGGACCAATAACCTCTTGGCGGTCTGCAGGAGATGCAGTGCCTATTGATAAGAAGATAATTGCTTTGAAAAAGGTGCAGTGCACATGAGCCATCAATAGCGTGCGTACTGTTGCGGGTAGCCTTTGCGGGAGCCATCAAGAGGAGGCAAGTGGGACGCTTCGCGGGAGTCCCGCTTCTATCCCACAACTGCCGCATAGCTTATGTGGGCTGCCCGCGAACGCTCACGTTAAATTATGCGGGATAAGTGGAATTAGCGGGTTACCCACTTAAATCAACTGCTCCACACTATGAGGTTACATACAGATAGTTTTGATGCTAGTAGGAACGAATAACCATTGGAAAGCCAAGAAAACTTCCTCCTGTCGTGGCCGGCCGCGCGTAGACCCTGCCGTATTCGTCGTGGGTTGTCTGAGCACAAGTTCCCCCGGCCACCGCATGCACGGATGACGGCCAACGACATAACTGGGTTGCCTGCATTAGGCTGCTGTCGCTCCTGGAGCACAAGTTGTAGTGTACCGTGTATGAATTTGATTTGAGCTAGAACTAGTGAAACGGACCGACTGCACAATGAATTAGCATTGTACTGGAGCAAAATCGATCGAAGAGCTAGTTTGAACTTCGCAAAATCGATCGGAGAGCAACCTCTAACTTCGTACATGTTGTATAACAAGCACCGTGCAACTTCCTAGCTTGGTATTTAAGCAAAATCGATCAAAAAATGTTTATTTATGTGGGACATGTGGGTACAGTGGGTAGCCCGCAAAGTCCCACTTAATTTTTGCCTATGCCCGTGGACTCCCGCTAACCATTTTTTGTGGGGCGGTAGCCCACTCGGAAGACGGGGGGTGACTCAGTGTCACTTTTAAGTACCTTGTTTACTTTCCTTTTTCTCCTCATAGAATTAACACGCATGGAATATTCGAGTCCATTTAGTGGTGGTATGGTGATCCATGGGAGTAATTTTCAACCGTGAATGTGAGGGGATTATTTGCGCTAAAAAATGTGATTGGATTGATCGTGTGTTATAATATATGGTTGATAAAATTTAGGGCAGCGCTAGGCATAGGTTGGACTATATTGCCCAAATCTAGATCCCCTCCATCACCGTTCGATCCTGATCTTGTGGTAAAAAATCAGCATAACAAACTTTTGCATTTCGCCCCCTATCTTTTTTGGATATAAAACCCTCACTCCACAGCAGCCCCACTTAAACGAAGTGGTATATTGCGTTTCTCCCGGTTATCTCGATAGTTACAGCAAAATTGGCATTACAACAAATTCACTATTATCGCAACAAAATTTATCGTCCCGTGTGAAAAAAAGGTATTGCAACAAATTATTCCAAACAAATCAAAAAATAAGTAAAGTTACAAAGAATAGTTAAACATTATGTTTATTGCGTTGCAACAAAAATGTTCAAACAATTCAACAAAAATCACAATCTATTGCAAAAAAAAAAATTATTTGCATCGATTAAAAAGTTGGTAAGTAACAACATAATTTGCCACCGTTCAGATGTAACAAAAATTATACCATATTTCAACCAGAAAAGTAAATCGATAGCAACAATAAAATCAGATGTTTACAACACGCAAAGGAGCGCATAAACATATCATCACAAATAAATTCTAAACACATATACGCATTTCCTAGAAATCAACCAGAAAAAAATTGCAACATCTCGCTTGTGCTTTCTAAATAAAATACGTACGAAATGGTTACAAATTTTAAAGACCTACGCAACATTGGCCAAAATAGAGAAGACACTTAGCGTATATATGGCTGTGCGTAGCTACTATGTTGGGCTACTGAAAAGAATGCTCCAATACGAAAACTGGGCCTAAAGACGAATATAACTGGGCCCATATAACCTATTGGGCCGAAAAGACCAAAAAAATTGCTGGATGCGCGCGCTGGCGCGATCGACTTACGATAGCGAGCGCTAGGGCGCCCTAAATAAAGTGTTCCCTAAAATTTATTATATGCATTCTCCTCTACTAATATGTATACATATGGCACGAAATAAAACTTTTCTTCATGAACACATACCTGCATCTCTGTACCGAGGATAGGGTTTCATTGAGTAGTAATACTTTTAGGCCAGTGGGTGGTTTGAAGCGTATGTTTCTTAGTTTGAAGGTGTCAAAGCTTCTTGTTAGTTATGACAAACAAGTGTCTCACAAAATTAGTAAAAAATATTTATTCACAACAAACATGTCCAATATTAAGACATGCCTTAGAGGTGATTTAGGCAAATACATTGATCACGATGAAAAGTAGCTACGCTGTATTTTTGTTAAAAAAGGTAAAACAATTATGAGTTTTTTTGATAAAGAGAATATATTAACACTGGTAGAAAATAGGCCTTCGGTACGCCCCCATTAGTCCCCAAAATAATCGGCCCGTGACCATAGGATTCTTTAGTCGCGGTTCGGGACGAGACCCGCGACCAATAGTCTGGGCCCAGCGCGCTCGGTCCACAGCTGTCGGAGGGGAGGGGCTTTAGTCCCGGTTGGCCAGACCAACCGGGGCTAATAGGTCATCGGTCTGGCCCCACGGCCTTTAGCCGCGGTTGTCCAGGTGAACCGGGACTAAAGGCCCATCCCTATATATAGAACTCAGCTCGCTGCACTTAGCCACATTTGGTGTCACTTCTGCTCACAACATTCACAAGGGGTGGTGGGTATGCTTTTGGTTCCTACTATGAACACTAGGTGTTCGATGAAATGCCCGATAGCATGAAACACACATGATATTAAGTGTCCGAGCCGCACTTGAGCGTTTTCATTTATTTTACCTCCGCGGTCGCGGTTAGCAACTTGAACCCTTTCATGATTTGTATTATTTCCAGCTAGTTAGTTTAACAAATGCATGATGGTTAATTATATACTTTATATAATAATAATGCAGATGAATCGGCAATGGATGTACGGTAACCGACTCTCCAGCGAGTTCACTACAGGTTTGAAAGATTTCCTCGTAGTGGCAAATGCGAACAAGCAGCGAGGTTTTATTATCTGTCCATGTGCTGAATGTAAGAATGAGAAGGGTCACTCCTCCTCAAGAGTCGTTCACATGCACCTGCTTCGGCACGGTTTCATGCCAAGCTATAATTGTTGGACCAAGCATGGAGAAAGAGGGGTTAGAATGGAAGAAGATGAAGAAGAGGATGATATCGATTTCAACTATCATGACGCTTTCGGTGATACCTTCATGGAGGATGATGCTGAAGGTGGGGAAGGGTTTGGTGAAGGTGAAGAAGAGGCACATGATGAGCCCGATGATGATCTTGGTCGGACCATTGCTGATGCACGGAGACGCTACGAAACTGACAAGGAGAGGGAGAATTTGGATCGTATGTTAGAGGATCACACGAAGTCGTTGTACCCAGGATGCGACAATAGTCTGAAAAAGCTGGGCTGCACACTGGATTTGCTGAAATGGAAGGCACGGGAAGGTGTAGCTGACTCATCATTTGAAAATTTGCTGAAAATGTTGAAGAATATGTTTCCGAAGAATAACGAGTTGCCCGCCAGTACGTACGAAGCAAAGAAGGTTGTGTGCCCTCTAGGTTTAGAGATTCTGAAGATACATGCATGCATTAACGACTGCGTCCTCTACCGTGGTGCATACGAGGATTTGAATGAATGCCCTGTATGCACTGCATTGCGTTATAAGATCAGGAGCGATGACCCTGGTGACGATGTTGAGGGCGAGAAACCCAGGAAGAGGGTTCCCGCCAAGGTGATGTGGTATGCTCCTATAATACCTCGGCTGAAACGCCTGTTCATGAACAAAGAGCATGCCAAGTTGTTGCGATGGCACAAAGAGGACCGTAAGTCCGACGGGGAGTTGAGACACCCCGCTGATGGAACGCAATGGAGAAAGATCGACAGAGAGTTCAAAGATTTTGCAGCTGACGCAAGGAACATAAGATTTGGTCTAAGTACTGATGGCATGAATCCTTTTGGCGAGCAGAGCTCCAGCCATAGCACCTGGCCCGTGACTCTATGCATCTACAACCTTCCTCCTTGGTTGTGCATGAAGCGGAAGTTCATTATGATGCCAGTGCTCATCCAAGGTCCGAAGCAACCCGGCAACGACATCGATGTGTACCTAAGGCCATTAGTTGATGAACTTTTACAATTGTGGGGCAGACCTAGTGTACCTGTGTGGGATGAGCACAAAGAAGAGGAATTTAACCTACGAGCGTTGCTTTTTGTAACCATCAACGATTGGCCTGCTCTCAGTAACCTTTCGGGACAGTCAAATAAGGGATACAAAGCATGCACGCACTGCTTACATGAGACTGAAAGTGTATTTTTGGATAATTGTAGGAAGAACGTGTACCTGGGTCATCGTCGATTTCTTCCCCGAAATCATAACGTAAGAAAGAAAGGCAAGCATTTCAATGGCAAGGCAGATCATCGGCCGAAGCCTGCGGAACGTACTGGAGCTGAGATATTTGATATGGTCAAGGATTTGAATGTCATCTTTGGAAAGGGTCGACCTGGCGGACAATCAGTTCCGCATGGGAGTTGACGGGCACGTACCCATGTGGAAAAATAAATCGATATTTTGGGAGCTACAGTATTGGAAAGTCCTAGATGTCCGCTCTGCAATCGACGTGATGCATGTTACGAAGAATGTTTGCGTGAACCTGCTAAGCTTCTTGGGCGTGTATGGGAAGACAAAGGATACAAAGGAAACACGGCGGGATCAGCAACTTTTGAAAGACCCAGATGACCGGCATCCGGAATGGTTTCAAGGTCGTGCCAGCTACGCTCTTACGAAAGAAGAGAATGTCATTTTTTTGAATGCCTGAGCAGTATGAAGGTCCCGTCTGGCTTCTCGTCGAATATAAAGGGAATAATAAACATGGCGGACAAAAAGTTCCAAAACCTGAAGTCTCACGACTGCCACGTGATTATGACGCAATTGCTTCCGATTGCTTTGAGGGGCCTCCTACAGGAAAATGTTCGAGTAGCCATTGTGAAGCTGTGTGCATTCCTCAATGCAATCTCTCAGAAGGTAATCAGTCCAGAAGATCTACCACGGTTACAGAACGATGTGGTCCAATGTCTTGTCAGTTTCGAGTTGCTGTTTCCACCATCCTTCTTCAATATTATGACGCACCTCCTGGTCCACCTAGTCGAAGAGATTTCCATTCTCGGTCCTGTATTTCTACACAATATGTTCCCCTTCGAGAGGTTTATGGGAGTATTAAAGAAATATGTTCGTAACCGTGCTAGGCCAGAAGGAAGCATCGTAAAGGGCTATGGAAATGAGGAGGTAATTGAGTTCTGTATTGACTATGTTCCTGACCTTAAACCGATTGGTATTCCTCAATCGCGGCACGAGGGGAGACTAAGTGGAAGAGGCACGATCGGAAGGAAATCAACGATATGTATGGACGGTCATTCTATGACTGAAGCACACTACACAGTTCTGCAAAATTCGAGTTTGGTGGCTCCGTACTTCGAGCAACACAAGAATATTTTACGCTCGAACAACCCGGGAAAGCCTGAATCATGGATTAGAAAGGCCCACATGGAGACTTTCGGCAGTTGGTTGCGAAAACATTTAATGAATGACAATGATGTTGGAGATCAGCTGTACATCTTGGCCAAGACACCATCTTGGACTATAACGACTTTCCAAGTGTACGAGATTAATGGGAATACATTTTACACGATCTCCCAAGATAAAAGGAGCACCAACCAAAACAGTGTTGTCCGCTTTGATGTAGCAACCGAGATTGGGCAAAAGGTCACATATTATGGTTACATAGAGGAGATATGGGAACTTGACTATGGACCATCCTTTAAGGTCCCTTTGTTCCGGTGCAAATGGTTCAAGCTAACAGGAGGTGGGGTAAAGGTGGACGAGCAATACGGAATGACAATGGTGGATTTCGACAATCTTGGTTACCTTGACGAACCATTCGTCCTAGCCAAAGATGTCGCTCAGGTTTTCTATTTGAAGGACATGAGTAGCAAACCGAGGAAACGGAAAGATAATAAAACGATCAGTACATCATGTGATGATCCAAAGCGCCACATTGTTCTTTCAGGGAAAAGAAACATCGTGAGAGTGGAGGACAAGACAGACATGTCAGAAGATTATAATATGTTTGGTGAAATTCCGCCCTTCAAAGTCAACACTGACCCAAGCATTAAATGAAATGATGAGGATGCTCCATGGATACGGCTAGATCGTAAGAAAGCAGGGACACAAGGGAAGAATTGATGTGTAATAATTTATTGTGTACCAAACTTTTTTGAATGGATCATGTGAATTATATTATCTCTGATGTGTTTAAGACTAACTCCTTTGCAAAATATTTGAGAAAACGAGTGGAAAGCATGGAAAACAGAAAGTTACTTAAATGTCTCAAAACTTTGTGAGATAAAATATCTGATTTCATAACTTTTATTAAAACAGAAAACATACGAACATACGAACTTTGCGGAATACAAATTCTTTTATTGAAAAGAGAGAACATACGAACACTACTACTAGTCGTCATCGTCGGGGAACTCGTCGGTGACCTCCTCCGGGTCATCGACGTCGGCGAACTCGTCGGTGACCTCCTCGTCGTCGTCGGAGGTGCATGATGGTATGTCCGAGATAGGCCCCCACCTCGGATCGTCGGAGGCCCAGACTTCGCCGGCGCGGTCGGCCCGACGAAGCTCTTGCAGCGCCCTCGTCCTCGCCTCCCGAGCGGCATCTAACGCGAGGTGGCGTTCGAGGCGGCGCTCCGCCCGCTCAGCCGCGCGGGTCTGCCAGAGCTCCTCGTCGGCGCTCTCCTCCCCCGGGTTGTTCCGGTAATACTCGCGGACGACGTGATCTTCCCTGGCGTCGACTAGGCCCTGAAACGCGCGGTGACGGAGGTGGAGGTGGTCGGCGGCAGTGACGATCTGCGGCTTCGGCGCCCTTGCCTCCGCTTCCCAGACGGTGTGGCAGTCGTTGAAGTTCATCAGCGAACGCGGGCGGTTGAGGCGCCAGGCCGCCGCGTCCCAGGCGCGGGCGGCCTCCGCCGCCGTCGCAAAGGAGCCGAGGGGGATGCGGTCGTCCCCCCAGCGGATATCTGCGATGAACATTCCGTTCTGCCGTGCTCGGACGCCGCGAAAGCCGGTGGTGATGTTCCTCCTCGGAGGCATGGTGGAAGCGCGACGGTGCGTGGACAGGAGAAGACGCGCTCGAGGCGCGACAGTTTATACCGCGCCCTCCTGGCCACGCGTCACAACTCCCGCGCCACGCGTCGCAACTCCCGTACCACGCGCCACCCTAACAGAACCAAGCAAATAGTTGCACATTACTAACCGAGCTCAAAGTGAACACTGACCCATAGCATGGATGGATGTGTTAAAGGGGGAGGGGTGTAGAACAAAACAATCGGCATCACCATCATACAGCCCTACCGTGGCTACTCGGTGCAATATACATACCAAATGCACGGTAGGACGTATGATGGCGAATCCGGATGTTTTGTACTTGCTCGATAAACTGAATATATAATGTATCAAACCTTAAAGGGGGATTTAGAACAAAACAATCGGTATCGCCATCATACAGCCCCACCGTGGCTACTGGGTGCAATATGCATACCAAATGCACGGCAGGACGTATGATGGCGAATCCGGATGTTTTGTATTTGCTCGATGAACTGACCGGTGTATGAAGGTGGGCTATATATAGGGTCATCTGGCTCACAAAGTGTTGTGCTAGGGTTTTGATCCAACGGTTAAGAAACCACCTCATCCAACGGCTCACAACATCTCGAAAGAAACACACCGTAGCCCTGATCGAACGGCTCACAACAGCTCGAAAGAAACACACCCCGGATCCAACGACTCACAAGCGCTTTAAAGAAACACACGATCCGTGTGATTCTATCTGATTGGTCCAAACGAAACCCTAACCCATTTAGTCCCGGTTGGTGTCCCCAACCGGGACTAAAGGGATGTTTTCTTCTCGCTATATATATATATGTATATATGCATTGCCACACCATTGGCATAAACACATACAAACTCACCACTCTCTCTCATGTCTTCTACCGTACCCACTCTAACATTCATCCAGGCGGAGGCACTTTCCGCCTCGAACTACCCCTGCCCGTGCGGCTACAACGTTCCCGCCGGTTGGATGCTGAGCGCCGGAGGAGTGCCGGTCCCTCCTCTTCCTGAAGGTGTGGCGCGTCGGGCGGCCATCACGAACCACTACTATCACGAGCTCACGCCGGAGCAGCGGAGGAATCCCAGTTGGCATCCCGATAACCAGCATACTTGGGATGCCTTCTTCATCAATCGGCGTGAGAGGGCGCTCGCAAGGTATGAGGAGGACGGCCTGCCTCCTGGGAACTTTCACGAGGCCGGTCGTCGGCTATGGTGGTCCGGCCGGACTCTACAGAGCGTCATGGACTACATCAGGGCCGGCGATATCCCCCGCCTGCGCTACCCTCAGGCCCAGTCCTGGAGTCGTGATCCTCCGAGGGAGTGCAGAGCACCGTCAGACGATAGTGACGACGACGGCGGCGGCGACTACGACGACTACGAGTACATGTACTATAGGCCTAGGCAGGAGTATGACTAGCAGATATCAGATCATGCATCTATGCTCTCCGTTTAGGTTTAGATCCACTATAGCCATTATGTACTGCCTTTTTTATCTATATATATATTCAAGATGTGTGTGAATCTTTATGATTAGTTTTATTTTTCTGATATATTATTTGTATTTTTAAGATTTTAAAAAGAATTAGTTTTATTTTTCTAAATTTTCTGATATATTATTTGTATTTTTAAGTATGGGAAAAGGAAAAGTATTTGAATAACCACCTTTAGTCGCGGTTCGTGTCACGAACCGGGACTAAAGGCTCGTTCTGCGCGGGAACGAAAACGCCGCGAAAAATTTCACCTTTAGTCCCGGTTCGTGACACCAACCGGGACTAAAGGCACGCGGAGGGTACCCCAGGGGACCTTTAGTCCCGGTTGGTGACACCAACCGGGACTAAAGGCTGGCCCTATATATTCCCGGCCCCAAAATTTTCTTCGTCCAAACCCTCGGCTTCCTCGCGCCGGCGCCCTGCTCGTCGATTCCGTCGTCGTCGCCCGATTCCGTCGTCGTCGCCTGCGAGAGTACCGCGCCGTCGCCGTCGCCCGCGCCCTTCTCTCCACCGCCTCCGCCCTGCTCCGGCCCCGCCCCGTCGCCATCTCCGGTAGGTTCCCCGCGGGCCTCGCGCCGCCCTCGAACCAGCGCCGCCCTCCCGCTCTCGAGAGGGGACCATGAACCAACACGCCGCCCTCGCCGCGGGCCTCGCGCCGCCCTTGAACCCTTCCCCGTGGCCGGAAACCCTTCCCCGTGGCCGGAATCGCCGGAGACACAGAGAGCACAAACTGCCACACCGCCGGCCACAGTGTCACGCCAGGGTGACGTCATCATGACGCCAGGGGCCCACTGTATATGGAATTACAGAAAATAATTAAATCTTCAAAATTAAACAACTTTTAATTTATAATTCCAAAAATTATGGAAAAATATGCGAAATGTTCGTAAAAATGTAAGCTATCTGTTTATATCATTTTCAACCATGTTTGACAAAGTTCAAAATGAGACCATATTTGAATTTGAGTTAAATTCATTAAAATAATGAAATTAAGTTTTAATTCAATAAATTCAGAATATTAAGTGTAATATACCAAAATGACCAGAAAAGCAAATGCAACGTAGCTATGTGGTTCTCCAAGTCATTTGAGAAACTAATCTTGGACACACCTCTAAAGTATGGTTTTCCCCCTATATTTGCTAAGTCTCCTATATAATTAATTAATTTTTACTATATGCATGTCTGCAGGAGTGACATATGGCGGACAATGGAGCCTTGCCGTATACAGAGCAGGAGGCTGAAGGTATTATATACGGCATGATAGCCAACCAGACCCATTATGTGCCGGGCCCAGAAGATGAGCAACAAGACGATGTAGTCTCTTCTTATCTGAACCTTGATGATCAAGAACGTGGAGGAACGGACATTGTCGATGATGAAACAGGTGAAGGAACGGACATTGTCGATGATCAAGGAGCTGAAGGAATGGACATTGATGACGGAGGTCAACCGTCGACAAACGACGATCTCCAATTGCAAAGAACAACCACCTCCGGCGAGGTATATATATATATATACATTGGGACTCTCGTGATACAAACTTACTGAAATGTGAATACATATGCACTAACGCGCGCGACTCTCTTTCTTATTTTAGCCCTCGGCCGGATCTAGTATGACAAAGCGTGGCAAATCCAAGTCGATGAAAGATGGAGAAACATATACCATCGAATCAGTCAGTGTAATCGGCAAGCCCCTACAGCACACCACAAAGTTTATCAACCAATGCGGAGTCATTGTTAGAGATACCGTCCCGATCACCGTCCAGGAATGGAAGGAGCCAAAGAAAGCACGTGTTGGTTTCACTTATGTCGACAAGAGAACGAAAAAGATTATGTTTACAAAGCTTATTGCACATTTCATTCTACCTCCGGAATACAACAAAAAAGATGAATTCGGTCAGGACGTTCCGGGTGGAAGTGAGAGGAGGAGGATAGTCAAAGAGTTCGCGCTTCAGAAGATGGCCGAAGCATTCCGGAACTTCAAGAAAAAATTGTTCCGTGAATATGTCAGCAAGGGCAAGACTCCGATTTTCACTGGACAACATGAGAAACTGAGAGATGATTGGACAGAATTTGTGACGCAACATAAATCGGAGCATTTCAAGGAAATGTCGGCAAAAAATAAGGCTAATGCGGAAAAGAAACAGTACCATCATGTTATGGGGCCAGGAGGATACCGCGTTTCGGCGCCTAAGTGGCAGGCAATGGAGGACGGCCTGAGGGCAAGAGGAATTCGTCTAGGTACAGAGGGATGGGACGAAAGAGCCAAAATGTGGTGGTACGGGCATGGGGGATCGCTAGACCCGGAGACAGGGGAGTGTGTTCACCGGCAGAAAAAGTTTGCTCCCACAAAAGACCTTGTTGACACAATGACCTCAGCGCAACAGGGCGTGATCACGTTCAACAGAGAGAGAGACCAACTGACCCATGCCCTCGGCAATCCTGAACACGGAGGACATGTACGAGGCAAAGGCAGATTGCCGTGGAAAGTAGGGTTTTCCCAGGAGGGTGACCCGTACTGTTACAGAAGCCGTAAGAGAGGTACGGACCGGGCTGCAGATCAACTGTCGAATCTTGCAGCGGAATTCAATGAGTTGAAGAAGATCGTGGCAGGAATACTTGAGAAAGAAAAAGCGGCGGCTGCAGGGCCCCATGAAGAACATGCAGCGGATCTCGGAAGCCAGCATCAGCGGAGAAGCAGCGTGGCTTCCACGGAGGCCCCGACTGCAGGTGCTAATGCACCGATGATCGAGAGTCGTGCACCGGAGCCTCACTACCCCGTGGATGATGTAAAGGAGATGAAAGAATGTGATCTGCATTATCCCGTGGGGAACATTTCCATGAAGGTAGCTACCGACAGTGCTTTACCCTATACACCTGGAGCACTCCATCACAACAACCCCATTCCATATGGCTATGCTCGAGTCACGGTGGAAGACATAGTCCAAGCGATTGAGGACCTGGAGATTGACATAGCTACACCCGAAGGGGAGAGAAGACTTGGAGATGTCAAGCGCCAGTTCATTCTGCTTGCCGAGTTTTCTAATTGTTATATTCCACATCTAATTTATTTGCTAAGTGTAATACTCATATTGTAACCGTATTTTGAATTCAACCGCAAAAATTTCAATTTTTTTTAATATTTTCACATGGAGTGTTTTATGTGAACTAGTTATTACAAAAAATACAAACATTTCCATGTGGTAGTTTGAGAACAACACTTGACAAAAAGTCTATCATGTTTAACTTAACTTGACTGTCTACCTAGATTACCATGTTGATGAACAAATTCATGTGAAGTTCCATATAATTTTCCCAAAATGGGCACAAATCCTTCTATTGGCACGAGAAACAACATTTCAATGTTCAATTATCTTGAAAAGGGTCAAATAGGTAGATGATCTCGGGCCACGAAGTAAGGTTTCAACCGAAGCGACACGTAGCTGTGTCTTAATTCCAAAAAAAAACTTGCAGGTGGTTCTAATGTATGTATATAATTGTGTTGGAAGATATAATATCCATTAGCCAACTCTTATGTGTCACCCGCTTCAAAACGGTACGACCCCGCATAAATATTCAAACTTCTAAAGCTAAGAGCCCACTTAAATGCCATCTATGGTAAGCTTGTGAGAAATTAGGCATAATTTTAGTTTTATATGTGCCTATGACCTACAATAAAAAAAACTGAAGTAAACTTTGGCTTCATTAGTTGAAGTAAACTCTCAAATGCCTTGTCAGTCACACCGTTCTGTGCCTTCCATTTTAGCAACTCCAGTGTGGTACCGAGCTTTATGTTGCCATCTTTGCAATTTGGGTACAACAACTTTTTGTGATCCTGTAACATGTTGTCCAGCTTCAACCTCTCCAATTCACTTTCACAGTCTTCCCTTGCATTAGCAATAACTCGGCCAAGATCATATTCGGTCTCTTCTGATGCCCGTTCTTGATCACCTTCTTCTTCTACATTGTCTTCCATTGCAGTATCACCATATTCAGGGAACAAAGGATCATCTTCTTCTTCTTCATTGTCTTCCATCACAACCTCTCTTTCTCCATGCTTGGTCCAGCAATTATAGCTGGGCATGAAACCTCTCCGAAGTAGGTGGCCGTGAAGGACTCTCGAAGAAGAGTGCTCCCTGACGTTCCGACAATCAACACATGGGCAACACATAAAGCCATTATCTTTGTTCGCTTGAGCTACAACGAGAAATTCATTCAGGCCTGCCATATACTCGGAAGTGCGTCGGTCACCGTACATCCATCGCTGCCGTGCATCCATCTGCATCGTATAATTAAGTTTATAAAAAATATAAACCTCGACAAATATAACTGACCACAGTACATCGACAAATATAACTTTTTTGTATCAATTACAGATGAAAAAGATAAGTTTGGTAACCTCGGTCGAAGATACCATTTTCTGTGAGCTTATGTGTGGCTCGGGTATTTCGCCGAACACCTCGTGTGCATAGTAAAAGAACACACACTAGCAACCACCTCTCTCGCTCCTCCAAGCAAAAAAAACAGCGGGAAGGGGGGCTGGGAGGCAGTATATGTAGGGCAAAGGGTCCATTCGTCCCAGTTTATGGCATGAACCGGGACCAATGCCCTTGCGCGTGTCACGTGGCGTGTGGCGAGGCATTGGTCCCGGTTCATACCACAAACCGGGACAAATGCCAGCTATAAAATTGGGACCAATGCCACTCAGGTGATTTCTGCTGCCCTGGCCACAAAAACCGGGACCAATGCATAGCATTGGTCCCGGATTTTGGTGCAACCGGGACTAATGCCGTTTCTAGCTCAGAATGAAAGCTGTGGTTTCTACTAGTGATACAAGAATCATGCGTCCACACTTCTCTTTAACTGATAAAAATAATAAAAGAGTGAAGTCAAATCAATTACTATGCAAACTCAGTAACAGAAAAATATATTTATTTCAGAGTGAATAAAAAAATTTCTAAAACGAATCATCTATTTACATTAGCTTCTTTCAAATTATTGTAAACATCATCATGTTCATAGAAAGAGAAACGAATAAAAATCAGCTATAATAAGTAAATTTTTCTTTACATGATTTACCACGTCAAGAGTGTCCCCTTCTATCGAATTAACCATTAGAAATAAGAATTTACCACGTCAAATTCAAAAATGAAAGGGTGACACTCGTGTTACAGAAAGGTGCATGAACCAATAGAGCAATATAATGGTTCAAGACGAGAGAAAAAAAAGTTCTAGTTCAGTTTTAATACTTTTAGTACTTACATAAATATTCATTTGAATGAATATAAAATGCAAGAAGCACCTAAGAACTCCTAAAGTAATACACAAACACTACACAATGTTATAGTGAATGTTTTTTTCTCCATTTCCTCGTGGACCATGTCATTTTTTGTACCTGTTCCAACTGCCTATGCGTTCTAATTAATTTGTTATTCCATTTCGTTCAAGCTATACTCATTGGAACAAACAAAAAACTAGACTAATCTTCTAAAGTCACGAGTAGAGACCAATGCAGTGACATGGATATACTCCCTCCATCTCAAAAAAGTTGACTTAAATTTGTCTAAATATGAATGTTTGTATGCGTATTTTAGTGTATGCATATATCTATATTTAGACAAAATTAAGTCGATTAATTTGAGGTGAAGGAGTACAAGTACTAGTGGCATATAATAAAAGTAATATTAGGACATGCGGAAAGCGCATCGAAGATTATCTCGATTCCACACGATGTGCTGACCACAAAACAATTCATTACTCTGTGTATTTGTCTTCTAGCTCTTGTTTCATGCACTACGGGAGAGGTAGTCATTGCCGTGTGCCTGGAACACACGGGAAAGCTCGAAAAACACACCGTAAAAGCTTTGCCGTGTGCCGAATCTCCGGCACACGGCAAAGAGTACACGGCGAATAACTGCACGGTAACGAGGTCTTTGCCGTGTGCCGAGTCTCGGGGCACACGGCAACCTTAATGAGTGGGCCCCACTGCAGTTTGACGTCGCCGAAACGGCGAGCTACTGACACATGGAGCCCATGACCAGCACCAGACTTTACCGTGTGTGGGGGGTGGCACACGGGAAACCGGAGGATGTGAAAAAAAAAATCGCGTCCCCAAGTCTGACAACACCGTCGACGAGCAGGGAGCTAGGAGCAGCTCGTGGTGGCGTCGGAAGGCGCCGAACTTATCCTTGAGTTCTGCGAGCGGGAAACACCAAGCGCGCCGCGGCGGCATCGACGCCCTTGTGGTGGGCGCTAATGGCCGCAGATGGGCGCCGAGGACGGCGAGGATTTCGAGGGTCACGGTTCTCGGCGATGTACGTGTCGAAGCCGTCACGCTTGGCTTAGTCGCCGTTGCTGAGCTAGGCCGACGAGCTTGGCGGCGAGGCTCTGGTTGGGCACATAGGAGCGGAGAGCTGCGGCGCGGCATGCCCGTGGCCAGAGGAGAGCACGGAGAGGGAGAGAGGCGGGGTGAGCTGCGGCGCGCCCGGGGTGAGCTGCAGCGCGGGGCGAGCTGCGGCGTGGCGCGTCCATTCGGCCGTCGGCCAGAGGAGGAGGCGGCATGCCCGTGGCCAGAGGAGAGCACAGAGAGGGAGAGAGACGAATGGAGCTGAGAGGAAGAAGACGGAGGAAAGCACCGCGGAAGACGTGGGCAGTTTGTAGGCGTTGCTTCTTTTTTCATTCTAATCTGACTAATACGTGTGCACTTTGGGGCCACGTGATTGACTTGGATTTTGCACCAATCAAAAGAGAGTACATGGATTGTGTGTTTTCTCTAAAGATGGAGGCAGCCGTTGGATCCATCCAACAGATCGGAGGCTTGATCCGTGTGACACACATTGCAGCCAATCAGCACGCATGTTTTCTTTACGTGTGTCGACACACGGGAATGATTTATTTTTTGTTTTCAGTTTCTTCTTTCTTTTATTACGTAGCCGTGGCTGCAGCGTAGAACAATTATTTTTTATTTAAATATGAAAAATCTTGGAACTTTATTTGCCACGAAAATGATCATTGGTCCCAGAAAATCTTTACCTAATAATAAAGGCATTAAGGTTTCCTTGGTTGGTTACTTGGTCAGTCGTGTCTTTTACCGCTATACCCTCCCACCAAATCAAAATAGATACGTTTAATACTTTTCCTAACTATATACGTTGTGGTCGATTCCTAGGTAAACCCGACAGACCCGATTGAACTCTATCCAACTCCGGATCGAATTCATGGGCCACACGCGGACATATAACAGAAAAGCACGCACGCGGTGACCATGGATCCCTGCAACACGACTCGGTTCGAGCATAGGAGAGCATAGGAGGGACGTAGGGTTTGGTCGTGCAATCTCCGGCCCAAACGCCGTTGAAAATCGCAACCATCGGCCGATGGCCGTCGTCCACGTTGCCAAGCCGTTGCCGGTCGTCCTAAGTTGTCATCGAAACCGCCATTGAGAGATTCAAACCGCCCACCATGATCTGCTGCATCGACGACCTGTGCACCTACGCCCTCTCCTCCGGCTGCAGTAGCACCCCCATGGCCGCCTTCACGGCCAACCCAAGCACGGGAGAACTGCTAGCAGGGCGGCGCTTCATGCAGGGCACAGACTGCAATTTTACTCTGAGGCGGAACTGGATGTACGAGTTCTAGGTGAGGACAAGATCGGCAGAGTCTTCTACTTACCCTTCACAGCCTGTAGGGCGCCGGCGGCAGCCTTGTCGGCATCGTCGTAAACGATCGCGATGTCATTGTCACGCCTTTCCGGTGCCCCGACTCACCATATTCATGGGCGACCAACGCGAGCCAAACCATAACCGTCCGTGTCTCCGTGAAGATGTGGGACCATCGACATGACGCCGTGGCCTGGGTGACAAAGACGGTGCAAGAGGAGCCACCCTCCCCTGTACTGTACGTCGTTGTCGCCGGACAGATAGCTTAATATACGGCAGCTTGCATCAGGCATATGGGCTGGCTCCGCTGCTCTACTTCCTGTGCTCCGGATAGTGCCGATCTGTGTGGTAGCAGCGCCGTAACTGTTATTTGTATTCCTGGATCTGAGGCAACATGGATGAACCGAAGAAAGCCTTAGTTTTGTCTCGTATTTTGCCAGATTTTCATGATTGTACGCTCACTTGACTTGGTAGACCTTGTGTGTAGCCAATTCTGCAACTACAAGTGAATCGTTGCATGGCACCGCAGTGTTAGCTGGAATTCTTGTCTGTTATTTGGCTGCTCTGATTACGAGTTTCAGGTCAAAGCTTTTCTACTACTTCTCCTCTTTCGGCCTGCAGCGCGCCAGCCGGCAGCAGTGACATTGTTGTCCACAAGTGCGCCGTATTTGGGAGGCCCGACCACGAATATCACCATCTTCATCCTGCTGATGGTCAATGAGGCCATCAATGAATCCAACACCATCAGGATACCAGGGATGAAAACTCCATCGTCGCTCTAAGCCCGGACACCATGGACAAGTTGCAGACACTGACATGCTAAATGGTTACACTACATATTCTATTCTCCAAAGGTGTAAGGCTTGAGACCTCCTGATATGTGACCGAGAAGAAGGAGAAGGAATGAGTGGACGATGATGAGCAATTGGCTTGTTGGACCGCGACGAGGTGGATTATCATGCATCTAATATCTTTCATGAAAATATTTGCATGCTAAACGGTTGCGATACAATTCTAGCAGACATTTTTTTTCTCCCATTGCAACGCACGGGCATGATTTGCTAGTAAAAAATAAAATTAGTAACACACGGTAAAGAATAAATCTTTGCCGTGTGCAAACACACGGTAAAGACATGTTGAAACTGTGCCACGTGTCTAGTGTGTTTGCCGTGCGCCCTTCTTTACCGTGTGCATTTCCTTTTCTTTACCGTGGGCTCAACGTTACCGTGTGTTTTCGTGCTACTATGCAGTGTGTTTGTCTTTCTCGTGCGCCGCACACACGGTAAAGACCGAGGCACACGGGAAAGATGAGCTCTCCCGTAGTGATGTTGCAAAGAACTTAAAACTTCTGACCACGGTTTCATAAACATGTCTGCAACCTGCTTTTGTATCTCTGCAGCAATCTTGCCAAATGGCTGTTTTCCAGTCTTATTTCTTTTCCGCGTTGCTTCACACGAGCTTGGACTAGCTTGCACGCGTCAGGCTCATCACGCATCAGATATGGTTGCTGTCCATCGATTAAATGAAGGTCAAACTGAATCGTTGCTTAGCAGCCGAACTAGCTTAGAAACTTCATATTCACTATTTGGCAAGATTAACTTTTCACCTGGGGATTTTTTTAGAAAAATAATTAACTTATATGGGGAAAACACAACATTTCAAAAAGAGTGCCACACATGTTGAGGAAAAGCGCAGGTTATACTGTCATACCAGTTCTAAAAACTGTCTATAGAGGTGCCACATGTAGATATAGAATACTTTTGTTGCGTTACCCTCACACAATTAGACGGTTAATTTAATTAAAATAGCGATACTTCAGATCAGCGAGTAATAAAGAGCCAGCAAGAAGACGAAACGGGACGAACTCGATGCATGCGTACTAGTACACACAAGCAGCTCGTCTGTGTTCTCCAGCGCGGCGAGGAAGAACGCTATGCTGCCAGTGCCCTTCACGCGGATGGCGCCCCGGACGTTGGCGTGCTTGGCTGCCGAGGTGAGCAGCCACCGGAGCTTGGGCGTAGCGATAGGGGGCCAATAGCTCCTGTGCGACAGGTTTCAGTTGAATTGGAAGGAATGCGACGTTTTTCGACGAAATAGCCTACGTGCGACGGATTGGAGGAAGAAAATAACTCACGACCGAACATGCATTAAAACCATAGTCAATTAGTTCTATTTGCGTTAAGACATGTCATAACTAATTTGCCCCCAAATTAATTAGCACCGCATCCCCTCAAACTGCCCGCGTTCGAACTGAACTGTCCTGCGCGCGCTCATTTCTTCAGCTCTGGCGGCGGCGGCGGAGCCCCCTTTCTCGGCGGCAGCGGATCCGCTCCCCTTTCGGCGGTGGCGGCCATGGTGGTGAGTGAATAGTATAGGCAAGCATCTAGTCCCAATTTCCTGTGCCTGTATGTAGATCTGAGCTCTGTTTTGCTTGTTCAAACCGATAGAAGGTGAGAGGTGGCGGCGCGGTGAGAGGAGCCCGTGGTCAGGTCGAGAAGGAGCTGCCAGATTCAGCTTCGAACAGGTAATGCGGCCCCTCCCGCCCTTTTGTTCATGCGATCCTTGCTCTGTCTGACACTGCCGCCTATAATAGAGGGGATGCTACTGAAACCTTCGAATTTGTAATCAATTTCTTTCCATCGACGACAAAATTAGTTGATGGTAGCATTCAGAGTATCCAGAGAGACACAACTATGAAATGGGAGGTTGATTGTGCAGAGATTGATCCCAATGAGCTACGGTCGATGGAAGAGAAGCCAGTTAGGAAATTAGTGGAAAAAATTGGGGAAACAGTGCTTTGGGGTCCAGATCAAGAGGTTCCAGTATTGCGGTACGATGATTTCAAAGAAGAGTATGTCAGAATTGAAGATGGTGAAGATATTGTTGATGAAATCGATAGGCAAGAGGGCTGGGCAAATCTCAGGGCTGAATTTTTTGCTGAGCTCGTTGATCTGAATGTTCACTCGAAGGTGGGTTATGTGCCGTCACAGTTGGCTATGCAGGATGCAGATGCTGATTGGGCTTCACAGAGCCTTATCGTTCCCATTTTTACTGATCTGACAGTAATAAACGATGGGGCTAATGTAGATGCAGAAGAGGGAAATGTTGCTGTTGTTGATTGGAATGCAGTTGAGTTGGAGGAGCCTACTGATTTGGTCATTGCACCATTTGCTGACACTGAGATGGCCAAACTATTTGGCATTCCAGTCGATGACAGAGATGAGGAGGAGAGGGATGAAGCTAATACAAGTGATAATGATGACAGAGAGTTGAGTGATGTAGATGAACAGTTGATGGAAGATGCTGCAGATGATGTAGATGATGCAAATGATGAAGAGATGGTGCATGTGTATGATAAGGAGAACCCTGTCATTCAAGTGGGGAAGTTGTGGCCAAACATGGAAGAGTTCAGGTTGTCTTTCAAGACTTATGCAGTCAGACATCAGTTTGATGCCAAGACAGTTTGGACTGATCGAAAGAAGTTTTATGCTAAGTGCAGAGGTTTTGATGGTAGTGGTAAGAAGGCTTGCAAGTGGTACATATCTGCTAGACTGCAGCCTGATGGAAGTACTGTTAGAGTTAACCAAATCCCTTATAAGCATACTTGTCTGACAAGTTCACAGAAAAAATCAAGCGTGACATCACAGATTTGGGTTGCAGAAAAGATAACTCCAATTTTGGCCAGAACACCCAACACTACTGCCAAAAGACTCCAAGTAGACTTGGAAAAGTTATACCCCATTAAACTGGCTTATACCACAGTGTGGAAGGCTAAACAAAGAGCAATGAAGCATTTGTATGGTGATTGGGCAAACAAATTTAGGCTGCTTTACAATTTCAAAGCAGAGGTGGAGAAAAGGTCACCTGGCAGTGTTGTCGAGATAGATACCGAGGTATCAGAGGATGGAAAGGTTTATTTCTCCAAATTCTGTATGGCTTTAAAGCCTTGTATCGATGGCTTCAAAGCAGGATGTCGTCCATCTTTGAGCATAGACTCATCATTTTTGACAGGCAAGTGGAATGGTTAGTTAGCAGCATGTAATGCTCTAGATGGACATAACTGGATGTTTCCAGTTGTTGTTGGCTTGTTTCAATCAGAGACAGAAGCTTCATGGACATGCTTCATGATGTAGTTGAAAAGATGCTTAGGGCCAGTGTCACCTTTGGCAGTACACACAGATGCATGCAAAGGTTTGGAAAATGCAGTAAAAAAGGGTTCCCACATGCTGAGCAAAGGGAGTGCTTCGGCCATTTGTGGATGAATTTGATTAAAAAATTTAGAGGAGATGAATTTGAGAGGATGTGGCCAGCAGCAAGATCTTACACTAAACAGACACATTCATATCATCTTAATAAGGTAATGGCAACACGTGAGGAGTTTGGTACATGGTTGAACACCTACCATTCTTTATTATGGTACAGGTCTGGATTCAACACTGCCATCAAGTGTGATCATATCAACAACAATTTGGCAGAAAGTTTCAACAACAAGGTGAAGCAACTAAAAGATTTGCCTGTGCATGACATGGTTGATCAAATCAGGATCATGCTCATGCGACTGTGGGAATTGAGAAAAAAGATTGGTGATTGTTTGCAAGGTGATAAACTTCCAGCAGTGGTGCAACAGGTGGTCAACAGAAGCAGAGGTCTTACACATTTGTCTGTTGAAAAATCATCGCTGTGGGGTGCTGAAGTTAGAGATAACAAGACTAGAAGAAGGCATGTTGTTAACACAGAATTGCATGATTGCAGTTGCCTAGAGTGGCAGGCCACTGGTAAACCATGTGATCATGCAATTCTTTTCTTAGCTGGCCAGCAGAAGATAAATATGCATCCATATCTGCATGACTATTATTCAGTAGCAAAATTCAAAGCTGCATATGCAACTCCAATTCCACCTCTTACAGATCAGAAGTAGTGGCCAGAAGTGCCTCTTGAATTTTCCATTTGGCCTCCTCTAGTAAAAAGAAAGGCAGGCAGACCTAAACAGAGTAGATTCAAAGCATGGTTCGAAAAAGGTGGGAGTAGTAAGAAGGGCAAAAAGGACAAGAAAGATGAAAAACCAAAAAGGGCTCAAAAGGGTAACAAAAACAGATGCAAGAGGTGCCAAACACTGGGGCACAGAGAGGGATATAGGCTATGCATTTTCTCTCCTCCTAAACCCAGAAAGTATGTGCTTGTTTATTTGTGTTTGTTCATATTTTAGTTTTTTTTTCAATTATAAAAATGTGGCATTCTTTGTTGTTTTCAGGAGGAGTTTCTAAGTCAGCCTATTCTTGTTGAACAGTGTTGGCCAACAAAAAGAGCAAGAGTCAGTGGCAGCAAAAGGAAATCAAGTCAGTGGCTAGAACAGTTTGGTGCTCAAACTGAATCTGAAATTGCTGGTGTCACCGGGTTGTTTTTTGCATCTTCTCTAAATCATCCAAATAAAATTCCCACACCTCTCTCGTACCTATATAGTGTAAATATGAAGTCTCATTATTTTTTGAATTAATTTTGTATTTTATTCTTTTATTTTTTCTGAAATCATTATTTAATTAAAAACACATATTTTGAATCTTATTTATATTTATTTTTGGTTCCTACACGACATAATAATACTATGTGCTCAAGTTTCCTTGAAATCCATAATAAAACATATACATATTTACTTATGATCTAAAACACACAACATTTGCTCTTTGAAATCCATAGTACATGTACAAGAATCTCATATTCTCAAAGGCATTTTCATGTAATTGTACATAAACCATGTTTATAATTTTTTTTGGTTGCTATACAACATCATACGACTATGGGCGAAAGCATTTCTTTTTTTGATTTTTTTGAATTAGTTATGATCTAGAACACACCAACTTCGATCTTCGAAATCCATACTACTCTGTACAAGTTCCCCATATTCTTGAAGACATTTTCATGCAATTCTATATAAACCATGGTTATATTTTTTTTTGGTTTGTATGCAACATAATAAGACTATGGGCCAAAAGCATTTCTTTTTTTGAATTTTTTTAAATTATTTGTGCTCATTTTAAAAAAAGTCAACGTTTTCACAAAAACGTTGACCGACTCAAAATCAAAGTTTTTAATTTTTTTTTATTTGTATGCAACATAATAAGACTATGGGCCAAAAGCATTTCTTTTTTTGAATTTTTTTGAATTACTTATGTTCAACCCTACCTCATTTTGTCAATATCGTCAACGTGTGATTTTTGGTTTTAACATTTGGATGTAACAATTTCGCCATTTTTTATAGCAACTTAGTTGCATAATTAGACCATGTGCGCTGGCTGTACATAGTTTTGATTTTTTTTTTGAATTCGTTATGCTCAACCCTAGCTCATTCCATCAATAGCATGAATTGTATGAATATTTTTCATTGAATCGTGGATCTAACAAGAATACATTTTTTTATAGCAACATAGTTACATAAATAGACAGTGAGCGAAAGCCGTTTATTTTTTTGATTTTTTTTAATTAGTTATGCTAAACCCTAGCTCACTGAAACCCTAAACCCCGGAAACCCCAAAACCCCGGAAACCACAGCTAAACCCTAGCTCACTGACGCCACCGTGTGCACGTGACGCACGCCCCCCGATCCGCGTGTGCGCTCGTTCTAGATGTTGATTGGCTCGTTCTGCGTGGATGGATTCGTGCGCGCTGAGTGGCTGGGGAGCTGGGGTTTGGATCGGCTCGTCGATTCGATCTATACCGTTCAACAATATCCGACGCCTGACGATGGTTCGGTGCATGGAACTGGCGTACGAACGTGTGCCCTAGTGTGTTTCTACCTTGCGTGTGTGATCGGGGCCGAGCCCAGCACCCGCCCGCCCGTTGCATGCATGCATGCACGCGTCGCATCTAAGCCATTAACAGACTGAACGCGGTGATCCACGCAGTCTGACTAGCGTGCTCCAGTGATCGACGAGACGCACCTCTTGACCCAGTAGGGAAACGCGGGCACGCGAACGAAGCGACGCAGCCATTAATGCCTTACCTTCTATTTAATCCCTCCTCTAACCTTCATCTTCCTCACGCCATTCTCCACTCGCATCACATCCAAGCAGGCCACCGAGCAAAGCACGCACCACATTCAAGCGAGCAAGCATGCAGTTCACCGGCCAGACCTTTCTCGCGCCAAGGACCGTGCCGGAGAGGCAGTACCCCGTAGGGGTCGTCGTCGACAACCAGCTCCGCGTCTGGGCCATGTCTCGCTGGCGCGGTGCATCGGAGTTGGTGGCGGTCTTCCTTCGCGCCCTCTATCGCCACATGCCTCCGGGCACTCCGCGCATGTTCACCATCGACGAAGCCCGCCCGGGAGGAACGGGCATCCTGGTCCGCTTCCGCAACCCCTACGATGCGTACCACCTCCTTGGCCATGTCTAGTACGGGGGGTGCGAGTTCATCTGCTTCACGGCGTACAACTTCTACACCGACCTCGACAGCATCTGGCCCAGCCGCACCGCGATGCACACCCTCCCCTACAACTTGGGGCCGGCCGCCGACGACGAGGAGTGAAGACGGTGCTCTCCCCTCCATCTCGATGGTGCTCTCATGGCGGTGCTGATCTAGGGTTGTTCGTGGGGCGTGATCGTGTCGTTCGAGTTTCTACCGTTTTTTTCTTTTTTTCTTTTAATCTATGTTTAGTTGGGCCCGTGCCCGTGTCGTTCGAGTTTAATCTATGTAACCGTGCTACTACTAGTATATGTCGTTTGCTACCAAATGTCTCCATCGTTTTACTTGTGTGATCAGAGTGTGTTACTTCGAGCGTCCGTTAATTCATAAAACGAATGCATGCAACTCGTAATAAAAATATTCGGTGAACAATGCATGCAACTCGTAACAAAATATTTATGAAGTAAATAATACAAAAATGAAAACGAATCCAATTTTTTGGGCCTACAAAAATGAAAACGAACCCAAGACATGCAAAACAAGTAAAACAATTGTTTTTACAAAATATTTCGATGAACAATGCATGCAACTCGTAACAAAATATTTGTGAAGTAAATAATACAAAAACGAAAACGAATCCAATTATTTGGGCCTACAAAAATGAAAACGAACCCAAGACATGCAAAATAAGTAAAACAATTGTTTTTACAAAATATTTCGGTGAACAATGCATGCAACTCTTAACAAAATATTTATGAAGTAAATAATACAAAAATGAAAACGAATCCAATTATTTGGGCCTACAAAAATGAAAACGAACCCAAGACATGCAAAACAATTGTTTTTACAAATTAAAATAAGTCAAATCTAGGCAGGTGGGTTTGTTTTCTCTTTGGGCCTAATTGTTGGCCCAACTACACTCTTTCGGCCTTTCTTCAACTACTCTTACGGCATGAGAACGAATAAGTTTTTTTCTACTGAAACTGAACTTTGGTCACTGTACTGAAACTGAACTTCAACTGAACATCGAAGGGCATATTCAAATTTAACATCAGACACTTCACTGAAACTAGCACGGCGCACAGATTGCTACCTCTACATAGCTAACTCAAGTAAAATCTAGATTAATCTAGTCCATTCTAACGACGGATGAACAAGAGGTAAACAAAAAACAAAGCAATGATACAAGAATAGAATGCTCCTGACATGAGATTCGCTTGCTTCTGCAAATCCACCATTTGCTTTAAAAACTTCTTGATCTTCTTCAATTCCTCGTTTACTTCGGCCTCCACGGGCAGTCCAGCAATAGGGCGCGTGATCCTCGCCGCCGGCCCTCCTCTGCCCGAGCTGACATCGGGAGCAAACCCACCTAGATTTGGATCTTCAATGTGGCCCTCAAATTCAAGCCTAGCAACGTACTGATCGATCCA
Organism: Alopecurus myosuroides; assembly: GCA_028641055.1. NCBI lineage: Eukaryota > Viridiplantae > Streptophyta > Magnoliopsida > Poales > Poaceae > Alopecurus > Alopecurus myosuroides. Next base: position 395,106,931 of record CM054060.1, read on the forward strand.
CTCAAAGTGCGAACATTTCTTCAGCATCTGTAACAGTAGACATGAATCTAGATCCCAAAACTGAGGAGAAAAAAACGCGAATTGGAATGCCAAATACTCCTATCATCTCTCTCCTCCTCATCTCAGTTTTAAGATCTTACCTTGCCATCCCGTCCCATCATGGGAATGCTCAAACAGGACACAAAATGGCGCCCGAGATTTCCATTCTCGTCAGCTTTACTGACCCTCTGCTTCAGAGCCTCTGGCCGTGGGCAGTCCGAGCACCTTGTCATCGGAACTGCACCGTACTCTGGTCATCTTGACTGCGTGGCGGAGGAGCTGCACATCCCGTGCGCCGTCGCCGGAGACGAGGAAGAATGGGGAAAGGGGAAGAAATGGCACAGACACCAGCTCGGGCACGGGCGCAGCCCTGTTTTAGATTCACTGTGGTGGGTCCCGCGCTGCTGAGGTGGATAAGTTGTGGGGCACAGGCGCATCTCTGTTTTAGAATCTGTGAGATGGGTCCCACGCTGCTGAGGTGGATAAGTTGTGGGTCCAAGCGTCGCATAACCCTAACAGCTAACCGATCAGCTCCGCTTGAGAACCATGTTGGCCGTGAGCTATTTTCTTCCTCCAATCCGTCGCACGTAGGCTATTTCATCGAAAAACATCGCATTCCTTCCAATTCAACAGAAACATGTCGCACAGGAGCTATTGGCCCAGCGATAGGAGGCGGGGGCGCGGGAAAGCTGGTCGACCCGTGGCCGGCCTCGTGCGGGAGGAGGAGACGGGAGGCGCGGAGGCTCCCTAGGCCAGGCGAGAATGTACTACTGTGCTCCGCCACTCCCGACTGTAGGCCGTGCTGGCGTCGCGCTGCAGCAGATGCAGGCGCCCGCCTGCAGTACATGCTGGCACAAGGCGCCGGCTGCTTGGGGTCGTCGCTGGGTCGACGAACTTCCGGAGGAGCTCGGTGGCGGCGGCGCGCCCACGCGCCTGTCCACGGGGGCCGTGTCGCTGTGGAGGGGAGCGCGCCAGAGATAGGGAAGAGGAGGCCGAGGTCGAAGAGGGCTCACCGCCGCTGGAGATCCGCGCTTGACTAGGTGGAGGGTGGCCTTTGTTTGGCTGTCTAGGATATTGAATTTTTTAGGATGGGGAAGATGGGTCGCGAGAAAGAATTGCTTTTGTTGCTCGGGACTGGCTTCGTGTACAAGATTGGGAATTTCGGATTGGTAAAGAAATGATGAAGAGAGAAGGAGGGGATTTGTTTGCAGTGGGGAAGAAGATAGGTCGACAGAGAGAAGTGCACTTGGGAACGGGATAAATGAGATCCATCACCAGCCAGCAGAGGAGGCACTCAAAGGAACGGAACTCGAGACTTGCTGATCATGGTGAACTTGGTGGCAGGCGTATGACTGGGCATGGGGCAGCGGAGCAGGCCTATGGCGTGGGCAGTGGCAGCAAACGGGCCCCATACGACCTCAAAGAGGTATTAGACTACTCACAATGGGAGTAACATAGGTGGTAACATAAGTGCCACATAGCCAAAAAAGATGACGTGGCACACAATTAATGAGGAGAGAGGTGGTAGTGGTATCATAGGTAGATACCGTAACATAACGCCTTCCAAGATAAGATGTGTCTATGGCCTCATAAATATACTAGTGTATGATACCACACATATGTTACTATGCATTGTGGAAGTAGTAACATAGACTAGTATCATATGCATGATACTACTATATGATACTCCCCATTGTGACTAGTTATGTGACACACGATGATAGAGAGGGAAATTCTAACGAGGGAAAGTTTGGACCAGCCGCATGTGGAATCTCAACACGGGATGAATGGCCATGATTGCTATGACTAGGCGATTGTTTTATAGGAAAGCTCTTGACTATATATATACTCCCTCCCTTCCAAAATAGATGACTTCCATTTGTCTATATATGCATGTAACTAGACATGTTTTAGTGTCTAGATACATGCATATATGAAAAAGTGGAATTCATCTATTTTGAAACGGAGGGAGTATATATATATATATATATATATATATAGGAAAACTCTATTAGACACCGTAGGGGTAGAATTACTTATTATGCACCCAGGTCGGTTGACCGAGCCAGATTGCACCGTGGTTCCATCTAACCATCTCGGTCCGGTCTGGGTCGCACCACCGAACCAACGGCCATATTGCTTTCTTTATTGGGATATTTAACAGGGTGCCCTCAGTTGGCACCACGACCTCAGTTTTACCCCTAGCGTCGAATCGATCTCAGTTTTGCCCCTAGTTTGTGCCAAGGACTCCTTTCGCTGCTCCCACCGTTATTTTCTGCCCCCGTTAGGATGCTGACCTGTGGGACCCATCATAGAACCGTTGGCACGACATGTGGGCCCCAGTTGTTGAGCGTTGGCGCGGCTTGTGTGCCCCAACTGTTGACGGCTGGCGCTGCATGTGGGCCCCAGTTGTTGACGAGGCCCAATGTCAACATGCAGACTACACATTATCCATTTATATTTATTAATCCCTACATGCAGACTACACATTATCCATTTATTAAACCATCAAATTATTCGTATTAATAATATAAAATATATACTGTGATCAACTGAAATTTGTAGATTATCTTAGAAAACATAATGCATCACATCTCTTATATATAAATTTTGTTTACAATATGCATATTTTAAAGCGATGATTAGAAATATTTTTTTTTAAAAAAGCGATAATTAAAAAGGATAAAACTTCTAAACAGTGGGTACATATTTGGACAAATATAAGGACATAATTTTATATATAATTAAACATACTTATAATTCGATAACTGGCCCCATTTTACATATAATCAGTGGGGCCCGAGGGACATTACATCTAATTAAAAAAAACTAACTGCTCCCGCTCTGCATGCGGGAGCCCTAACTGCTCCCGCGCTGCATACGGGAGCCCTTGCCGCCCTCCGGCGCCCGGGAGCCGCCGCCCTCCGACGCCCTACTTCCATTCCGCCGCCCTGTACTCCATCTCCTTGTTGACGCGGACGCGGCGGTTCTCCGCCCGCATCCTCTCCTCCTCTCGCTCACGGACCCGCTTGATGCTGGCCCGCATTGCCTTCACGTCCTCCTTCGCCTGCTTCTTCTCCTCGGCCTTCAACTCCTTCTTCTCCAGCCGCTCCAGTTCCTTGAGGCGGCGGATTGTCTTGGGGGAGAGGTCGTTGTGGGCGGTGAGGGAGGGCTTGGGGTTGTGGACGAAGGGCGGCGATGGCGATCTCTCCCGTTTGGGAGATTCGACTTCCTCCGACGTATAATCGGCCTCGTACCAAGGCCGATCTTTTGGGCGGTTGTCCTCGTCGGAGACCGACTCGGGGCTAGATGGTAGAGAGTAGGAAGACATGTTCGGGCTTGAAGCTAGGGAGAGAAGGGCAAAGGGATGGAGAGGGATGAGAAGATGGAGGACGGGTGAAATGGTCTATTTAAAGGCACGATTAGACGTGAATTAATTGGGGTAGATGAAGCAAACAGTGTGAAAACTTTGGGTGCAGTGTAGAAGAGTCGATGCATGGTCAAAGCGGTGTAGAACAGGCGTAGGCGTAAGCCTAGGACAGCTAGTGATTCGACGTTGCATGCGTGTATTAAAGAGGTGAAGAGAAGAAAGTCCAAAGTCTCACGCCAAATCCTGCCTCGCTGCATATGCATTCATGCGTATCTTCTGAAAACGAGGCGTGGAGGGTTCAGGGCTGCTGCAAATGCGACGCGACTCGTGTTTCTGAAACGAGGCGTGTAGGGCTGCTGCAAGTGCGACGTGACGTTTACTCTTTTCTTCTTCTGCCACGTTGTTTACTCTGAAAAAACACCCAGTCCATGCACCACTTCATTTTCAAACGTTTGATCGTAAGGAACAGTGCAGATCGAGTCCATGTATGCAAACTACGGCGGCAACGGCCTGCAGACGCTGAGACGAGCGCTTCTCTGTGCGGGAACGCGATCCTCTGACTTTAGATCACTGACAAATGGAGCCCATCACACATCGGACCCACGTGTCATGGGAGAAAGTCAGAGAACATAAGGTGGGCAAAGTAAGAGGATCGCTTTTCACCATCTGCACTACTCGGCCATGTCATTTCTAGACATTTTTTAGAGATATTTGGTTGCTTGTGCTAGGATAGCCCATAGGAAAACAAAACAATAGGTAGAACCCACCTCTTCGGAAGATTCAGGATGTTTGGTCCGATACAGGAGTTTCACCCTGTAAGCTCTCACGAGAGAGAAATGGATGCCGGTGAAGCGGGTCACACCCCGGAGAGCAATCTTTGACATCCAAAGCACACAACACGCCTATACTATCATGGTATGGAACCCCCTAGCTTGTGTTGGGATCCAGACGCTCCGTAGCCCCCCTCCCGGTGAAACCCTAGCCCCGCTGGAGAAATACCAGACTTATAAGGAAACACGCGGTAACTGCGTCGAAAGGGGGTAGCAATGTGGAACTATTTTCTTGCATGTGCTAGGATAGCCCATAGGAACACAAAACAGAAAGGTAGAACCCACCTCTTCGGAAGATTCAGGATGTTTGGTCCAATACAGGAGTTTCACCCTGTAAGCTCTCACGAGAGAGAAATGGATGCCGGTGAAGCGGGTCACACCCCGGAGAGCAATCTTTGACATCCAAAGCACACAACACACCTATACTATCATGGTATGGAACCCCCTAGCTTGTGTTGGGATCCAGACGCTCCGTAGCCCCCCTCCCGGTGAAACCCTAGCCCCGATGGAGAAATACCGGACTTATACGGAAACACGCGGTAACTGCGTCAAAAGTGGGTAGCAATGTGGAACTATTTGCTTTCTTGTGCTAGGGTAGCCCATAGGAACACAAAACAAAAAGGTAGAACCCACCTCTTCGGAAGATTCATGATGTTTGGTCCGATACAGGAGTTTCACCCTATAAGCTCTCACGAGAGAAAAATGGATGCCGGTGAAGCGGGTCACACCCCGGAGAGCAATCTTTGATATCCAAAGCACACAACACACCTATACTATCATGGTATAGAACCCCCTAGCTTGTGTTGGGATCCAGACGCTCCGTAGCCCCCCTCCCGGTGAAACCCTAGCCCCGCTGGAGAAATACCGGACTTATACGGAAACACGCGGTAACTGCGTCGAAAGTGGGTAGCAATGTGTAACTATTTGCTTGCTTGTGCTAGGATAGCCCATAGGAACACAAAACAAAAAGGTAGAACCCACCTCTTCGGAAGATTCAGGATGTTTGGTCCGATACAGGAGTTTCACCCTGTAAGCTCTCACGAGAGAGAAATGGATGCCGGTGAAGCGGGTCACACCCCGGAGAGTAATCTTTGACATCCAAAGCACACAACACACCTATACTATCATGGTATGGAACCCCCTAGCTTGTGTTGGGATCTAGACGCTCCGTAGCCCCCTCCCGGTGAAACCCTAGCCCCGCTGGAGAAATACCGGGCTTATACGGAAACACACGGTAACTACGTCGAAAGGGGTAGCAATGTGGAACTATTTGGTTGCTTGTGCTATGATAGCCCATAGGAACACAAAACAAAAAGGTAGAACCCACCTCTTCGAAAGATTCAGGATGTTTCCACCTCATATTGTTTGAAATCTCTACTCCTGTATTCGAGGAATCTCATTTTAGTGATGGCTTTCGTTCTAATGTTTATAAATCCTATTTATATTTTTTCTAGACTTGTATTAGACCTATATAATGCAATTCCGAAGCCTGAAAATTTATTGGATGAATATTCGTATTATTTATTTTCTTTTGAATAATAATGGTTTTAATCGTAAATCGTAAATAAAACAAGTTTAAAACTTCAAAATAAAAAAATAACTTTGGATCTTTCTTATTCACACCAAAATGAAGCTTTGGTGAGATTTTGACCTTATTTGAGTTCCAAAGGTTTGAAACTCATCTCATTATCTTGAACTCTCTACTAGACTGTTCAAGATATCACATTTTACACAAGTCTTTTTCGTTCCATTCTTTATAAGACATGTTTATATTTTTTTCTCGTTACTATATGACATAACACTACTATGTGCGTCGGCAATATATTTTTTCGATTTTTTTTAATTATATATGCTTATTTCAAGCTTGGTCAACCCTCAGTTTGACCACCCGAAAAGCTTCTAGAAGGAAACACAGAGATTCGACCTGGGCTGTTGGATCGACGCCTTCTAGAAGGAATCGTGCATCGGGCGGATGTGCTCGCAGCCACATCGATCCGCGAGACGCTCGTTCTGCGCTCTGATTGGTTGGTACGTTGGCCACATGGATCGATGGTTCTACATATGATTTCTTTACTGTTAAGTATTAAACCATGTTATTTAAATAAAAAAATATAATGAAACCTCAGATTTACTACAGCGATGATTTTTATCAGTTTTACATATGATTTTTCTATTAAACCATGTTATTTAAATAAAAATAAAAAATAGAAGAATTATTCAAAACATAATGAAACTTCAGATTTACACTATACATGTAGAATAGATGTCTAGGAAATTCATTTGGTTGATTTAGAAAATATGCCAAAAAATGTTGAAGCACAAATGGGGGTATTTACCCTATCTTCGGACCTCATTTGAAGCACATTTCTCACGAGAATTGAGCGATGGTTGCAAATGAGCATAAATAATTCAAAACAAATCAAAATGACATGAATCCAATGCACAATGTTGTTATATGTGATATAGTTGCTCCTCAAGTTTGTTTGGATAATTTTGCCAAGGTCGATTTTTTCATGAAATTATAAACGGGGGTATTTACCCTAGCTTCGGACCTCATTTGAAGCACATTTCTCACGAGAATTGAGCGATGGTTGCAAATGAGCATAAATAATTCAAAAAAATAAAAATGATATGAATCCAACGCACAATGTTGTTATATGTGATATACTTGCTCCTCAAATTTATTTGGTTAATTTTGGAAAGGTCGATTTTTTCATAAAATTTCAAACGGGGGTGTCTACACTAGCTTCAGACCTCATTTGGAGCACATTTCTCACGAGAATAGAGCGATGGTTTCAAATGAGCATAAATTATTAAAAAAATCAAAATGACATGAATCCAACACACAATGTTGTTATATGTGATATAGTTGCTCCTCAAATTTATTTGGATAATTTTGGCAAGGTCGAATCTTTCATGAAATTTGAAACGGGGGTGTGTACTCTAGCTTCAGACCTCATACAACATTATTCAAACATTCTTTTCGCTTTTAATCTACATTCTGCCTCGTGATTTTGTTCAGAAATACTCAAAATTAATTAAAAAACGCGAACTCGTTGAAATAGACTCAAATTCAAAGATTCGACGATAGTTTTACAGAAAATTAGACGGCATAATTTAACTAAAAACATTGAAAAAACTTAAAAAAAAACTACGGTTGGCCGAGGCTCGCCGCGATCACCCCGCCTGGTCGTCGCCCTCCTCCTAGACGTCGTCCTCTACTCCTCTTCCTCGTCGTCCTCATCGCTGTCATCGTAGGCCAGCATGTTGGAGGGCCCCGCCTCGTGGTCGTTCTTGGCTAAGGGCGATGGGTTCGCCAGCGTAGCGATCGCATGCCGCTCCGCTCTGCCTCGGATCCGCAGTCGGTGCAGCTGCGCCTGCTCGGAGGGATGGCGACTGTCCCGCCTCTCGCTCTGCAGGGCAGCCTTGCGCCGGTCGCTCTCGTATAGCGCGACGAACGCCTGCTGCTCACCCGACGCCGCGGTTGCGGCGAGCTGCCGGTAGACCTGACGCTCCGCCTGCTCCCTCTGGTGGGTCTCCAGGGATGCCCGAACAGCGGCAGCCTCGGCCGCTGCCGCCGCCTCCTTGAGCCAGGAACGGACCGTGTGAAACGCCTCCTCGTTCCGCCATGTTTCGAACGAGTAAACGGTGGCGTGCTGCTCGGGCCAGATAGGCTGCCTCCTCCTGAGCCTCCTCCAGCGCTGCGCCTCCTGCGGCGGCTCCTGCTCGGGCGCCGCCTCCTCGTGCGGCGGCTCCTGCTCGGGCGCCGCCTCCTCCTGCGGCGGCTCCTGCTCGGGCGCCGCCTCCTCCTGCGGCAGCTGCTGCTCGGGCGCTGCCTCCTCCGGCGCCGGCTGCTCGTTCTCGTCGCCGCCATTGTGGCCCCGCGTCGCGGCCGTTGGTCGGCAGTACAACGTCGAGTTGTGCCATGCACGGAGTCGGCGAGGCATCGTCTCGGGGTGTCTGGTGAAGTGCGGTGAGGGCGATGAGAGTTTGTGCGGTGAGGGCGAGAAGATGAACGGCGAGAATGGGAAGAGCGGCGAGCGGTGAGGGGCCTTTTGTAGCCCTGGCGGGTCATTTACTGTGACGCGCGTGCCGTTACTCCGGCAGACTTTGAACGACCCGGGGGCCCACGGTTTTTCCACGCGTCGCTGACAGCTCTGGCCAGCGTGGGGTGCCCCGCCTTTTCGCCCCCCAAACCGAACCCAGCGGTGGTGGTGGTGGTGGTGCCGCAGGTGCTCGTGGCGCAGCAGGGGATGGTGCGGCGGTGCCGGCGGCGAGAGCGGCAGCGCACGACGGCGGGTCAACTAAATTGGGCGGCAGCGCACGACGGTGGTGGCGGGAAACTCGGGTGTGGACTATTCAGCGTAGTCAACTAACTGCGCGGTCCAACCTGTAAGCTCCGGATGGTTTCAACGAACTTGGCAGTCCCACCCGGACCCACTTCGCGAAACGGAGTCTGACTCCTCGATCCCACTTCGCGAAACGGAGTCGACTCCAAACTTACCGTTCCAGCCTCTCCATAGTAGTTGCGTGTTAGACTGTATAGACCTGTACCTGTACATGTACGTGTATTGTATCCTCATATATATATACGAGATAGGCCACCCTTTGAGGTTGAGCCAGTTCCCCCAAACGTATTGCATCACATGGTATCAGATTAGGTTAGCAGCCGCCGCCCCCGCCTAGGTCTTCCTCGTCGGCCGCCGCAGCTGCACCGATCCTCTCGCTTCCGCCGCCTCCTCCGTCGTGCTTTCCTCATGACGATCGCCGCCCCTGGCTCCTCTTCGGCTGGACATATCCCAGCCTCGCTCGCGGCCCTTCTCTCGCTCCCGGTTGATCGCGCCGCCATGCCGGCCAATCTGATCGGCACATACAGCGTGGGGTCGCTGTTCTCCCATCCGCCGGCGGTCTCGCCGTCGGCCTCGTCCGGGCTGCAGCTCACGCTGCCCAGCGCGGCACTCCCGGCTGCCACGGCACTGTCCGTGCCGTCCGCCCCGGCATCCGTTGCCATCGCGTCGGCGCCTCCTGCAGCAAGCGTCATCGCGCCGGTGGCTGCTGCCGCGCCGCACTACGCGCCTCCCGCGGTCTTCACGCAAGCACCGTTGCCGGCGCCGTTCTACTTCGGCAATCTCATCACCATCAAGCTGTCGCCGGATAACTATATTTTCTGGCGTGCGCAGGTTCTTCCGCTCCTTGGGAGTCATTATCTGCTCGGCTACATCGACGGCACTCTTCCTTGCCCTCCCGCGCTTGTGGACAGCGTGAACGGTCCGGTTTACAACCCGGAGCACCGTGTTTGGACGGGGCAGGATCAGGCCAATCTCTCCTCCATTAGGGGGTCGCTCACTCAGGAGATTGCTGGGATGATCGTCTTCGCCAAAACCTCGTATGAGGCTTGGACCATCCTCGAGCGTTCGTTTGCGTCGCAGTCACAAGCGCGCTCGAGCACTCTCCGTCGTCAGCTCAACGAGTGTGAGAAGCTCGATTTGTCGGCCACGGCATACTACAACAAGGTCAAGTCCATCGCCGACACGCTGGCCTCTATTGGCCAGCCTCTCACCGACGCCGAATTCACCTCCTACATCCTCAACGGCCTCGACGAGGAGTATGATGGCTTGGTGGAGGTCGTCAACGAGCGTCAGGTCCCGATGCAAGCACATGAGCTCTACTCGCGCCTGCTTCAAACTGAGCAGCGTGTGGAGTCACGTCGCCTTCCGCGCGGCCATGCCGATTCCTCGGCGAATGCTGCGTACAAGGGTGGTCGTGCGCCCTCTGGTGGTGTGCTTCCTAGTTCGGGCAAAGGGCAACCTGCCCCATCGAAGCAGCAACCGTCGCAGCCGTCGCCCGCTTCCTCGCCTTCCTCCGGGGCCGGCCGCCCTCCTCGCGTCTGTCAGTTATGCGGTCGCGACGGGCACTTGGCCTCCAAGTGCCATCGCCGCTTCCAGAGGAGCTTCCTCGGCATTGGCAATGATGGCAAGGACGTGAAGAACAACGAGCGCCAGGCTGCTATGGCGGATCGCTCGGCGGCGCAGGTTCAGCAGGGACATACTCAGTCCTACTCCGTCGACCCCCATTGGTACATGGACACGGGGGCTACGGATCACTTGACGAGTGAGTTGGGCAAGCTCCACACTCGTGATGCCTATCATGGTTCTGACAAGGTCCACACCGCCAATGGAGCAGGTATGCACATCTCTCATATTGGTCAATCATCTCTTCGTACTAGGCATCCTACTAGGAATATTCAGCTTCGCAATGTTCTTAGAGTTCCATCTGTGACACGTAACCTGCTTTCAGTTCCTAAACTCACATATGATAATAATGTGTTTTGCGAATTTCACCCATTTGATCTTTTTGTTAAGGATCGGGTTTCGAGGGACGTGCTTCTTAGCGGGCGCCTTTGTCATGGTCTTTACCGCTTGGAGTCTCCTGGAGTTTCTCGGGTTTTCAGTGGAGTTCGCGTCTCGTCGTCACAGTGGCATGCTCGTCTGGGTCATCCAGCCACTCCCATTGTTCGCCATGTTTTGCGTCGTCATGAGCTTCCTAGCTTGCCTACCAATAAAGATGTAGTTGTGTGTGATGCTTGTCAGCAGGGGAAGAGTCATCAACTTCCTTTTTCAGAGTCTAGTCGTCAGGTGAAACATCCTCTAGAACTTATTTTTTCAGATGTATGGGGTCCTGCTCAGACTTCTGTCAGTGGTCATAATTATTATGTCAGTTTCGTTGATGCTTATAGTCGCTTTACTTGGCTTTATCTTATTAAGCGTAAATCTGATGTGTTCGATATTGTGTTGTTCAGTTCCAAAAACATGTTGAACGCCTTCTCAAGCATAAAATTGTGTATATTCAGTCTGATTGGGGTGGTGAGTATCGCAACCTCAATTCCTTTTTTCAGTCGCTTGGGATTGCACATCGTTTAGCATGTCCACATACACATCAGCAGAATGGTTCTGTAGAACGTAAGCATCGTCACATTGTCGAAACTGGTCTCACTCTTTTGGCTCATGCATCTGTACCTTTCAGATTTTGGAGTGATGCATTCACCACAGCTTGTTTTCTCATCAATCGTACACCCACCCGTGTTCTAGACATGAAGACTCCTCTTGAACTCCTTCTTAATGAACAACCTGATTACACCTTTTTTAAGGTGTTTGGGTGTGCTTGCTGGCCGCACTTACGCCCCTACAACAAACGGAAGTTGGAGTTTAGATCAAAGAAGTGTGTCTTTCTGGGTTATAGCTCTCTTCATAAAGGTTATAAATGCCTCCATGTTCCGTCTAATCGTGTCTATATATCTCGGGATGTCGTTTTTGATGAGCATGTTTTTCCTTTTGCCACACTTCCTGTTTCCAACACTGAGTCTCCACCCGTGCATTCATCCTCTCTTACTCCTGACCAATTTGAAGATGTTGCATATTCTCCTCTATTGTTGCCTAATCATGGTGCAGGAACTGGACGTGGTGCCCGTCTTGAGCTGCTTGAATCAGCTTCATCTTTGCCATCGCCGTCCGAGCACGTCGATCGCACTGCTCCCGTGCATGGCCTCGACCTTCGCACCCATGCAGCACCGTCCTCTCCACCGTCCCATTACGTGCGGCCCATCACACCGTGCTCGCCGGTGCGCTCCCCTGCCTCACCGTCGCAGCCTGCGTCGCCAGCTTCTCCCTCGCTGTCGCCCGCGCGGCGGGAAGGATTGCCGTCGCCCATGCGGCAAGAGGCCGTTGTCTCGCCCTCCCGCGGGACTCCCGGTTTCGCCTCGCCCGCGCGGCAGGATGGCTCGCCGTCGCCCAGCCTCTGGCCGGCTGGGCCGTCTCCGACGCTCAGCTCATCGACAGTTGCGCCTACTACGACAACCAGCCCCTCGCCGGCTGCTCAGCCTGCTCCTGTGGCTCGACGTCCGCACACTCGCAGCCGCAGCGGCATCTTTCGTCCTCTACACCGCACAGATGGTACTGTTGCATGGTATGCTGCTTGCATGACAGCTGCCCTGGCGGATCCATCTTCTGAGCCGCACACTTATCAGGCTGCTCTGCGTATCCCACATTGGAGAGAGGCCATGGAACAAGAGTATCATGCTCTTATTCGCAATAAGACGTGGACTCTTGTTCCTCCACCGCCTCGGGTCAACATCATTGATTCTAAATGGTTTTTCAAAGTGAAGAAGCATTCTGATGGGTCTATTGAGCGTTACAAAGCGCGCCTTGTTGCCAGAGGTTTTCGGCAGCGCTATGGTCTTGATTATGAAGATACTTTCAGTCCAGTGGTCAAGCCTACAACTATCAGACTTCTTCTATCTCTTGCAGTTACTCGAGGTTGGTCTCTTCGACAGCTTGATGTGCAGAATGCTTTCCTTCATGGCTTATTGGAGGAGGAGGTTTATATGCGTCAGCCTCCTGGTTTTGCTGATCCTGATCGTCCTGGTTACATATGTCGTCTTACCAAAGCACTTTATGGTCTGAAGCAAGCTCCTCGTGCCTGGCATGCTCGTCTTGCAACAGCTCTTCGTGCTCATGGTTTTGCACCATCCACTGCTGATTCGTCACTATTTCTTCTACAGAAGCCTGAGGTCACTATGTATTTTCTGGTCTATGTAGATGACATTATTCTTGTCAGTTCTTCTCCGACTGCCACTGATGCTCTTGTCGCTGCCCTTCGTACTGATTTTGCTGCCAAAGATCTTGGGGATCTTCACTATTTTCTTGGTGTGGAGGTTTCTTCTCGTTCTGATGGTCTTGTTCTGACACAGAAGAAGTATTCTTTGGACTTATTGCAGCGGGCAGGGATGCTTAAGTGCAAACCGGCTGCCACGCCTATGTCTACTACTGACAAGATCACTGCAGCCGATGGAGAGCTACTGTCCTCTGAGGATGCTACAGAGTACAGGAGTATTGTTGGTGGCCTCCAGTATTTGACGATCACGAGACCAGATATTTCATATGCTGTCAACAGAGTTTGTCAGTATCTCCACACACCCCGCGACACTCATTGGTCTGCTGTTAAGCGCATCTTGCGCTATGTACGACTCACAGTGTCCTATGGGCTTCACATTCGGCCAAACCCCTCTGGGGTTGTCTCGGCATATTCTGATGCGGACTGGGCTGGCAGTCCGGATGACCGGCGATCAACGGGGGGCTATGCTGTGTTCTTTGGCTCCAACTTGATCGCCTGGAGTGCTCGGAAACAGGCTACTGTATCACGTAGCAGTACTGAGGCTGAATACAAGGCTGTGGCCAATGCCACTGCAGAGCTCATTTGGGTACAGTCTTTACTTCAGGAATTGGGAATTTCTCAACCACAGTCTCCTATCCTTTGGTGTGATAACATCGGTGCTACATACCTCTCGGCAAATCCGGTATTCCATGCCCGAACAAAACACATCGAGGTTGATTATCATTTTGTAAGGGAACGTGTCTCACAGAAGCTACTACAGATCAAGTTTATCTCTTCCAAAGATCAACTTGCAGACATCTTCACCAAGCCATTGTCTCTACCACAGTTTGAGGCGTGCAGACGCAATCTTACCCTTCTCGATTCTTTAGGAAGTGGCTAAGATTGAGGGAGGGTGTTAGACTGTATAGACCTGTACCTGTACATGTACGTGTATTGTATCCTCATATATATATATGAGATAGGCCACCCTTTGAGGTTGAGCCAGTTCCCCCAAACGTATTGCATCACATTGCGCATAGACTAGTGACAAAACTGAGGTCGATTCAGCTCTAGGGGTAAAACTGAGTACAAGTGGTCCGCTGTGGTCAATTCGATAAATGGCCCTTCTTTATTATGCCCACGGTTTTCAAGTCGGTCGAGCTGGCCTAACCCGTCGCCTCATTTTTCCTCATCCTGCTTTTCAGTTCAACACACACGGTGGGGAGCGGTTCGAACTGGGCACAGCAGCGACGGTGGGGTGAGCGGCCGGCGGCGAGCAGGTGAGCGGTTGGCGGCTATGCTGCGTATGTGCTCTACGCTTCGGATCTCCTCAGCTCGTCATGGTGGGCCACCGGAATCGACGGCGCCTTGATTAGCCCGCTGAATCGGCGGCATGACGGCATGGTGAGCGGCGTGTTGCAGGCAGGTGGTTCCTCGGGGCGGCGCTGCAGGCAGCATCAACATCTTTTCTCATACATCGCTGAGGCTGCTGGAAAAGGGCTGAATCGGCATCTTGGTCGAATGGTTTAGACGGCCCTGCGAGCGGCCTTGACATCCAGATGAGCGGGGGATTCACGTATGTTGGAATGAGGCTGGGGAATTCGAACTAAGGTACCCTGCCCACCCGTTCCCTTTCTAGTGAATTTCTTGAGTGTTCTGAACGCGCAAAGCTGATGCTAATTCCATATAATTGTTAGCCTTACGCCTTTACCCTGACATATTTCTGGTCAGTAGTTTGTAATTCGACGGCTTAAGGCCAGCAAGCTCCGTCCACTCTGCTCGAGCGTCGCATCTACCGCCCGTTGTCGTCTCCCCGGCATCGCCGTCTCCTCCCCAACGTTCTTCACTACGCAAAGCCGCGGTCCGTATTCCTGCCATCAAGGTGCCACCATCAGGGTCTAGCCGTCCTAGCCTCGAAGGCTGCTCAACACCAGCCTCCTGTGACCAGGTCCTGTCGCCGCTGTCGTCAGATTGTGTCTGAAGCTCCTCCCGTCAGCTCATCTGCAAAATAGAGAGTTCCCTGGTTTATTAATCAAGGGCGACAAACGGTTTGGAATCTGGGTGCGGAGGCGGCTAGAGAAGTTGAGGTGCGGCCTCCGTGGTTCGGCGATATGTGGCTGTGCGCTCTCGGCGTTCTCAGCATTTGTAGTCGCCTCATGTAGGAGCGTGTTGCAGGCGAGTGCTCCTATAGTAATTAATAAACCAATAAGGTTCTCTAGGCAATTTTAATCAGAACCACATGTAAACGATAGCAGCCTATTAAACCATATGCAAATGCAGTTTCTAAATAAAGTACCCCATATGTAATAGTCGTAATTTCCCATAATTATTTATGATGGATTGGAAGCTTACCCATATCCCATATCTGTCCCTTATGAGTTCTTTTTTTGCGCAAATGCTCTAGATCCATTGCTTGCTGAAATTTCTAATTATGGACATACCAGCTGCTATTAGTAGTCATGTGAAGATCTGCATTATGACATATCCCTAATAATGATTAATCCGTGTTGCTTAAATTATACAACTATCCGTGCAGGAGCTAGTTTGATTTTTCAGCTACTCTTATGTTATGATTCATGGTATGAACAACCCTTGCTTGAAAGGGCTGTCTTGCTTGAAAGGGGGTTTCTTTTGTATAAGAAAGACAACACAATCGGTCGCCAGCCGAGCGGCGGGTTGGCTCTGTGCCGACTATGTCCTGTGCAGCGCCATTGTCTGCAAGACGAATTGGCAGAAATGGCAGCTGTGGTGAGTAGCATGCTGTGGCTGTGGGCATCCTGGTCGGGTGGCTGCAGGCATCATCGGCATATAGAACTTCAGAAGTAACTGAGATAGACCTTGGCAAAGCTCTCCCGTGGATGGCTTCGTGGAGGGTGGCATCGGGTGGGTTTCTCGACCATCAGCAATCGACGTGTAGGTATGCCAGTTGTCCTCGACATCTGATTATGGCGTAGATTCTTCTTCTACTGGTGTGTTTGAGTACCCTTTTGTTTTCCATTATTTTTTATGAGTAAGTTTCAATCTCTGAACTGGATAGAAGTTAGTTTTTAGTCCGTTCTCAAGTCCATGATCATGGCAAACTAATTGACTAACTTGTGCTAGTTTTACAATTGCCTGGATAGAATGGTAATAATGTTCAGAAAATCATATTAGAATTTTTATTATTGTGGTGATGATCAAGATATGTATTCTTTGTCAAGAGTTAGCAACAGCCTACATGTACGCATATTTGTTTCTTGTGAAACGTACAGATGCCTAATTCATGGTTTTGGTTACCGGTCGGGAAATCCGGTAACCGCCCGGTAACCGGAGATCCCAACCACCCCCGGAGAATGGTCATCCCGGTAAAAAAATCCCAATTTTTTTGAAAATTTAAAATTTTAACAAAAACTGTCGGTAAATGATTAAATTGGGAATCAATTTGTTTGAATTTTCAAATTTTGGTTCTCAAATTCGTCCGGTAACCGGTCGGGATTTTGCGGTAACCGCGGTAACCGGAAATCCCGACCCCCCTCGGGAACCAAAACCTTGGCCTAATTACTTGTTATGCTTATACATCTCTTGGCAGATGGAAGTAGTTTTGTAGATGAAGGATCAGCCTGGCATCTAATTCATAATGCTAATACTAGCTCCTTAACTGTTGTTGTGAATGATCTGATGGTGTAGGTATATTCCAAAGTTTTAAATAGCGGGCTATCCTATTTACAGAAAGTTTTTCCAGCAGCTAAGAAAGCTATAGCATTGCTATGAACATTTAGCGTTTTTGCTAAATTATTTAAAAAATCAAAAATCGGTCAGCATTTATTCATGAATATATAAATAATTCACAAATGCACAACATATTAAATTAATCATAGAAGAGATACAAGACAATAACTAAGAATTCAACAAATAGTTGTCCACATATTACATAACTATTGCCAATGCAGTAACCAGCACCACCAGATAGTAGATACACTAGTCTACTAACATCAAAGCTGGCCTCCGAGCCAAACATCTACTAACTCGGTACAACAACCAGTACCACCAGCATGTTGAGATGAGACATTAGAGACTTGCCTGATATTGTGGCCGGGAGAAGCTTGATGAGAGCGAGACGGGGCAGAAACAGCATGAGGAAGATCCCGGCGAGCGCAGCCCCTAGGTGCAAAATATCCGGCGAGTGAAGCCCTAGCTGCAGAAGATCCGGCGAGCACGGGCCCAGCCGCACCTTGGGTCGCCGCCGAACGCGGCCTGGGTCAGCAGCGGCCTAACACGGCCTGGGTCAGCTAAGCGTCTCAGATCGGGAGGAAGAGCGCCGGAGCAGGAGCTAGTGCGGCTTGGTCATATGCGCCGCCATGAACGACTCCGTTCCTTTGGAGAGAAGAAGGGGATAATGATTTTTTTTGCTTCGATCTGCCTCTGTCTAGGTTTGCTCCGTTTGGTGTTTGGTGAATAAGATTGGGCCGTGTCGTCCGCGCAAAGGAATTTGGTCCAATTTCATTTTTTTGGGCCAGAGCAGGAAGCTTAGCGCTAAATGACCCTTGATTTTAGCGCTAACCACCGATTTAGCGTAGCTATTAGCGCTTTTCTCATTTAGCTAAAAAAGACATAGCATTAGCATAAGGTCTCCCAGAACGCTATAGCGCCGCTATAGCGACGCTATAGCCCGCTATTTAAAACTTTGGTATATTAAGTAATAATACCTCATGTTTATGCTCTTGGTTAGCTCATTTGGTCAACATGGAAGAACGAAAGTTCAGTTAGGTAGCTAATCAAGTTATGGTTTCTCTGATGTTATTGTCTAAAAGTTAGCTGTAGGTTAATATTTGAAGTAGAAAGAAGAGTACATGGAAACAGGGACAGGCAAGGGAGTACTTAGTTAAGAATTTGTGACACTTCCATCAAGTGTGTTTTTTTTCCACTACCGGAATCCAGTCCAACGCCGACGGCCTCAGGCCCTTGGGGAAGATCAGATTCCCCTCGGCGTATACCTACGCCGACGGCCGCCCTCGGCGTAGCCCCCTCGGCGTACACCCCTGTCGGCATATGGGATTTGGCCGTCGGCGTATAGATTCCCGTCGGCGTATAGATTCCCGTCGGCGTATACTTTAGTGGGACCCACCGTTGTCAGAACGGAATCCGTTCCACGGATTACAGACGCCGACGACCCCCCTCGGCGTATTGGATGGCCACGTGGAGGTCCCCGCGGGCCTGGCCCAAGGGCTACGCCGACGGCATCCCCTCGGCGTAGGGGTACATATGCCGACGGCCCCCCCTCGGCGTAGGGGTACAATATTTCAATTTTTTTCAATTTTTTTTTGAATTTTTTCTGAGTTTATTTTATTTCACTTATTTAACCACTTAGTCACACTATAGTCACATTTATATTAATCTTTAATCATTTTCATTTTTAATCTAAATTACTCGTTTCTACTGACACTTCCCGATCGGTCACCCATCATGAGATTGCTCCAGCCCCAGCACGCTTAACTTCGTAGTTCCTTCCTTGTGAGATACTTACAAACAATGGATGTGTTGTTGTCAATATTATCCAATCTATCCTGTTAATCTTAACTCTTGAACCATCAATGTCACACTATTTTATTTTGTGAATTCAAATAATTATTTAAGTAAAAAATAAAAACTAGTAATAAATTTGAATTCAAATTATCTTTAAATTAAATAATAATTAACATTTTTGCCTTTTCTATTTAATATTGAAAAATTCATATCTATAAATCCGTAAATCGAAATTTGACAAATAATATGTCTATATCGATTAGAAAAATGAGAGAAATTCAAATATGACATCCATATAATATTTTCCATCATATATAATACCTTTTTTTTTCTGTTCATTGAAGAAAAAAACCATTTTCCATTTCCCGAGTGTAAAAAATGGGTCTTTTTGTGAAGGACCTACCGCAAATATGTTGCAAAACTTGAGAGATATAATTTTTGAACATACTAGACCATGTTATTTGCACAAATAACCAATTTTTTTCATATGAAATCGTTTCCATCCACCTCTTTTGAAAAACAGAAGTTTCTGCCGATTCCGCTGGAAACTGGTCAAATTTGAACTACATGTACCTCATAGTTTGCTCATGATTTTTGGAAAAAAATCATTTTTAGGTACACAAGTACCTATTTCATCATAGATATACCAAGATTTTCTCAATATTCAACCCCTAGCTACGAACGGTCATGCCCGCCGCGTTGACTTTTTTCTCAAACGGGGTTAGAAAATTCCAAAAAATTCAAAAAAAACCAAAATGATGCGAGACCTTCGCGTGGGGTCATTATATAGGTACTAGTATAAACCAAAAATAATAAACTTGGAATACGACAGTTGTGTTGAAAATGTGTTCACAAAAATAAGCTATCTCCTACGAACATTCCTGGGTTTCGGGCCAAATGACGAGTGTTATGGTTATATCCATGGCGTAGTTTGTTCAAATGTTCCCATATTACACACAAACATGCATCTTGGAAGCACGGACAATGTTGACAGAGGAAGTTTTCCTTTTCATCGAAGCAAAAAACCATTTTCCATTCCCCGAGTGTAAAAAATGGGTTTTTTTGTGAAGGACCTACGATAAATATGTTGCAAAACTTGACATCTATAATTTTTGAAAATACTAGACCATGTTATATGCACAAATAACCAATTTGTTTGATATGAAAAGGTTTCCATCCACCTCTTTTGAAGAACCGATTCCGCTGGAAACTGGTCAAATTTGAACTACAGGTACCTCATAGTTTGCTTATGATTTTTGGCAAAAATCATTTTTAGGTACACAAGTACCTATTTCAACATAGATACAACAAGAGTTTCTCAATATTAAACCCCTAGCTATGAATGGTCATGCCCCCCTCCGATGAAATCCTAGACCCGCTTGAGAAATACCCGACTTATACGAATACACGCGGTAACGACGTCGAATGGGGGTAGCAATGTGGAACTAGTTGCTTGTATGTGTTTGGGTAGGCCATATCAACACAAAACACAAAGGTAGAACCCAACTCTTCAGAAGATTCCCGACGTTTCGTCCGATACGGGATTTTCACCCTATAAGCGCATGTAAACTCACGAGAGAGAAATGGACGCCGGTGAAGCGGGTCACACCCCGGAGTGCAATCTTTCCCATCCAAATACCACAACACACCTATACAACATGGTATGGAACCCTCTAGCTTGTGTGGGGACCCGGACGCTCCGGAGCCCCCCATCCGGTGAAACCCTAAACCCGCTGAAGGAATACCGAACTTATACGCATACACGCGGTAACAACGTCGTATGTGGGTAGCAATGTGGAACCAGTGTTATTTCACCGTGTTGTATAGGGTCGGCTCCGGAAGATTTCACCGTGTTATTTCATGGGCGCGTGTGGCGGTATATTAGAAAGACTAGGATAATGCATTGGTTTAAACAAAATATTATAAGAAAAAAAGTCTAATATTAGAAAAAAATTATACCAAACGGGCGTAGGGAAAGGTTTTTTTTAAACACACACGCACATGGCCTGCGCATCGCGATCGAGCAAAGGAAAAAAAAAACCCTAAGCCGACGGCACCCCCTCGGCGTAGATTTAGTTTTTCTTTTTAAACGCACACGCGCGCACACGGTACGATCAATCGCGGGGAAAAAAAAGATCCTTCACCAACGCCGACGGCACCCCCTCGGCGTAGGGTTAGTTTTTTTTTAAACTCGCACGCACGCACACGGTACGATCGAACGGAGAGAAAAAAACTCACGAGACCTACGCCGACGGCACCCCCTCGGGTAGCCTTTCACGTAACGGGCCTCGTCCGGATGGTGTAACGGGCATCACCTACGCCGAGGGCCACCGTCGGGTAGCTTCTATACGCCGAGGGGCGAAGTGACGCCGACGGGCACGTCGCCGCCGATCCTGTCGACCACTCTACGCCGAGGGGGCCGACCTTTGGCCGTCGGCGTAGTGGGGGGCCGTCGGCGTATTTGCTGTTTCCCGTAGTGTTCATGTCTGGTAGGTAGAAGTAATTTTAGCGATTCGAACTTAAGAATTTTTTTCCGTGACCTTTGAACTAGCTAAATAAGTAGCATACTCTATGATTGTTCAGATGGAAAAGTAAACCTGAAAGTGAAATTTATGTTAAATGCATACTAAGTTTATTGCAGGTGAGGGATCACAATGTTTCAGTCGCTGGAGTGATTGGTGAACAGCTCAAGATAATGGGAAATTGCTGTCCACTTGCAAATTGAGCCCCATGAGGACAAGTTCAGAAATGTATCACGTGCTATGCATATGCAGTAATTAGTTGTACTCCCTCCGAACCTAAAAAAGTGTCCTGAGAGGGAGTATCTCAAATGAGTTCTTCGATTGCAGCAGTACTCCTTTCTCGACTGTACCCTTTGCATGATGAATTGATTTGGGCTGATATTTTGTTGCTGCCGTCATAAATTATGTCGCTGATTCTTTCGTCATGTTTGGTGTACTTGGATGGTTTTGAAATACATGTATGCAATATTATATTATTTCTTTTGTAGGAATTTCACGTCCAAAATGGTTTGTCATAAGAGATAGATGAAAAAAGTAGTAAATTTAATCAACAATATTAAAATCAAGAAGCAAGTTGAATCCCGAGAAGAAGAAAAATGAAAAGGATGTAAGATTTCGGAAATCGAGTCAATGAAATGCTGAATTTTTCAATGAACATAACAAAGCTTGAAGCAACATAAGAAAAGAAATGGCCATAAGAATATTTTGCTCAATTATGCGATGGCACAAAAACGAAGATACAGTGACATGAGGATTGACCGCAAGAATACAGCATGGGCTCATAAAAATCACGACGATTATAATGTACAAGTGTGTACTTTTTAATGGCGTAATATATCAGATTTTTTTTTCCAGAGAATATCGGAACTTGTTTTGCTGCTTCTTAGCCGGCCATTCCACTTTAGGTGGCATGCAATCTTTCTAATAAGGCGTGACTCTACATTAATTTTTTTTGTTAACCAAAGTTAGGCTGCATGCAAAGTTAAAAATAGAAAGTTAGGCTGCATGCAAGCTATGGCACTCGGTAACCGCGCATGCAACCATATATTATGGCGATAAACTGGGCTGATTTTCTTACGTCGTCGACGTGAAGTTTTTTTTACGTCACATGCAGTGGGTTGAGTGCATATTGGCTGTGTTGTCCTGGACCGCTGCGCACGTGGTACGGACCGAGTTCAGAATAATATTTTGCTCCCTCGGAGTATATATATGTATATATATATATATATATTTACCTATATATACCTATATATAGGACTCCTTTTATATACTCCTGGGTGTACGTACTCTCATACTCAATATACCACACATGCACGGGTATTATACCTCTTTATTATTTTTCATATACCTCATTAATTATTTTAAGATACATCAATACAATTTGTGTAGAAAAAATATCTCCGGAGTTCTCGATTTTTTTAATATACCATTTGTATGTACATAAAAGCAGTATATGTACCAATAATATAAAATATGTAGAACCAAATAATTTTTTTCACAAAAATCACTTTGGGGTATCTAGTATTAAATAATAGATTATATTGAAAATTAGAAAGAGGTATAAACGATTCACTTAGAGCAACCACAATGGTTGGGCGTTAATGTGAACGCTTATGGAGCCAGTTACGCTGGCCGGAAGCGCCGGCAGCCAAGGTAGCTTTTTTTGCACAGATGTATCTGGCATCGGACTCTTATCAAAGCGTCGATGCAATAAAAACGGCCGGGATTTGTGTAAAACCGCCGGGAATCTATCCCTGGCGCCTGCACCTAAGCGCCCCGTTGTGGCTGCTCTTAGGTGATATATTTGCATGTGAGAGTATGTACGCCCAGGAGTACTCAACCATTTTCCTATATATATATATATATATATATATATATATATATATATATATATATATACACACTGAAACTAAAAGGGGTAATACGAAGGGTGAAGGAGCAGTACCAAGGTTGTGCCGAGGAGGTAACCCTCGGCAGTGCTATGATTAGGTGTGTGCTTGCTACAGGTCAATCTGCACCGATGGCAACCCCCTCGGCTTTGTTATGTGCCGTTAACCTGCTGTATGCAGAGCTACGCCGATGGCTACCACTCGATGTTGCACTGCGCCTTGAACTTATTTCCGATTATCGGCGCACAACGTGATGATATGCCTACGTCCAGCCTTTTCCGAAGGTGGCCCTCAGCACTGCTCTATCTATGCCCAAGGTTATTCTACACCGACGGTCCCCGTCGGTGTTAGTCATCTATGCCGATTTTTGCGCTACATCGACGGACTTTTTCCAACAGTGGGCATGGTGCGAGATATGCCGAGGGCCCCGACATTTCCCCGTCATCGTTGAAATCCTACTCGGCGTCGTTGTTTGTTCCCATAGTGCATAACCAAGAAGTGATATGTTTATTATTCATTTGTAACTAATATTTCTTTGGTCCCGAAAGATAATTCCTAGCTGGATCGACACGTCTCAGCTTGCTTCCCTTTGAGGCATCCCAGATGGGGAGGATGGGCAGAGAGGCTGCACTTAACGTTGATGCACTGGTCACCGGTGTTCAGGCCACGATGCTTCCAAGAATAGAGGGACATTTTTTTGTGAAGAGTTACCGCCATATCTGACAGTTGAAGATATGGCAAACGTAGAGACCAGTTATTCCACACTTACCTGGATCTCCCCTACCTATTGTGTACCATGATTCCGCATCCGATGTCACGGTTATCTTTTACAAAAATGACCCTACACTTCGGCAAAAATGTGGATCGATCCCCCTATATATATAGCACCTAATAGCACCAGATCAACACTAAACCTAATCATTCCCCCTCCCATCCGACCTCCCTCCCCCACCTTGAATCGAACTCTAACCAGGTCACCTGCATCTCCAACCTCCGGCTCCAAAGGAGAAGAACACCTGGAGATGGAGGCTGCAACAGCGCTTTGGACGTCGGCCATGAAGGACACCATTGAGGCTCCAAGATGTCGGGCCGAGGCGCCAAGATTCTCCGGTGAGGAGGTGGATGCGACTACGGCTCGTTGGATGGCGGCTGCGGCACCACCTCACATTCGACCATGGCGTCTCTCTGGATCTCGGGGTTCGGAAAAATTAACTATTTGAAATGAAAGGTGTGTATAGGTAGGGGAGATCCATGTAAGTGTGGTGTTACATTTCGGAAAAAACGTACAACCAAGTACTCAAGTAAGTACAAGTATTATCGACAGATGCACGTTGATGTGAAATGTTCAAGGGGCAAGACGCGCGAGGGGCACAGAGCGGCGAACCGTACAACGACGTACTAATGCACACGTCTCAGCCTGAGGAAACTGTCCAGACCATTATTACCTCGAGTATCCAGATCTGCCTCCCATCCAATCACTTGTGAGCTTTGCTCAATCCTGATGCGATCCCCAAGATAACATGACCGAGAGAAATTGACGCTAGGTAGTAGGAGTGTGGCAATCAGAGCTCTAGTTTTTTGTTTTCTACTCCGGAGACTTCAGAAAGTTCACTGGTTTGGTATCCTGATACCTCACATTCTCACACTGGTTCTGAGAACTAATTTTTTGTCATGTAGTTTATAAAAGGAAAATTTGTAACCACCAAATGCGTGCTCAGCCTAACTAAATGAAGCCCTAAGTAGATTTCAGGGTCCTAGGATGTGTCATGAGATGGACGTGTATATAGTCCATCCTACAAGCGTCAGATGCATGTTGTGACCTCTGTATTTTAACTGTCCTTGTTTTGAAGATTAATTTCGTCTCCCACGGTGGTGTTTGGCGCACCTACTCGCAGGTCCGTGGCTCTCCAAACACGTTAATTTCTATTTTAACATGGGCCTAATTTGCATTTTGTAGTAAAACATATAAATAACTGCATAGTTGTTGAGTGTAGCATGGTTATCCATTAAAATGACTTCACACTTTTTTGAATCCATAAAATACATTTTACTAATCAAAACACAACGAGGATAAAACTACTATTACGTCTGGCCTCTATATAACAAAGATGCACGCTACCAATGGTTCAAATGAATAAATAAAGGAATAACAAACAAAGGTTAGATACAAAAGTTCACCGTAAGCATGTATAAACCAGCGGAACTAGGGGACGATCCAAAGATTACATAGTTACCAATACGCATATTCAATTGTTACATAGTATTAATTCACCTACTACTGAATTTGCCGAAGCATAATGACGTTAACTGTCGCTACCTTTTGTGGCACACCAGTGATTGACAGATCAAGGAAAATAAGACAAATTCGAGGTACAGGCTAAAGTTCCGTGTTAATTACCCAAAAAATTCCATATTACAACTAAGTAGAGACATATACCAACTTAGTTGCTAATTGTAGTTGCATAACAACCTAACTAACATCTCCAATCTGCTTCTTGACCACTAGCATTTAAATCAGCACTACCCTAACCTCAACAAATAAACAAGAAGTAAATAGATCCGAGTATCATACAACATTCAAGATATGGCATACAATAATGGCACGGGAACAAAAGCTGACATGAACAAATAAACAACAATAAAAGCACAAGAAATAGGAAATGCCTATAGGCTAAAACCCCATGCCCCACCCCCCTCACACGCACGTGTGGGCGCCTGGTGAATACTAGCCGAAATGGCCTGGTTTGCCCACACGGCTCCCTGGCTCCCGCACCTCCGGATGCTTCCACGCGTCGACCTCCTATGATCCTGCTCCTCCGCATGGATCTGCAACTTCTACCTCATACCCCTAGGAAAACTCTCCATCAAGGCCTCCCCTGGATGACCCTACTCAGGCTCTGCTTGATTCTCCTGAGCCGAGAAGGAAGCACCATGACAGCAGTAGACGCAATGACTTCCGCAACAAGCGCAGAGGTGACTGTATTGATACTCGGTATGATCCCGAGGAGGTGAACGTTGTGACCCAAGCCCCTGCGGCTGCTGGGGTTAGCCAAAGGCAAAAAACTGCTGGAGCCCAATACAGGCAGAACCAGAATCAAAGCAAAGGCATCAAGAAGCCATACAATGCTCCCCAGCAGGGTAGCGACAACCCGGATCCAGCCCCGAGCTTTACCTTTGAGAACATGAAGGTTGGGCCATGCAGCTTCCATACTCGGCATCCGAGTAGGCCAGCCAACCACACTACCCGGCAGTGCATCTGGTGGGACCGTATCAAGGATGAAGACGTTGGTCAGCTGCCCCCTCCTCCTCCTCTGCCACTCTCGGGATCCAATGTGCAGGCTATTCGAGCAGCTGCTCCTAGGCCTGCAGTGTTTCCGAGAAGGGAGAACGTGAACCAAGTGGCTCAGGGAGCCAACCGCAAGTTTGACAACCGCAACTACAACAACGGCAACCGCAACTTCAACAACAACACCGGCAACCGCAACTTCAACAACAACAACAACCGCAACTATAACAACAACAACAACAACAACAACAACAACAACAGGAATTACAACAACAACGACGACGACAACAATGGTGGTGGAGACCGCAACCAGTACCAGGAACACCATGAGAGCTACATGATCTTCACCACCGAGCCAGACGACAAGAAGTCATTGCACAGGCGAGCGATGGAGGTAAATGCAGTGATCCCGGATGTGCCTGACTACCTGCACTGGTGCGACCAAGAGGTTACTTTGTCCAGAGCTGATCATCCCAAGGTGATGCCTAACCCGGGTAGCTATGCTCTGGTGGTGGATCCCACCTTTTTGGGAACTCAGAAGAATGTCAGGTTCAACAAGGTGCTGATAGATAACGGCAGCAGCATCAACATCATGTACAAGGACACACTGGAGAAACTCGGCCTCACCGAGAACACACTGCTACCCAGCAGGACCACATTTCATGGCATTGTGCCGGGAGTATCATGTGCTCCAATCGGCCGCATCTGGGTTGATGTCCTATTCGGCACCAGGGAGAACTGCCGGACCGAGTGCCTACAGTTTGAAGTGGTTTATCTTCAGAGCCCCTACCATGCTCTACTCGGTAGGCCTTGAAGGGAATATGCCCGAGAGGCAATAATAAAATGGTTATTATCTTATTCCTTGTTTATGATGAATGTTTATTTCTCATGCTAGAATTGTATTAACCGGAAACGTTGATACATGTGTGCTTAATAAACAAACAATGGTTCCTAGTAAAGCCTCTCTTTTAACTAGCTCGTTGATTAATAGATGATCAAGGTTTCCTGATCATGAACATTGGATGTTATTAATAACGGGGTCATGTCATTAGAAGAATGATGTGATGAACATATACCCAAAGAGAATATAGCATTGCGATCAAGTCATTTAGTTTACATTGTTATATCAAACATACGAAGTAACTTATTCCTTAGACCTTGAGATCATGTCAATCACTGATACCGGAAGAGTGCTTTGATGGCATCAAACGTCACATCGTAACAGGGTGACTATAAAGGTGTCGTTAAGTATTCGGAAAGTATTAGTTGAGGATCATGTATCAAGAGTGGGATTTTTCCATCCAAATGACGGAGAGATATACTCTGGGTCCTCTCGGTGATATCACATCGAAACCGCTTGCAAGCACGTGATATGATCACAAGGATGTTATATCACGGGAACGAGAAAAGAGTACTTGTCGGTAACGAGATTGAACAAGGTATGGTTGATACCAATGATCAAATCTCGGACAAGTAAAATATCGCGAGACAAAGGGAATAGTTCACGGCGTTGTTGGTTCACACGATCACGAGAGTCATCGTTGAATATATAGGAGTCATCACGGATCTCCAGATCCCGCTGTTGATTATTGATCGGAGAGGAGTCTCGATCATGTCTATCTTATTCGCGAACCGTAGGGTGACACACTTAAGGTTCGATGACGCGTTTGAGAGGATACGGAATATCGAAGAATATTTTGGACAGCACCGAAATTGTTTCGGGGAAAATTGAAATAGTTCAAGGGGTTTTTTGTCGAATGGTTGTTAATAGAATTAACAAATGATTCGAGGTGCTATATGCAAAAGTTTGTTAATAGAATTAACAAATGCTGAAATAAAGAAATAAAAAGGTTTTATTTATTTATTAAAAAGAAAACCTTTGGATTTTCCAAGTGGGAAATAATGGGGAAATGAGTGGGTGTGAGTGGAGTGTCCACTCACATGATGAGGGAAGAGGTGGGGGCACCCCCATGGGCTGGCCGCACCCCCTTCGGCTGCCTCCCCCCTCTCCTATAAAAGGAGGGTGAGAGCTCTCCCTCCTCCACACACTTGGCCACTTCCCTTTCCCTCCACCCGCTGCTCCATTTCATGGTCTCCGGCTTGGCGAAGCCCTGACCGTGGGATTCTTCACCACCACCACGTCGTCGTGCTGCTGGAGTTCCGAGGGATCCTCTACTTCCGCGCCCCGCTGGAACGAGGGAACGGAGGTCGTCATCAACCGTACGTGTGACCAATCACGGATGCACCGCCGGATTGCGGTGCTCATCTTCTCGCTATCGGGATCGGTGTGAGTACGACTACGCCAACAACGAGATTTGATCTCGTACCACTTTGAGTCTTAGAGGGTATGTGTTCTCCTTAACCCTCTCGTTGCCCGTTGCACTTCGTCTCCTAGATTAGATCTTGGCATTTCGGGTGTCTCTCGCGTAGGAAAATTTTTGTTTTCTATGCTACGTTCCCCTTCAGTGGTATCAAAGCCGGATCTATGCGTAGATGTTTTGTACGGGTAGAACACATAGGTGTATGTGGGCGTTGATGATCATGTTATTGCCTCCTTGAGTATTTTATGATCTTAGTGGCATAGTAGGATGAAGCTGCCCCAGACTAAGTTTACGTGTACTATGTACGCGAGAGTTGTCTCACTTGTGGCTAAGGGGGTGTCCGTTTCTCCTACTATAGTTAAGATCTAATCTACGAAGGGTTGCTAAAAATATGTTTATCAACGTTGTGGTTGATGTTCGTAGGTATGAACGGTTCTATCCTCGAAAGCCCTAAGCCATGTAAAATATGCAAAAATAAATTAGAAGCGTCTAACTAGTTTTTGCTGGGCATGTGATGTGATATGGTCAATATTACAAATTTGATTATGAGATGATCTATTTTGTAAATTATTGATATACCGTAAGGTATCCATATGGTTGTCTTCTTATTGATGGACAAACAAGTTTGTGGTACCGTGGTACTTGGTACCACGCCGGTGGAATGATTGAGATCATACCATAATGCACATGATGGAGATCAAGTGCAAGAAGGACCATATCATATCACGTTATCCTTTCATGTGATGTCTGTGATGTTGATCCTTTTTATGCATCTTGTTTTGCTTAGATAACGTTGGTAGCATTATAAGATGATCCCTCTCACTTAATATCAAGATAATAATGTGTTCTTCCTTAAGTATGCACCGTTAAGAAAGTTCGTCGTTTCGAGACACCACGTGATGATCGGGTGTGACAGACTCAACATTCACATACAACGGGTGTTTTCAAGCCTAGCATGTACAGACATGGCCTTGAAACACACGCAATGCTACGGTTCTACTTGGCGAGCCTAGCATGTACAGACATGGCCTCGGAACACGTAACCGAAAGGTAAAGCATGAGTCATATGGATGATATGATGAACATGTCGATGTTCGCCTTTGAAGCTACATCATCTCACGTGATGATCGGTTTTGGTGTAGTGAATTTGGTTCGTGTAATCACTAAAGATGACTAAGAGGGATGTTGTTTTTGAGTGGGAGTTCATGGTTTAATTTTTGAATTAACTTGAACTTATTTATCATGAACAACAAATCAAAGTGAATTTGCACAAATTGTAGTATTCATTGGCATCCACATAACTACCTTACACTTAGATTGTTAATTGAGATATAACTGTTATAATCTGGTAAATACCATTTAAGATTGGTACCGTATTAGTGAAATTTAAAATTGAGTCCTATTGTAGATTTTTGGTATTTCCCACCTAGCTCCATATGGTTAATGATTGATTAATCTAGAGAGCAAATAATTCCTACTTAGAATCCAGAGTCATGGTTGCTTTCGTATTACTTTATCTTCAAAAGAATGTTTCGTTGATCAAGGTGATTTTGGAACTGAAAAGAGTTGTTTTCAGAAACAATCAAGTGAAAGATATATTGATATCTAGAAACTTATTTGTGGCAACATGGCTGAGTATAATTTAGTGTGACAATGTATGCTTATATTATTTGAATATATGCAATGATTGAAGACGCTAGGCGTTTGAATATTCCAAGAAGTTGGGCGCTAAAAAGTATCCTCTAAATCCCTTCCTTTGAGCTATAGTAGCTTAATCATAAAATTGTTATGAGGGGATGGATTAGAAGTATGGGTATAGTAGTTTACCTTACTTGGAAATTGCTAAGAGTGGAATCTAGAAGAATGCTATTAATATGGTGATATTAGTAGAACAATCAAACTCAAAGTATGACTCAAGGGGTGATAGTATATGACTAACACGCCAAAGAAAATAAGCTAGTAAGACTAGCATTGTTTGATGTTGAATGATTCTTCTATAAAGGAAAGTGAATATTGAAAATAGAATTACCAAAAGATATATGGCAGAAAAAGAAGATAACTGGAAAGTCCAGCTCAGGAGTATATGCTTGATATACAAGTTATAGATGTATTACTAGTTAACAAAGTATTTTTGGGTATTTTGATACCACATTGGTTGGTATGAGTTGTCATACAGAGCAACGCAATGCAAGAAATACAAGGGCCTAAAAGGAACTAGTAATAGATGTGGAATCGATTATGACAAGAACATAAATAAAGTGTTATTGTGTTCATTGTCGTATCGAACCAAACATTCAAGATTTATTTCAGAACTTAATAAGTTGTTATTTTGTTCTAGTCTTTTGTGAGAACAAATGAGATTGTTCAAACGATGACCATATTCCATAATTGATGGATATGTTAATATAAATCATGTTGGTAAAGTAAACATCTATAAGACTAAATGCTAAATGTTGCAAGACGTAGAAAAGTTTCACTTAAATTGTGACACCACCATTTTAGTTCATATCGGAAAGGAAAACATGAAGGAACTCCATATTGATGGACTTCCGGAGTCATTTTGTTTTGAATAAATTGACGCTTATGAGACCTCTTCCAAAAGATGACTAGAATTCCGTTCATAGGCCAAAGTAGAATGGACGACTAATTTAGTGGAGATTATACATATTGATGTATATAGTCCATTATGTGTAGTCATGTATGGTGGATTAATTTTTCCTTCATAAAATTCTATCGATGACTTGAGTAGATATGTGAGTATATATATTTAAAGGGAACAGAGTTTGACATTTTGAATTGGTTCAAAAGGTTGTTAATATGAAGTTAAAATCAATGTAACAAGATAATCAAGCATTTATGATTGGATCATAAAGTATAAAGTTTGAGTTACAAGTTTAGCAAAACATCTGAGAAGTTGCAGAATTGTTCTACAACTTATACTTCTCGAATACCCCACATTAGATTGGAGTATTCAAAAGACAAAATCAAACCCTGTTTGACATGGTAAGATTAATAAAATTGCAATTATAATTTTGTAGTTTATACATTAAGGACAACCGCTTTTACACTGAAAAGAGCACCATCATGATCCGTTGAAATTGACAACATATAAGATATGGTTTGGGTAATGACCCGAATTGTCATTTTTCTTAAGTTTTGGTATGCATAGCATGTGTAAAATGTTTACAACCGAAATAGGATAAATATATGTTTGTAAGGTTATCCCAAATAAAACATTGGGTATTTCTCCTATCACCGAACCAAAAGACAAATGTTGTTTGTCAGAAAGGGTTGATTTCTCGAGAAAGTAGTTCTTGCGAAACAAGTGAGTGGGAGCACAGTACAAACTCAACGAGGTTAGAGAATCTTCGTTACCATGTCAAGAGTAGCGCAGCACTGGAAGTTGTTCCGGGGTTTACTATTTTGACTAAGTAAAAGACACTACAAATGTTGTAGATACTTCAAATGAGTTTGCGAACTGTACCAGAAAATTCCAAAAACTTTGTACTTAGAACAACTTGTGGTTTAAGTGTAAAGTGTTGTTTTGACAACAAAAGGACCTGGACCTTATAAAGGAAACAAATGATGGGCCCTGACTTCGTAAAATTGACTATGAGTCATTATATCCGCCATAGTATCCTTGTATGAATATCAAGTATGTGACTTGGTAGTCTTTTCGATAGGCATGATGCCTAACGATAGCAAAAGGGTCTATATAGCGACAAAGACATGGATACTTATCGAAAAGTTGTTTTCGACGAAGTTCAAAGAGTTAACTACTACAAGATTTTGATCTTCCGTAGTGATGCTTTAGTCTTTGCGGATAGTTCTAGCAAAAGGTTACATATTATGATATGGCAGTTGAATAACAAAACCAACTCTCCTCTCGAGGAAGTTTTATCAAGGATGTGTACTTGACATAGTCTGAGAGTTTTGTAAAATTCAAAAGGTTGCTAGAAAGGCATGCACACTTCAATGGTTGAAGTAAGCATAGCGAAGTTGAAATCTTTAGCTTAATGAAGTTATCAAAAAAGTTTGATTCCATCATGAATGATAAAGATGCTTGTAGAGTTACAAGAAATTAAGTGGGAGCGCTATGACATATTTCCAATACTTTATGTAGATGACATATGGTTGATTGGAAAATATGTATTTTAAATTAACACGGTTAATATTTTCGATTTCATATTGATGAAAGGCTTAGAAGATATTGGGCATCGATATCTATAAAAGATGGGTTGACGCACCTGATATGATTGGAGCCAAATTACATAGATGAAATATTGAAGTAAGGCAATATGAAAATAGCAAGAAGGAGTTCTTGTCACATGGAAAATAATTGAGCAAGATTCATGTGTTTTGACACATGATGAGCATCATTGAAATTGAGATTTCTAAGTCATGTTTCCATGCTATGTACACAACCAGATGAGTCCTATGCTATATAATGTTATAGTAGGATAATTCATATGATGAGTAGACAACAGTGGGAGAGATCCTTGTGTCATTTTAGAAATGCTAAGGATATGTTTTCCTATATAGTAATGACAAAATATTAGTTGTAATATGTTACACTAATAGTCTTGTCATTTATTCAAGTAATTTTATCCCAATTAAAATATGTGATGAAGGGTAGCACAATAGGATGGAAGAAAGTTCCATGCTAGATTTGAAAGAGTTTCAAAATTAAAATATTGTGACAGATACTACAACAAAGGCTAAAGTATATCGTTGTGTTAACAACTGATTATAAGCGTATTTTGTGTCAAGGAGTTCTTTTATTGAACTTGGTGAAATTCCAAGAATGCTGAAACTATGAAGCTACATTTTCACAATGTTAGTAACATCAGTTTAAGCTGAGGAATTAAGGTATCACCGGAACTTGGTGAGTTTCCAAGATTGCTAAACACTATGAAGCTACATTTTCACAATGTTAGTGACAATGGTTTAAGCCGAGGAATTAAGGTTTCACCGATTGACCATATATATGCAAAGCCATCTCATTAGAGAATGAGTGATGCGTGTAGACGCAAAGAACATGCAAATACAATAGGACCTGAACGGTTCAGATCTTTTTGATAATGTTTACCACATGCGAAGCATGGTAATAACACTGGTACGCCATATGTGTTAAGTGCTTACAGACTAGATTATTGACTCTAGTGCAAGTGGGAGACTGAAGGGAATATGCCCGAGAGGCAATAATAAAATGGTTATTATCTTATTCCTTGTTTATGATGAATGTTTATTTCTCATGCTAGAATTGTATTAACCGGAAACGTTGATACATGTGTGCTTAATAAACAAACAATGGTTCCTAGTAAAGCCTCTCTTTTAACTAGCTCATTGATTAATAGATGATCAAGGTTTCCTGATCATGAACATTGGATGTTATTAATAACGGGGTCATGTCATTAGAAGAATGATGTGATGAACATATACCCAAAGAGAATATAGCAATGTGATCAAGTCATTTAGTTTACATTGTTATATCAAACATACGAAGTAACTTATTCCTTAGACCTTGAGATCATGTCAATCACTGATACCGGAACAGTGCTTTGATGGCATCAAACGTCACATCGTAACAGGGTGACTATAAAGGTGTCGTTAAGTATTCGGAAAGTATTAGTTGAGGATCATGGATCAAGAGTGGGATTTTTCCATCCAAATGACGGAAAGATATACTCTGGGTCCTCTCGGTGATATCACATAGAAACCGCTTGCAAGCACGTGATATGATCACAAGGATGTTATATCACGGGAACGAGAAAAGAGTACTTGTCGGTAACGAGATTGAACAAGGTATGGTTGATACCAATGATCGAATCTTGGACAAGTAAAATATCGCGAGACAAAGGGAATAGTTCACGGCGTTGTTGGTTCACACGATCACGAGAGTCATCGTTGAATATATAGGAGTCATCACGGATCTCAAGATCCCGCTGTTGATTATTGATCGGAGAGGAGTCTCGATCATGTCTATCTTATTCACGAACCGTAGGGTGACACACTTAAGGTTTGATGACGCGTTTGAGAGGATACGGAATATCGAAGAATATTTTGGACAGCACCGAAATTGTTTCGGGGAAAATTGAAATAGTTCAAGGGGTTTTTCGTCGAATGGTTGTTAATAGAATTAACAAATGATTCGAGGTGCTATATGCAAAAGTTTGTTAATAGAATTAACAAATGCTGAAATAAAGAAATAAAAAGGTTTTATTTATTTATTAAAAGAAAACCTTTGGATTTTCCAAGTGGGAAATAATGGGGAAATGAGTGGGTGTGAGTGGAGTGTCCACTCACATGATGAGGGAAGAGGTGGGGGCACCCCCATGGGCTGGCCGCACCCCCCTTGGGATGCCTCCCCCCTCTCCTATAAAAGGAGGGTGAGAGCTCTCCCTCCTCCACGCACTTGGCCACTTCCCTTTCCCTCCACCCGCTGCTCCATTTCATGGTCTCCGGCTTGGCAAATCCCTGACCGTGGGATTCTTCACCACCACCACGTCGTCGTGCTTCTGGAGTTCCGAGGGATCCTCTACTTCCGCGCCCCGCTGGAACGAGGGAAAGGAGGTCGTCATCAACCATACGTGTGACCAATCACGGATGCACCGCCGGATTGCGGTGCTCATCTTCTCGCTATCGGGATCGGTGTGAGAACGACTACGCCAACAACGAGATTTGATCTCGTACCACTTTGAGTCTTCGAGGGTATGTGTTCTCCTTAACCCTCTCTTTGCCCGTTGCACTTCGTCTCCTAGATTAGATCTTGGCATTTCGGGTGTCTCTCGCGTAGGAATTTTTTTTTCTATGCTACGTTCCCCTTCAGGCCTGCCCTCAGCAAGTTCATGGCCTCAACCCATGCAGCCTACTTGAATATGAAGCTACCTGGTCCCAATGGGGTCATCACCATCTCGGGTGATTACAAGCGTTCCATGGAATGCGCGTCTGCAAGTTCTCAGCTGGCGGAGTC
Source organism: Alopecurus myosuroides (assembly GCA_028641055.1). Classification (NCBI taxonomy): domain Eukaryota; kingdom Viridiplantae; phylum Streptophyta; class Magnoliopsida; order Poales; family Poaceae; genus Alopecurus; species Alopecurus myosuroides. The sequence continues at coordinate 395,142,312 of CM054060.1, forward strand.
CATGGTGATTGCCGCCGAGAAGAAGAAGATACACGAGGTGGTGGCTATGGCACAAGCAGCGCAAGACGGTGCGCCTGGCATGCCGGGTTCCCAGTACGGAACTGCATTCCAGGCGTCCCAGGAGACGAAGAAGGTCCAGGTCGATCCTGAGTTCCCAGACCGTGTTGCCATCATTGGCGCCGGGTTGGGAGAGAAATAGGAAAGCGAGCTCATCCACTTCCTCCGTGAGAATCGGGATGTCTTTGCATGGTCCAATGAGGATCTGCCGGGTGTCCCGAGGGAGTTGGTTGAGCACTCGCTGCATGTGCAGCCTGACGCCAAGCATATTAAGCAGGCTATATATGCGCCGCTTTGGTGACGAGAGGAGGAAAGCCATTGGTGACCAGATCACCAAGTTGCTGATCAGCAGATTTATCATGGAGGTACTGCATCCGGATTGGCTAGCCAACCCGGTTATGGTTGAGAAGAAGAAGGAGGACCCCAAGGCCGATACCGCATGGCGCATGTGCGTGGACTACACCGACCTGAACAAGGCCTGCCCCAAGGATCCATTCCCGCTACCCCGCATAGATCCGGTGATAGATTCCACTGCCGGTTGTGAGCTTTTGTCTTTCATTGATGCCTACTCTGGTTTCCATCAGATAGCTCTCAACCCGGATGATCAAATAAAAACTGCCTTTATTACCCCGTATGGGGCTTATTGCTATTGTGTCATGTGCTTTGGGTTGCGGAATGCTAGGGCTACCTATCATGGATGCATGCAGAAATGCTTGCATGATCAAATTGGCAAAAATGTTCAGGTGTACGTATATGACATTGTCATCAAAACGAATAAAACTCATACTCTGCTTAGTGATATTGAGGAAACCTTTGCCAACTTGCGCAAGTACAGGATGAAGTTGAATCCGACTAAATGCACCTTTGGCGTCCCGGCTGGCAAGCTACTCGGCTTCTTGGTATCCAGTTGGGGCATTGAAGTCAATCCTTCAAAGATAAAATCTATAGAGAGCATGTCTTTGCCGAGATCACTAAAGGATGTGTAGAAATTCACCGGATGCTTGGCTTCTCTGAGCCGCTTCCTGGGCAGAATGGGCGAGAAGGCCTTTCCTCTTTACCAACTCATGAAGAAGAGCGACAAGTTTGTGTGGACACCACAAGCTGATGTGGCATTCAAGGAACTGAAGGCCATGCTGGGTAGAGCTCCCACCTGGCTAGTCCGCTGCCCAAAGAGCGAATGTTGTTGTACATCGAGACAACCAACCGGGTAGTCAATGTGGTGATTGTGGTGGAAAGAGAAGAGGAAGGCAAGACTGTGCAGCGGCCAGTATACTATCTCAGTGAGGTGCTATCCAGCTCCAAGCAGAACTACCCGCATTACTAGAAGATGACTTACGGCGTGTACCTGGGCGCCAAGAAGCTGAAACACTATTTCCAAGAGCATCCCATCACAGTGGTGAGTTCTGCTCCCATCTCGGATATCATGGGCAATGAGGAGGCAAGCGGCCCAGTAGCCAAGTGGGCAATCGAGCTAGCCGCGTTCTCTCCTCTGTACGCGAGAAGAGAAGCCATCAAGTCACAGATTCTGGCAGATTTTCTAGTGGATTGGACTGAGGTGCAGTATGAGCCTCCCTTGCCGAAAACCAACTACTGGAAGATGCATTTTGACGGCTCCAAAGTGAAGGAAGGCCTTGGTGCTGGCGTAGTGCTTATGTCACCCAAGCGAGATCAACTCAAGTACGTGATGCAGATTCATTTCAAGGCATCTAACAATGTGGCCGAGTATGAGGTCGTGGTACACAACTTGAAGGTAGCCAAGGAGGTTGGCGTGCAGCGCATCATCTGTTATGGCGACTCGGATTTGGTGGTGCAGCAGCTATCCGGCACCTGGGATGATGTAGATGCCAACATGACCTCATATCGGTTTCTGGTACAAACCATGACCGGGGTCTTTGAAGGATGTGAGTTCCAGCATATACATCGAGCAGAAAATGATGCAGCTGATGAGTTGTCCAAGTTGGGGTCTTATCGACAGTTCATCCCTGCTGGGATTGCCTTGGAGCATCTGAGGAAGCCATCAATCAAGCCATCCCCCAACTCAGAGTCTATCTTCGTTCCATCTCTGCCAGGAGAGGAAGCTGTTCCAATGGAAATTGATTGGGAGGTTGCAAAAGAGAACCCGGGGACTGGCACTCGCAACCCGGGGACTGTCGTCTCTAACCCGGGGACTGCTCCATTCAACCCGGGGACTGTCGCATTCATTGAGGGGATCATTTAACAGTGCTCGGGGACTCGGGGACTCGCCCCCAGCGGAGAAGAGGTTTGCGTGGCTGATCCAATGGAAGTGGACGAACCATTGTTCCCCACCCGGGAGACACCGAGTTGGGCTCTGCCCATACTATCCTTTCTAACGGATGGCACCTTAACCGAGTGACGAGACCACAGCAAGGCAAATTCAGAGAAGATCCAAGGGCTACATTATTTTCAACAATGTGCTGCACAGAAGAAGTCCCACTGGCGTGCTGCAACGCTGTGTTGAGCCAGAGGAAGGAGAAGAAATTCTGGTGGAGATACACCAAGGAAAATGCGGGCATCACGCCTCTTCTCGGGCTCTGGTCAACAAGGCTTTTCGGCATGGTTTTTTTTTGGCTCACTGCCTTGAAGCAAGCTGAAGATATAGTAAGGAAGTGCAATGGCTGCTAGAGATTTGCAAGTAAGATTCATATGCCATCTTCCGAGTTGAAGACCATTCCCATTACTTGGCCGTTTGTTGTTTGGTGTTTGGATATGGTGGGTCCTTTCAAGCCGGCTAGAGGCAACATCACTCACATCTTGGTCATGGTTGATAAGTTCACCAAGTGGATAGAGGTCAAGCCTATTCGGAAATGTGATGGAGTCACAGCTGTGAGTTTCCTGAAGGATGTGGTCCTGAGATACGGCTACCCGCACAGCATCATCACTGATAATGGCACAAACTTTGTTGAGGGTGCCTTCGCAAGATTCTGCAGAGAGAAGCGGATCCGACTAGATGTTGCATCTATTGCGCATCCTGCCTCCAATGGGCAAGTTGAAAGAGCAAATGGCATGGTGCTATTCGGCATAAAGCCAAGGCTGATTGAGCCATTGCTGAAAACACCTGGGTGTTGCCAAAACGAGTTGCCGGCGGTGTTGTGGATTTTAAGGACTACCCCTAACCGATCAACCGGATACACACCATTCTTCCTGGTATATGGAGTTGAGGCTGTGTTGCCCACTGATCTAGAGCATGACTCGCCCCGAGTAACCCTCTACACTGAGGCGGAGGCGAGAGAAGCTCACGAGAATGACGTTGACCTGCTAGAAGAAGCAAGAGAGTTAACTCTGTCACGTTCCGCTGTTTATCAGCAAAACTTGAGGCGTTATCACAGCCGAAAAGTGAACCCAAGGGTTTTCCGAGAAGAAGACATGGTCCTTAGGCTCCTGCAACGCACAGCTGGGATGCAGAAGCTATCCCCTCCGTGGGAAGAGCCTTTCATTGTGAGAAAGGCTCTGCACAATGATGCCTACTATCTGGTTGACGCACAGGCACCCTATAAGTACAGGCCGGATAGAGCTGGAGAGGAATCTAAGCGCCCTTGGAATGTAGCTCTACTCCGACGTTTTCATTCATGAGCAAAAACTTGTATGTATCCCTTTACCCGAGTTGAAATTCTAGTAGGCACTCCGAATTCAAACTCGGGGACTACCCTTGTCCAAATTTGCTCTGTGTCCTTTTACTTTGTTTTACGTTGTCTACTCGGTTGCTCTACTTAGAATCTCATAAGCATATCTAGTAATGTGTTTAAACCCACGGGCCAACTCTTCGACTCTGCTGCTGTTCGCAACCCGGCTTCATGGCAAGAAAGAGAACAAGCCAAAGGTCAACGAGCACACAAAAAATTGCTAAGGAGAAGAGAGGTGTAGCAACCGAGTAGGGTGTTCTTTACTGTTTCTGTTATCTCTTTTCGTCTAAGTGGTGGGAAGCGTTACTATGTAATTTTCTATGTGGCTAAGTATTTGAAACTCAGACTTTGAAATCTTGAGACTCGACAACCAAAACAGCCACAAGTGGTAGGTAAGAGCTGAGACAAAAAGAAAGAGTGGATAAAAAAATGCAACTCGGGGACTTGCATATTAACGCAACCCGGCATTGAGCCAGAGTTGCTAAAAACATCAAACTGAAATAAAAGATGAGTAGCAACGAGCATAATTGTTTCGGTTACAAATGCACCCGATATCCCGGGGATCTGATAAGATTTTGGCGATAAAGATTTGCAGGGATTAAACTACAGTGGAACCCGAGTTGTCAGCGTCAGTGTTGGCGGAGGCAGCTTGGTCAGAGGTTGCGGTGGCCACGGAGATGGGGTCCGTTGCAGAGTCGGAGGCTAGCGGGTAGAGACCATCCGTAGAAGTAGCAGTTGCGCCCAACTCGGGAGCTTGCTGTTGGATCACCATCTCGGGGTGATGGTGTCCTCCTGAGCGGTAGTCTGCGGCTGCTCGGCATCAGCGTTGGTGGCCAACTCGGATTCCTCCATGTTGCCCTGCTGCTTGGATTCCTCAGTCTCCTTGGTCTCCTCCTGTTCGGCTTCCTCCTCTCCGGCACCCTCCTCGTCATCATCACCTTCGTCATCGTCATCTTCATCATCGTCTTCTCCAGCATCCGTGTCCGGCTCGAGAAGGCCATCGATATAGACGCTGGTCTCTGCGTAGGAGGCGATCTCATAGGCCACCTCCTTTCGGAGAGCGACGCAATCTGTATCGTCAGTCCACTTGGAGTCTTCGCGGCGCTCACGGATCTTTTGGAGGTCCAAGTTCTCATACCAGCTCAGGATGAAGTGTAGCAACTCGCCAGCTCCTGCCCGAGCTGCAGAGGCGCGCCACTTCTTGAGTTCAGCCTTGACACCCTCCAGGTTCTCGGCAATTCCTTGGAAGGTTTCTGGCACGTCCTTTTCCGGCCAGAACAGCTTGTGAAGTTTAAATCCAGTGGACACGAGGTGCCCAGGCCCTTGAGGGAGCGGATCTGCGTCTTGATATTGAGAAGATGGTCGTTGATGGTGGAAGTGTTGTCAATGGGTAGACCAGCAGAGCAAAGTTCCGGGAAGACGTCTAGATAAGGAACTGGAATGAATCAGAAACATAGACCGAGAAGAGGTAAAACCGAGTAGAAGGAAGCAGAGAAGAGAAAACCAAGTCAACTGCAGAGTAAAGGTGACTCAAATTCTAGGTCCACCAGCAGGGCTCCCAGCTTGATCTTCCAGTCCGTCTCGTCTAAGATGTGCTTGTCTTGGATGCGGCGTGACTCCGAGATCTGGGAACAAGAGAACGGTTATGGTCCTTCAGCAGTTGGATCTCCATCTCGAGCGCATGCTGCTCGGCCTTGAAGGTCTTCTCTAACTCCTGTTTCTCGTCGACTTGATGGATGGCAGTCTCAAGGGCAGCTTTCAAGTCAACCTGGAGTTTTTCATACTCCACCCTCTCGGCGGTGCGCTCCTTCTCAATCTCTGCTTCTCGGGTTTGCAACTGCTGCTGCACCTCAGCAGGCGTGAGGCAGGTCAGGTGTTGCTCCTGGAATTTCTTATACTCTTCTGCGAGGAGAACGGTATTATTAGCAGAGTAATTAACCAGAGGATAAAACAAACAGTTGCAGAAAAGAAAGAGGAAGGCTCACCTTCCAGAGTAGCGATCTTGCTCTCGGCGGAGGCGGCGAAAACTTCGCAGTCTCGGTGCTTTTCCACCAAGTCCTTGAGCTTGCCTGCAGAGAAAACAACAATAAAGCAAAAAGCAAACACGGGCGTAAACAGAAAACGCATAAACCGAGATGCTAAAAGCTTACCTTCAACCTCAGAGATATGAAGAGTGCGGTTCAGGGCCATCTGCTCCATCGCCTCGCTATCCTTCTTGTCGGCTTCAAGAACCTCGATAAAATCTTTGGCGATGCGGTGGTTCCAGAGTAGCCGACGGAAAATCCTGGTCCTCTTCTGGACGCTATCCTGCAGAGAAGAAGAGAAAAAGTGTAAGTCTTTTCGAAGATTTGGCCCGAGTAGCTGTCAACTCGATTGAGTCTTCACTCACTCGGCCCGAATCTCGGGGACTGGGGAAATGACTAAGAGGAAAAGAGGAAAAGAGAAAATGAGAAGAGAAAGAAGAAACCAGCAACTCGGAAAACGCAAGAAGGAGAAGAAAGCCTTACCGTGTAGCTCTGGTCGATGTCCTCGATGTTCTTGCGGATGACGAACAGCTTCCCGGCCAAGGTGCAGGCAGGGCTGGCAAACGTCATGGCGACAGAACCAACATCAGCTTTGTTCCAGTTGGTGCGGTAATGGTCGATCTGGCCCAACTCAATACCGTTCCAAGTGGGGTTGCCATGCGCCTTGCTGTTCCAGGCCTTATCAACGTGGCCTACTCGGTCCAAGATGGCAGTAAGGCCTTCTCCTTCAACCTCGTTGTCCTCTTCACCACGAGAAAAGAGCTCGGGAGTCGCTGCTTTCTTCCCCTTGGACTTGGTGGTTCCCACAGCTTGTCCCTCTTTCAGAGAGGCTAGTCGCCTTTCTCCCTTGGATAGTGAGATTTGGTGGTGCTGCGACAGGGTCATCATGTACTTGGGGTAGGTAGCGCCAGCACTCTGCTTCTCGCCAGAGCCAGTGGTAACCCCGGAGGCAGCCGGGTTGGCTTTTAAAGCAGAAGGAACAAGCGTAAGCTGGGTGTTCTTCACCTGCTTCCCGGAAGGCTTGCCCTGCGGCTTGGGGGGCGGCATCTGCTGCCCGGCTTGCGAAGAGCTGCGCTTTGGCTGTTGCCGGGTGGGCTCGGCCCCCATCTTGATAATCTTCTTGATGCTTGGAGAAGTGGCAGGCCGAGAAGGCGGTGGCACTTGCAGAGTAGGTTGAGGAGGTGCTGGTGTTGGTGCTGGTCGAGTTGGTTGAGGAACAGGTGCGCTGGGTGGAGTCACCTGCGGAGTTGGCGGCGCAGGAGGCCGGCTACTCGGTGCAGCGTCTGGCTGCACTTGGTCCTGGCGGGTTGGCTCCACCACATCTTCTTCTACCCGCTGCTCCGCAGCGGGGTCTGGCCTTGTGTCAACAGTGTCTTCTACCCGCGGCACGGCCGCGGGATCATCTTGAGCTGCGGCGTTGGTGTCTTGCTGCTGCTCGGGGGTGGCGTCCGGCCGCTCAAGGGTGGAATCTTCTTGTTGCTGCTCGGCAGCACGATCAGTGTTCTCCTCCGTGGATGCGGCAGGAGGAGTTGGCGCCTTCTCGTCGTTGGCAGCAGCCCGAGCAGCTGGCCGCGCGTCGGGCGGCGACTGCTCGGAGGTGAGATCTATCTCTACTCTAGCGCCATCGTTCTCGGTGCCAGTGGCTTGCTCTTCATCATCTGGGGAGGACGCACTCGCCCTCCCCCGTGGCCTTTGGTCCTCATCGTCATCCGAGAGATGAACAGTATCCTCTCGGGACGGGGCTATATGCGTTTGAGAAGCTGACGCAGTGGTGGCGTCGGCGTCAAGAGCCGCGCTGGAACAAAGAATAGTGCAAGATCAGAAAGCAGAGAAGGGAGACAAGGGAAAGGTGCAACAGGAAGCAGCAATAAGTTAAGGTTACTCGGAGGAACACTTACCCTTTGCGGGTGGGGGGTTTCCTCTTCTTGGAAGCGCCGGGCTTGGGCACAGCTGTCTTCTTGGCCTTCTTGGGGGCAGGTGCCTGGGCGCCACTACCAACTCTCTTCCGAGTGTTGGGAGCAGCCACCGATAGCGGATCGACGACCAGAACTTCCTCCTCCTCGTCCAACTCGGGGTCCTCTGCAGAGTAGAAAAATAAAGGAGTTAAAGCAAGCAAGGAAAGAGAGTTAAAGTTTACTGCTAGCAGACAGAGAGGTGAACTCAGTCACCTTCGTCATCTTTGGACCAATCCCGAATAGACGCATCAACTCGGGACTTACCGGGTTGAACGACATTGGGGATGCACAAGGTGTCTTGGGTGTCGTATGCCGTGGCATCATCCTCAGTTCTGTCCTCGTGCCAGTTGGCGGTGAAGATTTCGTTATCTTCTTCTCGCTGACGATCAATGTGCTGTTGAGGCAAACATGAAGCACAGTAAGTTGGGTTCCCGGCTAAGGAATTCTACTCGGGTTAGCATGCAAACACAAAGCATATTCAGCTAAGGATCTATACCCGGGACGGCATGCAAACACAAAGCATATAAAGCCAAAAAGATAAATGTGAGGACCTACTCGGTGCAGCATGCAAAAAGAGCGCACGTTGTCGCGCCCGACCATCTCGAGGATTGAATGACAGATAGTCGACATATTTATACAAAATCGTAATTACTTGAATTAAAATTACTTTATTTAGGCATATAGCCATACATTGATACAAGTGATGCCACAGGGCAAAAACTTAGAACATTTGATTATTTTAATGAGTAACTTCTTTTACTCTTCCACACAATTACACTCTTAGGAATGTCACCTTTGTGAGGAATTTAACCGTTGCATGATTCAACTCTTCCATCAAGAGAATTAACTGTTTCAAAGTCAGGATCATATAAGTAAATATAGGAGAAAAAATTAAGATAATTTCGAAGGTATGTGGATGGCTTTGGTATAGGTCCAGCTGACAGCAACAATTTGCAAAGTAGTTGTAGCAGGAAAAGTATGATCAAGTAGATCAGCTCTAACTGAATATTGGAAGCGTTGCTGGGAATTGGTACAGATTATTTTAATAGCTAAAGTTGAATGTCAAAATGAAGTGCACCACTTGGACTACTGATATCTAGAGCCGAGCATATACCATCATCATCATCATCATCTGAGAGGTATGCAAGAACCTTAACCATCATCTGACGTATATGTAAGCGAATTATAGTACTGCTTTTTGCCAAATTTAATCCAGACTTAATTTTTAAAATAGACCCTCCTGAACGAACCTAGCATGGAGGTCATAGAAACTGATTTTCAGTTTTTCGATAGCATGGAACATTACAGAAAAAGGGTGATAGATAAGTATGAAGAATGTTGATGATCTACACTATACATCATCAGCTGAAAAATACCCTTTATTCCCGGTCAGTTCCTGGACACTTTTCATGGATTTCATATGAACGATAGCAATAGAATTGACTTAATTTGGTTGGGAAACTGACACTACTGGAATCTGGGAGTACGCCGTGTATCAGAAAGACTCGGCGAAGGCCTAAAAATACTCGGCATAGGCTTTGCCGAGTGCCACACTCGGCACACCGGGCTCGGCGTCGTTCATCTCGGCAACCGACAGTTTGCCGAGTGTCAAAGCACGGGCGGCTCGGCGAACTCTTTACCGAGTATATACAGAGGACACTCGGCAAAGAATCCTGGAATAGGCTCCGTTCCTTAGCCCCATAACGGAACGGTGTTCGAAGCTTTGCCGAGTGTCGACACTCGGCAAAGACCCTGAGACCAGGCCTCCCCAGTAGCGCCACGTGGAGCGTTGTTCGAATCTTTGCCGAGTGTCCCACTCGGCAAAGACCACGAGACCAGGCCTCCCCGGGTGCGCCACGTGGCGACAACGCCGAGTGCCAGGGCACTCGGCAACGCGTACGCCGAGTCACATCTATGCCGAGTGTCGCTTTGCCGAGCACTCTGGCTCAGCCGAGTGGTCACTACACCGAGTGTCGCGGACACTCGGCAAAACGTACGCCGAGTGTTTTTGTACGCCGAGTGCCCTTTTGCCGAGCGAACACGCTCCACCGAGTGGGGCCTATGCCGAGTGCTAGATACACTCGGCATAGTCCGTCCCCTGGTACGCCGAGCCGCCTGTTTGCCGAGTGTTCCACTCGGCAAAGACGTTGCCCAGGCGACCAAATGGCACCTGGGAGCCGTCTTTGCCGAGTGTTATTCTGGTGCTCGGCAAAGGCGTGCTCCCAGGTGCCATTTGGTCGTCTGGGCAACGTCTTTGCCGAGTGTAACACTCGGCATAGTGACCATTTGGGTCTTTGCCGAGTGCAACACTCGGCAAATTGGTTGCTGTTTTGCACTGTACTGCTTGCGTTTGCTTAATTCCCTGCAATCAAATCACAAATTATATTTGTTTCACAATATTCAGTACCAGAACACTCAAAACACACAACTTTCAACAAAATAGCAACAAATGCATGATATAATTCATAGTTAACTCCACAAGCATACATATACATGTCACAAATGTTCAAAAGTTCACAAGATCATCCTAGAAGCATCATACAAGTTCAAAAGTTCACAAGATCGTCATAGAAGCATCATGCAAGTTCAAAAGTTCACAACATCATCCTAGAGGCATCATATAAGTCTACGGAGCCGACTCGTCACCGTCAGCTCGAGATCCGTCCTGGTCCATGTCGTTCTGGGTTCCCGATGATGAAGCATTTCCCTATAAAGATCCATATTAGTCGACTAAGCTGAAAAAATGAATCAGCTAACAAGCTGCAAACCAACTTACCAAGTTCAGGTTAAACGGCGGTAGAGGAGGTAGAGGGGGAGCTGATGGATCCCGTGGAAGAGCGCTGACCATCTGCAAAGATGAAAAGAGATAGACCGGTGAGTTTACACGCATATAATGATGAATGAAACTAAAAGGGGTGAAAATAATACCTGCATCATTGCCTGCATCCATGCATGCTGGCTACTCATCTGCGCCTCCATTCTTTGGACCTTCTCTTGGGACTCCATCGCGATCCGCTTGTTTTCATCAACTTCATCCTACGGGATGTTTAATGTCAACAATTGCGCAAAGGAAACAAGATATACGGGTGCTGAAGAATGATTGTACCTGCATAGCGGCGATGGCATCTAGTCCTGGCCGTGGGCGGCGCTCGATAGAGGGCGATGAGCTGACCGACCTCGCACGGATCTGGGAGAGTGTGGGTGTACCTGTGGTATCGAAGGCGCCATTGGCGAAGGCAAATCTGCCGTTCCTTCGACCCTCTCCCGCAACCATAGCAACCTGTGGATCATAGGGGGCCGTGAAGGGGTCACAGTCAGGGCCGTGCTTCTCCTTCATCTTCTCGACATACTTGTCCCACTTCTTGCCGGTTTGCGAGTTGATCCACTGCTGATCAGCCGGTACATCAGGTTTCAGCACCTTGGGGGTCCGGGTCCTACGGAAGGCCTGCATGCGAGTAATCTCATTGCCCTTCTCGGCCTACAATTGAAAGCAGAATTATATTAGCAAAAACCTATAAAGTTACAAAGAACATTGCATTGAAACGGTTATTTACCTCTCTCTGGACGATGCCGGTGAGGGTGAGGCCACCCTGACGGTGTCCCTCGCCTAGCAGAAGACGTCGGGCCCGGCACGCGGCGTGTTCCGCCTTGTACCCGTCGCTCACCCACTTCGCGACCATCACCTTATAGCAAGGCAGCTTGTTGGCCAGCCACTGAGGCACCAACTGTTTGAAAAAATTAGAGCCACGTGAGACCACCCGGCGGCCATATACGAATAACTTTAAAGACTATGTCCTTACCTTCAAGTATTGGACCTCCGACATGTGAATCTGTCGGGCGTCCTTCTTGGACAACGTGGTGTTCAAATATTTGGCGTAGAACTTAACCACGCACAGCACACGCGCCTCGTAGTGCATGTCACGGATAAACTTCTTGGCCATCTTGATCAGCACAGTCGTGGCCCTACCCTCTTCCCCCTCGACGCAGGTGAAGTAGTCCTACAACCATTGCAGAAATTGAATACATTAGCACGATATATATATATTTCACGAAAGATATTGCCCTAAAACCATTTAGCATTGGAAAATATACTAATCCAGAAATCTGTAATCACCCGGGTGTCTAAGTGGTCGTACACCCGGCCCCACTTGTCCGCCACATCGGGCACCTGCTCGTAGTGCTTCCAGGAAGCAGCTGGCTCCTCCTTGCCATCCAGGGTGACCAAGCCTGGGAAATGCTTCTTGCAAAGAATCCCAAGGATGCCGCTCATGGGCCGTGGTGGCCTGGGCCCCACATACGCCAAGGACCTGCACGTGCACAAAAGAAAAACAAGCTAGTTAGTTATGTTTTGATGAAAAATTAATATAGCAAAAATGTAGCAACAATGATTAACAATCACTTACGTGTCGCCGTCCGGTCTGACCAAGTGGTGCCGGTGGGGGTATGGCGGCTCAGGTAGCCGCGTGGGCCCGCGCAGAAAAGGTTTCTTGTCCGCGGGCCACACTTTCCCTAGCTGGGGGAGCGGGTGTGCGAACAAGTCCTCGTCCTCCTCGGACTCCGGGTCCGAGGGCTGCTGCTCCTCCTCCTCGTCCCGGTCAGACCCGTCCTCGGCGTCTGACCCCTCCTGCTCGTGCTCCTCCTCCTCCTGCTGCTCCTCATCCTCCTGCTCCTCCTCCGAGTCAGAAGAAGTAACCTCGGGCAAGGGGCTCTGTGAGCGAGCAGCCCGGTGCGAACCACGCCCCCCTGGGCGACGGGCCGGGGCTCTCCGTGAGCTAGAGGTCTCCTCCGTGCCCGCGCCGGGCGTCGCAACCCGTCGTCGCCCTATCAGTGTGCGCGCGCCATCCTCAGATCTGGCGTACAAGCCCGTCACATGGGCCTTCTTGGTGGCGGTGCGCTTTACCCCCTTGGGGGCCTTGGAACCTGCCATGTTTCACCTGTTATGACACAAGAGGGAACCCGATTAGTACAGGTGATAACAAATGTTAAAAAGTTAAATAAACAAAGAGTAATTCATACAAAGCATATTATGTACATGCAAAAATAAATTAAAGCGCAATTAAAATAGTAAAGTGTCACAATTTCACCTTTTCTGTACTTAAATGTCTAAATATAAACTAGCACAAGCGCTCATCGTAACCACGGGCTGCTTAAAATCCTGACATTTGTCATGTGCACGATTTTCTGATGAAAATCTCCTCCCATGAGCTTAAAGAACCTGATCTTGTTCACGGCCATGTGCTCCCAGAAGTAGTGCTCTTGCCACTCCCTGCACCGATATTTTGGTGACCAAAATAGCAGCGTAGGGAGTGGCAAGAGCACTACTACTGGGAGCACATGGATGTGAACAAGATCAGATTCTTCCAGCTCATATGGGAGGAGATTTTGAGCACAAAATCGTAAGTGCTTGGAGACTCTAAGAACCATGACAAACGTCAGGATTTTAAGCGCAAGTAATGTAATAGCAATAAGAAGTTCGGAATAGAAAAATAAATCCTGACATTTGTCATGTGCACGATTTTCTGCTGAAAATCTCCTCCCATGAGCTTGAAGAACCTGATCTTGTTCACGGCCATGTGCTCCCAGAAGTAGTTCTCTTGCCACTCCCTGCACCGATATTTTGGTGACCAAAATAACAGCGTAGGGAGTGGCAAGAGCACTACTACTGGGAGCACATGGATGTGAGCAAGATCAGATTCTTCAAGCTCATATGGGAGGAGATTTTGAGAACAAAATCGTAAGTGCTTGGAGACTCTAAGAACCATGACAAACGTCAGGATTTTGAGCGCAAGTAATGTAATAGCAATAAGAAGTTCGGAATAGAAAAATATTACAAGCTATAAGTTTCGAAGTGACACACAAATAGTGAAAACTAAATGCTAATTATACATTGACGGTTACATAGTTGGAACACAAATGGTTCAGAACCCATTGTCTACATCCTTGGGATCATAACTTGGACCGGGATCATCATCGTCGTCGCTATCACGGGTGTACCACCACTCTTCCATGTAGTTCGATGGTGGACGGCTCGGCTCCTCAACATCGGGTATGTGGAGACGTTCAAGTAGTTCCACGTCCTTAGAGTTAAGAACAGCTGGATCGTCGTCTTGCTCACTCTCGGCGCCCATGCCATCATCACCGTCGTCTTCTACCATTTCGTCAATTGTAGGCAAGTCGATGCTGAACCGGCCGGTGAGCCCATCCGCGTCCTCTTGATAGAACTCTCCCTCATAGGTGATGGGGTTTATGCGCTGGTGGTAATCTTCATCGTTTGGAGGAGGTGGTCTATTACGCGGTGGCACCGTGATCACCACATCCCACCCCTGGAGACGTTTCATAGTTTTGCATGGGTAGGGGATATAGAATACTTGGGTGGCATGTTGTGCAATGATGTAGACATCATCTCCCCCATAGACAGATGCTCGTTCAATTTCGATCAATCCAATTTCAGGATTTCGTCTCACTCTAGTTGGATCGAACCAATGGCATTTGAATACAACCGGGTTCTTCTTGCCGAAATGGAAATCGGGCTCATAAATTCCCTCGACGATGCCGAAGTAATCACCACCGGCATTCGTGAAGACCCCGAAATTATTTGTCTTCCGGTTTGGCCGTTTCTCATCGTAAGAATGGGTATGGAAGTGATACCCATTCACATCGTAAGATGTGAATGGCTTGAGGTAGTAGGTGAACCCGCGGGCAAGTTGCCGCAACTCGGGACTCATTTCCTTGTCGGTTAAAGCCTACAAGGTCAATAGGAGTGTTACTTAAAGCTAAGATCGGCGTAAAATATGTCTCACTAGAAACCATGTAAGATAGAGTGTTACTTTTGTGGCGAACCAACTAATGAAACCGCCGCCTCCTTTGCCACCCTTCTTAAAAATAGTAGTCTTCTCGTCGTAGGTAGGTTCTCGGGAATGATGTTTCCTGGTTTCTTTCTCAAATAACCTAGGTGCGGAATGACAAAAATCGGAGTTAGACACAAACTATGGGAATGAAAGCTTGTGAAAAGAAGGTGTTGAGCACTTACTCAATGTAGGGCTTTACTTCCGCCGTGTTCTTCAGGACACACGAGAGAATAGCCGTCCATTGTTCATGTGAGTCTACTTGCTCTTGCTTCGCGCCACTTGATCTGCCACCAAGCCCTGCAAGTATGCTAAGCTCGGGTCCATCCGCGGAGTTGGGGTCATTATTGTACCGAGAAACTGGATTATGACGAGTGGGAAGACTTTCATGATAGTACTTTGTCGTAAAGTTTGCCACCTCCTCGTTGAGGGTTGCCTCACATATGGATGCTTCGATGCGACATTTGTTCGTGCTTTTCTCTCTAAGTTTCTTCTGCTCTCTCTCGGTTGAAAACATCCAGCGGTACTGCACAGGGCCACCCAATCGTGCCTCTTCAGCGAGATGCAAGAGCAAGTGTTGCATCGGATTAAAGAAGCCGGGGGGAAAGATCGCCTCTAGTTCCACCAGTAAGCCGGCAACCTGTTCCTCCAACTTAGCAACCACAGCTCGGTCTAATTCCTTGGCACAAAGCTGGCGAAAGAAAAAACTCAACTTGGCTAGCACTAGCCAAATTTCCTCATCAACGTATCCTCGAATCATGACAGGCATGATCCGCTCAATCCATACGTGGTAGTCATGACTCTTGAGCCCTGTTATCCGAAGCCCTGCAAGATTCACTCCCCTCATTATATTAGCTGCGTACCCATCAGGGAAGAAGAGACAGTCCAAGATCCACTGGAGAACTTCTTTCCTTTGGGCCCTAGTCAGGCAGAAAGGGGCCGGTGGCTTCGTCCAGGTTTTTTTGGTTTTGGTGGGAGGCTTCATGTTTAAATGTTTCCTGTCACATAGCTCCTCTTGATCGACTCTTGCCTTAACGTTATCCTTCGTCTTCTCAAGATCCATAAGTGTTGCCCAAAGGGCCTCGGCGATATTTTTTTCCGTGTGCATGACATCAATGTTATGTGGAAGAAGAAGATCCTGCATGTAAGGAAGCTTCCACAGGCATGAGATGTGAGTCCACTGGTGCCACTCTCCATATCCCAGAAAGCCAGTCCCCTCGGCATTGAGCTCCAGACTTTCTAGCTGAGCCTTCACGTCTACACCGGTCATCAAAGTTGGTCGTGGAGCATCGACAGCTACATCTTTTGTCCACTTCTTTTTATTTCGCCGGTATTTGTGACCAAGACGAAGGAACTGACGATTTTGGTCAAAGCATGAGTATTTTCCACCCTTTTTGAGCCAAAGGAAAGTCACAGCCTGGTAGCACACCGGACAAGGCCACTTCCCATGAGTGCACCAGCCGCAGAATATCGCGCGAGCCGGAAGGTCATGCAGGGAAGTGAAGTACCAAACATAAATATCAAAGTGCTTCTTTTCTGCGGCGTCGTATGTCCGTACCCCGGTGTTCCAAGCAATGAGGAGATCATCTACCAGCGGCTCCATGAACACGGACATATTCTTCCCTGGATACTCAGGCCCTGGAATTATCAGCGACAGGAACATGTTCTGCCGTTGCATGCACACGCCGGGGGGGGAGGTTCATCGGGATAACAAACATCGGCCAACAGCTGTATGAGGCAGACGTCATACCATATGGGTTGAAACCATCGGTTGATAACGCAACGGCTACACTCCTGGGGTCACCCGCTTTCTTCTTATGTTTGCCAACGAAGTCCTTCCATGCTTCACCATCAGACGAATGTATCATCTTATGAGGACGGTACCTCTTCCCGTCTGACGGCCATCTCATCTGTTTCGCAGATTCCTCGGTCATAAAAAGCCTTTGGATCCGCGGTATGATTGGAAGATATCGAAGGATCTTTTTGGCGAGCGTTAGCTGCGTCTTCTGACCATTACCGGAGTCCACCTCCAGAAACCTAGAGGCCCCGCACTTGACACAGTACTTTGTCTTCTCATGCTCTTTCCTGAACAACATGCAACTCTTCGGACAACAATCTATCTTTTCATACGGCATCTTAAGGGAACCGAGGATTTTTTTCGACTCGTACATGTTCTTTGGAAGAAGGTGTTCCGCCGGCAAGAGGGTGGCAATAACGGTCAGAAATGCATCAAAGGCGGCTATGCTTACATTGTGCTGGCTTTTGACCGCCATAAGCCGGCCGATGGCATCAAGTTGAGAAACTCGTGTATGCTCGTGCAATGGTTTTTGTGTCTCAAACAATGTGTCATATAACTCTTTCGTGCTCTCCTCCGCATACTCGGGGGCATCTCCCTCACCGGTTGGATTTTCAGGTGCATGTGCAGTAGTGAAATCATCTAACATCCTGTCAAAACCGGTATCAAAATCGGTCGATGCATCCTCAGTGCTAGGTGCCACCTTCTTCTTCTTCTTTCTACGGCGTACGGGATCGGCAGACTCGCCATGGTACACCCAACGGTAATAGTTTGGCATAAACCCGTACTTCCCAAGGTGATCAGAAATGACTATCCTCGGTTTCTCTGTCATGTTACGACAACGACTACAGGGGCACCATACATCAGACGAATCGTCAACTCTAGCAAATGCAAAATCCAAGAACTGGTTGGTCTTTGTAACCCAATCCATTGTCATATCCTTCACACTCGGTCGGCCACTGTACATCCACTCGCGTTCCTCCATTTCCACGCTGATGAATGCTCAGACATATTAACATGTGTTTAAAATTTAACAAGTTTGTTTAAATTATCTACAACATACTGCAAGTTTTACGCTTTGAATGCAATCCTACATGCCTACTAGGTAAAGATAGGTCCTAATCCCACCCGTGGATGTGTAGCTTGTGTTTGTTTTCCATGTCTACTCCTATCAGAGACAAATTTCGGCAGCACCTCCCCGCTGTTCTCCTAATACACGTCTCGACCACGGGGGTCGAGAGAATGTGTACTCGGAGAACAACAGAGAGGCGCCACCGAAATCTGTCTCGGATAGGAGTAGAACATGGAAAACAAACACAGCTACACATCCACGAGCTGTCAAAAAACGTGGACAATTCGAAACAGTCGCGGTTATAAAAATATAGATCTTTGTATATAAATATATACAAAGAGTTCTATTTTTATAACTACAACTCTTCCGAACGGGAGACGCCTAGGGTAACGCGACTAGTTTGGTGATCTACAAAAAACAACTATAAAGAAAATCTAAAGATCGACCGAGGGGGAGGATTTTACCCTCAAAGCGTGGCCGGCTGTCGACGAAGATGATCGCAGACGCTGTCGGCCTGCGACGACCCTCCTCAGCAAATCCTGTGACGCCCCGAGATCGGGCACTATGCAGATTTCAGCATTCCCGCCAAATCCGCATAATAACCGATTCCAGGTTGCCATTTATGATAACATTACAATAGTTCACGAATAATCCACAATT
This sequence comes from Alopecurus myosuroides, assembly GCA_028641055.1. Taxonomy (NCBI): domain Eukaryota; kingdom Viridiplantae; phylum Streptophyta; class Magnoliopsida; order Poales; family Poaceae; genus Alopecurus; species Alopecurus myosuroides. The sequence goes on from CM054060.1 coordinate 395,160,361, forward strand.
ACAACAGAAACAGATAGATACAAGAGGACTCACACGAGCCGGGGTTACAACTGATACAATACAAAGATCCAAATAACAGCGGAAGAAACAAACGTCCGTCTACGGACAAGATCCAAATTGGACTAAGAGTCCTGAAGATAACCGAAGGCGTCCAATCCCTGCCCAGGCCAAGCCGGAGGGATTCCCAAACTAACGTCGTCAGACTTCAAACCTGTTGACTGCAAGTTGGAATTTGCAGCCACGAAAGAGATTCGTGGGTCAGTACGGTTAAGTACTGGCAAGGGGGATAAAACCCATACTCACAAGTTACCGGCGTAGCCAGTCATCACAAGATACAAATACTTTAAGATCAACGGAAAGGAAGGGGTTATGGCAAATAAGCGACAGCAGGCTGCACTAACCAACTACAGAGATTCTATTACTTCCAACTATCAGAAAGGAGATAAGATCGAGTGATAGTAACCAACTGAAAGATAACATCAAACAAACCCATCCTGGATCTCGCCCCTTTAGCCAAAGAAGCAATCCGAGGATAACTCACACCGTGGTATTAAAGATGAGTCAAGTTATTGTGTGAATAACCTATTACTAGTCAAGTCGTTAATCATTGGGTGAAACATGGTTGATCATTATGTTGAAGTTGTCCTGAGTACTTGTTAGCCAGTACTTTCACCAAGTAATCCATAACCGCGGAAAACACGGCTTCTCGAGAAGATTATCCCTGCAGGGTTGCACCATAGTAACCGACACTCATGAATATCCCGCCAGATGGAGTGGCCACTCCACCAAGCGGGGCACTCAACACAATCCAACCCTTCTTCGCATCAAGCCCAAAGCACCTTGGGCGCACGGCTAATCGAGCCCAGAAGAAAATGGACCCTCATAGCACTCTAAGAACGTGTCCCCCTATATGCCGACTACGAAAGTTCCACCCGGGTACCAAGGGCTCGCAAGATCATGCATGCAGCAAATGGAAAAACCCGAACTAAATGAGGCGATTTGGACAAGATGCGAATCGGGTCAAACTGAGGGGGAGCCCATACTCCCCAAATGCGGGTAGTGCGCTCATCATGGATCAGTAGACAAGACCCTTTTCCTATTAGGGTCGACACTAGCAGGCCTCAAAACCACAAAGGGCCTCCTGCCGGTGCCTTATCATCAAATTTATTATTAATAGTAACATTAGCATGATTGATTGATTGATTAATCATCGAGCCCCCGGAACATAAGGAAGTAATAACAGAAAGTAACGGGTAACAGACTCGAGCAAAACAACCCTAAGCAAGATAGTAATACACAGGCTCAAGCAAAGGTTATAGGAGTGGAGGTGAGGCAATATCAGGGTTGAAGGATTCATGTGATAGGTTCGTAACAGAAACAACTACTACTAAGGCTAGCAGAAAAGAACAATGGAAAGTATCGGTAACAAGTGATGAAAGGCAGCCATATGGCAGCAAGTGAGTATACTTGCCTGAGATCCCGCAAGGTAGCAGAACTTGTCGTTGCTCACGTCATCTCAACGTCCTATCCGAGAAGAAGCAACGAACCTCGAACAAACACCGGGATGCAACAATTACTACTACGGCAAAAGATCCAGCATGATCAAGATATGGATGCATGACAAGGTTAATAGATGCACCAAAGTAAACTAGTGGATATGATACACAAGTTTAAATGGATTCCATATGCAAAGATTGCATATGGCAAACCCATGCCTTATAGTTGAATTAATTGTTCTAACACTAAGCATCAGGTGTAAGTGAGTTAGAATGATGCATGCATGATGAAGAACAAGAAGATAACAATATTAAATGCAAGTGGAAGGATGGTTAACAAGTTTAGAAAACATTTGTCAAGTTTTGAAATTATTGTTACTTAATGGTGTTGAACAAGTAGGGGTTGTTATCATCAAGTTAAGTTGGTCAAACCAAGCAACAAAGTTGATATTTGAAAAGGTTATCAAATTTTAGATGGATTACATGTTTCACATTTTGAAATTGGACTTTGGATTATTTAATTATGAATTAAACAATATTAAACAATTTTTAATTGCATTAAACAAGATTTAAATGGTTTAGGCAATTTTAATTATTCAAAACAGAAAACAAAAATTATATTTGAAAAGGTTATTTGAAATGGTATTGAAAACATATTTTATTTGCATGATTTGGACTTATGAATAATTAGTTATTGAATTTAGCAAAATACAATTGAAATGATTTAAATTTGAATTTGAATTGCAATTTGAAAGTTCAAAACAGAACACAAGTTGGATATTTGAAAAGATTAGGAAATTTGGATCAGAAAACATATACAACTTTTATTTATTGGGTTTATAGATTAAAAGATATACAAGTTTTGTTTTTGTGTGTTATTCTGTCATTTAAAAGAAAATAGAATTAAAACAGATGCGTTGCATTTCTTCGGTTACCGCACTGGGGTACTCTGAAGGTTTGTGATACAACGCAGACTGACGAAACAAGAGTAAGCGAGGCCGGTTAACTGAACCTTGCACAGATCGCTCCTTTCTGAACCGTGCGAACACAGCAGCGGACGATGGCCGGTCTCCGGTGGCCACGGCTGGGCGACTCGCGGTGGTGTGTGTGGATGTGCAGGTGCAAGCGTGCCACGAGGGCGAAGAGAAAGGAGGCGAGGGGAAGGAGCAGGCGATCACCTGCGGGGCGCTGTCGTCGATGCAGTCGAGGCCGCTGCCGAGCGCAGCCACGGCCGGAAGTTGGCGTTGACGGCGCGGCCTCCACCACAGCTCCCAGCACGCGCCGAGGAGGCGAACGGCGAGGGCGAACCACCGCGGTTCCATTCCCGCGGTGGGTTTGGCTCGAGGATGGCCGGCGACGGGATGGTGGTGGTGAACTGTCGGCGGGTAGGTGTTGATCGGTGCAAAATTCAGGGTTCAGAGAAAGACAGACAGAGGGTGGGAGGACGGCGGCGATGGAAGAAGAGAGGAGGGAGGTTAGCCAGGGCCTAGGGTTGCAGGGGCTCGGGGTAGGTAGTCTTATGGGGATCGATGCTTTGGTACGGCAGCGCATCCAGCCTGGGAGAGATGATCGACCGGCTCTGCGCTGTTCGTACCGGAGGAGAAGACGACAACAGGGGGTTATCGGGCCAAAGGAAAAAGAACGGGCTGGGCTGGTGCGCTTAGAGGCTAGTTGGGCTGGGCTGAGCGGTAGATAGCTTAGTTGCTGCGCCGTTCCTTTTGTTTATTTTTTTTGTTTCTTCTGTTTTTTTTTTGTAGGGTTTAGTTTTGGAAGAAAAAGAGGTGTTTTAAATTAGTAGAAATTCCAGAAAAATTAGGTTAAAATATTTAGGTAATTAGAAATGAATTTCCAAGATTGGTTTGCAGAAAGGTGACATTTAAAATAGTGTTTGCATTTGAAACCCAATTTAAAAGAAATTTCAATATTAATTAATCATTATGAAAACATGCTTTTAAATAGGGTTACCCCTAAGATTTAATTTGATTGAGAAATAGTTATTTGAATTAAACCCAACAAGTTGATGATTGATTTGATTTGAATTTTTGAATTGGTCATTAGGGTTTGTTAACAACAGGAACAAATTTATTTAGCAGTCAATTTTGTTTAAAACAATTTCCAAACTATTGAAAACAAATGAGTGGTTTAGTTTGCAAGTTTGAAATTGCAAAAGTTTTGAGCAAGGGTGAAAGTTTAAATTGTTTTTGAAATTTTCGGTTGTGATGCAACCATGGTGCAATGCAATGTGATGCATATGATGCAAGCACACAAACAGGTAACACCCCAGGTGTTACAGACGACACCACTAACAAGGGATTGCGCCCTCGCAATCCACCTGCTAACCCGGGAGGGGAAAGAAGTTCGACTATCGATTCTTCGTGCTTCCAGTTGATCTCCTCGACACCACTAACAAGGGATTCTTGCTCAGAGTGACGACGATGTTCTTCCACCAGGAATCTTCCGATGATCGAACCTATTTGGTTAAGGGCTCAGAAAACGTCCACCCACGTAGGATCCTAACACTTTGAAAGATAGACAAGAGGGGAGACTCCAAAACAAATAAGATGGGAGGGGAATTAGAATAGGGGTAAGGAGAAAACAAGAATCCTATTGAGATGTTTTTCCAAAATAGTTTAGCAGAAATAGTTTTCGACACTCTAGAAACAACGACCGTTAGCGAGGTTAACCTACAGGCTTGCGGACCCGTTGCTTCGATAACCATTCGTATCGAAACAATCTCGGGAATCGGAACCAAGGCTCTGATACCATTTGTGACGCCCCGAGATCGGGCACTATGCAGATTTCAGCATTCCCGCCAAATCCGCATAATAACCGATTCCAGGTTGCCATTTATGATAACATTACAATAGTTCACGAATAATCCACAATTACAACAGAAACAGATAGATACAAGAGGACTCACACGAGCCGGGGTTACAACTGATACAATACAAAGATCCAAATAACAGCGGAAGAAACAAACGTCCGTCTACGGACAAGATCCAAATTGGACTAAGAGTCCTGAAGATAACCGAAGGCGTCCAATCCCTGCCCAGGCCAAGCCGGAGGGATTCCCAAACTAACGTCGTCAGACTTCAAACCTGTTGACTGCAAGTTGGAATTTGCAGCCACGAAAGAGATTCGTGGGTCAGTACGGTTAAGTACTGGCAAGGGGGATAAAACCCATACTCACAAGTTACCGGCGTAGCCAGTCATCACAAGATACAAATACTTTAAGATCAACGGAAAGGAAGGGGTTATGGCAAATAAGCGACAGCAGGCTGCACTAACCAACTACAGAGATTCTATTACTTCCAACTATCAGAAAGGAGATAAGATCGAGTGATAGTAACCAACTGAAAGATAACATCAAACAAACCCATCCTGGATCTCGCCCCTTTAGCCAAAGAAGCAATCCGAGGATAACTCACACCGTGGTATTAAAGATGAGTCAAGTTATTGTGTGAATAACCTATTACTAGTCAAGTCGTTAATCATTGGGTGAAACATGGTTGATCATTATGTTGAAGTTGTCCTGAGTACTTGTTAGCCAGTACTTTCACCAAGTAATCCATAACCGCGGAAAACACGGCTTCTCGAGAAGATTATCCCTGCAGGGTTGCACCATAGTAACCGACACTCATGAATATCCCGCCAGATGGAGTGGCCACTCCACCAAGCGGGGCACTCAACACAATCCAACCCTTCTTCGCATCAAGCCCAAAGCACCTTGGGCGCACGGCTAATCGAGCCCAGAAGAAAATGGACCCTCATAGCACTCTAAGAACGTGTCCCCCTATATGCCGACTACGAAAGTTCCACCCGGGTACCAAGGGCTCGCAAGATCATGCATGCAGCAAATGGAAAAACCCGAACTAAATGAGGCGATTTGGACAAGATGCGAATCGGGTCAAACTGAGGGGGAGCCCATACTCCCCAAATGCGGGTAGTGCGCTCATCATGGATCAGTAGACAAGACCCTTTTCCTATTAGGGTCGACACTAGCAGGCCTCAAAACCACAAAGGGCCTCCTGCCGGTGCCTTATCATCAAATTTATTATTAATAGTAACATTAGCATGATTGATTGATTGATTAATCATCGAGCCCCCGGAACATAAGGAAGTAATAACAGAAAGTAACGGGTAACAGACTCGAGCAAAACAACCCTAAGCAAGATAGTAATACACAGGCTCAAGCAAAGGTTATAGGAGTGGAGGTGAGGCAATATCAGGGTTGAAGGATTCATGTGATAGGTTCGTAACAGAAACAACTACTACTAAGGCTAGCAGAAAAGAACAATGGAAAGTATCGGTAACAAGTGATGAAAGGCAGCCATATGGCAGCAAGTGAGTATACTTGCCTGAGATCCCGCAAGGTAGCAGAACTTGTCGTTGCTCACGTCATCTCAACGTCCTATCCGAGAAGAAGCAACGAACCTCGAACAAACACCGGGATGCAACAATTACTACTACGGCAAAAGATCCAGCATGATCAAGATATGGATGCATGACAAGGTTAATAGATGCACCAAAGTAAACTAGTGGATATGATACACAAGTTTAAATGGATTCCATATGCAAAGATTGCATATGGCAAACCCATGCCTTATAGTTGAATTAATTGTTCTAACACTAAGCATCAGGTGTAAGTGAGTTAGAATGATGCATGCATGATGAAGAACAAGAAGATAACAATATTAAATGCAAGTGGAAGGATGGTTAACAAGTTTAGAAAACATTTGTCAAGTTTTGAAATTATTGTTACTTAATGGTGTTGAACAAGTAGGGGTTGTTATCATCAAGTTAAGTTGGTCAAACCAAGCAACAAAGTTGATATTTGAAAAGGTTATCAAATTTTAGATGGATTACATGTTTCACATTTTGAAATTGGACTTTGGATTATTTAATTATGAATTAAACAATATTAAACAATTTTTAATTGCATTAAACAAGATTTAAATGGTTTAGGCAATTTTAATTATTCAAAACAGAAAACAAAAATTATATTTGAAAAGGTTATTTGAAATGGTATTGAAAACATATTTTATTTGCATGATTTGGACTTATGAATAATTAGTTATTGAATTTAGCAAAATACAATTGAAATGATTTAAATTTGAATTTGAATTGCAATTTGAAAGTTCAAAACAGAACACAAGTTGGATATTTGAAAAGATTAGGAAATTTGGATCAGAAAACATATACAACTTTTATTTATTGGGTTTATAGATTAAAAGATATACAAGTTTTGTTTTTGTGTGTTATTCTGTCATTTAAAAGAAAATAGAATTAAAACAGATGCGTTGCATTTCTTCGGTTACCGCACTGGGGTACTCTGAAGGTTTGTGATACAACGCAGACTGACGAAACAAGAGTAAGCGAGGCCGGTTAACTGAACCTTGCACAGATCGCTCCTTTCTGAACCGTGCGAACACAGCAGCGGACGATGGCCGGTCTCCGGTGGCCACGGCTGGGCGACTCGCGGTGGTGTGTGTGGATGTGCAGGTGCAAGCGTGCCACGAGGGCGAAGAGAAAGGAGGCGAGGGGAAGGAGCAGGCGATCACCTGCGGGGCGCTGTCGTCGATGCAGTCGAGGCCGCTGCCGAGCGCAGCCACGGCCGGAAGTTGGCGTTGACGGCGCGGCCTCCACCACAGCTCCCAGCACGCGCCGAGGAGGCGAACGGCGAGGGCGAACCACCGCGGTTCCATTCCCGCGGTGGGTTTGGCTCGAGGATGGCCGGCGACGGGATGGTGGTGGTGAACTGTCGGCGGGTAGGTGTTGATCGGTGCAAAATTCAGGGTTCAGAGAAAGACAGACAGAGGGTGGGAGGACGGCGGCGATGGAAGAAGAGAGGAGGGAGGTTAGCCAGGGCCTAGGGTTGCAGGGGCTCGGGGTAGGTAGTCTTATGGGGATCGATGCTTTGGTACGGCAGCGCATCCAGCCTGGGAGAGATGATCGACCGGCTCTGCGCTGTTCGTACCGGAGGAGAAGACGACAACAGGGGGTTATCGGGCCAAAGGAAAAAGAACGGGCTGGGCTGGTGCGCTTAGAGGCTAGTTGGGCTGGGCTGAGCGGTAGATAGCTTAGTTGCTGCGCCGTTCCTTTTGTTTATTTTTTTTGTTTCTTCTGTTTTTTTTTTGTAGGGTTTAGTTTTGGAAGAAAAAGAGGTGTTTTAAATTAGTAGAAATTCCAGAAAAATTAGGTTAAAATATTTAGGTAATTAGAAATGAATTTCCAAGATTGGTTTGCAGAAAGGTGACATTTAAAATAGTGTTTGCATTTGAAACCCAATTTAAAAGAAATTTCAATATTAATTAATCATTATGAAAACATGCTTTTAAATAGGGTTACCCCTAAGATTTAATTTGATTGAGAAATAGTTATTTGAATTAAACCCAACAAGTTGATGATTGATTTGATTTGAATTTTTGAATTGGTCATTAGGGTTTGTTAACAACAGGAACAAATTTATTTAGCAGTCAATTTTGTTTAAAACAATTTACAAACTATTGAAAACAAATGAGTGGTTTAGTTTGCAAGTTTGAAATTGCAAAAGTTTTGAGCAAGGGTGAAAGTTTAAATTGTTTTTGAAATTTTCGGTTGTGATGCAACCATGGTGCAATGCAATGTGATGCATATGATGCAAGCACACAAACAGGTAACACCCCAGGTGTTACAAATCCCCACCTGCCCCGACGCTCCTGGCCTCAACCTCGATCCATGTCCTGCAAAAGTGAAGATGTAGTGTTAATAAACAACATAAATACTACTAATTTAGTCATGGCTAATGAGCTGAAAAATTCCAAAGCTAAGACATGCAAACGATATAGAAATACGCACATAATACTACCCACTCATTGAACAGTCGATCAAGTAACATCTCAGCTATTTACATGATTGCCACAATCATAGTTGCCAAGTTTCCGGGTCGATAGGAACGAGGAACGGTAGGAGTCAGGCGCGTAATAATAACACTAATAAATCACAGTGGGAGTAAATTGGATCCAAGGCTTTGTATAGCTTGCGCCAAGCACCCCGTGCCTGGAATGCTAAGCTGATCAGACACTTGTGTCGATGGGATTTGAAAATTGCACATTAGAGCATGCTGTATACAAGAAATGTAGTAGAGTTTTCGTCAAAACAAAAATGCAGTAGAGACTCAACACTGCTGATAGCTGCAGTTAAACTTAAAGAACAGATGGAAGAGAAATTTTGTGTGAGTGAAGGCCGGGTCTTATGCTATTAATTATTGGCTTGTGATTTGTGAATCAGCCAGCCCCAGTGGGTGAATCAGCCCACTCACAGGCTGTGCTTTATGGGCCGTTTCAGGCCTTGTTTCATGATGTTCAGTCGCTTCACAAAAAGCAAAAAACTTGGAAAATGGAATGTGTGCCGATGATTGCTCTACTAAAAAAAAACCGAGGTTGCTTATTCTATAGATAGAAAACAAACGCCCATTTTACGATCCTTTCTTCGAGGTTTCGAACTCCTGATGCAGCACTGTGTTAAGAGTTCTACTGTGATTAATTTCAAAAAAAAAAAGAGTTCTACTATGATTCCTGTCCAGGCGCGTGTGGCTTCATCGATTGTATTCTCTCTGGCTGATATATGCTGTAGCCAGTACCTAACAGTTTCTTTTGTTTTACAAGTCACGAACCAGCATCAGAGGTAAATACACAACGCAGACAGCGGTAATCTGATAAACATATACTAGTCTCGCGGATTAATTCGTCCAAGCATCACAATGTGATAAATTCTTCCGCTATGTAGCACATATATCTATATTCCATAGGTAATCTGGTGACCGAGTTCTAGATTCTACACACATATTTACACGGAAAATGGAACAACGACGTACTGCTTCTACACGCATATATGGATCTTCTTACAGCTAGTAGCAAACAAGGGAGTTAATGACGAAATGAATGAATGATCCTTGTAACAGATGGAACAGATGGAAGAGAAATTTTGTGTGAGACTCAGAACAGAAGCCTTTGATACTACACTATATCTGCATTCTCGAATTAAAAAACTACACTATATCCTTGTAATATTGTCCATGCTATGCTACAGATTCACCAACCTGAGAACTCTACTGATAAAATCTTACTGTACCACACCCAAGCATGTAGTTCAGATGTGTATGAATGTGATTCTGGTTAGCATTCAGTTGGGACAATTTGCACATGTTACCAACTATGTCAGCAAAGCAGAGCAAACCCAAGACCCCTTGGATCCTCCCATTATTGCAAAGCTGAAAGCAGCTGCAGGATTAGCCTACTTGGAAACAAAGAAATACAAACTTGCTGCCCACTAAAACTATATACAGTAACATTTTCGGACAATCTAGGAATAAATGACTTGATTTGTTTGGGATAGAACAAACAGATGTGAATCAAAATCATAGTTTAAAACATTGATCAAAATAGCTTCAAGCATCAACACTAAAGCAATTACATGATTAATTACGAGCAGAGTCATCAAATATATGCAGCAATGGCTTACAGATCCAATCATTAAAAAAGATATCATTGGTGCATATTTGATGATTAAGAAAGAACTGTAGTAACAGATAATGGGATCCTAGAACACCAAACTTATTCAACAACTGAAAATAGGTTTCCTAATAACTGAAGCTATATATCACTAAAATGCCACTAAATATAGATACCCATACTCAATCCTGCAAAAGCAGATCATTCCTTCTTTCTTGTGACACGCAAATCTAACACAGAAAACAAGAGAACTGGAGAAATACAAACAATTTGAAGCATTGACAGGCAAGTCTTACTTTGTGAACAACTTTGAGGATATAGTTTCGATATTAGTGCTTATGTGAGCCCTAGCTAAAGAGGCAGGATGAATGATTTTCTTCTGGTTCAAGGTAGGAAAATACAAAGAGCAGTGAAAAATATTTTGGATATTCCAAATCACGGCCCATAAAACATGCAACCACAAGCTTCTCCAAGCAAAAAATCATAGCATAGCATCATTGGTTCGAATTATGTACCATTCTTTCGGTTATATGCAAAATCAAAAACAGATCTGCTATTTCGGTTATATGCAAACTTTGGATCAAAATATTGAGTTATCTGCCTATTGATAAGAGAGTGGAAGCACATCAATTCTTTCTTTCGACTTCTGGAGGACAGTGAACGCGGAATCCAACCCGGTGGCGATTGTGGAGGCCATTGTTGTCCTGCCACTCGATTCCGTGCAGGTTTGTCGCCTGAACACCGGCGGTGGGGTGCCGTTCATCTCTGGATTGGATCCACGGCGCATCCACGCGACAAGCAGCAGGACGGCGCATCCACGGCGCCAGACATACCGGAATCCCCACGGGTCCTCCCCAAATCATACAACGAACAACAGAAAGGAGAGAGGGGCGGCGGTTACCTCCTCGATCGGAGCCCAAAGGGATGAAATTTCAACGACGAGGCGTCTTCCTCCGCTGGCTTGCCTGCACCTCCCTAAATCAGCCTCGCCTCCTTGGTCTCCTCTCCAGGAATCGCGACAAATCCACTTCTCCTCCTGGAAACTTCGCTCGGTGGACTGCAAGTACGGTGGAGAGGCTGCGGGGAGGCTGCGGGGAGGAGGGAGAAGGGCGCGGCGGCGGCTCGGTGGGCGGCGGCGCGCGTCGGCGAAGGAGACGGCGGTGGTGGCGGCTGGGGATCTACTTGTGGCAGCTAGGTCTCGCGGCAACGAACGGGAGAAAAAAGAACGGAGAAGTGGGGAAATTTTCCTAAGTACACCTGTCCACTGCTTTGCCGAGTGCAAATAATCGGGATACTCGGCATATGACTTCTTTGCCGAGTGCCAATAATCGGGATACTCGGCATAGACGTGCTCCCAGCTGCCATTCTGGTCGCCTGGGCAACTGCTTTGCCGAGTGTAACACTCGGCATAGTGACCACAGGGGCTTTGCCGAGTGGTACACTCGGCAAAGACATAGCTCTTTTGCGCACAACTAGTTACATTTGCTTTATTTCCTGCAATTAAATGACAATTTATATATATTTGACATGTTTCAGTACTATAACACTCAAAACACACATATTTGCCTCAAATAGCAACAAACACACATTAGTCGACTAAGCTGGAAAAATGAATCAGTTAACATGCTGCAAGCCAACTTACCAAGTTCAGGTTGAACGGCGGTAGAGGAGGTAGAAGAGGAGCCAACTTACGTTTCCACTTTGCTACCCACTTCCGGCTCACGCAGAGGGGGCTGGACACCCGTTCCGTCTTTTTCTACACCGGGGCTAGGGTATCTCCGGAGAGGGGACCCGGAGCGTCGGGATCCCACCTAAACCAATGTTTTGCCATGCCATGTGTGTTAGAGTGTCACATGGGTGTTGGGTGCCAAAGATACCATCACTCTCTGTGTTGGGGCCTCACCGACGTCGGATTCTCTCTCGCGGGTTCCCGGACTGCTCACACCCCGAAACTCCCGGATCTGACGTAACGGGGGGAATCTTGCAAGGGGGTGGGCCCTACCATTGTCAAGGGTGTTCCTTGGGCCTAACATGACACAACCAAGCAACTAGTTCCACTTTGCTACCCACTTCCGGCTCACGCAGAGGGGGCTAGACGCCGGTTCCGTCTTTTTCTACACCGGGGATAGTGTATCTCCGGAGAGGAGACCCGGAGCGTCGGGATCCCACCTAAACCAATGTTTTGCCATGCCATGTGTGTTAGAGTGTATCATGGGTGTTGGGTGCCAAATATAGCATCACTCTCTGTGTTGGGGCCTCACCGACGTCGGATTCTCTCTCGCGGGTTCCCGGACTGCTCACACCCCGAAACTCCCGGATCTGACGTAACGGGGGGAATCTTGCAAGGAGGTGGGCCCTACCATTGTCAAGGGTGTTCCTTGGGCCTAACATGACACAACCAACCAACTAGTTCCACTTTGCTACCCCCTTCCGGCTCACGCAGAGGGGCTAGACGTCGGTTCCGTCTTTTTCTACACCGGGGATAGTGTATCTCCGGAGAGGGGACCCGGAGCGTCGGGATCCCACCTAAACCAATGTTTTGCCATGCCATGTGTGTTAGATTGTATCATGGGTGTTGGGTGCCAAATATAGCATCACTCTCTGTGCCGGGGCCTCACCGACGTCGGATTCTCTCTCGCGGGTTCCAGGACTGCTCACACCCCGAAACTCCCGGATCTGAAGTAACGGGGGGAATCTTGCATGTAGGTGGGCCCTACCATTGTCAAGGGTGTTCCTTGGGACTAACATGACACAACCAAGCAACTAGTTCCACTTTGCTACCCACTTCCGGCTCACGCAGAGGGGGCTAGACGCCGGTTCCGTCTTTTTCTACACCGGGGCTAGGGTATCTCCGGAGAGGGGACCCGGAGCGTCGGGATCCCACCTAAACCAATGTTTTGCCATGCCATGTGTGTTAGAGTGTCACATGGGTGTTGGGTGCCAAAGATACCATCACTCTCTGTGTTGGCGCCTCACCGACGTCGGATTCTCTCTCGCGGGTTCCCGGACTGCTCACACCCCGAAACTCCCGGATCTGACGTAACGGGGTGAATCTTGCAAGGAGGTGGGCCCTACCATTGTCAAGGGTGTTCCTTGGGCCTAACATGACACAACCAAGCAACTAGTTCCACTTTGCTACCCACTTCCGGCTCACGCAGAGGGGGCTAGACGCCGGTTCCGTCTTTTTCTACACCGGGGATAGTGTATCTCCGGAGAGGGGACCCGGAGCGTCGGGATCCCACCTAAACCAATGTTTTGCCATGCCATGTGTGTTAGATTGTATCATGGGTGTTGGGTGCCAAAGATAGCATCACTCTCTGTGCCGGGGCCTCACCGACGTCGGATTCTCTCTCGCGGGTTCCAGGACTGCTCACACCCCGAAACTCCCGGATCTGACGTAACGGGGGGAATCTTGCATATAGGTGGGCCCTACCATTGTCAAGGGTGTTCCTTGGGACTAACATGACACAACCAAGCAACTAGTTCCACTTTGCTACCCACTTCCGGCTCACGCAGAGGGGGCTAGACGCTGGTTCCGTCTTTTTCTACACCGGGGCTAGGGTATCTCCGGAGAGGGGACCCGGAGCGTCGGGATCCCACCTAAACCAATGTTTTGCCATGCCATGTGTGTTAGAGTGTCACATGGGTGTTGGGTGCCAAAGATACCATCACTCTCTGTGTTGGGGCCTCACCGACGTCGGATTCTCTCTCGCGGGTTCCCGGACTGCTCACACCCCGAAACTCCCGGATCTGACGTAATGGGGGGAATCTTGCAAGGAGGTGGGCCCTACTATTGTCAAGGGTGTTCCTTGGGCCTAACATGACACAACCAAGCAACTAGTTCCACTTTGCTACCCACTTACGGCTCACGCAGAGGGGGCTAGACGCCGGTTCCGTCTTTTTCTACACCGGGGATAGTGTATCTCCGGAGAGGGGACCCGGAGCGTCGGGATCCCACCTAAACCAATGTTTTGCCATGCCATGTGTGTTAGAGTGTCACATGGGTGTTGGGTGCCAAAGATACCATCACTCTCTGTGTTGGGGCCTCACCGACGTCGGATTCTCTCTCGCGGGTTCCCGGACTGCTCACACCCCGGAACTCCCGGACCTGACGTAACGGGGGGAATCTTGCAAGGAGGTGGGACCTACCATTGTCAAGGGTGTTCCTTGGGCCTAACATGACACAACCAAGCAACTAGTTCCACTTTTCTACCCACTTCCGGCTCACGCAGAGGGGGCTAGACGCCGGTTCCGTCTTTTTCTACACCGGGGATAGTGTATCTCCGGAGAGGGGACCCGGAGCGTCGGGATCCCACCTAAACCAATGTTTTGCCATGCCATGTGTGTTAGATTGTATCATGGGTGTTGGGTGCCAAAGATAGCATCACTCTCTGTGCCGGGGCCTCACCGACGTCGGATTCTCTCTCGCGGGTTCCCGGACTGCTCACACCCCGAAACTCCCGGATCTGACGTAACGGGGGGAATCTTGCAAGGAGGTGGGACCTACCATTGTCAAGGGTGTTCCTTGGGCCTAACATGACACAACCAAGCAACTAGTTCCACTTTGATACCCACTTCCGGCTCACGCAGAGGGGGCTAGACGCCGGTTCCGTCTTTTTCTACACCGGGGATAGTGTATCTCCGGAGAGGGGACCCGGAGCGTCGGGATCCCACCTAAACCAATGTTTTGCCATGCCATGTGTGTTAGATTGTATCATGGGTGTTGGGTGCCAAAGATAGCATCACTCTCTGTGCCGGGGTCTCACCGACGTCGGATTCTCTCTCGCGGGTTCCCGGACTGCTCACACCCCGAAACTCCCGGATCTGACGTAACGGGGGGAATCTTGCAAGGAGGTGGGACCTACCATTGTCAAGGGTGTTCCTTGGGCCTAACATGACACAACCAAGCAACTAGTTCCACTTTGCTACCCACTTCCGGCTCACGCAGAGGGGGCTAGACGCCGGTTCCGTCTTTTTCTACACCGGGGATAGTGTATCTCCGGAGAGGGGACCCGGAGCGTCGGGATCCCACCTAAACCAATGTTTTGCCATGCCATGTGTGTTAGATTGTATCATGGGTGTTGGGTGCCAAAGATAGCATCACTCTCTGTGCCGGGGCCTCACCGACGTCGGATTCTCTCTCGCGGGTTCCAGGACTGCTCACACCTCGAAACTCCCGGATCTGACGTAACGGGGGGAATCTTGCATGTAGGTGGGCCCTACCAGTGTCAAGGGTGTTCCTTGGGACTAACATGACACAACCAAGCAACTAGTTCCACATTGCTACCCACTTCCGGCTCACGCAGAGGGGGCTGTACGCCGGTTCCGTCTTTTTCTACACCGGGGCTAGTGTATCTCCGGAGAGGGGACCCGGAGCGTCGGGATCCCACCTAAACCAATGTGTTGCCATGCCATGTGTGTTAGATTGTATCATGGGTGTTGGGTGCCAAAGATACCATCACTCTTTGTGCCGGGGCCTCACTGACGTCGGATTCTCTCTCGCGGGTTCCAGGACTGCTCACACCCCGAAACTCCCGGATCTGACGTAACGGGGGGAATCTTGCAAGTAGGTGGGCCCTACCATTGTCAAGGGTGTTACTTGGGACTAACATGACACAACCAAGCAACTAGTTCCACTTTGCTACCCATTTCCGGCTCACGCAGAGGGGGCTAGACGCCGGTTCCGTCTTTTTCTACACCGGGGCTAGTGTATCTCCGGAGAGGGGACCCGGAGCGTCGGGATCCCACCTAAACCAATGTTTTGCCATGCCATGTGTGTTAGAGTGTCACATGGGTGTTGGGTGCCAAAGATACCATCACTCTCTGTGTTGGGGCCTCACCGACGTCGGATTCTCTCTCGCGGGTTCCCGGACTGCTCACACCCCGGAACTCCCGGACCTGACGTAACGGGGGGAATCTTGCAAGGAGGTGGGACCTACCATTGTCAAGGGTGTTCCTTGGGCCTAACATGACACAACCAAGCAACTAGTTCCACTTTTCTACCCACTTCCGGCTCACGCAGAGGGGGCTAGACGCCGGTTCCGTCTTTTTCTACACCGGGGATAGTGTATCTCCGGAGAGGGGACCCGGAGCGTCGGGATCCCACCTAAACCAATGTTTTGCCATGCCATGTGTGTTAGATTGTATCATGGGTGTTGGGTGCCAAAGATAGCATCACTCTCTGTGCCGGGGCCTCACCGACGTCGGATTCTCTCTCGCGGGTTCCCGGACTGCTCACACCCCGAAACTCCCGGATCTGACGTAACGGGGGGAATCTTGCAAGGGGGTGGGCCCTACCATTGTCAAGGGTGTTCCTTGGGCCTAACATGACACAACCAAGCAACTAGTTCCACTTTGCTACCCACTTCCGGCTCACGCAGAGGGGGCTAGACGCCGGTTCCGTCTTTTTCTACACCGGGGATAGTGTATCTCCGGAGAGGAGACCCGGAGCGTCGGGATCCCACCTAAACCAATGTTTTGCCATGCCATGTGTGTTAGAGTGTATCATGGGTGTTGGGTGCCAAATATAGCATCACTCTCTGTGTTGGGGCCTCACCGACGTCGGATTCTCTCTCGCGGGTTCCCGGACTGCTCACACCCCGAAACTCCCGGATCTGACGTAACGGGGGGAATCTTGCAAGGAGGTGGGCCCTACCATTGTCAAGGGTGTTCCTTGGGCCTAACATGACACAACCAACCAACTAGTTCCACTTTGCTACCCCCTTCCGGCTCACGCAGAGGGGCTAGACGTCGGTTCCGTCTTTTTCTACACCGGGGATAGTGTATCTCCGGAGAGGGGACCCGGAGCGTCGGGATCCCACCTAAACCAATGTTTTGCCATGCCATGTGTGTTAGATTGTATCATGGGTGTTGGGTGCCAAATATAGCATCACTCTCTGTGCCGGGGCCTCACCGACGTCGGATTCTCTCTCGCGGGTTCCAGGACTGCTCACACCCCGAAACTCCCGGATCTGAAGTAACGGGGGGAATCTTGCATGTAGGTGGGCCCTACCATTGTCAAGGGTGTTCCTTGGGACTAACATGACACAACCAAGCAACTAGTTCCACTTTGCTACCCACTTCCGGCTCACGCAGAGGGGGCTAGACGCCGGTTCCGTCTTTTTCTACACCGGGGCTAGGGTATCTCCGGAGAGGGGACCCGGAGCGTCGGGATCCCACCTAAACCAATGTTTTGCCATGCCATGTGTGTTAGAGTGTCACATGGGTGTTGGGTGCCAAAGATACCATCACTCTCTGTGTTGGCGCCTCACCGACGTCGGATTCTCTCTCGCGGGTTCCCGGACTGCTCACACCCCGAAACTCCCGGATCTGACGTAACGGGGTGAATCTTGCAAGGAGGTGGGCCCTACCATTGTCAAGGGTGTTCCTTGGGCCTAACATGACACAACCAAGCAACTAGTTCCACTTTGCTACCCACTTCCGGCTCACGCAGAGGGGGCTAGACGCCGGTTCCGTCTTTTTCTACACCGGGGATAGTGTATCTCCGGAGAGGGGACCCGGAGCGTCGGGATCCCACCTAAACCAATGTTTTGCCATGCCATGTGTGTTAGATTGTATCATGGGTGTTGGGTGCCAAAGATAGCATCACTCTCTGTGCCGGGGCCTCACCGACGTCGGATTCTCTCTCGCGGGTTCCAGGACTGCTCACACCCCGAAACTCCCGGATCTGACGTAACGGGGGGAATCTTGCATATAGGTGGGCCCTACCATTGTCAAGGGTGTTCCTTGGGACTAACATGACACAACCAAGCAACTAGTTCCACTTTGCTACCCACTTCCGGCTCACGCAGAGGGGGCTAGACGCTGGTTCCGTCTTTTTCTACACCGGGGCTAGGGTATCTCCGGAGAGGGGACCCGGAGCGTCGGGATCCCACCTAAACCAATGTTTTGCCATGCCATGTGTGTTAGAGTGTCACATGGGTGTTGGGTGCCAAAGATACCATCACTCTCTGTGTTGGGGCCTCACCGACGTCGGATTCTCTCTCGCGGGTTCCCGGACTGCTCACACCCCGAAACTCCCGGATCTGACGTAATGGGGGGAATCTTGCAAGGAGGTGGGCCCTACTATTGTCAAGGGTGTTCCTTGGGCCTAACATGACACAACCAAGCAACTAGTTCCACTTTGCTACCCACTTACGGCTCACGCAGAGGGGGCTAGACGCCGGTTCCGTCTTTTTCTACACCGGGGATAGTGTATCTCCGGAGAGGGGACCCGGAGCGTCGGGATCCCACCTAAACCAATGTTTTGCCATGCCATGTGTGTTAGAGTGTCACATGGGTGTTGGGTGCCAAAGATACCATCACTCTCTGTGTTGGGGCCTCACCGACGTCGGATTCTCTCTCGCGGGTTCCCGGACTGCTCACACCCCGGAACTCCCGGACCTGACGTAACGGGGGGAATCTTGCAAGGAGGTGGGACCTACCATTGTCAAGGGTGTTCCTTGGGCCTAACATGACACAACCAAGCAACTAGTTCCACTTTTCTACCCACTTCCGGCTCACGCAGAGGGGGCTAGACGCCGGTTCCGTCTTTTTCTACACCGGGGATAGTGTATCTCCGGAGAGGGGACCCGGAGCGTCGGGATCCCACCTAAACCAATGTTTTGCCATGCCATGTGTGTTAGATTGTATCATGGGTGTTGGGTGCCAAAGATAGCATCACTCTCTGTGCCGGGGCCTCACCGACGTCGGATTCTCTCTCGCGGGTTCCCGGACTGCTCACACCCCGAAACTCCCGGATCTGACGTAACGGGGGGAATCTTGCAAGGAGGTGGGACCTACCATTGTCAAGGGTGTTCCTTGGGCCTAACATGACACAACCAAGCAACTAGTTCCACTTTGATACCCACTTCCGGCTCACGCAGAGGGGGCTAGACGCCGGTTCCGTCTTTTTCTACACCGGGGATAGTGTATCTCCGGAGAGGGGACCCGGAGCGTCGGGATCCCACCTAAACCAATGTTTTGCCATGCCATGTGTGTTAGATTGTATCATGGGTGTTGGGTGCCAAAGATAGCATCACTCTCTGTGCCGGGGTCTCACCGACGTCGGATTCTCTCTCGCGGGTTCCCGGACTGCTCACACCCCGAAACTCCCGGATCTGACGTAACGGGGGGAATCTTGCAAGGAGGTGGGACCTACCATTGTCAAGGGTGTTCCTTGGGCCTAACATGACACAACCAAGCAACTAGTTCCACTTTGCTACCCACTTCCGGCTCACGCAGAGGGGGCTAGACGCCGGTTCCGTCTTTTTCTACACCGGGGATAGTGTATCTCCGGAGAGGGGACCCGGAGCGTCGGGATCCCACCTAAACCAATGTTTTGCCATGCCATGTGTGTTAGATTGTATCATGGGTGTTGGGTGCCAAAGATAGCATCACTCTCTGTGCCGGGGCCTCACCGACGTCGGATTCTCTCTCGCGGGTTCCAGGACTGCTCACACCTCGAAACTCCCGGATCTGACGTAACGGGGGGAATCTTGCATGTAGGTGGGCCCTACCAGTGTCAAGGGTGTTCCTTGGGACTAACATGACACAACCAAGCAACTAGTTCCACATTGCTACCCACTTCCGGCTCACGCAGAGGGGGCTGTACGCCGGTTCCGTCTTTTTCTACACCGGGGCTAGTGTATCTCCGGAGAGGGGACCCGGAGCGTCGGGATCCCACCTAAACCAATGTGTTGCCATGCCATGTGTGTTAGATTGTATCATGGGTGTTGGGTGCCAAAGATACCATCACTCTTTGTGCCGGGGCCTCACTGACGTCGGATTCTCTCTCGCGGGTTCCAGGACTGCTCACACCCCGAAACTCCCGGATCTGACGTAACGGGGGGAATCTTGCAAGTAGGTGGGCCCTACCATTGTCAAGGGTGTTACTTGGGACTAACATGACACAACCAAGCAACTAGTTCCACTTTGCTACCCATTTCCGGCTCACGCAGAGGGGGCTAGACGCCGGTTCCGTCTTTTTCTACACCGGGGCTAGTGTATCTCCGGAGAGGGGACCCGGAGCGTCGGGATCCCACCTAAACCAATGTTTTGCCATGCCATGTGTGTTAGAGTGTCACATGGGTGTTGGGTGCCAAAGATACCATCACTCTCTGTGTTGGGGCCTCACCGACGTCGGATTCTCTCTCGCGGGTTCCCGGACTGCTCACACCCCGGAACTCCCGGACCTGACGTAACGGGGGGAATCTTGCAAGGAGGTGGGACCTACCATTGTCAAGGGTGTTCCTTGGGCCTAACATGACACAACCAAGCAACTAGTTCCACTTTTCTACCCACTTCCGGCTCACGCAGAGGGGGCTAGACGCCGGTTCCGTCTTTTTCTACACCGGGGATAGTGTATCTCCGGAGAGGGGACCCGGAGCGTCGGGATCCCACCTAAACCAATGTTTTGCCATGCCATGTGTGTTAGATTGTATCATGGGTGTTGGGTGCCAAAGATAGCATCACTCTCTGTGCCGGGGCCTCACCGACGTCGGATTCTCTCTCGCGGGTTCCCGGACTGCTCACACCCCGAAACTCCCGGATCTGACGTAACGGGGGGAATCTTGCAAGGAGGTGGGACCTACCATTGTCAAGGGTGTTCCTTGGGCCTAACATGACACAACCAAGCAACTAGTTCCACTTTGATACCCACTTCCGGCTCACGCAGAGGGGGCTAGACGCCGGTTCCGTCTTTTTCTACACCGGGGATAGTGTATCTCCGGAGAGGGGACCCGGAGCGTCGGGATCCCACCTAAACCAATGTTTTGCCATGCCATGTGTGTTAGATTGTATCATGGGTGTTGGGTGCCAAAGATAGCATCACTCTCTGTGCCGGGGTCTCACCGACGTCGGATTCTCTCTCGCGGGTTCCCGGACTGCTCACACCCCGAAACTCCCGGATCTGACGTAACGGGGGGAATCTTGCAAGGAGGTGGGACCTACCATTGTCAAGGGTGTTCCTTGGGCCTAACATGACACAACCAAGCAACTAGTTCCACTTTGCTACCCACTTCCGGCTCACGCAGAGGGGGCTAGACGCCGGTTCCGTCTTTTTCTACACCGGGGATAGTGTATCTCCGGAGAGGGGACCCGGAGCGTCGGGATCCCACCTAAACCAATGTTTTGCCATGCCATGTGTGTTAGAGTGTCACATGGGTGTTGGGTGCCAAAGATACCATCACTCTCTGTGTTGGGGCCTCACCGACGTCGGATTCTCTCTCGCGGGTTCCCGGACTGCTCACACCCCGAAACTCCCGGATCTGACGTAATGGGGGGAATCTTGCAAGGAGGTGGGCCCTACTATTGTCAAGGGTGTTCCTTGGGCCTAACATGACACAACCAAGCAACTAGTTCCACTTTGCTACCCACTTACGGCTCACGCAGAGGGGGCTAGACGCCGGTTCTGATGAGGGGATAGTAACCCGGTATGCCAACCCCAGGTGTAATCCGGCCCAAACGGCGTATGGACCAAATCCGGCTAAGGACGCAGAAGCTTCTGGAAGGCCCAGGGCTTGTAAGGATCGTAACCCGGATTGTGGGTTACGATAAGGAAAGCTAGGATACGTATGTAGAATTCGAGTAGGACTCAAGGAGCGCTTTGTATGGCAAGCCAAGGGGGGTATGAGTACTATATAAACCAATCCCTAGGCTTCGCCTGAGAGAGATTCAGGTCATAACTGTAACACCTATTATCGAGTATCCAGTATAATCATATCGAGATCCGGCGAGTTGTTTTCCGGCTCTTAGATTGCTTTTCGCCATGTCTTCCTTCGAGCTAAACCCTCTCCCAAATACCTGTGTCGACTTGCCCCTAGATCAGTTACCCCCGGTAACATCTGCCGTGATTATCCCACGACAGTTGGCGCCCACCGTGGGGCCTGCGTCCAAAGGTGTTTACATCACGGGAGAAGCTCGGAAGAACATGAGGAACCTCGTCGTCGGAGAAATCTACGTCAACAACCAAGGAGAGAAGATGGTAGACGATTCTGGCTGGGGGCCAGAGTCGGATCACCTCGAAACCGGATCCGTCGTGACAGTCGGCCGCATCAACGTCTTCATCGGTATGGTATGTGCTTCCAATTCGAGCCGTGATAATCTTGAATCTGATTCTGTGTCAGGGGAGGACACGCGTGTTCAATCGGAAAAAGAAGAATCGATCGGAACAACGGGTCCGACAGAGAGGGAGGAAGGTACCGAGTCTATACGGGATTTATCGGAGGACCGATACGAGAAGGAAAATAGCGAAGAGGAAGAACGGTACGGATCTACGCCAAGTATTATGCGCCGGGTTGCAGTTTATGCGGCCCCCGCAATCAATACCAATCAAGGAAACGCAGCCGCGGCGCCAGTCGGGGCGGCGCAGGTGCTGGCTCAGCAACAAGGTACGGCTGGCCCGATCTTGGCCCAGGTCGATGGAGAATCGGCATCAGTCACCAGTCGCCCAGCGGAGGAGGAGCGACACGCAAATATGTTCGGGTTCCAAGCAAACCGGACACCGGGGGCGGGCCCCTCGAATCCTCGTCACCCAGCTCTGTTTGATAATAATTTGATCTTGGATCCCACAGTCCTAGCTACAGTTATCACCCCAGAAAACGCAGCAGAGCGTGTAAGAGATCTGGACGTGGCTCGTCGTGCATTGGAGCAGCAAAGAAGGCAGGTAGAAGCAGAAAAGCAGGGGATGGCAGCGCGGCAGCGGGAACTGGATGACCTAGAGACCCGGCTTCGGGAGGAGACGACGAGGATTCACCAAAGGCACCGAACTATGTTACCGGCAACAGGAGGGGTTATCAACCCGACTGCCCTGGTGTTCACACCTCAAGATCAGCCAATCCCACCGGCGAACCAAGGGACCATACCGCAACCAGCAACGGGAGTGCAGCCGGTAAACGCGCCAGCCGGATTACCCTTGCCTCGGGCGGGGGCGACAGCCGGCAACACCATGCCGCCTCCACCATCGCGATTCCGTACCCCAGCAGGTCACTACAACAACCCCATGGACAACGTGTATGCAGCAACACTCGCATTAAACCAGATTCCTGTAAGAGACTCGCCGCACGCAGAAGAAAACCGGCGAGCGATAGATCTGCTGCACACCGCGGTAGCACAGCAAGTCAATTATCCAGATCACAGAAGTGGGATGCATGGGACGCCATACGTGAGTCAACAACAGGGCAACGTCCAAACAAGCGCGGCACGACGAAGGGAAGAGCAACAGCAGATGCCACCCCCACCGCGCGTCCAGACAGTACCGGCAGTATCAGCAGCACAGGCAGTAGTGGACAGCTCCAGGGCCAGAAGAGCCGGGGCCGGGTCTGCAGCACACGATCCACCGGTGGCTCCTCACCCCGTGGCACCCCCGGCCGGGTCACGCATTTCCCGGGCGAGACCAGCCCCAACCACCCTTGCGGGACCCAAGTGTCTCTCGGATGATATCAGAGCGGAACCTTACCCGGAAAAGTTCAAAGAACCGGGGAAAGTAGTGAATTACGAGCCAACGATGGATCCGGAAACATGGTTAAGCAGCTACGAGATGGCAATGTCAATTCGCAACGCATCCGAGAATCTCCAAGCCAAGTTCATGTACTTAATGATGTCAGAGGGAGCAGCAAAGTTATGGTTCACCAATTTACCGGAAAAGTCGATCAAGTCGTGGGAGGAGCTAAAAACCGCATTTATCAAGCACTTCCATGGGACCTGTAGGAAGTTATTTACTATTGATGACTTAGAAAGGTGCGTCCAGAAGAAAGGAGAGTCAGCACGAAGCTGGGTACGCCGGGTTATGGAGATACTCCACTCATCTACAGATATCCAACCAAAGGACGCACTACAAGCTATGGCGAAAACATGTAAGTATGTTCCTTTAGTACAAAAGCTAACCCGCATGAAATCCAGCAGAAATGCAGCGGAGGTTACGATGGGAGAGTTAATGGATGCATGCAACAAACACGCTGCAACGGATACTACAGAAGAGGAAGTTGATGACAAGAAGGCAAAAGCAAACGCAAGTAGCAGTGGGAAGACCGGCAATGGATCGGCACCAAACAACAATGGAAATAGCCAGAACAAGCGCCCGTTTGAGGGGAGTTCCGAGTTTGTGGCCAATACAGAGGCCGGGTCTTCGAGACCTAGATCCGAAGGGAATTTTAATACCGGAAATCACAATGGGGGACACTACCAAGTACCCCCAAGACCAAGCAACAGTTGGGACATATTTAGGATGGCGTGCCCGAAGCATAGCAGGAATGGCAAGCCGGCCAATCATTCATTGGAGCAGTGTGCCGACTTACAAAGGTGGAAGAACGAGGAAGTGAACAGGGCCATGCGAGGTGCGGGCCGAGGAGGAGGTCCGGGTCCAGGTGGAAATTCGGGCAACGGGCCGCCCCCAGCCGGCAATCCGCCAGTTGGAAATCAAGGTAACAATCAAGGGGGAGCGGGAGGATTTCAAGCTAACCCCAAACAGCTGGGTCAGTATCATGTGCACACTACTGGAGGTTCTAGCAAGGACAAGAAGATACTGAAACAAGCAGTTAATTCAGTCTCCTCCGCTGTTCCAAGATATTTGAGGTGGTCAGAGCAAGAGGTAACATGGAGCAGAAGAGATCACCCGGATAGGATTGATCACCCGGGAGTCTTGGCTTTGGTAGTGGCGCCACAGGTCAATGGTTACGAGCTGAAGAAAGTCTTGATGGATGGAGGGAGTAGTATCAATATCCTATACTGGGAAACTTTTCTGCGCATGGGCTTAAAGGAATCACAGTTGCAAAAAAGTACAACAGTTTTTCACGGGATAGTGCCGGGTCATTCGGCATGCCCCGAAGGAAAAGTGGCATTGGAGGTAGCTTTCGGGGAGTCAAAGGACAATTATCGAATCGAGTGGCTTACCTTTGAGGTAGTAAAGTTGCGCAGTCCTTATCATGCATTGTTTGGAAGACCGGCTTATGCCAAGTTCATGGCAAGGCCGTGTTATGTGTACCTACAGCTGAAGATCCCGGGTCCTAAGAAGACCATCACCATATATGGAAATCGAGATATAGCGGCTGAATGTGATGAGGGAGATGCGGCAATGGCCGAGCAAGCTTGCAGGAAGGAAGAGCTCAAACATTACCGTTCCAAGGTGGACCTAGAAGAAAGGACGACGACAAAAAAGCCAACTCCTGAAGGGGACAAGGCAAACATTAGGGCAGAAAAGGACCTTAAGATGGTAGGTTTCATCAGGGGCGAGCTTTCCAAATCCCCTAACAGAGAAGAAGAAGTACTGCTACACGCAGCCGATCACGTTTCAAGGACGGTATACCCGGATTGGCTACCAAATCCCATATTCATTATGAAAGGGTCTAGCGAATGGAGAATATGTATCGGTCACGCCAGTGTGAGGCCGATTCCCGAGAATAACTAAGGCAGTGTAATCGACGGCAGGTTTCAGACGCGCTCTTTTCCTTACCAGGGTACCTAAGGGGACTGGAAGGTTTTTAATGAGGCGGCCTGCTGATTCAAAAAAGAAATTTTTATCAATAAAAGAAGATGGTTTCGGGTCTTATCATGGTCTTGTGCTTCAGTTACAAGTAAGTAACGTTGTTATTATCAGTACATCAATATCATCGAAATACGTTGCGTGAATTTAGGTCTCTGGGGGTTGATCTACTTCAGTAAGTAATCACAAACCCGGAGACCCGGCCATGATGCCTATGAGTTATGGGGGCTGATCACCCGTAGAAACGGGTGCGGCTACAATCCTATAACTGGACGAAGGAGCCAAATTTCTTGATTATTCTTACTTAAGCTCGATGTGACTCGCACCAAAGTGGCATGATCTGTTCACTTACGATTACAATCAGACTATGCAGCCCAATGGAGCGTGCTTGATTTTGTTTTTCGTATAGATGCAACGACATGGTATCCACGCGAAAGCCGGCTTACAGTACAAGGTAATCAAAAGGGTCATCTAAACCACAAGTCCATGCAGAGTATAAGGCTAACATAGCCGGAAACTCAACAAATATTAAGCATGACTTCAGTATTTATGAGAACAGCTATTGGTCTTCAGCTTGGTAAACAGCAGTATGTCATCTGAGAAAGCCCACGCCCCCA
Source organism: Alopecurus myosuroides (assembly GCA_028641055.1). Lineage (NCBI taxonomy): Eukaryota > Viridiplantae > Streptophyta > Magnoliopsida > Poales > Poaceae > Alopecurus > Alopecurus myosuroides. The sequence continues at coordinate 395,186,444 of CM054060.1, forward strand.
TAGCTCGTACTTTGGGTCATGGGGACTGGGGACTTCGAAACAGAAACAAACTATTTAACTACCAAGGTCTGTAAACCTTAGTTGCCGAGTATTGGGGACTTAAAGAAAAGTCCATCTATCAAAACCTACGATACTCGGTTAACCGAGTCTCAAAAGGAAATTGAAAGCAAGAGTTCAAAGTATCGAGAATAAGCTTATACGTAACACAAGTATCGAGATTATCAAAAGCCAGGGAAGGCAAAGAGTTATCATGAATTAACAAGCGTACAGGCGTAGTATCAGCATCAGTGGCGCACAGGAGCACCACAAAAATCATATCAGTCTTAAGAAAACGAAAAGCACTAGTAGCATCCTACTTGGCATCCTGAGAGCGATCTTCCGGGTCTAGATCTTGGACTTGCTCCTTGGCCTTGCCAGCAGTCTTGCTCGGGCTCTTCACATCTGGACGGACAGGCGGAGGCACGGCCGGTGTAGAGGTGGACGGCTTTGCGCCTAGCTCTGCTTCTCTCTTTGCGGCTTCTTCTTTCCTCCTGGCCAGGTCAGTCGACCATCTTTCCACCATATCAAAAGGAGGAGGTGCATCCACCAAAATAACTTTGCCCTCAGCGTCATAAGAACTCATGATCTTGTCCAGTTCCATTTTGTCGGCCAAGGTAGTGGCTGAGGAGCGTACAGCACGTTGAATATCTTTGAAGTCCTTGGGCTCAAACTTGGACCCGTCAGCTTTGAATTCTGGAAACCCGGATGTTACCTTGGCCGGGTCAAGCTTAGGAAAATAAGCCTTCGCCAGTGTAAGGGCCCGGGTCATTCCAATCCGGCAAGCTGAGCGCTTCATTATCTCAATCCACCCAGGCACCGTTGAGAAGGCCTGCATAAGATTATCTTCTCCCGGGTATACCTCAGAAGGCCACTTGATAGCATCCAGTAAAAGTTTAGTGCCGGCAAAAAATGTCCGAAGCACAGTCTTCAAAGTCTTAGCCTGAGTAATGGCATTCTCCTCCGGAGTAGCAAGGTTGGCACCTAAAATCGAAAAACACAAAGGCATATCAGTAATCTTGATTATTACAACGGCATGGTAGAGATACGCAAGTTAACGGCAAATAAAAACTTACTCAGTAAGATGCGGTAAGTGTCCGTGATCTGAGCCGACAAGTTATTCAGCGAAGATTGGGCAGCGTTGTACTTCTTCTTGTAAGTGGAGACATCTTTTTTCAGAGTCTTTACCTCTGCTTCAAGGGTCTCCCTACGCTCTACTTCAGCCTGTAAGAGCTGCTCAGCCTTAAGTAACGCTTCATCTGACTGAGTAATCTCTGCCTGCAAAGACCGGGCAAAGCTGTAAGCCGGATATCACGAGAGCATTTCCTCCGAGAAAATGATTACCGAAAAAATATTATGCGAAGTACCGAGAATAATTGCAAAAAATTATACTCGGAACTTGGGGACTAGTTGTATAATAAGGAGTATCAAGTGAAAGTTACCTGATGTGCTGCAGCTATACGTTCTAAAACAGTCCCTTCTGAAGCTTTCAAGGAGAGAAGAGCGCTCATCAGCTGGTTAAAGTCAGCGTTATCCGAGTTAGATGGCTCGGGTACCTGAAAAGTGGAAAAAGGAGCATTTCTTGTAACAGGAGGTGGCACCCGGGTTATCCGAATATCGGAGTTTGGTCCCCCTCCCGCGCTCGAAGCTGCTCCCGTTCCTTCCTCGCCTGCGTGCGAAGCAATGGGATACCCGGCATCATGCTTAGCCAGCTCCGGCGGCGACGTTTGCTCGTCACCAGCGTCGTTAGCCGGCCTATTCTCGACTCGGACCTCAGTTTCCGTGCCCTCATCGTCGCTAATGACAACTGTGGCTCTGCAGAAGGTGCAAGGATGCAGTTAGTCTTTGGTTGTGAAAAAAGTGGTAAAAGTTTGGCATAATGACAAGGAAAGAAGTTTACCCGGTGTTCACCGGGAAGTCCGAGGGGGAGCCGCCGCTAGACCCGGAAGAGACTGAAAAAAGGCAGGAAAGGTTCGGGGTTACGTTGCAAAGGTTAACCCGGAAAGAAATTGTGTTTACGATGAATACCAGGGTGTTGAACCGGGGGCGGCGAAGCGACCGGGTTAAGGGTCTCGCTACCCGGATGGTTCCGGGTTATGCGGCGCCTAGTCGTGGGTGGCTCCTTCAGTTATGATCAAAGGGGGAGAAAACGGGGTTAGCCCCGGAGTAAGGTTATGGGAACAAAAAAAAAAAAAACAAGGAGTAGGGAGATGAAATAAAAACCTGGAGGGCTATCCTTTGAGATTTCCTCTTTGTTCCGGCTTTGGGGGTCGGTTCCGGCTCTTCCTCCTCGCTGGCGGACTTGTCCCTGCTGTCTTCTTCTTCTTCGTTTTGGCCTTCTCGTTCTGAAAAATATCCGAGTTATGGCATAAGGAAGAAGAAAAGGTGGGATTTAATACGTGTAAGGGATTGAATATGCACCTTCATCCGAGTTGGCGGCATCATCTTCCTCCTCCACATCTTCGGAACTAGGAGAGGTGTCGACTTTCCAAAAGTCATCATCGGCCTGAGGAGAAGACGCCAGGATAGTGATTAATATCGAGCCAAGAGAAGCAAATAAAAGTAAGCTGCTGGAAGTCAAAATCGAAAGATAGAAAGACTCACTGCGGGGGCTGGATTCTCGAGGGTGAAAGGTTCTAATCCGGCTATGCCCCGGATCACCTCGAGCTTCTCCGTTAAAAAACCTTTGATCATCTTGTTCATATCGCTAGGAGCAAGGGTGTTAGGGGAGTATCGGATGGGGTCCGTGGTTTGACCCGAGTATTCACACATCAGCTTCTCACGAATGGAGTTCGGCTGAATGCGGAAGCTAACCCAGGCCTTCACCAGGTTTAGCCCGACGAGGCCTCGGGCGGACAAGATGGAGATCCTAGCTAACGAAGGCAAAATCGCCTCCCTGTCCGAGTCACAGGCGAAGGCGTTGAAAGACTCGGAGATGTCAAGTTGACCCTCCGAGTAACCCGGCAACTTCTTTTCGCCGGGTGGAGAGGTATCTTGGCAGTAGAAGTAAGAAAGCTGCCAGTGCTTTACATGAGAATTGAGAGAAATGGGGGAAATGAGCCGTTAAGAGTTGGATTTGCTCATTGGTCTTTATTTATAACCGTCCGGGTGGAAAGGCTTAGCCTAACGGTCGAGACCCGGGGAATGCGGAGTAATTGGTGATTTCGAAATTTGAAAGGCACATTTTATGCGCAGGCCAATATGATCCAGAGAAAAAGGAAGGGGAAATTGCCTTCCCTGTATCAGCGGTAGTTATCAAGAAGGATGTGGAGTCATGGAGTTCCTATTGAGATTTAAGTTTGAGAGATTAAGGAAGAACCTAAAAAGAAGAGCCGGGTTTTCACCTGGCTTCCTTGGCGCCAGTCGCGGCTATTCATAGACGCGCTGCGTCTTAATCCTCATGTGTTTGCATCTAATATTTCTGTAGGGAATAGCCAGCGCTTCGAAGAGTAAATCTTGGAAGCCCAAGCTATTCTGGGGACTACTGATGAGGGGATAGTAACCCGGTATGCCAACCCCAGGTGTAATCCGGCCCAAACGGCGTATGGACCAAATCCGGCTAAGGACGCAGAAGCTTCTGGAAGGCCCAGGGCTTGTAAGGATCGTAACCCGGATTGTGGGTTACGATAAGGAAAGCTAGGATACGTATGTAGAATTCGAGTAGGACTCAAGGAGCGCTTTGTATGGCAAGCCAAGGGGGGTATGAGTACTATATAAACCAATCCCTAGGCTTCGCCTGAGAGAGATTCAGGTCATAACTGTAACACCTATTATCGAGTATCCAGTATAATCATATCGAGATCCGGCGAGTTGTTTTCCGGCTCTTAGATTGCTTTTCGCCATGTCTTCCTTCGAGCTAAACCCTCTCCCAAATACCTGTGTCGACTTGCCCCTAGATCAGTTACCCCCGGTAACATCTGCCGTGATTATCCCACGACAGGTTCCGTCTTTTTCTACACCGGGGATAGTGTATCTCCGGAGAGGGGACCCGGAGCGTCGGGATCCCACCTAAACCAATGTTTTGCCATGCCATGTGTGTTAGAGTGTCACATGGGTGTTGGGTGCCAAAGATACCATCACTCTCTGTGTTGGGGCCTCACCGACGTCGGATTCTCTCTCGCGGGTTCCCGGACTGCTCACACCCCGGAACTCCCGGACCTGACGTAACGGGGGGAATCTTGCAAGGAGGTGGGACCTACCATTGTCAAGGGTGTTCCTTGGGCCTAACATGACACAACCAAGCAACTAGTTCCACTTTTCTACCCACTTCCGGCTCACGCAGAGGGGGCTAGACGCCGGTTCCGTCTTTTTCTACACCGGGGATAGTGTATCTCCGGAGAGGGGACCCGGAGCGTCGGGATCCCACCTAAACCAATGTTTTGCCATGCCATGTGTGTTAGATTGTATCATGGGTGTTGGGTGCCAAAGATAGCATCACTCTCTGTGCCGGGGCCTCACCGACGTCGGATTCTCTCTCGCGGGTTCCCGGACTGCTCACACCCCGAAACTCCCGGATCTGACGTAACGGGGGGAATCTTGCAAGGAGGTGGGACCTACCATTGTCAAGGGTGTTCCTTGGGCCTAACATGACACAACCAAGCAACTAGTTCCACTTTGATACCCACTTCCGGCTCACGCAGAGGGGGCTAGACGCCGGTTCCGTCTTTTTCTACACCGGGGATAGTGTATCTCCGGAGAGGGGACCCGGAGCGTCGGGATCCCACCTAAACCAATGTTTTGCCATGCCATGTGTGTTAGATTGTATCATGGGTGTTGGGTGCCAAAGATAGCATCACTCTCTGTGCCGGGGTCTCACCGACGTCGGATTCTCTCTCGCGGGTTCCCGGACTGCTCACACCCCGAAACTCCCGGATCTGACGTAACGGGGGGAATCTTGCAAGTAGGTGGGCCCTACCATTGTCAAGGGTGTTCCTTGGGCCTAACATGACACAACCAAGCAACTAGTTCCACTTTGCTACCCACTTCCGGCTCACGCAGAGGGGGCTAGACGCCGGTTCCGTCTTTTTCTACACCGGGGCTAGTGTATCTCCGGAGAGGGGACCCGGAGCGTCGGGATCCCACCTAAACCAATGTTTTGCCATGCCATGTGTGTTAGATTGTATCATGGGTGTTGGGTGCCAAAGATAGCATCACTCTCTGTGCCGGGGCCTCACCGACGTCGGATTCTCTCTCGCCGGTTCCAGGACTGCTCACACCCCGAAACTCCCGGATCTGACGTAACGGGGGGAATCTTGCATGTAGGTGGGCCCTACCATTGTCAAGGGTGTTCCTTGGGACTAACATGACACAACCAAGCAACTAGTTCCACTTTGCTATGTGACGCCCCGAGATCGGGCACTATGCAGATTTCAGCATTCCCGCCAAAATCCACATAATAACCGATTCCAGGTTGCCATTTATGATAACATTACAATAGTTCACGAATATTCCACAATTACAACAGAAACAGATAGATACAAGATGACTCAAACGAGCCAAGGATACAACTGATACAATACAAAGATCCAAATAACAGCGGAAGAAACAACATATCGTCCGGCTACGGACAAGATCCAAATTGGACTAAGAGTCCTGAAGATAACCGAGAGCGTCCAATCCCTGCCCAGGCCAAGCCGGAGGGATTCCCAAGCTAACGTCGTCAGACTTCAAACCTGTTGACTGCAATGTTGAATATGCAGCCACGAAAGAGATTCGTGGGTCAGTACGGTTAAGTACTGGCAAGGGGGATAAAACCCATACTCACAAGATACCGGCGTAACCAGTCATCACAAGATACAAATACTTTAGGATCAACGGAAAGGAAGGGGTTATTGCAAATAAGCGACAACAGGCTGCACTAACCAACTACTGAGAGATACTACAACTTCCGGCTATCGGAAAGGAGATAAGATCGAGTATTGTAACCACCTGAAAGTAAATCCAAACAAACCCATCCTGGATCTCGCCCCTTATCCAAAGAAGCAATCCGAGGATAACTCACACAGTTGGATTAATGATGATTCAGATTATTGTGTCAATAAGCCTATTACTAGTCAAGTTGTTAATCATGGGGTGAAAGATTGTTAATCATTAGGTTTAAGTTGTCCTGAGTACTTGTTAGCCAGTACTTTCACCAAGTAATCCATAACCGCGGAAAACACGGCTTCTCGAGAAGATTATCCCTGCAGGGTTGCACCAATTTAGCCGTACACGCAAGAATAACCCGCCAGATGGGGAGCTAACCCACCAAGCGAGGTACTCTACACAACTCAACTCTTCTTCGCATCAAGCCCAAAGCACCTTAGGCGCACGGCTAATCGAGCCCAGAAGAAAATGGACCCTCATAGCACTCTAAGAACGTGTCCTCCTATATGCCGACTACGAAAGTTCCACCCGGGATCCAAGGGCTCGCAAGATCATGCATGCAACAAATGGAAAGCCCGAACTAAATGAGGCGATTTGGACGAGATGCGAATCGAGTCAAATTGAGGGGGGCGCCCATACTCGCTTCCCACATGCGGGTAGTGCGCTCATCATGGATCAGTAGACAAGACCCTTTTCCTATTAGGGTCGACACTAGCAGGCCTCAAAACCACAAGGGCCTCCTGCCGGTGCCTTATCATCAAATTATTATTTAACAATAACGGTAGCATGATTGATTGATTGATTAAACATCGAGCCCCCAGAACATAATGGAATATAGTAACTGAAAGTAATGGGTAACAGACTCGAGCAAAAGCAACCTAAGCATGCTAGTAAGACACTGGCTCAACCAAAGGGGTGATAGGAGTGGAGGTGAGGAAATATCAAGGTTAAGGGATTCATGTGATAGGTTCATAACAGAAACAACTACTACTAAGGCTAGCAGAACAGAATAACGGAAAGTATCGGTAACAAGTGATGAAAGGCAGCCATTTGGCAGCAAGTGAGTATACTTGCCTGAGATCCCGCAAGGTAGCAGAACTTGTCGTTGCTCACATCATCTCAACGTCCTATCCGGGAAGAAGCAACGAACTAAAAGAAACACCGGATGCAACAATTACTACTACGGCAAAAGATCCAGCATGATCCTATTTTATATGCATGGCATGGCAAGATGCAACGGGGAGGAAAACAACTTAAGCAATTTAATCGGAACCGGAGTCCGGAGAAATAGGAATTGGTTCAAGTTGTTTAGCTAACCATCAATTTAATTGTTGTTTAGCATGGAAAACAGTAAATAGGTGAGTGAGACAAGATTAAGTGGAATAGGGCAATAGTTGAATTAAATACCCCAACACATTCCATATTTATTTATTAGGTGAACATACATAACACTACTACAAATGCAACATGCAAGGTGCAAACATGAACATGGATGGCATGAACAGATTAAGTGCATTTTTCTGGTATGAAAACATATTTTATTTGTTGGATGTGGAATTAAAATGAGCAAGTTATCAAATTAGCAATTTTAATGCATTAATTAAGAAATAGTTGTTTTCAGCAATTTAAATTATTCAAAACAGCAAACAAGGTTTATATTTGCAAAGTTTAGAGAATTTTGATTGGAAAACATATTTTACTTTTCAAAGTTTGAGTTAAAATGAATTAGTTATGATTTATGCAGTTAAATCAATTTAAATTGAGCCGGAAGCCCAACATTTAATTTAGTAGATTCACGTTATTTATTTACCCACAAAAATGCAATGCAACACATGAATGAGATGACATTTTAATTATAGTTGATATGTTATAGAAAATAGGGCATAAGTATAGGGGTTTGGGTTCGCACGTTGGAAAGAGGATCGCCGGGGTCAACGCCGGAAACTTCGGGACGGGGAGGAAGTAGACGAAGAAGAGGAAGTAGACGAAGTCGTCGTAGGAGGGTAAGTAGACATTCCGTTGTCGATGTAGTCGAAGTCGATGTCTTCGGGTCATAGAGGAAGTAGTCGACGTCGTGGACGTAGTGGTTCCAGGGTCATCGTCATGGAGGTAGTCGTTCACGCCGTAGAGGAAGTAGTCGTTCTCGAATCACGCGGTCATCGTCGTCAACGTAGTCGTAGTAGTAGTCGTGGGCAAACCGTAACAACACCGTCTTCGGGGTCGGGGGCGATCGTGACGGTCCCGGTCTTCGGGCGCGCACGAAGGCGGCCAACGCAAGCGAACACGACGAAGGCGATGTAGTCATTCACGGTTCGTCGAGGAAGTAGTCGTGGTCGTGGTTTGGTCCGAGGTCCTCGGGGTGGCGGTACTTGTTGGCGATGATCTTGTCGATGCGGTACCGGTCGGTGTCGAACTTGTCGCCGGGAATTTTTTTTTGTCGGGGTCACATGGACGATGAACGCACAGGGCACGAAGGCCCCGGCCACAACGAAAGAAACACCGGCACAGATGGATGCCCGCGACGCACCAATTCTCTTGCGGGATTTTTGTCGAACACCTGCAGCGCGTCAAGACGGAGTGGGCAGGGGCCATGGAAGGCGACGGGTAGGGGGGTGCAGAGCGAGGTGGAGGTCCTCGAGGACGCCTTGGCGGGGGAGGAGCACACCAGGATGCGCAGGGAGGCGCCGGAGGTCGTCCACGTCGGCCACGGCGGTGACCGGCGTGGGGCAGCTGTGGAGGAGCTCGGCTCCTCGCCATGGAGGCGGAGCTCGGGAGGAGGGCGCCGGGGATGAGAGCAGGGGGCGGAGGCGAGCTCGGGGAGAGGGAGACGGCGCAGGTGGCGGGGACGGCGACGTCCGGCGGCGGGGCGGGGCGCCACGGCCGGTGAGGAGCAGGGCGGCCGCGGTCTGGCCGGAGGGAGGAGGTGGACGGGGCTGGGGTCGAGGACTTGGTAGAGGAGGAGGCGCAGGTCAAGGGAGGCCGGCCTCCTGGCCGGCGAGCGGGGAAGGGAGGGGAACCGGCGGCGAGCGATGGGAGAAGGGGAGGCGCTGGAGGTAGTGTTCGATAGGAGGAGGGAGACGAGCGGGGGAGCTGGCGGCGCGTGAGGAGGGGATCGATGGGTTCGATCCCCTTCTGGTCGGCTGCGTTGCGTACGCTGTGTGGGGTGTGCGTGCGGGTGGGTTCTGGGTCGTGTGTGTTGCGTTGCTGTGTGTGCGTGCGTTAGGGTTGGGTGGTGTTAGCAGGCCGGTTGGCCTGTGGGCTGGCCGGCCCTCAAAGCCCCTTTTTTTTGTTTTTTTTTTTCCAGAAGTGTTTCGGTTCTATTAAAACTGATTAACCAATTAAACAATTTTTTTTTTTGAAAATATGATTTGATGAATTTTTAAAGAGTGTGCAAGTTGTAAAATGCGTGATGCCGTGCGATGCAAACGAAAAACAACAAGAACTTCTAATTTGGGAAACCACGGGTGTTACAGCCGACACCACTAACAAGGGGATTGCGCCCTCGCAATCCACCTGCTAACCCGGGAGGGGAAAGAAGTTCGACTATAGAGTCTTCATGCTTCCAGCTGATCTCCTCGACACCACTAACAAGGGCTTCCCGACACCACTAACAAGGTTTTCTTGCTCGGGCTGATGACGATGTTCTTCCACCAGGAATCTTCCGATGATCGAACCTATTAGGTTAAAGGCTCAGAAAACGTCCACCCACGTAGGATCCTAACACTTTGAAAGATTGAGTACGAGAGTAGACTCCAAAACAAAATGAGATAGAAGGAGAAGTAGAATAGAGATAAGGAGAAAACAAGAATCCTATTGAGATGTTTTCCTAAAATAGTTTAGCAGAAATAGTTTTTGACACTCTAGAAACAACGACCGTTAGCAAGGTTAACCTACAGGCTTTGCGGACCCGTTGCTTCGATAACCATTCGTATCGAAACAATCTCGGGAATCGGAACCAAGGCTCTGATACCATTTGTGACGCCCCGAGATCGGGCACTATGCAGATTTCAGCATTCCCGCCAAAATACACATAATAACCGATTCCAGGTTGCCATTTATGATAACATTACAATAGTTCACGAATATTCCACAATTACAACAGAAACAGTTAGATTCAAGATGACTCAAACGAGCCAAGGATACAACTGATACAATACAAAGATCCAAATAACAGCGGAAGAAACAACATATCGTCCGGCTACGGACAAGATCCAAATTGGACTAAGAGTCCTGAAGATAACCGAGAGCGTCCAATCCCTGCCCAGGCCAAGCCGGAGGGATTCCCAAGCTAACGTCGTCAGACTTCAAACCTGTTGACTGCAATGTTGAATATGCAGCCACGAAAGAGATTCGTGGGTCAGTACGGTTAAGTACTGGCAAGGGGGATAAAACCCATACTCACAAGATACCGGCGTAACCAGTCATCACAAGATACAAATACTTTAGGATCAACGGAAAGGAAGGGGTTATTGCAAATAAGCGACAGCAGGCTGCACTAACCAACTACTGAGAGATACTACAACTTCCGGCTATCGGAAAGGAGATAAGATCGAGTATTGTAACCACCTGAAAGTAAATCCAAACAAACCCATCCTGGATCTCGCCCCTTATCCAAAGAAGCAATCCGAGGATAACTCACACAGTTGGATTAATGATGATTCAGATTATTGTGTCAATAAGCCTATTACTAGTCAAGTTGTTAATCATGGGGTGAAAGATTGTTAATCATTAGGTTTAAGTTGTCCTGAGTACTTGTTAGCCAGTACTTTCACCAAGTAATCCATAACCGCGGAAAACATGGCTTCTCGGGAAGATTATCCCTGCAGGGTTGCACCAATTTAGCCGTACACGCAAGAATAACCCGACAGATGGGGAGCTAACCCACCAAGCGAGGTACTCTACACAACTCAACTCTTCTTCGCATCAAGCCCAAAGCACCTTAGGCGCACGGCTAATCGAGCCCAGAAGAAAATGGACCCTCATAGCACTCTAAGAACGTGTCCTCCTATATGCCGACTACGAAAGTTCCACCCGGGATCCAAGGGCTCGCAAGATCATGCATGCAGCAAATGGAAAGCCCGAACTAAATGAGGCGATTTGGACGAGATGCGAATCGAGTCAAATTGAGGGGGGCGCCCATACTCGCTTCCCACATGCGGGTAGTGCGCTCATCATGGATCAGTAGACAAGACCCTTTTCCTATTAGGGTCGACACTAGCAGGCCTCAAAACCACAAGGGCCTCCTGCCGTTGCCTTATCATCAAATTATTATTTAACAATAACGGTAGCATGATTGATTGATTGATTAAACATCGAGCCCCCAGAACATAATGGAATATAGTAACTGAAAGTAATGGGTAACAGACTCGAGCAAAACCAACCTAAGCATGCTAGTAAGACACTGGCTCAACCAAAGGGGTGATAGGAGTGGAGGTGAGCCAATATCAAGGTTAAGGGATTCATGTGATAGGTTCGTAACAGAAACAACTACTACTAAGGCTAGCAGAACAGAACAACGGAAAGTATCGGTAACAAGTGATGAAAGGCAGCCATTTGGCAGCAAGTGAGTATACTTGCCTGAGATCCCGCAAGGTAGCAGAACTTGTCGTTGCTCACATCATCTCAACGTCCTATCCGGGAAGAAGAAACGAACTAAAAGAAACACCGGATGCAACAATTACTACTACGGCAAAAGATCCAGCATGATCCTATTTTATATGCATGGCATGGCAAGATGCAACGGGGAAGAAAACAACTTAAGCAATTTAATCGGAACCGGAGTCCGGAGAAATAGGAATTGGTTCAAGTTGTTTAGCTAACCATCAATTTAATTGTTGTTTAGCATGGAAAACAGTAAATAGGTGAGTGAGACAAGATTAAGTGGAATAGGGCAATAGTTGAATTAAATACCCCAACACATTCCATATTTATTTATTAGGTGAACATACATAACACTACTACAAATGCAACATGCAAGGTGCAAACATGAACATGGATGGCATGAACAGATTAAGTGCATTTTTCTGGTATGAAAACATATTTTATTTGTTGGATGTGGAATTAAAATGAGCAAGTTATCAAATTAGCAATTTTAATGCATTAATTAAGAAATAGTTGTTTTCAGCAATTTAAATTATTCAAAACAGCAAACAAGGTTTATATTTGCAAAGTTTAGAGAATTTTGATTGGAAAACATATTTTACTTTTCAAAGTTTGAGTTAAAATGAATTAGTTATGATTTATGCAGTTAAATCAATTTAAATTGAGCCGGAAGCCCAACATTTAATTTAGTAGATTCACGTTATTTATTTACCCACAAAAATGCAATGCAACACATGAATGAGATGACATTTTAATTATAGTTGATATGTTATAGAAAATAGGGCATAAGTATAGGGGTTTGGGTTCGCACGTTGGAAAGAGGATCGCCGGGGTCAACGCCGGAAACTTCGGGACGGGGAGGAAGTAGACGAAGAAGAGGAAGTAGACGAAGTCGTCGTAGGAGGGGAAGTAGACATTCCGTTGTCGATGTAGTCGAAGTCGATGTCTTCGGGTCATAGAGGAAGTAGTCGACGTCGTGGACGTAGTCGTTCCAGGGTCATCGTCATGGAGGTAGTCGTTCACGCCGTAGAGGAAGTAGTCGTTCTCGAATCACGCGGTCATCGTCGTCGAAGTAGTCGTAGTAGTAGTCGTGGGCGAACCGTAACAACACCGTCTTCGGGGTCGGGGGCGATCGTGACGGTCCCGGTCTTCGGGCGCGCACGAAGGCGGCCAACGCAAGCGAACACGACGAAGGCGATGTAGTCGTTCACGGTTCGTCGAGGAAGTAGTCGTGGTCGTGGTTTGGTCCGAGGTCCTCGGGGTGGCGGTACTTGTTGGCGATGATCTTGTCGATGCGGTACCGGTCGGTGTCGAACTTGTCGCCGGGAATTTTTTTTTGTCGGGGTCACATGGACGATGAACGCACAGGGCACGAAGGCCCCGGCCACAACGAAAGAAACACCGGCACAGATGGATGCCCGCGACGCACCAATTCTCTTGCGGGATTTTTGTCGAACACCTGCAGCGCGTCAAGACGGAGTGGGCAGGGGCCATGGAAGGCGACGGGCAGGGGGGTGCAGAGCGAGGTGGAGGTCCTCGAGGACGCCTTGGCGGGGGAGGAGCACACCAGGATGCGCAGGGAGGCGCCGGAGGTCGTCCACGTCGGCCACGGCGGTGACCGGCGTGGGGCAGCTGTGGAGGAGCTCGGCTCCTGGCCATGGAGGCGGAGCTCGGGAGGAGGGCGCCGGGGATGAGAGCAGGGGGCGGAGGCGAGCTCGGGGAGAGGGAGACGACGCAGGTGGCGGGGACGGCGACGTCCGGCGGCGGGGCGGGGCGCCACGGCCGGTGAGGAGCAGGGCGGCCGCGGTCTGGCCGGAGGGAGGAGGTGGACGGGGCTGGGGTCGAGGACTTGGTAGAGGAGGAGGCGCAGGTCAAGGGAGGCCGGCCTCCTGGCCGGCGAGCGGGGAAGGGAGGGGAACCGGCGGCGAGCGATGGGAGAAGGGGAGGCGCTGGAGGTAGCGTTCGATAGGAGGAGGGAGACGAGCGGGGGAGCTGGCGGCGCGTGAGGAGGGGATCGATGGGTTCGATCCCCTTCTGGTCGGCTGCGTTGCGTACGCTGTGTGGGGTGTGCGTGCGGGTGGGTTCTGGGTCGTGTGTGTTGCGTTGCTGTGTGTGCGTGCGTTAGGGTTGGGTGGTGTTAGCAGGCCGGTTGGCCTGTGGGCTGGCCGGCCCTCAAAGCCCCTTTTTTTGTTTTTTTTTTCCAGAAGTGTTTCGGTTCTATTAAAACTGATTAACCAATTAAACAATTTATTTTTTTTGAAAATATGATTTGATGAATTTTTAAAGAGTGTGCAAGTTGTAAAATGCATGATGCCATGCGATGCAAACGAAAAACAACAAGAACTTCTAATTGGGGAAACCACGGGTGTTACATGCTACCCACTTCCGGCTCACGCAGAGGGGGCTGTACGCCGGTACAGTCTTTTTCTACACCGGGGCTAGTGTATCTCCGGAGAGGGGACCCGGAGCGTCGGGATCCCACCTAAACCAATGTTTTGCCATGCCATGTGTGTTAGATTGTATCATGGGTGTTGTGTGCCAAAGATAGCATCACTCTCTGTGCCGGGGCCTCACCGACGTCGGATTCTCTCTCGCGGGTTCCAGGACTGCTCACACCCCGAAACTCCCGGATCTGACGTAACAGGGGGAATCTTGCAAGTAGGTGGGCCCTACCATTGTCAAGGGTGTTCCTTGGGACTAACATGACACAACCAAGCAACTAGTTCCACTTTGCTACCCACTTCCGGCTCACGCAGATGGGGCTAGACGCCGGTTCCGTCTTTTTCTACACCGGGGCTAGTGTATCTCCGGAGAGGGGACCCGGAGCGTCGGGATCCCACCTAAACCAATGTTTTGCCATGCCATGTGTGTTAGATTGTATCATGGGTGTTGGGTGCCAAAGATAGCATCACTCTCTGTGCCGGGGCCTCACCGACGTCGGATTCTCTCTCGCGGGTTCCAGGACTGCTCACACCCCGAAACTCCCGGATCTGACGTAACGGGGGGAATCTTGCATGTAGGTGGGCCCTACCATTGTCAAGGGTGTTCCTTGGGACTAACATGACACAACCAAGCAACTAGTTCCACTTTGCTACCCACTTCCGGCTCACGCAGAGGGGGCTAGACGCAGGTTCCGTCTTTTTCTACACCGGGGCTAGTGTATCTCCGGAGAGGGGACCCGGAGCGTCGGGATCCCACCTAAACCAATGTTTTGCCATGCCATGTGTGTTAGATTGTATCATGGGTGTTGTGTGCCAAAGATAGCATCACTCTCTGTGCCGGGGCCTCACCGACGTCGGATTCTCTCTCGCGGGTTCCAGGACTGCTCACACCCCGAAACTCCCGGATCTGACGTAACAGGGGGAATCTTGCAAGTAGGTGGGCCCTACCATTGTCAAGGGTGTTCCTTGGGACTAACATGACACAACCAAGCAACTAGTTCCACTTTGCTACCCACTTCCGGCTCACGCAGAGGGGGCTAGACGCAGGTTCCGTCTTTTTCTACACCGGGGCTAGTGTATCTCCGGAGAGGGGACCCGGAGCGTCGGGATCCCACCTAAACCAATGTTTTGCCATGCCATGTGTGTTATATTGTATCATGGGTGTTGTGTGCCAAACATAGCATCACTCTCTGTGCCGGGGCCTCACCGACGTCGGATTCTCTCTCGCGGGTTCCAGGACTGCTCACACCCCGAAACTCCCGGATCTGACGTAACGGGGGGAATCTTGAAAGTAGGTGGACCCTACCATTGTCAAGGGTGTTCCTTGGGACTAAAATGACACAACCAAGCAACTAGTTCCACTTTGCTACCCACTTCCGGCTCACGCAGAGGGGGCTGTACGCCGGTTCCGTCTTTTTCTACACCGGGGCTAGTGTATCTCCGGAGAGGGGACCCGGAGCGTCGGGATCCCACCTAAACCAATGTTTTGCCATGCCATGTGTGTTAGATTGTATCATGGGTGTTGGGTGCCAAAGATACCATCACTCTCTGTGCCGGGGCCTCACCGACGTCGGATTCTCTCTCTCGGGTTCCAAGACTGCTCACACCCCGAAACTCCCGGATCTGACGTAACAGGGGGAATCTTGCAAGTAGGTGGGCCCTACCATTGTCAAGGGTGTTCCTTGGGACTAACATGACACAACCAAGCAACTAGTTCCACTTTGCTACCCACTTCCGGCTCACGCAGAGGGGGTTGGACGCCGGTTCCGTCTTTTTCTACACCGGGGCTAGGGTATCTCCGGAGAGGGGACCCGGAGCGTCGGGATTCAACCTAAACCAATGTTTTTCCACGCCATGTGTGTTAGAGTGTCACATGGGTGTTGTGTGCCAAAGATAGCATCACTCTCTGTGTCGGGGCCTCACCGACGTCGGATTCTCTCTCGCGGGTTCCAGGACTGCTCACACCCCGAAACTCCCGGATCTGACGTAACGGGGGGAATCTTGCAAGTAGGTGGACCCTACCATTGTCAAGGGTGTTCCTTGGGACTAACATGACACAACCAAGCAACTAGTTCCACTTTGCTACCCACTTCCGGCTCACGCAGAGGGGGCTGTACGCCGGTTCCGTGTTTTTCTACACCGGGGCTAGTGTATCTCCGGAGAGGGGACCCGGAGCGTCGGGATCCCACCTAAACCAATGTTTTGCCATGCCATGTGTGTTAGATTGTATCATGGGTGTTGTGTGCCAAAGATAGCATCACTCTCTATGCCGGGGCCTCACCGACGTCGGATTCTCTCTCGCGGGTTCCAGGACTGCTCACACCCCGAAACTCCCGGATCTGACGTAACGGGGGGAATCTTGCAAGTAGGTGGTCCCTACCATTGTCAAGGGTGTTCCTTGGGACTAACATGACACAACCAAGCAACTAGTTCCACTTTGCTACCCACTTCCGGCTCACGCAGAGGGGCTGTACGCCGGTTCCGTCTTTTTCTACACCGGGGCTAGTGTATCTCCGGAGAGGGGACCCGGAGCGTCGGGATCCCACCTAAACCAATGTTTTTCCATGCCATGTGTGTTAGATTGTATCATGGGTGTTGGGTGCCAAAGATAGCATCACTCTCTGTGCCGGGGCCTCACCGACGTCGGATTCTCTCTCGCGGGTTCCAGGACTGCTCACACCCCGAAACTCCCGGATCTGACGTAACGGGGGGAATCTTGCAAGTAGGTGGGCCCTACCATTGTCAAGGGTGTTCCTTGGGACTAACATGACACAACCAAGCAACTAGTTCCACTTTGCTACCCACTTCCGGCTCACGCAGAGGGGGCTGGACGCCGGTTCCGTCTTTTTCTACACCGGGGCTAGGGTATCTCCGGAGAGGGGACCCGGAGCGTCGGGATCCCACCTAAACCAATGTTTTGCCATGCCATGTGTGTTAGAGTGTCACATGGGTGTTGGGTGCCAAAGATACCATCACTCTCTGTGCCGGGGCCTCACCGACGTCGGAGTCTCTCTCGCGGGTTCCAGGACTGCTCACACCCCGAAACTCCCGGATCTGACGTAACGGGGGGAATCTTGCATGTAGGTGGGCCCTACCATTGTCAAGGGTGTTCCTTGGGACTAACATGACACAACCAAGCAACTAGTTCCACTTTGCTACCCACTTCCGGCTCACGCAGAGGGGGCTGTACGCCGGTTCCGTCTTTTTCTACACCGGGGCTAGTGTATCTCCGGAGAGGGGACCCGGAGCGTCGGGATCCCGCCTAAGCCAATGTGTTGCCATGCCATGTGTGTTAGATTGTATCATGGGTGTTGGGTGCCAAATATAGCATCACTCTCTGTGCCGGGGCCTCACCGACGTCGGATTCTCTCTCGCGGGTTCCAGGACTGCTCACACCCCGAAACTCCCGGATCTGACGTAACGGGGGGAATCTTGCAAGTAGGTGGGCCCTACCATTGTCAAGGGTGTTCCTTGGGACTAACATGACACAACCAAGCAACTAGTTCCACTTTGCTACCCACTTCCGGCTCACGCAGAGGGGGCTAGACGTCGGTTCCGTCTTTTTCTACACCGGGGCTAGTGTATCTCCGGAGAGGGGACCCGGAGCGTCGGGATCCCACCTAAACCAATGTTTTTCCATGCCATGTGTGTTAGATTGTATCATGGGTGTTGGGTGCCAAAGATAGCATCACTCTCTGTGCCGGGGCCTCACCGACGTCGGATTCTCTCTCGCGGGTTCCAGGACTGCTCACACCCCGAAACTCCCGGATCTGACGTAACGGGGGGAATCTTGCAAGGAGGTGGGACCTACCATTGTCAAGGGTGTTCCTTGGGACTAACATGACACAACCAAGCAACTAGTTCCACTTTGCTACCCACTTCCGGCTCACGCAGAGGGGGCTGTACGCCGGTTCCGTCTTTTTCTACACCGGGGCTAGTGTATCTCCGGAGAGGGGACCCGGAGCGTCGGGATACCACCTAAACCAATGTTTTTCCATGCCATGTGTGTTAAATTGTATCATGGGTGTTGTGTGCCAAAGATAGCATCACTCTCTGTGTCGGGGCCTCACCGACGTTGGATTCTCTCTCGCGGGTTCCAGGACTGCTCACACCCCGAAACTCCCGGATCTGACGTAACAGGGGGAATCTTGCAAGTAGGTGGGCCCTACCCCCAGTCGCGTCCCGAGCCCAAGAAGCGGCCCAAACAAACGCAAAATGAAAACAGGCGAAATTTTATTGAAATTCGGAAAGTGCGTACATATTCGGCGCGAATTTAAGCTAGTACGAAAAATTTCAACTAAAAACATAGGAGATTTAAACTACTCGATGACTGCCCCTACGCCTACGCATCGTCGTCTTCATCAGCGACGTCGTCGTGGCGGTGCTGGTTGGAGGGGCCGGCTTCGTCCTGGCTCGCCGCGGCGAGACGGCGTTGCTCCGCCCGCTCCGCTCGGGCCTGCAGGCGCAGCCGGTGCAGTTGCGCCTGCTCGGAGGGCGGGCGGTTGCGCCGCCGCTCACTCTGCAGCGCAGCCTGCCGGTCGGCCTCGTAGAGGGCGATGATGCCCTCCTGCTCGACCGAGGCAGCGCGCTGGGCCATCTGGCGGCGCACCGCTCGCGCCGCCTCCTCCCGCTGGTGCGTCTCCAGGGAGGCACGAACGGCGGCCGCCTCCGCCGCCGCCGCGGCCTGCTCGAGGACGCCGCGCACCTCGCGGTACGCTTCCTCGTTCTGCGAGGTCTCGAACGAGTGCAGCCCGGCGTGCTGCTCGGGCCACACTGGCTGCCTCCTCACCTCGCGTCTCCAGTGGCGGGCGGCTCGCCGCGCTTCTCGCGCCTCGTCGTACTCGGGTGGCTGCTCCGGCGCCACCGGCTCCGGCGCCACCACCTGCGGCTCCAGCGCCGCTTGCTGCGCTGGCGGCAGCTCGACGTCGTCGTTCTCGGGCCACGCGTCCCAGAGGTTCTCCATTGCGGCGAGGTTCGAGGGTGGGGAAAGAACGGCGAGGAGAGAGTCGAGACTGTGCGTACAGGGAGGGGGCGGGCACCATTTTTATAGCCTGGCCGGCCAATCGCCGCGCCGCGCGTGTCGCCGCTGCCGCCCCCGCCATTAATCCGGTGGACTTTGACTGGGGCTAGGGTATCTCCGGAGAGGGGACCCGGAGCGTCGGGATCCCACCTAAACCAATGTTTTGCCATGCCATGTGTCAAGGGTGTCCTTGGGACTAACATGACAATTGAACACACACCACTACGATTATTTTTGAATTTTACGACTAGATTGAAATTCTAAGGAAGCGGGATACACTACAGTACGTGGATCTAAACATTCTAGGATACATGGACAAACCATTTGTCCTAGCCATCTTGTGGCTCAGGTCTAGTCATACTCCTGCCTAGGCGTATAATACATGTACTCGTAGTCGTCGAAGTCGCCGCCGCCCTCGTCGTTGTCGTCAGATGGGGGCTGAAATGTCGATGGGGGAGCACGCCTGGACTGCGGGTAGCGCAGGCGGGGGTTATCGCCGTTCCTTATGTAGTTCATGACGCCCTGGAGAGTCCGGCCGCGCCACCACAGCCGACGACCAGCCTCGTTGAAGTTCGAAGGAGGCGGGCCGTCCTCGTACCTGGCGAGCGCCCTCTCACGCTGATTGAAGAAGAAGGCGTCCCAACCTGCGCGGTAGTTGGGATCCCATTGGGGATACGTCCGCTGCTCCGGTGTCAGCTCGAATTAGTAGTGGTTCGTGATGGCCGCCCGGCGCGCCACACCTCGAGGGACAGGAGGGACCGGCACGCCTCCGGCGCTCAGCATCCACCCGGCGGGGACGCCGTACCCGGGAGGGCAGGGGTAGTTCGAGGCGCAGAGCTCCTCCGCCTCCGAGTAGGTTATAGTGGGTACGGTGGAAGACATGGAAGAGTTGGCGCGAAGAAATGGAAGAGTGCTGGGTTGTAGATATATGCTAACGAGCTAGATGCATGTGTGTTTATATAGTGAGAAATGAAGGGAAGAAGCACACGGATCGTGTGTTTTCTTCGAGGTCTTCCGAGCCGTTGGATCTTTCAAGTGGTTGTGAGCCGGTGGATCGAAGATAGGCACACGGATCGTGTGTTTTCTTCGAGCTCTTCCGAGCCGTTGGATCTTTCAAGTGATTGTGAGCCGGTGGATCAAAGATAGGCACACAGATTGTGTGCTTGTTGAACTTCTTTGCCGAGTGTCATATCACGAGAAACTCGGCAAAGATGTGAAATACTACGCGGGAAGAGTTGGCGCGAGGGGGGGGGGGAATTTCACAGCGTAGTTTGCCGAGTGGTGCATCACGACACTCGGCAAAGAACTGAAATACTACGCGGGAAACGTTGGCGCGAAGGAGGGGAAATTTCACCGCGTACTTTGCCGAGTGGTACATCATGCCACTCGGCAAAAATTTGAAATAGTACGCGGGAAGAGTTGGCGCGAAGGGGGAAATTTTCACCGCGTACTTTGCCGAGTGTTGCAGCACGACACTCGGCAAAAACCCAATATATGCCGAGTTGCCGTTACGAAAACACTCGGCAAACACTGGGCAACGTTTCGTCGCGGTCGTAACGGACGTAGCGCCACGTGGCTACAACGTATGCCGAGTAGTTTATCTTTGCCGAGTGTTTTTTGGTGGTTTGCCGTCGTCAATTTGTACGCCGAGTGTTTGGTGCAGAGGGTACTCGGCACACATGTGCTACGCCGAGTGTTTCGTCTCTGCCGAGTGTCGTATGCAGGGCACACTCGGCGTACAATCTGTATGCCGAGTGTTTACTTGTGCCGAGTGTTATTTGGGAGGGTGTCGGCGTACATGGTGCTATGCCGAGTATCCCGTGCTTTGGCACTCGGCAAAGCCGTAGATAGCCGGCGAAATTCGATTTTCCAGTAGTGTGAATGTGAATATTTATACTAATGCCTCACGATAACTCGACGGACTTTGTTTCTGGTAACCCTCAAGTAACAGAACGAAACATGACAATTTGGTACCAGAAAGAACCGAAGCAGAAAAAAACAAATTGGATAACCATAGAGCAGCCCAAGAACTTCGTCTCCCCATGGAGGTGGGTGTGCTAGGTGGAACTACGCGTGGGTGGGAACTGCTGCCGTCCTATTTTTGCTCACCTCCGTGCTGCGCGGCACCGGCAAGCACCATCTTGACTTCTTGGTGGAATCTTGTCCCTTGTCCCTGACCCACCTACCCAGGCGCACAACAAGATCCCGAGAGATTCAAGCATGCAGCTGCAGCCACAGCCGCCACCTCCTCATCAGCCTCCATTGCCTACTCTTTGGCCTCATACCGGTGGACCGTAGTTGTCGCCGCCATCGCTCTCTCGCCCATCGTCCCGGTCGCGTCGCTGGGAAAATCACCAAATAAACAACAGGATTAGCACCTACAGACCGATGTAGGTAAATAAGAAATCAAATCCCGACAACGCAAGCATGGCTCGGGAGAGGAGATGCGTGGGCCAGAAATAGGGATCGACCACAGCTGAAACGGCAGGAAACACATAGGGCGGTGGAGGCGCACCTTCTAGCCTTCTAGGCCATTAATTGCAGAAAGAAACGGCGACGTCATCATGGCCTTCCGCCGCGCCGCGAGAGGTAATCTATAACGAGAGACAGAACCTGGAGAGATCCGAACCGAGGGCCGGTTATTTCGGCCCGACTCGAAATTGTTGTGGAAACTTGTTCTTTTGGCCCGATCAACCGCAGGAGAGCTAGGTTAGTCTACAGAGCAGCGGCCTAAGAGACACCATATGAGGCCCAGAGACGTGAATTCACTGTGAGCTGTCGTAGCTTGATGCGTTATACTGTCTCTTAATAAGAATATAAAGCTGAGAAACTATCTATTCGGTATCAAAGTGCAAACACAAAGCATAGAATGCTAACCTGTTCGATGGGCTTGGTGCGGCTATACGGCACAAAGCCGTAAGCACAGCTATCAGAGAGCAAGGTTTGCATGATGGACCTGGCCCAGATAGCCACCTCAGCCTTGCTGAGCTCGAACGTCGTTGTTCTGGTGCAGTCACGGGGTCCTCCCATGTGGCATATCTTGTGTACCCAGAGCTGGAGCGGGAGTACCCGGCGTGATATCCAACAGGCGATGGGATCGTCCTGAAGGAACCCTTCCGAGATCAACTCGGTCAGGCGTCTCTCAACCTGGAGGACGTCCGGGATGGTCTTCTTGGGCTCGTAGCCCCAGTTCTGCCTGGTGGGCAGTGTGTTCTTGAACCTTGGGAGCCCTATCCGGTCCTCGACGGGCTTCCCCTCCTCTGCGGCAACATTCTTCACGTTTAGGAAACCGCGCTGCCACTTGCGCACGGTTTCGAATCCTTTTACTCTCGGGTGTTGCCCGGTCTTGCGCTGCAATATCATTGCGCTACCCGTCCGGGTCATCGCGCGAGGGGCATCAGTGTTCCCAGGATCGGGAACACTTTGTTTGCGAAGGAAGAAATACCTTGCCCATGTGTGGATTGTTGGGTAGACACCTAAGAAGGCCTCACACACGACGGCGTGTATGGAAAGCATGAGGATGAAGTTGGGTGGAAGGTGATGCGACTGGAGGCCAAAATGGTTGAGGAATTCAGAAAGGAATTGCGAGATGGAAAGGCGAAAGCCGCGTTTGAAATGGGAAAGAAAGACAACATACTCGTCCTTGGTAGGTTTTGGGATGATCTCGGTACCTGGATGCCGACAGACAACGCCAGGGGGGATGCGACGGGTGTTTACCAACCACTAGCAGTCCTCGGCGGTGACGTCCGAGCCCTCCCAGCTGGCTGGGCGGAAGCCTCCTCGTCTCCGCGCGGAGCCATGGAAGGGAAGTTGCTGATCGGAGAAGAAGAGCTCGTGAGGGCGAGGATGGCGGCGATGGCGCGGAGGAATGCTTGCTCTCAGATCTCACGGTGGCGGAGTGCTCGACGGCGGCGTCTGCGCAGAGGGTATGAGAGATTGGAAAGTGCGAAGGAAAGAGAAGAAGTGGGCGGCGCGGGGTATTTATCTCCCACCGAGCATTGCAGTTACCACTGGATCAATCGTGGGCATTGATTATGCAGCGTGGGTTAACTGCCCGTTAGAAACGCACACAGCGCGAAACGCACGCGTAACGGGCGAAGTTAACCCCACGTTCCAGATCGTGGGCTCTCGAGTATCCGTTCGACGTGACCTAACGGGCTGTGTGCCCTGGTTGCAGAGACTAGCGCGTGGCCTGCCGTGTCCCTGGCACCGAGGCTTCGGGAGTACATGGGTTTGACACGTGCCCAGTAGCGGCACGAGAAGATGGATTTGGTCCGATCCAACGGGATTGCGTTCAAAATTCCACTAAGTCTTTTTACTCGGACACGCAGTAGAGAAATTGCTCTGCTAGGCTACAAGGAAGAAGAGAAAGAGTCCTCGATCCAGGTGGGGGTGCAACTCGGCATTACTGTTTCGAGAAGAAAATTTGGCTTAAGCTGGGAGGGCCCTATGAACAAGTTCACTGGACTCTACCAGCTTCGGGGATTAATGTCGGGGGGTTACCCCCGAGTAGGGGTAAGACAAGTGCTAAAGGCGAAGATCATAGTACTGTTGGCCGGGTTGGTGGCTACCCGGGTACCCTCTACCCGGTAGTGTTCTGTCCGGTCATAAGTATTGAAGGCCAAGAGAAGATATTAAGCAAGTTGATATTCGTCCGGGTAGCGATCAAGTGGTCCCAGTAGATGGGAAGCAACCCTACTCCGGCCAGAAGTCAATGGATCCGTTCTGACAGGATCCCGCGTATCCTGTGGCCGTACAGGCGTGCGGTTCAACTTACGGAGCGCGTGATTATCCGCGCTACGGCATGGCTACAGTGCGGTAGGCGCCTGTGAAGTCCTGTCACTAACAGAGGAGACAGGACATGTCAGGGTGCCTACTCTATGTGACTGACAAGGTGGACAGGTCCCATCTGTCGAACGGCACGGCGACTTCCCGCACCCGCGTCAGCGAGAAGCCGGAGGCGTGCGGTGTCCTGTAGTGGGCATGTCCCATCGAGTTGTACCTTATAGTCTTTCTTTATTCGGTTGTGCACCAGTATATAAGGTGCCATGTCCCCTCCTGCGCGAGGACGATCGTTTCTCAGAGCATTTATTACATTACGCAAGATCCAACACTAGAGCGAGAGAGAGCAGCTGAGTGGCTACTCGGCCAAGAGGCAAACTTGTACTGTGGCTACTCGGAAAACATACATGCAGAGAGGTAGGAAGGAGTAGGGGTGTTACCTCCACACGAGGGCCCTGAACCTGGGTAGATCTTGTTGTTTGCAGTGCTAGAGATACCTACGCACCGCTACTCGCCGTGCGATCCCTCCCCGGATACCTCCAGCGTCCATCGGCCCCAACACTTTAGCCATCCTATGGCATCTGCCGTGATACCACCACGACAATCACCTGAGTGCATCGGTCTCGGTTCGTAAGGAGGCATTGGTCTCGGTTTGTGGCATGAACCGGGACCAATGCCGCGCCACATACCACGTGGCATGCGCATGGGCATTGGTCCCGGTTCATTCCACAAACAGGGACCAATGCCCCCCTTCCCCTACATATACTGCCTCACAGCCCCCTTCCCTCTGTTTTTTTGCTTGGATAAGTGAGAGAGGTGGGTTTTAGTGTATGTTATTTTACTATGCACACGAGGTGTTCGACGAAATACCCGAGCCACACATAAGCTCATTGAAAATGGTATCTTCGACCGAGGTTAAAAACTTATCTTTTTCATCTGTAATTGATACATAAAAAAGTAATATTTTTCGATGTATTGTGGTCATTTCTCTATTGAATATGTTATTGTAATGTTTTTGATAAACTTAATTATACGATGCAGATGGATGCATGGCAGCGATGGATGTATGGTGACCGACGCACTTCCGAGTATATGGCAGGCCTGAATGCATTTCTCGTTGTAGCTCAGGCAAACAAAGATAATGGTTTTATGTGTTGCCCATGTGTTTATTGTCGGAACGTCATGGAGCACTCTTCCTCGAGAATCCTTCACGGCCACCTACTTCGGAGAGGTTTCATGCCCAGCTATAATTGCTGGACCAAGCATGGAGAAATAGGGGTTGGGATGGAAGATTGTGAAGAAGAAGACGAAGAAGAAGATCATTTGTTCCCTGAATACGGTGCTACTGCAATGGAAGACAATGCAGAAGATGGAGGTGATCAATAACAGGCATCAGAAGAGCCCGATGATGATCTTGGCCGAGTTATTGCTGATGCAAGGGAAGACTGTGAAAGTGAATTGGAGAGGTTGAAGCTGGACAATATGTTACATGATCACAAAAAGTTGTTGTACCCAAATTGCGAAGATGGTAGTACAAACCTCAGTACCACACTGGAGTTGCTGAAATGGAAGGCACAGAACGGTGTGACTGAAAAGGCATTTGATAGTTTACTTCAACTAATGAAGCTGAAGCTTCCAAAGGATAACGAATTGCCTGAGAGTACGTACGAAGCAAAGAAAGCTCTCTGCCCTCTAGGATTAGATGTGAAGAAGATACATGGATGCATTAATGACTGCATCCTCTACCGCGATGAGAAGTACGAGAATTTGGATGAATGTCCGGTATGCACTACACTGTGGTATAAGATCAGAGCTGATGACCCTGGTGATGTTGACGGAAAGACCCCCGTAAGAGGGTTCCTGCTAAGGTGATGTGGTATGCTCCTATAATACCACGGTTGAAACGTTTGTTTAGAAACCAAGAGCATGCTAGGTTGTTGCGATGGCACAAAGAAGACCGTAAGAAAGACGGAAAGTTGAGACACCCCCCGATGGATCACAGCGGAGAAAGATCGAGAGAGACTTCCCGGGCTTTAATCCTTTTAGGGAGCAGCGCTCCAGTCATAGCACCTGGCCCGTGACTCTATGTATGTACAACCTTCCTCCTTGGTTGTGCATGAAGCGCGAGTTCATTACGATGCCAGTTCTCATCCAAGGCCCGAGGCAACCTGGCAACGACATTTCTGTGTATCTAAGTCCATTAGTGGAAGAACTTTTATAATTATGGGGCAAACCAGGTGTATGTGTGTGGGATGAGAACGAACAAAAGCCATTTGACCTACGGGCGGTTCTTTTTGTAACCATCAATGATTGGCCTACTCTTAGTAACATTTCCGGACATACAAACAATGGACATCGTGCCAGTATTGCAGGCTTGCATCGACGCTTATGTCACTCCATTTGTATCTCGCCTTCATCTGCAGAACATCGAGGGCCAGTCTCAGGCGGGACTCTCCCGGACCGCAGCCTACATACAACGGTGTCTTCGAGTCTATCTCTAGTTGCGCCAGCTTTGATTGCTCTCTAGCAGCAGATATCGAGTTAGTCGTCTTTCTCAAAAGCAATTCTTTCAGATGAGGGTCACGCACAACTTCCGTTAGGGGTGTCCCTGTGTCCTCGTGATCTTCTTCCACGTCTTGTTCAGCATCTTCTCCATGATCATGTGCGGGGTCACGAGGCTGATCTTGGTCCTGTTGTAGTTCTAGTCGATCTTTGTTATTCTCCTGTTGCACATCATTTCCTACCACCGCCGCCCCATGGACTTCATCATCTTCAACATCACTTACCCACTGACTGTTATACCCATCCATGAAATCATACCTGAGGAGGTGACTGAGCAAGTCTCCGGTAAAGGGATTGAGCAAGCCCCCTAGTTTGCACTTTCGACATGGACATCGTATCTCCTTGCGGCCATTTTGTAACATGTCTTCTGTCGCGTGTCTCAAGTAACTATTCACGACACGTTCACTCTTAACGACCACCATTATATGTCGCATGCACGAGAGCGCGCCAATATAATTAATATTAGAACCAAACATAATATATATATATATCGATATTCACGAAAAAAATCGGCATGACCTTCCTACAAATTGGAGGTTAAAGGAGTGCCAAACTTTGCCGAGACGGAAATGAATCAACATTCCGGCAAAGTGGCAACTCATTTTCATATCCAAAATTTCACTTCATGTCGTATTCACGAAAAAATTCGGCATGACCTTCCTACAAATAGGAGGTTAGAGGAGTGCCAAACTATGCCGAGACGGAAATGAATCAACATTCCGGCGATAGTTGGCTACTCAATTTCATTCCACAACAAATTGCACACATTTAAAGTCTCCATCACACGACCATATTTGAATCCGGTGAAATTTCACACATATAGCATATCGCGTGTATCCGGACAAAATTCATATACAAACTCATTTAATTATATATTAGCATTCATCCCACCTCAAATGAATAGATGGCTACACGATGATATCCGGAGAATTATGGAGCTTTGGAGAGAGAGGGGGGTGTAATTCTAGATCTAGATGCCCAGGAAGGGAGAACTTTGGGTAGAAATGGTGTTAGGAGGGAGATAAACATATATATACCAACTAAAAGAATTTTAGTTGGTTGAAAAGAGAGTGCAAGGGTGGAGAAATTGGCATAAATTCGAGCTAGAGAGAGAGGAGGGGAAAAGGTGGAGAAGGGAGAGTGGAGAGGGGAAAGTGTGGGGGTGGACCACCTATGCCTTATCTTCCCAGGTTACCGCTGGCGAACAGCTGTGCCTGTTCGCCAGCGCTAACATGTGCCCTGGGCCCACATAGTAGCGATGGCGAACAGGCGCAGCTGTTCGCCAGCGGTAGGAAACGTAGCGCTAGCGAACAGGGGAACGTGTCCGCCAGTGGTAGTTCCAGGGAGGGCGGGTGCGTGCAAAGGTGGGGCCCAACCTTACCGCTGGCGAAGGGACTTGCTTGTTCGCCAACGGTATCAGGGATAGCGCTGGCGAACCTGGAACCGTGTTCGCCAGCGGTAATAGCGTTGGCGAAGCTAGAAATGAGTTCGCCAGCAGTACAGTGGTGGCTATAGCTAGTTTCCTACTAGTGCAATGCATGCACACATTGTTTACATAAGACTGACATTGTTTATTTGGATAAATGTAAAAAGGTTGTATACCTGGGGCATCGTAGATTTCTTCCGATCAAGCATCCCGTAAGAAAGAAAGGAGGGAACCATTTCAGAGGTGAGGCAGATAACCGGAAGAAGCCTGACCTCCGTAGTGGTAATGATTTATTCGATATGGTCAAGGACCTAAAAGTAATCTTTGGGAAGGGTGATGGCAGCCAACCTGTTCCGAACGGTCCTGATAAGCGCACCCATGTGGAAGAAGAAATCTATATTTTGGGAGCTATCCTATTGAAAAGTTCTAGAGGTCCGGTCTTCAATCGACGTGATGCACGTGACAAAGAATCTCTGCGTCAACCTGCTATGCTTCCTGAACGTGTATGGGAAGTCAAAAGATACGCCAGAAGCACGGGAGAACCATCAACATATGAAGGACCCAAGCAACAAGCACACGGATACATGGCGCCATTACTTAAGCAGCTACGCTCTTACTAAAGCAGAGAAGGAAATAGTTTTTGAAGTCCTTTACAGTATCAAGGTTCCATTTGGCTTCTCGTCGAATATAAAGGGGGTAATAAACATGGCAGAGAAAAAATTCCAAAACCTGAAGTCTCATGACTGCCACGTGATTTGATTCAGTTGCTTCTGATTGCATTGAGGGGGTTTCTAACGGAAAATGTTCGAGTACCCATTGTGAAGCTATGTGCATTCCTCAACGAAATATCTCAGAAGGTAATTGATCCAAAAATTCTGGCAAGATTACAGAGGGATGTGGTCCAGTGTCTTGTTAATTTTGAGTTGGTGTTCCTACCATCCTTCTTCAACATTATGACTCATCTCCTGGTTCACCTATGTGAAGAGATTCATATTATCGGTACGGTATTTCTACACAATATGTTCCCCTTTGAGAGGTTCATGGGAGTCTTGAAGAAATATGTTCATAACTGTGCTAGGCCAAAAGGAAGCATCTCGAAGGGCTATGGAACAGAGGAGGTCATTGGGTTCTGTGTTGACTTTATTCCTGACCTTAAGACGATTGGTGTTCATGAATCGCGGCATGAGGGGAGACTGAGGGGAAAAGGAACGCTGGGAAAAATATAATGATACCCAGGGACGGGCATTCTTTCACTAAAGCACACTACACAGTTCTACAAAATTCTATCTTCGTGGATCCGTATCTCGAGGAACACAAGAATATTGTACGCTCCCCAAACCCGGGGAAGGATGACTCATGGATTAAACGCAAACACATGGAGACTTTCGGAAGTTGGTTGCAAACACATCTTATAAATGACACCACTGTTGAAGATCAGCTCTACATGTTGGCCGGGTCACCATCTTCGACTATTGGGAGTTTTCAAGGGTCCGAGATAAATGGGAATACATTTTACACGATCGCCCAAGATAAGAAGAGCACCAACCAAAATAGTGGTGTCCGCTTTGATACAACAAACGAGAATGGAAACAATGACACATACTATGGTTACATAGAGGAGATATGGGAACTTGACTATGGACCTTCTTTTAAGGTCCCTATGTTCAAGTGCAAATGGGTCAACCTGAATGGATAAGGGGTAAAGGTAGACCCGCTTTACGGAATGACAACATTGGATCTCAACAATATTGGTTACAATGATGAACCATTCGTCCTAGCCAATCATGTGGCTCAGGTCTTCTATGTGAAGGACATTTCCTCCAGACTGAAAAAAATAAAAAATAAGCAAACAAATACATCATACGATGAGCCGAAGCGTCACATAGTTCTTTCAGGGAAAAGAAACATCGTGGGAATCAAGGACACGACAGCCATGTCAGAAGATTATAATAAGTTTGTTAAAATTCCACCCTTCACAGTGAAAGCTGACCCAACCATCCCGTTAAATAATGAAGATGCTCCATGGTTATGACCGTAGCGATCATAAGCAAGGGATAAGGGTTCATGGACCATATCTACATGAATAAAATTCAGAAGACTAGATAGGGATGTTGTTGGTGATGTGTAATAATAAACGTGGAATACATGATCATAGTTCTGTTGAAAAAGTGTTCACAAAAATTGTTGCACCGGCGCTCACACCCATATTGAACACAAACATGCATCTTGGATAGATAAAAAAGGCAGTACATAATGGCAAGAGTGGATCTAAACCTAAACGGAGAGCATAGATCTACATAATGGCAAGACTTGATCTGATATCTGCTAGTCATACTCCTGCCTAGGCCTATACTACTCTGACTCGTAGTCATCGTAGTCGCCGCCGTTGTTGTCACTATCGTCGGACGGTGCTCTGGACTCCCTCGGAGGATCACGACTCCAGAACTAGGCGTGAGGGTAGCGCAGGCGGGGGTTATCGCCATCCCTGATGTAGTTCATGACGCTCTGAAGAGACTGTCCGCCGCCCCACCACAGCCGACGACCGGCCTCGTTGAAGTTCGAAGGAGGCGGGCCGTTCTCCTCGTTCCTGGCGAGCGCACTCTCACGCCGATTAATGAAGAAGGCGTCCCAAGTAGGGCGGTAGTCAGGATTCCAACTGAGATTCCTCCGCTGCTGCGGCGTAAGCTCGTTGTAGTAGTGGTTCGTAATGGCCTCCTGACGCGCCACACCTTGAGGAAGAGGAGGGGCCGGCACTCCTCCGGTGCTCAGCATCCAACCGGCTGGAACGCTGTAGCCGGGCGGGCAACGGTAGTTCGAGGCGGAAAGTGCCTCCGCCTGGATGAAGGTTAGAGTGGGTACGGTAGAAGACATGAGAGAGTGGTGAGTTTATATGTGTTTATGCCAATGGTGTGGCAATGCATACATATATATAGTGAGAAGAAAACAGATCCCTATAGTCCCGGCCCGTTTTACCAACCGGGACGAAATGGTTCGGGTTTCGTTGGGAAACTGATCGTCCCTTTAGTCCCGGCCTATTTTACGAACCGGGACGAAATGGTTATGGTTTCGTTCGGACCAATCAGAAAGAATCACCCGGATCGTTTGTTTTTTTCAAGCGCTTGTGAGTTGTTGGATCAGGGGGGTGTGTTTCTTTGGAGCGGTTGTGAGCCGTTGGATTAGGGGTGTTTCTTAACCGTTGGATCAAAACCCTAGCACAACACTTTGTGAGCCAGAGGACCCTATATATAGCCCACCTTCATACACTAGTCAGTTCATCGACCAAATAGAAAACATCCGGATTCGCCAGCATACGTCCTTCCGTGCATTTGGTATGCATATATGCACTCAGTAGCCACGGTAGGGCTGTATGCTGGCGATACCGATTGTTTTGTTCTATATCCTCCCTTGAAGGTTTGACAAAAGGTTTGATACATCATTCAGTGCATCGACCAAATACTAATCACCCGGATTCGCCATCATACGTCCGACCATTCTTTTGATATGCATATATGCACTCAATAGCCACGGCCGGGCTGTATGATGGCGATACCGATTGTTGTTCTACATCCCCCTTGAAGGTTCATCGACCGAATACAAATCAACGGATGCCTTGGCGACGAAACTATGTAAATGCATGGATCAACTGGTCTGAAGTGCACTTATTATAAATTTAACGTACCTTGTTCTGTATTTGAAACATGTGGAGTTATTATTTGAAACATAAAGGATATAATGGAAAAAAAATAAAACAATAGAAAACATAAAGGACATAATGGAAAACATAAAGGAAACAATAGAAAACAAAAAAGGTAACAACAGAAAAGAATAGAAAACAAAAAAGGTAACAACAGAAAACAATATAAAACATAAAGGAAAACAATAGAAAACATAAAAGAAAACAATAGAAAACAAAAGAATACAAGAGAAAACAAAATAAAACAATAGAAAACATAAAGGAAAACAATAGAAAACATAAAGGAAACAATAGAAAAGAAAATAAAACAAGAGAAAACAAAAAGAAAACAAAAACAAAAAACATAAAGGAAAACAATATAAAACAAAAAATAATTAAAAATAGGGCATTCGTCCCGGTTTTTGCAAACAACCGGGACGGATGCCCCCCAAACGAGTGCGTTACACGTACCCCTACGGGAAAAACAATTAAGGCATCCGTCCCGGTTTGTAGGAACAACCGGGACGGAAGACCTTTTGGTCCTGGTTGTTCCTACGAATCGGGACGAATGCCCCTCGCTATATATAGGTGTCGCCTCCCTCCCCAAATTCATAACCGCACGCAGGGAAGGAATCGACGCCGCCAGGCTGCTGCACATCTGTCGCACCCGGACTTCCAGGGGATACTCACAGCCCGTCAAACAGTAGATAAATGGCTTACGGGTCATACCCGGCCCCCGCATCTCAATATGAGCAGGCCAACACGTAAACGTGTGACAACCATTCTCTTACTATTCATCGTCTGCGCAAACCATCCCATAGAAATCCATATACTTCCATTGACGTACTTCAAAACATACACACATGGTACGTCAACGGCATTGGAACAAGTGATATCACAACAGATCTCTACGACACAAAAGATTGAAATAAGTTGCAAATAGCTCTCACTAGAGCAGAGATAGCAAATACAATCATCCAGAGGACACATGTCCCAACATATCATCATTACAACACAGCGGAAGCATCCAAAGTGTCTGAGTACAGACAAGATCCAAATAGGCCTAAGAGGCCGGAAACGAAAAGACGGAGCGCATCCACGAAGTCTCGGATCCTGCCCGGGTCCGCTATCTACTCGTCAGCAGCCTCGTCATACTCCAGGTAGTAGCCACCATGGGGATCCTCGGAAACGTAGTCTGCGGAAACCACAACCCCAAAGGGGTCAGTACATAAACGTACTGGCAAGCAAGACTCACAGTTCACCAAAGTGTAGCCCGTCAACACCAAGCACAGATGCTTTGGGTTCAACAGAGGAAAGGGGGATACAAAGATGCTTCAACTGGCTGCTCTAACCAACTACAGAGTTTCTACCACTTCTGGCTAAACAGAGAGAAGATAAGATAGCGTGTCGTAACCAACTGACAACTAACTCCAAACAAACCCATCCTGGATCTCGCCCCTTATCCAAAGAAGCAATCCGAGGATAACTCACACAGTTGGATTAGTGATGGTTCAGATTGTTGTGTCAATAACCCTATTACTAGTCAAGTTACCATTAGTTAGGTGTAAGTTGTCCTGAGTACTTGTTAGCCAGTACTTTCACCAAGTCATCCATAACCGCGGAAAACACGGCTTCTCGAGAAGATTTATCCCTGCAGGGGTGCACCAATTTGGCCGTACACGTAAGAATAACCCGCCAGATGGAATGGCCTTTCCACCAAGCGGGGCACTCAACACAACTCAACTCTTCTTCGCATCCAGCCCAAAGAACCACATGTTGTGCGTGCGCGGCTAATCGAGCCCCACGAAGAAAAGGGGACCCTCATAGCACTCTAAGACCACGCCGCCCTAAATGCCGACTACAAAAGTTCCACCCTGGCGCCAAGGGTTCGCACCTGCACATGCATGCATCAAATGGAAATCCCGAACTAAGTGTGGCGTTTTGGACGAGATGCGAATCGAATCAAATTAAGGGGGCGCCCATACACGCTTCCCACATGCGGTTAGTGCGCTCATCATGGATCAGTAGACAAGACCCTTTTCCTAATTAGGGTCGACACTAGCAGGCCTCAAAACCACGTCGGGCCTCCTGCCGGTGCCTTATCATCAAATTAGCATTACCTCAAATATTAACAGGTTGATTTTTTTAAGCATCGAGACCGAGAACATAAGTAATAAGTTAACTGAAAGTAACGGACAACAAACTTGAGCAAAACAACCCTAAGCATGCTAGTAAGACACGGGCAACAAGCAAAAGGTTATAGGTGTGGAGGTGAGGCTATATCAGGGTTAAAGGATAACATGTGATAGGACCGAACAGAAGCAACGATTCAAAAGTCTAGCAGAATAGACAACGGAAAGTATCGGTATCCAATGTTGAAAGGAACACAGTGGTTCATGTGAGTGAATACTTGCCTGCAAACTCAGCAGCCTGGTACTGAGCTAGATCCTTACAAGGGATGTCGTAAGTATCGTCGGTCTCAACGTCGTCGTGTATCCGAGAAGAAGCAAACAAACAACGCAGAGAGACAAACAATCAATATCATGGCATAATGCACAAACATGGGATGATGCATGACCATTTAATTGATGCATCAAAATAAACTAGTTGACAAGATAACATGTTTAAATGGACCCATATGCAATTGGATTGCATATGGAAAGGTCCATGAGTTAAGGTTGGAATAATTGTTCTACAACTAATCAATAGGTGAAGGTGGATTAGCATGATGCATGGATGAGGAAAACAGAAAGAAAACAACAATAGAAACAATTTGAAATGAAGTTTACCAAGTTTGGGGATTTATTTATTAAGTTATGAAATTTTGGTTTCTTAAAGGTGTTACACAAGCACTTGTTGTTTTCACCAATTTAAATTGTCCAAAATAAATAACAAAGTTCATATTTGGAAAGTACACAAAATTTTGGGTGGAAAACATGTTTCACTTGTTGAAAAAGGATTTAGAATAATTTACTTATGAATTAAACAAGTTTGAACAAGGTTTAAGAGGATTTAAATCAAGTATGAATTTATTTGAATTTTTAGTTGTTCAAAACATTCAACCAAATTCATATTTGAAAAGTTTATGTTTTTCTGGTTTGAAAACATATTTTATATGTTCAAAAAGAAATTAATTTGACCAAGTTATGAATTTAACAATATTAAATGATTTAAACAAGGTTTAAATTATTTAACCAAATTTAATTATTCAAAACATGAAACAAAGTTTATATTTGAAAAGGTGGTTCAATTTAGCATGGGAAACATATTTTATTTGTTGAAAAAGGATTTAAAATGAGCAAGTTATTAATTTGGCAATTTTAAATGCATTAATTAAGAAACAGTTGTTTTCAGCAATTTAATTTATTTAAAACAGAACACGAAGTTGATATTTGCAAAGTACATGAAAAATTGAATGGAAAACATATTTAGTTTGTTGAATTTGGAATTTTTATGCCCAAGTTATGAATTTTGCAAAATTAAGTGAATTAAACAAGGATTCAAATGTTTCACCAATTTAAAATATTCAAAACAGTAAACAAATTTATATTTGGGTAGAGCATTCAATTTGGTACAGAAAACATATTTAAAAAGTTGAACTTGGAGTTAAAATGAAATAGTTATGCATTTTTAGGTTTTTGGTGCTAATCTGCCATTTTTATTTCATCTAGGGACTTAGAAAAATTAACAGGGACTGCAAATTAATAGCAGGGACCTGGGTGTGAAAAGAGGATTGTGCTGGCTTGAAAAAAAAACAGAAGAGGAAAATAGTGGGATTAATCCCGTGGGGGGTGGGATTCGAACCCACCCCCTCTGCTCGCAGCGCAAGGGTGCGTTACCAATAGGGTAGCTGCATGAGTTGTGATAGGAAGAGGGCCGTGGGGGGTATATGCTTCAGAAACGGGTTAACTGAACTGCGAACAGATCGTTCACTTCTGTAACTCGACAGGGAAAGGGCCAGCGACGGCAGCGGTGCTCGCCGGAGGCGCTGTCCGCGGGTGATGTGGGGTGTGCGGATGGTGACCGAGAGGGAATGGAGAGGGGACATCGAGAGGGAGGAAAGGGGAGGAGCGAGGCTCACCTTCGACCTGAAGGAGGGGCAGGGCGGACAGGGAGGCGACGGTGGCGGCAACCTTGACGGCGGCGGCGCAGCAAGCCCTCCCGGCCCTCGCCGAGGGGTGGAGGAGGAAGAGGGAAACGCGGGTGCTCCATTCCCGCCGCGTGCTGCTCTTGACGGCAGCCCCAACCTCCACTACACTCCGACGAACTCCGGCCATGGAAACTACCGAGTTTCAGAAGAAAAATTTCAGAAGAAAACTCGGGAGGAAGGAGGGCAACGAGAGGGAGAAAACGGCGGGGGAGAAGAGAGGAGGGAGAAGGAGAGGGGTAGGGTTAGGGCAGGGGGACTCAGGCTTGAGTTATAGGGGGAGGGGGAAGCTCACAACCGTTGGTGCACCTCTCTGTCGACGTGGTGCCCTGGATGGGGTGCCGTACGAGAGGAGGAAGACAGAGTGGGGGGGGTAGCAGGCCAGGGGAGAGGTGGGCTGGCCCAAAAGGCTGGCCTGCCCTTTCCCCCTCTCTTTTCTTAATTTTTTTTTGCTCTGTTTGTTTGTTTTTTTTTTGCTAAAAGGAAAAGAGAGAAAAGGAGTGTGTTTGAGGGTTAGAAAAATTAGGAGAAAAATTTGTATTTGATTAAGTTTTGTAACAACACCTAAATGCAACTTTTGTTTTCTCAAACATTTCAAATTTGTTGATGTTTGTAAATTTAATTGAAATTGAGTAATTTTGATATTAGGTGAATAATTGTGACTTAAGCAATTTAATGTTTTTGATTTCAAGTTAACTTGAAACAAAGGAGTGTTTTGTAATTTTCATAATTTTCAAAAGGGTTGTTGTTTGATGAATTAATGGAATTTGAAAGGAATTTGAATTAAGTGAATTTGCTATTAAATGAATTATTGAAACTTAAACAATTTGATGGTTTGAACTTTATAGTTTAATGGAAACAACTTGATGTTTTGATTTGGATATTCATTTGGAAATTGTAACATCACAAGTATAAAACAAAAGGTTTAAAATTTGGTTTGAAATTCAAATAGAAAACAAGGGAAAACAGAGGAAAACAACTGGAAAACAAAGCAAAACAAATGCAATGAACATGATGTCATGATGCCAAACATAAAATAACAGACAGCAAACATTCTAATGGATGTTTTTCATACTTGGGATGTTACAACATCGTCGTTGTCGTTCTCCGTCCGCGCACGCCCGTGGAGGAGCGCTGTCGCCGTCCTTCTCCGTCGCGCCGCCCGCACCGCCCTCCGTCGTGCGGCCCTCGTCGTCTTAGCGGCACTGCCCGCGGCCGCGCCGCGTGCCACTGCCCGCCTTTCTCCATCGCGTCGCGCCGCCGTTCTCCGAGGTAGGCGCACTACCTCCATCGCCCTAAAACAGAGGGCTTTTTTTTCTTTCTTACTAACTGTTTTTGTTTTTACTTTCTTACTATTGTTAGAAATGTAAGAATCATTAGTTAGGAATTATTAGAAATGTTAGGAATGCTAGAATTGTTAGGAATTGACTTAGGAATTTTAGTGTTAGAAAATTAGACTTAGGAAATTTTTACTTAGGTATTTCACTTAAGAATTTTTAGAAAATTTCACTAAGTTATTGTTAGAAAATTTCAAAAAGTTAGAAAAATTTCACTAAGTTAGAAAATTTCAATAAGTTAGAAAATTTTCACTAAGTTAGAAAATTTCACTAAGTTCGAAAATTTCACTATGTTAGTGTTCCAAAATTTCACTAAGTTAGTATTAGAAAATTTCACTAAGTTGGAATAATTTCACTAATTTAGAAAATTTCAATAAGTTAGTGTTAGAAAAATTCACAAAGTTAGAATAATTTCACTAAGTTAGAAAAATTCAGTAAGTTAGATTTTTTTTTACTTTGTGTTAGAAATTTGGAGCTAGTTTTACTTGTGATGTTCGTTTGATCTTTTGAATAAATGCCAATGATTGAAAGAGTTGCATCACACTCAGATGGCCTTGGTGGTTCGGTGCGCCTTGTCATTTTCACAAAGTTAGGATCTTGTGCATCCCACTTAGTGCGTCGGGTCCATCAAGGCTGCTTGTATGTGTCCACCCTAAATATGAGGCACACAGACCGATGACCATCTTGTTCCTGTTAAGAGGTACTACATGCGGTGGTGATCCGGGGAAAGGAACGAATGAAGGGTTTCTGGATTTCTTTCGAACTAAATAATGTCACATATGTAATATTGTTCGTGAGATCCAGATGAAGCTGAACCCTTTAGTGCACATGCGTAATGGTGACATTTCTTAGAAATCCCTTCCGGGGATATGAAGAATGTCCCCATTATGTATGTGTACAAAAGGGTCTAGTTTTTTTCGGATTTCACTATTACATATATGATTTTGTTGAGTTTTAAAGATGTCCAGAAACCCTTCCTTCGCCCGCATTGCCATCACATGTACTTACCTCATAACAAGCACAAAATGTGAAGGTCCAACTGCACATCAAGGCCCGATGACCATCTTGTTCCTGTTAAGAGGTACTACAGGCGGTGGTGATCCGGGGAAAGGATAAAGATGAGGGTTTATGGATTTCTTTCGAACTAAATAATGTCACATATGTAATATGGTTCTTTAGATCCGGATGAAGCTGAATCCTTTAGTGCACATTCGTAATGGTGATATTCCTCAGAAATCCCTTCCGGGGTTATGAAGAATATCCCCATTATGTATGTGTACAAAAGGATTTAGTTTTTTCTGGATTACACTATTACATATATGATTTTGTTTAGTTTCAGAGAACTCCAGAAACCATTCCTTCCCCCGCATCGCCATCACGTGTACTTACCTCGTAACAAGAACAAAATGTGAAGGTCGAACTTGACATCAAGGCCCGATGACCATCTTTTTCCTGTTAAGAGGTACTACAGGTTGTGGTGGTCCGGGGAAAAGAGGAAGATGAGGGTTTCTGTATTTCTTTGGAACTAAATAACGTCACATATGTAATATCGTGAGATCCGAACTAAGTAGAACCCTTTTGTGCACATACGTAATGGTTACATTCCTCAGAAATCCCTTCCGGGGTTATGAAGAATGTCCCCATTATGTACGTGCACAAAAGGGTCTAACCTTGTTCGGATCTCACGATATTACATATATGATTTTGTTTAGTTTCAATGATTTCCAAAAAACCCTGTCTTCATCCTTCCCCGCATCGCCATCATGTATACTACCTCGTAACAAGCACAAGACATGAGAAGTGCCAATTTGATCCTCTGTGTTTAACTTTCATCTTATTTATGTCATATTTCTCCATTTCCTATTTTTTACTAAGTTAAAACACTAAGGTATTTTACTTAATTAGGAATATTTACTTAGTCAGGGTCTATTTTTAGCTTATGTCTCTGTTGGACCCGCCGGGCGATGTCCGGGACTGGGCCCCGCCGGACTGGCACTGGGAGGTCCTTACTACCAGGACATGCGGCTTGGTGAGAAATACGGGTGACGTGGTCGACCCGAATATTCTTTGGTGGCCATCGCGTGGGTCACGGTCAGTGCGGAGAGAGCCGGCCCCTGAGGAGGTGGTACATCAACATATCAGGGAGTAGGACGAGCATGTCCGTCGCTACATGTACTTGCTGGATACGGAGTATTGCAGCAGTTGGTCGATTATTCGGAGGGTTCCTTACCACATGAGCTATGACCCTGTGAGGGTTCCTTACCTATGGATGCGTAGCACCCATGACTCAGCACACCGCGGCTTAGGACCCGGTCGGAGTTAATTAGTTTGAGAGATGTCATGAATATGTATAAGTGATATTATTCGATCGTGATGTATTAGGGTTAAATAAAATGAACCCGAGCCATGTAACTCTTGGTGTGTATTGATATGTTTAAATATTTCATCAATGTTGCTTTTATAATTGAAATGGGGATCTGGAACATATTGATACTCTTTTTTCTAATTTGTTTATGTATAAGTACCATTAGCTATTATCTTTAAGCAATTTTGATGAAATGGATCTGGAACATATAATTACTCTTTTTTTCTAACTTAGGGAATTTTGTGTATTTTCAGAAAAGTATGGAGCCAAGAGACGAAGATGCGGAAAACTTGCTCGAGGGTTTAATCAGCGGGCCCGAGGGAGAGACCGATGTGAGCCAGTGGATGAACGACTCAGGTGAGGGAGATTCGGAGCTAACCCGATGAGACATCTCTGCTGAGGGAGAAGCCGACGGCTCCGGTGAGGGAGAAGCCGACGGCTCCAATAAGGGAGCAGACGACGGCTCCGGTGGAGCCGTACAAAATACAAACACCGGCTCCGAGGTGCATATAGATATGTTAATAAATAAAGCATCCGTTGTCTATATACATGTATTAACAATCTTTATATTTTTAGCCATCCGGTTCAAGCATATCAACCAGAAAAAAGATGAAACGAGGCGCAACAAAAAAAGTTCAAACATACTGAAAGATATATGATCCAAACGATCAGAGCAGACAGCGCACCCGAGCTTCCCGCTGATGTTGCACAAAAATTTGTGAAGCAATGTGGAGTGCTAGTTAGGGATCACATCCCGATCACTTTTCATGAGTGGAATGAGCCAAAAGATCCGCGGAGACAAGGAATTTCATTTTTGAGAAAAAAAGCCAAATACCATCTTTTCAAAAAGATCATGTGTAATTTCACCTTACCCTTGCCGGAGGTGGACGAGAATGAGGCGGATGAGAATGAGGAGGTAGATGGTGAAGCTGATGTTACTAAAAAGAAACTTGAGTTACTGGAAAAGGTCAAGTCGTGGACTGTGAAAAAGATGGCCGAGGAATTAAAAAACTAGAAGAAAAGATTGAACCTTGACTTTCTTAAGAAGGGCAAGACTCCAGATTTCACTCAAGGGTATGAGAAAATAAACCCTTATGGGCAGAGTTTGTGAAGTACAAGCTGTCAGAGAATGCACAAGAAAGGACAAAAACAAATAAGAAAAACGCCGCCAAAAAGGTATATCACCATTTTATGGGGCAAGCTGGCTACAAGGGTTCCATGCCCAAGTGGGAGAAATGGGAGAACGGCCTGCTTGGGAAGGGGATCACTCCCGAGCCGTTCTTGTGGGTCGAGCGGACAAGGTCATGGTTCTACGGGCATGGGGGCACGTTCGGGGACGAAGGAAATTCAATCTATAACATAAGGCATAAAGAGAATCCTCTACCCATAGAAGATCTGAGAAGCGCAATAAAGGAAGTTAAAGAGGGGAAGTTTGTGCCAGATAGAGAGAACGACGAGATCACACGCGCCCTCGGGAATAAGGAAGATGTAGGGCGTACACGAGGCAGAGAAGGAAATCATCTGTGGAGTATTGGGTTTGACAACACCAAAAAGAAATACCCCGATAGAAGCCGTCAACGGAAAAAGGACGCGGATGCAGCTGAAGCAGAGAGTCAGGCAAACTGGAGGCGTCAACTTGAAGAACAGATAAAGCGGACGCAGGATGTAGCAATGCAGCAGCAGGAGCAAATTAACACACTTAGCCAGCAGCTAGTGTCTACCGGCGTACCACACATGGTAGAAGGTGAAGTCGATGCTATCGGCGCCGCACATTCTCATCGGAAAAGCAGCGTTGCGTCCACGCAGCTCCCGGGTGATGATGCACCGCCGATGATGCACCCAGTGGATGATATCACGGAGATGACAACCTGTGAGCTCCACGTGAAGGTCGTCAATATAACCATCAAGGCGGCGGTCGGCTATGTCTTACTAATTGGCAACGAACCAACTCACCATAGTCTTCCGGTTCCACGGGGCTACGCTGTTGTTGGGGTCGATGAAGTTGTCAACGTATTCGAGCAGGTGAAGCTTGAATTCCCTAAAGGTGAAGACGGAGAGGTGACTGAACTCGGAGAAGCCAAGAAGTTGACCGTTCTATGGCTAATGGAATGCATTGTGCTTCCAAATCAGACGGCAAGGCCATCGACTCCTCACCATTCTCCTGCGCAATAGTCTCCAGCGCGGTCGTCTCCGCCATGCATGCCGTCTCCAGCGCGGTCGCCTACACCGTGCACGTCTCCAGCGCGGTCGCCTACGTCGCCGCGTCAGCCTTCTCCGCCCACTAAGTTTCTGCCGAAATGTAAAAGATCACCCAAACGTCAACGGTCACCCCTCCCGAAGGTACCAAAGAAGTTATCCAAGTTACCTTACGACTATACTCCTGAGCAAAACCAGGAAATCGCAAGGGACGAATACGAGGCGTGGAAGGCGAAGCGGAAGGAGAAGAAAAAGGCAGATTTCCCCGAGAGCGAAGAAGATATCGAACGAGCGTGGAAAATGGTGAAGACTCTTCATCAACCCGAGCCGAGTCTGTCATCTGACTATGACCGCTCTATTCTGACGTCACACCAGGAAATGGTGCGGTCGACGAAGAGTAGTATCGCAGGCTGGAAAAGGGGGAAATCAGTTGCCCAGCTCGGAGAGCAGAAAAAACAATCCATCTCCCCGCTCAAAGTGATTTCCAATGCCTAGGTGGGGCCGAGCACTAATGCTGACGAGCAAATTGATTCGGAGTTTATACAACTGTATGGAGAAAGGGTAGCTGTTGTTGGTTTGTCCATTGCTGAGTATATGTAACTTCGGGTGAGTGTTACTGTGTTGTACACATTCTGTTTTTCTTAATAGTCGATGTTCAGTGTATAATTGATGAGTTCTGTGTGCGCAGCTTCCACTATGTTCTGGTAATCTTCCAAGTTGATAAAGGAAAAGTACTCGTAATGGACCCAAAACGTAAACCCCTAGCGATGTGGGTGGACATCCAGGAAATGATCCAACGGTAATTTCAATCTTTATTAAGTTCACTCTTTATATATGGCACTATATATATCGACTATTTTGTTTCATTTTCGGATATCAAGTAATTACTAACTCTTTTTATTCTTTTTCATTCCCGGGCAGCGTTTGGAAGAGGTTCACAAAAAAGGCTCCTGGTGAATGGAAATCAGAGCTTACATTTGATATTGTGGAAGTAAGTACTACTATCTAGATCCGCGCATCTCCTTGATTCTAATGTCGATACCATTATCATGGCTGGTTGATTATTATTTTGATTGAAACCATGTTCTCGTAAACTTCTCGCAACAGGGAGACTGGAATCACTTGTGTGGATACTACGTCTGCGAGTTCATTCGTCAGACGACCTGTCCCAAGGGCAGAGATTTAAACCACCTTCATGTACGTCAGTCGTCAATTTTTCTTATTACCATCTATTTTAGTTACTTAGTTTCATTAATATATATTGACCACTCTTCTTTATATTAGATCGAACGGCTTCGGGACGGTCTTCTACCAAGGGACCGCATACTAGAAATTCAGGAGAAAATTGCCGGCTTCTTAGATGCAGAGGTCCTAAATGTAGATGGAGAGTACTATAGCGCCGGTTGGTCATGAATTTGATTTTGTAATTCATTTCATCGATAATGTAATATGCTGAATATACTTAGCTTCTGTAATATAAGTGTTCCTTATTTTTCTATATATATGTATTACTTATTCACTCGTGGGATCTGGGAGGTCCGGGGAGGGGCCACCGAGGATCCTCTCTTCTCGTGGGATCCGGGAGGTCCGGGTAAGGGCCACCGGGCTACTCTCTTCTCCTGGGATCCGGGAGGTCCGGGGAGGGGCCACCAAGGCTCCTTATCAGTGTATGGTGACAGGGGTATCGTAAAATCGAATTGATCGCAAAACATAAAATAAAAAGGAAAACAATAAATAGAAAAAAAAACTCTGCCGCGGCAGAAAAATGGCAAAAGTGCTGCCGTGGCAGAGGAGGCATTCATCCCGGTTCGTGTTAAGAACTGGGACGAATGCCCCTGGCCAGTTTTGCCACGTGGTCAGCCCCATTTTTCCCTGGTCATGGCACAACCGGGACCAATGGGGGAGTGCCATTTGTCCCAGCTGGCTCATCCCGGTTGCACAACCGAGACAAATGGCCCTTACAAACCGGGAGAAATGGCTCTGTTTCCACTAGTGCTTTGTGTGTGCAAATTATTTTTTATATGCCTTCAACTGGTTTGATGGAAATTCAACGAGGTTGCACGTCAAGATTACCCTATGTAATGTCTATGCGCAACTCTGTAATAATTTGATTTAAGTTTGTTCTAGTCAATGATGATAGGTTGAGTTATGATCCGATCAAATCATATATTTTGTTTCACCTTTTTTTATCATTACCTAGTACGTACAAGCAAGCTTGGGCGACGTAGAAACAATATCTCCAAACAAGCAAGTACAACAACAATCTCAGTTTTCGCTGGAGATTGGTAACTTCTACAGATTATTCAAATGCTATGACCTTGAATGAAAGAGTTTTGAGTGGCTCGACGGACCATTATGATGTTTCTTTCATTATTATTTCTTTCATAGATCTCATCTAAATAACTCAGTTCACATTGTTCTATTGTTGTAGGTGAAGTCTAAAATAGCTCTTTGCGCTTCTACTATACATGAGTAACATCAAGAAAATGTAATATTTTTTCTCTACATCCCTGTCAATTTGTAAATAGTTTTCAAATCAAGGATAGAGAAATAACTTTTGTGCTCTTAATTTTCAGTATTTGAGGTCACTACTGCAGAATAGCTTACAGCCGCAAGCACATTAGTGACGGGCACAAATTTGCATGTCACTGGTGACATGTATCAGCGACAGGCAACAGTATGCCTGTCACTGGTAAAGTTCGGCAGGTGGATGTAGAACATACTAGTGACAGTCGAGTATTCTTACCCGTCACTGGTAATCTCATATAATACTAGTGACAGGTTTGTAGACTTGCATATCACTGGTGCTAGTATTACCAAAGACAACG
Organism: Alopecurus myosuroides; assembly: GCA_028641055.1. Taxonomy (NCBI): domain Eukaryota; kingdom Viridiplantae; phylum Streptophyta; class Magnoliopsida; order Poales; family Poaceae; genus Alopecurus; species Alopecurus myosuroides. The sequence continues at coordinate 395,230,723 of CM054060.1, forward strand.
TTTAGATAGTTGTGGGTGTTTACTTAAAATAAAAAGAAAGAAAATAAAAGATAAAAGATGAAACCATCTGAACAAATTGGGATGAAGCCCAACTAATAAGCGCGAGCGGTCAAACTCCGACCCGCTGATTTTTTTCTGGTCACTTTTTCTGCTCCGCTGAAAAGTGGGAGAGGGAGGTGGCTCATGTCGGAATCATCTCCGACCCGGACATTGTACTTCATGTGCCAAAAGCTTTAGTTCGGACCGATAATTATTATGTGAAATTAGCGGAGGCACTAATCTGTACGGTGCCGATCCAGAGGGTTACCCTACAAATATTTGGTATGGGCGCCCGAAACCTCTTTCTGGCCGGAATAAAATTATAATTGTGCATGCCGGTTCGTACACAACTACACATGCGCGCTATTTGATTTTCTAATGAGAGAAATTAATCTGGAACATGAACGTGCACGCTATTGACCTTGAGATGCACGCCACGTCCAATTTCAAAAAAAGAGACGCACTTCACATCCAGTCAATGGCTCAAATCGTGGAGTAAGTTACCACAATTTTGCAATCGCTAGAATCCGGCTACAGCCAATTAGTACCCCGCAGATCGCCCCGCCGAGATGGATCGGAACCGTCCACGTGGCATGATTCTGTCGCAGTCTGTGAGACAAAGAACACGAAACGCACGAGCACATATCCCGCCTCTCTCCTTCGCACACAACAACCGCCGCCGCTCCCTATCTTCTCGATCCCTATTCTCTCCACCCAGATCGCACGCTCCTCCTGCCGGGCCGCCGCGCCGCGGGCATCGCTCCTGGCACTTCAAGCTCCCCGACCCCGCCATGAAGGCCTTTTACCGGTCGCCGGAGCTCCTGCACGCCAGCCACGAATGGGAGACACAGGAAGGACGAGATCGATGACTCGCTGGCGTCGCTGGCCTGGAGATCCGGCGCCCCTCCTTCCACGCGCTCGCACCCTCTACCACGAGGCTGTCGGCACTTCCTGGGATCCGTCCCGAACGTCCCCTCGGACCTGCTCGCAGACCAACCTTCACACATGAACCGTAGCGTCAGCGACTACGCAGCCCAACGCCGCCGCCGTCGGCAGCACGCTCCGTCCGGCGCTCGTCCCCACATGCAGCATGCACAAGGTACCCTATACTAATCCTCCTCTCCACATCTCTCTCAAATCGATCATAAGCTAGCTGTAGGGCGTTCATGTGTGCGTGCGCCTGTTCCCTCTGTTTCTCTTTATGTTGGTTGCTTCAGTGTTGCGATTTGCTTCTGTCAGTGCTGTGGAGTTGAAGAAAGTAGAAGCCAGGAAAAAAATATTTTGGTTATCAACAATTTTTGGTATATCTTCTCTATTCATACGATACTGAATTTTATCTAGGGTACCGTCAATCTGCTTCTCAGGAAATATCTGAACGAGCATGCATATGGAGTTTAGATACAAGTGTGTTTGTGTGTGACATGTCTCCTAGGACACCGCCACCTATCTCTTGTTCCACCTTCCCGGATACACGTGTCGCCATCCCAGCCAGCCACGCCGTCTCCACCATTCCATGTCTACTGATTTCTCCACGGTCCTTGACAACATATCTTCCTTATGTTCGTGTCCATTGGTGTATGAGATCATGAAGTATTTAAATTAATCATTGCCAACCAATAGTTTCATGGCGAGGTTTGTCTTAACCCAGGAAAATCAAAACAGATTAGTTCTCTTTTGGAAATAAAGTGCAGTTAATTTATTTTGAAGGATAGACACTAAAATACACCTATAGTGTAGTCAGTAGCATAGATTTTCTAAAAGAAGATTGGGCTGCATGATTGGACTTAAGGACTTCTACTCGAGCTGTACGTTAAATTTTAATCATAGTTAGGAGCATCCGATATAATAATGTACTATCTGATTTGAAGCGAATCTTGATCATAATAGATGAGCTGATTACTATATATGGCTCGCAAACTGCATATCTAATGATAGCTAATTATTCTTTAGTACATGTAGGTTTTAATTTCAGTTCCATCGAGCATTATTACATCAAGAGGTATTTATCGGCTAAAGCTGCATTCGATAGGTTACGCTCCAAAGTAACCAGGCAAGTCCATGACCATCTTTTCCTCATCTGTCCTGTTGCAAGATCAAAGTTACTTACAAGTACTGTGCACATATGTTCTATGTCCTATATCTGAACTTCTGTCTATGCAAACTAATTTATTTCTCTCAACTGGGATTGTTAGGATTGCCTAATAGTGATACTTGAAGCTCCAGTTGTGGACGGAGGCCTTTATCATGGGTTGGCATTCTCGAACCTTCTCTCTGATCTTTCAGATTGAACACTTCATGTTTTCAGTTATCTAACTATAGCATGCATGAATTATGGTTTATATTTCTTAGACACTTGGTTATCATCCATATATTCTGAAATTTTAGACTAGTAAGTTGGAACCAGTCACAATACCACAATACCATGTTCTATACTTCTTGGACCATTGCTTTATCCAGCCGTGTTTCCCTTCGACCTAGAACCGGTTGCAATATCATGTTCTCTCTAACCTAGAACTACTCCTCTGCCAGTCCTCACTTCCTCAAATCGTTTCTTCTCTTTCGATTTGGGGGCAAAGAGTCTTGTGGCAGTCTGTGCTGGAGCCTTGTGTGTGTGTGTGGGGGGGGGGGGGGGGGGGGGCTGTGCGGCGGCGCATGATTTGGTGTGAGGCCATGAGATTGTGTGTGCTGGGTACGTAGGTGCGCGTATTGCCAGTGAGGGTTCTAAGGCAGAAAGCCCTTGTGCCCGACATGTGTGGTTGTGTGCTACTGTGTAAAATAGAGATGTTCGGTCTTTGCACATGGTATGGTTTCAGCTCATGCATTGCACTTGATTTATACTTTTTGATTGAATATTTTGGTTAATGTTCTCAGGTGCTAATTTCTTAAAATCGTGGCTTGCATACAATCAGCATATCAATTCTTTGTCAACCGATGACTTTTCAAGCTTAATATCGCTACAGTACGAGGTTCAAAAATTTAGTTCCACTTGCACAATTGATGCCATTGTAGTACAAGGTACACTTCAACTTATTTTGCATATTTTATGCTACTTTTAAATGCATGTTCGCATGTGAACCGACAACAATTATTCTATCATCGTGCATTTATATTCCAACAGATTAAGATTCCGAGAGATGCATATTATAGCTAAATGTATGATAACACTTTTTGTTTTGATTTCCTATCTAGGCTATATTTTACTTTCATTGATCTGGTATGTAGGTCTATTACCCTTGATACTTAGAAATCATAGGATATGTACTAATTGTGAAGATACTTGTAGATAAATGAGTTTTAATATGTCATTTATACTGACGGGCAAGTTACTGCTAGCATATATATATTCATATACTTTATACTTGTATCATTTTCATATTTTAGGTGACCAGACTGAATTCTCGGAGCAAGCTGGTTAAACTCTGTTGTTGGCTTCTTTCAAAAGCGCGAGAACTTGCACCTACTAACCATTTGGACGTGCTGGCGATTATTTTGGAATGTCACTAACATGGTGGTTATTGTAAACTATTGTGCATTTGACTTTTCTTTTGTGAATTCTTTCAACTCACGATTTAGGAATCAATTAGTATGTCTTTTGGATTGCACAAATATTGAGAAGTGTTGTGGTAACTGCTATATTAATTAAAAAAATCGTGTGCAAATTCGAGACCAAGTACATGGATTTAATTTTTTTTAATACGGAAATTCAAACTAGTGACAGGCATAATAATTGACCTGTCACTAAAAAACCCACATGGCTTTGGCCTTCGATTGGAACTAGTGACATGCATTTCTTTTGCCCGTCACTAGTTTACACATGGTAGTGACAGGCACGTGGAAATGACTGTCACTAGTACACATACTAGTGACAGGCACTTGCCCGTCACTAGTAACCTCATACCAGTAACTAGTCAGCGCTTTGCCAGTCACTAATGGGCCATTTTAGCCTGTCGCTGGTAGCCTATTTTGCAGTAGTGGGTTATAGGAGCAGTAGTGGTCTAAGAAAATCGAAATGGTAGACATGTGGTTATACTTCAGCGAGCTCATTCCATCTTTTATGGCAACTAGCAAGGTGGCCCTCTCAAATGCGAGGGCATCATCTTTAGTGTGTTGCATACGTTGATAAAATAAATCTATGATTTCAATTCTGAAAAAATGGAATTCTAAATCATAGGATTATATAGGTGTTGCATATAACTTATTGACACATTTTAATTTCTTTAGTGTATTGTTAGATTAATGTGTTGGAAGGATTTTCAATCATTTTAACTTGTGGCGGTCAGTACATCCTTCACTTGATCTCTCCTTTTTGGTTGTCACCCACTATGCCGTCAGTCATTTCAATGAAACCGACTTCAAATCCAATTTAGAACCCTAATATTATTTGGGTAATCCTACCTAAGATAAATCTAAAGAAACGAAGAATATACATAATTGGGGACATTTTTATTGGGAAAAAATAGTTGGATAACCATAGCCTATTTATTTACGTATTTTCCCGGATAAGAAACCAGACGAGATAGTGTGGTTGAGAAATGGAATATCGATATTGCAGATTTTTGCTGGTGATGAATTTCCACCAAAAATAATGCTAGCAGAATTGAGAAATACAGGCCCATTTTCCTCCTCAATAAATCGGGTCACAAATATTGCTCCAAAAGGTATTAGGATTTGACAATCAGCTCTCCTGCGGGTTAGAAATATTTTGGAGGAAGTTTAAATGCTCCATGAAACTATCCACCAACTTATTATGAAGATAATGGATGGGTTTCTTTTCAAGATTGATTTCAAAAAGTCTTTCCTCCAACATACTCTTCGCATGAAAGGTTTTTCACCTGTGTGGTGTGAATTGGTTGCGAAGTTTGTTCAGGGAGGGAGTGTAATTATTCGTGTGAATGATGATATTGGTGAATTTTTCCATATATTAAAAGGTTTCAGACAAGGAGATCATTTGTCTTATATTCTTCTTAACCTAGTTTCTTGTATGTTAGCCATTCTTATTGCGTGGTCAAAGGAGGATGCCCAGGTGAGGGGCGTGTCCCTCATATAGTTGAGGGTGGCACCTCTGATCTCCAATATGCCGATGATATTATTTTGTTTCTGGAGCATGATTTTGAGAATGTCGTGAATATGAAACATTTTTGACTTTTTTGACCAATCATCTGGATACAAAATTAACTTCCACAAAAATGAGATCTTCTCCTTTGGGAAATCTAGAGAATTTGTGGAGGAATAATATGGACACATTTTTGGACGCAAAATTGGTAGTCTAGCATTTAGGTATGCAGAAATTATCATTCATCATATATATAAAGAAGCTCCATAACAAAGAATTTAATCAATTGAATATCATTTTGAACAAAATCTCAGCTCATGGATTGGGAAGTTGATCTCATATGGAGACCGACTTATCCTCATTAACAGTTTAGACGCCCTTTTGTAGGGGAGAAATGGGATGCATGGTTACACTTGTTATAGAGATTGATGGCAGTTTCTCTATCAAATACTCCTGACTCTTTTATGTGGAAAATAACACCATCGGGCGTGTTTTCAGTAAGTTTGTTACATATTTTTTTTGAAATGGGAATGTCCCAGCCTCTGCATCGTGATGATGCACACAGCTGATTTTATTAAAATAAAAGTTGCACTGTGTGTACAAGTTACAACTTAACAAGAAAAAGCATCCAAAGACCAAGCAACATGGCCACAAGAATTAGCCTCCAAAATAAACATGACTATCGAAGACTACATAAACTGGAGCCTTCTAGCATGCTGCCATCCACTCCGGTTGAAGATAGCCTGACGAAGATATGGATTCTGGACTCTGCGGGTAAGGACACCCCGTCTCAGGCCCAAGGTTAAGGCCCAAGAAGAGGAGCCCTTGGAGTATTCTAGAAGGCCCACGTGAAGCCCACCCGCAAGACTTGCGGGTCAAGACAAGAACTCCTATACGTAATCTACTAGGACTCATGTAACCCCCTCCTGGCTGCATATATAAAGCGAGGAGGGAGGAGAGAAAAGGACAAGTAATACCGCACGACCACAAAAGCCTCGGAACTCGAGATCTACTCTCGATTCGAGCATCCTGTAACCGGTCTAATCATCTAATACAGATCGACAGAAGGCAGGAGTAAGGGTTTTACCTCTACGAGGGCCCCGAACCTGGGTAAATATTTCTCCTTGTTAGCCGTAGAGATCACCAACGCGTACATCGTTCCTCTACTCGAAACCCTACCGGCTCATCCGAGGGATTTGTTGATACGCAACTTCGACAATTAGCGTCGTCTGTGGGAACGACACGCGCTGGATCTATGGTCTCGCCGGCCTCATCTACATCAAGCTTCGGGTCCTCGACTCAATGGATTCGGTCACTTCAGCTCCTTCAACTACATCGAGCACTCGCCGGCATCACGCACGGCCTTCATCGTCTACATCAACACCGTTCTTCACGCGCAGGCTGCAGGACAGCAGCAACGTACATATTGCGGACGCCATCAACGGCGGTTCGAAACTCATCTGGACAATTCCTTCGGTGGAAATATGCGAAATCAAATTATCTACAGTCTCCAAAAAGAATCGGCAAATTCCGACGGTTAGATCTCCGTGGATGACCCGAATAGCGAAGCTCTGTCAGAATCTGACGGAACTCCGCGCGACTTCAGGAAAACAATTCTCACAGTTGACTCGGAAATCAATTCGACAATCACACCGTTGAACAGCTGCGGAATACAATCCCGCACCACTCCGTCTATTTTGAGCCAATTCCAACGGTTAGATCTCCGTCAGCGGCTCGCGCACTGCGACACGTTTTGGATCTCTGCGAGTCCGCGAATTCAAGTCGCAGATCCGTTTTCGTCAATCTGCGAGTCGACACAAAGGTCAATCAACAAAACATGGCGACTCGCCATAATAGTGCCCGGGGGCTCGACATCAACATTGCCCTCCATGTACACACAACAAACATCGCGACTCCGCCGCGTCGACTCGGTCCGCCGCGTCGAGTCATTCGAGCAAATATCGCGACTCCGCCGCGTCGACTCGGTCCGCCCCGCCGAGTCATTCGAGCAAATATCGCGACTCCGCCGCGTCGAGTCCTTCCGATGAACATCGCGACTCCGCCGCGTCGAGTCCTTCCGATGAACATCGCGACTCCCCCGCGTCGACTCGGTCCGCCGCGTCGAGTCCTTCGGACAAACATCGCGACTACGCCGCGTCGACTCGGTCCGCCGCGTCGTCCTTCGAGCAAACATCGCGACTCCGCCGCGTCGACTCGGTCCGCCGCGTCGAGTCCTTCGGACAAACATCACGACTCCGCTGCGTCGACTTGGTCCGCCGCGTCGAGTCCTTCGGACAAGTATCGCGATTCCGCCGCGTCGACTCGGTCCGCCTCGTCGGGTCATTTCGGGAAACATCATGACTCCCCCGCACAACTCCACTACATCAAATCGTCTCGACTAAGCGTCTCGGGGGCTGTCCTTTGCCGCAGCCACACTCGTTGCTCGGGGGATATGCTGCAAAGTAGACGCACTCGAGAATTCGCCGCAGCCGCACTCGACACTAGTGGGCTGAGGCGCGAAACAGCCGCACTCGACACACGAGTCCGGTTCATCGATTCCGGCGATATCACTCGGCACCGCCTCGTCGACTACGGCAGCGTTATACAAAGATAAGTTCCTCTCATACGAGTCGACATATTTACGTTTTTTATGTGTTTCTAATCTGCTGTGGAGCTACACCTGACACTCGGGGGCTGCGCCCCGTAAACTACATGTATACTCGACACCCGTCATTTTGCGCGTTACACTACCACATTTACGCGCTACAACCCGAGTAGCTGATACTGCCTGACGTCGACCCTTGACTCCGACCCGGTTTGCAGCAGCAACTGACAAGTCGGCAAGGAGTATAGACAATGGCTGTCAGGCTAACGAAAGGGCACAGCGTACGATGCAAAAGTGTCGCGTATGATCAAATTATTGCCTACCAACAGGCCATACTCGACTCCGCAAGTCGATAAATTGTTGGTTCACAACCAAAATTAACCCGAGCAACAATTTGTTCCGTACATTTTACTCTACACAACACTACTACTACATTATTTAACCACATCCGATTATATGGCTGCAACTGCAACGCAGGAACCATAACGTCGACACATCCTCCGCTCGGAGTCGACACATACCCTCTTCCGGGAGTCGATGCATGTCCTCCTCCGCGAGCCAACAGAAGACAAGCACACGGGGTTAGCTTCAGAACAACTTGAGCCTATGCCCGACTCTGCGAGTCGAACATAGCCTCGGGGGCTACTCCCATCGGGAGCACTGCCGTGCACCCGACAAATCGAAGAAGCAACGTTACAAGATCTTTGAGTCTATGCCCGATTATAAATAATCGCACATAGACTCGGGGGCTACTCCCATCGGGAGCGCTGGCCGCGCACGCAATGAGTGCTACACGCTCACTCGACGTACTCCCATCGGGAGCATCTAACACGCTAGCCGCGTATCTGAAGAGCTCTGTCAGATTTCTTCGTCCATGTCCTTATTGTGGTCGTACAAACCGCATATTAACTCGGATGAAGAAAAGCAAAACATCAAACTTGTCCGTCTCGACGAGACACATAAGACATCGCGGGCCAATTCGCGAAATCAAAACATCTTGAAGACTCTTCGGGTCCATCTTCTTGTGTGGACTTGGTGGCTGGGCGTCCGCGCCAACTACACGACTTCCACGTCGTCGTGCGACTCCGCCACGTCCGCGTCAACTACACGACTTCCTCGTCGTCCCCGTCCGCCGTGTCGAGTACATCTCCACCGCGTCGACTCCCTCCGCCGTGTTGAGTACACCTCCACCGCGTCGACTCTGTCCGCCGTGTCGAGTACATATCCACCGCGTCGACTCCATCCGCCGTGTTGAGTACAGCTCCACCGCGTCGACTCTGTCTGCCGTGTCGAGTACATCTCCACCGCGTCGACTCCATCCGCCGTGTTGAGTACATATCCACCGCGTCGACTCCATCCGCCGTGTTGAGTACAGCTCCACCGCGTCGACTCTGTCTGCCGTGTCGAGTACATCTCCACCGCGTCGACTCCATCCGCCGTGTTGAGTACAGCTCCACCGCGTCGACTCTATCCGCCGTGTCGAGTACAGCTCCACCGCGTCGACTCTATCCTCCGTGTCGAGTACATCTCCACCGCATAATTACGTCATTGCGCACCTCATAACACGAAATCTCTTTCGTATGGGTATATCAAGACGCGAAATTTCTTTCGCATAGTCACCCTGACACAAAATCTCTTTCGTATGGGCATATCAAGACGCGAAATTTCTTTCGCATAGTCACCTTGACACGAAATCTCTTTCGTATGGGCACATCAAGACGCGAAATTTCTTTCGCATAGTCACCCTGACACGAAATCTCTTTCGTATAGACACATCAAGAAAAAATCGCGAGTGTGCGGCTCCCGCAACTCAACCACACGATGTATTTACACATCATTATCCTGGATCGTCCGGCCGACTAGGCACATCCGGATGCCGTATTTTCTCGAGTACGAAGGTAAGACCCAAAAGATCTCTCTTGAGGGCCTGGAATCGCACTCAAGCTGCGTCCTCCGGTAAATTTCCGTGTCAACAACACGAAGAAAAATCCTAGCGGACGCGCCGGGTACCCCTTTAGGTTAAGTTCGACTCGGTAAGACCTCCACGGCCCAGTCGCAACGATCACCTCGCCGGATTCGAGTCGGAGGTCTCGAATTTGTGTAGGCCAGAACCGTTTTTGCCCTAGATGCAATTAATTGGCCCTGATCTTTCGGGAGAGCCAAGCGACTGAGCCACATCCTTCTGCAAAAACAGCCAACACAAGGCACATTTAACACTCGATGCTTGAGTACAGAAGCGCTTCGCGCACAGGGTATACACCCTCAAAAACAGGCGATTGAATGACCAATCGAAGAAATCAAGAATGGACTTTGAGTGCTTACCCGACTATTCTCAGTCGAATAAACACTCGGGGGCTACTGACGAAGATATGGATTCTGGACTCTGCGGGTAAGGACAACCCGTCTCAGGCCCAAGGTTAAGGCCCAAGAAGAGGAGCCCTTGGAGTATTCTAGAAGGCCCACGTGAAGCCCACCCGCAAGACTTGCGGGTCAAGACAAGAACTCCTATACGTAATCTACTAGGACTCATGTAACCCCCTCCTGGCTGCATATATAAAGCGAGGAGGGAGGAGAGAAAAGGACAAGTAATACCGCACGACCACAAAAGCCTCGGAACTCGAGATCTACTCTCGATTCGAGCATCATGTAACCGGTCTAATCATCTAATACAGATCGACAGAAGGCAGGAGTAAGGGTTTTACCTCTACGAGGGCCCCGAACCTGGGTAAATCTTTCTCCTTGTTAGCCGTAGAGATCACCAACGCGTACATCGTTCCTCTACTCGAAACCCTACCGGCTCATCCGAGGGATTTGTTGATACGCAACTTCGACATAGCCCGAACAACCGCCATCAACCGTGTGCACCCGGAATCCATGAGCTCCCGCTGTGCAGGTGGTAGGAGAAAGGACCACATATGGATCCAGTAGGTAGCGCGGTGAACAACCTGCAAAAAGTGAGCACCTCTAATATTGTTTAAAACCACATCATTCTCACAGTTCCAAATTTCCCACATAAAGCCACAAGTACCCACACGAATACGATTTTTGGAACACTTATCAACACCATCCAACCAGTTATCAAACATATTATCTATACTAGTTGGCGGTGAAATATTAAACGTGAAATGCAGCAACCTCCAAACATCACAAACAAAAGGACATGAGATAAACAAATGTCAACCGACTCATCCGATTGACAAAACACTCATTGTTTTGATCCAGTCCAATGCCGTTTAATCAAATTATCCTTAGTTAAAATGACCTTGCGATGCAAAAACCACATGAACACTTCTATTTTTAGTGGTACTTTCAGTTTCCAAAGTTTTTTACATAGAAGAGGAGTATGTCCAAGCATTAAATCAGAACACATCGACTTTACTGTAAACACACCAGTAGGAAGCAATTTCCAACGAAATTTGTCTGGTTCACTAGTAAGCGACACTACCGTTAGTTTCGCTACTAAATCCTCCCATGCTCTCCATTTATTCCCTGTAAGGTTCCGCCTAAACTCAATATTCAGCGGAGTCCGAGAAAGTACCTGAGCCACCAGGACATTTTTATTCCTTACAATATTAAACAAAGTGGGGTATTGTACCGCCAACTGTTCATCCCCTAACCAGGAATCCCCCCAAAAACGAGTATGTAAGCCATTACCCACATCAAAAGCTCCGCGTTTGAAAAAATCATCTCTAACCCCCATAATTCCTTTCCAAAAAGGCCAATCATGAGATTTAGGCTGAACTTGGGACATGGTTTTTTCATGAAGGTATTTGTTGCATAACAATTCATGCCACACACCTTCTTCGTTGAGGATCTTATAGAGCCATTTTCTCAAAAGAAAAATGTTTTTTCTATCCAACACCTCAATACCAAGACCACCCAGGTCCTTCGGGCGACAAACCATGTCCCACTTGGTAAGCCTATATTTCCTCTTGTGACTATGACTTTGCCAGAAAAAACGAGATCTATAAATATCTAGTCTCTTGCGCACCCCAATTGGGATAGGGGAAAAGGATAGTAAAAACATTGGAAGGCTAGTTAGGACAGAATTTATCTACACGAGCCGATCTCCATACGAGAGCAACTTGCATGCCCAACTACCTAGTTTTACTTCAAAGCAATCCTCAATAGGCTTCCAATCCTTGTTTAAGTGTTTTCTATAATTAATAGGTATTCCCACATAACGGAAAGGTAGAGACCCAACCTCACACCCAAAAATGTGACAATATTCCTCCTGGACTTCATTAGCCTTACCAAAACAATATAGTTCACTCTTATGAAAATTAATTTTTAACTCGGATAGTTGCTCAAATATTGACAAGATTAGTTTCATATTAATAACTTTATCGAGATCATGCTCCATAAACAAAATAGTATCATACGCATACTGTCAAATAGATATCCTACCGTCAACTAGATGAGGAACAAGGGCCCCAACTTGGCCATCTTGCTTCGCCCTCTCGATTATAACATCGAGCATATCAGCGGCAATATTGAACAACACCGGTGAGAGAGGATCACCCTGCCTCAACCCCTTTAAAGTTTGGAAATAGTGTCCAATATCATCATTGTCACGGATCCCTACACTCCCTCCTTGAATGAATCTACCTACCCAGTCACACCATTTAGGATCAAATCCTTTCATGCGTAGTGCCTACTGTAGGAACGACCATTTAACCTTATCGTATGCCTTTTCCAAATCAATTTTGAAAATAACACCATCCATTTTGTTCACATGTAATTCATGAATGGTTTCGTGAAGAATAACCACCCCCACGAGGATGTTTCTCCCTGGCATAAAGGTGGATTGGGTTGGGCGAATAACCTTATGGGAAATAGAAGAAACCCGGTTGGTACCTACTTTGGTGAAAGTCTTAAAGCTCACATTCAGAAGACAAATGGGACTATATTGCTCAATTCTACTAGCATCATCTTTTTTCAGAAGGAGAGTAATCACCCCAAAGTTTAATCTAAACAATTGTAGATCACCAGTTTGTAGTTGGTAGAACATTGCCATTAAGTCATCCTTAATAATGTTCCAACACTTCTGATAAAACTCAGCCGGGAACCCATCTAGTCCCGGTGCTTTATTGTGCTCCATACTAGCGATAGCATCGAACACCTCCCTCTCAAAGAAGTTGGATGTTAGAGTAGTATTCTCCTCATCCGATATTTGAGGCATGTCCTCTATAAACGACTCGATCATCGAGAAATAATTCTGAGACGGAGGCCCAAACAATTCTTTATAGTATTCGGTTATGAACACTTTGAAATTTCGCTCTCCACCAATCGTCCCTTCATCTTGTTCCAGCTGGAAAATCCGTTTTTTGCGATGTTTTCCATTAGCAGTTAGATGGAAGTATCGCGTGTTGCTGCCCCTTCTTGAATATATTTCACCTTAGCTTGTTGGGCCCATTTTAATTCCTCGTCCCTCCTAATTTTAGCTAAGTAATCATCCGCTTGTCTCTTTGCAGTCCTCTCATCCACTGATAGAGGTACATTTTATGCTTTGAGATCAAGCTCCTCAATGAATAACACTAGTTATCCCTTAGAATTATATATTCACCACTCATATTCTTCGCCCATCCTCGAAGAAATTGTCTTAAATGTCTAATTGTTAGTTGCCAAGTTTCTACAGGAGTAGCCCCACTAATTGTGGACATCCACTCCTTAGAAATCATATCATAAAAACCATCTTGTTGCAACCCAAGACAATTTAAATGAGAATCGTGCCTTATTACCAATATGAGCCCGATCACCCAAGTCAATAAGAACGGGAGTGTGATTAGAACATGAGCGAGAGAGGGCTCTCACAGAGACCAAAGGGAATTTTTGCTCCCACTCAACGCTCGAAAGGAAACGATCCAACTTTTCAAAAGTCGGGATGTCCCTCCTACTGACCCAAGTATATTTCCTACCTAAGAGTTCAAAATCTTTCAGGTCCAGACTCTCAATAATAGCATTAAAAATAAAAGGCCACCGTGCATTATAGTTTCCTTTATATTTCTCCTCTTGCCTCCTTATAATATTAAAATCCCCTCCTACCAACAGAGGAAGATCTTCGTTCTCACAAATACGAACGAACTCAGCCAAGAAGTGTAGTTTTAAATTTTCTTGGGCAGCCCCATAAACAATCACCAAGCACCATAAAAAACCATCAGAAATTGACTTTAAGTAAAACTTAACACAAAAATCACCTAATACGACATTTTGCACCGAAATTATATCAGCGTTAAACCTCACAAGCATACGACCAGAGTGACCATGTGGTGGTAAACAATACCACCCAAAGTTCTTTCCTCCCGCAAGATGAGATAAGAAAGAAGCCGCAAAGTCCCCTCTACCCGATTCAATTATTGCTACAAAATCCAAAGTTTCCTCCCTAATAAACTCTCGAACGGTAAAATGTTTGGCAGGGTCACCAAAACAGTCGCTATTCCAAATCATCCCTCTCATTTTGCTAATCTTTTAATTTTTTCAATCTGAGCACTCCTACATTCGATTTGAAGGCCATTGCCTTTTCCTTTTTAAACATGAGTGTGGTCATCACGAATAACTACGGGTTGTGAGCTCAATTGCTCTTGAGAGGCATGGTCCCCCTCCTCCCCTAAATCTTCAGATATAGTAGACGCAATTTTTACCGTGAGGCTGTTACAAGTATCATCATCAACACAAGTTCGTTACATGGGGATTCAATGAATGTTAGTGTTCAATTCTTGCTATGGGAACTGAAGGTTCCTTTGAAAATTAAGATTCGTATGTGGTTCCTTTCTCACAAAGTATAAGTTGGCAAAGAGAAGTTGTACATGTTGCACAAAATGCATCTTTTGTGATGCAGAGAAACCCGTAAAATATGTAGACTTGTTCACTTTTCTTTTAGTATCCCCCCCTCCATTAGTATTTCTAATATGTTCGGAAATTTGATAGTTGGGATTGATGAGAGTACTAAGACTTCAACCCGTATTGGCATTTGTGCTTTTCTCTATGCAATTTGGAACTGCCGAAATGATGTTTTATTTTTAACAATCTGGAAGCGGGAATTTTTCTACAGATTGTTCGTCGAGATACATACTTGATAAACATGTGGTCTCATCTACTCTCAAAAGAGCAGCAGGGACATTTTGAATCTGGATGCACTCGATTGACGGTGTTTGTTCGGTCAATCTTCAACAAGAGTGACTGGTTCCACACTAGATGTTTCACACATGTGTAGTGTTGCTTTATCATCCGTATTTTTATGGCTGATCCATGTGACCCCTCTTTGAGATCCCTAGACTGTAATGAGTTGGATTTCTCTCAACAATGGATACTCTTGCAACTTTTAATTAACAAAGAAGCTCGGTAGAGAGACCTGATGCAAAGGCTTACCCTTTTTAAACAAAAGTTAATGCAATTGCTATGGTCTTTTTCCTATGCTTTGGCATCCCGCTACCTCTCATTCCTATGAAGCAACAAGTCTTACATAAGACATGTGATGTGGGTGTGGCCTAGGCAGAGCGACACCCTAAAGAGACACTATCCGCCTAGGCTACTACCCCGGGTTTATTATCCCCGTATTTTACTATATGGGCTTATATAAGCCGCTATAGTTAGTAATGCTCGGACACTGCAAGGAAGCATAATTCATTAGTCACAGTTTTATCAAAGGTACGAATATGAAAACTCTTGTGCTCAATACTCGCTAATAAATCATCAAGGTTCCAAGAATCTTTTATATGATAAGAGTAGTTGGCCCTTTGCTCTATTACTCAAAGACTGAGTAATTGGTTCACCCTAGTTACATCTATTTCAGTAACTCTCTGAACAAAACGGAGAGTAATCTGGCCCATTCATGGATGAAAGGGGTGTGACTAATATTTTAGTCCCACATTGGTAGCATAGAGAAAAAAGCTGGACCCCATTATATGGGTGCTCTTAAACCACTAGTAAGACAATAGTAAGAGTATAAGAAGCGTACACATGCACTAGTGCTGCTCATCTGGTGCGAGCCTAGCAATGCGTTCGGCGCCATGTTTCATTAATGATGGATGGGAAAGGTCACTTTGGAATGTTCATCTACATCCATTACACAAATTACAGATAACTGAAAGCATTGTGCCGCCATTTACATCTTACCCATCTCATATACCAGCATGCACCTCGAGGGGGGTTTTTACTGTCCATTTTACTAGTTTTAAAGAGGGAGTAGTATTGAGTTAGATGGAACCGTTGATTCCAGTGTCGGTCTCGAGATTTTCCAACATGGTAAGACACACCTTTTATTTTCGGTAAGTGTAAATATATCCTTGGTTTCCGTCAAAGAAAAATAGTCACGGTTCTAAATCCCCAAGTCAGCTTCACCGAGAGCCCTACCCTGCCTAAATCGACTTCCCATAAAAGGCCGTCGCCTGCAAGTCCCCTCCCCCCATCAGTCTTCTGGCGACGCGCGTCCTCATCAAAGTGTGCATCCTCATCCAACACAACGTTCAAAAAAAGGGACTAACTGCTTCTGAGTAACATAAAACTAGCACGGAAGTAGGATGCCAAACAAAATTCCGAGAAGAAACTCTTCTTAAGTGGAATGCTCCTTGATGGCATCCCGGCGCAGCCGGTAGCGGCGGCGGATGGCAGCGCAGGTCTGCTCTGGGCCAGAGAGTGAAGAAGTGAAGACACAATTGTTAATCGTGGCTGGGAACCGTACCATCTGCCTGGGTCGGGTTGCGTGTTAATATAGGTGTAGAAACCCTACACAAGGTATTCCAAGGGGATACATATCGGGTAGGGTACTACCCTATAACGATACATATTGGAGTCCAATTACAATGCTTAACAGCCCACCTTAATCTAAACCTCGAGAAAGGTTTAGATTACGCTGAAAGTTATCTAGATCCTTAATACCTAATATCTTTGTGAAACCATCTGCAACCTGGTCTTTTGTAGAGATGAACTTGATATCAAGCAACTGATCTGCAACACGTTCACGAACAAAGTGATAATCAATCTCCATATGCTTGGTCCTAGCATGGAAGATGGGATTAGTAGAAAGGTATGTAGCACCACTATTATCAAACCAAAGACATGGCCGTTGTAAGAGAGAAACCCCCAATTCTCGAATCAATGCTTCAACCCAGATTAGTTCAACTGTAGCATTAGCGAATGCCTTGTATTCTGCTTTAGTGCTAGAAGAAGAAACTGTAGCTTGTTTGCGAGCACTCCATGAGATCAAATTTTGACCCAAGAATATAGCAAAACTACTAGTGGAACGTCTGTCAACAAGACATCCTGCCCAATCAGCATCTGAAAAGGCACTAAGAAGAATTGAAGAGGACCTCTGGAAAGTAAGACCAATATCAATTGTACCCTTGATGTATCTTAGAATACGTTTTACTGATGTCCAATGACTGGTGGTAGGTGCATGAAGCTACTAACGTACTTTGTTACAGAAAAAGACAAATCTGGTCATGTGAGAGTCAAATACTTTAAAGCTCCAACAATTTTCCTGTAGTTGGTGCTATCTTCTGAGTTTAGAGCAGTACCATCTGTCAATGACAATTTTTCTGTAGTAGACAAGGGAGTGGGACAAATAGTGCAATGTTGCATTCCAACCTTTCGTAGGAAATCAGCAACATATTTCTCCTGTGTTAAGATGAGTCCACTCGGACATCTCCTGACCTCAATGCCCAAAAAGAAATGCAAGTCCCCAAGGTCTTTAATGGAAAAATGTGTGCTCAGATGTTTAAGAAAAATAGATGTAGCATCGTCAGAGGAACTTGCTACAATGATATCATCAACGTATATTAACATGAACATTTTTATACCTGACCTTTCATAAAGAAAGAGAGATGTTTCGGCCTTGGAAGGAACAAATCCAAGATCTTGTAGTTTTGCACTTAATCGAGAATACCATGCACGGGGAGCTTGTTTTAATCCATATAGAGATTTATCCAATTTGCAAATGTGATGCGGAAAGCGAGGATCCTCAAACCCAGGAGGTTGTTTCATATACACTTCCTCCTCCAGAACGCCATGAAGAAACGCGTTCTTTACGTCTAGCTGTCGTAGGCTCCATCCACGAGACACAAAAATAGCAAGAACAAGACGAACTGTGACAACTTTGACAACAGGACTGAAAGTATCCTCATAATCAATAACGTATCTTTTTTTAAATCCCTTTGCAACCAAACGAGCTTTGTAACTTCCAATTGTGCCATCGGCATGTCTCTTGATACGATAGACCCACTTGCAATCAATAAAATTCTTATTGGGACTATGAGGGACCAAGTGCCATGTTTTATTTTCCAGCAATGCTTTGTACTCCTCATACATTGCTTCTCTCCATTGTGTATCACTAAGTGCCTCCGACAAACTACTTGGTTCTCCGGTTGTTGTATACATACCATATTTAATCACACTGCATGTCCACTTATTTTTGTAAGGGATAGTTCCATCTGTCCATTTTCTGGGTTTTCGGATGCCCTGTTGTAGCCGGGTACATAGTTGATGAAGTTGTGCAGGAGACTGTGTTGGTTCAGATGCCACAGAAGATCCAGCATGAGTGTCACTATCGGAATCTGCACGTGTAGAAGAATTAACATCATTGCTCATGTTGCGACGTGCTGCAGCAGGAGAGGACAACGGAGTCGCTGTGTCATCAGGTGCTGCATGTGCATGTGGGTGGGACCCTCACTGTCGGCTCCGCTGCACGAGCCAAAGGAAACTGTGCGGTCTCCGCGCGAATCTGAGGAGCCACGCGCCTGGGGCCGCTGCTGTCGGCACTGCTGCAGGATGGAGAGGGCGTGGCAGGTGTAGAATGGCGCACGGAGGACGAAGGAGATCCTCGGTGCGATCCGAGGCGGATGTCCTAGCAAAGGAACCTTCCACATCAGGGGATGTCGGGGGATCTTCCTCGATAGACGTGGCAGACTGGTTTTGCCCGTTTTCTTCGGTTTCTTCACTATTTGAGTCCAAATCTTCCGTAGAATCTGCAGAAATATTACTAGAATCTGCACCCGAACCACTAGCACACATTAGGGGATTAGTAACAGGGACAATGGGCATATGATCATTAACATTCACACCCTCATTCGGTAATGGAGAAAGTAAATCATCTGGTAAAACAAGGACTTCAGCCCGAAGTTGTGCACCGGCATTGGGGTGTAGAGACTTGAAAGGGAATATGTTTTCATCAAATACAACGTCACGGGAGATATATATACGACCAGTAGCCACATCAGGACATTTGACTCCCTTGTGACGAGGACTATAGACCAAGAACACACATTGCTAAGAGCGAAACGAAAGTTTACGTTTGTTGTAAGGGCGAAGATTAGGCCAACAAGCACAGCCAAACACACGAAGGGCATCATAATTTGGTTTGACATGAAGAAGTTTTTCAACTGGAGACAGATGTTGGATAACTTTGGTTGAAAGCAAGTTAATGAGGAAGGTGGCAGTAAGGAAAGCTTCATCCCAAAATTTTAAAGGCATGAAAGCATTGTCAAGAAGAGCAAGCCCAACTTTCTGGAACCATTTCCTTTCAGCAGAACCATTTTGTTGATGAGAAAATGACTGAATCACCATGTTTTGACCCGATTCAGACAAGGCGGACTGCCTGTAATCATATGCTTGGAGTTGGGCCCACATATTAGTTAGAGTGGTGTTCAGAACTGCGTTGATTGAGGCAACGAACGGTGTATATTCTCCATCAAGACCTGCAAGAATGTATCCCTTAAGGTCGTCATCATCAACTATCTTTTCCGGCTGATGCAAGCTCGGAAACAAACCCCTTCATCTTTGCTATGAATTGGGCTGCTGTCAGACTATTTTTCTTGGTGTTGCTCAGAGTGCCCCGCAACATGTTTACACGAGCCTGGGACTGTGATGAGAAAATTCCATCTATGGCGGTCCAAACTTCACTGGCATGCTCGAGGCCTATGACCTGTGCAAGAAGATTTGGACCGAGAGACTTGCCGAGGTAGCTCAACACGGCTTGATCTCAAGCGAGCCAAACTGTGTATGCCTCACTTGGCACGGTAATTTTCTTCTTCTGCTCATCTTCTATCTCCACTGTTTTGGGCGGGGCGAGGTCGGAACCGTCCAGCAATCCCATGGCTTGTGCACCGCGAAGCGCCGGAAGGACTTGCGCCTTCTAGAAAAGGTGATTCTCACGCGTCAACTTGTCTGTCGGAGGGGCCCCAAGTGATGCCGCAAGTGTTGCAGCCGCCGATGATGAAGAAGACGCCATTGGATCTATGGTTTTGGTTTTGATTGGTTTTCTTGGGTTGTTTTGGAAAAGAGAGATTTCTCGGCGATTGGATTTTCCTCAACGACTGATTTGTCTGGGTTCTAGGTGTCCTGGGTTGTGGTTGTTGGTTGTCTGGATCCTGCACACGGCGATCGCCGGCGGGGAGGGAGGGTTCGATCTCGGGAGCTAGACGTCGGAGATCGGCTCTGATACCATGTTAATCGTGGCTGGAACCGTACCCTCTACCTGGGTCGGGTTGCGTGTTAATATAGGTGTAGAAACCCTACATAAGGTATTTCAAGGGGATAGGTATCGGGTAGGGTACTACTCTATGGCGATACATATTGGAGTCCAATTACAATGCTTAACAACCATGAGATAAAAAGGATGTTCGCCAGGTTGCCACGATCCCATTGGAGGTCTGTATTCATTTGTCCCTATGTAAAAGAGCCCACCTCGAGACATGATAGTAGACTCTCGAAATCCCTCGTCTTGTGATCCTGTATAGGAAAGAAGCAATTATGTTTTGAGGGAGCTCTCCTGCGCAACTGCGGGCATCTTCTATGCTACCGTGGTAGAGGACTACTTACTCAACATCAATAACTTCTTTAACGACATGGTTGTTACGGTGCGGACGACACGGAAAAATGGAAACAAGTCTTCCTACTTTGTATCATATTTGTTGGGAGTGACTATTCAACAACTAGTTGTTTTTGAATTCGGGAACATACACATTTTTTAGCCAATAAGGAGCACACATTACTGAAAACTAAAATAAAACAATGAGAAAAATTGTCTGTTTTGAGTTCGCCAAGACAAACACAATTCATCCTTCTCCCCTCAGACTCCCATTTGGTTTCAACAACTCATTTTTTCCGAGATTACCATTTGGATTGAGTTTCATACCTCGTGGCTAAACAAAATTCTAGGTTGTCCATCCCCAGCGGTCGACTACGTCAGAGATTGGAGAATCAGGTCAGATTTCAAAGAGAGAGAGAAAGGAATCAGAACTCGAATAGAAGCACTCGTCAAAGAGAAATTTAACGCTAGTTTGGAGGATAACCTATTGGAAATTGGAGCAACCCTGTCGTCGCATATATCATCAGGATCTTCCTGTAATCTGAAACAAAGTAAACAATGCTATCAAATGAAAGAGTAGGGTGATATAAACACTTGAAACAAAGCTCATTGTTGAAAATATTTTGAGGGGCTGTAGTATAGGGGTCTTATAGCACGTGAGATCATTCAATTCATGACCCAACTCCAACAGCCCACACCCAAGCAGTGGAAGAAATTCACACCTAGGGCACAAAGAAAAAGGAAACTATAGCAATGATACGGATCTATAATTGGAAAATAGACAGGTTGCTACAATGATATTAAACTACACACAGCGCAAACATGGGAAAAACCCATATCAAAACTGCACTTCACTACATGAACATGAGAACACAAACATCAAAGACTGTGACTCCATTCAGGATCTGTCCTAGTGTTTGAGGCTACGACAGGTGGACTACTCTCTTGAAATGGGATTCAAAATTATAAAAAGGTGAATAATATATTCAGACTCTCATAGAATACTTCAGGATCATATTGTGCATTCGACTAATTGACGGGGACTCTAGCACGAACAATTGGATTCTAGTAGCTTTTGGACCATGGGCAAAGACGGTAGATACACCTCCCTGTCAAATGAGGGCTAAGGAAAGATAAACATGCATTGAATACATATAAAAGTCAAATAGATAAAAAAGAAATTGTGGAATATGACTAGGAGATATCTCTACTGCTTCTTTATTTGCATGTAAATAACATATGGTTTATCTATTCTATTGTTTCATGAGTTAAAGATCATACATGCAATTTGGCATGTGTTACAATATATGCATTCTTTAGGACACTAGCAAACTCAACAAAAATGTAGATAGAAACCACTGAACTTACATTGCTACAACACATAAAATCCTTGTAAGTCAAATTCCCTGCCAATCCCCTCCAATCCACCTCAATCCACTTGGCTTGGGGATGAACCGAACAGGCCCTAAGAAATGAAACCTAATATAACTCCACAGGAAAGTGGACTCTCACATAAGAACTACCAAAGTCGGCTTGTGACCTATGTCTATGTAGGATCAGAAAATTGTTGTTGTTTCTTGATGGAAGAACGGAACCTAGAGTGTATCACACGGTTTCCCGGTAGCAATTTCCCACTAGCGGACATGATATTGTGTAGAGGGGTTTGTGACCACCAACCTATGCTACAATGAAGAAGATTTATACCTGAAATAAACCAAAGAAACATAAGCATATAATTCAATAAATAATCCAAAGAATATTAGGAAAGAATTTAAATGAAAGAAAATGTGTCCCCTCCTCCTTTTTCGGGCTTGGAGACGGCTATCCAAATTAAGAAAAAACTTAAGAATGGCATAGGCAGAGTACCCCACACTGAATAAGGAAGAAAACCGAACAATCGAAGTATATTCGAGAAAAGATAGCAACATTTAAACTAAACACTTGAGTCAAAGAAAGAAAGGTCGAAGATATATCTCAAACAACTAGGTATATACTATAGCAACACTCCAAAGGAAGAAATCAAGGTTAAGGTCGGACCCCTGCATGTAGAAAGTAGCGAACCAAGGCTAAGAAGAATATGCAAAAATTACAGAAAGACTAAGGATAAAAGTACGGGTTCCAGGACTGAAAGACACAATGAAGAAAAAACAAGGATGGAATACTAGAGCATAGGAAAATTAACTAAAAAAATATTGACTCATGATTATGGAAATATGAAGGACTGAAAGATGAAAAACTGAAAAAATCGTGAGAATGCTGACTGAAAGAGACTATAAATTAAATGAATAAAAAATAGACGATTACATACATGAATTTGTGTTCATTAATATTAGGTGAAGAAAAAATAAACTGAAAATGATTGAATTAAGAAAATAAATAAGAATAAGAAAGTGGCCAAAGAACAAGACTTAGATGAATGAGACTGAGAGGACTGCCAAAATAATCTGAAGAACACACTGGTAGAAAATAGGGCTGTAGTCCCGGTTCGCCAGGGCCTGTAGTCCCGACCCAGCAACCGGGACTAGCAATGCGCGACTAAAGACCCCACTCTATAGTCGCGCCGACTGCGAACCGGGACTAAAGGCCCGACCACGTGGGCGGGTGGCGGAGCCGGGAGGCGGAGGACATTTAGTCCCGGTTGGCCACATGAACCGGGACTAGATTTATTTCGTAATTTTTTTAATTCATTTGGTTTCTAATTATTTTTCGCACCTTTTTTCACTCCCTTTTTTTCACTCCCTTTTTTCACTCCCTTTTTTTTTCAGAATTTGTATTATTTGCTTAGTGTCTAACTACAATTATCTCTAGTCAAATTACTTACTCATGGTCAAACTTCCCGCTCGGTCACCCATCCTCCCACTACTCTAGCACTAGCACGCTTAACTTCCGAGTTCCATCCCGTCCCGCATCCAAGTGTTTCGCACGCATGTATGTGATACTAGTATCATATCAATCCTATTAACATGAGACTCGATGCCACATTTCTTTATTGTCTGAATTTCAAATAAATCTTTTAATAAACAAAAGTAATGATGTAATTAATTATTTTGAATAAATAAATAAACTTTAACTTTTAATTTGTATTATTTCTAAAAATACAAATAATATATCAAAAAACTAAGAAAAATAGAACTAATTCATTTTAAAATCTTAATAATACAAATAATATATCAAAAAATGAAGAACAATAATACTAATTCATTTTAAAATCTTAATAATACAAATAATATATCAAAAAATTAAGAACAATAATACTAATTCATTTTAAAATCTTAATAATACAAATAATATATCAAAAAATTAAGAACAATAATACTAATTCATTTTAAAATCTTAATAATACAAATAATATATCAAAAAATGAAGAACAACAATACTAATTCATTTTAAAATCTTAATAATACAAATAATATATCAAAAAATTAAGAACAATAATACTAATTCATTTTGAAATCTTAATAATAGAAATAATATATCAAAAAATTAAGAACAATAATACTAATTCATTTTAAAATCTTAATAATACAAATAATATATCAAAAAATGAAGAACAATAATACTAATTCATTTTAAAATCTTAATAATACAAATAATATATCAAAAAATGAAGAACAATAATACTAATTCATTTTAAAATCTTAATAATACAAATAATATATCAAAAAATTAAGAACAATAATACTAATTCATTTTAAAATCTTAATAATATAAAAGATATCCATTACATAAGTCTCACAATACGAAACATTACATAACAAAAGATATCCATTACATATATATACTAAGATAACCCATTACATGCATACATCTATGGCTCCGTCGAGTAGATGCGGAACAACTCGTAGGAGACATATGCATATATGGCTGCATACTTGACGTTCGTCAAGTCCAGTGGGGTCTTCTCCCAATAACGGTGATTCTTCGAGGGGAAATCAGACTTCATCCTTTCGTAGCCCTCGTGGATCAAGGCAGTTGCCATGACAGCCATCCCGGTCTTTGGCCCCTTCAACTGGATAAGATTCTGAAGATCAATGTGGTGATCTTCAGGTATCATAATAGCCAAGCGCATCAACTTCGGGCGGTCTTGCGTGATGTCAACGCTGCAAAAGTCAAACCCCATGTTGACAAGAAAATCAACAAGGGCCGGACAATACTTTGAACTACTCAACAACAAAAATTTGATACGTGTTAGATATGTTGCAACACATGTATTCTTCACATGCAACAAAAAAATCGAAGATGCAAGATTGTACGTGTGCGTTACCTTGACCATTGGAAGATCAACACGGACTCCTTGAACGCGATATGGATGACGGCAACATCCC
Organism: Alopecurus myosuroides; assembly: GCA_028641055.1. Classification (NCBI taxonomy): domain Eukaryota; kingdom Viridiplantae; phylum Streptophyta; class Magnoliopsida; order Poales; family Poaceae; genus Alopecurus; species Alopecurus myosuroides. Next base: position 395,255,547 of record CM054060.1, read on the forward strand.
TCTGATTCGCCGTATACTCCAGATCAAGCCCGAAGAACCGGTGTTCATCGGGAGAGGCGTCATAGAGATTGGTCAAATAACCAAGAGCATCGGGCAGCCTCTCACAACTGTTGGTGTAGCACACGTCGAGAAGCTTGCCGCATGGTGTGGGACCATTGTATTCTTCCCAAACTTCATCCATGGTGTGTGCTTGGTGAAGATCGATCGAAGAGATGAGGAGGAAGACAATACAGAGAAGACAGGAAGAGAAACAGAGAGACTCCGACGCGCGCTGTGGAATGGCGCCATTCTTCCTCGCTCGCGAAATAAAAACCGCCGCGCGGGAGGCGAGAAGTTTGATCTTTAGTCCCGGTTGGCCACGCCAACCGGGACTAAAGGACCAATAGTCCCGGGCGGCCAGCTCAACCGGAATTAATGCCCTCCACGCGCCTCAACGCGCTTCCCAACCCGCGACGTATGACCTTCTGTCCCGGGTCTCCTCCCGACCCGGGACTAAAGACTCATTAGTCACGGTGCGCGAAGTTTGGGGACTGATGGGGGCGTATGGAAGGCCTTTTTTCTACTAGTGACAAGACTGAGAGGACAGAGACATAAATAACAAAGCTGAGCACCTGCAAACTGAATGCAAAGGATTTCTAGATTGAATAAATGAAGTAAGAAGATAAATGAAGGGAATGTAAATGATGAAATAAGAAAATACTGTAATTAAATAAAATAATATACTCAATTACTCAAGAACAAAGAAACGCAGACTCAAGCAATGAATAATTAAGCAAACTAAAAGGAAAGGAACCAAAGAAATAGGAAAATAACAAATCAAAACGAATAAATAAAGTTAAAAGAAAATACAGATTGAAAACATGAATAATGAAGCACACTGAAGAGAAAGGAACTGAGAAACTAAATAAATGAGAATCTGATAACTGATGAAAAGAACTACCCAGAAAGATGAAGAAAAATTGAGAATGAGGATAAGAAGACTAAAAATGAAATCTAATGAATGACAAACTGATTAAAAAATATTAAACCTGAAAGAATAATAGAATCCATTACACCCGCTAGATTAACCGGCAAAGTGTGCGATTTAGGTGTTGTGTGTTTGGTTCAGTTAATCTAGAACAAAGAAGAGATACATGCAGTGACTCGGTAGCAAAAGAGAACCACGATGTCAATTAGATTTTTCACCAACGTGTGCCAAATATTCGAGTTGAATAGTGAGTTCAAAAATTATAAGACTTTTGCAAGTTCGAACCTGGAGATGTGTCTACTGCTCTCCTTGTTCTCTTGTGGATGCATCCCGAGACTTGGCACTGCATTTGCATTACTTCATAGTAATAGCAGGAGATCAATATGCTTGCTTGCTAGGATCATGAGCCGGTGCATGTGAGTGTCTCCATGGGAAGTTGGAGAGAGAGAGAGAGACAGAGAGAAATGGAGGTCACGAGCACACTGAAAAACTAGTACTTGCAGGACTAACGATTGCTTGTACACGTTCTGCTAATGTGTTTATGAAGGTAGAGAAGATCCATCCCAGCACCATGAGAGAATAAAGTTGACGATGTATTTCTTGATTTGGGAGGAGATGAAGGGATCCTATCTATGTCAGTTCAGTTTAAAAGGTAATCATGTCTAAGAACGAATTCAAAATTACTTTAGACCGGTATTCATGTTATATATCTCTTAGGGCGACAACTCCGTAGGTAAATATTTTTCCAACTTGCCCAATAAAAAGCTCATGCTTAAAAAATATAGATATATCTGTAATGTTTTACTGCTCATGAGAACATAACAAGGCAAGACTGGTGCTTACTTATAAACATATATTTCAATGTACTACCGGTAGTCTTCTATATCGCTCTACGACCAAAATGATGCAATTTAGGAAACGTGGAGTTACCACACGACATCTAGTCTAAAATAAACATCATCATTTGTTTCACCACGACTCAACAAAAATTAATTAAATAACTGAGCATTGATGTGAGACATCGACATCATCTATGAAATTGCAAATTAGTGATCGAGGCATTGGAATAGATAAGGAACAAACAGGTACAAAATTTAACAAACAAGTTATGGCATGTCAAAATTATGCAGCCGACCAAATTCATCTCATGTAAGCATACATCGGCGAACAACATATACCGCACTATATTACAAAAAAGTAGTTCCTTTAACATGAAAGTTTTCAAAAAAAAAAACAGCCAGACATTTTGCATTCAGTGCATCACTGTTTGAGGCAGCTAGCATGACAATAGGTTGCTGATCACAAGAATATAACAATCTCAAGATGATTTTGAGGGGAAATTTGATAAATACAACACCGAAACGGAACCCAATTCACTAAAAAATCACCGCGAGAAATGTCCAGTATTTCCATACATTCAGAATACTCATACTCATACTGCACACTAAAACTAAACACTAACTAATCAAACATGAGCACACCATCAACCTATCCTGAAATCAACTAAAGGCTAAATTACTCAACAAAGCTAAGCAGAAAAAACACCAACATATATATAGGTCCACAACGTTCAGCATATCTTTTTTAAGAACAAGCGCAAGATGCGCATGTCTTTTTCATTAAGATAGAGAAGAGAATGATTACAAAGTCATCAACGGCCCGGTCCAAAACAGGTTCCGGCGTGACCAACTCCACGAAAGACAACACAGACAGTAATGCTAGGCGATTCTCTCAGACCTAATTTTCCTACTCCACGCTAACTTCCACAGTTCTAGCTCCGCCTTGATCTTGCGACAAAGCTCCAATGGCAACACAGCCTCCCTGTCGAAAACCCTCGCGTTTCTTTCCAACCACAGGCTTCTTGCCACCAGGACGATCATGGCGTTAACTTCCGGCCTGCTCCTCGATGCCACTGCAAGGCTGATGCGAGGCCACCACTCGTCAAGCTCTGAGCTGGCGGTGGAGGTGAATCGATGCAGGCGCAAACACAGCAGCAGGTGATACCACACCTCCCGAGAGAAGGAACATTGCAAGGTAGGGTGCTGAATGGTTTCAGGTTCCTGACAGCAAAGGGTGCAGTGCTGCGGGTGCTGAAGTCCACGAGATTCTAGCCTGTCCGCCGTCCACAGCCCGTTCTTGAGTGCAAGCCACATATGCAGCTTGTGCTCGAGGGGCGCTTTCGCGCTCCAAAGCTCCTTCGCGCCCGCCATGCCTACTCTCCCCAAAAAGAACAGATTGTATGCAGAGTGCGCAGAGTACGTCCCGTTGGCAGATGCGCGCCAAGAGATCGAGTCCTCTTCGCCTGACAGCGCTGTGCCGTGGATGCGCGGCCAGAGGTCAAGGAACTCCACTATGGCCGGAAGGGGAAGATCTCTCTTCAGGGAAAGCACCCAGGCGTCGTCGCGGATCGCGTCCGCTACTGTGGCCCTCCGCGCAGCCGGTTTGGCAGCCTTCCACAAATTTGGGGCGAGCTCCTTGATACTCTGCCCATTTAACCAACTGTCTCCCCAAAACTTCAGCTTCTTTCCATTAGCTAAATGGCAGCATGCTGCCGTCAAGAAAACCTCCTCCGCCTCCGCCGGGATGTCCACTGGCAACCCCAACCAAGGCTTGTTCTGGTTCGCCAGCTCGAGCCAACGCCAACACATGCGGAGCGCCAGGTTCAGTAGTTTCAGATTCTTCAGACCCAGTCCCCCCAACGGTTTTGGGGAGCAGTCGGTGTTGCAGGCCACAATGCACTGCCCTCTCCGCGCTTCCGTCAAAGCCGACCAGAAAAACCCTCGCATCAGCTTGTTTACGCAATCAAAGAACCAAGCCGAAAGATCAAGGGACATCATGTGGTAGATCGGTGTTGCTGTCAGCGTGGAGTCCACCAGGATTAACCTGCCACTCCGCTCGAGCAGGCCGGCCTTCCATGTTGGAAGGTGGCCGGCCACTTTGTCCACTAGCGGCTGCAGGTCTGCTTTGGACAGCCTGAATGGAGACAAGGGTAGACCCAGGTAGGAGACCGGGAACGGCCGTATCGGGCAACCCAGCGTGTCCAAGACGGGCTGGAGATCAATCCCCTGACATTGGATCGGAGACAATGAGCTCTTGGCCAGATTACAGATGAGGCCCGAGGCCAAGCCGAACGCGCGCAAGATTTGGATCACTGCGTTCGCTTCCCCTGACAGCGGGTTGATGAGGAGCACCACGTCGTCGGCGAACAGCGACAAGCGATGTTTGATTCTGGAGCGCACAAATTCACTCAGCAGGCCTCGCTCTTCCGCCCAGGCGATCACCGCGTTCAGCACGTCAATAACCAAGATGAACAGCGTGGGGGACAGGGGGCCTCTCTGCCGCAGGCCTCTCCCGTGCCAAAACTTTTCTCCCGCCCCGCCATTGAGCAGAATCCGCGTCCTGGCAGAAGAGAGCAATGCTACCAGCTTGGCGATCCACCTTGGCCCAAAACCACGATGTTGCAACACCTCAAAAAGGAACGGCCAGGCCACTGAATAGAAAGCTTTTGCAACATCGAGTTTCAGCATGAGCGCCGGTATCCGTTTCCGATGGAGGCAACGAATGAAGCTCTGCACCATGAAAAAATTGTCTTGGATCGCTCGGCCTTTGACGAACGCGCTTTGGTTGGCGTTTATTAGCTCGGGCAGGGACTTGGTCATGCGAAGCGCCATTGCTTTGGAGAGGATTTTGGCGACGCTATGCAGGAGGGCGCTAATCGGCCTGTAGTCGCCCACATCCAGAGCAGCCACCTTCTTGGGCAAGAGGGTGATGAATGCTTCGTTGAGCCTCGAGAACCCCCTGCAGTCAGCCGCGTCGAAAGCAGTGACCACTCGCATGAATGCGTCCTTGATTAGCGTCCAGCAACACTGATAGAATCTGGCCGTGAACCCGTCCGGTCCGGGTGCCTTATCTGCCGGCAAGCACCGGATCGCGTCCAAAATCTCCGCTTCCGAGAATGCCTTATCACTGGTTGCATCCACCGTGGGCAGATGGAGCTGGCCCAGCTCAAGAGTGTGCTCCTGCTCCACCGGCTTGCCCAGCAGCTCTACAAAGTGCTCCGTTGCCATCTCCTTCATTGCCATGGCATCCGTGGCCAAGACGCTGTTCCGCCGAAGCTTAGTGACTAGGTTTTGCTTCCGGCGAGTACTAGCGTGGATATGGAAGAACGCAGTGTTTGTGTCGCCCAGGCACCAAACTGAAACTGAAACTAATGAGGAGCTCAAACACAGGCAGCAGGGAGACTGAACTAGAAATGAGAATTAAACTCCCTGTCGTCAAATCCGAGCTCTCCAACTGCATCGGTTGCGCTCCCTCCAAAATCAAGGTACGCCCACCTTGTCATGTCTTCCATGGAAGGGTGGTCACTAATTTCTCAGATCTCATAGCGACAAATGCTTTGGCGGTACCACCCCACCGAAAACCAGCGCACATACAAACTCAAAATAGAACGAAATAACAGAATAAATTAAACAGAGAAAAAAGGTCGGCACATACAAACCCATCTCCCCAACGGCGTGCATGACTTCAACGCTCGCGAACCTCCACCACGGGTTGAGGAGGCATGGAAGTTGTGTCTCTCTTCATCTCAAGTATCTCCGGCTGCAGGGTCACCATTCTAACCATCGGCGGTCTCTCGGGCTCGCAAATCGCCGCAGACCTCTTCGCCATGGCATACGCCTCCTTTCCCTACGCCAAGAGAAAAGAGACAAAGAGTACCAAATGTAATGAAGAGGGGAAAAAGGACCCAATAGCAACGTTGACGGAAAGTTTTGTACCATGCGCGGGACACGACACTGGACAAACAGAACACTGAGATTCAGAAGTGAATGTTCACCAATTACAAGATAACTTGCTAATAATTATGAAAAGTGTAATATTTTATATAATTTTGTTAGGCATGTGGACATTTGCTAATATATTCAATAATAGAACAACTGCATATAAGGATATTTTCGGAATTCATTTTGTCGAGGCCCTTAGTCCCTACTCCATTCAAGGTTGTGTATTATAGGTTATGCATGGAGTACGGGATGCGGATGTTTTTTACTTCAATATACTTATAGGTAGTCGGGCAAGATTCGCTTGGTCGTACGAGATGCATCAGTCTCAGTCCATGGGGGCCAATATTCTAGCCGTTGTCTATAGTTAGCCCAACCGTATCCGGGTGCCTCGAGCTATTGCTTCCGTGAATTTGATGATGTCAAATACGTGGTTCTACGAAGCTATGGAGTTGATTCCCCATCGCTCGGAAGAAGGGAAGTGCACAGGTACCATCAAGTTGATGATTGCTTTTTTATTAGTTTCTTTACTATTTTTATAAATAAAGGCCGCATATTTATTCTTACAATCATAATAAGTATATACATGGCCTTTGCATAATTAGCATGCATACAACCAACATGACCACACACCAAATATGAGGCCAACAAGGAGCAAAGTCATAAAATACCGAACTAATGACTTGGCAAATAAAAGGGAAAAACCTGAAAGCAAAGAAAGAAATATATATTGATATTCACTTGTGACCATTGACGACCATATCTTGACAACCAAAAGAATACGAGAAAGGTTGTCCAACACTAGTAGACAATGGACCTCTAGTCCCGGGTTGGAACTTGCTCTAGTCACGGATTTCCATCCGGGATTAGCCAATCGGGACTAGAGGCCCTCCACCTTATTCCCGGTTTGTCTCGAACCGGTACTAAAGTCCCTCCACATGGCCGCGCCCAGCTCTACGGGATAGATAACCTTTAGTCCCGGTTGGTGTTATAAACCGAGACTAAAAGTTTTGCGATTTTTTCCATTTTGATTTTTTTTCATTTTTAGGTTTTATGTCTCCTATTTTCGGGTTGGAGGTTTAGGTTTAGATTTTCCTTTATTCTCAGTTATATTTAACTCTAATCAATCTAGTGAAATTTTCTGGCAGGTCACCCATCATCAGACTGCTCCACTCTTAGCATCCTTAACTTTTAGTTTCTTCTCACAACTTTCAAGAAAGAAATATTGTTTTAATGACAATAGTATGATATCAATCATGTTAACCACGGAACTATGATATCACACATCTTTATTTTGTGAATTCAAACAAGTATTTAGTTAAAAAGTAATAATAATCTTGATTTCAAATAATCTTGAATTTAAATAATAATTAATATTTTGCCTTTTTCGATTTAATATTGAATAACTCATATCTACAAATCCATCAATCAAAAATTGACAAATAATATGTCTAAATAGATTAGAAAAGATAGATATATTAATATATGACTTCCATATCATATTTTCCATCATGTATAGGGCTTTACTAAGTGGGGAGGGGTGTGATTATAGTGTCACCCCAGGCAAAGTGTCAAAACTAGGGTTTCTCGAGGAAACATGACAAACTTGGACACCAAATGATCAATCCATGTTAAATTACCCAAAGTGTTGTATGTTTGATCTCCGATTATAAAATATTCATAAATTTATCTTGTCTCTATGATCAAAGGTTGACACTTGAAGCAATTTTTCTAAAGGAAACCTATTAAAATTGGTTATAGAATTTATTATTTGTTAAATTACTCCAATGGGTATTATAATTCTAAATAAATTTTAAATTAGCTCAAAAATTAATTTGGCATAGTAGGTACGAGAGTACACCTATTTACTGGTCAAATAATTAGACATTGCTACACATTATATATTCTACTAGCTAAGAGCTTCTCAACAAGTTACGATGTTGTTTATAGGATATTGTTTGTAAAATTATACAGTGCAACACGCATATATTCTACACCTCTTCAAATTGCAGTTACAACAATAAGAAATAAAAAAGACAAAATATCAAAGAGGTAGCATCACAATTCTTGCTGAAAGCAAGAAGTACCATAATATAATGACATGATAATAAAAATTCAGCACATGCATCATAATGTTTCAGAAAGCTTGCTCACATCATACTTAAACATGGACATAATAAATAGAAATAATAGTTCGGATATCCATTACATAAAGAATTTCATAATTAAAGATAACCATATGAAACTGCGACCCCTACTCGTCTGGATCAGGAGACCCCAAACACTACATAATAATAGAGCTAAAAGTGTTCGCCATTGTAAACACTACTCGTCTCGATCACGAGAGACCACCAACCAGTACATAATAACGAAGATAGAAGTGTTCGATATTGCAAACACTACTCGTCCTCCGGATAAAAATACCCACAACCAAGAGACCCATAGTTGAACATTCCCATCCTGCGATACAACTCGTATGCAACGTACGCATCTATTGATGCATACTCAATGTTGCTAGCGTCAAGTGGGGTCTTCTCCCAGACTTTGTGCTGAGCCTTGAGGAAATTTATCTTTATATCAGCGTCCTCCTCATCGATCACGACGGCTACCATATGAGCCATTGAAGTATTGACATGCTCAAGCCTGAACATGTCCTAGAGATCAATGTAGCAGGAAGCTGAGATACCCCAGGTGCGACCCATCTTGATCTTTTCATTCGATATATCAATGCTAGCAAAATGTATGCCGCTGTGAATGAACTCCATGAGTTCTGGACAGTGTTTATCACTTCTGCAACAACAAAATGTAATGGATGTCAAAATACTGATGCACCAATTATATTTCGGCACAACTATAATAAAAATCATAACAAGTATATTGTCAATTATGGAACTACAAGGAAAATTCTTTCATTACATACAATCAAATAGGAATCGCTCTTCCCATAAGATTCAAATGGACATGTTGCTATCCTATGCAATTTTCCTATCATATGAATCAAAAGAATCCCCTATTAAGTATGACATGATCCCTCCATGATGGACAATATGCAACTACAAGAAATTTATGTCACTAAAATTAAAGACGGGTAATTTCTCTTCCCATATGATTCAAATGGAAAGGTGGCTATCGTATTCAATTTTCCTATCCTATGAATCATATGAAGACGCTAAATTAACTATGAGATGTTCTCTCCCATGATGGCGAATAAGCAACTACAAGAAAAATTCTTTGACTACATTCAAAGATGAGGAATTGCTCTTCCCATACGAGTCAAATGGACATGTTGTTGTCCTATGAATTTTTTCTATGCTATGAATCAAAAGAAGATCCTAAATTAACTATGACAAGTTCTCCCATGATGTCCAATATTCAACTACAATGAAAATTCTTTCACTATAATTAAAGAGGAAATGATCTCTCCCATAGGATTCAAATGGACATGTTGGTATCCTATTCAATTTCCCTATCCTATGAATTCATCAAGGAAAATTCTTCCACTACAAGATTCATATTACCTTTCCCACTGGAATACCATAACATTTTTCTTGTAACAAAGTTGGATGACGTCAATCTAGACAATCGGCCATATACGCGAGATCAAGGTCCATGAAATTGTGTTCCTCCGCTGCAAGCCATTCCTCGAAATCGGAAATAAAATCCTTCATCTTGGCATTGAGAACACTCTTCCCATGTGCGAGCACCTTCCTGTACCAAGTGATTTGATTCACATTGGAGGATAGAGAAAAAGAAAGGAGAGAGTGTGAGGGAGACGATCAAATAGAGAAATGTCTTACACAATCCGGTACCAAAGTTAACCATTGGTACCGGTTGGTAACACAAATCTGTACCAAAGGTCTACTAGTTCGTACGGCAAACTGACGTGGCCCTGGATAGAACTTTGGTACCGATTGGTGTTACCAACCGGTACGAAAGGTGATCTTTTGTACCGGTTTTACCACCAACCGGTACCAACGAGCCTTCGGTACCGGTTGGAGGCTAGAACCGGTACCAAAGGTCTGAAAACGCGCGACTTAAGTCTTTCTTCCTGAAAATTTTGCCATTCTTCCAAGAAACCGCCTGCGGGCCCGGCTGCCGTCGTCCGTCACCCCTCCTCACCGGAACCCCGCCGTCGTCCGTCGCCCCTCGTCCTCCATCGTCTGCCGCCCCTCCAACGCATGTGAGCTCGATCCTCTGCCCCTGCCCCTCCTCGTTTTCTCCCACCGGAACATCGACCGGCCGCGTCGGCCGAGTGCCTCCGTAACCCCGCATGCACGCCGGCACTGCTCCGAAGACCACTCTTCTTTTCCCAGCGTCGAGTAAAGGCTAGTGGTGCCCATCGTTAGGCCTAGGAAGCGCTTGAGCCTCTACGCTGAGCTCACCGGAGAAGATCCCGTCGACGATGACATCATCATGACGTAGTGATGACACACGCGTGTTTGACCCTAGTCATACCGTAACGCTGGCCTCCCTCCATGCCTGCATGGTGCATACGTGGCCACTGGGGCCACTAGTCAGCCTCTGTGGCTAGGGTCACCCCGCGTAGAAAACGTTTCGACCCGTTTTGTTTTGATTTCGAAATCCAGAAAAACATATTTGAACCCTAACTTGTAAAATCCAACAAAATTCGAAAATATATCCAAATGAGTCCATTCAAATTTCTATGAACTCATATTGAAAATATCTATCTTTTGGGTTGATGTTCACAAAAATTGGAATAATTAATTTTGCATCTAATAATTAATTACATAAATGGCTATAAAAATTTGAAACTTTGAAAGTTAATAACTTTTGCTCTGTTTTTCCAAATGGAGCAAACTTAGTCTCTAAAATTGTGTATTAAAAAAAATCTACACAACCATTTTTTTTATTTGGACATGTTTGGACTAAATTTCTTGTCTGTTTAAATAAATTACAAAAAATGGCAGAATTGAAACCACCTTTGAATAATTCATAACTTCAAAATAATTATTAGAAAATTAAGTTTAATACCTCAAAATTATCATAGGAAAAAATACTATCTATTTTGAAACTCGATGAAACTAAAATAACATTAAAAAGAAAATCACCAAATATTATTAATTACTCAAAAATTTGCAACTAATATATCAAAATGCTCAAAAATATGGATACATAGAGGATTACTTTCCATACATACACCATAAATCATTCACTAACGTATTGTTATTTATAGATATTTTTTATGGCATGTGTGCTTTATCTCACGAGTGAGTAGTTTACCTCGAAGTGGAAATAATTTGTATGAAATTTGTTGAGCGAATAGAAAATTTGCTAAGTGAATTTTACTACTTAGTGTTATTTATGATATTTGCTATTTTAAATTTCCTAATTAAGTGAATAGAAAAATTGTTATTTATGAAATTTGCTATTTAATTTTTTAGTGACATTGAGCTATGGATCTGGACGCCGCCCCCTTTATCCGAAATGAGGAGGATGAAGATTTGTTGCAACAATTGATATGTAATAATGCCCACGGACTAGTACCCGTCGAGCAAGATGATGGCGATGAGTTAGTAGCCTCACAATTTCTAAACGACTCTGTGAAGGAATTGAGTCTGACAAAAGAAGAGAGGATGAAGTGCCCTTAACAAACTCTGGCAAGGTGTATTTCTATATTATAATATTGTGTTCATTACTAGATGCATTGATTTATTTGTGTTGCACTTCTAAATGAATCATTTATCTTTTATATATACTTTTGGATCATCGAGCAAATCTGCTAAAAAGTAAGGTCTTCGAGGCCCGACAAAACCTTTATCGGGCGAGGCTACGTTACCCCTCACCGCTTTTAAATCTACTGGCGAACCGGTGGAACCCGAATTGAACGTTCGTAAATTTATAAATCAAGCTGGAGTTATTGTTAGGGACTATATACCGATAAGCATTGAGCATTGGCATAAGCCGAAGAACGCAGCGGAGGATGAACCCAGTTATTTCAGAGACACTACAAAAAGTTTAGTTTCGGAGAGTCTACTGGCACACTTCAACCTACCAGATAACTTCACGGAAGGATAGAAGGAGAAGGTAAAGGAATGGACACTTAGGAAGATGGCCATACAATTCCAGACCTGAAAGAAAAAATTATGGGAAAAAGATGCAGATGAAGAACCAGTATTCGCAGACTAGAGAAAATAAAAGACCGCTGACCCGCATTTAAGGAGTATAAGACCTCGTCAGGCCATGCCTCCCGTTGAGCCAAAAATATAGAAAATGCGGGGAAGAAGAAGTATTTTCATAAGTTGGGGATCAGGTGGCTACAATATTGCCATTCCTAAGTGGAAAGCATTTGAAGCTAAACTTATGGATGTAGGGGTCATTTCACAGACAGATGACTGGCCCGACGGGTCCAAGTTCTGGTTGTACGCGCATGGGGTAGGATGGACCTAGGGATAGGGCTGATCGTTGCAAAGGGAAAATGGAAGGCAAAAATTGAAGAAATCACCCCTAAGCTTGTAGATGCAATAGAAAAAGTTAGAAAGGGAGAGTACATTCTCGATATAGAGAATGATGAGCTGCCACTCGCTCGGGGGAATCCTGAACACGTTGGACGAGTACGAACCCTCCCAGGTGTCAGCATGAAGGAAGCATGGCCATAGTGCGCTGAAAGTTATAGAAGTTGTTCGAGAACGAATAATAAGAGCACGGGTCGGTTATCGACATTGTAACGTAAGGTGCACCAGCCGGAGCAGAATCAAGACTCAACTAGTAGGCAGAGGGTGCCTTATCAGCAACTATTTATAGAGGATCCTCAAGCCGATGACGCCCCATCCCGGCCAAAAAGCAGCACGAGTTCCACACATCTTGAAAGCTACCCCGTGGATTATATCATGGAGAAGACAGAGTGCGAGCTACATGTGGCAATAAGGAATATATCCATTAATGTGGCGGTCGGCTTTGTATACCCACAACAAGATGGAGCAACGCACCATCATGAGCTTATTCCAGCTGGCTATGCTGTTGTCGGGGTGGATGACATTGTGCCTTGTTTTGAAACAATGGATCTTGATATTCCTGGAGGTGATGATGAGAAGACACTGGGCCATGTCAAGAGCGGTTTTGCCCTATGGAACAAGAAATACATCGTCCTTTCAGACCATGTGCCAAGGCCATCGACTCCTCCTGCTGGTAGTCCACATGAGCAGCAAGGGAAATCGACTCCTGGTGGTAGCAGTCCACATGAGGAGCAAAGTCCACACCTACCTGAAGGGGGTCAGCGAGAGTCCACCATCTTGATATCCTACGCGTGAGGAAGCCCCCACTAAGAGGAACGGTTCGCCGGCTAGGAAGAGATCTAGAATGGAGAGAACACAACCGCCTCTTCAGAAGTTACCTTGGGAAAGAACTGACGGGAAAATCGCCACCATCAGTCGTTCTGGGGTGGTTGCCATTTTGCTAAGAAAGTATGAGAGATACCTTTTGAGAAGACACTGGATCCGGTGAAAGTTGTGCATACCATTGAGAATCTATATAACCCTATACCATCGCTGCCATCAGACTATAGGCATTCTATTGGCAGGTCATATGACGAGATGGTGCAGGCGGGAAAAGGGAAACTGGTGGTCCAACAGGCGGGAAAAGGGAAACTGGTGGTCTAGGGGGAAAAAGGAAACAACTTCCCCAACTCAGAAAACAAGGCGGTCACTCGGTCGCCCCTCTCAAGGTGTTTGACGAGAAGGTCGTTCGAAGTACTTATCAATAACACACATCCGATAACGATTACCACATCGCTGAAGTAGCATATAAACTTGAAAAGGGGAAAAAGTTGGTCGAGAATGTCTCCATTCTACCAACAAGAATGCGTATTTTTCATAGCTGGTACTTGGGTAGAGCAAATGAAGGGTATGAGGCTATGATGTTGGGAGTTAAGGAGGAGCACTACTTCCAAGATTACACTGTGAGCATTGACTTCGAGGATCTTTTTGCGTTATACAATCTCCGGGCCCTCGACAAATCATTGCTCAGTTGCTATTGTCTGTAAGTCTTTAGCTCAGTTCCGTCATTTTCTGTAATTATGCTCAATTTAATCTCTTGTGTGCTATATTGTGCAGATTGAAGATGCTCGAATGCAGAAGGGAAGAAATCACGGACATTGGGTTCATTCACGCGAATACAATACATGAAAAAACCATAAAGGACTCCGTGTATAATAAGGATACACCGAGACTTTGCTAAGGTGTTTGAAGCGACAGCGTGACAAAAAACAAATACTTTGGCCTTACAACTTCGAGTGAGTGTTACTCTCTTCTAACACATTCTATTTATCTCACCAGATGTTAAAATTTGAACTAATGAGTTATATCTATGACACTGCATATTTAAACGTGCGCAACTTCCGCTTTATTCTTACTAGTTGAATGCCCCTGCGTTGCTACGAGAAACCTAACTTATTCCACTCCATCGTAAGACTTTTATCTCGGTCCGTTTCTTCGCTCTTGTTTCCATGCCGTCACTCTATTTCACACCATATAGCTCACTTTGACATATTAAGACATCACTTACAATGCGTGTCATTTCTGTTTTGTATGCGTACTCACGTGTAGGAGTGTTTTTCTTAACAAATCAGATTTTGGACTAACCGGGCTTTTAAAACAAATGCTTCATGTGATTTTTTAGATCTGGGCTATTTATTGCAATAGCCCTGTCAAAGAAAGTGAAGCATGTATTGAAAAAATTGGTTTTTCCCCTGAAATTTTAAAAATTCATTCACAAAGTCCTTTGTTATTTTATCCCTCCAAGACGGTAGTCTTCAGGCAGCACATCGCTAACTAATATTTTTAAGATCTTGTCTCAACTATCAAGTTTTCATAGAACATGTCCGGCTCCCTCGCCAATGAAAAACACTGGACCAAGTTAAAATAAACATATCACCAGACCGTCCGAAAATCCATCCTGTCAAGAGCACATTAGTCAGATGGGCATCATAGTGTCCGAAAATCCATCATGTCAAGAGCACATTAGTCAGATGGGCATCATAGTGTCGGTCGCACCCGGTGTGGAACGTGCAGGGGCCATCCTCTTCCTGATGCCACCATTCATCTAATCACCCACCGCCTGCGTGCAACTTCTTAGTAGGACGAGAACAGGAGCTAGAAGCACCAAAGTCCCGATGGCACAAAACCTTGTCTTCGTCTACCAATTGGCAAGTGGATTTAGTACAAAGCAAAATAATTTTGAACTGCAGCGCAAAATAGAAACCATGGTAGGAGGACTGGAAGCTCATTTGTGAAGAATCCAAAGAGTAAGCTGAAACCAAATAATTTTGAACTGCAGCGCAAAATAAAAACCTTCTGCTCTAATCATGAAACAATCATTCACAATATTGGAAATGGACATACTTCAAGGATAAAATATCAAAGGAGCACACTTGAAAAGGGACCTAAGGAAAAACAATATAAGTAACCATGAAGTGGCACACTGAAATGAAAAACAATGATTTCAAATAGTTTGTGGCAGAGTGATATGAAGTGACACGGCTGAAATGAAAATTAAATTTGAAACAAATTAAGCCCAGAGCTTGTATGACTAAATAACTATTCAACTACTTCGGTTTTTTATGCACACCAACTTCTTGCACAGTCAAATTGAAAAAAATGCATTTGGATTGAATATTGATTGGTTGAAAGAAATGACCCGAGTGACACAAAATTTATACTTGTATCTAATAGGGAAATTGAACACAATCAAGAACTTCACCACATGATTTTTCGGACTGTTGGTCAGAGGAAAACATCAAAATTTCCATGGCATCATTCAATGACAGATATCATATGCCTGGGCACTGCAATCAGATATTTGACCTGTGTCGGATATATACTGAATAGGGGTATAGAAGATGGTAGATAAAGAGCCGGATTACCAGGGTGTCCTACATGGTAATGGGCTTAGGTCCATTAGGCGGCCCAGTAATCCGACGCGCAGAAGCCGGATTCTAGAAGAACCCGGATCACGGCCCACGTGATCTGGCTTGGAGGAGAAGACGGATTCCTTACTTTCCAAGTTACAAGTTAAACGTAGTCTTCTAGGTTTCCTGCTCTGTAAGCCCTAATCCGGCTATTATATAAAGCCGGACGGGAGATAGATTAAACAAGTTAAGTTAAGTTCTAAGAACAAGTTCCAGGTTTCAAGTTAGAGCTCCACGCAACTCGCCGGGAAGTTCATCCTCGCCGAGTAGCTAGATCTATTCCCTCACATTGTAACCCTGTTATACGGGCTTTAGTCCCAATTAGTGAGAAGTGCAGGAGTAGGTACGCCGTACTGTCGCGACGTACCGAACCTGGGTAAAATCCCGTGTTCTGTGTTACTACGCTATCCCGTTACCCCACGTCTCTACCGTAGTCTCATGGCACCCCAGTCTATGAAAACTACTACGATGTCTCGACAGTTGGCGCCCACCGTGGGGCAAACGACGTCAGGCGTGAAATTCCGATCTGGGATACTTGGCGGAATCGGAAGATCGATCACTGTCGGAAGCTTGGAGTTCAACGACGACGTCGGCCGCTTCCTCGACAACGGATCTTATATACCGGCGCAAAACCACCTGGTAAGTGCCTGCGTGTTACCGATTGGATCTGCTAACATCTTTATCGGACTAACTGCAGAGGCAATGGGGTTTTGCGGTGGAAGCAAATTTATGCCACCCGCCCTATACCCAGTCGAAGACGACTATGATGCCGGATTCTGCTCAGATCGCCGACAAAAAAGTGATACACACTTTATCGGCATGGTGCAATCCGAAATCGTTGAAAACACGGATGAGGGAAATCCCGTGCAAGAAGCAGATAACAACCTACCCGTCACAGAGACGGAAGAACAAACACCCGCCACAGAGGCGGAAGATCCGACATCCGTCAACCAGACGATGAACTCGGAAACAGAATCCGTGCTTGCCGCCATTGTGGCGAGGTTGGAGTCGGAAACCGGATCGGATAACTTCGACTCCGAAGACGAAGACGAGGATGCCTTCGTAAGAAAGGTTAAATCCTTTCAAGAGGGATTCCATTAAGTGCTAATGGCGAAACCAGCTGATACAACGGGCGCCGGCAGCCAGGAAAGCCCCAAAACCCCTCCGCCAGAGGAAGAGAGAGAAGACGGAGAAACTTCTCCGATATTTCCTAATGTCAAGGAGATGACAGAAGATGAGCCTGCCAAAAAACCTCCCTCTTCCAAGAAAAAGCACCGTGCTTCTAAAAAACTCCAATACAAACTCCGGAAGAAAAAATCAGCCGATATCGCTGATGAAAACCTGGAAGTTGGAGATATTAGCGGCACAAAGCCCGCGGAAAAGAAATCTAAGGAAATCACTGCTCCGCCAATGACAGAACTGGAAGAGCAAGAGCTATTACAAACACCAGTGGGACCAAATGAACCCCCTGAGATGCTGGAAGCCAGGAGACAAGCTTTCCAACGGCAACAACAACATCTACTCAGATCTCGGCAACATCTCCAACAAACCCAGAATGATATCAAAATCATGAAGGAGGAAATAGAGGAGTACGAGAGAAAGAATAGATCTGCATTAAAACCTACTAGGTTACCCGGAATCGCAAGACCGGAAGAACTGCCGCCAAAAGAAAGGTTCTATAACCCATCTTGGCAAAAGCAGTTAAACGGCAAAGATGCCAAGGGCGAACCAATATACAAAACCGCAGCGGAAAACGCGGAAGCAGCGTTCGCCATCCTAAACAACGATCTGTACTCCAATGGGGAAAAACTCCAAGGGGTGTATGCTTTCTTAGGAAAAGCATTACAGCAGCAGCAGTGAGGCCAAGAACGATCAGGGAGGCTGCATGATAATTCCGCCCTCTGCAAAACAGCCACTTGCGCTGCTGGAGCACCTGGACCGGAAGAACCCGGAGATTCGGATAAAAAAGAGGATCCAAGAAAAGACAGGAAAAACCCAGATAACCGGGATGCAGCGTCTAGAACCGTACCTCATCTCCTGAAAGATGGATATAAACCACATGATCGGGAAGACAAAAACCGGAATGACGGCAAAATAATGCCACCTCCGAGAAACCCAGCTGAAAAAACTGGAAGATATGATATACCTCGCAGACGCGAAAGATCCCGGACACCTCCTAAGGACAAAGAAAGGTACAGGAGCAGGACTCCACCTAATCCCAAGGGGCGTGACAACGGAAGAGATAGAAACAACCCCGGAAAAGCGCATCCGCGCAACAATGGAAAAGAAAGGAGCAGACCCCCTTCTGTCCATTCAGCCGGAAGATACTCTGCTCACATTGATAGAGCAGAAAAGGATGATCTATACTTTGGTCCTAAGTGTTTTACTGACAGGATCCGAAGGATAACCCTGCATTCTGGCTTCGCCAAAGTTGGTCCAACCTACCAAAAGTATACCGGCAGTACAAACCCGGATACCTGGCTCTCAGATTATTATACAGCCGTCCAAATCAACAATGGGACAGACCTGGAAGCTGTCAAGTTTCTTTCCCTAATGTTGCTAGACGGAGCCAGAGATTGGATCAATGGTTTACCATCAAGAACTGTCGACAGTTGGGATGATATGGCGAGTGTATTCACTCAGCATTTTCGAGGAACATACAAACGCCCAAATAGCATCAACCAGCTGAACCGTTGCACCCAATTCGAGGATGAACCATACGTGGATTTCATCTCCAGATGGACTGCAATGAAGAATAGTTGTTCTGGAGTAACTGACGTACAAGCAATGCATGCTTTCGTCAATGGCCTAAAACCCGGACTCGTACCGTTCATGGTTGGTTCTAAACAGCACAAAGATCTCGGATCTATGCTTACAACCGCTAATGAGCACGCTGCAGCCGAAGATGATATCAGAGCAAGAGGAGGCAATATTGAGTCACTAATACTCGCCAAGAAAACCCCTCGTTCTGACAAAAAAGGAACTCCAGAGTCAACGACAAAGCCCAAGGAAGTCAACATAGCCTTTGGAGGAGATAAGGGAAACAAGTGGAAAGGCCGCAGTCCAGATCCAATCAATTACACTCCCGAAGAATGGGAGAGAATTAAGTCGGAACCCTGCGTCCACTACTCGCAATTTGGGAAACCAACCCACACAAACGCGCAATGCCGGCTAAACAAGCATATGAAAGGCAATGCAGGATCCGGAAATAAGGGGAAGGGTTCCAAAAGGAAACCTGCCAAACAAAAGCCAGAAGCTGAAAAAGAAGACAGTGAATCGGACACTGATGACAAAATCCAGGAACAACAGCGAAAAGGCGAACCCAAATTTCCGAGAGTTGATGGAGAAGCAATGCTAACCTTCTTAGCGACTCCGTCAGCAAAGGTGGACAAAAGAACACTTCGAGAAATAAACGCGGTTGTTCCGGCAACCCCGAAATTCTTGAAGTACTCCAACACACCGATAATCTGGGATCAGTCTGATCATCCCGGAAATATCCCTGAACCCGGCACACAAGCTCTTGTTGTAAGCCCTATTGTTCAAAACACTAGGCTAAGAAGGGTGCTGATGGATGGAGGATCCAGCATTAATATAATGTACCTGGATACACTGAAGCACTTGAAGATCTCCGAGTCTCAGCTCAACTACAACAATATACGCTTCCATGGCATTGTTCCTGGCAGGCAAGCACGATCCCTAGGAGAAATTTCCCTAGATGTCACCTTCGGAGATAAAGATCACTTCCGGCAGGAAAAAGTATCCTTCGAAGTAGTGCCGTTCGAAAGCGTGTATCACGCAATACTCGGACGTCCGGCTTTCGCCAAATTCATGGCAAGATCCTGTTATATCTACAACAAGCTGAAGATGCCAGGACCCAAAGGAGGAGTAATCACCATTGTCGGTGATTTTAAGCTGGCAAACGAGTTGGAAAAAGAAAACGCCCTTTGCGCTCAGAGAGTTATAGCGAAGGAGGAACTGAAGAAATTAGCCAAGGAGGTATCGCCGAAAGAAATGCCGGCAGGAAAAGAAACTCGGAAGCCAACTGATAGCTTCAAGGCGTCCGAGAATACAAGACAGGTAATCCTAGATCCCAAAGATCCGACAAAATTCGTCGTCGTAGGGACTGGGATGACTGACAAATAGGAAGGCGAGCTCATCAAGTTCCTCCGTGAGAACTGGGATATTTTTGCCTGGTGTCCAGCTGACATGCCAGGCGTACCCAGGGAACTTGCTGAGCACCAACTCAAGGTTATTCCCGGATCAAAACCCGTCAAACAAGGTCTCCGTAAATTTGACGGAAGAAGACGGAAGGCTATTGGCAAGGAAATTATCCGGCTTTTAGCAGCGGATTTTATCAAGGAAGTAATCCATACTGATTGGTCCGCAAATCCGGTATTAGTGCCGAAGAAAGACACCACTGCTCTTAGAATGTGTATAGATTACACAGGATTGAACAAGTTGTGTCCGAAAGATAGGTTCGCGTTACCGCGAATCGATCAAATAATAGATGCCACTGCAGGCTCCCAGCTTTCATGCTTTTTGGATGCATACTCCGGGTACCACCAAATACGCATGAAAAAGGAAGATCAAATCAAGACTTCTTTTATAACCCCGTATGGGACGTACTATTACATAACCATGCCTTTCGGCCTGAAGAACGCAGGTGCAACCTACCAGCGTTGCATGCAACGCTGTTTTCATAGTCAAATTGGCAGAAACGTTCATGTTTACGTGGACGATATCGCTGTCGTAACCAAGGAAAAGATACGCTCCTTGAGGATTTGCGAGAAACTTTCGAAAACTTACGCACTTACCAGATGAAGTTGAATCCATCTAAGTGCGTATTCGGGGTTCCCTCAGGTAAACTTCTGGGTTTCATCGTTTCTCATAGAGGAATAGAAGTTAACCCGGAAAAGATCAAGGCAATCTTGAACATCTCAAAACCTACATGTGTAAAAGATGTCCAAAGATTGACGGGTTCCGCTGCAGCCGTCAGCAGATTTATCAGTCGGCTGGGGGATAAAGCCTTACCACTCTACAAGCTGCTGAAGAAATCCGACAAGTTCGAATGGACAGAAGAGGCTGATGCAGCGTTGGCCCAGTTGAAGGAAACCCTGATGAACGCTCCAATCTTGGCATCTCCAAAAGACGAAGAACCCATGTTACTATACCTTACGGCTACAAGTCGGGTTATTAGTGCGGTAATCGTTGTAGAGCGGACAAAAGAAGAACAAAGCATCTCAGATCAACATCCGGTATATTACATAAGCGAAGTTTTTTCCGAATCCAAACAAAGGTATCCGCACTACCAGAAACTGGCATATGGCGTATTTTTTGCATCCAGAAAACTGCGCCATTACTTCCAAGGGCACTCCATAACAGTGGTATGTAAAGCACCACTAGGGGATATTATAAACAATGCGGAGGCAACCGGCCGAGTAGCTAAATGGGGCATCGAGCTGGCAGCCTTCGACATTAAGTACCAGCCAAGGACGGCAATAAAATCCCAAGTTTTGGCAGATTTTGTCGTCGACTGGACAGAAGCAATGGAAAAAACACCGATGCCAGAATCCGAGTACTGGATCATGCACTTTGACGGATCCAAGATGAAGGAAGGAGCTGGGGCTGGCGTAGTCCTAAAATCTCCCAAGGGAGACACAATGGAGTACCTACTACAAATACACTTCAACGCCAGTAATAACGTGGCAGAATACGAAGCTCTGCTTCATGGCTTGCATATTGCAAAACAAATAGGGGTAAAACGCATCTTATGCTACGGAGACTCGGATTTGGTACAGCATCAGCTCAACCAAACCTGGGACGCGAAAAGCCCTATAATGGCCGAATATCGGAGGACGGTGGATGAGTTCGCCATCTGTTTCTTCGGGTTCGAAGTCCTTCACATAAAAAGGGAGGAAAACTGGAATGCGGATGCGTTAGCCCGCATGGGATCAGAGAGAGTAAAAACTTTACCACCAGGGGTATTCGTCCAGCACTTGTATGAACCGTCCATAAAAGGTGGAGACGTTGATTACCCTCTGGCATCCGAAACAATCGAGGTCATGCTCGTTAAACCGGATTGGACAATTCCATACTTAAACTTCTTAGTCAATCAGAAGTACCCGGAAATACAGCGTCGGTGCAAAGGATACGTGGTGATCAACGACCACTTGTATAAACGCAGTACTTCCGGAATCTTTCAACGGTGTATTTCACCAGAAGAAGGAAGAGAAATACTGGAAGAAATCCACGCCGGCGATTGCGGACATCATGCTCAGTCAAAAAGCATAGTCAAAAAAGCTTTCCGGGCGGGGTTTTTCTGGCTAACAGCCAAGTCAGACGTCGAACGCATAGTGAATACATGCGAAGGATGTCAATATTACGCCAAGCAGACCAATTTGCCGGCCCAAGCACTTAAAACTATCCCTATCACATGGCCGTTTGCGGTCTGGGGGCTAGATATGATGGGACCGTTCAAAACTGCAAGAGGTGGACTTACACATCTACTCGTAGCGGTAGATAAGTATACAAAATGGGTGGAGGCTAAACCCATCAAAAAGCTGGATGGCGCAACTGCCAGAAATTTCATTATTGATTTAGTAATGAGGTATGGCGTCCCACACAGCATAATAACTGATAACGGGACAAATTTCTCCATTGGGGAGTTGGCAAAATACTGCCAACAAACGGGAATCCGCTTAGATCTTGCATCTGTGGCACACCCGCAATCTAATGGACAGGTTGAAAGAATGAACAGTTCAATCCTGCAAGGAATACGCCCAAGACTCGAATCTCCTCTCCATAGAGCAGCTGGAGCGTGGGTAGAAGAGCTACCTTCCGTGTTATGGAGTATTCGAACGACGCCAAATAGGTCAACTGAGCAAACCCCGTTTTTCCTAGTTTATGGCGCGGAAGCTATTCTTCCAACGGACATGATCCATGATAGCCCAAGAGTGCAGAATTTTGATGACTCGGATGCCGAAGAAGCACGACAGGATGCCGTCGATCTCTTAGAAGAAGAACGAGAACTTGTGCTTCAAAGATCTGCCATCTACCAGCAAGGTTTACGACGTTATCATAGTCGGAAAATCTGGCATCGTTCTTTTAAAGAAGGTGACTTAGTGCTGAGATTGGTGCAGCAAAGGAAGCACAAATTGGCCCCAGTATGGGAAGGACCATTTGTCATCAGTAAAGCCATGAAGAATGGATCATACTATATTGTCGACATTCGAGATACGGAGGATGATCCCGAGAAGCCGAATCGCAAAAGAAAGAGAAAAATAGATGATGAACTAGGAGAGACAAAGAGGCCTTGGAGTATCCAGCAATTACGTCCCTTCTATACTTAGTTCAATTTCTATGTAAACATCTTTGAGACCATGAAATAAAGTTGTCGGAATGTTGTCTTTCATATTTCATTATAAGTACAAAATATTTCCGCCTCATCTATTTCCCAATGATCTTACAAATACTCAATGTTAACCCGAATTGTGCCTGCGTGCTCGGTGTTTAAAAGCTGAATGATTCGGCCTGTTAAAGGTTAAAGGAAACTCGGATTGTGCCTGCGTGCCCAAGTTTCAAATTAGTTCCTTGTTTTCTCTAAATTTTATCTGATTGTGTATGTGTTGGGTTACTGAAACTAGTCAGTAAAAATGCTTCTAGCATGATCCATGTTTTGAGTTTTAAAACTGTTTGGTTCGTCCCCAGATACTCGACATGACGATACATATTGCTAGTTGAGCCATTTTTAAACACTAGAGCAGTTAAAACACAGTTGCCAGATTACTTAGAAGATAAAGGAATAGTCAAACCCGGAAAAACTTTGCAAGAAACTTGAAATTGCAAAAGGCGGAGTTCTTGTTCCGACAAATGACATAGAAGCATTACAATATGAATTGCGTTGTAAAAATGCTCTTATACACATACATCATTCGGGTCGAGTGTATCCCCTCAAGCATCCGAGTCTTCATCACTGCTATCATTCTCGGGGGCTGCGGGCACTTCTTCTTCCGGATAAGTAATGGAAATATTGACCATAGAGGCAATCTTGGAAGCGTGCCCTTTAACTTCATCAAAAATCGCATTTCGTTGCGCTTCTGTATATCCTTGAGGGATACCGGATGCTACGCGCCAAGATCTGGCATTGGAGTAATGTAGACGCATAAGGCCAAGCGCCATACGTGCACCACCTCGTGCGGCAGAACGAAGGATGGATTCTTTCGATTCTGCTACTTCTGTGATGGCACCCGGAAGTCGGTAGACTTCCGAAAAGCATACAGTACTTGTGGGAAGGAATTTATTAATCAGCTGCATTCCTGCATTCCTGATTGAATTCCACACTTCCCCAAAGGCCCGGATCTTTTCAGTCCGAGAAATTCCTGGAAAATTTCCTGCTTTGTCAACAAAAGTAAAGGTCACATGGAAAGATACAAGAAATAAGACATGAAGACATTGGCAAAAAGAAGTTAACTTACCAAGAACCTTGTCAATTTCGTCGCCTTCTTTCATGCGCGGGAGTAGCATACTTTCCAAATCATTGATAACAGATTTGTCTTCCGCTGCCTGTAAAGAGGCCTTGGATTGAGCAATCCCAAGGGCCAGATTACTGGCTTCTAGGTCTTCTTGAGCTTTCAGAAGTTCCTTTCGGAGGTTTGAGTTTTCCTCACGAAGCTGAGAAACATGGACAACGTTTTCTGCTAATTTGTTGGCTTTGTTTAAAGCAGCTGGAAGGCAGAAATTAATTGGAGTTTACAAAACAATTCCGAAGAATTCTCCAGAGAAAACAAATGGTGCAAAATAAAATACCGGTGGATTTTGATAGTTGCCGCTGAGATGACGCTAGTTCGTTGCTTTTCGACTCAATAACAGATTGAAGGGTTTTTACTTCTCTGCTCTTGAGACTAAGCTTCGTAAAAACTTCCAAGTTTATGGCCTCTGCGGAATGCTAAAACATGGAAATGAAAGCCAGATGCTTAAGTTTGAGCAGGCATATGAGGAAACATTAAGAAGAATTCATATTTCAACTTAATTCTTGGGGGATAGAAGTATTACCTGGCTCATTTCTCGCAAGTCGGTCAAAACCTCGTTGAATTCTTTGGCATATTCCGTAAAGAGAATCCCAACGTGATGAAGGCCATCGTGTATAACCTGACGAGGTGAAAATGCGATATCATTGCGAACAACTAATCCATTTTGTGGCCAAGGGCGAATCAAAGGCGCAGGAACAAAGAATTTCTTTGCCTCCGGACGAATATATCCGAGGTCGTCGAATGGTTCTTCTTTTATCCGGATATCGTCCAGGATAGGAATAGATTCCTCTTTGATAACTGATTTCCTTTTGCGCTTCCGATTATTGTGAAACTCGGCATGTAATTTATTGAGTTCAGCATCAGAAGCAAGCTCATTTTCTCCAAGTTCGTCGAACTAGGAAAGAGTTAACAATATGTTAAAAAGCAGAGAGAAGATAATCTGAGGAAAAAACTCGGAAACAAGGAGAGATAAATATCTTAGGGACCAGATTTTCCACGTGATAAATTGCCAGATTTTCCTCAACCTGACTACTGGCGGCCACCAGTTGGTGAAGTCGTCCTACGAAATCCTTTCTGGTAAAGGCCTTATCCGTTCCTCTCATGCTATCTTCTGGCCCTTGGTATTCGCAAAGAAGCCGAGAACGAAAAGAGAGAGGTTGGATACGGCGTCCAAACCAGCACATAACGGTATCCTTCCCAACCAAAGAAGGTTGAGAGGAAGAGAGTTTGGCGATGCGCCGCTTTATCTTCATCAGGTTTTCTGGCAAATTTTCCCCCACTGCGGCTGTCCAACTCTCGCGAGGAGTAGCGGCAGAATTAACAAAGGGAGGAACCCCGGTGGCCCTGCCTGGGAATGGAATGTCCTGATGATAAAAGAAAGAACCTAGCCAAGATTGGTTAGGTTCCGGCATTTCTATTTTTGGATACCATTCCTCCCTAAATTTTCTGAGGATGAAAGATGTGGTACCGCAAATGGGCGAAATGCCATTTGTGATGTTATGCTTTACCTCAAAGCAATATTGTCCGAAATTTAGGTCAGGTGTTATCCCGAGATATCCTTCGAAAAGGGCTTGGAAACTGGCTAAGTAGAGGATGGAATTCGGAGAAATATTGTGTGGTTGAACGCCATAAAAGTTAAGGACGTCAAGAAAAACGGCGGAAGGGGGAAAACCCATACCTCTTGCAACATGAGAGGTAAGGATGACGCGTTCTCCGACTTCTGGCTTGGGCTCGAGTTCATTTTTCGAGATTCGCCATTTGCCCTTAACTATGGATCCCTCCTTTGACATCCGACGAAGAAGGACGAGAGAAGTATTACTCGGACTCCAATTGCCGACAATTTCTGTTTCGTTGTTGGCTCCGGTGGCAAAGCGCTCATCGCCACGGGATTGGATCTTGACCCTCGCCGTCGTTGGGATGAACGGAGGGGGTGCTGCGGAGCTTGATCCCGCAATGTCCGCGGCGGCGGAAGTGCTTTCTCCGGCCGCCGCGGAAGCCGTCGTCTTCTCCGGCATGTCGCCGGTGAGCTTGGGCGAGCCTAGCTGCGGATCCAGATCGCTGACGAGCTCGTCGATGGCGGCGCGGGTCGGTGATGACGGCGAGGAGGCCATCTTTTGGTGGCGCGTTTCGGTGCGTTTTGGGTGCTAGGTGCGCCTGGGACAAGGACTTGCTCTCGAGCTCGCGTGCGCGTCAATGGTGTAGGCAGTGAGGGAGTGAGGAAAGTTTCCGATGAGGATGATGATGGGTATTTATAGCCGGAAAACCGTTTAGATGCGTGCCAACGGCTCTTTCGACCGTTGGATGTTCGAGGCGTGTCGCTCGCCGGAAAATCCGGGAAATTAAACGACAGGGGAATTATGATTATCTCCTCGTTTCTCGTGAAAATCTGTCAGAGATACGTTGCAGGGTTTCCCGCGTGGAACCAAGCGTCGCCTGCGTCAGCAAGATTAAAGCGCTGACGTCAGGAGTTCCTTTTCCACGAAGGATCGCGAGAAGAAAAGCCGGATTTTCATAGTTCCGAGTTTTATGTTACCATCTCCTTCAAAAGGAAAGAAGAAAGAATCAAGACTGCTGAATCAAGGTTTCCCGGACAAAATGTATTTGACGAAAGACGGAGAATCAGAGTTTTGATCCTTCCTGGGGGCTACTGTCGGATATATACTGAATAGGGGTATAGAAGATGGTAGATAAAGAGCCGGATTACCAGGGTGGCCTACATGGTAATGGGCTTAGGTCCATTAGGCGGCCCAGTAATCCGACGCGCAGAAGCCGGATTCTAGAAGAACCCGGATCACGGCCCACGTGATCTGGCTTAGAGGAGAAGACGGATTCCTTACTTTCCAAGTTACAAGTTAAACGTAGTCTTCTAGGTTTCCTGCTCTGTAAGCCCTAATCCGGCTATTATATAAAGCCGGACGGGAGATAGATTAAACAAGTTAAGTTAAGTTCTAAGAACAAGTTCCAGGTTTCAAGTTAGAGCTCCACGCAACTCGCCGGGAAGTTCATCCTCGCCGAGTAGCTAGATCTATTCCCTCACATTGTAACCCTGTTATACGGGCTTTAGTCCCAATTAGTGAGAAATGCAGAAGTAGGTACGCCGTACTGTCGCGACGTACCGAACCTGGGTAAAATCCCGTGTTCTGTGTTACTACGCTATCCCGTTACCCCACGTCTCTACCGTAGTCTCATGGCACCCCAGTCTATGAAAACTACTACGATGTCTCGACAACCTGTACAAAGGAACACATGGAGAACACAATCAGGAATTTCACCAATGAGCCAAGTAGAAACATAATTTAGACACAGTCACCTAATATTTCAGAAAGAAGGTTCATGAAGTAGAAATATTTCTTGTGTGGCACCATACTTTCCCTGGTATGTTCCGATTCCGATAGACATGTCGTTCAGGTTGCAGGATTACAATAGGCAAAGAGTGGTCCTGAGTTCTCTGTCACAATAAAATTCACATAGCGAAAACTACTTATTTCAAGTATGTTTTATGCTCAAGCTGTATTCGTGTAACGTTCACAAGGGCTCATAAAAGTACACAATATATGGAATTATATTTGATGATGATCAAGAAGCATTGCCGCTGCCAGACCTCATCGCGCCCACGCATCCAGACGCCTCCTCCCACGAATGCGAGCAGGCGCACCAGCAGCGACGGTGCGTTCTGGGACGGGGCCTTTGAGGCTAAATCTTTGAGATCCGACACAGGAGATATTGGAGATTTCTGGGCGGTGCTGCGCAGCGGTGGAGATGAGGGGCACTGTCGGCGTCGGTGGAGATGAGGAGTGGCGTCCAACAAGGAAGTTGTGACGAGCAGAAGCTGGAAACATTAGTTTTATTCATCTGGACCAAATCGCTCTGGCTATTCGTGAAAATGGTACGCAAGGTATTCTTTCAGAGAAATCATCAAACACCTAGTGTGCAACACGTGCGTGTGTTCTACCTCACCTGGTGCGGACTGGAGAGGAAGTAACCTTGAAGGGGAATAGGGGATGCAGAACGAGAGGCCCTCATCCACCTCCTCCGGAGGAGCCGCGAGTGCAGGGCAGTGCACGAGCAGAGATCTGCGGCATGAGCCGGAGCCCCCGCCGCCAGTTGTATTCAGGCCCAGCTTCCGATGGAAGGATCGTGACGGCACTCGGTCCTTGAGGGGGCGGTGCAGTCCTGGAAGCGGCGGCGACGACCCGTTTCAGGAGGGGGCCGGGGAGATTTATGGCTTCCAGTATGGACGAGCGGGGGCAGAGTAGGAGAAAATGCTGGCAGCGGCGCCACTCACGGGAGAGAACATAGACGTGTAGGCTAGTTTGTTTGCACTAGTGGAAACAGGGCCTTTGGTCCCGGGTTGTAAGGGCCAGTTGTCCCGGTTGTGCAACCGGGATGGGCTAGCTGGGACAAATGGCCCTCCCCCATTGGTTCCGGTTGTGTCAGGACCCGGGATTGTAAGGATAGGCCACGTGGCGAACCTGGGCCAGGGGTCGGCCAGGTAGTTCGTCCCGGTTCGTTCAAGGGACCGGGATGAATACTTTAAAACAAAAATATATATATAGCCGTCAATTTTCGCATGCCGCGGCAGGTTTTTTTGTTTGTTTTTGGGCTCCTGTCTCCCAATCCACAGCCGCCCTCCCCCTTCCCCAACCGCGTCCAGGCCCACGTCTTTTATTAATCCCACTGGTAACATTTTTTGGTCAAAAGGGCCCACTGGCCCGTGTCTTTATTTATGGTCGGTCAACGGTTCGAAGGGGCCACTGGCTAGCGGCCTAGTGGCTGGCTCGCCTGGTCCCTTAAATTAAGACCACAGGGGGCGGTCAAAGGGCCCACTGTCGCCTCGTCTTCCCGCCCCGCCTCGGCTTCCCACGCCCCCACTTCCCCACGCGCGCGTGCCACAGCTGCAACCGCCGCCACGCCTCGGCTCCCGCCCCGCATTCATGGCCGCATGCAACCGCCGCCACGTTCAGACCGCCGGTTGGCATGCCAGCCCCCCCGGGTCCTTTTTAAAGGGCCCCCGCCGCCCGTACAACACATCCACCCCGGCCGCGCCCAAGGCAAAGCAACCATGTCCCGCTGGTTCTCGAGCGGCTCCGGCAAGCGCCCCAGGAACGAACACGAAGGCTCCTCGAGCGGCGCCGGCCGCGTCCCACCCCCACCGGCGGAGGCCTTCGGCTACGGCCCTGGAGGTGTCCGCATCGGCGGGAAGCCGCGCGTCCCCGCGCCACCTCCGGCGGCACGCCCGCCGCCCCGCGCCGCGCCCAAGGGCAAGCGCTTCCGCCGGTACATCCGGGTGGTCGAGGCCGAGTGGCACTGGAACAACGCCACGCCTGTGTTCTGGCCAGACGTCCACCTCCCGGACGGCTGGCACCTGAACCCCCAGCGGATCCCTGTGCCGTCGGCCCCGACCGGCGAGGCGCTGCTCGAGGAGATCGACCGCCGGCGCCGCCTCCTGTCGGCCCCCCTCCTCGGGGAGCACGCGTACGCGCGCAGCTCCCCCTACTGGGCCACCTGGCTCCAGCAGGAGCACGAGCAGTGCCGGCGCTCCTTCATCCCCGTCCCCCACGAGGAGGTCAACGTGGCGGACTACCCCGCCGCACCGCCCGTCCGGGAGAGGGAGCTGTGGTTCCTCGAGGACATCGAGGACTTCTCCGGGGAGGAGGACCCCGAGCTCCGGGCCAACATGGAGGAGGCCTGCGAGGCCTCCCGCCGCTCCCTCATCGACAACGAAATCAAGCGGTGGGAGCGGGTCGTGGCCGCCGCCAACGCCAACGCCGCCGCCCCCCTACCGAGCCTACCCCCTGGTGGCACGCGCTGTACGCCGAGTGGGAGGCGTCCGAGGACCAGCCGCCGCCGCAGCCGCTCCCCCCAGGCCTGGAGTACGGCATGTCCTGGGCCTGCCCCCGCCACAGCCGTACGCGCCCCCGATGCCTCCGCCCCGCCGGGCCCGGCCCAGCCGCCTGCCCACCTGTGGCAGCCACCCCCCTACCAGTGCATCTCCTCCGATGAGGAGGAGTAGATCGGCGCCGGTGCGCCCCCCTAGGCTAAGCTCCCTACCCCCACAAGAAACGGCCGGCCGCCTGTGGCCGCGCCGCCCCCCCCTATGTAAGCACGGCCCTCGGGCCTTTTAATATATGTTTGTTCGTGTCCAGTAACGCGTCCCTAGTTCACCCCCTAGCACCGCCCGCGGAACCTCGCCGGCGGGATCTTCCTACCCTCTCACCGGCAGGGCTTCGCCAAGCCATGTCCGCTGTCCTGGGTGGTCGTTCGGCCTGGAGAGAGGGCCGAGATATTTATACAACCGGGCCTCTAGTCCCGGCCCGTGCCACCAACCGGGACTAGAGCCCCTTTGGTCCCGGTTGGTACCACGGGCCGGGACCAAAAATATATTTCGAATTTTGGGGGTGGCACCCTGCGCGCCCAAAATTTTTTAGCGTCAAAGTTTGAAAATTATTAAGTTTGCACATTAACAATTTCTATATACTTTCGAATTTGACAAAAATTCCAACATGAAAAACACTAGAATTTGCATAACTAATTTAAATCCATTTTTCGTTTAACTAAATAATTTTTCTAACTATTGAAACTATTAATTATTTTACCATTTGTATATAATTTGAATATAAAAATGTTACAATTTTTGTTTTCTCTCGTGATCTTCCGAGTTAGTCCAGAGCATACAAGGCATCCCGGGTGATTTATATAAAGTTCGACAAAGCGAGTTGTACCTTATTGACACGGTGAATTTGAGATCTTCGTCTCCCTTTATCCCGACCCCCGCTTGAAAACATAGTAACTTCCGTGTACGCGGCAAGCCTCAGCGGGAGCATCAGACTTGCTTATGATCGCTTCGGCCGTAACCATGGAGCATCTTCATTATTTAACGGCATGGTGGGGTCAGCTTTCACTGTGAAGGGTGGAATTTCAACAAACTTATTATAATCTTCTGACATGTCTGTCGTGTCCTCAATTCCCACGATGTTTCTTTTCCCTGAGAGAATTATGTGACGCTTCGGCTCATCGTATGATGAATTTGTTTCCTTATTTTTTCTTTTCTTTGGTCTGGAAGACATGTCCTTCACATAGAAGACCTGAGCCATATCATTGGCTAGGACGAATGGTTCGTCATTGTAACCAATATTGTTGAGATCCACTGTTGTCATTCCATAAAGCGGGTCTACCTTTACCCCTTCTCCATTCAGGTTGACCCATTTGCACTTGAACAAAGGGACCTTAAAAGAAGGTCCATAGTCAAGTTCCCATATCTCCTCTATGTAACCATAGTATGTGTCATTTTTTCCATTCTCGTTTGTTGTATCAAAGCGGACACCACTGTTTTGGTTGGTGCTCTTCTTATCTTGGGAGCTTGTGTAAAATGTATTCCCATTTATCTCGTACCCTTGAAAACTCCCAATAGTCGAAGATGGTGACCCTGCCAACATGTATAGCTGATATTCAACAGTGGTGTCATTTATAAGACGTGTTTGCAACCAACTTCCGAAAGTATCCATGTGTTCGCGTTTAATCCATGAGTCATCCTTCCCGGGTTTGCAGACCGTACAATATTCTTGTGTTCCTCGAGATACGTAGCCATGAACATAGAATTTTGTAGAACTCTGTAGTGTGCTTTGGTCAAAGAATGCCCGTCCCTAGGTATCATTGTTTTCTTTCCCAGTGTTCCTTTTCCCCTTAGTCTCCCCTCATGCCGTGATTCAGGAACACCAATTGTCTTAAGGTCAGGAATAAAGTCAACACAGAACCCAATGACCTCCTCTGTTCCATATCCCTTCGAGATGCTTCCTTCTGGCCTAGCACGGTTATGAACATATTTCTTCAAGACTCCCATGAACCTCTCAAAGGGGAACATATTGTGTAGAAATACCGGACCAATAATATGAATCTCTTCACATAGGTGAACCAGGAGATGAGTCATAATGTTGAAGAAGGATGGTGGGAACACCAACTCAAAACTAACAAGACACTGGACCACATCCCTCTGTAATCTTGTCAGACTTTCTGGATCGATTACCTTCTGAGATATTGCGTTCATGAATGCACATAGTTTCACAATGGGTACTCGAACATTTTCCGGTAGAAGCCCCCTCAATGCAATCGGAAGCAACTGCGTCATAATCACGTGGCAGTCATGAGACTTCAGGTTTTGGAATTTTTTCTCTGCCATGTTTATTATCCCCTTTATATTCGACGAGAAGCCAGACGGAACCTTGATACTGTAAAGGACTTCAAAGAATATTTCCTTCTCTGCTTTAGTAAGAGCGTAGCTGCTTAAGTAATGACGCCTATCTGTGTGCTTGTTGCTTGGGTCTTTCATACGTTGCTGGTCCTCCCGTGCTTCTGGCGTATCTTTGGACTTCCCATACACGCCGAGGAAGCATAGCAGATTGACACAAAGATTCTTTGTCACGTGCATCACGTCGATCGAAGACCGGACCTCTAAAACTTTCCAATAGGGTAGCTCCCAAAATATAGATTTCTTCTTCCACATGGGTGCGCGCTTATCAGGGCCGTACGGAACTGGTTGGCTGCCAGCAGCCTTACCAAAGATTACTTCTAGGTCCTTGACCATATCGAATATATAATTACCACTACGCAGCGCAGGCTTCTTCCGGTTATCTGTCTCACCTCTGAAATGTTGGAACACGTAGAGATAAACAAAAACTTTTCCTACGCGATGCTTCCAAGATCTAGCCGAGGTAGAAAACCACGATGATTACCACTAGACGCGCGGTTGCGGATTATCGATGAAGCGCGTTGGGGCAGTGCAGTCCCACGATCCGGTCCGGCCGATCCAATCCCTCGAACGTCGAAGTGCTGAACGTACAACACCTCTGCCGGTATCCACACGTACGAGGAGGAGCTCCGAAGGCAGACTGCTAGGTCTGGTGCGACGGCTGGACTGAGTGGGGCTAGGGTTCCCAACGCATGGGAGAGTGGACTAACGTGTCCGCTGGGCAACCTGCGCCCCTCTTTATATAGCGTATGGTAATGGGCTGCACAACACTTGTGGCCCATTCCCTCTGTGAGTCCGACTCACTAACTCAGTTCATTTCCGGTTCGGGACCAACCCAACCAATACTTGCTCCCGCTCTTAAGTGTGCGACCCTGCAGGCTCATGGCGACTTTGACACGATTGGAGTCCAACTCCTAATTGATCAATCGGTAGCGGCTCCTAGCAGAACGTGCCGACTCCCAAGTACCATTGAGTCATGACGACATACCTTTCAATGTGATATTCATCTTAGTCCTTTTTTCCTCACGATATACCTTGTCGAGCTATAGGCGATTTATCGTCATCCCTTAAATAGCTCAACTCTCTTCTCGATCCGTGATATGCGATTCATCTGACTAACTCTTAGTCAACCGACACAGTTAACACTTAACTGAGTCGCGCATGGCCATGCTTCCTGAATCATATCACTCGAGAGGGCCCAGAGAATATCTCTCCATTAGGAGGGGCAAAATCCCATCTTGATTATCCACATCACGCAGCTTGCTTCTCATTCGACTCGAACTCTGCCTTTATAGTTGCCTTGTCACAGAACAACGTTTGAGAGAACCTAAGTCGGTGATCCACAACTCGGATTGTGCGACAACCTCAGGTCTAAGGATTACATTGATTGAGACATGCAAATGACGACTTGATCGTTGCATCTCAATGTGGGTCAGTCCGACTTGCTAAACTCTTTAGCCAAGTCCGTGAACGTTGGAATGGCATCACCATGCCCATGACAAGTGGAACAGTGTCATCAGCCAACACTCACATTAGTCTAGGGTGTGTGTCCAGCACAACCTTAACGACCAAGGACAATTAGTATGAACAACATGAATACATAGTTCCACAATCGAATCACATATTCAATGACATATATCAGATGTTCAAACCAAAGGACAACTTAATAACTTTATGAATACATTGGGAATTACACCATCTATGATTGCCTCTAGGGCATATTCCCAACATGAAATGCTTCCCTCCATTCTTTCTTACGGGATGCTTGATCGGAAGAAATCTACGATGCCCCAGGTATACAACCTTTTTATATTTATCCAAAAAAACACTGTTAGTATTATCTAAACAGTGTGTGCATGCATTGTATCCCTTGTTTGTATGTCCGGAAATGTTACTAAGAGCAGGCCAATCATTGATGGTTACGAAAAGCAACGCCCATAGTTCAAATGGCTTTTGTTCGTTCTCATCCCACACACGTACACCTGGTTTGCCCCACAATTGTAAGAGTTCTTCCACTAATGGCCTTAGATACACATCAATGTCGTTGCCAGGTTGCCTCGGGCCTTGGATGAGAACTGGCATCATAATGAACTTGCGCTTCATGCACAACCAAGGAGGAAGGTTGTACATACATAGAGTTACAGGCCAAGTGCTATGACTGGAGCTCTGCTCCCCAAAAGGATTAAAGCCATCTGTACTTAGGCCAAACCATAAGTTTCTCGCCTCTCCTGCAAAGTCTGGAAAGTCTCTCTCGATCTTTCTCCACTGCGATCCATCGGCGGGGTGCCTCAACTTTCCGTCTTTCTTACGGTCTTCTTTGTGCCATCGCAACAACCTAGCATGCTCTTTGTTTCTAAACAGACGTTTCAGCCGTGGTATTATAGGAGCATACCACATCACCTTAGAAGGAACCCTCTTACGGGGGGGCTCGCCGTCAACATCACCAGGGTCATCTGCTCTGATCTTATACCGCAGTGCAGTGCATATCGGACATTCATCCAAATTCTCGTACTTCTCACCACGGAAGAGGATGCAGTCATTAATGCATGCATGTATCTTCTGCACATCTAATCCTAGAGGGCAGAGAGCTTTCTTTGCTTCGTACGTACTCTCAGGCAATTCGTTATCCTTTGGAAGTTTTGGCTTCATTAGTTGAAGTAAACTCTCAAATGCCTTGTCAGTCACACCGTTCTGTGCCTTCCATTTCAGCAACTCCAGTGTGGTACCGAGCTTTGTGCTACCAACTTCGCAATTTGGGTACAACAATTTTTTGTGATCCTGTAACATGTTGTCCAGCTTCAACCTCTCCAATTTATTTTCACAGTCTTCCCTTGCATCAGCAATAACTCGGCCAAGATCATCATCGGGCTCTTCTGATGCCTGTTCTTGATCACCTCCTTCTTCTTCATTCTCTTCCATTGCAGTATCGTCGTATTCAGGGAACAAAGGATCTTCTTCTTCTTCTTCACCGTCTTCCATCACAACCCCTCTTTATCCATGCTTCGTCCAACAATTATAGCTGGGCATGAAACCTCTCCGAAGTAGATGGTCGTGAATGATTCTTTCGGAAGAGTGCTCTCTGACGTTCCGACAATCAACACATGGGCAACACATGAAGCCATTATCTTTGTTCGCCTGAGCTACAGCAAGAAATTCATTCAGGCCTGCCATATACTCGGAAGTGCGTCGGTCACCATACATCCATCACTGCCGTGCATCCAGCTGCATCATATAATTAAGTTTATCAAAATACATTACAATAACATATTAATACGACAAATACTACTTTTTTATGTATCAGTTACAGATGAAAAAGATAAGTTTGTTAACCTCGGTTGAAGATACCATTTTTAGTGAGCTTATGTGCGGCTCGGGAATTTCGTCGAACACCTCGTGTGCATAGTAAAATAAAACACACTAACACCACACTCTCTCACACCTCCAAGCAAAAAAAAAGATGGAAGGGGGGAGGGGCTGGGCCAGTATATATAGGGGAAGGGGGGCATTGGTCCCGGTTCGTGGACTGAACCGGGACAAATGTTCATGCGCGTGCTACGTGGCATGTGGCTACGCATTGGTCCCGGTCCGTGGCACGAGCCGGGACCGATATGTACCCCACGAACCGGGACCAATGCCCCCAGGTGATTCCTGTTGCCCCGGGCGCACGAACCGGGACCAAAGCATGGCATTTGTCCCGGATTCGGTTGCAACCGGGACAGCTGCCCCCTGGCCCCCTGGACGAGAGGGGTTGTTTCCACTAGTGTTGTTGGGTCGGGCCAAGGAAGAGGGAAGAGGCGAACGAGATCGAGCGGACAACGGTTCGGGAGATCGAATACGAGGAGAGACCTGGGTTTTCCTAGGGTTTCCGCCGGCAGGAAGAAAAGGAGTCGCCGCCTCCACCTCCGCCTCCTCCGGCCGGCCTCGCCGGTGTCAGGAGGGGTGGGGAACCCGATCTATGGGTGGAGTTTTTCGTTAAACTATTTCTTTAAATAAATTATTTGGGTTTGGTAGCCGTCTTCGATTTGGTCTCCGCGTCAATGGAGATGGCATCTTCTATAATAAGTGATCTTTGGCTCGACGCCTACCGTTGTGCTGGAAGATTAAATTTCTCTAGGTATGGTCCTTCAGATCTTGCTTCGTCAGATCAGTTTCGGATCTTTTCTTTTGGTTGCCGCGAGGAGGATTGTCCTCGCAATATTTGTCCCGGCTCGACGACGGTGATTCGTACTCTCGGAACTCCAGCTAGCTACATTATAATATATAGTATATGCCTCGGAGATTACCACTATGAAACACTAGTTAATTTGCGATCTTATGTAATTAATTGCATGTGTTATATATATGCACCAAATTCATATAGGCATCAACTTGATCTTCATGTAGATATTTTATGTATACCAAAACGCGTTTCTGTCGCATCGACGCGATCTTCATACGATGAAAACGGTCCGATACGACCCTTGGGATTTTGAGTGAGAATTAATGGAAGAATGAGTGGGTTGAGTGGAGACTCCACTCACATGATGAGGGAGAGGTGGAGACACCCACAAATTCGTGGCTGCCATCCCCTCCTATAAAAGGAGGGGTGGGAGGTCCCTCTCCCACACACATACACTTGTGTCATCTCTTCCTCCCTCCTCCCGCTGCTCCACCACTTGTTCATGCGCTTGGCGAAGCCCTGAACGAAGTTTTCTCCACCACACCACGCCGTCGTGCTGCTGGAATTCCGAGGGATCCTCTACTTCCGCGCCCCGCTGGATCGAGGGACTGGAGGTCGTCATCAACCGTACGTGTGACCGATCACGGATGCACCGCCGGATTGCGGTGCCCATCTTCTCGCTATCGGGATCGGTGTGAGTACGACTACGCCAACAACGAGATTTGATCTCGTACCACTTTGAGTCTTTGAGGGTATGTGTTCTCCTTAACCCTCTCGTTGCCCGTTCCACTTCGTCTCCTAGATTAGATCTTGGCCTTTCGGGTGTCTCTCTCGTAGGAAAATTTTTGTTTTCTATGCTACGTTCCCCTTCATATACCCCCTCTCCCTTTCTCCTCTCATTTCGTCTTCTTCCTCCCTCCTTCTCCTTCATCCACTCTCCTTTCTATCTTCTTTCTCTCTTCTCATTATCCCTTCCTCCTCCTACCACCACCACCACCGCCGCCTCACATCTACTCCGGCGACCACCTCCTCGTGTCTAGTCCGGCGGCCACCACCTCTACTCCGGCTGCCACCTCCACTCTAGCGCTGACCTCCTCTGCGGTGGCCACCTCCACTCCCGCAGCGACCTCCTTTCCGGCGGCCAGCTCCACTCTGCGGCCAACCTCCATTCTGGTGACCACCATCCACTCCCGCGGCCACCTCCACTACGGCGACCACCCTCCACTCTCGCGGTGAACCTCCACTCCGGCCTCCTCTCTGTTTTTGTTTTTGAAATTTCAACTTTTTGGGTGGCCAGATCCAGATCTGGATCTGTCCAACCTTTTTTTTCGTTTTTGAAATTTCAAAAACGATAGCTGTGACGCACCAAAGATGTGGGGCGCCACGGGTAACAAAAGATAGCCGTGACGCACCAATTAGGTGGTGCCCCACGGGCAAATGAGATAGCCGCGACTCACCAAAATGTGGTGCGCCACGACTAATTCTGATAGGCGCAAGGTGCTAGTCGTGGCATGCATTTTTGGTGCGCCATGCATTACATTTTTCCTAGTAGTGCCAGGGCTAAATACGATGGTCAAGTTGACGGGATCAAACCTCACCTTGTTGAAGGTGGATTCTCCATTTTGCAATATGCTTATGATACTATTATATTCATGGAACACAACCTGGAACAGGCATTAAATAAGAAGCTCATCCTTTGAATCTTCGAGCAATTGTCTCATCTGAATATTAGTTTTCACAAGAGTTTTTTGTTCGGTCAGGCCAAGGAAGTTTAGGACCAATACATCCATATATTTGGTTGCGAGGTTGGTTCTCTTCCTTTTCGATATCTCGTCATTCACATTCATTACAAAAAGTTGAAAAATGGTGAATGGAAACCCGTCGACGACTAATTTGAGTCAAAATTATCCTTTTGGGTGCGAAAATTATTATCATATGGGGATAACCTCATATTAATAAATTATGTCCCTAAGTCTACTGATGTTTGTGTTATCCTTAGAAATGCCTAAAGGGGCATGTAAAAGAATATATTTTCTTAGGTCTCGCTTTTTCTGGCAAAGTGATGGTGATAATAAAAAATACCGGTTAACCAAGTGGAATATGATTAGTAGACCCATAGATCAAGGCGGTTTAGATGTTGATGTTTTAGAATCGAAGAACAAGAATTTATTATGCAAGTTGTTATATAGAGTCCTCAATGGTGATGGGATTTGCTAAGAACTTCTCAAAAATAAATATCATCATCCTAAATCTTTATTTTAAGTGCAAGAAAAGCCATCTGATTCCGCGTTTTGGAAGGAACTTGTGAGAGTTAAAGATGAGTTCTTCTCTAGAGGTTCTTTTAATATTTGTGATGGACAAAACACAAGGTTTGTGGAGGATTATTGGTTAGGAGGGTCGCCTTTATCATTGTAGTACCTGTCCCTCTATAATATCGTTCAACGAAAAAAATGTATAGGTAGCATCACACTGGTAGAAAATAGGCCTATAGTCCCGGTTCGCCACGGCCAGTAGTCCCGACCCAGCAACCGGGATTAGCTATGCGCGACTAAAACCCCACTCTATAGTCGCGACAGACTGCGAACCGGGACTAAAGGCCCGTCCACGTGGGCGCCAGGGATCCGTCGCGGCGGAGTACCTTTAGTCCCGGTTCTTGTGGCCAACCGGGACTGAAAACCTGCGCAGGTTTAGGGTTTTAGGCCCCCTAAACCTGGTTCCTTTTTAATTTGTTTTATTTTATTTCTTTTATATTTTATTTTGTGTTTTATTTTAATTTAGATGAAGTTTCAGTACACATATATATATATATTTTACGATACTATATACATGCATATATATATATATATATATATATATATATATGAAATTTCAAACACGGAGAATTCAATAGGAATATATAATATATATTCAATATCGGGTGACCATGTATACAACCTCGAACAAGTTTCCATATTACACAATTAAAATGGATGACCATACACAAATTCGAACAATTAAGATGGCTTATGCGTATAATAGTCATCGTCGGTGGACGCATCGTGCTCTCCTTCCTTATCGATAACATGCCTAAGGAAAAATCCTGCTATTTCCTCTTGAATTGGTCGGAAGCGAGCTTCTGGAGTAAGCGCCCTCCGCAAGTTATTGAGACCCCTCCGCGTGGTCTCGTCCTTCTTCCTCTCAGAGATTTCTTTCCGTATGTTCTCACAGACATAGTATTCACATAGACCGGTCCCCGGTGGCTGCTTATCCACACCTTTGACCACATTTTTAAATTTTAGCTCATGTTTGAATCCACCGACATGTCCAAG
The DNA here is from genome assembly GCA_028641055.1 of Alopecurus myosuroides. Taxonomy (NCBI): domain Eukaryota; kingdom Viridiplantae; phylum Streptophyta; class Magnoliopsida; order Poales; family Poaceae; genus Alopecurus; species Alopecurus myosuroides. The sequence goes on from CM054060.1 coordinate 395,295,454, forward strand.
TGAGAACTGTCTCCAAACTCTACATTGCAAATAAAATTAAATGAACAAGGGAGTTATTAGCTTAGGAAATAAAAAAAAGAGACCGATCGATATAGAGCGCAAATGATTGAAAAATAATTACCTTTGCATCATTTTTCTCATGTTGATCCAAAGATCTGTATTTGAATTCATAGAGTCAAAGATCAAAACTCTGTTGTTCTGAAGATCAATTTTTAGCAGAATCCAGTGGAACCTGCGGACACGTTAGATGCACAGTCATGCATAACTTATCGATTAGACATACCATGCATGGAGTAAACAAAAGAGAATGGGAACATGAGAGAAACACTCACTCAAAATGGTAAGGAAATAGAATATATCTTTTGGATCCATGCTTTTTAAAAAAATTGTACAAGTCTTTCTCCACGTCTTTGGGGTGACGTTCTAACATAGTTCCATTAATGATTTGTGGGTCAATGAACCCAACATCATGGATGAGTCTTATTTTGCATTCCCAAATCTTCAATCTGCATAATAGCGTACGCAACAATATAGTTAGGACAATATATATATATATAGTGTAGGCAATGAAGAACGAGATGAGGTAGAAATAAATCACTTACAGAACGTAGCAACTCAGGATAGATTTGTCGAGCTCACGCAGATTGAACAGCTGGAACAATTCACTCATCTCAACTGTTACAGAGTACTTTTTAGTGTGATGCTCCTCTGTATAATCCACATACACAAATTCTTTGTCGGTCCATGTTATGAAATGTTTGTACCAACGTAGCAGAGCTTGCATTAGTGGTGGTAGATCATTTTCCTTCGCAGGCTCGACGAGAGGCCCTTTCTTCTCATATTGTAATCCTACCTCAGCCACTGGCGCATCGTCTAGGCCTAAAAAGAGACGAAGAGATATACCGGCCTCGGATGCAGTTTGCATGGCATTAGGTACAGTCAATCCCATTGCTGCCACAACATTTATGACCTCGGGGTCCTGTTACGGAGCGGCTTTCACTATGAGCGGGGGGATCGATTGTTTACTCTGCATCCCGAGCTGGGCAACTTGTTTCCCGCTTTTTTGATTTTTTCTTTTCCTTTCTCCTCCTCCACCATTTTTGCTTTCTCTTTCTCCTTCTCCAATATTCCTGCTTGCTTACGAAGTTCAATATCATAGTCTTTAGGCAAATTCTTCTCGGCTTGGGACACTGTCGACACAAAACCCGTAGTCCACTTGTCTACAGTCGGAGGGAATACTTCCTTGGGCTCAGGGTTCTTTAGCGCCTTCAGTCGGCCCTTCCATTTGTCAACGTCAGCCTTCACGGCCAATTTGGTTTCAGCATCACTAAGTTCCCAAGGCCTTGGGGGGAGAGGCTTAAGTGATGGCTCCGGTACCCGTGTGGTCTTAGGTACATAAGGCTCCGGGTTAATAGACCAAGAGCAGGTTCCCTTGCTGTCCGCCTGCCTCTGTTTCTTCGCTGGAGGAGGAATGGAGGGCGACGTCTGCTTATCCTTCGGAGGAGGAATGGGGGGCGACGACTGATTATACTCCGGAGGAGGAATGGGGGAGACGGCTGCTTTTCCTCCGGAGGAGGAATGGGGGGAGACTGCTGCTTTTCCTCCGGAGGAGGAATCGTGGGCGACGGCTGCTTAACCGCCGGAGGAGGAATCGTGGGCGACGGCATCTTACCCGCCGGAGATTGTGGATCGGGGGACGGCGTCGAATGGCGTGAAGGAGGCGTAGGTGAACCAGCTCCACCACCACCACCACCACCACCAGCACCTGCACCATCGGAGGGGGGTGGACTTGTTAGCCTTGGCGTCTCGCCTGGACACACTATGTACTTCTTTTTCCATAGAATGAACTGGCGCTTGACATCTCCAAGTCTTCTCTCCCCTTCGGGTGTAGCTATGTCAATCTCCAGGTCCTCAAACGCTTGGACTATGTCTTCCACCGTGACACGAGCATAGCCATATGGAATGGGATTGTTGTGATGGAGTGCTCCAGGTGTAGATGGTAAAGCACTACCGGTAGCTACCTTCATGGAAATGTTCCCCACGGGATAATGCAGATCACATTCTTTCATCTCCTTTACATCATCCACGGGGTAGTGAGGCTCCGGTGCACGACTCTCGATCATCGGTGCATTAGCACCTGGAATCGGGGCCTCCGTGGAAGCCACGCTGCTTCTCCGCTGATGCTGGCTTCCGAGATCCGCTGCATCTTCATGCGGCCCTGCAGCCGACGCTTTTTCTTTCTCAAGTATTCCCGCCACGATCTTCTTCAGCTCACTGACTTCCATTGCAAGATGCGACATTTGATCTGCAGCCCGGTCCGTATTTCTCTTACGGCTTCTGTAACAGTACGGGTCACCCTCCTGGGAAAACCCTACTTTCCACGGCAATCTGCCTTTGCCTGTATATGTCCTCCGTGTTGAGGATGCCCGAGGGCATGGGTCAGTTGGTCTCTCTCTCTGTTGAACGTGAGCACACCCTGTTGAGCTTTGGTCATTGCGTCAACAAGGTCTTTTATGGGAGCAAACTTTTTCTGCCGGTGAACACACTCCCCTGTCTCCGGGTCTAGCGATCCCCCATGCCCGTACCACCACATTTTGGCTCTTTCGTCCCATCCCTCTGTACCTAGACGGATTCCTCTTGCCCTCAGTCCGTCCTCCATTGCCTGCCACTTAGGCGCCGAAACGCGGTATCCTCCTGGCCCCATAACATGATGGTACTGTTTCTTTTCCGCATTAGCCTTATTTTTGGCCGACATTTCCTTGAAATGCTCCGATTTATGTTGCGTCACAAATTCTGTCCAATCATCTCTCAGTTTCTCATGTTGTCCAGTGAAAATCGGAGTCTTGCCCTTGCTGACATATTCACGGAACAATTTTTTCTTGAAGTTCCGGAATGCTTCGGCCATCTTCTGAAAAGCGAACTCTTTGACTATCCTCCTCCTCTCACGTCCTCACCGAATTCATCTTTTTTGTTGTATTCCGGAGGTAGAATGAAATGTGCAATAAGCTTTCTAAACATAATCTTTTTCGTTCTCTTGTCGACATAAGTGAAACCAACACGTGATTTCTTTGGCTCCTTCCATTCCTGGACGGTGATCGGGACGGTGTCTCTAACAATGACTCCGCATTGGTTGATAAACTTTGTGGTGTGCTGTAGGGGCTTGCCGATTGCACTGACTGATTCGATGGTATATGTTTCTCCATCTTTCATCGACTTGGATTTGCCACGCTTTGTCATACTAGATCCGGCCGAGGGCTAAAATAAGAAAGAGAGTCGCACGCGTTAGTGCATATGTATTCACATTTCAGTAAGTTTGTATGACGAGAGTCCCAATGTATATATATATATATATACCTCGCCGGAGGTGGTTGTTCTTTGCAATTGGAGATCGTCGTTTGTCGACGGTTGACCTCCGTCATCAATGTCCATTCCTTCAGCTCCTTGATCCTCGACAATGTCCGTTCCTTCTTCACCTCCTTGATCATCGACAATGTCTGTTCCTTCATCTTCTTGATCCTCAAGGTTCAGATAAGAAGAGATTACATCATGTTCTCCGGATATGATATCTAATATATAACCTTCAGCCTCCTGTTCCGCCGTCAGGTCTCTATTGTCCGCCATATGTCACTCCTGCAGAGATGCATGTAGTAAAAATTAATTAAGTATATAGGAGACTTAGCAAATATTGTTGTAGAAGGAGGTAAAAAAGATTGCTAGGGTTTTGGGTGGACGATGACCACCGGAGGGGGAAAACCATATTTTAGAGGTGTGTCCAAGATTAGTTGCTCAAATGACTTGGAGAACCCCATAGCTAGGTTGCATTTGATTTCCTGGTCTTTTTGGTATATTACACTTAATATTCTGAATTTATTGAATTAAAACTTATTTTCATTATTTTAATGAATTTAATTCAAACTCCAAATATGGCCTCATTTTGAACTTTGTCAAACATGGATTAAAATGGTATAAATAGTTGGCTCATATTATTCTGAACATTTTGCACATATTTTTAATGATTTTTGGAGTTATAATTCTTAAAACATCGTTTTATTCTCTATTTTGTATAGGAGAGGGACTTAGTTGTAATTCTCAAAAAAATTGAGGAGGGTATAAAATTTTTGTTTCTTTTCTCCTTTCTTCTTCCTCTGCCAGAGACCGTGGCTCGCATGCAGCACCTCCATGGCCACCGCTCTTGTGTGCCTCCTCGTAGAGGATAAGGGAGGCAAGCCGTCGTGCCCCTCTTCGCTTCTCATCTCCCATCGCCGGTAACCGCCGTCGTCGGCTACCCCGTGAAGAAACGTCGGCTACCCCATTTCGTCGAGCTGTGAAACCGAATCGAGGGCGAAATCGGGCGCACGCGGCGGCGGGACCAACCGAATCGAGGGCGAAATCGGGCGCACGCGGCGGCGGGCACCTACCGGAGACGAGGGCGGCGCGGAGAAGACGAGGGCGGCGCGGAGAAGAAGACGAGGGCGGCGCGCGCAGAGAAGACGAGGGCGGCGCGGAGAAGACGACGGCGGCGCGCGCGGAGAAGACAAACTCTCGATCTGTTCCTCGATGCGTTTGCTGTCCGCAAGAGGAGGGCGGCGCACGAAACTTTATATAGGGGCAAGCATTTAGTCCCGGGCAGTGACACAAACCGGGACTAAAGGAGTACCTTTAGTCCCGGTTGGTGTCACCGCCCGGGACTAAAGGTTTTTTCGCGGCGGTTCCGTTCCCGCGCGGAAAGAGCCTTTAGTCGCGGTTGGTGTCACAAACCGGGACTAAAGGTTTTTTCGTGTCACGAACCTAAGGGTGCTTTTTCAAATACTTTTCTTTTTAAAATCTTAAAAATACAAATAATATATCAGAAAATTCAGAAAAATAAAACTAATTCTTTTTAAAATCTTAAAAATACAAATAATATATTAGAAAATTCAGAAAAATAAAACTAAATCTTTTTAAAATCTTAAAAATACAAATAATATATCAGAAAATTCAGAAAAATAAAACTAATTCTTTTTAAAATAGAAAAAATACAAATAATATATCAGAAAATTCAAAAAATAAAACTAATTCTTTTTCAGGAAGAGGAGGGACCGGCACTCCTCCGGCGCTCAGCATCCAACCGACGGGAACGTTGTAGCCGCACGGGCAGGGGTAGTTCGAGGCGGAAAGTGCCTCCGCCTGGATGAATGTTAGAGTGGGTACGGTAGAAGCCGTGAGAGAGAGTGGTGAGTTTGTATGTGTTTATGCCAATGGTGTGGCAATGCATACATATATATAGCGAGAAGAAAACATCCCTTTAGTCCCGGTTGGGGACACCAACCGGGACTAAATGGGTTATGGTTTCGTTTGGACCAATCAGATAGAATCACACGGATCGTGTGTTTCTTTAAAGCGCTTGTGAGTCGTTGGATCCGGGGTCTGTTTCTTTCGAGCTGTTGTGAGCCGTTCGATCGGGGCTACGGTGTGTTTCTTTCGAGCTGTTGTGAGCCGTTGGATGAGGTGGTTTTTTAACCGTTGGATCAAAACCCTAGCACAACACTTTGTGAACCAGAGGATCCTATATGTAGCCCACCATCATACAACGGTCAGTTCATCGAGCAAATACAAAACATCCGGATTCGCCATAAAAAAAAAATGACCTTCTCTTCTTTCGTAAGAGCGTAGCTGGCACGACCTTGAAACCATTCCGGATGCCGGTCATCTGGGTCTTTCAAAAGTTGCTGATCCCGCCGTGCTTCCTTTGTATCCTTTGTCTTCCCATACACGCCCAAGAAGCTTAGCAGGTTCACGCAAACATTCTTCGTAACATGCATCACGTCGATTGCAGAGCGGACATCTAGGACTTTCCAATACTGTAGCTCCCAAAATATCGATTTCTTTTTCCGGATGGGTACGTGCCCGTCAACTCCCTGCGGAACTGATTGTCCGCCAGGTCGACCCTTTCCAAAGATGACATTCAAATCCTTGACCATATCAAATATCTCAGCTCCAGTACGTTCCGCAGGCTTCGGCCGGTGATCTGCCTTGCCATTGAAATGGTTGCATTTCTTTCTTACGTTATGATTTCGGGGAAGAAATCAACGATGACCCAGGTACACGTTCTTCCTACAATTATCCAAAAATACACTTTCAGTCTCATGTAAGCAGTGCGTGCATGCTTTGTATCCCTTATTTGACTGTCCCGAAAGGTTACTGAGAGCAGGCCAATCGTTGATGGTTACAAAAAGCAACGCTCGTAGGTTAAATTCCTCTTCTTTGTGCTCATCCCACACAGGTACACCAGGTCTGCCCCACAATTGTAAAAGTTCATCAACTAATGGCCTTAGGTACACATCGATGTCGTTGCCGGGTTGCTTCGGACCTTGGATGAGCACTGGCATCATAATGAACTTCCGCTTCATGCACAACCAAGGAGGAAGGTTGTAGATGTATAGAGTCACGGGCCAGGTGCTATGGCTTTAGCTCTGCTCGCCAAAAGGATTCATGCCATCAGTATTTAGACCAAATCTTATGTTCCTTGCGTCAGCTGCAAAATCTTTGAACTCTCTGTCGATCTTTCTCCATTGCGTTCCATCAGCGGGGTGTCTCAACTCCCCGTCGGACTTACGGTCCTCTTTTTGCCATCGCAACAACTTGGCATGCTCTTTGTTCATGAACAGGCGTTTCAGCCGAGGTATTATAGGAGCATACCACATCACCTTGGCGGGAACCCTCTTCCTGGGTTTCTCGCCCTCAACATCGTCACCAGGGTCATCGCCTCTGATCTTATAACGCAATGCAGTGCATACAGGGCATTCATTCAAATCCTCGTATGCACCGCGGTAGAGGACGCAGTCGTTAATGCATGCATGTATCTTCAGAATCTCTAAACCTAGAGGGCACACAACCTTCTTTGCTTCGTACATACTGGCGGACAACTCGTTATTCTTCGGAAACATATTCTTCAACATTTTCAGCAAATTTTCAAATGATGAGTCAGCTACACCTTCCCGTGCCTTCCATTTCAGCAAATCCAGTGTGCAGCCCAGCTTTTTCAGACTATTGTCGCATCCTGGGTACAGCGACTTCGTGTGATCCTCTAACATGCGATCCAAATTCTCCCTCTCCTTGTCAGTTTCGCAGCGTCTCCGTGCATCAGCAATGGTCCGACCAAGATCATCAGCGGGCTCATCATGTGCCTCTTCTTCACCTTCACCAAACCCTTCCCCACCTTCAGCATCATCCTCCATGAGGGTATCACCGAAAGCGTCATGATAGTTGAAATCGATATCATCCTCTTCTTCATCTTCTTCCATTCTAACCCCTCTTTCTCCATGCTTGGTCCAACAATTATAGCTTGGCATGAAACCGTGCCGAAGAAGGTGCATGTGAACGACTCTTGAGGAGGAGTGACCCTTCTCATTCTTACATTCAGCACATGGACAGATAATAAAACCTCGCTGCTTGTTCGCATTTGCCACTACGAGGAAATCTTTCAAACCCGTAGTGAACTCCCCGGAGAGTCGGTTACCGTACGTCCATTGCCGATTCATCTGCATTATTATTATATAAAGTATATAATTAAGCATCGTCATGCATTTGTTAAACTAACTAGCTGGAAATAATACAAATCATGAAAGGGTTCAAGTTGCTAACCGCGACCGCGGAGGTAAAATAAATGAAAACGCTCAAGTGCGGCTCGGACACTTAATATCATGTGTGTTTCATGCTATCGGGCATTTCATCGAACACCTAGTGTGCATAGTAGGAACCAAAAGCATACCCACCACCCCTTGTGAATGTTGTGAGCAGAAGTGACACCAAATGTGGCTAAGTGCAGCGAGCTGAGTTCTATATATAGGGATGGGCCTTTAGTCCCGGTTCACCTGGACAACCGCGGCTAAAGGCCGTGGGGCCAGACCGATGACCTATTAGCCCCGGTTGGTCTGGACAACCGGGACTAAATCCCCTCCCCTCCGACAGCTGTGGACCGAGCGCGCTGGGCCCAGACTATTGGTCGCGGGTCTCGTCCCGAACCGCGACTAAAGACAACTATGGTCGCGGGCCGATTATTTTGGGGACTAATGGGGGCGTACCGAAGGCCTATTTTCTACCAGTGTCAGTTATAGGGGAAGCTCATCCTAATGTCGTGTTTAGGAGAGCTTAAACGCGTGATATATATGATAGATGTCTTCACCATGTTGAAAGGTTAGTGGACATAACATTGTCACCGGAAGATGACAGATTCGTTTGGAATTTAACCACATCTGGACAATATACGGTTAAAACTATGTAGCTTGACCTTTTAAATGGCAACACTATCTTCCTTCGAAAGTATACGTGGAAACTAAAAGAAACACTAAATCTTGAGATCTTTATGTGGTTTCTTTAGAATATAGTTTCGTTAACTAAAATTCATTTGTAAAAAAATAATTGGCATGGTCGTATGAAATGTTGTTTCTGTGACAAAAGTGAAACGGTTCAACATTTATCTATTACTTGTCCGCTTGCAAATTTAATTTGGCATATTGTGTATATGGCTTTCAATATCACTCCTCCAATTTGTATAAACAATTTGTTTGGGAATTGGTTGCTTGCATATGAGAAAAAAAAACTCAAATCATGCGTGGTCCTTTTTCCAGCCCGTGGAGCGGCGTCAGGCCATGGGTTTTGGGTGCGGACGTTTGAAGACGGTTGCACGGGAGTTATTCATACCATTCGGATTGCAGCTTAAATGGCGTTTGCCATATTGACGCATAAGATTTTCGTGGTGATGGCTTTTTGCCAGTGTTTGATTCATGACTCAACCCTTTCAGATCCGTGAGATATAAAACTTGTTGTAATGACTTCAATAAAGTAATAAAGCGGTCGTATGCCTCATTTTGATGCATAGGCTGGGACAAACCCATTTTGAGAAAAAATACATGTAAGTACTCCCTCCGATCCATATTAATGGTCGCTAAATCGGATGTATCTAGCACTAAAATATGTCTAGATACATCCAATTTAGCGACCATTAATATGGATCGGAGGGGGTACTCATAACAGAAACATGACCACCCATACTCTGTAGGGTCTTCTACCCGTTCCCTTGTTTTGAACTGAACTTTTCAAGAATTCAGCTAATTGCATGCATATACTCTTAATCAGCGTCAATAGGGACCTAGAGAGTTGCCTTCGATTTTTCCGTTCCTTCGTAGATCTATGGTTTTCAACCCTACGACATAAACACATACGAACGTAGTAAGACTGTTATGCCTCATTCTGTTGAGAAGGTGCTAGTGGCAATAATGGAGAAAGGAAGGAAGATGGCATGGGGCTCATCGTAATTGATGACCATGCAAGAGAAACAGAAATGTTGGTAGAATTTATAGAGCGTGTGGCCAAACTGGTACCTAAACAAAATATCGAGAAAAGGGCTTGGTTTCCGTCTTTGGAAATCCTATAATATTGTACCACCAACCTTAGTTATGGTTCTTTAACTTCAAATACTCTCCGTTGTCTTGTAAAAAGTACAACCATGGGAAATTGCTTGGTCGACCACATCTTTTACAAGAGCGACTTCAGTCTTAGGCTGAGCACCGTGAAAAAATATATTTATTAGGTTATATACTTAATTTGACTTAAAAAATGCTATGATATTCCATTTATCTCTCTCTTCACTAATTAGTCATTTTGTACTTATGTGGCATTGATATTACTTCTTATTTTTTACTTCACCGTGGCAAGCAAGCAAAACAAGCAATGGATAAAATAGTACAAATCATAGTGGGGTAGGTCTTAAAAACCACCTACTTTATAATTGTAAGGTCTCGATCATGCATAGTTATACTGGACATCCAGCCTCCCATCATATCATTACAAACAAACGTAGAAAGCAACATGCTGCAAAGTGCAATAGAGTCCTGAGGACGGTCGCTAGAGTTGATGTATTCACATAGGCATGGAAGGTGTCAGAAACACCGACGCTGTTTATTTAGGGTTTGTGAGTACCGAATCGCTCAATGCTAGATAGCCCAGATCGGCACACATTACGGCACTGCAGTCGCGCCTTTGTGCCTGATCTGCTCTGTGCTCTCGCCGCCATGGGCCTTTGCAGCCGCATACCTCCGACCAGGCTGTCCTTGTACGACTGTTGGATTCGTATTACCTAACGGGCTCCATTGTTCACACCGCTTCCAGCAATCGCCGGCGAGGGCGCCTATGATGATCGAGACCACTTACTCATTGGATATGTCCTCCAATTGACACGACCCTTGAAGCTGCGCAGGCGCAGCAACTGCTCGCCACAAGACAACCATGTTATACGAGTTAGGGACGCTCTACATATTCAATTGACGAGCCAATAGATGATTGGTTACCCATTAGATGATTCCAGTATATGTAGTTAACTATTACTCTCTCTATACATGCGGCTTACTTATTGTGCCACTATTTTTGATCCGTGATGTTTAAACTTGTAAAATTTCAACTGTTCATGATTAAAAAAATAGATTGTGTATCATTTTGATGCAGATGCTGGGAAGGTCTTCTGGGCACTGCCCACATATTAACCATTCAGTAAGCACTACAAGTTCGATCCTTGCAGCTACCATCAGTAAAGCTCAAATGTGGCGCTAGACCGTGGTGAGGGGAGGGTGCAGGAGAAGGCTGCCGGGAAAATGTGGATCGAGGCCGCCTAAGTCGTCCACTAGTACGATGTGGTGCCAACTTAATGTTGCGTCAAATATCTTGTTTAATTTCCTTTGTGTCTTCATTAGAGTCAAATCAGTTGGCATCTAGGAGTCCATTTTGTGGTATTGTGTCTGATGGCAATATTTTTCCCGGCGGGATATTTGATCTATGTTTTATTAAGGTATATGAAATGTAGGAAATCTTATCTTCAAGGACATAACTGAATCTTTGTACCCATGACAGGGTTTCCTTGAGTTGTAGTAATTATAGGTGTGATGCTTCTTTAAGTGTCTATTTTGAAATTTGAAGGTATTAACGATTCCTATTCATCATGGCTTACAAGTGTCTTGCGAAATAGTTTTTCGAGAACATGCTAAAGCATTTGCGTTTAATTTTATTCAAAAGAAAGACATCATGGTACAGCCTCTAGAAGTAGGGACACACACCCGCGGAAACACAAGACCGTTCTTACCATGTGGAAAGAATCACCGTCGTTGCTAGACTCCCAATGGATGATTACAATTCCATTACTGCCCATGCAAACATATCTCACACCCATGTGCCTAGAGAGCTGGACGGTGAGAGGCAGAACTCGTTGGAGGTACTGTAGCACTTGTAAGAGAAGTGCTCGTCCTTGCATTTTTTTATGATGCAGCACATGCCTAAAACATCAAAAAATGTATCTATAATTTATTAGTAATACATGTTTTTTATACAAATGGCCTATGTTTTTACAAAAATTCTATATCATTTTAAGTAATTTTACCGGACTAATCTATTGACAAGATAAGTTGCGCAAGTTTCTGTTTTCGGTTAAATCTGTATTGAAAAAAATATCTAAAAAGAAAATCCCAGAAAGTACGGGGAAGGACAGAAAACCTATTTTTCCAAGAGAGAAAGACGGGTCCAAAAGTATCATGGATGAGAGCCACCGGGTGGTCAGGCAGGTTGGGATTGCGGCCGCACCTAGACCTGGCCCCCCAGGTAGCCGGGGCCCACGAGGCCTTCTCCCAGAACCCCTTTCGCCTATATTTGTCCACTGGCCTTAAATACTCGGCCCTGATTATTTTCTACGAAACAGATACATTTATCCCTTCACGTCTAGAGTACAATCTATGGTTTCTGAATCGCCATGATTGCCTCTGAAGTTATATGCGAGTAGTTCAACCTTGGAATATTGGTCTATAGAGGTATCTAGATTTCTCTTAAAAACGCTATGCTATTCTATTTATCTCTCTCCTCACTAATTAGTCATTTCGTACTTACGTGGCATTGATATTACTTCTTATTTTTTACTTTCACCGTGGGAAGCAACAAAACAAGCAATGGATAAGATAGTACTACCTCCGATCCGAATTAATGGTCGCACATTCACACAAGTCTTAGGTAAAACTTTAGCTATCCCTCCGACCATTAATTCGGATCGGAGGGAGTACAAATCATAGTCGGGTAGATTTAAAAACCCACCTACTGTATAATTGGAATGTCTCGATCATGCATATTTATACTGGACATCCAGCCTCCCATCATATCATTACTAACATAGTAGAGAGCAACATGCTGGAAAGTGCAATAGAGTCCTGAGGAAGACCAAGATAGTTGATGTATTCACACAGGCATGGAAGGTGTCAGAAACACGGATGTTGTTGATTTGTGTTTTATTAGTACCGAATCCAGCAATGCTAGATAGGCCAGATCGGCGTACATCACGGCACTGCAGTCGCGCCATTGTGCGTGATCTGCTCTACGCTCTCGCCGCCATCGGCTTTTGCAGCCGCATACCTCCGAGCAGGTCCGATACGAGTAACACGGCCGTTAGATTCGTAGTACCTAACATGCTCCACTGTTCACACCGCTTCCGGCAATCGCCGGCGAGGGCGCCTATGATGATCCAGACCACTTACTCATTGGATCTGTCCTCCACTTGACACGACCCTTGCAGCTGCGTATGCGCACCAACTGCTCGCCAGAACACAACGATGTTATACGAGTTAGGGACACTCTACATATTCAATCGATGAGCCAATTATCACAAAATACTGAATCGATGGAAATGGCTATGCAGTATATTATATTCTTGATATCGCAGGCCATGCACCATCATATCAAGTGGCAATTGATGGTTGATATGTTTCAGACAACGTTGTCGAAAGAATATGCTCACTGGTGGACCAAACAACATGCTCGCCGGTGCAACGACACCACTAGTGGAGACTAGTGGATCTCCACTTGGACGTCTCGCGCGGCAGCACATAGTACCGAGTTGGGCATAGTAAGTACTTAAACTTACCCATGCACCCATGCCCAATAAGGCCTCATTTGTTTTTTTGGGAACGAATCCAGACATGGATCTGTTCTAGGTAGGGATTTGGTAGATCCAGCCCGCTCACCCAATCCCAACTTACCCCCAATAATCCCTGTACGTACTACATCCAAGCAAGCATTCGTGAAAATAATGATCTTCATATTTTCTTGGAAACCTTCACTCGCTCGGTTACATCGGGGAAAATTGTCCATAGGTGAGCCAGGGGTGATTTTTTACGGACAGGGCATGCAGAGATGGACGCGATCCGTTGGAACAATACTCTCTCTAGGGCATAAACGAAGACCACTAATTTGCTGGGCTGGAAAAAATTAATCGCGGGACTGGAAAACCAAGATCCGACCGCAATCCAGGATAATCCCTTCCTCTAAGGAATTAAACGAATGAGGCCTAAGTGACCCCGAAGCCAGCCGCCCAAAGACAAATAAGAGCTCTTGCCGCAACTTCCTCCTTCAGAGCTTCTAGCCACCCTATGTTTTTGTAAGTATCTTTGGATGTTTAAGATACCACGGAAAATAAAGATTTTTATGTGATTTATAGTCTTATAGTTTTGTCAACGAAGAATAAAGTCACAAGAATGCATTGTATGGCGTGTAATAAAATATGTCTTTCATCCACAAGAGGATCTTGTCAGTTTGCCATGCATATCTAGAGATTAATCCATTTTACTTTCAACATCTATAATTCAACTAGTATTACCAATATGTTTGATAAGAAAATCCATCATTCGTATTGGTGTGTGCTTTTTCATGGGCAATATCAAATTGACGAAAAAAGACACGAGTTAGTCAATTTCTTACAGGTAGTTCATCGGGCTACATACTGGATTCACATGTTGGCCTTTTTTCCAAAGGACCAGCGGGGACGTTTGAATTATATATGCACTTAGTCTATAGTGGTCGTTCAACGCAGATTTCGCGTATCCGCTACCGCGCCGATGTGCAATCTCAATCTGTCTGTTTCGTCCGACTGACGAGTCAGATTTGGCATTGACTGGCGGCTTAATCAACAACAAATCAGGCCCGTCGGCTGGACGGAACAGACGGCCTTAGACTGCACGTCAGCGCGCTAGCAGATACACATCTTCTTTTTCTGCGGTTGTTCAGCATATCTACAACCAAGATGGTTGGCTACCCATTATATGTTTTCAGTATATGTAGTTAACTACTACTCTCTATACATGTGGCTTACTTATTTTGGCATTATTTGTGATCCCTGATGTGCAAACTTCTAAAATTTCAACTGTTCGTGATAAAAAAAGTTGGTGACCAAATAATCGAGTATACTTTGCTCTTTTCTTACGCGGCACGACCATAACCATGACTTGATGACATTCTCTATCTCCAGAATCTGAATTACTAGTTAGAGTTGAGCAGGCTTCGTGCGAGATCATTTAGTTGAGAAAATCAACGTTATCTTCATCCTGAGACCAACCATTTCTATATGATCCTCACAAAATAACAATACTACTATCTAGATCATGAAAGAACTTAAATAATTAAAGAGTATATCACTCCGAACTCGAATGATCAAATTGCATATCTACCACAAATCTTCTATGTACACAACCAATGCCAACCTCCTCTCTGCACCTTGCCCTCGATTTGGCTCCCAGTTTAACACACCGAAATAAATTTAGAGCTACTCTATCCAACCTTTCCTCTATATAGAAATGAGTCAGCTTGATCCAGACCATGAAATATCATAGAGATATAAAGTTATGTGTACAATCTGCACTAAATTTTGAACTACCTTATTTTCACTTTTATTTGTAAGCTATTATTGTCTCATGTACCAATTGCTAGTTTGTATAAATAACTTGGTAGCATGACCGGCTAATTAAAAACATAATTTTGAAATGTAGTAACATTGATTTGCAGTCAAGTCACACAAAACAGAAAACACATTGAATAATTTAGCCTTATCACTTCGATGCGATTGGCCTATCTCTACCTCTTAGTCTCTCGTCACCCAGCCATTCTCACAGTTTTGATCGGAAAATGACGCGGCCACCTCGTAACACAAAACAGATAAAAAATAGAATGACCAGCTGAAAAAACGTTCGTCTCTGCACATCATCATGTGTAAAGGAAACTTCTGCTACTTCATGTGAGTATGCCAGTGCTAGAGATGGCTGAATCTGCGAGTTCCCTTTTACATTGGTCAAAGGCATCTACACACCTTTTGCATTTTAGATTACTTCATTCGTACAAATTATTTTTATTAATATTTTCTAAGTGTCAAGCAATTGTCTTACAACTTTTCCTCGGATTTGGGTTGTATTGTTTAACGTGTGCCGAGCTGAATGTCGGGACATCGGCACCAATTTTTCGAGAATATGCATAACACGCATTTCATGACATTAAGAAGAAGAGAGTGACCGTGAAATTTGAAAAGGTGAAGCTCATGGTCAAATCACACACACACACATGCACGCACGCACACATGCGCACACAAACCGTAAATGATTTTTACGTCACATAAATTTTGTCGTATTTTTATGTCGAGTAGAACGTAATAAAATATATCCATGTCGTAAACTTTTTATCTACGTGACGCTATAAAAATATAACAAAAATAGACATATTTATCCTATTTTATGACTTTTATGTCGCTATGAATCATTTTTTTTAACTTTTTATGCCGGTTTCTATTATGGAGCAACATGAACGTAAATCTTTATATTACGTAATATAATATTTTAACTTAGCAACATAAAATAAAATTGTGGGTGCAAAATAATTTCTCTGCATCCACTAGTGGAAACAGTGCCATTTGTCCCGGTTGTGCAACCGGGATGGGTCAGCCGGGACAAATGGCCCTCCACATTGGTCCCGGTTGTGCCAGAATCCGGGACAAATGGCCCTTACCACGTGGCGAACCTGTCCAGGGGCATTAGTCCCGGTTCGTAACACGAACCGGGATGAATGCCTCCTCTTTATTGTTTTTTTTTCGCTTTATTGTTTTTCTTTTATTTTCTGTTTTGCAATCAATTCTATTTTACGATACCCCTGTCACCATACACTGATAAGGAGACTTAGTGGCCCCTACCCGGACCTCCCTGATCTCAGGAGAAGAGAGGAGCCCGGTGGCGCTTCCTCGGACCTCCCGGATCCCACGAGAAGAGAGGAGCCTCGGTGGCCCCTCCCCGGACCTCCCGGATCCCACGTGTGAATAATTAATACATATATATAGAAAAAGAAGGAACACTTATATTACAGAAGCAAAGTATATCGAGCATATTACATGACGGATGGAATGAATTATAAAATGAAATTTAGTTCCAACCGGCGCTATAGTACTCTCCATTTACATTTAGGACCTCTACATCTAAGAAAACCGCAATATCCTCCTGAATTTCTCGTATGTGGTCCCTTGGTAGAAGACCGTCACTGAGCCGTTCGATCTAATATAAAGAAGAGTGGTCAATATATAAATGAAACTAAGTAACATAAATAGATGGTAATAAGAAAAATTGACGACTGACATACATTAAGGTGGTTTAAATCTCTGCCCTTGGGATAGGTCGTCTGACGAATGAACTCGCAGACGTAGTATCCACACAAGTCATTCCCGTCTCCCTGTTGCAAGCACTTTACGAGAACATGGTTTCAATCAAAATAATAATCAACCTGCCATGATAATGCTATCGACACTAGAATCAAGGAGATGCGTGGATCTAGATACTAGTACTTACTTCCACAATATCAAATCTAAGCTCTGATTTCCATTCACCAGGAGCCTATTTTGTGAACCTCTTCCAAACGCTGACCGGGAAAGAAAAAGAATAAAAAGAGTTAGTAATTACTTGATATCCGAAAATGAAACAAAGTAGTCGATATATATAATGCCATATATAAAGAGTGAAATTAATAAAGATTGAAATTACCGCTAGATCATTTTCTGCATGTCCGCCCACATCACTAGGGGTTTACGTTTTGGGTCCAATACCAGTACTTTTCCTTTATCAACTTGGAAGATTAGCAGAATATAGTGGAAGTTGCGCACGCAGAACTCATCAATTATACACTGAACATCGAGTATTAAAAAAAAACAGAATGTGTACAACACATTAACACTCTCCCGAAGTTGTAAGGAAATAATATTTCCCATCGGTGTTGTTGAAACCTTATTGCCCTCAGAATGTTATCTTCTGTATCCTTGGCATATAGCTCAAGAATCTTATGATTAACAAAATGTGGGTCAATGAACCCAATATCATAGATTTGTCCTCTTTTGCATTCGAGTATCTTCATTCTGCAATTATAATATAATGAGTGTACTATATATATATATATATATGAATATGCAATGAACGAGGTGAGCTAGCTAGAGACTTAATTAGAGAAATAAGTACTTACAGACAATAGGCACTAACGATAGATTTGTCGAGGGCATGCTGCTGGAATAACTGAAACAATTCATCAAATTGAAGTAGAACCATTCCATATCCCTACCCGTAGTGCTCGTCTCTAACTGCGAGACATATCCAGTCCTGAGATTTCGCAGCGACTTCCATATACCAACTATACACTCTTCGCATTTTGGTTGGTAGATCCTTTAACTCCTCGGGTTTGACGAGAGGTTTCCCGTACTGGTATTTGCACATTCAGCTTCGGGGAAGTAGTCTACTATTTGCATATACTCAGCAATGGACAAACCCGCAACAGCTGCCTTTTCTCCGTATAGTTGTATAAACTCCGGATCAATTTGCTCGTCAGCATTAGTGCTTGGCCCCACCTGGGTATTGGAAATCACTTTGGGCGGGGAGATGGATTGTTTTTTCTGCTCTCCAAGCTGGGCAACTGATTTCCCCCTTTTTCCCGCCTGAATGCCAACTGCGCCAGGAGCCTAGCCCAACTGCGCCCGCAGCCACCGCCCTGTCTCAAAAAAAAAAATATCGCCAGCGTGACGTCAGCGTTCGTGGTCGCCGCGCGTTCGTGGTTCGAGGGCGGCGCGTCATCCCTTCCGTTCGTGGTTCGTGGTTCGAGGGCGTCCGTTTGAGGGCGGCGCGAGGCCCGCGGGGGAACCTACCGGAGAAGGCGACGGGCGGGGGAGGAGCAGGGTGGAGGCGGTGGAGAGAAGGGCGACGGCAGCGATGGCGACGGCTCGGTCCTCTCCCAGAGTCTCAGCGCGGGCGACGGCGACGGCGACTGCAGAATGGGCGACGTGCACGGAGAAGACGAGCAGGGCGCCGGCGCGAGGATGACGAGCAGTACGGAGATGCGTTCGGGACTTAGAAATTTTCGGGGCAGGAAGACAGCGCGAATATATAGGGCCAGCCTTTAGTCCTGGTTGGGGACATCAACCGCGACTAAAGGTCCCCTCCGGGTACCATCCGCGGGACTTTAGTCGCGGTTGGTGTCACGAACCACGACTAAAGGTTTTTTCGCGGCGTTTTCCTTCCCGCGACTAAAGGGGCTTTTTCAAATACTTTTATTTTAAAAATCTTACAAATATAAATAATATATCAAAAAATAAAAAAAATAAAACTAATTCATTGTAAAATCTTAAAAATACAAATAGTATATTAGAAAATTCAGAAAAATAAAACTACTTCATTTTAAAATCTACATAATGGCATGATAAAAAAGGAAGTACATAATTAATGGTAAGAGTGGATCTAAACCTAAACGGAGAGCATAGATGATCTACATAATTGCAAGACTGTGGATCTGATATCTGGTAGCCATACTCCTGCGTAGGCCTATAGTACTCCGACTTGTAGTCGTTGTAGTCGCCGCTGTCGTCGTCACTATTGTCGTACGGTGCTCTGGACTCCCTCAGAGGATCACGACACCAGGACTGGGCGTGAGGATAGCACAGACGGGGGTTATCGCCAGCCCTGATGTACTTCATGACGCTCTGAAGAGTTCGTCCGCCGCCCCACCACAGCCGACGACCGGCCTCGTTGAAGTTCGAAGCAGGCGGGCCGTTTTCCTCGTACCTGGCGAGCGCACTGTCACGCCGATTAATGAAGAAGGCGTCCCAAGTAGGGCGGTAGTCAGGATTCCAATTGGGATTCCTCCGCTGCTCCTTCGTGAGCTCGTGGTAGTAGTGGTTCGTGATGGCCGCCCGACGCGCCACACCTTGAGGAAGAGGAGGGACCGGCACTCGTCCGGCGCTCAGCATCTAACCGGCGGGAACGCTGTAGCCGGGCGGGCAGGGGTAGTTCGAGGCGGAAACCGCCTCCGCCTGGATGAAGGTTAGAGTGGGTACGGTAGAAGCCAGAGAGTGGTGAGTTCATATGTGTTTATGCCAATGGTGTGGCAATACATACATATATATAGTGAGAAGAAAACAGATCCCTTTAGTCCCGGCCTGTTTTACCAACTAGACGAAATGGTTAGGGTTTCGTTTGGACCAATCAGAAAGAATCACACGGATTGTGTGTTTCTTTCAAGCGCTTGTGAGTCGTTGGATCAGGGGTGTGTTTCTTTTGAGCTGTTGTGAATCGTTCGATCAGGCCTACAGTGTGTTTCTTTCGAGCGGTTGTGAGCTGTTGGATCAAGGTGTTTTTTAACCGTTGGATCAAAACAGTGGTGTTCACTTAATGCTTGGGTCAGTGTTCACTTTGAGCCAGGAGTGGGTAGTTGTGACGCGTGGCGCGGGAGTTGTGACGCGTGGCCAGGAGGGCGCGGTATAAACTGCCGCGCCTCGAGCGCGTCTTCTCCTCTCCATGCGCCCACTCCTCTCCACGCACCGTCGTGCTGCCACCATGCCTCCTAGGAGGAACAACACCATCGGCTTCCGCGGCGTCCGAGCACGGCAGAACGGAATGTTCAGCGAAGATATCCGTTGGGGGGGCGACCGCATCCCCCTCGGCTCCTTTGCGACGGCGGCGGAGGCCGCCCGC
This sequence comes from Alopecurus myosuroides, assembly GCA_028641055.1. Taxonomy (NCBI): domain Eukaryota; kingdom Viridiplantae; phylum Streptophyta; class Magnoliopsida; order Poales; family Poaceae; genus Alopecurus; species Alopecurus myosuroides. The sequence goes on from CM054060.1 coordinate 395,315,274, forward strand.
GCCTGGGACGCGGCGTCCTGGCGCCTCAACCGCCCGCGGTCGCTGATGAACTTCAACGACTGCCACACCGTCTGGGAAGCGGAGGCCAGGGCGTCGAAGCCGCAGATCGTCACTGCCGCCGACCACCTCCACCTCCGCCACCGCGCGTTTCAGGGCCTAGTCGACGCCAGGGACGACCGCGTCGTCCGCGAGTATTACCGGAACAACCCGGGGGAGGAGAGCGCCGACGAGGAGCTCTGGCAGACCCGCACGGCTGAGCGGGCGGAGCGCCACCTCGAACGCCACCTCGCGTTAGCTGCCGCTCGGGAGGCGAGGACGAAGGCGCTGCAAGAGCTTCGTCGGGCCGACTACGCCGGCGAAGTCTGGGCCTCCGACGATCCGAGGTGGGGGCCTATCTCGGACATACCATCATGCACTTCCGACGATGACGAGGAGGTCACCGACGAGTTCGACGACGACGATGGCCCGGAGGAGGTCACCGACGAGTTCCCCGACGATGACGACAAGGAGTAGTGTTCGTCTGTTTCCCGTTTTTAACAAAATAATTTGTATTCCGGCGACACTGCGGCGCGCTAGCGCGTCTGTTTTCCAGTCCTTATGAATGCATCATGTCCTTTTTAACCCTTGGTTTTATTTAAGACATTTCATTAGTCTTCTTCTCTCACAAGGTTTTGAGACATTTAAGTACACCCCCCCTTTAAGGTTTGATACATCATGCTAGGGTGGGCCCAAGGAAGCCCCGAAACACATCCGAGATAATATAATTCACATGATCCATTCAACAAAGTTTGGTACACTAAATTATTACACATCAATTCTTCCCTTGTGTCCCTGCTTGCTTACGATTGTGCCGTATCCATGGAGCATCCTCATCATTTAACTTAATGCTTGGGTCAGTGTTCACTTTGAAGGGCTGAATTTCACCAAACATATTATAATCTTCTGACATGTTTGTCGTGTCCTCCACTCCCACGATGTTTCTTTTCGCTGAAAGAACAATGTGGCGCTTTGTATCATCGCATGATGTATTGATTGTTTTCTTATCTTTCCGTTTCCTCGGTTTGCTACTCATGTCCATCAAATAGAAAACCTGAGCGACATCTTTGGCTAGGACGAATTGTTCGTCAAGGTAACCAAGATTGTTGAAATCCACCATTGTCATTCCGTATTGCTCGCCCACCTTTACCCCACCTCTTGTTAGCTTGAACCATTTGCACCGAAACAAAGGGACCTTCAAGGAGGGTCCATAGTCAAGTTCCCATATCTCCTCTATGTCACCATAATATGTGACATTTTGCCCATTCTCGGTTGCTGCATCAAAGCGGACACCACTGTTTTGGTTGGTGCTCTTTTTATCTTGAGAGATCGTGTAAAACGTATTCCCAATAATCTCGTACCCTTGGAAAGTCGTTATAGTCGAAGATGGTGTCTTGGCCAAGATGTACAGCTGATCTCCAACATCATTGTCATTCATTAAATGTTTTCGCAACCAACTACCGAAAGTCTCCATGTGGGCCTTCCTAATACATGATTCAGGCTTCCCCGGGTTGTTCGAGCGTAAAATATTCTTTTGTTGCTCGAAGTACGGAGCCACCAAGCTTGAATTTTGCAGAACTTTGTGGTCTGCTTCAGTCATAAAATGACCGTCCGTACATATCATTGATTTCCTTCCGATCGTGCCTTTTCCACTTAGTATCCCCTCGTGACGCGATTGAGGAATACAAATCGGCTTAAGGTCTGGAACATAGTCAATACAGAACTAAATTACCTCCTCATTTCCATATCCCTTGACGATGCTTTCTTCTGGCCTAGCACGGTTACAAACATATTTCTTTAATACTCCCATAAACCTCTCAAAGGGAAAATATTTTGTGGAAATACAGGACCGAGAATGGAAATCTCTTCGACTAGGTGGAGCAGGAGGTGCGTCATAATATTGAAGAAGGATGGTGGGAACACCAACTCGAAACTGACAAGAGAGATTGCATTGAGGAATGCACATAGCTTCACAATGGCTACTCGAACATTTTCCGGTAGGAGAACCCTCAAAGCAATCGGAAGCAATTGCATCATAATCACGTGGCAGTCGTGAGACTTTAGGTTTTGGAACTTTTTGTCCGCCATGTTTATTATTCCCTTTATATTCGACGGGAAGCCAGACGGGACCTTCATACTGCTCAGGCATTCCAAAAAAATGACCTTCTCTTCCTTGGTAAGAGCGTAGCTGGCACGACCTTGAAACCATTCCGGATGCCGGTCATCATGGTCTTTCAAAAGTTGTTGGTCCTGCCGTGCTTCCTTTGTATCATTTGTCTTCCCATACACACCCAAGAAGCGTAGCAGGTTCACGCAAATATTTTTCGTAACATGCATCACGTCGATTGCAGAGCGGACATCTAGGACTTTTCAATATTGTAGCTCCCAAAATGTAGATTTCTTCTTCCACATGGGTGCATGCCCGTCAACTTCCAGCGGAACTGATTGTCCGCCAAGACCCTTTCTAAAGATGACTTTCAAATCCTTGACCATATCAAATATCTCAGCACCAGTACGTTCTGCAGGCTTTGGCCGGTGATCTGCCTTGCCGTTTAAATGCTTGCCTTTCTTTCTTACGTTATGATTTCGGGGAAGAAATCAACGATGACCCAGGTACACGTTCTTCCTACAATTATCCAAAAATACACTTTCAGTCTCATGTAAGCACTGCGTGCATGCTTTGTATCCCTTATTTGTCTATCTCGACAGGTTACTGAGAGCAGTCCAATCGTTGACGGTTACAAAAAGCAACGCTCGTATGTTAAATTCCTCTTCTTTGTGCTCATTCCACACACGTACACCAGGTCTGCCCCACAACTGCAAAAGTTCATCAACTAATAGCCTTAGGTACACATCGATGTCGTTGCCGGGTTGTTTCGGACCTTGGATGAGCACTGGCATCATAATGAAATTCCGCTTCATGCACAACCAAGGAGGAAGGTTGTAGATGCATAGATTCATGGGCCAGGTGCTATGGCTGGAGCTCTGCTCATCAAAAGGATTCATGCCATTAGTACTTAGACCAAATCTTATGTTCCTTGCGTCAGCTGCAAAAACTTTGAACTCTCTGTTGATCTTTCTCCATTGCGTTCCATCAGCGGGGTGTCTCAACCCCCCATCGGACTTACGGTCCTCTTTGTGCCATCGCAACAACTTGGCATGCTCTCTGTTCCTGAACAGACGTTTCAACCGTGGTATTATAGGAGCATACCACATCACCTTGGAGGGAACCCTCTTCCTGGGTTTCTCGCCCTCAACATCGTCACCAGGGTCATCTCCTCTGATCTTATAACGCAATGCAGTGTATACAGGGCATTCATTCAAATTCCCGTATTCACCGTGGTAGAGGATGCAGTCGTTAATGCATGCATGTATCTTCAGAACCTCTAAACCTAGAGGGCAGACAACCTTCTTTGCTTCGTACATACTGGCGGGCAACTCGTTATTCTTCGGAAACATATTCTTCAATATTTTCAGCAAATTTTCAAATGATGAGTCAGCTACACCTTCATGTGCCTTCTATTTCAGCAAATCTTGTGTGCAGCCCAGCTTTTTCAGACTATTATCGCATCCTGGGTACAGCGACTTCGTGTGATCCTCTAACATGCGATCCAAATTCTCTCTCTCCTTGTCAGTTTCGCAGTGTCTCCATGCATCAGCACTGGTCCGACCAAGATCATCAGCAGGCTCATCAGGTGCCTCTTCTTCACCTTCACCTTCCCCTTCCCCACCTTCAGCATCATCCTCCATGAAAGTATCACCGAAATCCTCATGATAGTTGTCATCGATATCATCCCCTTCTTCATCTTCTTCCATTCTAACCCCTCTTTCTCCATTCTTGGTCCAACAATTATAGCTTGGCATGAAACCGTGCCGAAGCAGGTGCATCTGAACATCTCTTCAGGAGGAGTAACCCTTGTGCAAGCCGAAGCAGGTGCATTCCGAAGCAGGTGCCGAAAGCACATGGACAGACAATAAAACCTTGCTGCTTGTTCGCATTTGCCACTGCGAGGAAATATTTCAAATCCGTAGTGAACTCGCCGGAGAGTCGGTTACCGTACATCGATTGCTGATTCATCTCCATTATTATTATATGAAGTATATAATTAACCATCATGCATTTGTTAAACTAACTATCTAGAAATAATATAAATCATGAAAGGTTTAAGTTGCTAACCGCGATCGCGGAGGAAAAATAAATTAGAAAGCTCAAGTGTGGCTCGGACACTTCATATCATGTTTGTTTCATGCTCTCGGCCATTTCATCGAACACCTTGTGTGCATAGGAGGAACCAAAAGCAAATCCACCACCCCTTGTGAATATTGTGAATAGAAGTGACACCAAATGTGGCTAAGGAAAGTGAGCTGAGTCCTATATCGGGATGGTCCTTTAGTCCCGGTTGACCTGCCAAACCGGGACTAAAACCCCTCCCGTCCGCCAGCTGTCGACCCAGCGCGCTGGGCGAACTGCGACTAAAGACCCCTTTGGTCGCGGTTTGATTATTGGGGGCGTATGGAAGGCCTATTTTCTACCAGTGTCAGCACATGGTATGTTACTCAAAATAGTACATAAATTAATTACCCCTTCTGGCTGTGGTCGCATGCCTACATTAGCGACATATATAAGTAACACACGTCTAATATCTGGGGAAAGAATAGAAATCCGTAAAGAAATCCTTATTTGGTTCGTGAGAGGAGTGAGCCCAGAAAAATACCTTTACAACTATTTGTATGGGAATTGTAGGCATTGGGAGACAACATGACCCATTTGGACACAATTGGACTGAAGGCCTATGTACACATACTGACACTAGTATCAGCCTAGTAGTGTCATGCTCGTATACACAACCTATTTAATGATCTTGTACCAGGTGTAGTGTCCTACCATTCCCTTTATTTGTCTATCATCTAGGCAAAATTTTATATGGTGACAATAAAATTTGAACAGAACTATAGAGGTAGTGTTGAGCTTTGCTTGATCTAGTTGAGGAAAGATTGTTTTCTGATTCACTTGTTTGGATGCCATCATCCTATGGTTGATGTTATTTGGTTGAGAATTTGTCATCTAGTTTATATTTTGACTCTGGTCCAAAAACCACTTCCGTATGTTCTTCAGTGGATATGGATCGTTTGCCCAAAAAGATTGGAGTTTCTGATATGTGCCATCCTATGATATGGAATTTTTACTGCAACACTGAGAGTCTAAGAAGAAAGAAAAGATGCTTTTATCGAGTGGGATGTCATCAAACAAACTAACACTAGATAACACACATATGATAATCCTTGTGAAAGGTATGCGGACGGAAGATCTGATTGCCCAATCATTGATCAAACAATGTCCATCAAGGTTTGATTACGCTGTTCGGAAACCCTGTTTCGTTAAGACGTTCCAGGCGGCGTAAGTTGAGGAACAATTCCACAACTCTTCAGATGATCGGACCGTAGAGCCTTAATTTTCTTGCCACGTTGATTGTCTACTTCATTCTGGAACTCTTTGAACTTTTCAAAAGTTTCGGACTTATGCTTCATTACGTAGACATAACCGTATCTACTAAAATCATCAGTGAAAGTTATGAAGTAGTGAAAACCCCCTCTTGATGTCGTTCTCATCGGTCTGCATACATCAGTATGTACGAGTTCCAATAAGTCTATCGTCCACTCAGGATAACCGTTGAAAGGTGAATAGTTAGTAACGGAACCTAGAGGGGGGGTGAATAGGTCGTACGATCAATTTTAATTTTTCTTCAAGATTAGGCTTGACACAAAGGTAAATTCTCTAGATAATGCAACTAAGGTGGATTTACCTATCTGACAAGAATAACAACAAACACAATACAAGCACAAGTAAAGGGGGGGACAAGGTAACTGATATGAAGCACGCGGAGACATGATGTAATCCCGAATTCCTACTTGTTAAGGGAGTACGTCTTGTTGGAGGGTTGTGAGCTTCGCCACAAAGGCCTACTCAACGCTACAAAGGCCTCACCCTATTCTCCAAGAAACCCCGCAACAAAGGCCTTGTCCACCTTCAACTATTGACCCCCTTTGAGGCGGAAATAGAATCTTTTACAAACAAGCTTGGGGCACACACCCACAACCAAATTGGGGGCTCCCAACTCAAAGAATCTCCAAGTGTAGAAAGATGTCTAGGTTCTCCACAAATGGAAACCCTATACTCAAATCCTCCAAGTGAATGAGGGTGAAATGAAGAACGGCTCAGTGAAGATGTATATCAGCACCTTCTCCTTGAATCCTCCAAAGATCAACAAGTTTGGTAGGAGGGATTGAGAGTAATTGAGGATTTGGTGAGATCAATAAATGTTATTCAATGCAATGGACGAACCAGAGCTCAAGGAGGAGGAGTATTTATACCCCCTCCTCAAATTTATCCATTTGAGCAGGAAAGCAGGTACCGGAATATACGGTTGGCTTATATGTTCAGATCTAGAATCGAGTGCGTTGACTTCAATCGGAATATCTGATTGGGAGCGAATAATCAGGTTTCAATAATCCGACTAGCTTTTGTCCCACACTGGCTCCTCAACCGGATTATCTGGGTGATATGGAATAATCTGGTACATATAATCCGACTGGATTCTGCAACTCCAAGCTTCTAGTCCTTAGCCGATTTTGAGCCAAGACTACCACAACCGGAATATCTGGTTTCACCCGAATAATCTGGTTGCAATAATCCTGCTCGTCTCTGTTCCAAACTCGTCTGAGAGCATTCTAACCGGAATATCTGGTTGCCCTGAATAATCCGGTTCGAAGAATCCGGCTCATCTCTGTCTCCAACTGGGTTGGGATCATCGTAACTGGAATATCAGGTTTCCCTGGAATAATCCGGTTAGAATAATCTGGTTCCTCACTGTCCCAAATCTCAGTGGCCAATCTTTACCGATCTTTTGGTGATCGATGCAGATGTTAAAGATAACACCTGCACACTCAACACCTCGATAAATAATGTACTTAATATTGTTAACTAACACACAAAACAACGGGAAAACTATATGCACTTTCAGTCTCCCCCTTTTTGGTGTTAGAGGACAATACTAAGAGTTGCAATAAAACCTTGACTAATACCTGTTTGAAACAAAATGGAAATTTCTCCCCCTATCCATATGCCTCAAATGCAAAAATGCAATATAAAGAGGATAATAATTTCCAACAAGTAATACAAAAATGACAAAGAAATTAGTATAACCAATATGTTGAAAAAGTTTGAAAGAGATACCTTGTGCGAAGAGATAATAGAAAGAATACCGAAGCACAATAATAGATAATATCCTCAATATAGATAATAGATAATCATAGATAATCCAAGATAAGCATAGTCTCACAGCACACATAGTTTAAACGAGACAAGTAGAAAATAGCAAATAGTTCACAAAATATAACTAAATGGACACAAGCTATCAAAGAATGATAAATTCATATGCTTGTGCCCAAACCCATGCAAATCCTTTAGGCCTAAGACTACTTCTCCCCCTTTAGCATCAAGACACCAAAAAGGAGATAGGTACTGGTGCTAGCGTTCCATAGACAAGCTAAGTATCCGAGTGCTCAGAAGACTCTCTAGTTGACGTCTCGGAAGCACCCTCGGTGTCTCTCTCCTGGTCTTCACCTTATCCTCATCATCTTCATCAAAGTCATCACCAGCAGGAGCACTAGATGACGCAGCAGTGGCGCGAAGAGTGTTGGGGGAATTGGTACATCTTTGCATGGAAACCTTCTGACATGCCAGGTGTCCCAAGGGAACTTGCTGAGCATAGTCTAAGTGTGGATTCTAACCTGAAACCTATTCGTCAGTTCCTCCGTCGTTCTAATGATGAGAGAATAAAGTCAATTGGAGAAGAGATAGCTAGGTTACTTGCTGTAGGGTTCATAGTTGAGGTGTTACACCCAAAGTGGTTAGCCAATCATGTTCTGGTCTTAAAGAAAAATGGAACTTGAAGAATGTGTATCGGTTACACAGACCTGAACAAAGCATCTCCTAAGGACCTGTTCGCTTTACCCCGTATCGATCAGATTATAGATTCTATGGGTGGTTGCGAATTGCTATGTTTCCTGGATGCATACTCAGGTTATCAGCAAATCAAAATGAAGGAAGAGGATCAAGAGAAGACCTCATTCATTACTCCATTTGGAGCTTTTTTGTTATACGTCAATGCCTTTTGGGTTACAAAATGCAGGAGCAACTTATCAGAGGTGTATTCCAAATTGTTTGGAAAGTCAGATTGGGCGAAACATGCACGCTTATGTGGATGACATAGTGGTCAAATCCTAGAAAGGTGACACTTTGATCTCAGACCTAGAAGACACGTTTGCCAGTCTACACAATTACAAGATGAAGCTCAATCCAACAAAATGTGTTTTTGGAATACCAGTTGGGAAGTTACTCAGTTTCATCATTTTAGAAAGAGGCATTGAAGCAAACACGGAAAAAATCCAGGCCATACATAACCTGAAAAAGACGGTTTGCCTAAAGGACGTTCAGAAGCTTACAGGTTGTGTTGCTGCCTTGAGCCTTTTTATAAGCATGTTAGGTGAAAAGGCTATACCTTTATACCGACTCCTGAAGAAAACTAACACCTTCGTCTGGAATCAAGATGCGGATGAGGCGTTGGAAGCCTTGAAAAAACAACTTTCCAACACACCTATCTTGGCTGCGCCCGAGAAGAAAGAGCCCATGTTATTATACATAGTGGCAAATAACAGGGCGGTTAGTGCCGTGTTAGTTGTGGAACGTAAGATGGAAGGAAAAAAGGTCTCGTCCAGCGGCCGGTTTACTATGTGAGCGAGGTCTTTACAGAATCTAAGCAACGTTACCCGCATTGGCAGAAGTTGGTTTTTTGGGTTTTCATGGCTAGTCGTAAGCTGAAACATTATTTTCAGGAGCATCCTATTACTGTGGTTAGGTTAGCAGCTCTGTACCATATTATTCAAAACAGAGAAGCAACAGGGAGAGTTGCAAAATGGGCTATTGAGATGGGGTCATATCACATGAAATCCGATCCAAGGACCGCAATTAAGTCTCAAGCCCTGATCGAGTTCGTAAATGACTGGACACAATTAATTACAGGTTCCAACGGATAAACCTGACACTAAATACTGGACTATGCATTTCCATGGGTCTCGACAACTGGAAGGTTCAGGAGCTGGTTTGGTGCTAACATCCCCAAGAGGTGATAAGTTTCGTTATGTCTTAGAAATTTCATTCAAATGCACTAATAATCCAAAAGAGTATGAAGCTTTGCTCCATGGGCTTCGAATTGCAAAGGAGATGAGCATAACCCGGATACGATGTTTGGGTGACTGAGACCTTGTTTCTCAGCAAGTTACAGGAACCTGGGATTCTAAAGACCCAGTCATGGCAGCCTATAGGCGAGCGGTTACCAAGCTGGCTGGATACTTTTAGGGATATCAGGTTGATCATATCGATCAACGTCTCAACGAAGCAGATGACACACTGGCTCGTCTAGGTTCCCAGAAGGAACAGGTTGCACCCATCGTTTTTCTGGACGAGATTCATAGCCCATCGGTTAAAATTCCAAAAGAGGAAGACCTAGCAAACCCAAACCCAGAGTCGGAATTGGTAGCAGAACTGCATACAATACCAGAGTGGAGTGAACCATACCTAATGTACCTTACGAGGGGTGAACTCCCGCAGGACGAGGTTATGGCTCGGCAGGTTATCGGAAGGTCAAAATCATATACAATTATAAATGGTGAGTTAAATAAGAGAAGCACGACTGGAGTCTTTCAGAGATGTGTTTCTCCAGAAGAAGGATGTCAGATCTTGAGGGAAATTTGCTCAGGAGATTGTGGCGATCACGCAAGTTCAAGATCTTTGGTCAATAAAGCTTTCAGACGTGGATTTTGCTAGCTTACCACACATGCTGATGCAGAACACATAGTGAGAACTTGCGAAAGATGCCACAAATATGCAACACAGGATCACATGCCAGTTCAGGATTTACGTATGATCCCCATAACTTCCCCTTTTGCGGTTTAGGGACTAGATATGGTAGGACCTTTAAAAAGTTTGTCTGATAAAAAGACTCATCTTCTGGTGGCAGTTGATAAGTTTACAAAGTGGGTAGAAGCACAACCAATCAGTAAATGTGACGCGGTTATAGCAGTCAAGTTCTTAAAAAAGTTGATTTTCAGATTTGGTTACCCACCCAGCATTATAACAGACAATAGGACAAACTTGTCAGAGGGAGAGATGCAGAAGTTATGTGAACAGAACCATATACGGCTTGACCTTGCTTCAACAGCACATCCACAGTCCAACGGACATGCAGAGCGAGCTAACCAGGAGTTACACAAAGGTATCAAACCTAGGCTTCAGGTTCCACGGAAAAATAACTGATGGGTGTTGGGTCGAAGAGTTACCTGCCGTTTTATGGAGCATAAGAACTACCCCGAACAGATCAACATGTTATACACCGTTTTTCCTGGTTTATGGAGCCGAGGCAGTTTTGCCAAGTGATATTTGTCACGATCCACCACGAGTGGCTGCTTATGTGGAAACCTAGAATGAGATAGCTCGCCAAGACTCTCTTGACGCGTTAGAAGAAGCACGTGACCTCACAGCATCCATGTCAGCCATATATCAGCAGGACCTGCATCGCTATCATAGCCACAGGGTTAAAACTCGAAGTTTTTAGGAAGGGGACTTGGTGTTACGCCTGATCCAGAAGAAGGAAGGGATGCACAAGCTAAGTCCTCCATGGGAAGGACCATTTGTAGTAAGTAAGAAACTACATAATGGGTCATATTACCTCATTAATATGTGTGATGCTGATAAATCACGAACATCTGAGGAAGAAACTGGAAGACCATGGAACATAGCCCAGTTGAGGCTGTATCGTACATAGGATCATTGTAATCACTATGTTATATTGGCAATAAAAGGCAGACTTTGAAACAATCTGAGACTTGTTTCATGCAACTATCATTTTGGCAGAAAGTCAAACGTTTTTCACATATGATTACTTGGGGGATGATGCGAGAGCACAGTCTATATCTCAAGAATCTGGCATACGCCAAAATATATTGGTTATACTTGCCGGCTAGTCAGTGGTTACATGAAAATTTATGACCTAGATGTTTAAACCTGGATGAGTAAATCAAGGGAAAAGAAACATCATGGGAGTGGAGGACAAGACAGACATGTCAGAAGATTATAATATGTTTGGTGAAATTCCGCCCTTCAAAGTCAACACCGACCCAAGCATTAAGTTAAATGATGAGGATGCTCCATGGATACGGCCAAATCGTAAGAAAGCGGGGACACGAGGGAAGAATTGATGTGTAATAATTTATTGTACCAAACTTTGTTGAATGGATCATGTGAATTATATTATCTCTGATGTGTTTAAGACTAACTCCTTTGCAAAATATTTGAGAAAACGAGTCGAAAACATGGAAAACAGAAGGTTACTTAAATGTCTCAAAACCTTGTGAGATAAAATATCTGATTTCATAACTTTTATTGAAAACAGAAAACAGACGCGCTAGCGCGCCGCAGTGTCGCCGGAATACAAATTCATTTATTAAAAAGAGAGAACAGACGAACAGTACTACTACTCCTCGTCGTCGTCGGGGAACTCGTCGGTGACCTCCTCCGGGTCATCGTTGTCGGCGAACTCGTCGGTGACCTCCTCGTCGTCGTCGGAGGTGCATGATGGTATGTCGGAGAAAGGCCCCCACCTCGGATCATCGGAGGCCCAGACTTCGCCGGCGCGGTCGGCCCGACGAAGCTCTTACAGCGCCTTCGTCCTTGCCTCCCGAGCGGCATCTAACGCGAGGTGGCGTTCGAGGCGGCACTCTGCCCGCTCAGCCGCGTGGGTCTGCCAGAGCTCCTCGTCGGCGCTCTCCTCCCCCGGGTTGTTCCGGTAATACTCGCGGACGACGCGGTCTTCCCTGGCGTCGACTAGGCCCTGAAACGCGCGGTGGCGGAGGTGGAGGTGGTTGGCGGCAGTGATGATCTGCGGCTTTGGCGCCCTGGCCTCCGCTTCCCAGACGGTGTCGCAGTCGTTGAAGTTCATCAGCGACCGCGGGCGGTTGAGGCGCCAGGCCGCCGCGTCCCAGGCGGGGGTGGCCTCCGCCGCCGTCGCAAAGGAGCCGAGGGGGATGCGGTCGTCCCCCCAGCGGATATCCGTGCTGAACATTCCATTCTGCCGTGCTCGGACGCCGCGGAAGCCGGTGGTGCTATTCCTCCTCGGAGGCATGGTGGAAGCGCGACGGTGAAGAGGGATGGAGAAGACGCGCTCGAGGCGCGACAGTTTATACCGCGCCCTCCAGGCCACGCGTCACAACTCCCGCGCCACGCGTCACAACTCCCGTGCCACGCGCCACCATAACACAACCCAAGCATGGATGGGTGTGTTAAAGAGGGGGTGTAGAACAAAACAATCGGTATCGCCATCATACAGCCCCACCGTGGCTACTGGGTGCAATATGCATACCAAATGCACGGCAGGACGTATGATGGCGAATCCGGATGTTTTGTATTTGCTCGATGAACTGACCGGTGTATGAAGGTGGGCTATATATAGGGTCCCTGGCTCACAAAGTGTTGTGCTAGGGTTTTGATCCAACGGTTAAGAAACCACCTCATCCAACGGCTCACAACAGATCGAAAGAAACACACAGTAGCCCTGATCGAACGACTCACAACAGCTCGAAAGAAACACACCCCGGATCCAACGACTCAAATAGGGAAAAAGCAAGGAGAGAGTGTGAGGGAGACGATCAAATAGAGAAATTTCTTACTCAATCCGGTACCAAAGTTAACCATTGGTACCGGTTGGTAACACAAATCTGTACCAAAGGTCTACTAATTCGTACGGCAAACTGACGTGGCCCTGGATAGAACTTTGGTACCGATTGGTGTTACCAACCGGTACGAAAGGTGATCTTTTGTACCGGTTTTACCACCAACCGGTACCAATGAGCCTTGGGTACCGGTTGGAGGCTAGAACCGGTACCAAAGGTCTGAAAACGCGCGACTTAAGTCTTTCTTCCTGAAAATTTTGCCATTCTTCCAAGAAACCGCCTGCGGGCCCGGCTGCCGTCGTCCGTCACCCCTCCTCACCGGAACCCCGCCGTCGTCCGTCGCCCCTCGTCCTCCATCGTCTGTCGCCCCTCCAACGCATGTGAGCTCGATCCTCTGCCCCTGCCCCTCCTCGTTTTCTCCCACCGGAACATCGACCGGCCGCGTCGGCCGAGTGCCTCCGTAACCCCGCATGCACGCCGGCACTGCTCCGAAGACCACTCTTCTTTTCCCAGCGTCGAGTAAAGGCTAGTGGTGCCCATCGTTAGGCCTAGGAAGCGCTTGAGCCGCTACGCTGAGCTCACCGGAGAAGATCCCGTCGATGATGACATCATCATGACGCAGTGATGACACACGCGTGTTTGACCCTAGTCATACCGTAACGCTGGCCTCCCTCCATGCCTGCATGGTGCATACGTGGCCACTGGGGCCACTAGTCAGCCTCTGTGGCTAGGGTCACCCCGCGTAGAAAACGTTTCGACCCGTTTTGTTTTGATTTCGAAATCCAGAAAAACAGATTTGAACCCTAACTTGTAAAATCCAACAAAATTCGAAAATCTATCCAAATGAGTCCATTCAAATTTCTATGAACTCATATTGAAAATATCTATCTTTTGGGTTGATGTTCACAAAAATTGGAATAATTAATTTTGCATCTAATAATTAATTACATAAATGGCTATAAAAATTTGAAACTTTGAAAGTTAATAACTTTTGCTCTGTTTTTCCAAATGGAGCAAACTTAGTCTCTAAAATTGTGTATTAAAAAAAATCTACACAACCATTTTTTTTATTTGGACATGTTTGGACTAAATTTCTTGTCTGTTTAAATAAATTACAAAAAATGGCAGAATTGAAACCACCTTTGAATAATTCATAACTTCAAAATAATTATTAGAAAATTAAGTTTAACTAGGTAAGTGCCCGTGCGTTGCAACGGGTAAAACATCTATTTTTTAAATACTTGTGCACATAAGGTATAATTGTCAAATGTTATGCCGTGTGTTACCATGGTCTGCGTATATAAGAAAGATAGCCACTTAAAGATTTTCACTTCACACGATTAGACATCATATGCATAGAAATCATGGACCTATCAAATTATCTCTTATTAACTAATTCGACACCAGTATAATAATAATATCAGAATCAGATACACCATATCCAATTCCACTTTTGTATATCCGACACCTTTATCTTATTCAGGTCTGAATCATACAATATGAAAATGTATGCACGGTTTATAATCCTTCAAATACTAAAGACTTTGTATCCACCTGTCTCCACTTATGCACTGAAGACATGCAACTCCAATAATCTTTGTACTGGCCCTTTTCTACACTGCTTCAGTTGCACCACATAGTAACAGAAGCTCAAGACATGCAACTCTTCTCTTTCTCTTCTTCCTACCGTCGAAGCATTTGAAATCAATGTCAGATGGTCTTGGTGCATGATATGATGCCTGCCAGCTCGTCTCTTTCGCCCTTGCTTTTTCCTAATATCCTTTCATGATGGACATACATCTTCTTGTCCAGAAGCAGATGGTAAATCGACTGCATTTGCTGGATATTACAAAAGACAGATACAGAGACGTTTGAAAAAATAATACCAAAGTAACATACCGAAATTAATTGTAGTATGACAAAATTTTCATACCTTATTTCAAAATTGTTTTCAATCTATATTACCATTGAAGTTGTTCTTTGTTTTCTTATTAAATGCTCAATACAAACCTTGAAATACTCTCCAGCCAAAGAGGACCTTGAAGCATTAAATGGAAGCAAGAGTTTTGCTATTGGAATCAAACAACATTATAATTCAGATAACCTTGTCGAGCTCTTCATATCTTGTGAGATCCCTCCTGACGGTTCACAGGAATATAATGAAGAAAATGTCCGCAAAGAATATCTGAACTGGAGTGTGTAGCCTGTACAAATAACGATTCAGCCTGTACAAATAATTCCTGAGCATTTTGAGCACCGTGAACACGCAAGCAAGGCCACAATCCCAGGTGAAGGCCTACTGCACATACAGAACCTACCATCATCTGTAAACGAAAAAAAAGGCAAACGAAACCAGCCATAGGAGATAACCACTGGCCCCGCCAGTCCACGATCAGAAACAGTTTATAAAACAGCAAGGGCAATCATAAACAGAGAGAGACGACCAGAAGGAGGAGGAAGACGGACCAATATTGATGAAGTAGGACCGGCATGCTAATTCTTTAAAATAAAGCTTCATCTGCTAACCAATCCATCAGAATGGAACACAAAGAAAACTAACGTATAGCAACCTCATCTCTCCGTCTTCGGAATGTAAGTAGTGAAGAGATGATTCGTAAAAACAGCCACTCGTTGGGGTCCTTTCTTGGATGAGTTTGATGGCACTGGTGATGTCGATCTGACCATAAGATCGACAAAATGATAAGCTGTTGTGTGACACAACCAATGGTCTTAAGCATGCAATTCTTTTTGCTGGAACCTTATCAGCCTATGATTTTGAACTACTCTCCTCTCAACTTAATAAGTATTCCTTTTATCAATTAAAAAGCATGTTACCACTATAATTTTGTCAATAGAAACATGTAATACAAAAACTAATATCGCACTAAAGCCTTAACATCCTTAGTTTGAGTACACATGCATCTATGATCCTAAAGCAAAATAAGAAGCACATTAAAGCATTGTCTTGGACGTCAAACCTTCAGAAGCATAATTCATCATGGATTTAGTGGAAGAACTGGTACAAGTTTTTATGAAGACAGAGGCACTGCTAATATAGAAATAGAGCATGATTTTAATCCAAAAGAAGAGTCCATGGCAAGCGCACCGACAAATTCCTTGGCCAAACACTTGGTTCTCCTCCTCGGGCCACTCCGTGGACACCTTATAGTCGCCACACTGCATAGCGACGTGAACCATCTGGACGATCATTTAATTTGCAGTTCTTCTCCGACTCAGTCAATTTTGTGTAGTCCTGCAAAAGAATGGTATAATTAATTACAAGCAGCAGAACAAAAACTGACGGAATGAGTGAACAAAAGAGGACAAGACCGTGAAGGGTCAACTTCCCTTCATCGTCATCATAAATTTCCGTTGGCTGCAGGGGGGCAAATGATGATGACAGAAATTAGCATTCGTGGCAATCTTCAGGTAATGACACATTAACTCCTTGACTGACAGAAAATGCAACCTCCATATTTACGGAGCTTATGTGTTGCATGGTTGCACCGGATTTCCACATCGACACTGTTTTTACAAGGCAACTTTATCAACGGAAAGGGTTTGGAGATATCATAACAGTCATATCTTCCAAATCGCCAGAAAAAAGTAAGTAAAAGCCAGCGAATTGAGGATTAGAGTACGATAATAGAAGTGCATCTTGTCTTCCAAAACTAAATCATAACTAAACCATGAAATCATAATTGATCCCCTATTTGTCGCTGAACCATGCATCACAGTAACATATAAAACTGACAACAGAACCATCAACCCATTTTTTATTATTGCGATGGAAGCACACGTACCAGTCTGAACCATGAACTGGAGCCATAGAGTGAACTTAACTATGTCTAGATTGAATTTATAATTAATCACACTCTCGAGGAAGCAGAAGTAGTATCCCTGCAACAACCTGTCATCTAACGCTTCAGTTAAGATTTCCATTAAGCTAGCAGAACAAGCCATGATAAGGTTAACTTGTAGAGTTTCTTGAAGGCCTGATCGGCCTCCTCCAGCCTCTGTTCTTCAGTTCCAGGATCTCCTTGATGAACTCCCTGAGCAGGCCTCTGACCAGGCTGGCGTCAGGCTCGCGGTCGAGCTCCTGTCGCTTCTGGTCGACACACTTCCTCTCGCGATTGCTGTAATCATATAAACTAAAACAAACTCATTATTTTTTGCCCCAATAACTAATAACCAAATACATGCACTAAGAACTACTGTACATTGTAAATTGACCATTGTCACTTTAGACTTCACATGCAACAGTTGATCTGAAACAACAGTTTCTGGATACAAAAAAAAAAAAAAAAATCGGTCACTCCTGTACAAAGGAAAAGAAGAATCAACGGGGATCGGATGCCAATTTACCTTGCTTGGAGATTGGAGCTGAGAGCACGTATGGACACTTTGCTTGGAGATGTGGGGACGGGGTCGGGCAAGGGCGTAGCTGATGTGGGAGGAGGTTCGACGACCGAGAGGACGCTTGTAGGAGGACAATGGAAGCTGACCAGGGACAGCTCAACGGCGAGACGCGGCGCAACTCTTATGGGGCAGCGTAGCAGGATGCGGGGTCAAGGTCATCGTCGACCGGGAAGCACATGTCTGTGGCGGCGGCGACGTGAGCAGGGAGAGAGATTGGCTCCCCAGATTCGATCGATTGCTTGCGTGCGAGAGCGTACAAGGCATGCGTGATGGTTTTCTTATTTGGGTCGGCCCAGATTTGTCGATAGAGCCAGCGGACGATGGGGCAGCGAGCGATGGTCGAAGTACCAACCTTCAAATAGATTTGTTAAGGTAAATCAAGAGATTTTTGTGATTATGTGAAAAGTTTTTTTTCGTTAGAGATGGGAGGAAATTTAAGGCGGTGGCATATTCTCCGTAATTACCTAGAAGTGGGATAGTTAGTTGTGCGGTGGCATTCCTTCTGTAATTTCGTTGAAGTGTGACACCACTGCCACAACAAACTTAATAGTAAAGATACCTAAAAATTATCATAGGAAAAAATACTCGATGAAACTAAAATAACATTAAAAAGAAAATCACCAAATATTATTAATTACTCAAAAATTTGCAACCAATATATCAAAATGCTCAAAAATATGGATACATAGAGGATTACTTTCCATACATACACCATAAATCATGCACTAACGTATTGTTATTTATAGATATTTTTTATGGCATGTGTGCTTTCTCTCACGAGTGAGTAGTTTACCTCGAAGTGGAAATAATTTGTATGAAATTTTTTGAGCGAATAGAAAATTTGCTAAGTGAATTTTACTACTTAGTGTTATTTATGATATTTGCTATTTTAAATTTCCTAATTAAGTGAATAGAAAAATTGTTATTTATGAAATTTGCTATTTAATTTTTTTTAGTGATATTGAGCTATGGATCTGGACGCCGCCCCCTTTATCCGAAATGAGGAGGATGAAGATTTGTTGCAACAATTGATATGTAATAATGCCCACGGACTAGTACCCGTCGAGCAAGATGATGGCGATGAGTTAGTAGCCTCACAATTTCTAAACGACTCTATGAAGGAATTGAGTCTGACAAAAGAAGAGAGGATGAAGTGCCCTTAACAAACTCTGGCAAGGTGTATTTCTATATTATAATATTGTGTTCATTACTAGATGCATTGATTTGTTTGTGTTGCACTTCTAAACGAATCATTTATCTTTTATATATACTTTTGGATCATCGAACAAAACCTTTATCGGGCGAGGCTACGTTACCCCTCACCGCTTTTAAATCTACTGGCGAACCGGTGGAACCCGAATCGAACGTTCGTAAATTTATAAATCAAGCTGGAATTATTGTTAGGGACTATATACCGATAAGCATTGAGCATTGGCATAAGACGAAGAACACGGCGGAGGATGAACCCAGTTATTTCAGAGACACTACAAAAAGTTTAGTTTCGGAGAGTTTACTGGCAAACTTCAACCTACCAGATAACTTCACGGAAGGATAGAAGGAGAAGGTAAAGGAATGGACACTTAGGAAGATGGCCATACAATTCCAGACCTGGAAGAAAAAATTATGTGAAAAAGATGCAGATGAAGAACCAGTATTCGCAGGAAGACTAGAGAAAATAAAAGACCGCTGACCCGCATTTAAGGAGTATAAGACCTCGTCAGACCATGCCTCCCGATGAGCCAAAAATATAGAAAATGCGGGGAAGAAGTATTTTCATAAGTTGGGGATCAGGTGGCTACAATATTGCCATTCCTAAGTGGAAAGCATTTGAAGCTAAACTTATGGATGTAGGGGTCATTTCACAGACAGATGACTGGCCCGACGGGTCCAAGTTCTGGTTATACGCGCATGGGGTAGGGATGGACCTAGGGATAGGGCTGATCGTTGCAAAGGGAAAATGGAAGGCAAAAATTGAAGAAATCACCCCTAAGCTTGTAGATGCAATAGAAAAAGTTAGAAAGGGAGAGTACATTCTCGATATAGAGAATGATGAGCTGCCACTCGCTCGGGGAATCCTGAACACGTTGGACGAGTACGAACCCTCCCAGGTGTCAGCATGAAGGAAGCATGGCCATAGTGCGCTGATAGTTATAGAAGTTGTTCGAGAACGAATAATAAGAGCACGGGTCGGTTATCGACATTGTAACGTAAGGTGCACCAGCCGGAGCAGAATCAAGACTCAACTAGTAGGCAGAGGGTGCCTTATCAGCAACTATTTATAGAGTATCCTCAAGCCGATGACGCCCCATCCCGGCCAAAAATCAGCACAAGTTCCACACATCTTGAAAGCTACCCCGTGGATTATATCATGGAGAAGACAGAGTGCGAGCTACATGTGGCAATAAGGAATATATCCATTAATGTGGCGGTCGGATTTGTATACCCACAACAAGATGGAGCAACGCACCATCATGAGCTTATTCCAGCTGGGTATGCTGTTGTCTGGGTGGATGACATTGTGCCTTGTTTTGAAACAATGGATCTTGATATTCCTAGAGGTGATGATGAGAAGACATTGGGCCATGTCAAGAGCGGTTTTGCCCTATGGAACCAGAAATACATCGTCCTTTCAGACCATGTGCCAAGGCCATCGACTCCTCCTGCTGGTAGTCCACATGAGCAGCAAGGGCAATCGACTCCTGGTGGTAGCAGTCCACACCTACCTGAAGGGGGGCCAGCGCGAGTCCACCATCTCGATATCCTACGCGTGAGGAAGCCCCCACTAAGAGGAACGGTTCGCCGGCTAGGAAGAGATCTAGAATGGAGAGAACACAACCGCCTCTTTAGAAGTTACCTTGGGAAAGAACTGACGGGAAAATCGCCACCATCAGTCGTTCTGGGGTGGTTGCCCATTTTGCTAAGAAAGTATGAGAGATACCTTTTGAGAAGACACTGGATCCGGTGAAAGTTGTGCATACCATTGAGAATCTATATGACCCTATACCATCGCTGCCATCAGACTATAGGCATTCTATTGGCAGGTCATATGACGAGATGGTGCAGGCGGGAAAAGGGAAACTGGTGGTCCAACAGGCGGGAAAAGGGAAACTGGTGGTCTAGGGGGAAAAAGGAAACAACTTCCCCAACTCAGAAAACAAGGCGGTCACTCGGTCGCCCCTCTCAAGGTGTTTGACGAGAAGGTCGTTCGAAGTACTTATCAATAACACACATCCGATAACGATTACCACATCGCTGAAGTAGCATATAAACTTGAAAAGGGGAAAAAGTTGGTCGAGAATGTCTCCATTCTACCAACAAGAATGCGTATTTTTCATAGCTGGTACTTGGGTAGGGCAAATGAAGGGTACGAGGCTATGATGTTGGGAGTTAAGGAGGAGCACTACTTCCAAGATTACACTGTGAGCATTGACTTCGAGGATCTTTTTGCGTTATACAATCTCCGGGCCCTCGACAAATCATTGCTCAGTTGCTATTGTCTGTAAGTCTTTAGCTCAGTTCTGTCATTTTCTGTAGTTATGCTCAATTTAATCTCTTGTGTGCTATATTGTGCAGATTGAAGATGCTCGAATGCAGAAGGGAAGAAATCACGGACATTGGGTTCATTCACGCGAATACAATACATGAAAAAACCATAAAGGACTCCGTGTATAATAAGGATACACCGAGACTTTGCTAAGGTGTTTGAAGCGACAGCGTGACAAAAAACAAATACTTTGGCCTTACAACTTCGAGTGAGTGTTACTATCTTCTAACACATTCTATTTTTCTCACCAGATGTTAAAATTTGAACTAATGAGTTATATCTATGACACTGCATATTTAAACGTGCGCAACTTCCGCTTTATTCTTACTAGTTGAATGCCCCTGCGTTGCTACGGGAAACCTAACTTATTCCACTCCATCGTAAGACTTTTATCTCGGTCCGTTTCTTCGCTCTTGTTTCCATCCCGTCACTCTATTTCACACCATATAGCTCACTTTGACATATTAAGACATCACTTACAATGCGTGTCATTTCTGTTTTGTATGCGTACTCACGTGTAGGAGTGTTTTTCTTAACAAATCAGATTTTGGACTAACCAGGCTTTTAAAACAAATGCTTCATGTGATTTTTTAGATCTGGTCTATTTATTGCAATAGCCCTGTCAAAGAAAGTGAAGCATGTATTGAAAAAATTGGTTTTTCCCCTGAAATTTTAAAAATTCATTCACAAAGTCCTTTGTTATTTTATCCCTCCAAGACGGTAGTCTTCAGGCAGCACATCGCTAACTAATATTTTTAAGATCTTGTCTCAACTATCAAGTTTTCATAGAACATGTCCGGCTCCCTCGCCAATGAAAAACACTGGACCAAGTTAAAATAAACATATCACCAGACCGTCCGAAAATCCATCCTGTCAAGAGCACATTAGTCAGATGGGCATCATAGTGTCCGAAAATCCATCATGTCAAGAGCACATTAGTCAGATGGGCATCATAGTGTCGGTCGCACCCGGTGTGGAACGTGCAGGGGCCATCCTCTTCCTGATGCCACCATTCATCTAATCACCCACCGCCTGTGTGCAACTTCTTAGTAGGACGAGAACAGGAGCTAGAAGCGCCAAAGTCCCGATGGCACGAAACCTTGTCTTCGTCTACCAATTGGCAAGTGGATTTAGTACAAAGCAAAATAATTTTGAACTGCAGCGCAAAATAAAAACCTTCTGCTCTAATCATGAAACAATCATTCACAATATTGGAAATGGACATACTTCAAGGATAAAATATCAAAGGAGCACACTTGAAAAGGGACCTAAGGAAAAACAATATAAGTAACCATGAAGTGGCACACTGAAATGAAAAACAATGATTTCAAATAGTTTGTGGCAGAGTGATATGAAGTGACACGGCTGAAATGGAAATTAAATTTGAAACAAATTAAGCCCAGAGCTTGTATGACTAAATAACTATTCAACTACTTCGGTTTTTTATGCACACCAACTTCTTGCACAGTCAAATTGAAAAAAATGCATTTGGATTGAATATTGATTGGTTGAAAGAAATGACCCGAGTGACACAAAATTTATACTTGTATCTAATAGGGAAATTGAACACAATCAAGAACTTCACCACATGATTTTTCGGACTGTTGGTCAGAGGAAAACATCAAAATTTCCATGGCATCATTCAATGACAGATATCATATGCCTGGGCACTGCAATCAGATATTTCACCTGTACAAAGGAACACATGGAGAACACAATCAGGAATTTCACCAATGAGCCAAGTAGAAACATAATTTAGACACAGTCACCTAATATTTCAGAAAGAAGGTTCATGAAGTAGAAATATTTCTTGTGTGGCACCATACTTTCCCTGGTATGTTCCGATTCCGATAGACATGTCGTCCAGGTTGCAGGATTACAATAGGCAAAGAGTGGTCCTAAGTTCTCTGTCACAACAAAATTCACATAGCGAAAACTACTTATTTCAAATATGTTTTATGCTCAAGCTGTATTCGTGTAACGTTCACAAGGGCTCATAAAAGTACACAATATATGGAATTATATTTGATGATGATCAAGAAGCATTGCCGCTGCCAGACCTCATCGCGCCCACGCATCCAGACGCCTCCTCCACGAATGCGAGCAGGCGCACCAGCAGCGACGGTGCGTTCCGGGACGGGGCCTTTGAGGCTAAATCTTTGAGATCCGACACAGGAGATATTGGAGATTTCTGGGCGGTGCTGCGCAGCGGTGGAGATGAGGGGCAGTGTCGGCGTCGGTGGAGATGAGGAGTGGCGTCCAACAAGGAAGCTGTGACGAGCAGAAGCTGGAAACATTAGTTTTACTAGCAAATTGCCCGTGCGTTGCTACGGGGTGATTCTTATTCAAGCTTAGCTTTATTTCAGCCTAGTTCTGTTGTAATTGAAACTTTTGTTTTAAAATTGCAGGGCTAAATAAGTACCTGTCAAAACATAAGCCATGGAATTAATTTGCATTCTGATGTTGGCACACTACAAAGTGCACCACTATTTTAGAATATATTTTTTCTGCTTTACATGTGATATCACCAATTTAACATTCTTGAAACTTGAGCTAATCTGTTAAATCTTGTTGTATTAGGCTCTATGGGTTCACTCGAGTCAAGAATCGAGGTCGAACAAAAACTTGTTCTCACCGGTACACACAAGTACTGAACCATTCATGTTCTATGCCCACCTATAAACCACTTGTGTCCTCTGAACTGAACCATGAAATTTTCAAACAAAAGAAAAGTGGTGAACAATTCGGGTCATTTTTTTAATTACTTAGGGTCTTAAAGAGCAGCAGTTACAACTGACAACACACATCCTCATAAAAAACTTGATCAATGAAACGAACCAAGAGATTCACCTCAAACACAATTCCGGCAAGAAGCTGGCAGATCCACCACGGTCTCCATGCCCTCCTCTTCCTTGCTGCGGAGACAATTTTGGCACATGAAACCAATAGGAATTCGTATAGCTGGGAGAGATGGGCTGCCCATAAATCTTGAACTGTTACAAGCTTTGTTTTGTTAGGTTGCCTGTCCTGTAGATGCATTCCTAGGTAAAGTTTATCTAAACAAACATGTAAGCTGGAATCCTGAGACTGCACGACCTGTACTTGTAGTTACTTTCTACAAATTGTTCTACAAGTTAAAATATTTATTGAGAATATTATTCCTTCCCTGAAGTACCAACCGGCACATATCTGCCTATTATGTATGATCTCCCTGTAGATGGATCATAGCCTCTGTATGGATATGACTATCTGTACTTTGCACTTATTTGAGTTCTCACCTTATTTGGTATCTGCATTTGATCTGTATGTTAAAGGATTATGAGTGAAAAACTGAAAACTGTTGGACTTGCTGATGCGCTCGTCCTCAATCTGCTCCATGTGGACGCCTTGGTGCCCCTGCCATCTCTCCATCGTGTTACCGGCCGGCGCTTTGCCGCCTAGCCATTATTTGGGAGCTCGTCGTCAATCTGCTCCATGTGGACACCATGGTGCCGCTCCTGAGGTCTCCACCGTGTCACCGGCTGGCGCTTGCATGTCGCCTGGCATTATTTGGGTTCAGCACGGACGCAAAATTTTGGAGATGGCCAGCTTCTTTGCTCACTCTATGGAGTCCCTGCTCCTGTAGCAGGAGTCTGAGGCCCTTTATAACCCGGCGCTTACACCAAAAATACCAGCAAAACTCTGCTTAGCGGCCATGTCTGGCATAGAGATAATATGCTCTGTTATGCAACGTGAGCCTTGGCCAGTGCACGCTACCCAGCGAGGGAAGCATCCGCAGCACACCATCTGTGCCCCGGCATAAGCTCGATGCGCGTGAGCTCCATTGCACGCCTCGGCCGCACCGCGCCCACGCCCTCAGCTCGCGACCACCTCGTGCATCAGCCCGCGCGTGGCTCACGCCTTAGCGCCGCCGTGCACGTGCGACCCGTGCCACCGCGCCTAAGCTCGCGCGTGCGCTTACGCCACGCCGGCCTCAGGTCCCCGAGCCGCCCGCCGCCGCGCCTTAGTCTGCAGCAGCAGCCACCACGTACGTCTTGGCTCCGCGCGCGAGGACCCGCCCCGCTCCACAGACCACGTCGGCCTCGTCGCGGTCGCGCTGGTGTCGCCACCACACTCAGCTCACGCGTACGGGAAAAACCAGCAGCCAAGGTCCACCTCCGTCCGGTGCTCCTCCGCACGCACTGGCACCGCTCGTCCCCGTCGGGCCGTCCCCGCGTACACAATTGCCTCCAGTCCCTCTGTGACGCCTCCATCCATTGCCTTCCGGTGAGCTGTTGAGATCGGCATACCCGTGACGCCCTCCATCGTTGTGGCCCTCAGGTTCTTCGCTTGTTCCATTGATCGATGGTACCTAGTCGATGATCTAGATATCACATGTATATAGCCAAGCAGAGGGCAGTAGATTGGAAACCCGACCGGTACAAGATCTACACCGATCGACTTTGAGTCGTTTTAATCAGCATGAGTCTAAACCAACCTGGAGACGTACGAGGAGAGGAAGCGACGGACGGACGGACGACGTACCAACAAACCAAAGAAACGGACGAAGGAGAAACACAAGCCCTATTATATAGTAGAGATTCATCTGGACCAAATCGCTCTGGCTATTCGTGAAAATGGTACGCAAGGTATTCTTTCAGAGAAATCATCAAACACCTAGTGTGCAACACGTGCGTGTGTTCTACCTCACCTGGTGGGGACTGGAGAGGAAGTAACCTTGAAGGGGAATAGGGGATGCAGAACGAGAGGCCCTCATCCACCTCCTCCGGAGGAGCCGCGAGTGCAGGGCAGTGCACGAGCAGAGATCTGCGGCATGAGCCGGAGCCCCCGCCGCCAGTTGTATTCAGGCCCAGCTTCCGATGGAAGGATCGTGACGGCACTCGGTCCTTGAGGGGGCGGTGCAGTCCTGGAAGCGGCGGCGACGACCCGTTTCACGAGGGGGCCGGGGAGATTTATGGCTTCCAGTATGGACGAGCGGGGGCAGAGTAGGAGAAAATGCTGGCAGCGGCGCCACTCACGGGAGAGAACATAGACGTGTAGGCTAGTTTGTTTGCACTAGTGGAAACAGGGCCTTTGGTCCCGGGTCGTAAGGGCCAGTTGTCCCGTTTGTGCAACCGGGATGGGCTAACCGGGACAAATGGCACTCCCCCATTGGTTCCGGTTGTGCCAGGACCCGGGATGGTAAAGATAGGCCACGTGGCGAACCTGGGCCAGAGGTCGGCCAGGGAGTTTGTCCCGGTTCGTTCAAGGGACCGGGATGGATACTTTTTAAAAAAATATTTATATAGCCGTCAATTTTCGCCTGCCGCGGCAGGTTTTTTGTTTTTTGTTTTTGGGCTCCTGTCTCCCAATCCACAGCCGGCCTCCCCCTTCCCCAACCGCGTCCAGGCCCACGTCTTTTATTAAGCCCACTGGCAACATTTTTTGGTCAAAATGGCCCACTGGCCCGCGTCTTTAATTATGGTCGGTCAACGGTTCGAAAGGCCACTGGCCAGCGGCCTAGTGGTTGGCTCGCCTGGTCCCTTAAATTAAGACCACAGGGGGCGGTCAAAGGGCCCACTGTCGCCTCGTCTTCCCGCCCCGCTTCGGCTTCCCGCGCCCCCACTTCCCACGCGCGCGTGCCACAGCTGCAACCGCCGCCACGCCTCGGCTCCCGCCCCGCATTCATGGCCGCATGCAACCGCCGCCACGTTCAGGCCGCCGGTTGGCATGCCAGCCCCCCCGGGTCCTTTTTAAAGGGCCCTCGCCACCCGTACAACACATCCACCCCGGCCGCGCCCAAGGCAAAGCAACCATGTCCCGCTGGTTCTCGAGCGGCTCCGGCAAGCGCCCGAGGAACGACCACGAAGGCTCCTCGAGCGGCGCCGGCCGCGTCCCACCCCCGCCGGCGGAGGCCTTCGGCTACGGCCCTGGAGGTGTCCGCATCGGCGGGACGCCTCGCGTCCCCGCGCCACCTCCGGCGGCACGCCCGCCGCCCCGCGCCGCGCCCAAGGGCAAGCGCTTCCGCCGGTACATCCGGGTGGTCGAGGCCGAGTGGCACTGGAACAACGCCACGCCGATGTTCTGGCCAGATGTCCACCTCCCGGACGGCTGGCACCTGAACCCCCAGCGGATCCCTGTGCCGCCGGCCCCGACCGGCGAGGCGCTGCTCGAGGAGATCGACCGCCGGCGCCGCCTCATGCCGGCCCCCCTCCTCAGGGAGCGCGCGTACGCGCGCAGCTCCCCCTACTGGGCCACCTGGCTCCAGCAGGAGCACGAGCAGCGCCGGCGCTCCTTCATCCCCGTCCCCCACGAGGAGGTCAACATGGCGGACTACCCCGCCGCACCGCCCGGCCGGGAGAGGGAGCTGTGGTTCCTCGAGGACATCGAGGACTTCTCCGGGGAGGAGGACCCCGAGCTCCGGGCCAACATGGAGGAGGCCTGCGAGGCCTCCCGCCGCTCCCTCATCGACGACGAAATCAAGCGGTGGGAGCGGGTCGTGGCCAACGCCGCCGCCATGCCGCCGCCGCCCCCCTACCGAGCCTACCCCCTGGTGGCACGCGCTGTACGCCGAGTGG
Source organism: Alopecurus myosuroides (assembly GCA_028641055.1). Classification (NCBI taxonomy): domain Eukaryota; kingdom Viridiplantae; phylum Streptophyta; class Magnoliopsida; order Poales; family Poaceae; genus Alopecurus; species Alopecurus myosuroides. The sequence goes on from CM054060.1 coordinate 395,342,616, forward strand.
GAGGCGTCCAAGGACCAGCCGCCGCCGCAGCCGCTCCCCCAGGCCTGGAGTACGGCATGTCCTGGGCCTGCCCCCGCCACCGCCGTACGCGCCCCCGATGCCTCCGCCCCCGCCGGGCCCGGCCCAGCCGCCTGCCCACCTGTGGCAGCCACCCCCCTACCAGTGCATCTCCTCCGACGAGGAGGAGTAGATCGGCGCCGGTGCGCCGCCCCCCTAGGCTAAGCTCCCTACCCCCCCAAGAAACGGCCGGCCGCCTGTGGCCGCGCCGCCCCCCCTATGTAAGCACGGCCCTCGGGCCTTTTAATATATGATTGTTCGTGTCCAGTAACGCGTCCCTAGTTCACCCCCTAGCCCCGCCCGCGGAACCTCGCCGGCGGGATCTTCCTACCCCCTCACCGGCAGGGCTTCGCCAAGCCATGTCCGCTGTCCTGGGTGGTCGCTCGGCCTGGAGAGAGGGCCGAGATATTTATACAACCGGGCCTCTAGTCCCGGCCCGTGCCACCAACCGGGCTAGAGCCCCTTTGGTCCCGGTTGGTACCACGGGCCGGGACCAAAAACATATTTCGAATTTTGGGGGTGGCACCCTGCGCGCCCAAAAGTTTTTAGCGCCAAAGTTTGAAAATTATTAAGTTTGCACATTAACAACTTCTATATACTTTCGAATTTGACAAAAATTCCAACATGAAAAACACTAGAATTTGCATAACTAATTTAAATCCATTTTTTGTTTAACTAAATAATTTTTCTAACTATTGAAACTATTAATTATTTTACCATTTGTATATAATTTGAATATAAAAATGTTACAATTTTTGTTTTCTCTCGTGATCTTCCGAGTTAGTCCAGAGCATACAAGGCATCCCGGGTGATTTATATAAAGTTCGACAAAGCGAGTTGTACCTTATTGACACGGTGAATTTGAGATCTTCGTCTCCCTTTATCCCGACCCCCGCTTGAAAACATAGTAACTTCCATGTACGCGGCAAGCCTCAGCGGGAGCATCAGACTTGCTTATGATCGCTTCGGCCGTAACCATGGAGCATCTTCATTATTTAACGGGATGGTGGGGTCAGCTTTCACTGTGAAGGGTGGAATTTCAACAAACTTATTATAATCTTCTGACATGTCTGTCGTGTCCTCAATTCCCACGATGTTTCTTTTCCCTGAGAGAACTATGTGACGCTTCGGCTCATCGTATGATGAATTTGTTTCCTTATTTTTTCTTTTCTTCGGTCTGGAAGACATGTCCTTCACATAGAAGACCTGAGCCACATCATTGGCTAGGACGAATGGTTCGTCATTGTAACCAATATTGTTGAGATCCACTGTTGTCATTCCATAAAGCGGGTCTACCTTTACCCCTTCTCCATTCAGGTTGACCCATTTGCACTTGAACAAAGGGACCTTAAAAGAAGGTCCATAGTCAAGTTCCCATATCTCCTCTATGTAACCATAGTATGTGTCATTTTTTCCATTCTCGTTTGTTGTATCAAAGCGGACACCACTGTTTTGGTTGGTGCTCTTCTTATCTTGGGAGCTCGTGTAAAATGTATTCCCATTTATCTCGTACCCTTGAAAACTCCCAATAGTCGAAGATGGTGACCCCTGCCAACATGTATAGCTGATCTTCAACAGTGGTGTCATTTATAAGACGTGTTTGCAACCAACTTCCGAAAGTCTCCATGTGTTCGCGTTTAATCCATGAGTCATCCTTCCCCGGGTTTGCAGACCGTACAATATTCTTGTGTTCCTCGAGATACGTAGCCATGAACATAGAATTTTGTAGAACTGTGTAGTGTGCTTTGGTCAAAGAATGCCCGTCCCTAGGTATCATTGTTTTATTTCCCAGTGTTCCTTTTCCCCTCAGTCTCCCCTCATGCCGCGATTCAGGAGTACCAATTGTCTTAAGGTCAGGAATAAAGTCAACACAGAACCCAATGACCTCCTCTGTTCCATAGCCCTTCAAGATGCTTCCTTCTGGCCTAGCACGGTTATGAACATATTTCTTCAAGACTCCCATGAACCTCTCAAAGGGGAACATATTGTGTAGAAATACCGGACCAAGAATATGAATCTCTTCACATAGGTGAACCAGGAGATGAGTCATAATGTTGAAGAAGGATGGTGGGAACACCAACTCAAAACTAACAAGACACTGAACCACATCCCTCTGTAATCTTGTCAGACTTTCTGGATCGATTACCTTCTGAGATATTGCGTTCATGAATGCACATAGCTTCACAATGGGTACTCGAACATTTTCCGGTAGAAGCCCCCTCAATGCAATCGGAAGCAACTGCGTCATAATCACGTGGCAGTCATGAGACTTCAGGTTTTGGAATTTTTTCTCTGCCATGTTTATTATCCCCTTTATATTCGACGAGAAGCCAGACGGAACCTTGATACTGTAAAGGACTTCAAAGAATATTTCCTTCTCTGCTTTAGTAAGAGTGTAGCTGCTTAAGTAATGACGCCTATCTGTGTGCTTGTTGCTTGGGTCTTTCATATGTTGCTGGTCCTCCCGTGCTTCTGGCGTATCTTTGGACTTCCCATACACGCCCAGGAAGCATAGCAGATTGACACAAAGATTCTTTGTCACGTGCATCACGTCGATCGAAGACCGGACCTCTAAAACTTTCCAATAGGGTAGCTCCCAAAATATAGATTTCTTCTTCCACATGGGTGCGCGCTTATCAGGGCCGTACGGAACTGGTTGGCTGCCAGCAGCCTTACCAAAGATTACTTCTAGGTCCTTGACCATATCGAATATATCATTACCACTACGCAGCTCAGAGTTCTTCCGGTTTGTAACACATGGGGTGTTACCCTAATAGGAAGTGTTTGTTTTCTTTTTGCTTGCATCACATGCATCACATGAGCATTGCATTCTGTTTTTCAAAACAACTCAAAATTCAAACACAATTAAAACTTTCCCACATGTTCCAACTTCCCAATTTCAAAATTGCAAACTAAACCACTCAATTATTTTTCAATGGTTGAATTTGTTTTAATCAAATTACTTGTTAATACAATTTCCCCTATTATTAAAACCCTAATGGCAAATTAAATTTCAAATAAAATCATAGTTGATATGATCCAAAATTGAGGTTTAAAAATTAAATTCTTGCAAAACAAATTTTCAATAATGTTTGCATAATGGTTTGAACTTATTAAATGGAATTTATTTATTTCCAAAATTCCCAAATCAAACCTTATTTGAAATTCAACTTCCAATTTAAAATTCCAACTAATAATTCCAAGTTTGACACAATGCTAACAATTGCTTTCATTTTCTGTTTTGAAAAAGTAATAAAAATATCTAATAAAATAAACCACCCCAAAACCCCAACCTAGCCTTCTCTCTTTTTTTTTTCTACAAGCAAAAAAAGAGATAAGGGAAAAAATTAAAAGAAAGGCAAAAAGAATAGAGGGAGGCAGCCCATCTTCCTTTTTCTTCCCCAAGCCCACTTCTTTTTTCTTCTGGCCCATACCCCCTCCTTTCTGTCGTCACCCTGTACGAACAGCCGTAGAACCACCCGATCTTCTCCCCCCCTCCGATACTGCTCCGTACCAAGCTCGGTACCCCATAAAACCCTCTGCCCTAGCAATCCCTAGCCCTGCCTCCTCCAACACCGCCGCCACCCTCTCTCCCTCCTCATCTAACTGCCCCTGCTCCTCTGTATCTCTCCACCATCACCGGTACGGCATGGTCGCTGCTGGACCTTCACAGGGACGCCACGGCCTCCGCGAGGCTCCTCTGTTCCTGGGAATGGGTTCCCCACGCTCCCACCTTCGTCGTCGCGGGAGATCGGCGCCGGAGCCGCGCTAGGGAGGGGCTGCGCTTCCACGTTCTCCGGCGAGCCTCCCCCTGCCGCTGCCACTTTTTCGCCTCCAGCAGAGCAACTAGTCGTCGCCGCTCCTCCTTCCACGACACCACCCCGTGGTGAGCGCTCCTTCCAGGCCTAGGCCCACTCCTCCCTCTTGCTCTGTGATGTTTGGCCGCACCCATCGCCTCGCCGTCGCTCGGTTCTGGTCGCCGTTGCTCGGGGTACTGAAAACTGACGAGGTGTTCGAGCCGTGTGCGAAATTCAGTTAAACACCGAGAACATAACCTCTTCTTTCGTCAGTTATCTGAACCAACACGACCGTGATAGTAGCGTAGTGGTTCCGTTCTATTCCGCGTAGCGCAGCGACCCGGGATCGAGTCCCCGCGGGCGCGATGAGCCACCCCTTTTTGTGAATTAATCAGCGCCACCCTCCAGGGCCCACCCGTCATACACCGCGGTGCCCTGTCACCTTCCACCGCGCTCCACTGTGGCGCCACCCTGGCGTGGCCCCACTGGTCAGCTAGTGTGGGTAGCCCAGCCACGGTGCAAAGGGTTCAATCCCCTGTTTTCCTTTTCTTTTTCCAGAAATGCTTAATAACCCTCAAAATTCAACTGGCTATAATTTCTAATTCACAAATCCAAATAACACAAACTTTATATGTATCCCACTCCAAATTTCCTGTGCTTTTCAAATATGCAATTTGTTTTCTGTTTTGCACAATTCAAATTGTTTCAAATTTCAAATTTAAACAATTCATCTCAAATTTGGTTAATTCCATAATTAATTCATACATAATTCAAATAATCCAAATAAAATATGGTTTTCAGTCCAAATTCAATGTACTTTCTGTTTATCAACTTTGTTTTGCAATTTGGGCAATTAAAATTAATGTGATTTAATAATCCTTAAATTGGTTAATTAAATGGCATAATTAATAACTTTCAAATGGTTGCTCCAAATTAAATACTCAAAACATGTTTTTCATCCAAAATCACATGCCACACTTGAATATCAACTTTGTTTTCTGGTTTGCCACATTTAAATTGAATAATTGTTTCATCTATTAATTAATGCATTTAAATTGGGAATATGCTTAACTAAATCATTTGAAATTGTTTTCCAACAAATAAAATATGTTTTCAAACCAGAAAAACATAACCTTTTCAAATATGAATTTGAATTTGTGTTTTGAACAAATAAAATTCAAATAATATTCACACTTTAATTAAATTCAATTAAAACTTGTTTACCCTTGTTTAATTCATAATTAAATCATTGTAATTCCTTTTTCAATATTTGAAAAATGTAATCCACCTAAAATTTTGTGTTCTAACCAAATATGAACTTTGATATCTGTTTTGAATAATTTAACTTGATGAAAACAACCAAATGCTTGTGTGACACCTTTAAGTAACCAAAATTCCAAAACTTAATAGGTGAATTTCCAAAATTGGTAAACCTTATTTCCAATTGGTTCTATTGCTGTTATTTTGTTGTTTTCCTCATCCATGCATCATGCTAATCCACCTTCACCTGTTGATTAGATGGAAAACAATTGTTTCAACCATAATTCATGGGCTTTTCATATGCAACTCAAATTGCATATGGGTCCATTTAAATCTGTTTATCTTGTCAACTAGTTTACCTTGATGCATCTTTAAACTTGTCATGCATCCATATCTTGATCATGCTGCATCTTTTGCCGTAGTAGTAATTGTTGCATCCGGTGTTTGTTCGAGGTTCGTTGCTTCTTCCCGGATAGGACGTTGAGATGATGTGAGCAACGACAAGTTCTGCTACCTTGCGGGATCTCAGGCAAGTATACTCACTTGCTGCCATATGGCTGCCTTTCATCACTTGTTACCGATTCTTTCCGTTGTTCTTATTCTATCCTGTTGATACGATGCTTGTGTCTCGATCCTATTATATGTTTACCCTGCAGCCATGATATAGCCTTTCCTTCCACTTCCTATTAACTGTTGATTGTTTACCTCGTTGGCCTTCGTGTCGTAGCTGCATGCTTAGGGTTGCTTTTGCTCGAGTCTGTTGTTGGTTACTTCTTTTAATATTATTATCGTTCTGGGGGGCTCGATGTTAATCAATCAATCCTGTTAATGCTAATGGTAATAATAATTTGATGATAAGGCACCGGCAGGAGGCCCCTTGTGGTTTTGAGGCCTGCTAGTGTCGACCCTAATAGGAAAAGGGTCTTGTCTACTGATCCATGATGAGCGCACTACCCGCATGTGGGAAGCGAGTATGGGCGCCCCCCTCAATTTGACTCGATTCGCATCTCGTCCAAATTGCCTCATTTAGTTCGGGCTTTCCATTTGCTGCATGCATGATCTTGCGAGCCCTTGGTACCCGGGTGGAACTTTCGTAGTCGGCATATAGGGGGACACGTTCTTAGAGTGCTATGAGGGTCCATTTTCTTCTGGGCTCGATTAGCCGTGCGCCCAAGGTGCTTTGGGCTTGATGCGAAGAAGAGTTGAGTTGTGTTGAGTACCTCGCTTGGTGGGTTGATCCCCCGTCTGGCGGGTTATTCATACGTGTACGGCCAAATTGGTGCAACCCTGCAGGGATAATCTTCTCGAGAAGCCGTGTTTTCCGCGGTTATGGATTACTTGGTGAAAGTACTGGCTAACAAGTACTCAGGACAACTTAAACCTAATGATCAACAATCTTACACCCAATGATTAACAACTTGACTAGTAATAGGCTTATTGACACAATAATCTGAACCATCATTAATCCAACTGTCTGAGTTATCCTCGGATTGCTTCTTCGGATAAGGGGCGAGATCCAGGATGGGTTTGATTGAAGTTATCTTTCAGTTGGTTACAATACTCGATCTTATTTTCTTTCTGTTAGCCGGAAGTTGTAGTATCTCTCTGTAGTTGGTTAGTGCAGTCCGCTGTCGCTTATTTGCAATAACCCCTTCCTTTCCGTTGATCCCAAAGTATTTGTAGCTTGTGATGACTGGCTACGCCGGTATCTTGTGAGTATGGTTTATCCACTTGCCAGTACTTAACCGTACTGACCCACGAATCTTTTTCGTGGCTGCATATTCAATATTGCAGTTAACAGGTTTGAAGTCTGACGACGTTAGCTTGGGAATCCCTCCGGCTTGGCCTGGGCAGGGATTGGACGCTCTCGGTTATCTTCAGGACTCTTAGTCCAATTTGGATCTTGTCCGTAGACGGACGATATGTTGTTTCTTCCGCTGCTATTTGGATCTTTGTATTGTATCAGTTGTATCCCGGGATCGTTTGAGTCATCTTGTATCTATTTGTTTCTGTTGTAATTGTGGAATATTCGTGAACCGTTGTAATGTTATCATAAGTGGCAACCTGGAATCGGTTATTATGCGGATTTGGCGGGAATGCTGAAATCTGCATAGTGCCCGATCTCGGGGCGTCACAAATGGTATCAGAGCCTTGGTTCCGATTCCCGATATTGTTTCGATACGAATGGTTATCGAAGCAACGGGTCCGCAAAGCCTGTAGGATAACCTCGCTAACGGTCGTTGTTTCTAGAGTGTCAACAACTATTTATGCTAAACTATTTTGGAAAAAAAAACATCTCAATAGGATTCTTGTTTTCTTCTTACCCCTATTCTATTTCCCCTCCCAACTTATTTGTTTTGGAGTCTCCCCCCTTGTCTATCTTTCAAAGTGTTAGGATCCTACGTGGGTGGACGTTTTCTGAGCCCTTAACCTAATAGGTTGTATCATCGGAAGATTCCTGGTGGAAGAGCATCATCGTCACTCCAAGCAAGAATCCCTTGTTAGTGGTGTCGAGAAGCCCTTGTTAGTGGTGTCGAGGAGATCAACCGGAAGCACGAAGAATCGATAGTCGAACTTCTTTCCCCTCCCGGGTTAGCAGGTGGATTGCGAGGGCGCAATCCCTTGTGAGTGGTGTCGTCTGTAACACCTGGGGTGTTACCCTAATAGGAAGTGTTTGTTTTCTTTTTGCTTGCAGCACATGCATCACATGAGCATTGCATTCTGTTTTTCAAAACAACTCAAAATTCAAACACAATTAAAACTTTCCCACATGTTCAAACTTCCCAATTTCAAAATTGCAAACTAAACCACTCAATTATTTTTCAATGGTTGAATTTGTTTTAATCAAATTACTTGTTAATACAATTTCCCCTGTTATTAAAACCCTAATGGCAAATTAAATTTCAAATAAAATCATAGTTGATATGATCCAAAATTGAGGTTTAAAAATTAAATTCTTGCAAAACAAATTTTCAATAATGCTTGCATAATGGTTTGAACTTATTAAATGGAATTTATTTATTTCCAAAATTCCCAAATCAAACCGTATTTGAAATTCAACTACCAATTTAAAATTCCAACTAATAATTCCAAGTTTGACACAATGCTAACAATTGCTTTCATTTTCTGTTTTGAAAAAGTAATAAAAATATCTAATAAAATAAACCACCCCAAAACCCCAACCTAGCCTTCTCTCTTTCTTTTCTTTTCTACAAGCAAAAAAATAGATAAGGGAAAAAAATAAAAAGAAAGGCAAAAAGAATAGAGGGAGGCAGCCCATCTTCCTTTTTCTTCCCCAAGCCCACTTCTTTTTTCTTCTGGCCCATACCCCCACCTTTCTGTCGTCTTCCTCCCCCTGCCGTCACCCTGTACGAACAGCCGTAGAACCACCCGATCTTCTCCCCCCCCTCCGATGCTGCTCCGTACCAAGCTCGGTACCCCATAAAACCCTCTGCCCTAGCAAGCCCTAGCCCTGCCTCCTCCAACACCTCCGCCACCCTCTCTCCCTCCTCATCTAACTGCCCCTGCTCCTCTGTATCTCTCCACCATCACCGGTACGGCATGGTCGCTGCTGGACCTTCACAGGGACGCCACGGCCTCCGCGAGGCTCCTCTGTTCCTGGGAATGGGTTCCCCACGCTCCCACCTTCGTCGTCGCGGGAGATCGGCGCCGGAGCCGCGCTAGGGAGGGGCTGCGCTTCCACGTTTTCCGGCGAGCCTCCCCCTGCCGCTGCCACTTTTTCGCCTCTAGCAGAGCAACTCGTTGTTGCCGCTCCTCCTTCCACGACACCACCCCGTGGTGAGCGCTCCTTCCAGGCCTAGACCCACTCCTCCCTCTTGCTCTGTGATGTTTGGCCGCACCCATCGCCTCGCCGTCGCTCGGTTCTGGTCGCCGTCGCTCGGGGTGCTGAAAACTGACGAGGTGTTCGAGCCGTGTGCGAAATTCAGTTAAACACCGAGAACATCACCTCTTCTTTCGTCAGTTATCTGAACCAACACGACCGTGACAGTAGCGTAGTGGTTCCGTTCTATTCCGCGTAGCGCAGCGACCCGGGATCGAGTCCCCGCGGGCGCGATGAGCCACCCCTTTTTGTGAATTAATCAGCGCCACCCCACAGGGCCCACCCGTCATACACCGCGGTGCCCTGTCACCTTCCACCGCGCTCCACTGTGGCGCCACCCTGGCGTGGCCCCACTGGTCAGCCAGTGTGGGTAGCCCAGCCACGGTGCAAAGGGTTCAATCCCCTGTTTTCCTTTTCTTTTTCCAGAAATGCTTAATAACCCTCAAAATTCAACTGGCTATAATTTCTAATTCACAAATCCAAATAACACAAACTTTATATGTATCCCATTCCAAATTTCATGTGCTTTTCAAATATGCAATTTGTTTTCTGTTTTGCACAATTCAAATTGTTTCAAATTTCAAATTTAAACAATTCATCTCAAATTTGGTTAATTCCATAATTAATTCATACATAATTCAAATAATCGAAATAAAATATGGTTTTCAGTCCAAATTCAATGTACTTTCTGTTTATCAACTTTGTTTTGCAATTTGGGCAATTAAAATTAATGTTATTTAATAATCCTTAAATTGGTTAATTAAATGGCATAATTAATAACTTTCAAATGGTTGCTCCAAATTAAATACTCAAAACATGTTTTTCATCCAAAATCACATGGAAAACTAGAATATCAACTTTGTTTTCTGGTTTGCCACATTTAAATTGAATAATTGTTTCATCTATTAATTAATGCATTTAAATTGGGAATATGCTTAACTAAATCATTTGAAATTGTTTTCCAACAAATAAAATATGTTTTCAAACCAGAAAAACATAACCTTTTCAAATATGAATTTGAATTTGTGTTTTGAACAAATAAAATTCAAATAATATTCACACTTGAATTAAATTCAATTAAAACTTGTTTACCCTTGTTTAATTCATAATTAAATCATTGTAACTCCTTTTTCAATATTTGAAACATGTAATCCACCTAAAATTTTGTGTTCTAACCAAATATGAACTTTGATATCTGTTTTGAACAATTTAACTTGATGAAAACAACCAAATGCTTGTGTGACACCTTTAAGTAACCAAAATTCCAAAACTTAATAAGTGAATTTCCAAAATTGGTAAACCTTATTTCCAATTGGTTCTATTGCTGTTATTTTGTTGTTTTCCTCATCCATGCATCATGCTAATCCACCTTCACCTGTTGATTAGATGGAAAACAATTGTTTCAACCATAATTCATGGGCTTTTCATATGCAACTCAAATTGCATATGGGTCCATTTAAATATGTTTATCTTGTCAACTAGTTTACCTTGATGCATCTTTAAACTTGTCATGCATCCATATCTTGATCATGCTGGATCTTTTGCCGTAGTAGTAATTGTTGCATCCGGTGTTTGTTCGAGGTTTGTTGCTTCTTCCCGGATAGGACGTTGAGATGATGTGAGCAACGACAAGTTCTGCTACCTTGCGGGATCTCAGGCAAGTATACTCACTTGCTGCCATATGGCTGCCTTTCATCACTTGTTACCGATTCTTTCCGTTGTTCTTATTCTAGCCTGTTGATACGATGCTTGTGTCTCGATCCTATTATATGTTTACCCTGCAGCCATGATATAGCCTTTCCTTCCACTTCCTATTAACTGTTGATTGTTTACCTCGTTGGCCTTCGTGTCGTAGCTGCATGCTTAGGGTTGCTTTTGCTCGAGTCTGTTGTTGGTTACTTCTTTTAATATTATTATCGTTCTGGGGGGCTCGATGTTAATCAATCAATCCTGTTAATGCTAATGGTAATAATAATTTGATGATAAGGCACCGGCAGGAGGCCCCTAGTGGTTTTGAGGCCTGCTAGTGTCGACCCTAATAGGAAAAGGGTCTTGTATACTGATCCATGATGAGCGCACTACCCGCATGTGGGAAGCAAGTATGGGCGCCCCCCTCAATTTGACTCGATTCGCATCTCGTCCAAATCGCCTCATTTAGTTCGGGCTTTCCATTTGCTGCATGCATGATCTTGCGAGCCCTTGGTACCCGGGTGGAACTTTTGTAGTCGGCATATAGGGGGACACGTTCTTAGAGTGCTATGAGGGTCCATTTTCTTCTGGGCTCGATTAGCCGTGCGCCCAAGGTGCTTTGAGCTTGATGCTAAGAAGAGTTGAGTTGTGTTGAGTACCTCGCTTGGTGGGTTGATCCCCCGTCTGGCGGGTTATTCATACGTGTACGGCCAAATTGGTGCAACCCTGCAGGGATAATCTTCTCGAGAGGCCGTGTTCTCCGCGGTTATGGATTACTTGGTGAAAGTACTGGCTAACAAGTACTCAGGACAACTTAAACCTAATGATCAACAATCTTACACCCAATGATTAACAACTTGACTAGTAATAGGCTTATTGACACAATAATCTGAACCATCATTAATCCAACTGTGTGAGTTATCCTCGGATTGCTTCTTCGGATAAGGGGCGAGATCCAGGATGGGTTTGACTGAAGTTATCTTTCAGTTGGTTACAATACTCGATCTTATCTTCTTTCTGTTAGCCGGAAGTTGTAGTATCTCTCTGTAGTTGGTTAGTGCAGCCCGCTGTCGCTTATTTGCAATAACCCCTTCCTTTCCGTTAATCCCAAAGTATTTGTAGCTTGTGATGACTGGCTACGCCGGTATCTTGTGAGTATGGTTTATCCACTTGCCAGTACTTAACCGTACTGACCCACGAATCTTTTTCGTGGCTGCATATTCAACATTGCAGTCAACAGGTTTGAAGTCTGACGACGTTAGCTTGGGAATCCCTCTGGCTTGGCCTGGGCAGGGATTGGACGCTCTCGGTTATCTTCAGGACTCTTAGTCCAATTTGGATCTTGTCTGTAGACGGACGATATGTTGTTTCTTCCGCTGCTATTTGGATCTTTGTATTGTATCAGTTGTATCCCGGGCTCGTTTGAGTCATCTTGTATCTATCTGTTTCTGTTGTAATTGTGGAATATTCGTGAACCGTTGTAATGTTATCATAAGTGGCAACCTGGAATCGGTTATTATGCGGATTTGGCGGGAATGCTGAAATCTGCATACTGCCCGATCTCGGGGCGTCACACGGTTATCTGCCTCACCTCTGAAATGTTGGAACGCGTAGAGATAAACAAAAACTTTTCCTACGCGATGCTTCCAAGATCTAGCCGAGGTAGAAGACCACGATGATTACCACTAGATGTGCGGTTGCGGATTATCGATGAAGCGCGTCGGGGCAGTGCAGTCCCACGATCCGGTCCGGCCGATCCAATCCCTCGAACGTCGAAGTGCTGAACGTACAACACCTCTGCCGGTATCCACACGTACGAGGAGGAGCTCCGAAGGCAGACTGCTAGGTCTGGTGCGACGGCTGGACTGAGTGGGGCTAGGGTTCCCAACGCATGGGAGAGTGGACTAACGTGTCCGCTGGGCAACCTGCGCCCCTCTTTATATAGCATATGGTAATGGGCTGCACAACACTTGTGGCCCATTCCCTCCGTGAGTCCGACTCACTAACTCAGTTCATTTCCGGTTCGGGTCCAACCCAACCAATACTTGCTCCCGCTCTTAAGTGTGCGACCCTGCAGGCTCATGGCGACTTGGACACGATTGGAGTCCAACTCCTACACTAGTAGGGAAAAGGCTACCGCAGGCGAACCAATTTAGCCTACCGCAGGCGAATGTCTGTTCGCCTGGGACCACCTCGCCAGCGGTAATGACTTACCGCAGGCGAACAACCAAATGCGCCTGGGGTATCTTGACATACCCCAGGCGAACAAGCGTTGTGCGCCTGGGGTAAGCCTCTTACCTGAGGCGAACAACCGCTGTGCGCCTGGGGTACATGTTCGCCTGGGGTATTCTTCCCTATTCGCCTGGGGTATGGTTTTGCTGTGTAAAAAAATAAAAGAAACGAAAATAACAGAATTACAGCAAATTGACAGTAATAAATATGAAAATGACAGCAAAATAACAGAAATATTTCGATCATCACCAAATAGTCTCGAAACGAATAGTTTAGTTACAAGCATAGTTCAAACACTAGGAGTACATAGTCCAAACAAATCGATAGTTTAGTTATCTAGACAAGCAAAACAACAAGTAGCATCAACACTAGGAGTACAAGGAGTATAAGCACGGCGATGGCGAATGTGGTCATCCGGGCCCTCGTCTTCTCCGTCTTCTCTCTCGCTAGGTAAGTGGCGTATCGAGCTTCCGCCTCCACCATGGTCTTGTACCCCTTGTAGCTGTTGCCGCTGAAACCGTGCACCTGTCTTCGGCATTGGTCCCAGTCGTCGTAGACTCCGGGAACCCTACCGACATACACAACATTCCATGTCATCTGTGCATAGGACAAAAATACGAGTTTAGCATCGAAAGTGATAATAGACCGCAAATCACTATAAAAAAATAGAAGCATCAAGGTTTACGAATAAAACACGACAAATAAAGGTCTAAAAGTTATATGATGCAAGTGTATACTAACATTTTGTCAATCCTATATTCTCGGCGGGAACGGACGAACGCCTTGTAGCGTGTTGAATGTCCGGGTGTCATGTTGCTCTCGTAGGTGTGCTTCTATGTCACGGTTGCTCGGTGGTGTGTGGCCGTGGAAGAAAAAGCCACCCCGAGTGATGACATCCGACGAGAGTATCGTGCAGATCCTCCGCTGGATGCGACGGAACTCAGCCCGCACATATTCATCGGCGGTGTTGGCCATTTTTGTGGTCAGGTCTCGGAGATCACTTGGTAGATGGGCCTGTTGGGCATCCTTTAAGTACTCCCTCATCTGAAAGATGACATACCAGGCTTCCAACTCAGATTCTTGCTCCGATTGCTTGAGGCAGGGGAAGTTTGTTACGTGGGTGCACACGTAGGCGCCTCGGACTATTTTCTCCTTTTTTAGGGGCTTGCCTAAATCGGCGGCGAAGCCGTTGAGGGCACTATTAAGAACAACTCTTATGTCGGTGTAGTCCTTCTGCACCGCCCTACCCGCATCAAGATAGGTGCATTGTGACCAATGCGGTTCCATGACGATGAGTACGCATCCTCCGTTTCTGCGCAGAACATTTCGAACAAGAGCCATCAATATCATCAATCGGAATACTAAGGAGATTCTAGAAAGAATGTAACGACGTGAAGCGGAGAGGACTACTTACTTGGGAAAGTATGGCATGAGAATGGCGTTCTTATCCTTGTTATCTATCAAAAACCCCGTTATGTAAGTCGTGATAAGAACTCGGTCCGCATGTGACCGCAAGTAGTCCTCATTCATGTAGTACGGGTCCATAATCGCCATGTGCGGGGTATTCTCCATGACCATATCATGCGCCATGCTGAGCGATACCAGGCGGACAATTCTTCGGTCGAGCTTACCCAAGTGGAAGTCCCTGAATATGTCTTCGTATGTGATGAAGAACACCTCTGCGGGATTTGAATCCACAAAGCCCAAGGATCGGGGCACCTTGACCACGTATAGCGGGTAGGAGGGATGTTTCTCACGTAGAAGTTCATTCTCTTTGAACAAAATCCCGTCGTGGATGGTCCTCATGTCACCACCCATGACAGCGACAACCTCTGCCGGCAGCATCGGCTCACCCATCTCATGCACCTTCCTCCACGGGACGGCGGGCGGCAAACGGTCCAGGACTCGGGAGACCGCTGGCTGGCTACTAGAGGAGGCACCACCTTTCTTCTTGTTGCCCGGCCTCTTCCAATTCTTCTTCGGCCTCAAGCAGATGGGAGTGCCGCTTTGTTTTACCGCCTCCGCGGCCGTAGCACGGAGTGTATTCGGGGTAACCAGCGTAGGCTGTGGAGCCGTAAAGGCCGTCTGCTCCTTGGGAGTTTCTTGGGAATAGGTTAGCTTCTTCTGTATATCCGGTTTTCTGGTGGGTAACTCAGAAGAACCGCCCTCTCCGCCATCTACCTTCTTCTGGATATCAAGAGTTCTGGCGGGTAACTTCGGAGGAACCGGCTTCTCGCCATCCAACTGATTTATGAAATCGTCAATGGGAGCAAGTTCAATATCCATGTACTCGTCATGGGTCTCATGCTCGTGATGTTGCTCGTCATTGGACGTCTCGTGCTCGGGAGGAGGAGGATCCACTGGAGGTGGAGAGAGGACATTGCCATGTTGGACCTTGTCTTGTTGGCTTGCCGCGGGCGCAACCGGTGTAGTGGTGACGGTCATGGCTTGGCTTGGCGCCGACCCTGACGTCGTGTTCAGCCGAATAAGGGCTTTCGGCCATAGCAAGATTTGATTGTCCAGTTGGCCGAGATTCAGCTCGCTGTCGGCATCGGTGGGTTGATTAGGAGGATACAAGTTCTCGAATACCGGTAGCACCAGATCGACGCGAACCCGAAGCTCGTTGTCCGGTATATCTCCGCAATGGTACTTGCGGGATAGTGGCTGCAAGATGCTCCCCTTTGCAACATCCTTCAACTCGCTGCCCACTTTTAGCAGGAAGGTGCATCCCGTCGCGTCAGCCTGCGATAACATGCATGGATAGGTCAGAGAGTAGGGTTATATTGAACTGGCTACAGCTTTTGAGACGGTCAATAATTTACCGTGAGGGCATTGAGCTCGGCTAACGTCGACGGACCACAGGTGATGGTGGGCTCGTCGAGCAACGGGGTGGTGGCAGGCGCGTCGGGCACGGCCGACGGTCCATCGGGGGCAGGCGCGTCGGGCACGGCCGACGGTCCATCGGGGGCAGGCGGGTCGGGCACGGCGGGGGCGACAGGCACGGCCGACGTCGACGGACCACCGACGGCGGCCGCGGCGGGCACGACCAACATCGACGGTATGTTGAACGTCGGTAACGGCCCCTGTGAGCCGCCGGCGATGTAGCCACATATTTTTTCAAATACGGCTGGGATGAGCGCATTCATCTTTTCCCCCACCGTTTTCTCAATCTTCTTCTCCATGTTTGTTTCCAAGTCATGGACCTTCTTCTTCAGCTCCCCCGTCTCCTCGCTCTTCTTCGCCGCCCGCGACTCCTTAGTGCTGGGCTCAGCCAAGCCATAGTTGGCGTGCTTCTTATTAAGTCCGCCGCCGGTGATACGGCCTAAGTGCGGCCTTTTCAGAGGGTCCTGGCTCTTTGCCTTGTTGTACCCCCTGATGAAAGGCTTATCCCACGCGACTTTGGCCGTCGACGTCTGCGACGAGGAAGATTCAAGTTGTTGTTCTTCTAGCTGCAGAAGCAACATATAAACGGTTTAGAATTGGTTTCGTACTAGAATGAAATCATGAACTTGATGATGATGAGTTGCATGAAATGGTAAATTTCTTACCACTAGCTTCTCAACATTCTTCACGCTATCGTCCGTGACCAAAATAACACCCTCCACCATCTTCGGGTCCGAGACAAGTTCCCCGGTCGGAGTTACTTTTCTGTACCTCGACCTCATGAATTTCTGGAATTGCGGGTCATGGGCATACTTGGCGTAAGGGTTCTCAATCCCTTTTTCAATGTAGGCCTGGTCCTCTTTCGCCCAAACTGGCTCCTTCCCGTCGTAGCCACGACAGCCGAGATTGTGGTGACCGATGTTCTTCGACGCTAGATCCTTCCCCCATCCCGTTTGCTTCTTAGTGACATCAAGCGACTCGTTATCTAGGAAAGTCTTGAAGTCATCGGGCGTAATCCGCGGGAAGTGGCGATGGATCTCTTCGAATGGTGTCGATTCCTTAATCATCGCCCTCACCATAGTCTTGTAATTGCTCAGGGCTTTGGTGAATCTAGTGAGGGCGAGTTTGTTCACGAGGTTGCCCTTCAGATTCTCGTTGTTGTAGGGGGGAGGGAACTCGTACCGCGCGTGCAGCCTCGAGATGAGTTGGGCGCGCAGAGTTAGTTTCTTCTTGAGAGTCGGCTCGTTGACATTGACGACGTCTCGAAGTATCGCGCCAAGTTGGAGGAAGTACCCCTTCACAAGGTCCAATGGCATTAGAGGCGTGCCACTGGAAGGGTCCACCTCCGTGAATTTCTCTCGAACGGTGCCGACCTTGTTCGGAGCTCGCTTCCGACGCTTGTTTCCCGTCGTGCTGCTCCCTGAGGGACCCCCGGCACCACTATCAGTGGTTTCCTCCTCGCCACCGGTGAGCCCGTCATCATTGAGGGGATCGACATCAGGGTCAGTTTGTGTCCGATCTTCCTCTTGCGACTCTCGGGCCATAAGGATGTAGTGGTCCAATAAAGCCGGATCCGTAGTAGAAGAAGACATGCCCTAGCTAGCAGTAGACAAAACGTATACTGTTAGTCACCGGAAAAATTCGGCGTGACCTCGGCTATATATAAATGGTCATGCCGGAGTGCCAGAAATTCGCCGGAACGGAAATGAATCAACGTTCCGACAAAACATTGGCACTCAATGTACCTGCAACAGAAATTGAATGCACACATATGCATGGCCACAAAAACAGTTCCTTGCATTGCTGTCATCACATGGCACAAAAACTCCCAGGAAATTCATATATCATGCCAAAAAAACCTTCATATATATTGATCAAAGTAAAATACTGCACTTAATTAATAACAAATCACGGAGAATTCTAGCAGTGTCCAAAGCTTCAGTGTTCTATTCACATGTAATTAGTAGGTGATTCAGCTAGTGTAAGAAATATAGCATTTTATACTATGAGCTGAACTACCAGAATCCAGAAATAATGTACCATGATCAGATCCAGTTCTAGCTAAAGCATGTAGCAGCAGTAGTACTATGAGGGCGTTGGAAGAGGGGGAGGGGGGGGGGCTGACCTGGGTTCGTCGTGGGCGTGGGCGACGGCGGCGTGGGTGACGACGGCCGGCGTGGACGACGACGATGAGAGGGACGGCGCGCGCGCGGCGTGCTCCCGCTCCTCCTCCGCTGCTCCTCCTGCTCCTCCTCCTGCTGCTGCTCCCGCTCCTCCTCCTCCTCCTGCTCGACAACGACGACGGCGGCGTGCGATAAGAGAGGCGACGGCGTCGTGCGATGAGAGAGGCGACAGCGGCGTGCGGTTTGGGATCGATATGAAACAGAGTGGATTATGCGGGTTGTGGTTAGCAGAGCGGGGACTTACAGGCGCACAACGAGTGATATGCGCCTGCGCTATCCTTTACCCCAGGCGAACAAAGAGAGGTGCGCCTACGCTAATGTTCTTAGCGATTGGTTGTGCGCGGGCCCACAGAGGTATACCCCAGGCGCACAGACTGAAAATGCGCCTGCGCTAAGCATTAGCACCGGTTTGTATCACAAACCGGTTCTAAAGGTATGTCCCCTGGGCCCACCTAGCTACCCGCACAAATGGCCGCAGGCCTTTAGGACCGGTTTGTATAACAAACCGGTCCTAAAGGCCTGCGGCCATTTGTGCGGGTAGCTAGGTGGGCCCAGGGGACATACCTTTAGAACCGGTTTGTGATACAAACAAACCGGTCCTAAAGGCCTGCGGCCATTTGTGCGGGTAGCTAGGTGGGCCCAGGGGACATACCTTTAGAACCGGTTTGTGATACAAACCGGTTCTAATGTTCTTGGCTCGATGCCCTGTTATGCCCGGCCCCACAGATCCTTACCGCAGGCGCGTTATCTAGATAATGCGCCTGCGGTAAATTTCGTAGGATTTTGGTTTGCGCGGTCCCACATGGCATTACCCCAGGCGCATGTCCTGCCAAAAGCGCCTGTGATATATATTACCCCAGGCGCGTTTTCTCGATGATGCGCCTGTGCTAAGATTTTCTAAATTACACAGCCCCACCCCGGCCTGGGACACATCGAGCAATACGAATGCTATAATATGTGCAAAAATATTTAATATATGTCGCATCGAGCGTAAATAGATTGGTTTAGCGAGATACCGCAAGTGTTTCTCTCTAAAAACACATTTTAATATATGTTTGCTGCTCTGATTGCCAAACGGATTGAGACCGTCGGTGCTCGCACCAAGCATGATATTCCTTGGGTCGTTCCCGAATTCCTCATCGAATGCGTCTAATGCTTTCCACTGACGTGCATCCGAAGGGTGTGTTTGCACTGGTTTTTTAACACGTTCTGGATCGCTCAGGGCATCTCCAGCCGTTGCGCCCCCCAGGGCCCAAAACGCCGCCGTTTTGGGGCCGCCGCGGCGCTAAACGGCGCTATTCTGGAACCTGGGGGGGCGCGTTTCCCAGTCGCGTCCCGAGCCCAAGAACCGGCCCAAACAAACGCAAAATGAAAACAAGCGAAATTTTATTGAAATTCGAAAACTGCGTACATATTCGGCGCGAATTTAAGCTAGTACGAAAAATTTAAACTAAACATAGGAAATTTAAACTACTCGATGACTGCTCCTACGCCTACGCATTGTCGTCTTCATCAGCGACGTCGTCGTGGCGGTGCTGGTTGGAGGGGCCGGCTCCGTCCAGCTGGCTCGCCCCGGCGAGACGGCGTTGCTCCGCCCGCTCCGCTCGGGCCTGCAGGTGCAGCTGCGCCTGCTCGGAGGGCAGGCGGTTGCGCCGCCGCTCACTCTGCAGCGCAACCTGCCGCCGGTCGGCCTCGTAGAGGGCGATGATGCCCTCCTGCTCGACGGAGGCAGCACGCTGGGCCATCTGGCGGTGCACCGCTCGTGCCGCCTCCTCCCGCTGGTGCGTCTCCAGGGAGGCACGAACGGCGGCCGCCTCCGCCGCCGTCGCGGCCTGCTCGAGGACGCCGCGCACCTCGCGGTACGCGTCCTCGTTCTGCGAGGTCTCGAACGAGTGCAGCCCGACGTGCTGCTCGGGCCACACTGGTTGCCTCCTCACCTCGCGTCTCCAGTGGCGGGCGGCTCGCTGCGCTTCTCGCGCCTCGTCGTACTCGGGTGGCTGCTCCGGCGCCACCACCTGCGGCTCCGGCGCCGCTTGCTGCGCTGGCTGCAGCTCGTCGTCGTCGCTCTCGGGCCCCGCGTCCCAGAGGTTCTCCATTGCGGCGAGGTTCGAGGGTGGAGAAGAAGGGTGGAGAAAGAATGGCGAGGAGGGAGTTGAGACTGTGCGTACGGGGAGGGGGCGGGCACCATTTTTTATACTACTCGCGGGCCAGTCGCCGCGCCGCGCGTGTCGCCGCTGCCGCCCCGCCATTAATCCGGTGGACTTTGACTGGGGCGCATGCACTGGCCGGCCGCCTCCGGCAGCCTTTGACGGCGCGGGGGTTTCTGTTCCCGCGTTTAATGGCGGGGGTTTCTGTTCCCGCGTTTAATGGCGGGGGTTTCTGTTCCCGCGTTTAATGGCGGGGGTTTCTGTTCCCGCGTTTAATGGCGCGTTCTGGGAAGCGCCTGCGCTAAGTGGTGCTACCCCAGGCTATTCTTTGTCCCAGGCGAACGACTTACCCGTGCGCCTGCGTTAAAGGGAGCTACCCCAGTCCACTTTTTTACCCCAGGCGCTTCGGTACTTACTCGCCTGTTGTATCTGTTATACCGCAGGCGAACTGATATGCGATTCGCCTGCGGTAAAGGAAGCGTGCCAGCGTCGGCCGTGGTTGGCCCTGCCACACTTTACACCAGGCGCTTCCGGTTTCTGTTCGCCTGGGGTAACTGGCCTACCCCAGGCGCACCTACTTGCGCTTCGCCTGCGCTAATTAACCCAGGCGCACTGTTTTCCTTGTTCGCCTGTGGTAGGATATGCTGCTATAAGCAAATCTCTAGTAGTGCTAATCGATCAATCGGTAGCGGCTCCTAGCAGAACGTGCCGACTCCCAAGTACCATTGAGTCATGACGACATACCTTCCAATGTGATATTCATCTTAGTCCTTTTTTCCTCACGATATACCTTGTCGAGCTATAGGCGATTTATCGTCATTCCTTAAATAGCTCAACTCTCTTCTCGATCTGTGATATGCGATTCATCTGACTAACTCTTAGTCAACCGACACAGTTAACACTTAACTGAGTCGCGCATGGCCATGCTTCCTGAATCATATCACTCGAGAGGGCCCAGAGAATATTTATCCATTAGGAGGGGCAAAATCCCATCTTGATTATCCACATCACGCAAGTTGCTTCTCATTCGACCCGAACTCTGCCTTTATAGTTGCCTTGTCACAGAACAACGTTTGACAGAACCAAAGTCGGTGATCCACAACTCGGATTGTGCGACAACCTCAGGTCTAAGGATTACATTGATTGAGACATGCAAATGACGACTTGATCGTTGCATCTCAATGTGGGTCAGTCCGACTTGCTAAACTCTTTAGCCAAGTCCATGAACGTTGGAATGGCATCACCATGCCCATGACAAGTGGAATCGTGTCATCAGCCAACACTCACATTAGTCTAGGGTGTGTGTCCAGCAAAACCTTAACGACCAAGGACAATTAGTATGAACAACATGAATACATAGTTCCACAATCGAATCACATATTCAATGACATATATCAGATGTTCAAACCAAAGGACAACTTAATAACTTTATGAATACATTGGGAATTACATCATCTATGATTGCCTCTAGGGCATATTCCCAACATGAAATGCTTCCCTCCTTTCTTTCTTACGGGATGCTTGATCGGAAGAAATCTACAATGCCCCAGGTATACAACCTTTTTATATTTATCCAAAAAAACACTGTCAGTATTATCTAAACAGTGTGTGCATGCATTGTATCCCTTGTTTGTATGTCCGGAAATGTTACTAAGAGCAGGCCAATCATTGATGGTTACGAAAAGCAACGCCCGTAGGTCAAATGGCTTTTGTTCGTTCTCATCCCACACACGTACACCTGGTTTGCCCCACAATTGTAAGAGTTCTTCCACTAATGGTCTTAGATACACATCAATGTCGTTACCAGGTTGCCTCGGGCCTTGGATGAGAACTGGCACCATAATGAACTTGCGCTTCATGGACAACCAAGGAGGAAGGTTGTACATACATAGAGTTACAGGCCAAGTGCTATGACTGGAGCTCTGCTCCCCAAAAGGATTAAATCCATCTGTACTTAGGCCAAACCATAAGTTTCTCGCCTCTCCTGCAAAGTCTCTCTCGATCTTTCTCCACTGCGATCCATCGGCGGGGTGCCTCAACATTCCGTCTTTCTTACGGTCTTCTTTGTCCATCGCAACAACCTAGCATGGTCTTTGTTTCTAAACAGACGTTTCAGCCGTGGTATTATAGGAGCATACCACATCACCTTAGCAGGAACCCTCTTACGGGGGGGCTCGCCGTCAACATCACCAGGGTCATCTGCTCTGATCTTATACCGCAGTGCAGTGCATATCGGACATTCATCCAAATTCTCGTACTTCTCACCGCGGAAGAGGATGCAGTCATTAATGCATGCATGTATCTTCTGCACATCTAATCCTAGAGGGCAGAGAGATTTCTTTGCTTCGTACGTACTCTCAGGCAATTCGTTATCCTTTGGAAGTTTTGGCTTCATTAGTTGAAGTAAACTCTCAAATGCCTTGTCAGTCACACCGTTCTGTGCCTTCCATTTCAGCAACTCCAGTGTGGTACCGAGCTTTGTGCTACAATCTTCGCAATTTGGGTACCACAATTTTTTGTGATCCTGTAACATGTTGTCCAGCTTCAACCTCTCCAATTTATTTTCACAGTCTTCCCTTGCATCAGCAATAACTCGGCCAAGATCATCATCGGGCTCTTCTGATGCCTGTTCTTGATCACCTCCTTCTTCTCCATTCTCTTCCATTGCAGTATCGTCGTATTCAGGGAACAAAGGATCTTCTTCTTCTTCTTCATCGTCTTCCATCACAACCCCTCTTTCTCCATGCTTCGTCCAACAATTATAGCTGGGCATGAAACCTCTCCGAAGTAGATGGCCGTGAATGATTCTTTCGGAAGAGTGCTCTCTGACGTTCCGACAATCAACACATGGGCAACACATGAAGCCATTATCTTTGTTCGCCTGAGCTACAGCAAGAAATGCATTCAGGCCTGCCATATACTCGGAAGTGCGTCGGTCACCATACATCCATCGCTGCCGTGCATCCAGCTGCATCGTATAATTAAGTTTATCAAAATACATTACAATAACATATTAATACGACAAATACTACTTTTTTATGTATCAGTTACAGATGAAAAAGATAAGTTTGTTAACCTCGGTCGAAGATACCATTTTCAGTGAGCTTATGTGCGGCTCGGGAATTTCGTCGAACACCTCGTGTGCATAGTAAAATAAAACACACTAACACCACACTCTCTCACACCTCCAAGCAAAAAAAAGATGGAAGGGGGGAGGGGCTGGGCCAGTATATATAGGGGAAGGGGGGCATTGGTCCCGGTTCGTGGACTGAACCGGGACAAATGTTCATGCGCGTGCTACGTGGCATGTGGCTACGCATTGGTCCCCGGGCGATTCCTGTTGCCCCGGGCGCACGAACCGGGACCAAAGCATGGCATTTGTCCCGGATTCGGTTGCAACCAGGACAGCTGCCCCCTGGACGAGAGGGGTTGTTTCCACTAGTGTTGTTGGGCCGGGCCAAGGAAGAGGGAAGAGGCGAACGAGTTCGAGCGGACGACGGTTCGGGAGATCGAATACGAGGAGAGACCTAGGTTTTCCTAGGGTTTCCGCCGCCAGGAAGAAAAGGAGTCGCCGCCTCCACCTCCGCCTCCTCCGGCCGGCCTCGCCGGTGTCAGGTTGGGTGGGGAACCCGATCTATGGGTGGAGTTTTTCGTTAAACTATTTCTTTCAATAAATTATTTGGGTTTGGTAGCCATCTTCGATATGGTCTCCGCGTCAGTGGAGATGGCATCTTCTACAATAAGTGATCTTTGGCTCGACGCCTACCGTTGTGCTGGAAGATTAAATTTCTCTAGGTATGGTCCTTCCGATCTTGCTTCGTCAGATCAGTTTTGGATCTTTTCTTTTGGTTGCCGCGAGGAGGATTGTCCTCGCAATATTTGTCCCGGCTCGACGACGGTGATTCTTTCTCTCGGAACTCCAGCTAGCTACATTATAATATATAGTATATGCCTCGGAGATTACCACTATGAAACACTAGTTAATTTGCGATCTTATGTAATTAATTGCATGTGTTATATATATGCACCAAATTCATATAGGCATCAACTTGATCTTCATGTAGATATTTTATGTATACCAAAACGCGTTTCTGTCGCATCGACGGGATCTTCGTACGATGAAAACGGTCCGATACGACCCTTGGGATTTTGAGTGAGAATTAATGGAAGAATGAGTGGGTTGAGTGGAGACTCCACTCACATGATGAGGGAGAGGTGGAGACACCCACAAATTCGTGGCTGCCATCCCCTCCTATAAAAGGAGGGGTGGGAGGTCCCTCTCCCACACACACACACTTGTGTCATCTCTTCCTCCCTCCTCCCGCTGCTCCACCACTTGTTCATGCGCTTGGCGAAGCCCTGAACGAAGTTTTCTCCACCACACCACGCCGTCGTGCTGCTGGAGTTCCGAGGGATCCTCTACTTCCACGCCCCACTGGATCGAGGGAACGGAGGTCGTCATCAACCGTACGTGTGACCGATCACGGATGCACCGCCGGATTGCGGTGCCCATCTTCTCGCTATCGGGATCGGTGTGAGTACGACTACGCCAACAATGAGATTTGATCTCGTACCACTTTGAGTCTTCGAGGGTATGTGTTCTCCTTAACCCTCTCGTTGCCCGTTGCACTTCGTCTCCTAGATTAGATCTTGGCCTTTCGGGTGTCTCTCGCGTAGGAAATTTTTTGTTTTCTATGCTACGTTCCCCTTCATATACCCCCCTCTCCCTTTCTCCTATCATTTCGTCTTCTTCCTCCCTCCTTCTCCTTCATCCACTCTCCTTTCTATCTTCTTTCTCTCTTCTCACTATCCCTTCCTCCTCCTACCACCACCACCACCGCCGCCTCACATCTACTCCGGCGACCACCTCCTCGTGTCTAGTCCGGCGGCCACCACCTCTACTCCGGCTGCCACCTCCACTCTAGCGCTGACCTCCTCTGCGGTGGCCACCTCCACTCCCGCAGCGACCTCCTTTCCGGCGGCCACCTCCACTCTGCGGCCAACCTCCATTCTGGTGACCACCATCCACTCCCGCGGCCACCTCCACTACGGCGACCACCCTCCACTCTCGCGGTGAACCTCCACTCCGGCCTCCTCTCTGTTTTTTTTTTTGAAATTTCAACTTTTTGGGTGGCCAGATCCAGATCTGGATCTGTCCAACCTTTTTTTTGTTTTTGAAATTTCAAAAAGATAGCCGTGACGCACCAAAGATGTGGGGCGCCACGGGTAACAAAAGATAGCCGTGACGCACCAATTAGGTGGTGCTCCACGGGCAAATGAGATAGCCGCGACTCACCAAAATGTGGTGCGCCACGACTAATTCTGATAGGCGCAAGGTGCTAGTCGTGGCATGCATTTTTGGTGCGCCATGCATTACATTTTTCCTAGTAGTGCCAGGGCTAAATACGATGGTCAAGTTGACGGGATCAAACCTCACCTTGTTGAAGGTGGATTCTCCATTTTGCAATATGCTTATGATACTATTATATTCATGGAACACAACCTGGAACAAGCATTAAATAAGAAGCTCATCCTTTGAATCTTCGAGCAATTGTCTCATCTGAATATTAGTTTTCACAAGGGTTTTTTCTTCGGTCAGGCCAAGGAAGTTTAGGACCAATACATCCATATGTTTGGTTGCGAGGTTGGTTCTCTTCCTTTTCGATATCTCGTCATTCACATTCATTAAAAAAAGTTGAAAAATGGTGAATGGAAACCCGTCGACGACTAATTTGAGTCAAAATTATCCTCTTGGGTGCGAAAATTATTATCATATGGGGATAACCTCATATTAATAAATTATGTCCCTAAGTCTACTGATGTTTGTGTTATCCTTAGAAATGCCTAAAGGGGCATGTAAAAGAATATATTTTCTTAGGTCTCGCTTTTTCTGGCAAAGTGATGGTGATAAGAAAAAATACCGGTTAACCAAGTGGAATATGATTAGTAGACCCATAGATCAAGGCGGTTTAGATGTTGATGTTTTAGAATCGAAGAACAAGAATTTATTATGCAAGTTGTTATATAGAGTCCTCAATGGTGATGGGATTTGCTAAGAACTTCTCAAAAATAAATATCATCATCCTAAATCTTTATCTTAAGTGCAAGAAAAGACATCTGATTCCGCGTTTTGGAAGGAACTTGTGAGAGTTAAAGATGAGTTCTTCTCTAGAGGTTCTTTTAATATTTGTGATGGACAAAACACAAGGTTTGTGGAGGATTATTGGTTAGGAGGGTCGTCTTTATCATTGTAGTACATGTCCCTCTATAATACCGTTCAACGAAAAAAATGTATAGGTAGCATCAGTTATAGGGGAAGCTCATCCTAATGTCGTGTTTAGGAGAGCTTAAACGCGTGATATATATGATAGATGTCTTCACCATGTTGAAAGGTTAGTGGACATAACATTGTCACCGGAAGATGACAGATTCGTTTGGAATTTAACCACATCTGGACAATATACGGTTAAAACTATGTAGCTTGACCTTTTAAATGGCAACACTATCTTCCTTAAAAAGTATACGTGCAAACTAAAAGAAACACTAAATCTTGAGATCTTTATGTGGTTTCTTTAGAATATAGTTTCGTTAACTAAAATTCATTTGTAAAAAAAAGAATTGGCATGGTCGTATGAAATGTTGTTTCTGTGACAAAAGTGAAACGGTTCAACATTTATCTATTACTTGTCCGCTTGCAAATTTAATTTGGCATATTGTGTATATGACTTTCAATATCACTCCTCCAATTTGTATAAACAATTTGTTTGGGAATTGGTTGCTTGCATATGAGAAAAAAAAACTCAAATCGTACGTGGTCCTTTTTCCATCCCGTGGAGCGCCGTCAGGCCATGGTTTTGGGTGCGGACGTTTGAAGACGGTTGCACGGGAGTTATTCATACAATTCGGATTGCAGCTTAAATGGCGTTTGCCATATTGACGCATAAGATTTTCGTGGTGATGGCTTTTTGCCAGTGTTTGATTCATGACTCAACCCTTTCAGATCCGTGAGATATAAAACCTGTTGTAATGACTTCAATAAAGTAATAAAGCGGCCGTATGCCTCATTTTGATGCATAGGCTGGGACAAACCCATTTTGAGAAAAAATACATGTAAGTACTCCCTCCGATCCATATTAATGGTCGCTAAATCGGATGTATCTAGCACTAAAATATGTCTAGATACATCCGATTTAGCGACCATTAATATGGATCGGAGGGAGTACTCATAACAGAAACATGACCACCCATACTCTGTAGGGTCTTCTACCGGTTCCCTTGTTTTGAACTGAACTTTTCAAGAATTCAGCTAATTGCATGCATATACTCTTAATCAGCGTCAATAGGGACCTAGAGAGTTGCCTTCGATTTTTCCGTTCCTTCGTAGATCTATGGTTTTCAACCCTACGACATGAACACATACGAACGTAGTAAGACTGTTATGCCTCATTCTGTTGAGAAGGTGCTAGTAGCAATAATGGAGAAAGGAAGGAAGATGGCATGGGGCTCGTCGTAATTGATGACCATGCAAGAGAAACAGAAATGTTGGTAGAATTTATAGAGCATGTGGCCAAACTGGTACCTAAACAAAATATCGAGAAAAGGGCTTGGTTTCCGTCTTTGGCAATCCTATAATATTGTACCACCAACCTTAGTTATGGTTCTTTAACTTCAAATACTCTCCGTTGTCTTGTAAAAAGTACAACCATGGGAAATTGCTTGGCCGACCACATCTTTTACAAGAGCGACTTCAGTCTTAGGCTGAGCACCGTGAAAAAATATATTTATTAGGTTATATACTTAATTTGACTTAAAAAACGCTATGATATTCTATTTATCTCTCTCTTCACTAATTAGTCATTTTGTACTTATGTGGCATTGATATTACTTCTTATTTTTTACTTCACCGTGGCAAGCAAGCAAAACAAGCAATGGATAAAATAGTACAAATCATAGTGGGGTAGGTCTTAAAAACCACCTACTTTATAATTGTAAGGTCTCGATCATGCATAGTTATACTGGACATCCAGCCTCCCATCATATCATTACAAACAAACGTAGAAAGCAACATGCTGCAAAGTGCAATAGAGTCCTGAGGACGGTCGCTAGAGTTGATGTATTCACATAGGCATGGAAGGTGTCAGAAACACCGACGCTGTTTATTTAGGGTTTGTGAGTACCGAATCGCTCAATGCTAGATAGCCCAGATCGGCACACATTACGGCACTGCAGTCGCGCCTTTGTGCCTGATCTGCTCTGTGCTCTCGCCGCCATGGGCCTTTGCAGCCGCATACCTCCGACCAGGCTGTCCTTGTACGGCTGTTGGACTCGTATTACCTAACGGGCTCCATTGTTCACACCGCTTCCAGCAATCGCCGGCGAGGGCGCCTATGATGATCGAGACCACTTACTCATTGGATATGTCCTCCAATTGACACGACCCTTGAAGCTGCGCAGGCGCAGCAACTGCTCGCCACAAGACAACCATGTTATACGAGTTAGGGACGCTCTACATATTCAATTGACGAGCCAATAGATGATTGGTTACCCATTAGATGATTCCAGTATATGTAGTTAACTATTACTCTCTCTATACATGCGGCTTACTTATTGTGCCACTATTTTTGATCCGTGATGTTTAAACTTGTAAAATTTCAACTGTTCATGATAAAAAAATAGATTGTGTATTATTTTGATGCAGATGCTGGGAAGGTCTTATGGGCACTGCCCACATATTAACCGATCAGTAAGCACTACAAGTTCGATCCTTGCAGCTACCATCAGTAAAGCCCAAATGTGGCGCTAGACCGTGGTGAGGGGAGGGTGCAGGAGAAGGCTGCCGGGAAAATGTGGATCGAGGCCGCCTAAGTCGTCCACTAGTACGATGTGGCGCCAACTTAATGTTGCGTCAAATATCTTGTTTAATTTCCTTTGTGTCTTCATTAGAGTCAAATCAGTTGGCATCTCGGAGTCCATTTTGTGGTATTGTGTCTGATGGCAATATTTTTCCCGGCGGGATATTTGATCTATGTTTTATTAAGGTATATGAAATGTAGGAAATCTTATCTTCAAGGACATAACTGAATCTTTGTACCCATGACAGGGTTTCCTTGAGTTGTAGTAATTATAGGTGTGATGCTTCTTTAAGTGTCTATTTTGAAATTTGAAGGTATTAACGATTCCTATTCATCATGGCTTACAAGCATAGTTTTAAATAGCCCGCTATAGCTGCGCTATAGCCTCGCTATAGCTTTTCCGGAGCCCTCCCACTAAAGCTACACACTTTTAACGCTAAATTTAAAATAACGCTAATAGCCCGCTAAATCGCGCTATAGCGCTAAATTTGGAGTCATTTATCCCGCTAAACCGCTATAGTTGAAGGAGGGATGTAATTGAGTTCCATAAAACCGTTCATGTACCCAAGTATTTCTTCTTATTTGTAATGTACACATGATGCATTGATGCAACTCTTAATTACTAAATATGTGTGTCAAATATATGTGATATATAATACATATTGGTTGATTGTATGCTTAATTTTTCAAAAGTTTCATGACTTTAAGAGAAACCCTAAATGAGACATAGCTTCGCTATAGCCCGCTATAGCGTTTTATAGCTCTTAGCCGAGTTGCCGCTAAATAAAATAGCCCGCTATTTAAAACTTTGCTTACAAGTGTCTTGCGAAATAGTTTTTCGAGAACATGCTAAAGCATTTGCGTTTAATTTTATTCAAAAGAAAGACATCATGGTACAGCCTCTAGAAGTAGGGACACACACCCGCGGAAACACAAGACCGTTCTTACCATGTGGAAAGAATCACCGTCGTTGCTAGACTCCCAATGGATGATTACAATTCCATTACTGCCCATGCAAACATATCTAACACCCATGTGCCTAGAGAGCTGGACGGTGAGAGGCAGAACTCGTTGGAGCTAGTGTAGCACTTGTAAGAGAAGTGCTCGTCCTTGCATTTTTTTTATGATGCAGCACATGCCTAAAACATCAAAAAATGTATCTATAATTTATTAGTAATACATGTTTTTTATACAAATGGCCTATGTTTTTACAAAAATTCTATATCATTTTAAGTAATTTTACCGGACTAATCTATTGACAAGATAAGTTGCGCAAGTTTCTGTTTTCGGTTAAATCTGTATTGAAAAAAATATCTAAAAAGAAAATCCCAGAAAGTACGGGGAAGGACAGAAAACCTATTTTTCCAAGAGAGAAAGACGGGTCCAAAAGTATCATGGATGAGAGCCACCGGGTGGTCAGGCAGGTTGGGATTGCGGCCGCACCTAGACCTGGCCCCCCAGGTAGCCGGGGCCCACGAGGCCTTCTCCCAGAACCCCTTTCGCCTATATTTGTCCACTGGCCTTAAATACTCGGCCCTGATTATTTTCTACGAAACAGATACATTTATCCCTTCACGTCTAGAGTACAATCTATGGTTTCTGAATCGCCATGATTGCCTCTGAAGTTATATGCGAGTAGTTCAACCTTGGAATATTGGTCTATAGAGGTATCTAGATTTCTCTTAAAAACGCTATGCTATTCTATTTATCTCTCTCCTCACTAATTAGTCATTTCGTACTTACGTGGCATTGATATTACTTCTTATTTTTTACTTTCACCGTGGGAAGCAACAAAACAAGCAATGGATAAGATAGTACTACCTCCGATCCGAATTAATGGTCGCATATTCACACAAGTCTTAGGTAAAACTTTAGCTATCCCTCCGACCATTAATTCGGATCGGAGGGAGTACAAATCATAGTCGGGTAGATTTAAAAACCCACCTACTGTATAATTGGAATGTCTCGATCATGCATATTTATACTGGACATCCAGCCTCCCATCATATCATTACTAACATAGTAGAGAGCAACATGCTGGAAAGTGCAATAGAGTCCTGAGGAAGACCAAGATAGTTGATGTATTCACACAGGCATGGAAGGTGTCAGAAACACGGATGTTGTTGATTTGTGTTTTATTAGTACCGAATCCAGCAATGCTAGATAGGCCAGATCGGCGTACATCACGGCACTGCAGTCGCGCCATTGTGCGTGATCTGCTCTACGCTCTCGCCGCCATCGGCTTTTGCAGCCGCATACCTCCGAGCAGGTCCGATACGAGTAACACGGCCGTTAGATTCGTAGTACCTAACATGCTCCACTGTTCACACCGCTTCCGGCAATCGCCGGCGAGGGCGCCTATGATGATCCAGACCACTTACTCATTGGATCTGTCCTCCACTTGACACGACCCTTGCAGCTGCGTATGCGCACCAACTGCTCGCCAGAACACAACGATGTTATACGAGTTAGGGACACTACATATTCAATTGATGAGCCAATTATCACAAAATACTGAATCGATGGAAATGGCTATGCAGTATATTATATTCTTGATATCGCAGGACATGCACCATCATATCAAGTGGCAATTGATGGTTGATATGTTTCAGACAACGTTGTCGAAAGAATATGCTCCCTGGTGGACCAAACAACATGCTCGCCGGTGCAACGACACCACTAGTGGAGACTAGTGGATCTCCACTTGGACGTCTCGCGCGGCAGCACATAGTACCGAGTTGGGCATAGTAAGTACTTAAACTTACCCATGCACCCATGCCCAATAAGGCCTCATTTGTTTTTTTAGGAACGAATCCAGACATGGATCTGTTCTAGGTAGGGATTTGGTAGATCCAGCCCGCTCACCCAATCCCAACTTACCCCCAATAATCCCTGTACGTACTACATCCAAGCAAGCATTCGTGAAAATAATGATCTTCATATTTTCTTGGAAACCTTCACTCGCTCGGTTACATCGGGGAAAATTGTCCATAGGTGAGCCAGGGGTGATTTTTTACGGACAGAGAATGCAGAGATGGACGCGATCCGTTGGAACAATACTCTCTCTAGGGCATAAACGAAGACCACTAATTTGCTGGGCTGGAAAAAATTAATCACGGGACTGGAAAACCAAGATCCGACCGCAATCCAGGCTAATCCCTTCCTCTAAGGAATTAAACGAATGAGGCCTAAGTGACCCCGAAGCCAGCCGCCCAAAGACAAATAAGAGCTCTTGCCGCAACTTCCTCCTTCAGAGCTTCTAGCCACCCTATGCTTTTGTAAGTATCTTTGGATGTTTAAGATACCACGGAAAATAAAGATTTTTATGTGATTTATAGTCTTATAGTTTTGTCAACGAAGAATAAAGTCACAAGAATGCATTGTATGGCGTGTAAAAAAATATGTCTTTCATCCACAAGAGGATCTTGTCAGTTTGCCATGCATATCTAGAGATTAATCCATTTTACTTTCAACATCTATAATTCAACTAGTATTACCAATATGTTTGATAAGAAAATCCATCATTCGTATTGGTGTGTGCTTTTTCATGGGCAATATCAAATTGACGAAAAAAGACACGAGTTAGTCAATTTCTTACAGGTAGTTCATCGGGCTACATACTGGATTCACATGTTGGCCTTTTTTCCAAAGGACCAGCGGGGACGTTTGAATTATATATGCACTTAGTCTATAGTGGTCGTTCAACGCAGATTTCGCGTATCCGCTACCGCGCTGATGTGCAATCTCAATCTGTCTGTTTCGTCCGACTGACGAGTCAGATTTGGCATTGACTGGCGGCTTAATCAACAACAAATCAGGTCCGTCGGCTGGACGGAACAGACGGCCTTAGACTGCACGTCAGCGTGCTAGCAGATACACATCTTCTTTTTCTGCGGTTGTTCAGCATATCTACAACCAAGATGGTTGGCTACCCATTAGATGTTTTCAGTATATGTAGTTAACTACTACTCTCTATACATGTGGCTTACTTATTTTGGCATTATTTGTGATCCCTGATGTGCAAACTTCTAAAATTTCAGCTGTTCGTGATAAAAAAAGTTGGTGACCAAATAATCGAGTATACTTTGCTCTTTTCTTACGCGGCACGACCATAACCATGACTTGATGACATTCTCTATCTCCAGAATCTGAATTACTAGTTAGAGTTGAGCAGGCTCCGTGCGAGATCATTTAGTTGAGAAAATCAACTTTATCTTCATCCTGAGACCAACCATTTCTATATGATCCTCACAAAATAACAATACTACTATCTAGATCATGAAAGAACTTAAATAATTAAAGAGTATATCAATCCGAACTCGAATGATCAAATTGCATATCTACCACAAATCTTCTATGTACACAACCAATGCCAACCTCCTCTCTGCACCTTGCCCTCGATTTGGCTCCCAGTTTAACACACCGAAATAAATTTAGAGCTACTCTATCCAACCTTTCCTCTATATAGAAATGAGTCAGCTTGATCCAGACCACGAAATATCATAGAGATATAAAGTTATGTGTACAATCTGCACTAAATTTTGAACTACCTTATTTTCACTTTTATTTGTAAGCTATTATTGTCTCATGTACCAATTGCTAGTTTGTATAAATAACTTGGTAGCATGACCGGCTAATTAAAAACATAATTTTGAAATGTAGTAACATTGATTTGCAGTCAAGTCACACAAAACAGAAAACACATTGAATAATTTAGCCCTATCACTTCGATGCGATTGGCCTATCTCTACCTCTTAGTCTCTTGTCACCCAGGAATTCTCACAGTTTTGATCGGAAAATGACGCGGCCACCTCGTAACACAAAACAGATAAAAAATAGAATGACCAGCTGAAAAAACGTTCGTCTCTGCACATCATCATGTGTAAAGGAAACTTCTGCTACTTCATGTGAGTATGCCAGTGCTAGAGATGGCTGAATCTGCGAGTTCCCTTTTACATTGGTCAAAGGCATCTACACACCTTTTGCATTTTAGATTACTTCATTCGTACAAATTATTTTTATTAATATTTTCTAAGTGTCAAGCAATTGTCTTACAACTTTTCCTCGGATTTGGGTTGTATTGTTTAACGTGTGCCGAGCTGAATGTCGGGACATCGGCACCAATTTTTCGAGAATATGCATAACACGCATTTCATGACATTAAGAAGAAGAGAGTGACCGTGAAATTTGAAAAGGTGAAGCTCATGGTCAAATCACACACACACACATGCACGCACGCACGCGCACACACACGCACGCACACATGCGCACACAAACCGTAAATGATTTTTACGTCACATAAATTTTGTCGTATTTTTATGTCGAGTAGAACGTAATAAAATATATCCATGTCGTAAACTTTTTATCTACGTGACGCTATAAAAATATAACAAAAATAGACATATTTATCCTATTTTATGACTTTTATGTCGCTATGAATCATTTTTTTTAACTTTTTATGCCGGTTTCTATTATGGAGCAACATGAACGTAAATATTTATATTACGTAATATAATATTTTAACTTAGCAACATAAAATAAAATTGTGGGTGCAAAATAATTTCTCTGCATCCACTAGTGGAAACAGTGCCATTTGTCCCGGTTGTGCAACCGGGATGGGTCAGCCGGGACAAATGGCCCTCCATATTGGTCCCGGTTGTGCCAGAATCCGGGACAAATGGCCCTTACCACGTGGCGAACCTGGCCAGGGGCATTCATCCCGGTTCGTTGCCTCCTCTTTATTGTTTTTTTCTCTTTATTGTTTTCCTTTTATTTTCTGTTTTGCAATCAATTCTATTTTACGATACCCCTGTCACCATACACTGATAAGGAGCCTTAGTGGCCCCTACCCGGACCTCCCTGATCTGAGGAGAAGAGAGGAGCCCAGTGGCGCTTCCTTGGACCTCCCGGATCCCACGAGAAGAGAGGAGCCTCGGTGGCCCCTCCCCGGACCTCCCGGATCCCACGAGTGAATAAGTAATACATATATAAAGAAAAGAAAGGAACACTTATATTACAGAAGCTAAGTATATCGAGCATATTACATGACGGATGGAATGAATTATAAAATGAAATTTAGTTCCAACCGGCGCTATAGTACTCTCCATTTATATTTAGGACCTCTACATCTAAGAGAACCGCAATATCCTCCTGAATTTCTCGTATGTGGTCCCTTGGTAGGAGACCGTCCCTGAGCCGTTCGATCTAATATAAAGAAGAGTGGTCAATATATAAATGAAACTAAGTAACATAAATAGATGGTAATAAGAAAAATTGACGACTGACATACATTAAGGTGGTTTAAATCTCTGCCCTTGGGATAGGTCGTCTGACGAATGAACTCGCAGACGTAGTATCCACACAAGTCATTCCCGTCTCCCTGTTGCAAGCACTTTACGAGAACATGGTTTCGATCAAAATAATAATCAACCTGCCATGATAATGGTATCGACACTAGAATCAAGGAGATGCGTGTATCTAGATACTAGTACTTACTTCCACAATATCAAATGTAATCTCTGATTTCCATTCACCAGGAGCCTATTTTGTGAACCTCTTCCAAACGCTGCCCGGGAAAGAAAAAGAATAAAAAGAGTTAGTAATTACTTGATATCCGAAAATGAAACAAAGTAGTCGATATATATAATGCCATATATAAAGAGTGAAATTAATAAAGATTGAAATTACCGCTAGATCATTTCCTGCATGTCCGCCCACATCGCTAGGGGTTTACGTTTTGGGTCCAATACCAGTACTTTTCCTTTATCAACTTGGAAGATTAGCAGAATATAGTGGAAGCTGCGCACGCAGAACTCATCAATTATACACTGAACATCGAGCATTAAAAAAAAACAGAATGTGTACAACACAGTAACACTCTCCCGAAGTTGTAAGGAAATAATATTTCCCATCGGTGTTGTTGAAACCTTATTGCCCTCAGAATGTTATCTTCTGTATCCTTGGCATATAGCTCAAGAATCTTATGATTAACAAAATGTGGGTCAATGAACCCAATATCATAGATTTGTCCTCTTTTGCATTCGAGTATCTTCATTCTGCAATTATAATATAATGAGTGTACTATATATATATATATATATATATATATATATATATATATATATATGCAAATGCAATGAACGAGGTGAGCTAGCTAGAGACTTAATTAGAGAAATAAGTACTTACAGACAATAGGCACTAACGATAGATTTGTCGAGGGCATGCTGCTGGAATAACTGAAACAATTCATCAAATTGAAGTAGAACCATTTCATCTCCCTACCCGTAGTGCTCGTCTCTAACTGCGAGACATATCGAGTCCTGAGATTTCGCTGCGGCTTCCATATACCAACTATACACTCTTCGCATTTTGGTTGGTAGATCCTTTAACTCCTCGGGTTTGACGAGAGGTTTCTCGTACTGGTATTTGCACATTCAGCTTCGGGGAAGTAGTCTACTATTTGCATATACTCAGCAATGGACAAACCCGCAACAGCTGCCTTTTCTCCGTATAGTTGTATAAACTCCGGATCAATTTGCTCGTCAGCATTAGTGCTCGGCCCCACCTGGGTATTGGAAATCACTTTGGGCGGGGAGATGGATTGTTTTTTCTGCTCTCCAAGCTGGGCAACTGATTTCCCCCTTTTCCCGCCTGAATGCCAACTGCGCCAGGAGCCTAGCCCAACTGCGCCCGCAGCCACCGCCCTGTCTCAAAAAAAATTCGCCAGCGTGACGTCAGCGTTCGTGGTCGCCGCGCGTTCGTGGTTCGAGGGCGGCGCGTCACCCCTTCCGTTCGTGGTTCGTGGTTTGAGGGCGTCCGTTTGAGGACGGCGCGAGGCCCGCGGGGGAACCTACCGGAGACGACGACGGGGCGGGGGAGGAGCAGGGCGGAGGCGGTGGAGAGAAGGGCGACGGCGGCGATGGCGACGGCGCGGTCCTCTCCCAGAGTCTCAGCGCGGGCGACTGCGCGGTCCTCTCCCAGAGTCTCAGCGCGGGCGACTGCGGAATGGGCGACGCGCACGGAGAAGACGAGCAGGGCGCCGGCGCGAGGAAGACGAGCAGTACGGAGATGCGTTCTTGACTTAGAAATTTTCGGGGCAGTAAGACAGCGCGAATATATAGGGCCAGCCTTTAGTCCCGGTTGGGGACATCAACCGCGACTAAAGGTCCCCTCCGGGTACCATCCGCGGGACTTTAGTCGCGGTTGGTGTCACGAACCACGACTAAAGGTTTTTTCGCGGCGTTTTCCTTCCCGCGACTAAAGGGGCTTTTTCAAATACTTTTCTTTTAAAAATCTTACAAATACAAATAATATATCAAAAAATAAAAAAAATAAAACTAATTCATTGTAAAATCTTAAAAATACAAATAGTATATTAGAAAATTCAGAAAAATAAAACTACTTCATTTTAAAATCTACATAATGGCGTGATAAAAAAAGAAGTACATAATTAATGGTAAGAGTGGATCTAAACCTAAACGGAGAGCATAGATGATCTACATAATTGCAAGACAGTGGATCTGATATCTGGTAGTCATACTCCTTCGTAGACCTATAGTACTCCGACTTGTAGTCGTTGTAGTCGCCGCTGTCGTCGTCACTATTGTCGGACGGTGCTCTGGACTCCCTCAGAGGATCACGACTCCAGGACTGGGCGTGAGGATAGCACAGACGGGGGTTATCGCCAGCCCTGATGTAGTTCATGACGCTCTGAAGAGTTCGTCCGCCGCCCCACCACAGCCGACGACCGGCCTCGTTGAAGTTCGAAGGAGGCAGGCCGTTTTCCTCGTACCTGGCGAGCGCACTGTCACGCCGATTAATGAAGAAGGCGTCCCAAGTAGGGCGGTAGTCAGGATTCCAATTGGGATTCCTCCGCTGCTCCTTCGTGAGCTCGTGGTAGTAGTGGTTCGTGATGGCCGCCCGACGCGCCACACCTTGAGGAAGAGGAGGGACCGGCACTCGTCCGGCGCTCAGCATCTAACCGGCGGGAACGCTGTAGCCGGGCGGGCAGGGGTAGTTCGAGGCGGAAAGTGCCTCCGCCTGGATGAAGGTTAGAGTGGGTACGGTAGAAGTCAAGAGAGAGTGGTGAGTTTATATGTGTTTATGCCAATGGTGTGGCAATACATACATATATATAGTGAGAAGAAAACAGATCCCTTTAGTCCCGGCCTGTTTTACCAACTAGACGAAATGGTTAGGGTTTCGTTTGGACCAATCAGAAAGAATCACACGGATTGTGTGTTTCTTTCAAGCGCTTGTGAGTCGTTGGATCAGGGGTGTGTTTCTTTCGAGCTGTTGTGAATCCTTCGATCAGGGCTACAGTGTGTTTCTTTCGAGCGGTTGTGAGCTGTTGGATCAAGGTGTTTTTTAACCGTTGGATCAAAACAGTGGTGTTCACTTAATGCTTGGGCCAGTGTTCACTTTGAGCCAGGAGTGGGTAGTTGTGACGCGTGGCGCGGGAGTTGTGACGCGTGGCCAGGAGGGCGCGGTATAAACTGCCGCGCCTCGAGCGCGTCTTCTCCTCTCCATGCGCCCACTCCTCTCCATGCACCGTCGCGCTGCCACCATGCCTCCGAGGAGGAACAACACCACCGGCTTCCGCGGCGTCCGAGCACGGCAGAACGGAATGTTCAGCGAAGATATCCGTTGGGGAGGGGGGGGGGCGACCGCATCCCCCTCGGCTCCTTTGCAACGGCGGCGGAGGCCGCCCGCGCCTGGGACGCGGCGTCCTGGCGCCTCAACCGCCCGCGGTCGCTGATGAACTTCAACGACTGCCACACCGTCTGGGAAGCGGAGGCCAGGGCGTCGAAGCCGCAGATCGTCACTGCCGCCGACCACCTCCACCTCCGCCACCGCGCGTTTCAGGGCCTAGTCGACGCCAGGGACGACCGCGTCGTCCGCGAGTATTACCGGAACAACCCGGGGGAGGAGAGCGCCGACGAGGAGCTCTGGCAGACCCGCACGGCTGAGCGGGCGGAGCGCCACCTCGAACGCCACCTCGCGTTAGCTGCCGCTCGGGAGGCGAGGACGAAGGCGCTGCAAGAGCTTCGTCGGGCCGACTACGCCGGCGAAGTCTGGGCCTCCGGCGATCCGAGGTGGGGGCCTATCTCGGACATACCATCATGCACTTCCGACGATGACGAGGAGGTCACCGACGATGACGAGGAGGTCACCGACGAGTTCGACGACGACGATGACCCGGAGGAGGTCACCGACGAGTTCCCCGACGACGACGACGAGGAGTAGTGTTCGTCTGTTTCCCGTTTTTAACAAAATAATTTGTATTCCGGCGACACTGCGGCGCGCTAGCGCGTCTGTTTTCCAGTACTTATGAATGCATCATGTCCTTTTTAACCCTTGGTTTTATTGAAGAAATTTCATTAGTCTTCTTCTCTCACAAGGTTTTGAGACATTTAAGTACACCCCCCTTTAAGGTTTGATACATCATGCTAGGGTGGGCCCAAGGAAGCCCCGAAACACATCAGAGATAATATAATTCACATGATCCATTCAACAAAGTTTGGTACACTAAATTATTACACATCAATTCTTCCCTTGTGTCCCTGCTTGCTTACGATTGTGCCGTATCCATGGAGCATCCTCATCATTTAACTTAATGCTTGGGTCAGTGTTCACTTTGAAGGGCAGAATTTCACCAAACATATTATAATCTTCTGACATGTTTGTCGTGTCCTCCACTCCCACGATGTTTCTTTTCGCTGAAAGAACAATGTGGCGCTTTGTATCATCGCATGATGTATTGATCGTTTTCTTATCTTTCCGTTTCCTCGGTTTGCTACTCATATCCATCAAATAGAAAACCTGAGCGACATCTTTGGCTAGGACGAATGGTTCGTCAAGGTAACCAAGATTGTTGAAATCCACCATTGTCATTCCGTATTGCTCGTCCACCTTTACCCCACCTCCTGTTAGCTTGAACCATTTGCACCGGAACAAAGGGACCTTCAAGGAGGGTCCATAGTCAAGTTCCCATATCTCCTCTATGTAACCATAATATGTGATATTTTGCCCATTCTCGGTTGCTGCATCAAAGCGGACACCACTGTTTTGGTTGGTGCTCTTTTTATCTTGGGAGATCGTGTAAAATGTATTCCCAATAATCTTGTACCCTTGGAAAGTCGTTATAGTCGAAGATGGTGTCTTGGCCAAGATGTACAGCTGATCTCCAACATCATTGTCATTCATTAAATGTTTTCGCAACCAACTGCCGAAAGTCTCCATGTGGGCCTTCCTAATCCATGATTCAGGCTTCCCCGGGTTGTTCGAGCGTAAAATATTCTTTTGTTTCTCGAAGTACGGAGCCACCAAGCTTGAATTTTGCAGAACTCTGTGGTCTGCTTCAGTCATAAAATGACCGTCCGTACATATCATTGATTTCCTTCCGATCGTGCCTTTTCCACTTAGTCTCCCCTCGTGACGCGATTGAGGAATACAAATCGGCTTAAGGTCAGGAACATAGTCAATACAGAACTCAATTACCTCCTCATTTCCATAGCCCTTGACGATGCTTTCTTCTGGCCTAGCACGGTTACAAACGTATTTCTTTAATACTCCCATAAACCTCTCAAAGTGAAAATATTTTGTGGAAATACAGGACCGAGAATGGAAATCTCTTCGACTAGGTGGAGCAGGAGGTGCGTCATAATATTGAAGAAGGATGGTGGGAACACCAACTCGAAACTGACAAGACATTGGACCACATCGTTCTATAACCGTGGTAGATCTTCTGGACTGATTACCTTCTGAGAGATTGCATTGAGGAATGCACATAGCTTCACAATGGCTACTCGAACATTTTTCGGTAGGAGACCCCTCAAAGCAATCGGAAGCAATTGCATCATAATCACGTGGCAGTCGTGAGACTTTAGGTTTTGGAACTTTTTGTCCGCCATGTTTATAGTATTCCCTTTATATTCGACGGGAAGCCAGACGGGACCTTCATACTGCTCAGGCATTCCAAAAAAATGACCTCCTCTTCCTTGGTAAGAGCGTAGCTGGCACGACCTTCAAACCATTCCGGATGCCGGTCATCATGGTCTTTCAAAAGTTGTTGGTCCTGCCGTGCTTCCTTTGTATCATTTGTCTTCCCATACACGCCCAAGAAGCTTAGCAGGTTCACGCAAATATTTTTCGTAACATGCATCACGTCGATTGCAGAGCGGACATCTAGGACTTTCCAATATTGTAGCTCCCAAAATATAGATTTCTTCTTCCACATGGGTGCGTGCCCGTCAACTTCCAGCGGAACTGATTGTCCGCCAAGACCCTTTCTAAAGATGACTTTCAAATCCTTGACCATATCAAATATCTCAGCACCAGTACGTTCTGCAGGCTTCGGCCGGTGATCTGCCTTGCCGTTTAAATGCTTGCCTTTCTTTCTTACGTTATGATTTCGGGGAAGAAATCAACGATGACCCAGTTACACGTTCTTCCTACAATTATCCAAAAATACACTTTCAGTCTCATGTAAAAGCACTGCGTGCATGCTTTGTATCCCTTATTTGTCTATCCCGACAGGTTACTGAGAGCAGGCCAATCGTTGACGGTTACAAAAAGCAACGCTCGTATGTCAAATTCCTCTTCTTTGTGCTCATTCCACACACGTACACCAGGTCTGCCCCACAACTGCAAAAGTTCATCAACTAATAGCCTTAGGTACACATCGATGTCGTTGTCGGGTTGTTTCGGACCTTGGATGAGCACTGGCATCATAATGAAATTCCGCTTCATGCACAACCAAGGAGGAAGGTTGTAGATGCATAGATTCATGGGCCAGGTGCTATGGCTGGAGCTCTGCTCATCAAAAGGATTCATGCCATTAGTGCTTAGACCAAATCTTATGTTCCTTGCGTCAGCTGCAAAAACTTTGAACTCTCTGTTGATCTTTC
Source organism: Alopecurus myosuroides (assembly GCA_028641055.1). Lineage (NCBI taxonomy): Eukaryota > Viridiplantae > Streptophyta > Magnoliopsida > Poales > Poaceae > Alopecurus > Alopecurus myosuroides. The sequence goes on from CM054060.1 coordinate 395,384,465, forward strand.
TCCATTGCGTTCCATCAACGGGGTGTCTCAAGCCCCCATCGGACTTACGGTCCTCTTTGTGCCATCGCAACAAATTGGCATGCTCTCTGTTCCTGAACAGACGTTTCAACCGTGGTATTATAGGAGCATACCACATCACCTTGGCGGGAACCCTCTTCCTGGGTTTCTCGCCCTCAACATCGTCACCAGGGTCATCTCCTCTGATCTTATAACGCAATGCAGTGTATACAGGGCATTCATTCAAATTCCCGTATTCACCGTGGTAGAGGATGCAATCGTTAATGCATGCATGTATCTTCAGAACCTCTAAACCTAGAGGGCAGACAACCTTCTTTGCTTCATACATACTGGCGGGCAACTCGTTATTCTTCGGAAACATATTCTTCAATATTTTCAGCAAATTTTCAAATGATGAGTCAGCTACACCTTCCTGTGCCTTCTATTTCAGCAAATCCAGTGTGCAGCCCAGCTTTTTCAGACTATTATCGCATCCTGGGTACAGCGACTTCGTGTGATCCTCTAACATGCGATCCAAATTCTCCCTCTCCTTGTCAGTTTCGCAGTGTCTCTGTGCATCAGCAATGGTCCGACCAAGATCATCAGCAGGCTCATCATGTGCCTCTTCTTCACCTTCACCTTCCCCTTCCCCACCTTCAGCATCATCCTCCATGAAAGTATCACCAAAAGCCTCATGATAGTTGTCATCGATATCATCCCCTTCTTCATCTTCTTCCATTCTAACCCCTCTTTCTCCATTCTTGGTCTAACAATTATAGCTTGGCATGAAACCGTGCCGAAGCAGGTGCATCTGAACATCTCTTCAGGAGGACTAACCCTTGTGCAAGCCGAAGCAGGTGCATTCCGAAGCAGGTGCCGAAAGCACATGGACAGACAATAAAACCTTGCTGCTTGTTCGCATTTGCCACTGCGAGGAAATCTTTCAAATCCGTAGTGAACTCGCCGGAGAGTCGGTTACCGTACATCCATTGCTGATTCATCTCCATTATTATTATATAAAGTATATAATTAACCATCATGCATTTGTTAAACTAACTATCTAGAAATAATACAAATCATGAAAGGTTTAAGTTGCTAACCGCGATCGCGGAGGAAAAATAAATTAGAAAGCTCAAGTGTGGCTCGGACACTTCATATCATGTTTGTTTCATGCTCTCGGCCATTTCATCGAACACCTTGTGTGCATAGGAGGAACCAAAAGCAAATCCACCACCCCTTGTGAATATTGTGAATAGAAGTGACACCAAATGTGGTTAAGGAAAGTGAGCTGAGTCCTATATCGGGATGGTCCTTTAGTCCCGGTTGACCTGCCAAACCGGGACTAAAACCCCTCCCGTCCGCCAGCCGTCGACCCAGCGCGCTGGGCACAGATAGTTGGTCGCAGGTCTCCTCCCGAACTGCGACTAAAGACCCCTTTGGTCGCGGTTTGATTATTTTGGGGACTAATGGGGGCGTATGGAAGGCCTATTTTCTACCAGTGTCAGCACATTGTATGTTACTCAAAATAGTACATAAATTAATTACCCCTTCTGGCTGTGGTCGCATGCCTACATTAGCGACATATATAAGTAACACACGTCTAATATCTGGGGAAAGAATAGAAATCCATAAAGAAATCCTTATTTGGTTCGTGAGAGGAGTGAGCCCAGAAAAATACCTTTACAACTATTTGTATGGGAATTGTAGGCATTGGGAGACGACATGACCCATTTGGACACAATTGGACTGAAGGCCTATGTACACATACTGACACTAGTATCAGCCTAGTAGTGTCATGCTCGTATACACAACCTATTTAATGATCTTTTACCAGGTGTAGTGTCCTACCATTCCCTTTCTTTGTCTATCATCTAGGCAAAATTTTATATGGTGACAATAAAATTTGAACAGAACTATAGAGGTAGTGTTGAGCTTTGCTTGATCTAGTTGAGGAAAGATTGTTTTCTGATTCACTTGTTTGGATGCCGTCATCCTATGGTTGATGTTATTTGGTTGAGAATTTGTCATCTAGTTTATATTTTGACTCTGGTCCAAAAACCACTTCCGTATGTTCTTCAGTGGATATGGATCGTTTGCCCAAAAAGATTGGAGTTTCTGATATGTGCCATCCTATGATATGGAATTTTTACTGCAAAACTGAGAGTCTAAGAAGAAAGAAAAGATGCTTTTATCGAGTGGGATGTCATCAAACAAACTAACACTAGATAACACACATATGATAATCCTTGTGAAAGGTATGTGGACGGAAGATCTGATTGCCCAATCATTGATCAAACAATGTCCATCAAGGTTCGATTACGCTGTTCGGAAACCCTGTTTCGTTAAGACGTTCCAGGCGGCGTAAGTTGAGGAACAATTCCACAACTCTTCAGATGATCGGATCGTAGAGCCTTAATTTTCTTGCCACGTTGATTCTCTACTTCATTCTGGAACTCTTTGAACTTTTCAAAAGTTTCGGACTTATGCTTCATTACGTAGACATAACCGTATCTACTAAAATCATCAGTGAAAGTTATGAAGTAGTGAAAACCCCCTCTTGATGTCGTGCTCATCGGTCCGCATACATCAGTATGTACGAGTTCCAATAAGTCTATCGTCCACTCAGGATAACCGTTGAAAGGTGAATAGATAGTAACGGAACCTAGAGGGGGGGGGGGGTGAATAGGTCGTATGATCAATTTTAATTTTTCTTCAAGATTAGGCTTGACACAAAGGTAAATTCTCTAGATAATACAACTAAGGTGGATTTACCTATCTGACAAGAATAACAACAAACACAATACAAGCACAAGTAAAGGGGGGGGGGGAACAAGGTAACCGATATGAAGCACGCGGAGACATGATGTAATCCTGAATTCCTACTTGTTAAGGGAGTACGTCTTGTTGGAGGGTTGTGAGCTTCGCCACAAAGGCCTACTCAACGCTACAAAGGCCTCACCCTATTCTCCAAGAAACCCCGCAACAAAGTCCTTGTCCACCTTCAACTATTGATCCCCTTTGAGGCGGAAATCGAATCTTTTACAAACGAGCTTGGGGCACACACCCACAACCAAATTGGGGGCTCCCAACTCAAAGAATCTCCAAGTGTAGAAAGATGTCTAGGTTCTCCACAAATGGAAACCCTATACTCAAATCCTCCAAGTGAATGAGGGTAAAATGTAGAACGGCTCAGTGAAGATGTATATCAGCACCTTCTCCTTGAATCCTCCAAAGATCAACAAGTTTGGTAGGAGGGATTGAGAGTAATTGAGGATTTGGTGAGATCAATAAATGTTATTCAATGCAATGGACGAACCAGAGCTCAAGGAGGAGGAGTATTTATACCCCCTCCTCAAATTTATCCATTTGAGCAGGAAAGCAGGTACCGGAATATACGGTTGGCTTATATCTTCAGATCTAGAATCGAGTGCGTTGACTTCAATCGGAATATCTGATTGGGAGCGAATAATCCGGTTTCAATAATCCGACTAGCTTCTGTCCCACACTAGCTCCTCAACCGGATTATCTGGGTGATATGGAATAATCTGGTACATATAATCCGACTGGATTCTGCAACTCCAAGCTTCTAGTCCTTAGCCGATTTTGAGCCAAGACTACCACAACCGGAATATCTGGTTTCACCCGAATAATCTGGTTGCAATAATCCTGCTCGTCTCTGTTCCAAACTCGTCTGAGAGCATTCTAACCTGAATATCTGGTTGCCCTGAATAATCCGGTTCAAAGAATCCGGCTCATCTCTGTCTCCAACTGGGTTGGGATCATCCTAACTGGAATATCAGGTTTCCCTGGAATAATCCGGTTAGAATAATCTGGTTCCTCACTGTCCCAAATCTCAGTGGCCAATCTTCACCGATCTTTTGGTGATCGATGCAGATGCTAAAGATAACACCTGCACACTCAACACCTCGATAAATAATGTACTTAATATTGTTAACTAACACACAAAACAACGGGAAAACTATATGCACTTTCAGTCTCCCCCTTTTTGGTGTTAGAGGACAATACTAAGAGTTGCAATAAAACCTTGACTAATACCTGTTTGAAACAAAATGGAAATTTCTCCCCCTATCCATATGCCTCAAATGCAAAAATGCAATATAAAGAGGATAATAATTTCCAACAAGTAATACAAAAATGACAAAGAAATAAGTGTAACCAATATGTTGAAAAAGTTTGAAAGAGATACCTTGTGCGAAGAGATAATAGAAAGAATACCGAAGCACAATAATAGATAATATCCTCAATATAGATAATAGATAATCATAGATAATCCAAGATAAGCATAGTCTCACAACATACATAGTTTAAAAGAGACAAGTAGAAAATAGCAAATAGTTCACAAAATATAACTAAATGGACACAAGCTATCAAAGAATGATAAATTCATATGCTTGTGCCCAAACCCATGCAAATCCCGTAGGCCTAAGACTACTTCTCCCCCTTTAGCATCAAGACACCAAAAAGGAGATAGGTAGTGGTGCTAGCGTTCCATAGACAAACTAAGTATCCGAGTGCTCAGAAGACTCTCTAGTTGACGTCTCGGAAGCACCCTCGGTGTCTCTCTCCTGGTCTTCACCTTATCCTCATCATCTTCATCAAAGTCATCACCAGCAGGAGCACTAGATGACGCAGCAGTGGCGCGAAGAGTGTTGGGGGAATTGGTACATCTTTGCATGGAAACCTTCTGACATGCCAGGTGTCCCAAGGGAACTTGCTGAGCATAGTCTAAGTGTGGATTCTAACCTGAAACCTATTCGTCAGTTCCTCCGTCGTTCTAATGATGAGAGAATAAAGTCAATTGGAGAAGAGATAGCTAGGTTACTTGCTGCAGGGTTCATAGTTGAGGTGTTACACCCAAAGTGGTTAGCCAATCATGTTCTGGTCTTAAAGAAAAATGGAACTTGAAGAATGTATATCGGTTACACAGACATGAACAAAGCATCTCCTAAGGACCCGTTCGCTTTACCCCGTATCGATCAGATTATAGATTCTATGGGTGGTTGCGAATTGCTATGTTTCCTGGATGCATACTCAGGTTATCAGCAAATCAAAATGAAGCAAGAGGATCAAGAGAAGACCTCATTCATTACTCCATTTGGAGCTTTTTTGTTATACGTCAATGCCTTTTGGGTTACAAAATGCAGGAGCAACTTATCAGAGGTGTATTCCAAATTGTTTGGAAAGTCAGATTGGGCGAAACATGCACGCTTATGTGGATGACATAGTGGTCAAATCCCAGAAAGGTGACACTTTGATCTCAGACCTAGAAGACACGTTTGCCAGTTTACACAATTACAAGATGAAGCTCAATCCAACAAAATGTGTTTTTGGAATACCAGTTGGGAAGTTACTCAGTTTCATCATTTTAGAAAGAGGCATTGAAGCAAACACGGAAAAAATCCAGGCCATACATAACCTGAAAAAGACGGTTTGCCTAAAGGACGTTCAGAAGCTTACAGGTTGTGTTGCTGCCTTGAGCCTTTTTATAAGCATGTTAGGTGAAAAGGCTATACCTTTATACCGACTCCTGAAGAAAACTAACACCTTCGTGTGGAATCAAGAAGCGGATGAGGCGTTGGAAGCCTTGAAAAAACAACTTTCCAACACACCTATCTTGGCTGCGCCCGAGAAGAAAGAGCCCATGTTATTATACATAGTGGCAAATAACAGGGCGGTTAGTGCCGTGTTAGTTGTGGAACGTAAGATGGAAGGAAAAAAAGGTCTTGTCCAGCGGCCGGTTTACTATGTGAGCGAGGTCTTTACAGAATCTAAGCAACGTTACCCGCATTGGCAGAAGTTGGTTTTTTGGGTTTTCATGGCTAGTCGTAAGCTGAAACATTATTTTCAGGAGCATCCTATTACTGTGGTTAGGTTAGCAGCTCTGTACGATATTATTCAGAACAGAGAAGCAACAGGGAGAGTTGCAAAATGGGCTATTGAGATGGGGTCATATCACATGAAATCCGATCCAAGGACCGCAATTAAGTCTCAAGCCCTGATCGAGTTCGTAAATGACTGGACACAATTAATTACAGGTTCCAACGGATAAACCTGACACTAAATACCGGACTATGCATTTCCATGGGTCTCGACAACTGGAAGGTTCAGGAGCTGGTTTGGTGCTAACATCCCCAAGAGGTGATAAGTTTTGTTATGTCTTAGAAATTTCATTCAAATGCACTAATAATGCAAAAGAGTATGAAGCTTTGCTCCATGGGCGTCGAATTGCAAAGGAGATGAGCATAACCCGGATACGATGTTTGGGTGATTGAGACCTTGTTTCTCAGCAAGTTACAGGAACCTGGGATTCTAAAGACCCAGTCATGGCAGCCTATAGGCGAGCGGTTACCAAGCTGGCTGGATACTTTTAGGGATATCAGGTTGATCATATCGATCAACGTCTCAACGAAGCAGATGACGCACTGGCTCGTCTAGGTTCCCAGAAGGAACAGGTTCCACCCATCGTTTTTCTGGACGAGATTCATAGCCCATCGGTTAAAATTCCAAAAGAGGAAGACCTAGCAAACCCAAACCCAGAGTCGGATTTGGTAGCAGCACTGCATACAATACCAGAGTGGAGTGAACCATACCTAATGTACCTTACGAGGGGTGAACTCCCGCAGGACGAGGTTATGGCTCGGCAGGTTATCGGAAGGTCAAAATCATATACAATTATAAATGGTGAGTTAAATAAGAGAAGCACGACTGGAGTCTTTCAGAGATGTGTTTCTCCAGAAGAAGGATGTCAGATCTTGAGGGAAGTTTGCTCAGGAGATTGTGGCGATCACGCAAGTTCAAGATCTTTGGTCAATAAAGCTTTCAGACATGGATTTTGCTAGCTTACCACACATGCTGATGCAGAACACATAGTGAGAACTTGCGAAAGATGCCACAAATATGCAACGCAGGATCACATGCCAGTTCAGGATTTACGTATGATCCCCATAACTTCCCCTTTTGCGGTTTAGGGACTAGATATGGTAGGACCTTTAAAAAGTTTGTCTGATAAAAAGACTCATCTTCTGGTGGCAGTTGATAAGTTTACAAAGTGGGTAGAAGCATAACCAATCAGTAAATGTGACGCGGTTTTAGCAGTCAAGTTCTTAAAAAAGTTGATTTTCAGATTTGGTTACCCACCCAGCATTATAACAGACAATAGGACAAACTTGTCAGAGGGTGAGATGCAGAAGTTATGTGAACAGAACCATATACGGCTTGACCTTGCTTCAGCAGCACATCCACAGTCCAACGGACAGGCAGAGCGAGCTAACCAGGAGTTACACAAAGGTATCAAACCTAGGCTTCAGGTTCCACGGAAAAAACTGCTGGGTGTTGGGTCAAAGAGTTACCTGCCGTTTTATGGAGCATAAGAACTACCCCGAACAGATCAACATGTTATACACCGTTTTTCCTGGTTTATGGAGCTGAGGCAGTTTTGCCAAGTGATATTTGTCACGATCCACCACGAGTGGCTGCTTATGTGGAAACCCAGAATGAGATAGCTCGCCAAGACTCTCTTGACGCTTTAGAAGAAGCACGTGACCTCACAGCATCCATGGCAGCCATATATCAGCAGGACCTGCATCGCTATCATAGCCACAGGGTTAAAACTCGAAGTTTTTAGGAAGGGGACTTGGTGTTACGCCTGATCCAGAAGAAGGAAGGGATGCACAAGCTAATTCCTCCATGGGAAGGACCATTTGTAGTAAGTAAGAAACTACATAATGGGTCATATTACCTCATTAATATGTGTGATGCTGATAAATCACGAACATCTGAGGAAGAAACTGGAAGACCATGGAACATAGCCCAGTTGAGGCTGTATCGTACATATTGTAATCACTATGTTATATTGGCAATAAAAGGCAGACTTTGAAACAATCTGAGACTTGTTTCATGCAACTATCATTTTGGCAGAAAGTCAAACGTTTTTCACATATGATTACTTGGGGGATGATGCGAGAGCACAGTCTATATCTCAAGAATCTGGCATACGCCAAAATATATTGGTTATACTTGCCGGCTAGTCAGTGGTTACATGAAAATTTATGACCTAGATGTTTAAACCTGGATGAGTAAATCAAGGGAAAAGAAACATCATGTGAGTGGAGGACAAGACAGACATGTCAGAAGATTATAATATGTTTGGTGAAATTCCGCCCTTCAAAGTCAACACCGACCCAAGCATTAAGTTAAATGATGAGGATGCTCCATGGATACGGCCAAATCGTAAGAAAGCGGGGACACAAGGGAAGAATTGATGTGTAATAATTTATTGTACCAAACTTTGTTGAATGGATCATGTGAATTATATTATCTCTGATGTGTTTAAGACTAACTCCTTTGCGAAATATTTGAGAAAACGAGTCGAAAACATGGAAAACAGAAGGTTACTTAAATGTCTCAAAACCTTGTGAGATAAAATATCTGATTTCATAACTTTTATTGAAAACAGAAAACAGACGCGCTAGCGCGCCGCAGTGTCGCCGGAATACAAATTCATTTATTAAAAAGAGAGAACAGACGAACAGTACTACTACTCCTCGTCGTCGTCGGGGAACTCGTCGGTGACCTCCTCCGGGTCATCGTTGTCGGCGAACTCGTCGGCGACCTCCTCGTCGTCGTCGGAGGTGCATGATGGTATGTCGGAGATAGGCCCCCACCTCGGATCGTCGGAGGCCCAGACTTCGCTGGCGCGGTCGGCCCGACGAAGCTCTTGCAGCGCCTTCGTCCTCGCCTCCCGAGCGGCATCTAACGCGAGGTGGCGTTCGAGGCGGCGCTCTGCCCGCTCAGCCGCGCGGGTTTGCCAGAGCTCCTCGTCGGCGCTCTCCTCCCCCGGGTGTTTCCGGTAATACTCGCGGACGACGCGGTCTTCCCTGGCGTCGACTAGGCCCTGAAACGCGCGGTGGCGGAGGTGGAGGTGGTTGGCGGCAGTGATGATCTGCGGCTTTGGCGCCCTGGCCTCCGCTTCCCAGACGGTGTCGCAGTTGTTGAAGTTCATCAGCGACCGCGGGCGGTTGAGGCGCCAGGCCGCCGCGTCCCAGGCGGGGGCGGCCTCCGCCGCCGTCGCAAAGGAGCCGAGGGGGATGCGGTCGTCCCCCCAGCGGATATCTGCGCTGAACATTCCATTCTGCCGTTCTCGGACGCCGCGGAAGCCGGTGGTGCTATTCCTCCTCGGCGGCATGGTGGAAGCGTGACGGTGAAGAGGGATGGAGAAGACACGCTCGAGGCGCGACAGTTTTTACCGCGCCCTCCAGGCCACGCGTCACAACTCCCGCGCCACACGTCACAACTCCCGTGCCACGCGCCACCATAACACAACCCAAGCATGGATGGGTGTGTTAAAGAGGGGGGTGTAGAACAAAACAATCGGTATCGCCATCATACAGCCCCACCGTGGCTACTGGGTGCAATATGCATACCAAATGCACGGCAGGACGTATGATGGCGAATCCGGATATTTTGTATTGTCTCGATGAACTGACCGGTGTATGAAGGTGGGCTATATATAGGGTCCTCTGGCTCACAAAGTGTTGTGCTAGGGTTTTGATCCAACGGTTAAGAAACCACCTCATCCAACGGCTCACAACAGATCGAAAGAAACACACCGTAGCCCTGATCGAACGACTCACAACAGCTCGAAAGAAACACACCCCGGATCCAACGACTCACAAGCGCTTTAAAGAAACACACGATCCGTGTGATTCTATCTGATTGGTCCAAACGAAACCCTAACCCATTTAGTCCCGGTTGGTGTCCCCAACCAGGACTAAAGGGATGATCCGTTTTCCAATGAAACCCTAACCCATTTAGTCCCGGTTGGTGTCCCCAACCGGGACTAAAGGGATGTTTTCTTCTCGCTATATATATGTATGCATTGCCACACTATTGGCATAAACACATACAAACTCACCACTCTCTCATGGCTTCTACCGTACCCACTCTAACATTCATCCAGGCGGAGGCACTTTCCGTCTCGAACTACCCCTGCCCGTGCGGCTACAATGTTCCCGCCGGTTGGATGCTGAGCGCCGGAGGAGTGTCGGTACCTCCTCTTCCACAAGGTGTGGCGCGTCGGGCGGCCATCACGAACCACTACTATCACGAGCTCACGCCGGAGCAGCGGAGGAATCCTAGTTGGCATCCCGATAAACAACATACTTCGGATGCCTTCTTCCTCAATCGTCGTGAGAGGGCGCTCGCCAGGTATGAGGAGGACGGCCTGCCTCCTGGGAACTTTCACGAGGCCGGTTGTCGGCTATGGTGGTCCGGCCGGACTCTACGGAGCGTCATGGACTACATCAGGGCCGGCGATATCCCCCGCCTGCGCTACCCTCAGGCCCAGTCCTGGAGTCGTGATCCACTGAGGGAGTGCAGAGCACCGTCAGACGATAGTGACGACGACGGCGGCGACTACGACGACTACGAGTACATGTACTATAGGCCTAGGCAGGAGTATGACTAGCAGATATCAGATCATGCATTTATGCTCTCCGTTTAGGTTTAGATCCACTCTAGCCATTATGTACTGCCTTTTTTATCTATGCTCTCCGTATTTTTAAGATTTTAAAAAGAATTAGTTTTATTTTTCTGAATTTTCTGATATATTATTTGTATTTTTAAGATTGGAAAAAGAATTAGTTTTATTTTTCTGAATTTTCTGATATATTATTTGTACTTTTAAGTTTGGGAAAAGGAAAAGTATTTGAGTAACCACCTTTAGCCGCGGTTCGTATCACGAACAGGGACTAAAGGCTCGTTCAGCGCGGGAACGAAAACGCCGCGAAAAATTGCACCTTTAGTCCCGGTTCGTGACACCAACCGGGACTAAAGGCCCGCGGAGGGTACCCCGGGGGACCTTTAGTCCCGGTTGGTGTCACCAACCGGGACTAAAGGCTGGATATATACGCGATGTCTTTCTGCCCCCAAAACTTTCTAAGTCCCAAACCCTCCTCTTCCTCGCGCCGGTTCCGTCGCCGTCGCCCGCGCAGAGACTCTGCGAGAGGACTGCGTCGTCGCCGTCGCCGCGCCCTTCTCTCCACCGCCTCCACCCTGCTCCGCCCCCGCCCCGTCGCCGTCTCTCCGGTAGGTTCACCGCGGACCTCGCGCCGCCCTCGAACCAGCGCCGTGGCCTCGTCCCCATCTCCGTCCCATCCCTCGTGGCGAGCACCACAGTGGCCGGAATCGCCGGAGACCCGAGAGCCTAAACTGCAACCGCCGGCCCCCGTGTGACGCTAGGGGTGACGTCACGATGACGTCACGTGTTGGCTAGATTTTTTTTGATGACGTCATCGTGACACGTGGGGCCCACTTTTTATGGAATTACAGAACATAATTAATCTTGTAAATTAAATAACTTTTAATTTATAATTCCAAAAATTATGGAAAATATGCAAAATGTTCACAAAAATGTAAGCTATCTGTTTATATCATTTTCAATCATGGTTGACAAAGTCCTAAATGAGACCATATTTGAATTTTTATTAAATTCATTAAAATAATGAAAATAAGTTTTAATTCAATAAATTCACAATATTAAGTGTAATATACCAAAATGACCAGGAAAGCAAATGCAACCTAGCTATGGGGTTCTCCAAGTCATTTGAGAAACTAATCTTGGACACACCTCTAAAGTATGGTTTTCCCCCTCCGATGGTCATCGTTCTTCCACCCAAAACACTAGCAATCTGTTTTCCCTCCTTCTACGACAATATTTGCTAAGTCTCCTATATACTTAATTAATTTTTACTACATGCATGTCTGCAGGAGTGACATATGGCGGACAATAGAGACTCGCCGCTTACGGATCAGGAGGCTGAAGGTTTTATACTCGGCATGATAGCCGAAGAACATGATATAGTCTCTTCTTATCTGAACCTTGATGATCAAGAACGTGAAGGAACGGACATTATCGATGATCAAGGAGGTGAAGGAACGGACATTGTGGATGATCAAGGAGGTGAAGGAATGGACTAACGCTCGCGACTCTCTTTCTTATATATATAAATTGATCCTCTCGTGATACAAACTTACTGAAATGTGAATACATATGCACTAACGCGCGCGACTCTCTTTCTTATTTGAGCCCTCGGTCGGATCGAGTACGACAACGCGTGGCAAATCTAAGGCGATGAAAGAAGGAGAAACATATACCATCAAATCAGTCGGTGTAACCGGCAAGCCCCTACAGCACACCACAAAGTTTATCAACCAATGCGGAGTCATTGTTAGAGACACCGTCCCGATCACCGTCCAGGAATGGAAGGAGCCAAAGAAAGCATGTCTTGGTTTCAGTTATGTCCACAAGAGAACGAAAAAGGATATGTTCAGAAAGTTTATGGTACATTTCATTCTACCTCCGGAATACAACAAAAAAGATGAATTCGGTGACGAGGTTTCGGGTGGACGTCAGAGGAGGAGGCTAGTCAAAGAGTTCGCTCTTCAGAAGATGGCCGAAGCATTCCGGAACTTCAAGAAAAAATTGTTCCGTGAATTTGTCAACAAGGGCAAGACTCCGATTTTCACTGGAGAATATGAGAAACTGAGAGCTGATTGGCCAGAATTTGTGACGCAGAAGAAATCGGAGCATTTCAAGGAAATATCAAAAAAAATAAGGTTAATGCGGATAAGAAACAGTACCATCATATTATGGGGCCAGGAGGATACCGCGTTTCGGCGCCTAAGTGGCAGGCGATGGAGGACGCCCTGAGGGCAAGAGGAATCCCTCTAGGTACAGAGGGATGGGACGAAAGAGCCAAAATGTGGTGGTACGGGCATGGGGGATCGGTAGACCCGGAGACAGGGGCGTGTGTTCATCGGCAGAAAACGTTTGCTCGCATAAAAAACCTTGTTGACGCAATGACCAAAGCTCAACAGGGCTGGATCACGTTCAACAGAGAGAAAGACCAACTGACCCATGCCCTCGGGAATCCTGAACACGGTGGACATATACGACGCAAAGGCAGATTTCCGTGGAAAGTAGGTTTTCCCAGGAGGGTGACCCGTACTGTTACAGAAGCCGTAAGAGAAATACGGACCGGGCTGCATGAAGAGCATGCAGCGGATCTCGGAAGCCAGCATCAGCGGAGAAGCAGCGTGGCTTCCACGGAGGCCCCGCCTGCAGGTGCTAATGCACCGATCATCGAGAGTCATGCACCGGAGCCTCACTACCCCGTGGATGACGTAAAGGAGATGAAAGAATGTGATCTGCATTATCCCGTGGGGAACATTTCCACGAAGGTAGCTACCGGCAGTGCTTTACCCTGTACACCTGGAGCACTCCATCACAACAACCCCATTCCATATGGCTATGCTCGTGTCACGGTGGAAGACATAGTCAAAGTGTTTGAGGACCTGGAGATTGACATAGCTACACCTGAAGGGGAGAGAAGACTTGGAGATGTCAAGAGCCAGATCATTCTATGGAAAAAGAAGTACATAGTGTTTCCAGGCGAGATCCCAAGGCTAACAAATCCACCCCCCTCCGATGGTGCAGGTGGTGGTGGTGCTGGTGCTGGTGCTGGTTCACCTACGCCTACTTCACGCCATTCGACACCGTCCCCCGATCCACAATCTCCGGCGGGTAAGCAGGCCTCGCCCACCAATCCTCCTCCGGCGGATAAGCAGCAGCCGTCGCCCCCCATTCCTCCTCCGGCAGATAAGCAGCAGCCGTCGCCCCCCATTCCTCCTCCGGCGGATAGGCTGCCGTCGCCCCCCATTGCTCCTCCGGCGGATAAGCTGCCGTCGCCCCCGATTGCTCCTCCGGCGAAGAAACAGAAGCATGCGGACAACAAGGAAACCTGCTCTTGGACTATTAACCCAGAGCCTTATGTACCTAAGACCACACGGGTACCGGAGCCATCACGGAAGCCTATCCCCCCAAGGCCTTGGGAACTTAATGATGTTGAAACAAAATTGGCCGCGAAGGCTGAATATGAGAAATGGAAGGCCCATAAGAACGCGCTAAAGGAGCCTAAGCCCAAGGAAGTATACCCTCCGGAGGTAGACAAGTGGGCTACGGGTTTTTTGTCGACACCGTCCCAAGCCGAGAAGAATTTGCCTAAAGACTATGATAATGAACTTCGTACGCAAGCAAAAGCATTGGCGGATGAGAAAGAAAAAATGAAAAAAAGCGGGAAACAAGTTGACCAGCTCGGGATGCAGAGTAAACAATCGATCCCCCCGCTCATAGTGAAAGCCGGTCCGGAACTGGACCCCGAGGTCAGAGCAGCTGTGGCAGCAATGGGATTGACTATAGCTACTGCCATGAAAAATGCGTCCGAGGCCAGTATGTCTCTTCGTGCCTTCTTAGGCCTGGACGATGCGCCAATGGCTGAGGTAGCATTACAATATGTGAAGAAAGGGCCTCTCGTCGAGCCTACGCAGGAAAAGGATCTACCACCACTAATGCAAAGTCTGCTACGTTGGTACAAACAATTCATATCATGGTCCGACAGAGACTTTGTGTATGTGGAAGTTACAGAGGAGCATCACACCAAAAAGTACATTGTACCAGTTCAGATGAGTGAATTGTTCCAGCTGTTCAATCTGCGCGAGCTCGACAAATCTATCCTGAGTTGCTACGTTCTGTAAGTGATTTATTTCTACCTCATCTCGTTCTTCATTGCCTACACTATATATATATATTGTCCTAACTATATTGTTGCGTACGCTATTATGCAGATTGAAGATTTGGGAATGCAAAATAAGACTCATCCATGATGTTGAGTTCATTGACCCACAAATAATTAATGGAACTATGTTAGAAAATCACCCCAAAGACGTGGAGATAGACTTGTACAATTTTCTTAAAAAGCATGAACTCAAAAGTCATATTATATTTCCTTACCATTTTGGGTGAGTGTTTCTCTCTTGTGCCCATTCTCTATTGTTTACTCCATGCATGGTATGTCTAATCGATGAGTTATGCCTGACTGTGCATGTAACGTGTCGGCACGTTCCACTGGTTGCTGCTAAAAATTGAACTTCACAGCTCCACAGTTTTTATCATGGACTCTATGGATTCAGATCCAAAGCTTTGGATCGTGTAACATCCCAAGTATGAACATCTCCCCCTAGATGTTTGCTTCTTGTTTATTTATGCTTTGCATCATGTCATCATATTCATTTGATTTTTGTTTGCATTGTTTTGCATTTGATCTCTTTGTTTCCATCTGTTTTCTATTTGAATTCCAAACAAAAATTAATTTATTGTCATACTTGTTATGTTACAATGTGACAAATAAAAACTACCAAACAAACAAACAAATTGCTCCACTAAAACTTGGAATCAAAAACTTAATTTTGGCTTAAGTGGCAATTGTTCTTTTTTTACCAACATTGCTCAATTATTTTAATTGCCAAACATCAACTAAATAAAATATCTTTTTTTTGGAAAACAAAGTTTGTTTTATGATGTTGTGACCAAAAACAAAACTCTACAAATTTCCCTAAATTTTCCCTAGCACCAACCTCTCTTTTTTCTCTCTATTTCCTTTGCAGCAAAAAAAAAAATAACAGAAAAGATTAAAAGAAAAGGTGAGGGGGGAATAGAGGCATTCAGCCCAATTGGGCTAGCCCAACTGCCCCCTGGCCCGTACCCCCCACACCTTGTCTCCTACCTCCGTACGGTACGGAGAGGCATCCATGGTGGCCACGTCCGCATCAGACGCAGGCAACGGTGATCCCGAGCTCCCCTCCCCCTTAAGACCTCGAGCTCCTCCCCTCCTAGCCCTAATTCTTTCTTCCTCCCTCGCGCCGCTCTCCTTCCTCTCTTCCTCTCACCCTCTCGCTTCTCTGTTCCCCACCGATAGCTTCATCACGATCGCCTCCCTCCGGCGAGCGCCGCCGTCCCGGTGCCCGCCCGGCCGCGCTAGGGCCGGGAACGGAAACGGCACGCCGCCCTCGTCCTCCCCATCCCCTCGGTTCCCGCCGGGAGCGCCCGGAGCTCCGCCGCCATCTCGGTTTCGCCGCCGGCCGCACCTCACCGAGCGCCTCCTCTCCGCCCCTGCTCCCTCTGTCGAGGGCAAGGTGAGCTCGCCCGCCTCACCCCTCGCCTCCTTCCCTCTCCACCGCCCGGCCGCACGAGCACCGCACACCGGCGCCGCCGCGGGCACCCCACAGCAGATCGCCGGCGGGCAACTGCCTCTGTCGCTGGCAGCGACCGCATCGGTACTGCACGCACAAGAAATATTCAGAAAGTTCAGTTAAAAATCTTCCCGGGAAACAGACCTTATCCTCCTTCGCGCACATACCCTGTCAGGAAGCACTCACCAGCCGCACTGGCAAGGCCCCGTGCGCGCAAGCCTTGCCTCGCGGGTTTGAGTCCCGTGGGAGGCGAATTTTCGCTCCCGCACGTCATTCACCCTGGAGGCCACATCACCCCCCAGCTTGCCACCTCAGCGCCACAGTGGCGATGGCCCCACTGTCAGTGCCTGGGGCTGGCCACTGCGCGGTGCACCTAGCTAATTCGGCCCTTTTTCTTTAATTTAATTCCAGTTTTTATTTCAGATTAACCCCTAAACTCAAAAATCACATAACTTTTATTTCACAAACCCAAATAATAAAAATAAAATATGTACACTGCACCAAATTTAATTATCTACCTAATTATAACATTTGTTTTCTGTTTTAATTTTTCAAAATGCAATTCAAATTTGAATTCAAATAATTCAATTGCAATTTGATAAAATCCATAACAAATTCATACTTAATCCAAATAATGAAAATAAAAGATGTTTTCCATGCTATTTCACATAATCTTTTCAAATATAAATTTTGTTTCATGTTTTGAATAATTTAAATTGCTTAAATAATTTAATCCTTGTTTAATTCATTTAAATTTGATAAAATCATAACTTGCTCAAATTAAATTATTTTTGAACATGCAAAATATGTTTTCACCCTAGAAAAGTATAAACTTTTCAAATATGAATTTGAATTTATGTTTTGAACAAATAAAATTCAAATAAAATTCATGCTTGTTCTAAATTCATTTAAAACTTGATTAATATTGTTTCAATCATAATAAATTCATCCTAACTCCTTTTTCGATATTTGAAACATGTAATCCAGCTAAAATTTTGTGTTCTTTTCAAATATAAACTTTGTTATCTGTTTTGAACAATTTAAGTTGATGAAAACAACAAATGCTTGTGTAACACCTTTAAGGAACCAAAATTCCATAACTTAATAAATAAAATTCCAAATTTGTTAAACCTTATTTCAACTTGTTTCTATTGTTGTTATTTTTCTGTTTTCATCATCCATGCATCATGCTAATCCACTTTCACCTGTTGATTAGTTGTAAAACAATTATTTCAACCTAAATTCATGGGCTTTTCATATGCCACTCAAAATTGCATATGTGTCCATTTAATTTGTGTTACCATGTCAACTAGTTTATTTTGATGCAACTATTAATATGACATGCATCATCCCCATGATTGTGCACTATGCCATGATATTGATTGTCTACCCTTTCTGCATTGTCTGTTTGCTTCTTCTCGGTTAGACGACGACGTTGATACAGACGATCTTACGACACCCCTTCTGAGGTTTTAGCTCAGTACCAGGCTACTGAGTTTGCAGGCAAGTTATCACTCACATGAACCACTGTGATCCTTTCAACATTGGTTACCGATACTTTTCCGTTGTCTATTTCTGCTAGCCATATGTATCGTTGCTTCTGTTACGATCCTATCACATGATACACTGAAACCATGATATTGCCTCACCTCCAGTCCTATAACCCCGTTGTTTGAGCTTGTGTCTTACTAGCATGCTTAGGGTTGTTTCTGCTTGAGTCTGTTACCCGTTACTTTCTGTTATCATATTCTGTTATGTTCTGGGGCTCGATGTTTAAACAAAAACCTGTTAATGCTTGGGTAATAATAATTTGCTAATAAGGCACCAGCAGGAGGCCCGGCGTGGTTTTGAGGCCTGCTAGTGTCGACCCTAATTAGGAAAAGGGTCTTGTCTACTGATCCATGATGAGCGTGCTCACCGCATCCGGGTGGTGGTATGGAACCCCCCTCGGCTATGATCCGATCCGCAGTTTGTCCGAAGAGCCACACTTAGTTCGGGTGTTCCATTTGGCTCATACGCATGAATGGGTCGCTCCCATGGTTACTGATGATGATGAAGCACACATATAGGGCGAGGCCTGTAGTGCCGGGGTGTTGTGTCATGCGGGAGTTTTGCACACCTGCGCTGAGTATTCGGCTGCGTGGCTGGGACCTTATAGCTCCGTGGCTCCTAGGACAGGCTGTAGTGATGGTTCGAGTCGTGTCGAGTCCACCTGAGTTTTAGTTGGTGGCTTGAGTGTGTACGGGTACTGGAGCACACCCTGCAGGGATGAATCTTCTCGAGAAGCCGTGTTGTCCGCGGTTATGTGACGACTTGGTGAAAGTACTGGCTAACAAGTACTCAGGACAACTTACACCTAACTAAAATAACTTGACTAGTAATAGGTTTATTGACACAATAACCTGAACCATCATTAATCCAACTGTGTGAGTTATCCTCGGATTGCTTCTTTGGATAAGGGGCGAGATCCAGGATGGGTTTGTTTGGTGGTTAGTTATAGTTGGTTACGATACGCTATCTTATCTTCTTTCTGTTAGCCAGTTGCCGCATCTTTTATATCCCCTTCTTCCGTTGAACCCGAAGCATCTGTGCTTGGTGTTGACGGGTTACACTTTGGTGAACTGTGAGTCTTGCTTGCCAGTACGTTAATGTACTGACCCCTTTGGGGCTGTGGTTTACGCAGACGACGTTTCCGAGGATCTACATGGTGGCTACTACGTGGAGTACGACGAAGCTGTTGACGAGTAGATAGCGGACCCGGGCAGGATCCGAGACTTCGTGGATGGGCTCCGTCTTTTCGTTGCCGGCCTCTTAGGCCTATTTGATTTTGTCTGTACTCAGACCTGTTCAATGCTTCCGCTGTGATGTAATGATGATATGTTGGGACATGTGTCCTCTGAATGATTGTATTTGCTATCTCTGCTCTAATGAGAGCTATTTGCACCTTATTTTCATCTTTTGTGTCGTAGAGATATGTTGTGTTATCATTCTGTTAAACGCCGTTGACGTACCATGTGTGTATGGTATGAAGTACGTCAATGGTAGTATCCTGATTTCTATGGGATAGTTTACGTCGACGCTGAACAGATAGGGGTTGGTTGTCACACATATGTGTGTTGGCCTACTCGTAAGAGGACGCGGGTGTCGGTAAGCCCCGTAATCCAATCTACTACTGTTCAACGGAACGACGAGTATCCTTTAGAAGTCCGGGTGCGACAGATCGACATGAGAAAAATGATGCAAAGGTAATTATTTTCAATCATTTCCGCTCTATATCGATCGGTCTCTTTTGTTCATTTCCTAATATGCAGTAGTGTCGTGGTGGTGTCACGGCAGATGCCATAGGATGGCTAAAGATGTGGGGACGATGGACGCTGGAGGCGCTCGGGGAGGGATCACGCGACGAGTAGCCGCGTGAGGTACGAAACAAGCACTGCAAACAACACGATATACCCAGGTTCAGGGCCCTCGTGAGGAGGTAAAACCCCTACTCCTGCCTTTCTCTCTGTATTTTGATCTCTCTCCGAGTAGCCACAGTACAGTTGTTCTTGCTACCGAGTAGCCACCCTTCTCTCTACGTGAAGAAACTAGGTCAGGAAAGTGAGCCCAGCGTGTTATCCCTCGCGCAGGAGGGGGCAGGGCACCTTATATACTTGGTGCCTAGCCGGATACAGCCAAATACAAACAGATGTCGACATTGTGTGCACACCGTCCTTCTTCCGAGTTCCCGCTGACAGCTTTGGCTTCTAGGTTTGTCTCGGTGTGGAAAGTCGTTGGGCAAAAACCAAGTAACCAGTCTGTTATCACTGCGGAGAACACAGAGTAGGTCCCCCTATCCTGCGACGCCCTGCTGTCACACTGTCGCTGTCAGGCACGCCGTCCTCCGATGAACAGTGCCATGAACAGTGCCAAAGTACGGACCCGGGATACGTGGGATCCGGTGTCAGAACGGCTCCTTTGACTTCTGGCCCGAGTAGGATCCCGCCATTTCTACTCGGAGGAACATGACTCTCTTGTCTCGTCCTTCTGGTCATCCAAATGTGAGACCGGGTAGCCCTCGACCGGGTAGCAAGTATCGGGTAGCTGGCTACTCGGCCCAGCATTCCTTTCTGATCTTGCCTTTAGCATTTCTCTTTACCCTACTCGGGGGTAACCCCCCGACAGCAGTCCCCGAAGCTGGTAGAGTCCTGCGAACTCGTTCACTGGGCCCTGCCAGCTTAAAAACCAACCTGGACAGTCTTGCCCTTGAACCTTGGGATACCGAGTAAAACCTCCGAGTAGCCCTTGATTTCATTTCTTCCCTCCCGAATAGTACCACTTTTCTTCTCTGTAGCCGAGTAAAATGACTTGGTGAAATCTTGAAACATAATCTCTGCGTGGCTGAGCACAATCCGGCTCTTCGCGCTGCGACTGGGCACGTGTCACGTAGACACGACCTCGACGCCTCAGTGCCCGGGAACTGACATGCCACGCGCCCAGTTTTCACGGCCTGGGCCCACTAGGCCGTCGTGTCCCATCAAGCGCAGTAATTGGCCACGATCTCGTCGTGGGATCTAATGCGGCCGTTACGCGCGCGTTTCGCGCTATGTGCGTTTCTAACTGGCCCACAGATCCCACGCTGCACGACTTCTGCCACAACTGATCCCACTACCTCAATTCGTAACGGCAACCCGGGGAGCGGTATATATACCCCCTCGGTAACTCCTTCTTCTTCTTCCGCTCCCACTTTCCCCTCGTCTCCTCATCTCTCCGCCGCCACAGAGCGTCTTGCCGCCGTGCTTTTCACCGCACCGCCACGAGCTTCACCACCCGAAAACTTTCAACCTTTCAGCCAACTCCTCCTTCACCGCGATGGCTCGCGACGGCGACGGTCGCGCCGGCTGGGCTGGATCTGAGGTCACCGCCGAGGACTGCCGGTTGCTCGTGAACACCCGGAGAGATCCTCCCGGTGTCAGCTGCCGGCAACCTGACGGTGAGCTCGTCCCAGCTCCGCAGGAGGGCGAGCACGTCGTCTTCCTCGCGCACTTTGTGCGAGGATTCGGGCTTCCGGTTTCCAATTTCTTCCGCACATTCCTCGACCACTACGGTCTCCAGCCACACCACCTCCCGCCGAACGCCGTGGTATGCGAGGCATTCCTTGGCGTGCGGCCCACCACCGCTACCTGGTCCCGTTACTTCTTTCTCCGAAAGCAGAGTAAGGGCAGGAAGGATGGCGCCGACACCAGCCGCGGGATGACAGAGACTGGCAGCGCCATGATGGTGCAGCGCGGAGGAGCCAATCACCCGCGCGTCAAGGGGTTGGACTCTGTCCGCAAGTGGCAGAGGACCTTCCTCTACGTGAAGAATATCCCCGCCGAGAAGGGAGCCAAGGTGGTGGACCGGATCAATCTTCCCAGCTGGACCAATGCAGCTCCCACCGGGCAGAACTGGCGGCCCAAGCCGTCCCTCGACGACGACCTGAAGCAGATGGACGAGCGCCTCGCCAAGCTGATCTCGAAAGGGCTCAAGAGCGACGACCCGATCGCCTGCTGGATCTCCAGGTGAGTACTGCCACTCCAGCACCGCGCCCATCTCATGTGCTACATGGGAGGCCCCCGTGACTGCACTCGGACTACAACGTTCGAGCTCAGCAACGCGGACGTCGCTACTTGGGCGCGCTCCATCATGAGCACTGGTCTCAAGGACAACTGGCAGTATGGCTTCATGCCATTCAGCCGCACCAAACCGATCAAACGGGTTAGTACTTCTCATCCTGTCTTCTGCATACGAATTCCGAGTAGATAGCCTTCCTAACTTGCTCTGCCCAATATCTGTATCCTGCGCCGAGTAGGGCACTTAGCAGGTTTTGCTTAGGCTTCAGGTGCTTTGTGTTTGCACGCCCTGTCGAGTAGCGTACTTAGCACTATCCTCTAGGCTTGATGTGCTTTGTGTTTGCACGCCCTATCGAGTAGCATACTTAGCACTATCCTCTAGGCTTGATGTGCTTTGTGTTTGCACGCCCTGTCGAGTAGCATACTTAGCACTATCCTCTAGGCTTGATGTGCTTTGTGTTTGCACGCCCAGTCGAGTAGCATACTTAGCACTAGGCGTCATATGCTTTATGTTTGCACGCCTTGCTGAGTAAGATGTTGTTATGATACTCGACTGAACTGTGGTGCTTGTCAATGTTCCAGGTCCTTGCTCGCCAGCTCGCAGAGAGCATGGAACGCTTTGAGGACAACTGGGAAGGGGATCGAGAGGAGGATGATGAGGTCTCTTACGACACCGCAGATAAGCTCAACATCCCTCACGCCGCCCAGACGGATAAGCACCATGCTGACGCATCCGAGGACGACGAGGAAGGTAAGTGAATTCACCTTTATGGTTGCAAGTAGCGCACCCCAATCTTTTCCGGTTTCTCAACTGTTTTCTCTTTCTTACTTCTACAGAGGATGCCGATGCTGATGCCGAGGAGGAAGAGAATGAGGACGCCCTTGACGTCAACCCATTCGGCGTAGCCGCTCCCAGCACTCAGAAGAGGGCGGGCAGCGGTGCTCAGGAACCCGCCGCCAAGAAGACCAAAAGAGCTGTGAAGAAAGTCAAGCAGGGGAGACGCCTACCCCCTTCCCGTGCCGGGTATGTACTTTTCTTTCGGGTTGCGCGTTGTTGTTGCAGTTTTTCCTGAACTCCTAGTTCTGAGGCTGCTTCTTGATTTCTTCCATACTGTTTCCTTTTCTAAACTTCTTTCTTCTCTTCAGCGCACCCTTGGACGCTAGTGCTGCTGTCGCATCCGCCAAACCCAGGAAGAAGGCCGCCATCGATGTCGAAACCTTATTGAGCTCTCTGAGGAAGACGAGGACGCTGCACGGGACAGGGCGCGTGCGTCCTCTCCCGTGAAGGAAGACGATTCAGACGACGCCCCATACATGGACACTGATGCCCCTGATGCCGAGCAGGGGCAGCAAGCCCGCTCCGAACAAGAAGCGGAGGACGCTACTCGCAATGAGAGGCCGCTCTCTCCTCCAGCCACCACGACCGAGGAGAACTTAGAACAAGGCCTCGAGCAGCATGACGCCGCCGCCCTTGAGCGGCATGAAGCAGACCAAGAGCAGCCAGCCACCAAGGCTGCTGAACATGACGACCCCGTGGCCCCGCCGCAGACAGAGAGTCAAGAAGCCACACAGCAGGACCCCGCTGCCGAGCAGCGGGTTGAGATCGTTGATGAAATTGGGCAGGACCCTCCGAGCGGCGCGCAGCCGGACGCCGCGCCGGGTAGCACGCCCTTTGTGCCGTCTACCCAGCGGGGCATCTCTTCCACCGCGCCAACCTCCCCGCCAGTGAAGAAGTCCAAAACTGCAGCCAGCCCTCCAGCCAAGCCGGTCGTGAGGAAGATCAAGCAGGAAGCTGTCGAGAAGAAAGCCGCTGAGAAGCGAGTCGCCGAGAAGCAAGTCGGCCAGTCAGATGCCCTCGTGCGCAGGAATCCCCCGCGTGGCGGTGCGCAGGATGCTACCATGAAGCCACCGCCTCAAGGCCGACAGCTTGTCATCGCTGATTCCGGCGCGGCCGCTGACGCAGCCGCTGGAGCAAGCTTGCCAGACTCGCCGTCCTATCCACCCTACATGTTGAAGATGAGCAAGCAGCACAACATTCCGCTCACCGCGGCCGAGAAGCAGCTTGCCATCAGGAAGGGCAAACAAGCCATGGCCGTGGACTCCAAACCGCCGGCCAAGAACAAGAGCCGGACCCTTTCCATCTACTCGCGCGAGGTTCAGGAGGCCGAGGTGACGTCCAGGGGACTCGAGGAGATGATTGACCGAGTGGGCTTCATTGACGCCGAATGGAACAGCGACATCCTCGGCAACAACCCTGGCACGGCTTGGCGTTAGGCGATTTGGATCATATGCGCGTCGACTGGAACAAGGCGGACATGGGGTACAATCCCATGACCATCTCGTCCAAGACCAGCACGCTCGCCGCCAAGCTGTTCGTCCACCGCAAGGCCGCCGAGGACATCGAACAAGCTTTTGCAGTAAGTTTTGCTCACCCAATTCGAATTGCCTTTTTTCTTTTCTTCTACTCTTCTCACCCATCACCCAGTCCCCGAGATTCTGGCCGAGTAGATGGCTACTCGACCGAGTTGTCGTCTTCTCGGGTGGAATCTTCCCGATTTGTGTCTGATCCATTCTTTTTCTGCTTCTCAGAATAGCCTTCTGAAGAGAACAAATTTGTTCCGGCGATTGCTCTGGAACCATAGCATCGCTAGACGACGCCTCGAGGCCCTCGAAAGGGAGCGCAAGTCCGAAGAGGCGACGGAGAAGGAGGTCATGGATAGCGCCCTCAAGATCTCTGAAGTGGAAAGTAAGCTTTTAGCTACGCGGTTCGTGCGTTTGATGTTTACGCCAGCTTTTGCTTTCTGCTCTAATCGATTCTTCTTCGCAGGCAAGTTCAACGCCCTGGCCTAGGAGCATGCGAATTGCCGTGCTTTTGTTGAGAACGGTCAAGCTACGATTAAGAAATTGGAGGGTGAGTTGATTATCTTCTCGGCTTGCTTTCTTGCTTCCATCTTGGCTACTCTGCTGACCGTGTTTTGCTCTTCACAGAAGACCATAAGAATTTCATCGAGGATCATCTCGACTGCCTCAAGCCTGCTGAGGTGCAGCAGCAGGTTGCGAGCCTTGAGGCGGATTTCAAGAAGAGGCACCTTTCCGAGTTGGAACCGTTGCAGGTCCAACTGCAAACTGCTCTTCAAAACACCATTGATCTGGCTACCGAGAGAGATCTCTCGAGCTGGATTGCAAAACGCTGAGGGAGAGCAACTCGGATCTCTTGCTCCAGCTGGCGCAATTCCGGAAGGTAGATGAAAAGCATGTCGCCGACGAAGAGTCTTGGAAGAACAAGCTGCAGGCGCTACTCTACGACCTGAACAGTAAGTGCCCACTTCTTTGTACCTCACTTTCCCCTTTTTGCTTCTCTTCTGCTCGACTCATTCCTCTACTCTACTCCAGTCTCTAATCTTTTCGATAGCTTTTGCAGAAGCTTTCCCCGACCTCGACTCATCTTGCAAGCCTGCCCTGGCAAAGGCCCGAGCTGTTCGCACCGAGAAAGGCAAGCCTATGGATACCAAAGCTTCAATTGAAGATAGCATCACCACTATGCAAGTCCAGCTTCAGCGCCTAAGGGGCGTGAGCCCCGACCTAGTGCGCATTGCCTTTCAACTCCACGACCTGTTCTGGCCTGGAGAACCTGCGCCAACAACTATCCGCGGGCTTGCCGAGAAGCTGACTGGCGTGAAGGCCGAGCTGAAGAAATGGCGGGCGTCTGGAGCTCGGGCTGGTGTTGACATGCTGCTGCTCTTTATCTGCAGCTGGTATGAAAATCTTGATCTTAACGTCATTCTTGAGATGAGGCAGAACTCGAAGTGGGAGACAGATCCCGACTGCGTGGCTCTCCGTCAGCGGGTTGCCTACGAAGTCGCTCAGTACGAGGATACCGCGCGCTTTATTGATGGCGTCACTGAGCCCGACAAAGAAGTGGAGGGCGAGGACGATGACGAGGATGAAGACGGGGAAGCCACTGAATCTGAAGGCTTGAGCTACTTCAACAGTGCTGACGACCAGACCGGGAAGGGGAAGGCCGCGGTCGTCACGGGTAGCGAAGATGAGGCCGAGAGCGAGAAGATGACTATCGACACCGCGGCGCTCGAGTTCGGCACTTCATCAGGTGCTGCTCTCGACGACATGGCCCGACTCCGCGGTCAGGCTGCGGCCTCCACCTCGGCTACGGACGCCACTTCGGTGGCTACGGCCACCTCTGAACAGGCTGCCCCCAATCCAGAAGCTGATGCGGCGAAGACTGATGCCATCAACTCGGAAGCTGATGCTGCCAAGGCCAACGCCGAGAATACTGCTGCCTCCACCTGATCACCTCCTGCAACTTTATCCTTAACACTTTATCAGATCCCCGGGATGCCGGGTGCAGATGTATCGAAACAATTATGCTTGTCATTTGCTACTCAGTTTTATTCTCGTTTGATATTTTAACTTAGTCAATTTGAGCAGTCTTGGCTTGCTGCCGGGTTGCGTTATCATGCGAGTCCCCGAGTTGCATTTCTTATTCGCTCTTTCTTTTTACCTCAGCTCTTACCCGCAACTTGTTGCTTTTTTGGTATTCGAGTCACAAGGGTTCAAAGTTGTAGGTGCAAATACTTAGCCACTTAAAAACACTCATAGTAACGCAGCCCACCACTTAGCCGAAAAAGGAGTTAACAAGGAACAACAGTAAAAGACATCCTACTCGGTTCCTGCACTCTTTCTTTCCCTAGTAATTTTTCTTGTGCTCATTGACCTTTTGCTTGTTCTCTTGCTTTCCATGAAGCCGGGTTCCGGACAGCAGCAGAGTCGAAGAGTTGGCATGTAGGTTTAAACACAATACTAGATGTACCCATGAAATTTTAAGCAGAGCAACCGAGTGGGCAAAAGTGAAAACGGGTAAAAACACACAGAGCAAGTTTGGACGAGGGCAGTCCCCGAGTTTAATTTCAGATTGCAGGGTAGAATTTTAACTCGGATAAAAGAGTACATACATATCTTTGCTTACGAATGGAAGCGACGAAGTAGGGCCATGTTCCAGGGGCGCTTAGTTTCCTCTCCAGCTTTATCTTCCCTGTTCTCCTGTGACGGACGCATGTCCCCGAGATAATAGACATCATTGTGCAGCGCTTTGCTCACAATGAAGGGCCCTTCCCATGGGGGAGACAGTTTGTGCATCCCGGCTATGCGTTGCACCAGCCTGAGAACCATGTCTCCTTCTCGGAAAACCCTTGGGTTCACCTTTCGGCTATGATAACGCCGCAGGTTTTGTTGGTAGATAGCTGAACGTGACAGAGTAAGCTCTCTTGCTTATTCGAGCAGGTCAACGTCATCTTCTCGAGCTTCTCTCGCCTCCACCTCGGTGTAGAGGGTTACTCGGGGGGAATCATGCTCTAAGTCTATTGGCAACACGGCCTCAGCCCCGTATACCAAGAAGAATGGCGTGTAGCCGGTTGACCGGTTAGGGGTAGTCCTTAGACTCCACAACACCGCTGGCAACTCTTCTAGCCAACACCCAGGCGTTTTCAGCAACGACTCAATCAGCCTTGGCTTTATGCCCGCTAGCACCATGCCGTTTGCTCTTTCCACCTGCCCATTGGAGGCGGGATGCGCAACAGATGCAACATCTAGCCGGATGTGCTTATCTCTACAGAACCACACCATTGCTCCCTCTGCGAAATTTGTGCCGTTGTCGGTGATGATACTGTGCGGGTAGCCGTATCTCAGGATCACCTCCTTTAAGAATTTCACGGCTGTAGCTCCATCGCACTTCCTAATAGGCTTCACTTCAATCCACTTGGTGAACTTGTCCACCATAACTAAGATGTGTGTCATGTTGCCTTTAGCCGGCTTGAAGGGGCCAACCATATCCAAGCACCATACAGCAAACGGCCAAGTGATGGGAATGGTTTTTAACTCGAAAGCAGGCATGTGGATCTTACTTGCGAACATCTGGCAGCCGCTGCACTTCCTCACGATGTCTTCAGCTTGCTGCAGGGCTGTGAGCCAGTAGAAGCCATGCCGAAAAGATTTCTTGACTAATGCCCGAGAGGAGGCGTGGTGCCCACATTCTCCTTGGTGTATCTCCAACAAAATTTCCCCTCCTTCTTCTGGGTCCACACAGCGTTGCAGCACGCCTATGGCACTTCTTTTGTGTAGCACATCTCTACACACGGTGTAGCCCTTGGATCTTCTCTGAATTTGCCTTGCAATTACCTCATCTGCTGGCAGAGTACCGTCCCTTAGAAAGGATAATATGGGCATGGCCCAACTCGGTGTCTCCCGTGTAGGAAACACTGGTCCGTCCACTTCCATCGGGACAGGCACCTCTAGCTGCTCTT
This sequence comes from Alopecurus myosuroides, assembly GCA_028641055.1. NCBI lineage: Eukaryota > Viridiplantae > Streptophyta > Magnoliopsida > Poales > Poaceae > Alopecurus > Alopecurus myosuroides. The sequence goes on from CM054060.1 coordinate 395,412,477, forward strand.
TTGGGTTAGGAGTACTTCTCTGAAGCCCTGAACGATTGGCAAGGACCTCCTCAATGAATGCGACAGTCCACGGGTTAAGGGCAGCAGTCCCCGAGTATGGAGCGGCAGTCCCCGAGTAGGGAGCGGCAGTCCCCGAGTAGGGAGCGGCAGTCCCCGGGTTCTCTGTTGCATTCTCCCAGTCAATCTCCATCGGAACGGATTCTTCACTTGGCAGAGAAGGAACAAATATGGATTCCGAGTTGGGAGATGGCTCGATGGATGGCTTCCTCAAGTGCTCTAAGGCAATTCCTGCCGGGATAGACTGCCGAGAAGATCCCAACTTGGACAGCTCGTCTGCTGCTTCATTCTCTGCTCGATGAATGTGCTGGAACTCACATCCTTCGAAGAATCCCGTCATCGATTGTACCAGGAAGCGGTATGATGCCATGTTGGCATCCAGAGCATCCCAAGTACCAGAGACTTGCTGCACCACCAGATCTGAATCACCATAGCATATAATGCGCTGCACGCCAACCTCCTTGGCTACTCGCAAGCCATGTACCACAGCCTCGTACTCTGCAACATTGTTGGACGCCTTGAAATGGATCTGCAGTACATACTTGAGCTGATCTCGTTTGGGTGACGTAAGCACCACGCCACCACCAAGGCCTTCCTTCACCTTCGAGCTATCAAAGTGCATCTTCCAGTAATTGGAAATTGGAGCAGGAGGTTCGTACTGCACTTCAGCCCAATCCACCAGAAACTCTGCCAGAATCTGAGACTTGATGGCTTCTCTTCTCGCATACGCAGGAGCGTACGCGGCCAACTCGATTTCCCACTTGGCTACTCTGCCACTCGCGTCCTTGTTGCCCATGATATCTGAGATGGGAGCAGAGCTCACGACGGTGATGGGATGCTCTTGGAAATAATACTTCAGCTTCTTGGCGCCCAGATACACGCCATAGGTCATCTTCTGGTAATGCGGGTAGTTCTGCTTGGATCTAGACAGCACTTCACTGAGATAATATACTGGGCGCTTCACACTTTTGCCTTCTTCTTCTCGTTCCACCACAATCACTACACTGACCACCCAGTTGGTAGCAGCTATGTACAACATCATTGGCTCCTTGGGTAGCGGACTAGCCAAGATGGGAGCGCTTCCCAGCATTGCCTTCAGCTCATTGAATGCCACATCCGTTTGCGGAGTCCAGACAAACTTGTCACTTTTCTTCATCAGCTGGTACAGGGGCAGGGCCTTCTCGCCCATTCGGCCCAGGAAACGGCTCAAAGATGCCAAGCAACCAGTGAATTTTTGCACATCCTTCAGGGATCTCGGCAAAGACATGCTCTCAATAGCTTTTATCTTTGAAGGATTGGATTCAATGCCCCGACTAGACACCAGGAAGCCGAGCAGCTTGCCAGCCGGGACGCCAAAGGTGCATTTACTCGGGTTCAGCTTCATTTTATATTTGCGCAAATTGGCAAAGGTTTCCTCAAGGTCGGCAAGCAGAGTATGTGTTTTATTCGTTCTGATGACAATGTCATCTACGTACACCTGCACATTCTTGCCGAGCTGGTGGTGCAAACATTTCTGCATCCACCGCTGATAAGTAGCACCCGCATTCCGCAACCCGAAACACATGACACGATAGCAATAAGCCCCGTACGGGGTAATGAAGGCAGTCTTTATTTGATCAGCAGGATTGAGAGCAATCTGGTGGAAACCAGAGTAGCCATCTATGAAAGACAGCAGTTCACAACCAGCAGTAGAATCGATCACCTGATTGATGCGAGGTAGCGGAAAAGGATCCTTGGGGCACGCTTTGTTCAAGTCGGTGTAGTCGGGTCGGTGTAGTCGGTGTAGTCGGGTTGGCTATGACCGGGTTGGCCATGAGGTTGCGGCCTTGGGATCTTCCTTTTTCTTCTCGACCATGACCGGGTTGGCTAGCCAATCCGGGTGCAGCACCTCCATGATGAAGTTGCTTATCAGCAGCTTGGTGATCTTGTCACCGATAGCTTTCCTTCTCTCATCTCCGAAACGGCGCATAGCCTGCTTCACTGGTTTGGCGTCAGGACGCACATGTAGCGAGTGCTCAACCAACTCCCTCGGGACTCCTGGTAAATCTTCATTGGACCAGGCGAATACATCCGGATTCTCACGGAGGAAGTGGATGAGCTCGCTTTCCTATTTCTCGTCCAACCCGGAGCCAATGATGGCAACGCGGTCGGGAAACTCAGGGTCCACCTGGATCTTCTTTGTCTCCTGAGATGCCTGGAACGCCGTTCCGTGCTGGGAACTCGGCACGCCCTGCGCTACAGCTTGCGCAGATTGTGCCATGGCCACCACCTCGTACATCTTTTTCTTCACGGCAGCAATCACCATGGACTCAGCCAGCTGTGAGCCAGCAGAGGCACACTCCATGTACTTCTTGTAATCTCCAGCGATGGTAATCACGCCATTGGGACCAGGGATCTTCATCTTGAGATATGCAGCGTGGGTAGAAGCCATGAACTTGCTCAGCGCAGGCCTGCCGAGTAGGGCATGGTACGGGCTCTGGTGATCAACCACCTCGAATTGCAGGCTCTCTGTGCGACAGTTCTCCCTCGTGCCGAATAGCACATCTATCCATACTCGGCCCATTGGGTTGCACGAGACTCTCGGCACAATGCCATGGAAAGTGGTATTGATAGGTAGCAGCATGTTCTCGGCCAGCCCAAGCTTCTCGAGCGTGTCTCTGTACATAATGTTGATGCTGCTACCGTTGTCGATCAGTACCTTGCTGAACTTCACATTCTTCTTGGGACCCAAGAAGGTAGGATCCACCACCAAAGCATAACTCCCCGGGTTGGGCATCACCTTGGGATGATCTACTCGGGACCACTTGATCTCTTGGTTGCACCAATGCATATAGTGAGGAACAGCGGGGATCACGGCATTGACCTCCATGGCTCGCCTGTGCTGTGACTTCTTGTCGACGGGCTCAGAAGTGAAGATCATGTAGCTCTCATGGTGCTCTTGGTATTGGTTGCGGCCTCCGCCCTCATTGTTGTCGTTGTTGTTACCTTGGTAGTTGTTGTTGCCTCTGTTGTTGTTGCGGTTGTGGTTGTTGTTGTTGTTGCGGTAGCCCTCATTGTTGAAGTAGCGGTTGGCTCCTAAAGCCACCTGGTTCACATTCTCTCTTCTCGGGAATACTGGAGGCCGAGCTGCGGGTGCGCGAGCAGGCTGCACATTGGCATTTGCAGCTGGCAGAGGAGGAGGAGGAGGCAAGCCTTCGTTCTTGATCTCATCCCACCACTCACACTGTCGGGTAGTGTGGTTGGCAGGCCTCGAGGGGTGGTGAGTATGGAAACTGCATGGGCCATCCCTCATGTCTCCGAAGGCGAACTTTCTTGCCTGCTCCGAGTTGCCGCTACCCGACTGAGGAGCGCGGAAGGGTTTCTTGTTGCTTTGGACCTGGTTCTGGTTCTGCCCGTAGGCTCCAGCAGGTTTTTGCCTTTGGCTACCCCCAGCTCCAACAGCCACTGCATACACCTCCTCAGGGTCGTGCCGAGTATCTATTCGGTCACCCCTGCGCTTGTTGCGGAATTCGTTGCGTTTGTTGTTATTGAAGTTCCTTCTCGGCTCAGAAGAATCCATCAGGGGCTGGGTAGCATCACCGAGTGTGTACTGATCTGCAATCTTGATGGTCTCCGCCAGGGTGTTTGGCATCTCCCTCTGCAAACTTTGCCACAACATACTGCCATGTCTGCAACCCTGCGCGAACCAAGTGATGGCCTGGGCTTCATTCACACCTTCACAGGTGTTCCGCAACGTGCTCCACCGAGTAAGGTACTCGCGGTCCGTCTCGTCTTCTCGCTGCCTGCAAGCGGACAACTGTTGTGGCCTATTCGGACTCTTGTAAGTGCTGGTGAAGTTGCTGATGAAGGCCTCCGAGAAATCCAGCCAGCAATTGATGCTGTTCTTGGGCAAGTTGTTGAGCCAAGTGCGAGCTGGACCCTCTAGCATTTGCGGAACATACCGCACTGCCCATCTCCGGTTGCCGTTCGCGATATGGACCGCGGTGACATAGTCATTGAGCCAATCCTCCGGCTTGGTGCTACCATTCTAGCCCTTGGTGCCCCTTGCGAGCTGGAAGTTCTTCACGGAAGGCTCGTTCATGATGCGCGGGCCAAAGCACTCGGGGCCGGGAGGTCCCGTGTTCTCTAGCCGCGCCGTTAAACTGATTCGGTCCAGCTGGTGCCTTGCATCTCCGGGCGCCAACACGTGCTCACCCACACGATCCAGAATATCATAGCCTGCTAACCCCATGGCCGAGTAGCCATCATCATATCTGTCCACCTGCACAGCTGCAGGCTGCTCCACTGGGTTGGCGGCTGGCGCCACCGTACGCGGCTGCTTCCGCTGCCGAGTAGGCTGAGCAACTGGATGCTGAGAAGGGCCTGGGCGCTCTCCATCTCGGGTCTGGCTTTGAGCTTTATGGGCTTGAAAGCCTGCTCCTGCAGCGTTGTGTTTCTGACCGGACTGTCGCGGCACAGCGAGCTGTTTCGCGGCGACAGCCAGGTCATACACCTGCATCTGCCTTCCCTTCGCGGAATGCCCACTCCGGCTTCTCTCACGGCTGGGATGTGGTGATGAAGCCTGATCGTTAGATCTAGCCACGTGCGAGTGCACCACCCGAGAGGCCCCAGCACCCGGGTTGGCTTTCCGGAACTCCTCGTTCTGCCTAGCAGCCTCTAGCACCAGTTCGTTCAGCCTCTCCTGCTGCCTAACGCGCGCGTCGCCAGCTAGGTGCGGCAAATCGGCAGCTACGGCCTCAGCGGCTCAACGTGTTTTAGCGGGCGTGCTGTATCTGGGTCTAGTGGAAGTGTTTGCGGTGGCGGACTGACTGGAAGCCTCTGCAACTGTTGCCATTTCAGCGCCCAGGTTGCGACGTGTAGCACCTACTTTGCTAGCTCTCCTAACCACTGGTGTAAAACCATGAGCCTTGTTGTACTCAAGCGGATCTAAGCTAAGCTCTAGCCTAATCCTCTCCAACTCCGCCTGCTCGGCGAGCAGCTCCTGGCGCTGCCGGTCGAGCTGCGCCTTCATGCTCGGGAGCTCGAGATTAGTGGGAGGCGGCATACCCGTCCGCGCAGCTGACGCAGGGATTGTCGGAGTGGTGGAGAGCGGAAGGTTGCACTCCTTCTCGTAAGGCTTGTGCGTCTTCCCGCCAGCACTCGAGCCAGCGAGGTCCTCGATGACGACTGCAGCGGTAGCAGCCGTGCCCTTCCCGGCGTCAGCAGCAGGGCCGGTCACCAACACCTCCGCAACGTTCGCAGAGCGGCTCAAGGGCCTCCAGGGTGCTGCGATGACAGCAGGTGGATCTTCCGCGACATGCACCAGCTCAGGGTACTTGCGGTCGATGACGGTGGCGACGTAGACGAGGTGCGCGCCGAAAGAAAGCACCGAGCCGCCCTCCGGCATGGCCCTGCCGCCGAAATCGCCGGCCTTGTCGGTGACGAATTCGAAGGAGCCGAACCTGTGGACGAGGCCGCAGACCATGCGCTCTCCGGTAGCAGGAAACGATCCCGTCCGAACGGAAACTCCAGCCAGCACCGCTGGTTGCCCCACGGTGGGCGCCAACTGTCGTAGTGGTGTCACGGCAGATGCCATAGGATGGCTAAAGATGTGGGGACGATGGACGCTGGAGGCGCTCGGGGAGGGATCACGCGACGAGTAGCCGCGTGAGGTACGAAACAAGCACTGCAAACAACACGATCTACCCAGGTTCAGGGCCCTCGTGAGGAGGTAAAACCCCTACTCCTGCCTTTCTCTCTGTATTTTGATCTCTCTCCGAGTAGCCACTGTACAGTTGTTCTTGCTACCGAGTAGCCACCCTTCTCTCTACGTGAAGAAACTAGGTCAGGAAAGTGAGCCCAGCGTGTGATCCCTCGCGCAGGAGTGGGCAGGGCACCTTATATACTTGGTGCCCAGCCGGATACAGCCAAGTACAAACAGATGTCGACATTGTGTGCACACTGTCCTTCTTCCGAGTTCCCGCTGACAGCTTTGGCTTCTAGGTTTGTCTCGGTGTGGAAAGTCGTTGGGCAAAACCAAGTAACCAGTCTGTTATCACCGCGGAGAACACAGAGTAGGTCCCCCCTATCCTGCGATGCCCTGCTGTCACACTGTCGCTGTCAGGCACGCCGTCCTCCGATGAACAGTGCCATGAACAGTGCCAAAGTACGGACCCGGGATACGCGGGATCCGGTGTCAGAACGGCTCCTTTGACTTCTGGCCCGAGTAGGATCCCGCCATTTCTAATCGGGCCAACTCTTCTACTCGGAGGAACATGACTCTCTTGTCTCGTCCTTCTGGTCATCCAAATGTGAGACCGGGTAGCCCTCGACCGGGTAGCAAGTACCGGGTAGCACTTGTCTTTACCCTACTCGGGGGTAACCCCCCGACAAGTAGCTAATAACTCACTTGTTCATTTAATTTTATTTGCACTGTAGAGTTTGGAGAAGGTTCTCACATGAAACTATCGGTCAATTCAAACATCAGATAGAATTTAAAAATGTGGTTCGTGGTGTGGATAAGTAGCCACCGGGGACCAATCTATGTGGATATTATGTTTGTGAGAACATAAGGAAAGAAACCACTGAGAAGAAGAAGCCGAAGACCACGCGGAAGAGTCTCAATAACTTGCGGAGTGCGCTTACTCCAGAAGCTCGCTTTCGACCAATTCAAGAGGAAATAGCAGGATTTTTTCTTAGCCATGTCGTCGATTCCAAAGGAGAACAATATGCGTCCACCGACGATGATTCTTATATGCATCTCCGAGATTGAAACTTGTTCGAAATTGTGTATGGTCATCTATCTTAATTGTGTATATAGAAACTTGTTCGAAGTTGTATATGGTCACCCGAGATTGAATATATATTATATATTCCTATTGAATTCTTTTTGTTTTAAATTTCATATATATATGCATGTATATAGTAGCGTAAAATATATATATATATATGTGTACTGAAACTTTATCAAAATTAAAATAAAACACAAAACAAATAAAACAAAACAAATTAAAAAGAAACCAGGTTTAGTAGGATTAAAACCCTAAACCTGCGCATGAGGTTTTCAGTCCCAGTTAGCCACAAGAACCGTGACTAAAGGTCCTCCGCCGCGACGGACTCCTGACGCCCACGTGGACGGGTCTTTAGTCCCAGTTCGTAAGTGGCGCGACTATAGGGTGGGGGTCTTTAGTCGCGCATAGCTAGTCCCGGTTGCGCGGCCGGGACTACTGGCACTGGCGAACCGGGACTATAGGCATATTTTCTACCAGTGTAATAAGCCTTCTCAACCTGTAGTAGATCCAACACATCAACGTCTTCATTGTCTCCATTGTGTCTGTGCACCGTGTAGCAGTTATTTATTTACCTAAACCACCATTAGATTGTTTGTCCGGCTAGGTACGTGTGTCAGGTCACCAATGAAATCTGGATGCGTTTAAAGGCCAGAGCTGGGTTAATTGGATTTTGTTAGTCCAGCTAGAGGAAGCATATAATCTATTTGAGGATACCGGTCTTCTCGTTTTATTTATTCTGCATGCATGTGCGACGCTATAAATACCACGTCCATCAAGTCATTTGTTTTTCAATGGTCTCTTCCAGGCTTTGTGTCTCACGGTTACTTAAATGCAAGAATCCTGTTATTATTATCTAAATGTAAGGGCATCTCCAGCCGCCCCCCAGAGCCCCCCAGGGGGCTTTTTCGCGGCGGAAGCGGCGAATAGCGCCGCTTCTTCACCACTCGGCCCCCCCAGCGGCCCAAATAGCGCCGCGGCACCAAAGCCGAACCCAGCCCGCTGGGTTCGGCCTGGGGGGCGAAACTGCGCTGCCGCGCGTGCGGGCCAACGCTGGCAGTGACGCCCCGGGAAAACGCGGGAACAGAAACCAACGCCCGTGACTTTCTTCTCGGCGCCCGCGCCGTCAAAGGCTGCCGGAGGCGGTCGGCCAGTGCATGCGCCCCAGTCAAAGTCCACCGGATTAATGGCGGGGGCGGCAGCGGCGACACGCGCGGCGCGGCGATTGGCCGGCCAGGCTATAAAATGGTGCCCGCCCCCTCCCCGTACGCACAGTCTCGACTCCCTCCTCGCCGTTCTTTCCCCACACTCGAACCTCGCCGCAATGGAGAACCTCTGGGACGCGTGGCCCGAGAACGACGACGTCGAGCCGCAGCCAGCGGCGCCGGAGCCGCAGGTGGTGGCGCCGGAGCCGGTGGCGCCGGAGCAGCCACCCGAGCACGACGAGGCGCGAGAAGCGCGGTGAGCCGCCCGCCACTGGAGACGCGAGGTGAGGAGGCAGCCAGTGTGGCCCGAGCAGCACGCCGGGCTGCACTCGTTCGAGACCTCGCAGAACGAGGAAGCGTACCGCGAGGTGCGCGGCGTCCTCGAGAAGGCCGCGGCGGCGGCGGAGGCGGCCGCCGTTAGTGCCTCCCTGGAGACGCACCAGCGGGAGGAGGAGGCGCGAGCGGTGCGCCGCCAGATGGCCCAGCGCGCTGCCTCGGTCGAGCAGGAGGGCATCATCGCCCTCTACGAGGACCGGCGGCAGGTTGCGCTGCAGAGTGAGCGGCGGCGCAACCGCCCGCCCTCCGAGCACGCGCAACTGCACCGGCTGCGCCTTCAGGCCCGAGCGGAGCGGGCGGAGCAACGCCGTCTCGCCGCGGCGAGCCAGGATGAAGCCGGCCCCTCCAACCAGCACCGCCACGACGACGTCGCTGATGAAGACGACGATGCGTAGGCGTAGGGGCAGTCATCGAGTAGTTTAAATCTCCTAGGTTTTTAGTTTAAATTTTTCGTACTAGCTTAAATTCGCGCCGAATATGTACACACTTTCCGAATTTCAACAAAATTTCGCATGTTTTCATTTTGCGTTTGTTTGGGCCGCTTCTTGGGCTCGGGACACGACTGGGAAACGCGCCCCCCCAGGTTCCAGAATAGCGCTGTTTAGCGCCGCGGCGGCCCCAAAACGGCGGCGTTTTGGGCCCTGGGGGGGCGCAACAGCTGGAGATGCCCTAAGAGTCATGTTAACTTTTGATAGCAGAGGTTCGGATCGTAACTGTTTCAGCTGCCTTTTATTTTCATTGCATCCCACGTAAACGTGTCGGTGTCATGATCAATTTTTTTCTGACCTATGTAACTTCTTTTCACGTTCATCCTGGCCGCAAATAAAAAATCTAACAGCTTAATTAATTTATACTAGATCCCCTGGCGCGGCTTGCCGCGCGCCACCCGCCTTAGACATTAGTGATCGATGGGTAAAACATTGTTTAAATCGTTATTAGGTAAACCGCTTTGTAATTTAAAAAGGAGTATGAAATTGCAGTCCCCACACATATATGAGACGCTGCTTAGGTGGACATTTAGTTCTGACCTTCCGAAAAATACAGAAGTATGAATATTGGGATGTCGCATTTTTATCAACAAAAGAGAAATTTTATACCCTTAATTGGATGAGCTCACTTTTACAGTTAAGTTTCATTAAGAAGCCTGCTTAACCTGTAGTAGGTCCATAACATCAACGTCTTCATTGTCTCCATGGTGTCTGTGCACCGTGTAGCAGTTATGTATTTACCCAAACCACCATTCGCGGCTCATTTCCCCCCACCGCTTTAGCTCTCCACCCTCTTCCGTTTGAGAGTCGTTAGGGAGCCCCCGGCGGGCACCTGCTCGTTCTTCGGCGGCGATGCCGGCCGAAGTCGAGAGGGTTGCTGCGCGCGGGATGTACAGCTTAGGTGTAGCTTCTCGCTTTTCGTGGTAGTTCTTGTTTTCTCGTCGGCCGTCGTGCCTTCGAGGTGGTGCTCGCCCATGTGCCCGAGCCGCACGGGTGGGTTCGTCCGTCTTCTCCCCCAGCAAGAGCTCCAGTGGAAGGAGCAGCTTGACGAGATCTATGGAGGCCCCTCTTCCCCTCATAAGCTCGAAGGCCAGCTTCTGGATCTAGAAGCTGGTGTTGGCTACTCTGCGACGAGATGGGTTTCGCTGCTTCTTCTTCTGTCGGTCGACCGTGGAGGCGAGGGTTGGAGGAAGTCCCGCAGTCGATCTCCTCTTTTTGCAGGGTGGTTCGTTCCACAGCTGCGTCTGCGAGCGGATCAAGCTACGGCCAAGTTGGCCTCGGCAATCTTTGGCCGAAAGGGCGGCCCTATTTTCTCCTCCGCGGTGGCGGAGGTCTACAGAGGAGGACACCGGAGCTCGCTGCGGCGAAGACGACAAGTGGTTCGTCCCCGTCATCTTCCTGGCAGCCGGTGGCGCCTTCTCCTCGCTGGTTCTGGAGAGCACTCGAGCAAACAGCTCTCGCACCTCCACATCCGCGTCTGGAGGTCGCCGGCGACCGGTGGTGACGAAGACAAAGGACCGGATTGCTTTTTAGTTTTTTGTCCTAGGGTCTTCTCTGTTAGAAATCTGGCCTTATCTTCGAAATCTCAGGTCCTTTGTGCAAGTGTTGCAAAACGGCCAGTGGTTTATTTGTACTCACCGCCCCGAGATTAATGAAAGCAGCTCCTAGGTCCTTCGGGGCCTACTCTTGTACAAAAAAAAAAACCACCATTCGATTGTTTGTCCGGCTAGGTACGTGTGTCAGGTCACCAATGAAATCTGGATGCGTTTAACGGCTTTGCCGGAATAGTCTTTCGCCCCGCTTTATAAATAAAGTAACGACCAACATACACGCACCGCATACAAACAGACACCACACAAGATGGGGCAACAGCAACCAACATGCCCAAACGAAACAAGAGAAGAACAAAGAAAAGAAAAAAAAACACTGCCGACACCGAGGCACGACGAAAGACAGAAGGACACGCAACCGAGGCGCCCACCGCCGATCCACCACGCTCCGAGCCCACGGAAACGACTTATACCAAGCAGCACCTCCAAGAAGGGAACGACGCCGACGCTGCTACTGCCCGGACAACTCCAATGGTTTCCCGGAGAGTGTCCTAGGGTTTCCTCTGGTATGCTGGGTGGTGAAGAGGTACTCCAACGCCCTTCAGGAAGGAAGGGGACACCTAGATGCGTCACCGCGTCAGTGTCTCACGACAAGGATTTCTCCCGACCTCCAAACCAACACAATCCCGCTCCGTCAGCCCCCACCAATCTTGCCGCCCCTAGCACGCCACCACGATCTTGCCTTCCTCTCCGTCGTCTCACCGTGGCCCAAGGCACAAGGTCGGAAGAGCCGAGTAGGGGAGTCCACACGAGGGTCAAGCGGTACGGTAGCACGCGGGAGGGATCTACCTCCACCACCTTTCGGCGGTAGCCGACCGGATGCAGCCACAGAGCAGACCAGGCCCTCCTGGCCCGGCCGAGCCCCACGGGGCCTGTAAAGCTCCATAGCCGCACTGCAGCAAGGGTGCCACTACGCCACTACCCCTAGCCTCGGGACTCCGACCTACCGGGACTCAACCTCACGCCCAAGCGACCCCAGCACCAGAAACGGAAGTACCCGGCCCGTGAAGCTCAGATCGGGGCCCGCCTGGCCCAGATCGAGCTCGCGCACGGGGGAGGCGCTCCGGCCACCAGCACCCGCAAGCCTGTCGAAGCCCCACTGCAGCACGCCGGGGGAACCCACGGATCCACACCCACAACCATGGGGGGCACTTGACATGGGCGAATAGGAGGGGACACGGCATCTCCGTGCCACCCACCAGCTGCCCAGCACGCCGGGGAGCCCACCGCCCGCCAGCGACCCAGATCTGGCCCAAACCTAGGTCTAGGCCACGATCCAGATCTTATCGCCGCCCAATCCGCTCCGGAGGTCACCGTTGTCGACCAGACCTGCGCCAGACGACGCCAGCGCCGAACGCCCCGCCGCTGCCGAGGCTGGACGCCGGCCACAACACCAAGCCGCACCGGCCACGAAGAACACCGCCGCCAGGCCGAAACGGCCCCGACCAGCTCGCCTAGCGCGCGGGGGAAGGAGATCCCGCCGCCGCCGGCGCCGCACGGGATTTTCCCGGCGGACCACGCCTGTGACGGCGGAGGAGGGAGGCGGAGGGAGGGAGTAACGCGGGAGCTGGCCGGCAACGCCCCGTCGCCCTCGGGGGGGCGAGAGGAGCGACGGTTTGATGAGTACGTCTTCATGCGTTTAACGGCTAGAGGAAGCATATAATCTATTGAGGATACCAGTCTTCTCGTTTTATTTATTCTGCATGCATGTGCGACGCTATAAATACCACGTCCATCAAGTCATTTGTTTTTCAATGGTCTCTTGCAGGCTTTGTGTCTCACGGTTATTTTAATGCAAGAGTCATGTTATTATTATTTAAATGAAAGAGTCCTGTTAACTTTTGATACTCCCTCCGTCCACTTTTATAAGTGACACTTCTTAGCATTTCAATAGTAAGAAGTGAGACTTATAAAAGTGGACGGAGGGAGTAGCAGAGGTTCTGCTTAAGCTGCCTTTTATTTTCATTGCATCCCACGTAAACGTGTCGGTGTCATGATAATTTTTTTTTTTGACCTATGTAACTTCTTTTCACGGTTCATCCTGGCTGCAAATAAAAAATCTAACAGCTTAATTAATTTATATGATGTGGATTAACGTGGAGACTTGAAAGGCGCCTCCAATTAGAAAATATAAGATGGTCCATTGCCACTTTCATATTTTTGGCTGGGCTTTTGGGGCCCAAGCAATAAAGTTCAACAATCCCACACGAAGTGTCATTCGCACATCTCATAATTTTAGTTCCAAAACATTGTTTATATATACCTTTCCTTTTTGAAGATTGTTAAGTTAAGCTTCCGCTAAGAATACTATGCTACACTATTTCACAACTTGGATAGTGGACTACACCTTGAACTATGAGTTTGTTGTGATACCAGATTGACACAACGTTTGGACCGATCCTAGGATTCCGCAAGGCTTCCCCGCCGATGGAGCGTATACATCATACTCCGAAAGTCTTACATTAGTTTATTAGAGAGCACTCATAAACCGCGATGTTTAACGGTCAAACTCATACAGGTGAGTTCCTCACGAGATATTCTGCAGGACACATCTCTGCTTATATAAATAAGACACTTGAAACATAGCAAAACAAATGTCAACCTATCATACAGATTAGGAGAGTATTGCATCGTCACGGAGAACGGGCGCCCACGCTGCCACTGTGCCGCTTTTGCTGGTGCTGCACCCTGTCCGGTGTGCGGCCTCTCTGGCCATCTCGAATCTCGTTGTCACTGTCGTTTCAAGACCAACTTTCTTGGTCTTGGCAACAACGGTATGGGCAATGATCGTCGAGCCAACATGGCGCAGCAGTAAGGACAGACTCCTACAGATCAAGTTGGTCCCACCTGGTACAGGGACACTAGCGCTACTGATCACGTGACGAGTGTGCTGAACAAGCTCGCTATGCGTGAGGCCTACCACGGGCCTCACAAGGTTCATACAGAAAATGGGGCAGATATGCACATTTTGCACATTGGTCAGGCATCTCTACTTACAAATTCATCTAAAAAGTTGTATCTTAGAAAGATCCACCCGTGTTCCCACTGTTCCACGTAATTTTCTCTCTGTTCCTAGACTTACCCATTTGTTCTTTTTATAAAGATCTAGAAAGTTGCATCTTAGAAAGATGCTACACAATCCCCGTCTTTGTTGTCTAACCATGGTGAAGAACCTGGTAGAGGAGCACAACTACACCTTCTTGACGAACCACCCGTCGAGCCCGTCGCTGCCCCATACATGGCACATGCATGGTTCCCGCCTCGCGTGCCTGCTTCGGCTCCGCCTGCGGACCCGGCTCCGCTGGCCTCTCGGCCTCCTGGGCCGGCCTGCTCCACGCCTCCCTCTGGGTCGTTGCCTAGGCCGTCTTCTGGAGTCCCATCATTGCCTGGCTGCTCGTCACCGCCCGTGTTGCCCGTGCGGCAGTAACCGCCTGGCAGTTTGTCCCCGCCACATTCTCCTGCGCATGTGCTTCTTACAGCGCCCGAGAGCATGTTGTCGCATGTTGTGCAACCGAGCACAGCGGCTCCGGTTTCGTGGGTGTCTCCTTCCACCTCGACACTGACGCCTGGTGCTCCTACTGTCTTGGGGCCTCATAGCCGCAACAAACGTGGCATCTCTCGTCCTAAAAAATGCACCGATGGCGCGGTTGCGTGGCTTCCAGTGTGTGTTGCACATGCTGAGTCTGATCCCACAGTTGAACCCCGCCATTTTCAAGTTTCTATAGGCATTCCTAACTGGCGCTCTACGATGGAACAAGAGTATCAAGCGTTGCTGGAATTGATACTTGGCGTCTTGTTCCTCCCAAGACTGGTGTTAATGTCATAGATTCCAAGTGGGTGTTCAAAGTCAAGCGACATACTAATGGTTCTATTGAACGGTATAAGGCTCGACTGGTTGCTACAGGGTTCCAAGAACGACATGGTCTTGATTATAAGGATAATTTCAATCCCATGGTAAATCCTACTACTATTCGACTGCTACTGTCACTAAATGATACTGGTGCCTGTTATCTTCGACAGCTGGATGTTGGGAATGCCTTTCTTCATGGTGTGCTTGAAGAAGAGGTTTTTGTGCGCCAACCTCTTGTTATGCTGATCCTGCTTGTCCATAGTATTTGTGTCGCCTAGTCAAAGCCCTATATAGTCTTAAGCAGGCGCCCCATGCCTGGCATGCATGTCTTGGTGTTGCACTTCGTGCACATGGGTTTATTCCGTCGACATCGGATACATTGAAAGCGCTTGGTGCCCCCATATGTGGTTTTGGTAATTAATGACAATCTTTAGGGACTAATGTTTGCATGGAGATATTCTTTCAGGACTTGTCCATAAGAATAGTTTGGAGTCCTTGTGTGATTCGAAAATGATCTTTTGATGTCCAAGAATGGGCGAGAAGCTTTTTCTCTGTCCAGCGGTAGTACCGGGCTGTGCAATGGTAGTACCGCTCCTCGTCGAGTTGTACTGTTGCGACACACCTGGTACACCCCCGACAGCGGTAGTACCGCAGTTTGTACCGTCTCCTCCCAAGAGCGGTAATACCGCTGGTGATACCACTGGAGGTACCGCTAGCAAAGAAAAGGCCACTGATATCTACGGTACCCATGCGGTACCGGCATAGTACTACCGCTAGTACTTAGTCACTTTCGGATCAACACTCCCCACAGCGGTAGTACCGCTGGCAGTACCGGTCAAAATATCGCCAGGGAAGTTTTGCTCATGGTAATGATTACGGTACTAGGGCAGTAGTGGCCTAGTATTAACACCAGCCATTTCGATTTTATATCGAGTTTAAAGCCAACGTTAGTACCGCTTCCGGTTACGGTAGTACAGCTACTGGAGCGTTGTGGTACTTCTCTGTGGTACCTCTGAGCACCAGTTTTCAGTACACTGGGTACCCTGTGATGTACCGTTGTGTGGAGCGGTAGTACCGCTGTGCTGTTAAGCTTATTTGCTTAATGTCTTGAATAACAAGATGAAGTGGTCATTCATGTCTACCTTCAACACATCAACTTTATGGATAAAGAAAGGATAAAAGATACAAAGTTGATCAAGTGTGTGATCAACACACAAAGCTACAAGATGTACCTAGTGGGATTGTTTATCTCGTGTTATGCTAAACAATTGTCCATATAAATTTTTGAACTAACCCATGATATGTGTGTGTGGTATCTCTATGTGTGGTTAGGTATCTTTCCATGGGCATGCTTCAAAATAAAGATTTCATATTGCCCATGGTCTATGTCGTTAAGCGGTGTTTGTCATCTAGCTTGATGTGGAATCTCAAGTGAAGCATATCGAAGAAATCCTATGCTTGATGCTTGCCACCCATGTGGAGATTGTGGCATTTTGAAGCTGTGCCAAAGGGTCTCTCCCATAATGGTGTATGTGGGAGCAACTTGCAAGTCTTCATCAAGAGGAGCAAGTGCTATCTAGCACGATCAAGAAAGAAGATACAACTTGAGAGATTCAAGATCTTCATCATCTAGCTGAAGTGGAATGCTCAAGGCAAAGGTATAATATTTCTATTTTTTCTATTTTACCGATCTCATACTTTTGGGAAGACCGGGTTATAGGATCGATAGTCGTACTATCAAGAGGGGCTGTCAAGTGAGTAACTCGATCGAATCGTTGTGGAGTGGTCAAACCTTTGCACTCTTGCATATCATCTTTCTTGGTTCTTATTTGGCTTTTATCTCTATGGGTTTTGGTTCTGTGATCTTCATGACAAGCCCAAGTTCATCAAAAACGATTTTTGCATGAAACACTTATTGAGTTATTGATGTTGAAGATTTTCCCGGTTGGTCCTTTTCAGAGAGATCTTACCGTTCCCCATTTGGTTTTCACTTTCATTTTTGTACAATCATGTTTATCTACATAAGCTTGTAGATCCCTTTTTTTGTTCCTGCGGTAGCACTCATCCAGTACCGCCCCAGTACCACCCGAACCAGTAGCAAAACGACCCGTAGCGGTAGTACCGCTGGACCAAGCTGTAGTACCGCTTCTGGACGAGTTTTTCACATAACGGTCATATTTTGGATCTCCTATTTAAGGGGGGGTCTTCTTCCCCCTTGACCCCAGGCTGCCCAACTCGTTTTTAGTCTCTCTCCCATCATTGTTGACCTTGGAAACCTTGCCCCTCTCTCAAGCCCTCCAATTATTTTTGCATATCTTTGAGTGAGAAGTTAGAGCAGATCTAGATCCACATTTCCACCAATCCATCTCTCCTCTTAGTGAGTGGAACTTAGTGAATCTAGATCTTGGAGTTCTTTGTGTTTCTCCTCCTTTGTTCTTCCTCTTTTATTCCCCCATAAGGATTTGTTGCTTTGTTGAAATTTGAGAGTGGAGGATTTGAGCACTTGTGATTTTTCCATTTGCATTGGTTTGGTCTCTCCACGAGGATTCATGGAAGTGAAAGTTTATGATCTTGTTACTCTTGGGTCTTGGACCCTAGACGACTTGTGGTGTTTTTGGGAGCCTCCAATTGAGTATTGGATGTGTGCCCCAAGATTGTGGTGACATCGAGAGCCTCCAATTAAGTTGTGGATGTGTGCCTCGATCGAAGGTTGCCAATAGTGGAAGGTGAACTAGGCCTTTGTTGCGTGGTTCATCGGAGATTAGGGTGAGACCTTTGTGGCGAGATCACACCCCTCCAACGAGACGTACTCCCCTTGTGGGAGGAACTCGGTAATACATCATCGTCTCTGTGTGCCTCATTTATTTCTATACTCGATCTTTCTACTTATGCAATTTACATTGGGATAGCCTTCGTGCTTGAAGTTATATATCTTGCTATCACCTTGTTACTTGTCTTTCTTAGCATAAGTTGTTGGTGCACCTAGTTGACCCTAGAATATTAAGGTTGTATGCTTGTTAATTTAAACACCTAGTTTATTTCCGCATTTAGAAAGCCTTAACCTAAAAATTTATAATCGCCTAATCACCCCCACCCCTTCTAGGCGACATTGTTGCACGTTCAATTGGTATCAGAGACACGTCTCTTATTATTAGGCTTTACATCCTATATAGTACGATGTCGTTTAGGGAAATAGAGAACGGTACCTCTTTTATATTCTATGGTAGAAATTATGATCTTTGGAAAATACGCATTCTTCATTTTCTTGCGGACATGGGTCCAAAGTATGTAAGGAGAATTGTAGATAGGGATTTTCTTCCTCCAAAGAATTCTCAAGATTTATCTTTAGAGGATGAGGAAAACTCTTATCTCAATACTCTAGTATCTAATGGTCTCTTGTCTGTTTTGAGCGATGTAGTCTTTGAATCAATCAAGCCTTTTCGGAACGCTCGTGAGTTATGGACAAAACTTCAAGATAAATATGATGTGTCCAACATTATTGAGGATGGTTGTTATCCATCCACTTCGGGCCGTGATGAGTTCACATCTTTCTCCACTCCACCAACATGTGATTTGTCACAAGGTAATGATATAGTGAGTGGTGATAGAAATTGCATTGTAGATTGTGAATTTACTATTGATTATACTTCATCGATATCTCATTGCAATATTCTATCTTTGGACTTAATCTCTTCTAGCACTCAAAATTCCTTACAAGCTAGTATTGATAGTCCTTGCATATAATGTAATAGTTGTTATCCTAAATCTCATGATGTTATCCTTCCAATGTCTTGTTTTCATGAAAACAATGCTTCCATTTCCTTTAGTACTTGTGTGGCTAACAATGTAGAGGAATCCGATATTTTGGTGGAACAAGACATGGACCTTAATGGTGCTTCAAGTAAATCTTCATCATCGTTATCAATTTCTTATATATGCCTTATGGCTAAGGATTCAAGGGTATTCCCTCCTTTGGAACCCTCTTCATATATTGATGATCATGATGATGAAGAAAATTATAATGGTGATTCCATTTATGAAAAAGGTAAAATAGTTCTTCATGCTCTCACAAAGAATAAGATTGTCTCTTCTATTTTCTTTGAAATCATGGGTACCCTTGTTGAACGCTATGAGACTATTAAGGCTATGGACACTAGCGAGCCTTGATAAATGTTATAGCCTCGAACGTGGGTACATAGATGAAATTGAAGGGATCCACGTAGATCTCGAGGAAGAGCATGAGCTCCGAGTTACTCTTGAGGAGAAACTTGAATCTATTGACGAGATCTATAATGAACAAATATCCTTTCTCACTAAAGCACGTGACCATACTATTGCTAAATATAAAGTTTTTAAAAAGGAAAAGATTGAATTTGTAGTTGTCAATGCTAATCTAATTGAGGAAAACTCTAGGTTGAATAATGATCTTGCCAAGTTGTCTTCTTATATTTCTAATGATGCTTGTGCTACTAACTCCACATCTTGTGACGCATCTATTTTGAAGGAGAATGTTGAGCTAAGGGCTCAACTTGAGTTGATGACTAGCAAGTGTGGGAAGTTAGAAGAAAGCCATGAAAATCTATCTAGCTCTCATGAGGATCTTCTAGCATCCCATACTAAGCTAAAATTAGATCTTGAGGCTATCACTACAAAGGTAACATCTTGTGAGCCTCATGTGGTTACTAGCACAATCTCTTCTAGTAATGCTATATTGCATTGTGCTAGTATTAGTAATTAATCCTCTCATAATGATTCTACATCTTGTGATGAATTTCTTTTCTTGCCCTGATGCTCTAACAATGAAGCATCTACTTCCTCTAGCTCTTGTGTTGTTTCTAACCATGTAGAGGAAATCAAAGAGCTAAAGGCCCAAGTGAATTCTTTGAAGAAAGACTTGGAAAAGTGTCATGAAAGGAGTTCCACCCTTGACAAGATGTTGATGGTGCGAAGACTTCCCAATGAAAAGAGTGGACTTGGATTCAACTCCAATATCAAGAACATGTCCAATGTTGAGAAGAAGAAGGGCCAAGAACAAGTAAAAAATCCGGCCAAGATTATTTGCTTCAAGTGCAAGATTGAAGGGCACCATGTTAGATCTCACCCTTTGAAGAAGAAGACTATTAGTGCGAAGCAACTAGGGAAGCGGCCTCTTGTTCAATCTCATTATCGACCACAAGTTGAACAACGAACACCTCATGAGAAGACTACAGCCAATGATCCTCAAGTTGAGGAGCCTATTAAGAAGAAAGAGAAGAGTCGATGTTGCTACCTTTGTCGTGAGAAGGGACACCTTGCTTCTTGATGCACTAATGGTACATTATCCAACCCTATCGTTGTTGATGATGTGTATTCCATTTGGAAGGATAATGTGGGCAATGTGTTTGCCAAGGTTGTTGGTACTCAAAGTGTTGTCGAGAAAAGAACCATTTGGGTTGCCAAACCTATTGTGACTAACCTCTTAGGACCCAACTTGGTTGGGGACCAGCAAGCTCAAACTTGATCAATAGGTGTTGTTGGAGGGCATTGGAGACTTGGCTATTTCATGAAGAATTAAGGGATCTTCATCAATTATAATTCCTCAAGCCAAGTCATTTGGATCATATATATCTTTTATCCAATGTTTCTCCTTTCGGTAACTTGTATTTACATTATATATATTGAAATTTGCTTGCTCCCTTAAATATGTTAGTTTTGTTTCTAGCATGTGTTTGTATATGTTGTTCTTACTACTTACCCATCTTGGTTAATCTAGTATGAGTTTGTTGGTTTGCACTCCATGTACTTGTGTGCTTTGTGTTGAGCCTTCATTGTAATTATTTCTTATTTTCATTTGTTATCTGGGAGATTAATGGACTATCCCATTTTGGGGGAGTAATATGCTCTTGGCACTTTACTATCCTAAAATGTGTGTATACGAGAAATACCAGTTAGTGTTGATATATCAATATTATCTATTCTGTATGTGGTATGTTATTCTCATGAGAAATTCAAATTCTAATGTCCATTAATTTTCTCTAGTTGGATTTATTTTATTTGTCTGTTATTGAAAAAATGGATTATCACATTATGGGGGAGTAATAAGCTATGTGTATATTACAAGTCTATAAAATGTGAACATGTGAGGTATTGCCACCTAGAATTGATATTGTTAGTTATCGTGTTCCTATGTGGCATGCTGCTCAAATAAGTTCCATATTCTCTTAAATGTGTTTTGTCTCTCTTCTTTTGGTATCCTGTTTGTGAGAGTTTCTTGGTGCTTTGCATTTTTCGGTTCTTATTTTAAGCCTTCAAGAATCTCTTTTTAAGCATGTTTTTCTATTCCTGTCTTTTACCACATGCTTATGTTTTGTGAATATGATTGTGAACAAATCTACCACCGAGAAATATCTTCATACACCTCTTGACTTTGACAAGTGATAATATTTTGTGGTAAGTTTATTGATCATATTTACCTTGGCCGTTGCTCTAAAATTTCCTTGTTTCTTGCCAATGATTAGTTTGGTTTAACTCCCTTGTGTCTTCCTTGCTCTACTCAAAACTTGTTTTGTGCTTTCTTGTGTTAGGAAAAGCAATGATCCCATTCTTGTGCACTTATGTTCAAAGTCATACTTCTTTGGGTTGCACTATTTTTGGGGAAGCTATCCTACATTTAGTAGATCACCATTCTTTAAATTAGTATTGTATCTTATTGATTTTATTTAATATGACTAGTGTTTGAGTAATATATATGGAGAGTAATGATTCCATTGTCTGCATTTTGTGTTCAAATGCAAGATCATAAATAATGCACTATCCTTGGAAGAGATATCCTATATGTGTTCGAACCTTGTTATCTTTAAATTTTCCCAATGACTTGTCTCTTTGGAAGACGAACATTTTTCCTCTTGGTACTTTGTGTGCCATCATGAAAAGTATAGAGGGTTTGTTTATTCTTTGATGTTCTTTGTGTATCGTCTCTATTTAGTTTCCTGAATCATGTGTTGATTTGAGTTTTGATATAATTTGGACAACTCTCTTCCTTTTCACTCGTGTGAAGTGCCTTCTTGATTTAATTGGTGTTTTTTTGTCCAAATTGTATCTTGTTTGGGTCTTGAAAGTTCTTAGCATGTGTATTTACTATGTATATCTTTTGGCCTGCTTACTTTCATTGATCCAATATATAGGATAAACTCCATCAAATCCTAAATGGCTAAGATGTGCATGAAATTCAAATTCATATTAATATGCACATATTTATGTGGAGTTTGTCGTATGTATTGTAGTTTATCTAACTACTTTGGACCCAATGAGTTTGGGTACCATGTTGTACTTGAATTTTGTTTTTAGGTACAATGGAGATGTATTGGATGCTTTCCTCATTCATAAGGAAGGTGTTCTCACCATTGGATTATAGGAGTCAAGCTATGATGATTAACGAACTCGTATAATTTTCTAGCTTTCAACCTTGTGTAGGTTGTATCTTGGCATGAATCCCTTTTGTTGCAATTCTTTTGGTTCCTGAAAATTCTTAAAACCATTTGTTTTTGTGATACGTGTTACCTTTCTCAAAGAATTCCAACTATCACTTTTACCTTGTGATATTTGTAATGCTTTGATGCGTTTGTTGATTGTTCATCTATATCCCTTTAAATAAAATTGAGCTTTCTGCTTTTCTTTCAAGCAAAAATGTTATTGGTATATTTATGACTTTCTTTTGGATATCATGCTCTTCATCTTCGTGCCTATTTTGTGTGTGCAAATTTGTTTGTGGAATTATATCTTTGTGATTGGTGTCTACTTAGAAACTTATACACATGAGAATAGCTACCTCTTTAATTGGTATTCCATCTCTTTAGTAACCACATTTTATTGCTTTTAATTCTTTGGTGGTTCCTAAACGGCACAAGCTTAGTTTTTCATTTTGTACTTACTTTGCCTCGTAATAAGCTTATGGACCTATTTGTTTGTTGCAAGTTGCATTGCTTCATTTACAATCTATTCTCTTAAACTTCTTGTGGGTTGTAGATTATTTTGGGGAGTGATTATTCCATATTCGTGCACTCATCAATAGTGCATAGACATTGGGGAGCTTCTCCATTTTTTGTCTAGAACTCTCTTGTTGGATATCTTCGGTTGCTTGTCTCCTTGTGGGGAGATGTTTAGAGGAAAATTATTTATTTGCAATCTTTGGATCCTCAATATAGTTTGATCTCCCTCCATCAATTCATTGTTGGATATATGCACTTGATTTCACTCATATCATGAGGAATGCATACATTATGGGGGAGCTCATATTATATTGACCTTCTAAGTGTTTCCTCCCATTTTGGCAATGGATGCCAATGGGGGAGAAATTTAGAGGGTTTAAGGGAATTTGGTTTTATGGTGTAGTTTCGTTCTTAAGCACTTGCCTTCCATGCTCTTGCATCCTTGCTCTTCGTATTGCATGGTTGCTTTATTCAGTATATAAACCCTCGTAAAAAGGGATTGTCATCAATTACCAAAATGGGGGAGATTGAAAGCGCATGGTGCCCCCAGATGTGGTTTTGGTAATTAATGACAATCCTTAATGACTAATGTTTGCATTGAGATATTCTTTCAGGACTTGTCCAGAGGAATAGTTTGGAGTCCTTGTGTGATTCCAAGATGATCTTTTGATGTCCAAGAATGGCCAAGAAGCTTTTTCTCTGTCCAGCGGTGGTACCGGGTTGTGCAACGGTAGTACCGCTCCTCGTGGAGTTGTACTGCTGCGACACACCTGGTCCACCCCAGACAGCGGTAGTACCGCGGTTTGTACCATCTCCTCCCAGGAGCGGAACTACCGTTGGTGATACCGCTCGAGGTACCGCTAGCAAAGAAAAGGCCACTGATATCCCTGGTACCCAGGCGGTACCGGCATAATACTACCGCTAGTACTTAGTCACTTTCGGAGCCACACTCCCCACGACGGTAGTACCGCTACCGTCAGCGGTAGTACCGCTCCTTCCAGGATGCGGTAGTACCGCTGACAGTACTGGTCAAAATACCGCAGGGAAGTTTTACTCACTGTAATGATTACGGAACTAGGGCGGTAGTGGCCTAGTACTACCGCCAGCCATTTTGATTTTATATCGAGTTTGGTGCCAATGGTAGTACCGCTGCCGCTTACGGTAGTACCGCTACTAGAGCGCTGCGGTACTTATCTGATGTACCGCTGAGCACCAGTGTGCAGTACACTAGGTAGCCTGTGATGTCAGTGGGCGGTAGTACATACCGCTGTGTGGAGCGGTAGTACCGTTGTGCTGTTAAGATTATTTGCTTGATGTCTTGAAGAACAAGATGGAGTGGTCATTCATGTCTATCTTCGAGACATCAACTTTATGGATGAAGAAAGGAGAAAAGATACAAGGTTGATCAAGCATGTGATCAACACACAAAACTACAAGATGTACCTAGTGGGATTGTGTATCTCGTGGTATGGTAAACAATTGTACATATAGCTGTGTGAACTAACCCATGATATGTGTGTGTAGTATCTATGTGTGTGGTTAGGTATCTCTCCATGGGCATGCTTCAAAAGAAAGATTTCATATTGCTCATGGTATGTGTCGTCAAGCGGTGTTTGTCATCTTGCTTGACGTGGAAGCTCAAGTGAAGCATATCGAAGAAATCCTATGCTTGATGCTTTCCACCCATGTGGAGATTGTGGCCTTTTGAAGATGTGCCGAAGGGGCTCTCCCATAATTGTGTATGGGGGAGCAACTTGCAAGTTTTCATAAAGAGGGGCAAGTGCTAGCTCGCATGATCAAGAAAGAAGATCCAACTTGAGACAGTCAAGACCGTCATCATCTAGCTCAAGTGGAATGCTCAAGGCAAAGGTATAATCTTGATAGGTTTTCTATTTTACCGGTCCCATACTTTTTGGGTAGACCGGGTTATAGGATCGATAGTCGTACTATCAAGAAAGGGCTCTCAAGTGAGTAACTTGATCGAATCGTTGTTGAGAGCTAAAACCTTTGCACTGTTGCATATCATCTTTCTTGGTTCTTATTTGTCTTTTATCTCTATGAGTTTTGGTGGTTTTTGTGATCTTCATGACAAGCCCAAGTTCATAAAAAATGGTTTTCGCATGAAACACATATTGAGTTTTTGATGTTGAAGGTTTTCCCACTTGGTCCTTTTTAGAGAGATCTTACCATTTATCATTTGGTTTCAAGTTTCATTGTTGTAAAATGATGTTTCTCTGCATAATCTTGTATATCTCGTCGTTGCGATTTCAACGAGCCCAAGATCATCGAAAACAGGGTCCGGACGCAAAAGTTATGATTGTTTTTGATGCGGAGGTAGCACTGGTCCAGTACCGCCCCAGTACCGCCCGAATCAGTACCGAAACGCCCCGTAGAGATAGTACCGCTAGGCCTAGCGGTAGTACCACTGCTGGGCGAGTTTTTCACATAACGGTCATATTTTGGGTCCCCTATTTAAGGGGGTCTTCTTACACCTTGACCCGAGGCTGCCCAACTCGTTTGTCACTCTCTCTCCCACCATTGTTGACCTTGGAAACCTTGCCCCTCTCTCAATCCCTCCAATGATTCTTGCATATCTTTGAGAGAGAAGTTAGAGGAGATCTAGATCCACATTTCCACCAATCTATCTCTCCTCTTAGTGAGGGGAACTTAGTGAATCTATATCCTGGAGTTCTTTGTGTTTCTCCTCCTTTCTTCTTGCTCTATTATTCCCCCATCAGCAATTGGTTCTTTGTTGGAATTTGGGAGTGGAGGATTTGAGCACTTGTGCTCTTGCCATTTGCACCGGTTGCATCGGTTTGGTCTCTCCACGAGGATTCGTGGATGTGAATGTTTGTGAGCTTGGTACTCTTGGGTCTTGGACCCTAGACGACTTGTGGTATTGTCGGGAGCCTCCAATTGAGTTGTGGATGTGTGCCCCAAGATTGTGGTGACATCGAGAGGCTCCAATTAAGTTGTGCATGTGTTCCTCGATCGAAGGTTGTCAATAGTGGAAGGTGAACTAGGCCTTTGTGGCGTGCTCACACCCCTCCAACGAGACGTACTTCCCTTGTGGGTGGAACTCGGGAATACATCATCGTCTCTGTGTGCCTCGGTTATTTTTATACCCGAGCTTTCTACTTATGCAATTTACATTGTGATGGCCTTCGTGCTTGAAGTTATATATCTTGCTATCACCTTGTTACTTGTCTTGCGTAGCATAAGTTGTTGGTGCACCTAGTTGACCCTAGAATATTTAGGTTGTATGCTTGTTAATTTAAACATCTAGTTTATTTCCGCATTTAGAAAGACTTAACCGGAAAAGTTTTAATCGCCTATTCACCCCCTCCCCCCCTCTAGGCGACATCGTGGCACGCTCATACATCCTTGTTCCTATTTCAGCATCTTGCAGTCAGTATGTACCCGTTGGTGCACGTTGATGATATCATCCATGTCAGATCTTCGGTTTTTTCAACCCGTCTTGTTTCAGCCTTGAGTGATGACTTTGCTGTAAAAGATCATGGTTGGCTTCATTATTTTTTTGGTATTGAGCTTTTTCATTCTGATGCCGGTCTGACTCTCGCTCAACAGAAGTACTCTCAAGATTTCCTTCGTCGTGCTGGTATGCTCCAGTGTAAGAATTCTACTACTCCTATGTCTGCTACCGATCGACTCTCTACACGTTATGGTACCCTTCTCTGTTCGGATGAGGCTACTGAGTATCGTAGTATTGTTGGTGGCTTGCAGTATCTTACGATTACTCGTCCTGATATCTCCTATGCGGTTAACAGTGTCTGCCAGTTTCTTCATGCTCCTCGAGATGCTCACTGGACAGCCATGAAACGCATATTGCGCTATGTTCGGTTGACTACCAATCTTGGCATGCACCTTCGGCCTTCTCCTTCCGGTGTCCTCTCGGCGTTCTCTGATGCAGATTGTGCTGGTAGTCTAGATGAAAGGCTATCCACGCGGGGATATGCAGTGTTTTATGGTACTAATTTGATTGGCTGAAGTGCTCGTCAACAAGTCTCTCGTAGTAGTACTGCAGCTGAGTACACAGCTGTTGTTGATACCACCGCTAAGCTTATTTGGGTTTAGTCATTGCTTCTAGAGTTGGGAGTCTCTCAGGATCATCCGCATGTGCTTTGGTGTGGTAACATCAGTGCAACATACCTTTTTTCGTATCTAGTATTTCATGCCCGAACAGAACACATTGAAGTTGATTATCACTTTGTCCGGAACGAGTTTCACGGAAGTTCCTTCAGATCAAGTTCATCTCTTTAAAAGATCAAGTTGCTGAGATCTTCATGAAACCTTGACCTCTACCTCAGTTTGAAGGCTGCAGACGCAATCTTAATCTTCTGAGTTCTTCAGAGCACGGTTATGATTGAGGGAGGGTGCTAGACTGTATATATGTATATGTCTTTGTATTGTATTTCCCGTACATTTGTAACCGTACCCGATGAGGTGCCACCTATATATATGTTGCTAGTATATGTATCCCTTCGTGGTCCATGGTACGGTGGCAACGGCAGGCATGCGCGGAGTGGCGCGTAAGCGCCGAAGCAGGCACAACTGTGACCACCATCAATTTTTTTTTGATAAAGGTCTTTTAGTGAGCACCATCAAATCGAGCAAGTGTAACTAATTAACCGGGTTATTCCCTGTCATATGCATATGCAGTTCTAGTACAACTCCGTTCCTCCACTCGGCACCGGAGTGCTCAGTTACACTAGGCACGCACTGCATGCATCTTACCATTTCACGTGAGCCACCCACACCGGCAACGGCGAGTCTAGGAAGTAATTGGAGGGTGGGCTAAAAAAAATTAAAGAGAAATATGCCACAAATTTGTAGCAGACGGGTAGCAAAACATTTTGTCGATTGGACAAATACCAACGGAACGCCGAAAGACTTGCCCATGTTGCGACGCGGCTAGGAGCCCCCCACCCAAACTTCCCCGTCGGTTGCCGGCCCGCTCGTCGCCTACTAGTGGTGTGGGGCTCCGCCAAATGCCCGGTCTCCTAAATCCTCCTTTGTTCTTCCTCTTTTATTCCCCCATAAGAATTTGTTGCTTTGTTGAAATTTGAGAGGGAGGATTTGAGCACTTGTGATTTTTCCATTTGCATTGGTTTGGTCTCTCCACGAGGATTCATGGAAGTGAAAGTTAATGAGCTTGTTACTCTTGGGTCTTGGACCCTAGACGACTTGTGGTGTTTTTGGGAGCCTCCAATTGAGTATTGGATGTGTGCCCCAAGATTGTGGTGACATCGAGAGCCTCCAATTAAGTTGTGGATGTGTGCCTTGATCGAAGGTTGCCAATAGTGGAAGGTGAACTAGGCCTTTGTTGCGTGGTTCATCGGAGACTAGGGTGAGACCTTTGTGGCGAGATCACACCCCTCCAACGAGACGTACTCCCCTTGTGGGAGGAACTCGGTAATACATCATCGTCTCTGTGTGCCTCATTTATTTCTATACTCGATCTTTCTACTTATGCAATTTACATTGTGATAGCCTTCGTGCTTGAAGTTATATATCTTGCTATCACCTTGTTACTTGTCTTTCTTAGCATAAGTTGTTGGTGCACCTTGTTGACCCTAGAATATTAAGTTTGTATGCTTGTTAATTTAAACACCTAGTTTATTTCCGCATTTAGCAAGCCTTAACCTAAAAAGTTATAATCGCCTAATCACCCCCACCCCTTCTAGGCGACATTGTTGCACGTTCAATTGGTATCAGAGACACGTCTCTTATTATTAGGCTTTACATCCTATAGAGTACGATGTCGTTTAGGGAAATAGAGAACGGTACCTCTTTTATATTCTATGGTAGAAATTATGATCTTTGGAAAATACGCATTCTTCATTTTCTTGCGGACATGGGTCCAAAGTATGTAAGGAGAATTATAGATAGGGATTTTCTTCCTCCAAAGAATTCTCAAGATTTATCTTTAGAGGATGAGGAAAACTCTTATCTCAATACTCTAGTATCTAATGGTCTCTTGTCTGTTTTGAGCGAGGTAGTCTTTGAATCAATCAAGCCTTTTCGGAACGCTCGTGAGTTATGGACAAAACTTCAAGATAAATATGATGTGTCCAACATTATTGAGGATGGTTGTTATCCATCCACTTCGGGCCGTGATGAGTTCACATCTTTCTCCACTCCACCAACATGTGATTTGTCACAAGGTAATGATATAGTGAGTGGTGATAGAAATTGCATTGTAGATTGTGAATTCACTATTGATTATACTTCATCGATATCTCATTGCAATATTCTATCTTTGGACTTAATCTCTTCTAGCACTCAAAATTCCTTACAAGCTAGTATTGATAGTCCTTGCATATCATGTAATAGTTCTATACTAAATCTCATGATGTTATACTTCCAATGTCTTGTTTTCATGAAAACAATGCTTCCATTTCCTTTAGTACTTGTGTGGCTAACAATGTAGAGGAATCCGACATTTTGGTGGAACAAGACATGGACCTTAATGGTGCTTCAAGTAAATCTTCATCATTGTTATCAATTTCTTATATATGCCTTATGGCTAAGGATTCAAGGGTATTCCCTCCTTTGGAACCCTCTTCATATATTGATGATCATGATGATGAAGAAAATTATAATGGTGATTCCATCTATTATATACTAAAAGCACAATACGGGGGTTGTCTTTTCGGGACACCACGTTGATCCACATCATCATTATTACTATTACCATTGGATCTAAAATTTATGGCCAGGATTTAATTATTAAACGCGCGCGCACACGTTTGGAGTATGTCTCGTGAAAGTGCAACACGTCTAGCATATTGTATTGTATGTCGTGAGAGTCCAATCCAACACGTCTAGCATAAGTCCAAGTCCAAGCCGTGTAACATATTATCTCCTCCGTATCCTCCGTATGACACTTTTAAACAATTATCTCTTCCCCAAGCACCGTATCCTCCGTATGACACTTTTAAACAATTATCTCTTCCTCAAGCAACTGTGGGGCACTTTGAACCAACTCACGTGCAGGAAAGATAAGTCAAAAGAGCCACCATATGAGAATTTTAAACAATAAGCACATAACTGTCACGCACAGCCTGGAAGACTCCTGAAGCAATACGGAATCTCATCATCCTTACATAATATCCCATCCCACGTCCCATCCCATCCCACGTCCCACGTTGGAAAAATCTAGCAATAGTCTTGCGTCAAATTCCATCTCTCGGGAGATTGGCAAGTCGAAAATCTTCCTGCGTCAGATTCTCGGGAGATTGGCAAGTCGAAATCGTCTCGCTGTCTTTCCGACAAACGTTCTTCAAGCCATAATACCTAAATATCAGCCAAAGAAATCACGACACATCTATAAGGTATAGACTGGCTCCTTTCTTTTGATCCGAGGCAGTAAACCAACTCATACATCTTCATCTATTCATTCTATCATGCTACTTTTTCTTACAATTTCTATATATGAATTGTTTTACTTATCATTCGATCCGAGGCGGCGACTTAGCGCATACATGCCGCACACCAACTATTCGGTCTAACAAGTAGTACCGTTTTGATTTAGAGGGCTTGATCTATTTATTCTATCATGCAATTTTTCTAACAGCGGCTACATCCTATATTTGACAACCCTCCACAGATGGCACCTGCACTACTTAGTGCATTATCTACAGGAAGCGAGGCATTAACAATTTAGGTCAAGGTTTTAAGAATTTGGGAGTCGGTTAATCTATCAACTAATGAAGTGATTAGTGCTGATATGATTTTAGCAGATAAAAAGGTATCGTTACTAAGGTTTTATGATTCTCATATTTTATGTTTATATGTTTACCTAATACATATTTCTCCATAGGGGAATACAATCCATGCTTCTATTGGAAGCAAACTATTCAGCAAGTTTAAGTCAAATATTAGGGAAAATTCCATCTATATATTGAAGTCCTTCAAAGTCTGGGAGTACGACAGCTATCGTCCGTTGAAGAATAATCTGAAAATCAATTTTATTTCTGATACAATAGTGAAGGAATTTGAAGGAGAATCGCAAAATTTTCTAGACTATTACTTTGAATTTGCTGATAGTAATACCTTACGAAGTAGGGTAAATAATGATGCCCAATGCTCAGGTATGTATATCGTCCATGCTTAATGGAAATTATACCTAATTAAGTCATACTTATATAAATAGATGTGCAGATGTCATTGGGTTGCTTAGTGGGATGAAACCAACACAAGAAAAAACAATAGCCAAGGACACCCCAAAGGAGCGCACATCAAGCATTCGCGAAATTGAAACTATTCTGTTAGAGTAAGTGATTTACGTTATAGCAGATCAGGATCACCCTACGGCTTAAGTTATCAGTGAATTCCAACTTATTGGTTACATTCCTTTAGCGGTGAGAAAATCAAGGTCACTTTATGGGGGAACAATTTAGTAAACATGGTAAATGAAGATCTGATGGACAAACAGACAGTAGTGATTGTTACTTCAACTTTCGTGAGAGATTTCTATGGTGAGAAATTTATGCTCTATTTCAGTGAAAGTACAACTTTTACAATATATTGAATAACTAGAATTATCATTGGCTTAATTAATAACCAGGCTTATCGTTGCGCACATCAAATGCATCAAGAATCTACTTGGATCTCGAAACTGAAGAAACAACAAAAATTATTGATAGGTAAGATATATTCTAATCCGTTCATGTATATATTATTCATTTAATATAGAATATCTTGATTTTCATGATGCTTCTCCTGAAATGCAGGCATGGTAAAGAAATTATTGTTCCAACCAAGATGGAAGTCGATGCAAGCACTCAAGGAACAATCAATGAGCAGATGTTTTACAACAGAAAAACCTTGAGGGAAATTATAGACTTGCGTTCCAGTGATGTCAAAACAAAAGTTAGCTTATACTCTTATCAGACAATTAATATATTATTCCATTCAATTGTAACATATTATCTCATATGCTATTCTTGGATAAAATTAGGAATATGTGTGCACCACAAAAGCAAGAATTGATGAGATTATAACGACGAGGGGTTGGTGGTACATGGCATGTACAAGTTGTCGTTGTGCAACAAGAAAGCAGTTGGATAACTATGTTTGCAAAACATGCAATAAAATTTCTGATAGTCCAGACCTACGGTAAGTATGCTCCACATGTGAATCTTGTAAAGGTTTTCCCTATTTCATAATGAATGTGAAGGCTAACAGTATCATATTAGGTACCTACTTAATATCAAGATAAGTGATGACACGGCAACAACCTCATGTGCGATATTCAATGAGGTAGCCGAGAGACTTTTAGGAAATATAACAGTCTCTACCTTGCTGGAGCAGGATGGATTCTCCGACACAGTGCCAAATGCTATTCAAAATCTTTGCGGAACAACACTCATATTCCGTTTGAAGTTAACTTCCAGGAATATGCAAGAGTGCATGGAAAATTATAAAGTGAATTACACTTTTGTGCCTAATAACATGTTAGAGATGGAATATTCAAATGAATTAGCTGAAGAGGTATGTCCATCTACATTCTTTACTTGCAAAGTTGTACAAATTGGTAATGGGAAACATTTTACAGGACTTATTGGACAACCAAGAAGAACCAAATTCTACATATTCTGTTCTCCGAAATGCAGAAAATCAGGTACCCTGACTACCATATAGTTTTAGTATCATAAATATCATAGTTGCTTACTTTCGTATTATAACAATTGAGTTCATAGAATAATGACTTCTCCGACTGTGAGGAAAAGGAAACAGAAGATAGCAATGATGCTTGCGAAAGGGAAAACTCACGATCTACCAAGAAGAAACTTTTGCGGGATATTAAAAAAGAGACATCAAGTAGAAGACATAGAAAAGAGGTATTCAATTGATAGTTTTTCTGATATAGAGGCAATGAAGGGTAATTCCCAAAATAAAAAATAATGTATTCTACAAAACAAAACTATGCTGACGTCGTTCTCACACTACGATATAATAATGCAGAAAAGGTCAAGAATTAATCGAGTTAAGAGAAAAGAAGAAAAACCAAGGAAAAGATCTAAAATAAATGTGACAAGTGCCGCCTCCAGGAATATCAAAAAATCTGGCCCAGCAATACAGATTCATGAGGAGAAGGTACTGCAACGAAAATGATTTTCATCATCTATTTGTATTAAACATTTTTTTTATTTGTCATACAATATCATGGAATATGCAGGATGATTCCAACATTGATTCAGAGGAGTTAAATGAAGACAGTAACAATGGTACAATAACTACAAATCGATTTGAAGATAGCCTACCCTATACTCAAATTTCACGTTCAAATTTAATCATAATAGATGATTCCGATGAAGAGTGCAAGGGTACGATCGCATCCAAGAAGAACAAAAAGGCTGTGAAAAAAAAGAAATTCAAAAATAAGGTACTCAACTTTTCATAAGCAAAAATACGGTTCAACTTGGTCATGATTTGTTAACTTTGGATTACGATGTATTCCATTCGAAATATTTATCATGTATTAAATTTTAAATTAGTCTTTGTACATATCTCTCTTACAGGTACAAGATGAAGGCAATTTTACCCATATAAAAATGCGTGCCCAAAAGAAACTGAAAAAAAATGCTAAGCGGGATAAACCCAATAAGGTACTGCCATGTGAAAAATCATGATTTATATATTTTTTTTGGTACATAAAGTTTTATACATCATATTCCAATTAACCACTATCTTGCAGGTAGAAGTGGAAGCTAATGACAAAATTAAAAATACAAACGTTGATTTTACTCGTGCATATAAAGAAGAAAGCAAACGATTTAAGAAGGTAATTTGTGATCCATGAAGTTCTTTAAATCCATGAAGTTCACCACTAATTGGAATTCCTTAAATCATTCTAAACCCTAGGGGAAACCCTATTGAAATTGCTTTGTTTTCCTAATATTAATGAATATTGCAAATTTCAATCAATTTGGTTTGTTTTCCAAACAGCACCCAAGTTGGGTCATAACCACTTTATAAACATTATCAATTCAATCAACTAATTTTAATCTTTTAATTCTTAGGGGCTACCCTATCATAATGCTTTTATTTCATAAGGTTTGCTTAATATGAAAATACATTCAAATTTGGTTGAAATGCAAATATCAAATAAAATTCACACTTTTGACATTGGAAGTTGGCATATGTTTGCTAATGGTTTAAAGACCCTACACTGAAATTTCCACAAATTTTAACCACTTAAAAAACCATCCAATGTTTCCATTTGCTTGTGCTACAAAAAAAAAACAGTAAAACAAAAAAATAACAAAAGGAGAAAAAAAAGCAGCAGCAGCAGCAGCTAAACCCCTCAGCCCAGCCCGTTTACCACCTTGGCCCGATAACCCCCCCTCTCCTGTCGCTGTCGTCCTCCTCGGGCTGATGTCACTGCGTACGAGCGCACCCCCTCCGTCGATCGTTCCCTCACCCTCCCGATGGCTCGCCGTACAGCGCCCTGAGCCACGATAAAAACGCCGTCTCCACCCCTGCTAGCCCTAAACCCTCGCGCAGCCGCCACTGTCTCCTCTTTTCTCCCCCCTTGCTCACTGTTCTTTCTCTGAACCCGGAGCAGAATCACAGCGAGGTGATCGCCGTTGTCCTCCTCGGCCTCGATCCACCTCGGCAAACGATCCCGGTGAGCTCTTCTCCCTGTTCTCCGGCGAAAGCCGTTTCTTTTCTCCCCCATGGCGTCAACCCCATTCCTCTGAACTTCGCTGGCCGCCATGGCCGCTCCCTGACGAAGCTCGCCGTCTCCGTTTTGCTCGCAGAACCGCCTCCATCTTCCCGGGAACGGAATCGCTGATGCTCCACATCTGCCCTCGACCTCGCCGTTGCTCGCGAGGTGGCTCCTAGCACCGCCGCCGTCCACGCCGTTCGCCTCCGACAGTCTGCACCGCGCCTCCATCGCATCCATCCGAGGTGAGACGCCGCCTCTCCCCCTCGCCTCCTTCCGCTCTGGCACAACCACCCACGGCCCGCGCGAGCGCCGCCACACGCCCCACATCCATCGCCCGTACCGCGCCGTGATCATGCACAGCTCAACGCCGGCGAGCACTGCCTCTGTCAGTCATCTTCAGTTCGGTGCGCGTTTGGATTCAGTTAAACTGAATCTGAAACATACCTTTGCGGCGTCCCTGTTACCTGACAAACAAGCAAGAGCAGCGCAGTGGTTGCGGTCGTTGCGCGCGAGGGCGGGGTTGCGGGATCGATCCCCCCGCGGCGCATCTTTTTTTGGGATTAATCCCTAAGCCACTGGCCCACCTGGCGGTGACTGTGTGGCCACGCAAGCTGCCACGTGAGATGCCACGCTGGGTTGGGCCCGCTGGCCGTGGCTGGGGTATGACCCAGTGTCGGTAGAAAAAGGATTAAAACGCATCTGCTTAATTTCTATTTCTTTTAAATTGGCAGAATAAACAAATAACTTTAAAATTCAATAACTTTTAATCTGTAAGTCTTATAAATAAAACCTGTATATGTTTATTGCTCAAAATTTCATAATCTTTCCAACTAGCCTATTTGTGTTCTGTTTTGAGTTTTCAAAATGCATTTAAATTTCAAATTTGAATAATTCAAATGTAATTTGAAATAATTCATAACTAATTCATACTGTTCTCAAATAAGTCAAATAAAATAGGTTTTTCACACCTTTTTGAATGTTCTATTCAAATATAAAATTTGTTTCATTGTTTGAATAATTTAAATTGCCTAAATATTTTAATACTTGTTTAATTCAATTAAATTTGATAAAAATCATAACTTTCTTAATATAAAATATTTTGAACATGCAAAATATGTTTTCAAACCACCAAAGTGTGAACTTTTCAAATATGAATTTGATTTTATGATTTAAACAAATAAAAATTCAAATAAAATTCAAACTTGTTTTAAATTCAATTAAAACTTGTTTAATATTGTTTAATTCATAATTAAATAATCCTAATTCCAAATTCAATATTTGAAACATGTAATCCAATCAAAATGGTTCGTAACAGAAACAACTACTACTAAGGCTAGCATAAATAGACAACGGAAAGTATCGGTAACCAATGTTGAAAGGAACACAATGGTTCATGTGAGTGATAACTTGCCTGCAAACCACTCATTTTTTATTTGATAATTAATTTCATTAAGTTGCAAACAATAATTAATAGCAATTGTTAGCATTGTTGTTCAAAATTTGAATTATTAATTGGACTTTTTAAATTGGGATTTGAATTTCCATTAGTAATCATAAGGAGTTGATTTTCAATCAATTTTTATTCAATGAACTCAACACTTAAGAAAACAATTATTGAATTTTAATTGTTTGCAAAATTTTAGTGTTGGAACCATAATTGGACATGCCCATTATGATTGAAAATGATTTGAAATTTAATTTGCCATTAGGGTTTTGATAACAGGGAAAAATTTATTAACAAGCTATTGGATTAAAACAACTTCAAATTATTGAAAAACAAATGAGTGATTTAGTTTGCAAGTTTGAAATTGGAAATTTTTGAGCAAGGGGGTCAAAGTTTAAATTGTTTTGGATTTTCAGTTGTGATGCAAACATGGTGCAATGCAATGTGATGCATATGATGCAAGCAAAACAAACAGGTAACCATAAGGGCCTCCTGCCGGTGCCTTATCATCAAATTATTATTACCATTAGCATTAACAGGATTGATTGATTGATTAACCTCGAGCCCCCAGAACATAAGGAAGTAATAACAAAAAGTAACGGGTAACAGACTCAAGCAAAACAACCCTAGCATGCTAGTAAGACACGGGCATCAAGCAATGGTTATAGGTATGGAGGTGAGGCAATATCAAGGTTAAGGGATTCATGTGATGGGTTCGTAACAGAAACAACTACTACTAGGGCTAGCAGAAAAGAACAACGGAAAGAATCGGTAACAAGTGATGAAAGGCAGCCATATGGCAACAAGTGAGTATACTTGCCTGAGATCCCGCAAGGTAGCAGAACTTGTCGTTGCTCACATCATCTCAACGTCCTATCCGGGAAGAACTGCCGTACAAGGTCTCCTCCCCCCATATAGCTCCCCTACCCTCCTCTGCTCTCAGAAACCCTAGCTAGTTTATGAAAAAGGTAAAATAGTTCTTCATGCTCTCACAAAGAATAAGATTGTCTCTTCTATTTTCTTTGAAATCATGGGTACCCTTGTTGAACGCTATGAGACTATTAAGGCTATGGACACTAGCAAGCCTTGATAAATGTTATAGCCTCGAACGTGGGTACATAGATGAAATTGAAGGGATCCACGTAGATCTCGAGGAAGAGCATGAGCTCCGAGTTACTCTTGAAGAGAAACTTGAATCTATTGACGAGATCTATAATGAACAAATATCCTTTCTCACTAAAGCACGTGACCATACTATTGCTAAATATAAAGTTTTTAAAAAGGAAAAGATTGAATT
Source organism: Alopecurus myosuroides (assembly GCA_028641055.1). Classification (NCBI taxonomy): domain Eukaryota; kingdom Viridiplantae; phylum Streptophyta; class Magnoliopsida; order Poales; family Poaceae; genus Alopecurus; species Alopecurus myosuroides. Next base: position 395,449,196 of record CM054060.1, read on the forward strand.
TGTAGTTGTCAATGCTAATCTAATTGAGGAAAACTCTAGGTTGAATAATGATCTTGCCAAGTTGTCTTCTTATATTTCTAATGATGCTTGTGCTACTAACTCCACATCTTGTGACGCATCTATTTTGAAGGAGAATGTTGAGCTAAGGGCTCAACTTGAGTTGATGACTAGCAAGTGTGGGAAGTTAGAAGAAAGCCATGAAAATCTATCTAGCTCTCATGAGGATCTTCTAGCATCCCATACTAAGCTAAAATTAGATCTTGAGGCTATCACTACAAAGGTAACATCTTGTGAGCCTCATGTGGTTACTAGCACAATCTCTTCTAGTAATGCTATATTGCCTTGTGCTAGTATTAGTAATTAATCCTCTCATAATGATTCTACATCTTGTGATGAATTTCTTTCCTTGCCCTGTTGCTCTAACAATGAAGCATCTACTTCCTCTAGCTCTTGTGTTGTTTCTAACCATGTAGAGGAAATCAAAGAGCTAAAGGCCCAAGTGACTTCTTTGAAGAAAGACTTGGAAAAGTGTCATGAAAGGAGTTCCACCCTTGACAAGATGTTGATGGTGCGAAGACTTCCCAATGAAAAGAGTGGACTTGGATTCAACTCCAATATCAAGAACATGTCCAATGTTGAGAAGAAGAAGGGCCAAGAACAAGTAAAAAATCCGGCCAAGATTATTTGCTTCAAGTGCAAGATTGAAGGGCACCATGTTAGATTTCGCCCTTTGAAGAAGAAGACTATTAGTGCGAAGCAACTAGGGAAGCGGCCTCTTGTTCAATCTCATTATCGACCACAAGTTGAACAATGAACACCTCATGAGAAGACTACAGCCAATGATCCTCAAGTTGAGGAGCCTATTAAGAAGAAAGAGAAGAGTCGATGTTGCTACCTTTGTCGTGAGAAGGGACACCTTGCTTCTTGATGCACTAATGGTACATTATCCAACCCTATCGTTGTTGATGATGTGTATTCCATTTGGAAGGATAATGTGGGCAATGTGTTTGCCAAGGTTGTTGGTACTCAAAGTGTTGTCGAGAAAAGAACCATTTGGGTTGCCAAACCTATTGTGACTAACCTCTTAGGACCCATCTTGGTTGGGGACCAGCAAGCTCAAACTTGATCAATAGGTGTTGTTGGAGGGCATTGGAGACTTGGCTATTTCATGAAGAATTAAGGGATCTTCATCAATTATAATTCCTCAAGCCAAGTCATTTGGATCATATATATCTCTTATCCAATGTTTCTCCTTTCGGTAACTTGTATTTACATTATATATATTGAAATTTGCTTGCTCCCTTAAATATGTTAGTTTTTTTTCTAGCATGTGTTTGTATATGTTGTTCTTACTACTTACCCATCTTGGTTAATCTAGTATGAGTTTGTTGGTTTGCACTCCATGTACTTGTGTGCTTTGTGTTGAGCCTTCATTGTAATTATTTCTTATTTTCATTTGTTATCTAGGAGATTAATGGACTATCCCATTTTGGGGGAGTAATATGCTCTTGGCACTTTACTATCCTAAAATGTGTGTATACGAGAAATACCAGTTAGTGTTGATATATCAATATTATCTATTCTGTATGTGGTATGTTATTCTCATGAGAAATTCAAATTCTAATGACCATTAATTTTCTCTAGTTGGATTTATTTTATTTGTCTGTTATTGAAAAAATGGATTATCACATTATGGGGGAGTAATAAGCTATGTGCATATTACAAGTCTATAAAATGTGAACATGTGAGGTATTGCCACCTAGAATTGATATTGTTAGTTATCTTGTTCCTATGTGGCATGCTGCTCAAATAAGTTCCATATTCTCTTAAATGTGTTTTGTCTCTCTTCTTTTGGTATCCTGTTTGTGAGAGTTTCTTGGTGCTTTGCATTTTTCGGTTCTTATTTTAAGCCTTCAAGAATCTCTTTTTAAGCATGTTTTTCTATTCCTGTCTTTTACCACATGCTTATGTTTTGTGAATATGATTGTGAACAAATCTACCACCGAGAAATATCTTCATACACCTCTTGACTTTGACAAGTGATAATATTTTGTGGTAAGTTTATTGATCATATTTACCTTGGCCGTTGCTCTAAAATTTCCTTGTTTCTTGCCAATGATTAGTTTGGTTTAACTCCCTTGTGTCTTCCTTGCTCTACTCAAAACTTGTTTTGTGCTTTCTTGTGTTAGGAAAAGCAATGATCCCATTCTTGTGCACTTATGTTCAAAGTCATACTTCTTTGGGTTGCACTATTTTTGGGGAAGCTATCCTACATTTAGTAGATCACCATTCTTTAAATTAGTATTGTATCTTATTGATTTTATTTAATATGACTAGTGTTTGAGTAATATATATGGAGAGTAATGATTCCATTGTCTGCATTTTGTGTTCAAATGCAAGATCATAAATAATGCACTATCCTTGGAAGAGATATCCTATATGATTCCATTGTCGGTTGCCGGCCCGCTCGTCGCCTACTAGTGGTGTGGGGCTCCGCCAAATGCCCGGTCTCCTAAATCCTTCCCGTGGCCATCTCCGCCCTGTCCTGGTGCCCTGGCTTATTGTTGTTTTTTGCTAGCCTCAGTTAGGCTACGACTCGCGAGGACCGGGCGTCTCAGGGATTGCTTCGCGTCCAAGAGCATTTTTTTGGGAAAAATTGTCACTTCATTATGCAGAAATGTTTACTGGTATAGAAAAATCATCTGACATCTAGATGTGACGACCATCATCAAGACTAGCTGAACTACAAGCTAAGCTGTGCGCTTCAGTATTCAACGACATTTACCACTCTGAAGTCTCACATATTTGACTTTAATTCAAGAATAACCGAACTAAACCTGCCAAGGATTTGGATGTCTAAGTTTTTTTTTTTGAACATATGTCTAAGTTGTTGAGAACCTCTAGGTAGTCAGAGCCCCTGGGTTAAATACAGGTCATGTGCCAAGGCCATCTTGACATGCTGAGTTGGACTGCATGTGTGATGAAAGTCGTATAGGCCTAGGAGAGTCTACCACAAGATTAATTAGTAGTAGTACAATGAATTTGGGTGCGACTAACAAAAGGCCGACCTCTCGAAATCTATAGGAAGGGAAAAAGGAGCAGACTCGAGAACGACACGTGGCGGACGCGTGTCCCTGGAACCGGATGGAGGGAGTACACGCGTTTCTTTTCAAATCTGTTTTTTCAAAATGAAATATCTTTAGAACAGTAATTCAAAATTACAAACCGTTTTCATATTAAAATTCTCAAAACCTATCAACATGACTTATAGTTTTGAAGATCTCGACGCGTGGATCTCAAATATGAAAACGGTTTGTAATTTCGAAAAACGGTTTGCGGGATATTTTATTTTGAAGAAACAGATCTCGAAATAAATACGTGTCAATCCATCCTCCGTCCGAGGGTGGGAAAGGGAAAAACCCCCAAAACTCTCTAGTGGCGACACTTGTCACGCATGCGGACACTCTGTGGAGGCTAGGTGGAAGGAGAAGGTGACAAGTGTCGCGCTGTGGGCGCGCGGTGACCTTCCGGAAGACCGCCATTTTTCTAGTGACTAGCAATATGGCCGTGCGTTGCAACGGGTAAGAACAAAATATGTGTCTTGGAGCCCTCTAAAGTACGTTCTGGGTTGTACAACCATAACATGTCACGAAAAACGACCAATTTTAGCATGTCCACGGCACCCTCTGCGGTGCGCCAACAAAGAAATTTGTCACCATATCCATCTCGTCCCATTTCGAGAAGGCATTCACCTCCATCTAGGGTCGAGGAATAAAAAAAGGAGAGGAAAACAAATAAATCGTTATGGGAGGAGTTTGGATGTAGATGCACGACGCCTATTTCATGGTGTGCTCCAGTACCAGCTCGGTCGACCGCTCCAACACTGGCGATGTCAAAGGCTTCACCACCGAATTCTCATCAAATTAGACATGATATGCAACTCTTGAATGATCGCTACTGTTTTCAACAAGAACTGGATCTCGTTGACACTAAACAAAGTATTATTTCAAACTTAAGAGAATATGTTTTCTGGAGACAGGATTTGTCATGTGCACCATGTTTTTTCTTAATGGATATTTAACTTTCACCATGGACGACATATATTTCAAATCGTACATATTACAAAAACATTAAGTTTATGCTGGCGAGGACATCTTATAAGAATCTGGTTCAAATTAAAATGTTTGATTGCACATACAGAACTTACAAAAATGCAAATATTTACGCATGCATATTTCTTCTCCTTGGTGATCAACTGCTCTTCGGCTAGTCCAGAATATTAATGGGACATACATTCCGACTTCTCTTCACACCTTCATCACGCACGCTCCTCCTTCCCGCCTCCAGCACGCTGGCGGGCTTGAAGACGGCGTCGGTACCGCACTTGCGTCATATATAAAAAGTATCACACGATTCCTTTTCCGTGACATGTTTTAGCTAAAAACATCCTTTGCTCATATGACAAAAAATTTAAGTATAATAAAGCACAAAGAAGAAAGTACATTTACTTCTTGAAAATGCAAATCATCTTTGTTTAGGAAAGAAGAAGCGCAAGATTATATAAAAGGCGCAAGGAAATAAATTTGCCAAAAGAATAATTGCATGTGAATTGTCTACCAAAATAATGTGTGTATTTGACATGGTACAAAAATATCGTGGTTATCTTAGAGGAATAGGAACAACAATCTATGTTGTACAAAGTGGTACACAAGTCATCGAAAATCTGTCAACTTTTATCGCTTCGGTCGTTAGGACGATAGAGAATTGTAGCGATACGTGATCGCCTGAGTTTCACTATCTTGTGACTGACAGCAAAGACCTTACCCACATAACAAGATCATATAAAACACTTGTTTTCAGATTGACCGGTGATAATGAGATGGTATTTGTTAGATTCATGTGTTAAGTACCTGGAGTTCCTAATCCCATATTTTTGTCTTTTGCACCACGCGGCAGATGACCATAGTGGTATTCTCATATTCAGTGGCAGACTGACTATTGGTATGCACACAAACAGAAGACAAGGATCTCATTAACATAAATTTCAGGTAGGAAACTTGAGAAGAATTATCTTTGCTGAAACATATAGAGAAACTATCTATGCAAGTCTCAAGAGATGAAGGGTTTGAGTTGTTGGGTAATAATAAGTCCAGTTGTTGTCCAGTTAAAAGTGCTTTGTATGTACTGACTACTGAATGATATTGGGTACTGGTGTCGCTGCCACTGGTAGAAAAAAGGCCTTCCATACGCCCCCATTAGTCCCCAAACTTCGCGCCCCGTGACTAAAGGGGTTTTAGTCCCGGGTCGGGAGGAGACCCGCGACAGAAGGTCATGCGTCGTGGGTTGGGAAGCGCGTGGAGGCGCGTGGAGTGCTTTAATTCCGGTTGGCGTCGCCACCCGCGACTAATGATCCAGTCCGCTGGCCTCCCTGCCTTTAGTCTCGGTTGTCCTGGCTACCCGGGACTAAAGATACAAACTCCTCGACTCCCGCGCGGCGGTTTTATTTCGCGAGCGAGAGCCAGAAGGGCGTCATTGCTACAGTTCGCACCCGAGTCTCTGTTTCTTCTTCTCTCTTCTCTTCTCTTCCTCTCTTCGACCTTCCTCCACCAAGCACCATGTATGAAGTTTGGAAGACTGTCCGTGTGGCCACACCATGCGGCAAGAGTCTCGATGTGGCCTACGCCAATAATTGCGAGAGTCTCCCCTTTCTTCTTGAGCATTTCGGTTATCTCTATGAACAAGCCGATGAACACCATAGGTTCTTCGGGCTTGATCTAGGGTATACGGCGGATCAACGGGATCTTGCCGTCATCCAGATTGCGCTCAAGGAGTTCGTTTTGGTCTTTCAATGGTCAAGATAACGCACACGTACAATCTTGCATTTTCGATTTGTTTGTTGCATCTGAAGAATACATGTGTTGCAACATATCTAACACGTTCTTTTTTTGTTGTTGCAGTAGTTCAAAGGATTCTATGGCCCTTGTTGATTTTCTTGTCAACAAGGGGTACGACTTCTGCAGTGTTGACATCACTGAAGACCGGCAGAAGTTGATGCGATTGGGTATTGTGATACCTGAAGATCACTACATTGATCTTCAGGATCTTATCCATTTTGATGATTTGTTCGGTCACAAGACCGGGATGGCTTCGATGGCAATCGCCTTCATCCACGCCGACTACAAATCCATGAAGTCTGGTTTCCCCTCCAAGAATCACATGCGTTGGGAGAAGACCCCACTTGAGCGGATCAACCTCAACTATGCAGCCATAGATGCATATGTTTCCTACGAGTTGTTCCGCATCTACTTGACGGAGCTCGAGTAGATGGTGTTTGTACCGCATGTCTTTCGTTCGATACGTTGCGTTCGATATATGCATGTAATGGATATATATTAGTATGTAATGGATATTATTTCTATATTAATTCGTAGCTATATTATTTCTATATTATGTCAAATACACATTTCAAAACAAACAAACAAAAACACATCAAGAAAACAAACAAAAACACATCAAGAAAACATATATCTAGTCAATACCAAACTCATCCAGTTGGATTTACTTCAAAATACATTTTTGAACTCATTCTAAAAATAATAGAAGAGCCTACTGGTCTTTTTAAGATTTTAAAATGAATTAATTTTATTTTTCTTAATTTTTTGATATATTATTTGTATTTTTAAGATTTTAAAATGGAGTAGTTTTATTTTTCTTCATTTTTTGATATATTATTTGTATTTTTAAGATTTCAAAATGAATTAGTTTTATTTTTCTTTATTTTTTGATATATTATTTGTACTTTTAAGATTTAAAAATGAATTAGTTTTATTTTTTTATATATCATTTGTATTTTTAAAATTTAAAAATGAATTAGTTTTATTTTTCTGAATATTTTGATATATTAATAGTATTTTTAGAAATAATACAAATTAAAAAGTTAATGTTTATTTATTTATTCAAAATTATTAATTACATCTTTACTTTTGTTTATTAAAAGATTTATTTGAAATTCAAACAATAAAGAAATGTGGCATCGACCAACATGTTAATATGATTAATATGATACTCCTATCACATACATGAGTGCGAAACACTTGGATGCGGGACGGGATGGAACTCAGAAGTTAAGCGTGCTAGTGCTAGAGTAGTGGGAGAATGGGTGACCGAGCGGGAAGTTTGACCACGAGTAAGTAATTTGACTAGAGATAATTATAGTTAGACTCTAAACAAATAATACAAATTCTGAAAAAAAAAGGAGTGAAAAATTGGAGTGAAAAAAGGGGGTGAAAAATTGGAGTGAAAAATAATTAGAAACCCAAATGAATTAAAGAAATTACGAAATAAAGTTTAGTTCCGGTTCGTGTGGCCAACCGGGACTAAAGGTCCTCCGCCCCCCGGCTCACGCCACCCGCCCACGTGGCCGGGCCTTTAGCCGTGGTTCGCAAGAGGCCGGGATTAATGGGGGGGGGGGGGGGGGCCTTTAGTCGCGTCTATCTAGTCCCGGTTGCGCGGCCGGGATTAATGGGACTGGCGAACCGGGACTGTAGTCTATTTTCTACCAGTGTGATTTCTCCTCAAAGTAAATGACATTGCCAAGTTTATAAAAGGATTATATCTCTGAAAGTTCAAAAATAGAAAATTCACAAGTACTCTGTCAATTTGAAATACAAATAGGAGAACTTAAGAGAAAGCAAAAGGATATATATGTCCCAGAAAATCGAACAAGTTGTAAGTAGTGTATCATTCCGCATTCTTGGACATGAGAGTTGCAGGTAAACGCTTCTGAATATAACAAGAGTTGTATAAGCTCATATACCATGTAAAAACTAAAAACTGGTACTACAGTATACCACCGGAGGATCGAATGAGGAATGTAAGGCGCTCTGTATGGTGGACTTCAGTAGCAGAAGCGACTGCGGCTGGCCTTCTACGTCACCTGCCGCCCCTGAGCGGGGATCTCCGGCCGCATGTGCTGCTTGAGGCTGCAGAGATGCACCCCAAAGATGGACTGCAGGACGAAGTGAATGGCGCCCACCACCTCATGTCCTCTCACGTCCGCCATAGATCTTGACAATCAAGGTGAATAGAAGCAGAAAGCTGAGAGAGGCGGCGAGAGGGCGGAGGTAGCTGAGGGCATGGGAGCGTGGTGATCGGATTCCCGTCGTGAGCGGACGGGGTAGTTTCCTAGTTGTATTATTAGGCCGGATTTGGTTCCGATAATTGGGCGTAGGCCAAATTTGTTTTCGATATTTAGGCGTGTAATAACTGCTTATTAAATTTGCTGGAATTTTTTCCGATAATTGGGCTTGGAATTAACCCTGCAGCTGCAGCCTGCAAGAGAATGACGGAAGAAAATTGGCAAGCGCGAGGGATATTGGACGAAGCGTTTCGCCTCACGGACGACAGAACCAAAGGTTCTTTTTAGATAGTAGAGATTTCGAATGAATTGACTTGTTGGAGGACAGGCTTGAGCCTGTCTACTGGACTCGCCTTTGCACACCGGTACTTGTGGCCCAAATATGTCCCTATTTCCCACACGTCCACTCATTAAATATGAAATTGCATAGATGATTAGTATTGTACATGGATGAGTATGTCTTTAAAGAAAAAAAAAGAGGGTAATATCTCTTTAACAATAAAGCATATAGCTTTCATTCACCCGTATTAAATAATGGCAACATCTTTAACATAATCGGGTAAAATACAGCAACCCTGAAAATAATTTAGCGTTATGGAAAGATAGACATGATTTGAGCTATCATATCACCCGCTGGGTGAAATGTTGATTCTAACTGGGCGGAATATTTGTTACCACCCATAATCGCATTTCAGGAGCATCCTCGTAAAATCGGCTCACCGTCCATTAAATTTCCAGTATTTCCCTAATCTGTAATTTAAACGAGCACGCTCGATGAATGGTCAAACTGAGTTATTTGCATTCAATTTATGATTTTTAGTTTGTCCTATAACCGATAGGTATATTAGATTACTTCAACTACCAAAACATGTGAGCACTAAATTGTTATTTTCCCAAGGACAAGCTATTATAAATAGATGTTAGGTAAAATAAAACAATGAACCATGCACTTCTAGTGGAAACGTTCACTACTACTCTACAAGCTCATATAGTAGTTACCCACCCAGTCATTGAATACAAAAGAACTCTAGATAAAACTCACAAATAGGTATGTTCGGTTCCATTATGACTATCAACCACGATCTCGTGCAACCAAGCTCAATATGTGAACATCCACATGGACTAGGAGCCACTCCTGCTAGAGTGGGACATCCATGCATCTCTTGACATCGAGGAATTCATCAATAGACAAAAATCATGAATTTTGAAGAACACCAGAACTGAAATTAAGAAAACACGTATCTCAGCGGCTCTTTGTTTGTCAGGTAAAATGAGTGAAACCTAAGTTATTCAGATCGAAGGGAACTTCATAAGCTTACCTTCCGTGTGCAGTTTATGTGGGAAGACATCATTGTCCTATACTTTGAAGACGATTTTACCAGATGAAGGATCTACGAGTCGCGCTTGCAAGTTCTGAAGGATGAGGTTTCCATGAAGCCCAATTAGACTGCACACTAAAGAATCGTGTCATGAGTCAAATATCAACACCACATGTTCCATGAGAATTTGACCAGGAGCATCCCAACGTTCGGCGTCGCAGAACTCAAGTGCTTGATACTAATACACGCACACAATAAGTTTCTAGCTGGACCACGTATTTCACACACACAACTACACCGGTTGATGCAACACACTATAACCATATCTGTGTTATTGGTCTCGTTCAACCTGTTGATAGTGTGTTGTCTTATTCCTTGATGCCTCCCAAGCATAGGCATGAAACGGGTTCTAATACTAGATAGTTTGGTTTCCAATTGTCGTATCCATCAGCAAAAACAATGAAGATGAACTAGCGTAGCGGATTAGTATGTTACATGGATATGTATCTCTTCAATGGAAAAACTAAAAAAAAGGGTGATTACTCTTTGGCTACTTTAGCAACTAGCTCCCCATAGTCGACTTTAAATAGGGCCACGTAGTCACTCAATGTTGTCAAATACACCAAACATGGTAAGGATACATCAATGTGAACTAGCATGTCTCAAGCGCTGACATAAATTGGTGTAAGCATTCATTAGTCTTCTGCGGAAGAATAAGCTAGGGGAGATATATATATATATATATATATATAATTAGGCAACATTACACACAAACTATAAGAACTATTTGATGCAATTAAATATTCCGCTACAGTATAGGTCTTGTGGGACGAATACCCAACTGGGTTTCAAAAAAAAACGTCTAATTTGAACTGAAATTTTTAAATAATTTTTTTGCATGATATTTGAACTTTAAAATCAACTTTATCCTCATACTAACGATCACAATCCCTAAAATAGATTCCAGTTATCTTGCTGCACATGGTGTGATACCTACTGGCGAAGCTAGAGAACTGGTGAGAGGGGTGCCCGGTGGTGCCCTAAGTGGCGAACAATCTTGTTTTAGGGTGCACATATTGTGAAATACTTGCCACCCTTTTTGAGATTATGTCCAAGTGAATATGGACTTAAGAGAGCGTCTCCCATATTGCCGTATGGAAGGAGCAATCTATGTTTCTTCACCGAGTAAACATAAATAAAGAAAGATGTTTCATCTTAAGGAGGTCAACATCTTCATCATCTAGCTCTAGTGAAATGCCCACAAAATATGTATGATCTTCATAGGTTTTTTTACCCGTCTCATAGCATTAGTTGGAATATGGTATTATAGTATAGATAACCGTACTATTAAGAGGAGCTCTCATATTAGCAACTTGATCGTATCATTCGGAGAGACCTCATACTATTGCATACTTGGCATCATCTTTCCTGCTTCTTATTTGGCTTTTCTCTATGTGTGTTTTTGGTGCTTTTTTGTGATCTTTATGAAAACCAAGTTTTATCAAAAACGGATTTTGCATGGAATACTTATTGCGTTTTTTATATTGGATATTTTACATGTTGCTCTTTTATAGATAGGTCAAACCTTTCGTAATTTAGTTTCCTCCTCCCTAGGTGAACTATGATGTTTATTTGCATAATAGTGCAGAACTGGTTGTTGCCATTTCAACAAGGCCAAGAGCATCGACAACAGAGTTCATATGCAAAAGATATGATGTTTTCAGTATTGAAGTTTTTAAAAAATTGGGAGGCCGGCTTGGCTGGGAATGCTCCCTTTCCCGTCTAACTACTAGGTATTTGGGGGGACGTGCCGCCACAAGCATCGTTCGAGGTAGTCGGTCGTTCGAAGCAAGTAGGTGGCGACGGCGTCACAGGCTGCGTGCAGGAACGTTCGATCTGAGTACAATCAGTGGTCTACATAACCTTTGATGTAGTTCTAAACAGTTCCCCAACTTCCCGGCGATTGTACGTTTTGGGGAGCTGGCTATATCGCCCGCTTGGTTTCAGTTATAGGAAAAAGAATCATCATTTGAGTCGGCATTGCCATGATGTTCATGCTCTCAGAATTTATCACGTGTAGATATGGCGATTCTGGTCCTATCTTTTATCCCGGTGTACAAGTAAGGCTATGCTTCGTAATTTTCTTTTGGAATGCCATAATCGCTACCAAGATTAAGAATTGTGTCGTCAGAAAGTTAGATCATTGCTTTCTAAATAGGATGTGATGGGTCCTGATTATTAATGTAGCACGTCCGCCATCCTTGGACAGTTCTTGATGTTTACTGTAAAGATAATGTTGTCCAGGGTATTGTGACAAATGAAACTGATTGCTTTGTGGCGAAAGAGGAAATATGACATGCACTATAAGATGATTGATCTCTGCAATTTATAGGATGCTGATGGATGGAACCAGCAATTGTTTTATTAGCCCTGCAACATCCAGATTCTTCTGTTGTGAAGTAGGGGCTTCAATTAGAAAAATGACAAGACCATCGCTAAGTTGTAGTGTCATTTCTGACTGCAAATGCAAGGCAGCGCACAATTTTAAGTGAGCTAACTCTTACAAGCTTCACGAGATAAAGTCCATGTGGAGTGTTTTCTATTCCATATGGAACAGATGGCACATGTTTAGACAATGTCTATAATTGTCAATGAGCTAATTCCTATAAACTATACAATATAGGGTTCATACGAACTGTTTTCTATTTTATATGGAATAGAAATCACTTGTTTAGACAATGTTTGTACTTTATTTTTCTTCCGCCTATCTATTATATACTAAAAGCAATATATAGGAGTCAGCCACCACATTGATTCACATCATATAAATTAATATTAGTTGTTATATCTAAAATGTATGGTTCGGATTTTATGGAAAATTAGATGTCACGTAACATGTTTCACACAATATGTAGAAGATCACGTCTCTCGGTAGAGCACTCCCAAAAAAAAAAGAGCAATAGTTGCATCTGTTCGTTCACAAGGCGTAAGGCAGGTTTATTTTTTGGACGCACCAAGATTTGTAAAGAAAAAAAAAAGCATGTCTTATCTCTGCACGATTCCTTCTTCAAACACAAACCAATCTACGTGACCCACAATTACACCTGACCTGATGAACCTTGTGAACTTCTGACGATGAGACGCCGGATTCATCAGAGCGATGAGAGCTCGAGCAATTAATCCATCGACACAAAGCTTGCCGTGTCTCGGTCGTTTTCTATCGTTAAGAAAGTCATGCACTGTTATCAAGGTTAGTTCCACTAGTGGAGAACATGAAATTAGCCCCGGTTGGGATGGGCCTGATACGTCGAAAACGTATCTCCTTTTCCGAACACTTTTCTTATTGTTTTCCTCTAAACTTGTGTATTTTGGATACAACTAAAACAAACTAACGCTGTTTTCAACAGAATTACTTTGGTATCTCGTTTTTATGCAGAAAAATCAACTTTCGGGAAAATGCCCAGAAAAGAGCCCATTGATGTTTTCACCTCGGAAGACATCAGGAGCGAGAAGGGGGCCAGGAGAGGGGCCACAGGGTGGCCACACCCCCCTGGCGCGGGTCCCCCTGGCCGCGCCAGCATAGGGTATGGGCCCCCTAGGACCCCCCTCGGACTCCCCTTTCGACTACAAGTAGCGTCCAACCCTAAAACCCGAGGTGGTACGTCATATTCCAGAGAAACACAACAGAGCGCCGCCGCCGTCCCGAACCTCGATTCGGGTATCGGAAGTTCCTGTTCTGGCACCCTTCCGGGAAGAGGAAGTGGAGGAGATCATCGCCATCGTCATCACCAACGCCTCTCCATCGACCATCCATGTGTGAGTAATTCCCCGCTGTAGGCTGAAGAGGAATGTAGGGATTGGATGATATCGTTCATGTAACAATGATGTGATTGTTAGGGCATAGTGCCTAGTGTCCTCTATTATTGCTATTGACATTGTTGCAACTTGTTATGCTTAATGCTTGCCACTTTAGGCCCGAGTGCCATGATCTCCGATCTGAACATGTTATTGAATCACGATGATAATTATTGTTTCTTGATCATACCTGCAAGTTGTTTACACATATCGTTGTCTGGAACCCGAGGTCCCAAAGTGACAGAAATTGGGACAACCGGAGGGGATGACTGCGATGTGAGGATCACATGTGTTCACGGAGTATTAATGCTTTGCTCCGGTGTTCTATTAAAAGGAACAACTTAATTACCAGTAGTTTCCTTGAGGCCCCTCTGAAAACGGGCTGGTAGGACAAAAGATGTTATGCAAGTTCTCATTGCGAGCACGTACAACTATTTACGAAACACATGCCTATGGTTACTTAGTGTTTGGATGCTTTATCATATTTATCTGCAATGCCCCTCACATGATTATTATTAGAACGTTCTTATCCATGCAACACCCGTTCATCCGTCCCTATGCCTAATGTATTTAATCTGTTGTTTACTTCAAACACTACTGATGCTGCTATTTTCATTACACCGCTGCAATTATTTCACTACTACTGTTACTATAAAACTGTTACTACTGATAAACCACTGCGAACAAAAGTGCTTTCAGGTGCAGGTGAATTTACAACTCACTTTTTAAGGCTCACAAATATTCTTTGTCTCCCTTTGTGTCGAATCAATAAATTTTGGTTTTACTTCCCTCGAAGACTGTTGCGATCCCCTATACTTCTGGGTCATCAAGACTATTTTCTGGCGCCGTTGCCGAGGAGCATAGCTTAATTTGCGAGCTCACCGGAGAGTATTATTATCTACTGCCACCATTCATCATGGGTAAGACTCGTGATGGAAAGTTTCCCATATTACCATCCACTATAAGAAGAGGTACAAGTCTGAACACCTTCGTTGCTCTTGATTCACCGTCTATTATGAGTAATGTAACACCTGGGGTGTTACCCTGAGTAGAGAGTTGTTTGTTTTCTTTTGCTTTGCATCATATGCGTTGCATTGTTTTCATACCAACTTGAAACACTCAAACCAACTCACCCAAATGTCATTTAAATTCAAAACCCAAACAAACTTTTAAATTTTCAACAAAACAAAAACTTCCACACTTGTGCATTTTGAATGCCAAGTGCAAAGAAACCAAAACCATGATTTTTGGAATCTTAAAACTCCCTCAAGTTTAAATTTGGTTCAAATTCACCTCAAATTCCAATTTCAAACTAAGTTTGAAATTTTAAAAAAAAATCCAACTTGGTGCCCTTGTGCTTTGACATTTCTATCCACAAATATTTTTGTTGCCATATTTTTCTGGTCCTTTTTAACTCCCTCAAATTCCTCTTTTTCCATCACCATATCTTTTACAAAAAGAAAACAGAGGAAAATAAAAATAAAAGAAAGGGGTGAGCTGTGGGGAGGCAGGCCAAGTGGCCCAACCTTTTCCCCCAGCCCATCACCACCTAAGCCCAGCAGCCCAACGAGCTCGTCTTCCTCGTACGGACGCCGGGGGAGAAAAGCGCCTGTCGCTGTCCCGAGCTCCCCACCTCAACTGCCCCCCTCCCTTTATCTATTCCCCCTCTTTCCCCCTGCAAAACCTAGCCGCCTTCCCTCCAGCCCCCTCCTTCCTCCTCCAGCCGCCGATCCCCTTCTCCTCTTCCTCCCCTGTAACTGCACCCTCTGAAACCTCTCTGAAAACCGAGCATATACACCGGAGTTCCTCCTCCGCTTGGCGCCGTCTCCGACCACCTCCGGCCACCCCGAGGGCACCCACGCGACGAGGGTGAGTCCCTTTTTCCATTCCCGCCCTTTCCCCTCTCCTTCCCCTGCTCTGTTCGCCTCGCCATCGAGCGGTATCGTCGCCTGGAGGTTGTCGCCACCCGTGTCGCTGTGGTCGCTGCCTTCAGTTCGTCAGATTTTCCAGTCGTTGTTACTCTTCATAACGGCCGAGTCCCGTGTTGTATCACAATCAGAGACACAGCCTAGTGGCTGCTGCCATCCAGTTCCACCCGTGGGATCCCTGGATCGATTCCCAGCAGAGGCCCTTTTTATCCTATTTCTTTTTTACCTCTGAAACTGTCGATATTTGTTTCATCTTCGGTCAGAGTGGTGATCAAGCACAACTTGATGCTGGCCTAGTGGCTAGGCACCATTGCGCGCAATCCCCAGGTCCTGGGTTCGATTCCCCCAAGCCACCCCTTTTATTTTTCTGTTTTTTTTTTCCTTTCTGCCCGAATTTCAGAAACAAAGATCTGAGCACTTAACTCTAAAATCCATTAAAATTTGAATATTACTCCAATTTGAATGATTCAAAATCCTGTGGATTCATAATCTTGAGACCTTTCTATTAATGTCAAGTTTGCAATAAGTTTCTGTAACAATTTTGGCACTAAATAATTAATTAATGAAAATGCAATAAAAAGTGGAAACTTTGGAATTTCATAACTTGAGTTGTGCTCATCCAATTTAAGCAAACTTGGACTCTAAAAATTTGTCTTAACAAACTCTACACATTGGTATTTTATTTGGCCACAATTGAATTAATTTTGGACATGTTTTCCTCTGTTTACTAAAAAGGGCAGAATTAAACTATTTATGGAAAATTGCATAATAAATTCAATAATAACCCAAAAATTATGTTTGATAGCTCAAAATGTTCAGTGAAACATTTGCTACAAGTTTTCAATCTTTTCAATGCAATTTGTTTATTGTTTTCCCTAATTAAAAGTGGTGCAATAATTCAATGCTTTAATTAAATCCTTTTAAATTGCAAAATTCATAACTTGGGCAATTCAAATGCAATTCCAACATGTAAAATATGTTTTCCATCCCATTTTTCATGAACTTTGCAAATATCAACTTTTTTTTGCTGTTTTGAATAATTTAAATTGCTGAAAACAACTGTTTCTTATTTAATGCAATTAAAATTGCCAAATTAATAACTTGCTCATTTTAATTCCAAATCCAACAAATAAAATATGTTTTCATACCAGAAAAATGCACTTAATCTACTCATGCCATCCATGTTCATGTTTGCACCTTGAATGTTGCATTTGTAGTAGTGTTATGTATGTTCACCTATTAAATAAATATGGAATGTGTTGGGGTATTAAATTTCAAATCATGCCCTATTCCATTTAATATTGGATAGATCACCTCTACCTTGTTTAAACCTGTTAATCAACATTTAATATTGATGGTTAGCTAAACAACTTGAACCAATTCCTATTTCTCCGGACTTCGGTTCCGATTAAATTGCTTAAGTTGTTTTCCCCTGTTGCATCTTGCCATGTCATGCATATAAAATAGGATCATGCTGGATCTTTTGCCGTAGAAGTAATTGTTGCATCCGGTGTTTGTTCGAGGTTCGTTGCTTCTTCCCGGATAGGACGTTGAGATGATGTGAGCAACGACAAGTGCTGCGGATGTACCTCTACTTGCTAGATTCCAGGCAAGTATACTCACTTGCTGCCACATGGCTGCCTTTCATCACTTGTAACCGATTCTTTCCGTTGTTCTTATTCTAGCCTGTTGATTCGATGCTTGTGTCTCGATCCTATTATATGTTTACCTTGCAGCCATGATATAGCCTTTCCTTCCACTTCCTATTAGCTGTTGCTTGTTTACCTTGTTGGCCCCGTGTCGTAGTTGCATGCTTAGTGTTGTTTGTGCTCAAGTCTTGTTGTCCGTCTTATCACCTGTTTAGTTGGTAGTTGGGTTTCAATTCAATCAACAACTTGTTATTGTTCTGGGAAATAATAATTTGATTTTAAGGCACCGGCAGGAGGCCCGGGTTAGGGTTTTGGAGCCTGCTAGTGTCGAACTTAATTAGGAAAAGAGTCTTGTCTACTGATCCATGATGAGCGTGCTCACCGCATCCGGGTGGTGGTATGGAACCCCCCTCGACTTAGACCTGATCTGCAGCTTGTCCGAAGAGCCACACTTAGTTCGGGTGTTCCATTTGCTCCTTGCATAATGGGTGGATCCCCCATGGTTACTGATGATGATGATGATGCATATAGGGTGAGGCCCGTAGTGCCGGGGTGTTGTGTCCTGCGGGAGTTTTGCACACCTGCGCTGAGTATTCGGCTGCGTGGCTGGGACCTTATAGCTCCGTGGCTCCTAGGATGGGTTGTAGAGACGGTTTCGGTCGTGTCAAGCCAACCTGAGTTTTAGTTGGTGGCTTGAGTGTGTACGGGTACTGGAGCACACCCTGCAGGGATGAATCTTCTCGAGAAGCCATGTTTTCCGCGGTTATGGATTACTTGGTGAAAGTACTGGCTAACAAGTACTCAGACAACTTACACCTAATTAATAATAACTTGACTAGTAATAGGCATATTGTCACAATAACCTGAACTTCACCCTAATCAACAGTGTGAGTTATCCTTGGGTTGCTTCCTTAGTAGGGGGTAACATTGGATGGGTTTGTTTGGTGGTTAGTTGTAGTTGGTTACGATACGCTATCTTATCTTCTTTCTGTTAGCCGAAAGTTGTAGAGTGTTTCTGTAGTTGGTTAGTGCAGCCCGCTGCCGCTTCTTTGCAGTAATCCTTTCCTTTCCGTTGAACCCAAAGTATTTGTATCTTGTGATGACTGGTTACGCCGGTATCTTGTGAGTATGGTCTATCCACTTGCCAGTACTTAACCGTACTGACCCACGAATCTCTTTCGTGGATGCATATTCAACATTGCAGTCAACAGGTTTGAAGTCTGACGACGTTTGCTTGGGAATCCCTCCGGCTTGGCCTGGGCAGGGATTGGACGCTCTCGGTTATCTTCAGGACTCTTAGTCCAATTTGTATCTTGTCCGTAGTCGGACGCTATGTTGTTTCTTCCGCTGTTACTTGGATCTTTGTATTGCATCAGTTGTATCCTTGACTCGTTTGAGTCCTCTTGTATATATCTTTTCTGTTGTTGTTGTGGATTATTCGTGAACTGTTGTAATGTTATCACAAGTGGCAACCTGGAATCGGTTATTATGTGGATTTTGGCGGGAATGCTGAAATCTGCATAGTGCCCGATCCCGGGGCGTCACAAAATGGTATCAGAGCATGGTTTCCGATTCCCGATATTGTTTCGATACGAATGGTTATCGAAGCAACGGGTCCGCAAAGCCTGTAGGTTAACCTCGCTAACGGTCATGTTCTTAGAGTGTCAAAAATCTATTTCTGCTAAACTATTTGGAAAACATCTCAATAGGATTCTTGTTTTCTCCTTATCCCTATTCTATTTCCCCTCCCATATTATTTGATCTGGAGTCTTCCCCCCTTACCTATCTTTCAAAGTTTTAGGATCCTACGTGGGTGGACGTTTTCTGAGCCTTTAACCTAATAGGTTCGATCATCGGAAGATTCCTGGTGGAAGAACATCGTCGTCACTCCAAGCAAGAATCCCTTGTTAGTGGTGTCGAGGAGATCAACTGGACGCATGAAGAATCGATAGTTGAACTTCTTTCCCCTCCCGGGTTAGCAGGTGGATTGCGAGGGCGCAATCCCTTGTTAGTGGTGTCGTCTGTAACACCTGGGGTGTTACCCTGAGTAGAGAGTTGTTTGTTTTCTTTTGCTTTGCATCACATGCATTATATGCATTGCATTGTTTTCATACCAACTTGAAACACTCAAACCAACTCACCCAAATGTCATTTAAATTCAAAACCCAAACAAACTTTTAAATTTTCAACAAAACAAAAACTTCCACACTTGTGCATTTTGAATGCCAAGTGCGAAGAAATCAAAACCATGATTTTTGGAATCTTAAAACTCCCTCAAGTTTAAATTTGGTTCAAATTCACCTCAAATTCCAATTTCAAACTAAGTTTGAAATTTAAAAAAAAATCCAACTTGGTGCCCTTGTGCTTTGACATTTCTATCCACAAATATTTTTGTTGCCATATTTTTCTGGTCCTTTTTAACTCCCTCAAATTCCTCTTTTTCCATCACCATATCTCTTACAAAAAAAACAGAGGAAACAAAAAATAAAAGAAAGGGGTGAGTTGTGGGGAGGCAGGCCAAGTGGCCCAACCTTTTCCCCCAGCCCACCACCACCTAAGCCCAGCAGCCCAACGAGCTCGTCTTCCTCGTACGGACGTCGGGGGAGAAAAGCGCATGTCGCTGTCCCGAGCTCCCCACCTCAACTGCCCCCCTCCCTTTATCTATTCCCCCTCTTTCCCCCTCCAAACCCTAGCCGCCTTCCCTCCAGCCCCCTCCTTCCTCCTCCAGCCGCCGATCCCCTTCTCCTCTTCCTCCCCTGTAACTGCACCCTCTGAAACCTCTCTGAAAACCGAGCATATACACCGGAGTTCCTCCTCCGCTTGGCGCCGTCTCCGACCACCTCCGGCAACCCCGAGGGCACCCACGCGACGAGGGTGAGTCCCTTTTTCCGTTCCCGCCCTTTCCCCTCTCCTTCCCCTGCTCTGTTCGCCTCGCCATCGAGCGGTATCGTCGCCTGGAGGTTGTCGCCACCCGTGTCGCTGTGGTCGCTGCCTTCAGTTCGTCAGATTTTCCCGTCGTTGTTACTCTTCATAACGGCCGAGTCCCGTGCTGTATCACAATCAGAGACACAGCCTAGTGGCTGCTGCCATCCAGTTCCACCCGTGGGATCCCTGGATCGATTCCCAGCAGAGGCCCTTTTTATCCTATTTCTTTTTTACCTCTGAAACTGTCGATATTTGTTTCATCTTCGGTCAGAGTGGTGATCAAGCACAACTTGATGCTGGCCCAGTGGCTAGGCACCATTGCGCGCAATCCCCAGGTCCTGGGTTCGATTCCCCCAAGCCACCCCTTTTATTTTTCTGTTTTTTTTTCCTTTCTGCCCGAATTTCAGAAACATAGATTTGAGCACTTAACTCTAAAATCCATAAAAAATTGAATATTACTCCAATTTGAATGATTCAAAATCCTGTCAATTCATAATCTTGAGAACTTTCTATTAATGTCAAGTTTGCAATAAGTTTCTGTAACAATTTTGGCACTAAATAATTAATTACTGAAAATGCAATAAAAAGTGGAAACTTTGGAATTTCATAACTTGAGTTGTGCTCATCCAATTTAAGCAAACTTGGACTCTAAAAATTTGTCTTAACAAACTCTACACATTGGTATTTTATTTGGCCACAATTGAATTAATTTTGGACATGTTTTCCTATGTTTACTAAAAAGGGCAGAATAAAACTATTTATGGAAAATTGTATAATAAATTCAATAATAACCCAAAAATTATGTTTGATAGCTCAAAATGTTCAGTGAAACATTTGCTACATGTTTTCAATCTTTTCAATGCAATTTGTTTATTGTTTTCCCTAATTAAAAGTGGTGCAATAATTCAATGCTTTAATTAAATCCTTTTAAATTGCAAAATTCATAACTTGGGCAATTCAAATCCAATTCCAACATGTAAAATATGTTTTCCATCCCATTTTTCATGAAGTTTGCAAATATCAACTTTGTTTGCTGTTTTGAATAATTTAAATTGCTGAAAACAACTGTTTCTTATTTAATGCAATTAAACTTGCCAAATTAATAACTTGCTCATTTTAATTCCAAATCCAACAAATAAAATATGTTTTCATACCAGAAAAATGCACTTAATCTATTAATGCCATCCATGTTCATGTTTGCACCTTGCATGTTGCATTTGTAGTAGTGTTATGTATGTTCACCTATTAAATAAATATGGAATGTGTTGGGGTATTAAATTTCAAATCATGCCCTATTCCATTTAATATTGGATAGATCACCTCTACCTTGTTTAAACCTGTCAATCAACATTTAATATTGATGGTTAGCTAAACAACTTGAACCAATTCCTAATTCTCCGGACTCCGGTTCCGATTAAATTGCTTAAGTTGTTTTCCCCTGTTGCATCTTGCCATGTCATGCATATAAAATAGGATCATGCTGGATCTTTTGTCGTAGAAGTAATTGTTGCATCCGGTGTTTGTTCGAGGTTCGTTGCTTCTTCCCGGATAGGACGCTGAGATGATGTGAGCAACGACAAGTGCTGCGGATGTACCTCTACTTGCTGGATTCCAGGCAAGTATACTCACTTGCTGCCACATGGCTGCCTTTCATCACTTGTTACCGATTCTTTCCGTTGTTCTTATTCTAGCCTGTTGATTCGATGCTTGTGTCTCGATCCTATTATATGTTTACCTTGCAGCCATGATATAGCCTTTCCTTCCACTTCCTATTAGCTGTTGCTTGTTTACCTTGTTGGCCCCGTGTCGTAGTTGCATGCTTAGTGTTGTTTGTGCTCAAGTCTTGTTGTCCGTCTTATCACCTGTTTAGTTGGTAGTTGGGTTTCAATTCAATCAACAACTTGTTATTGTTCTGGGAAATAATAATTTGATGTTAAGGCACCCGCAGGAGGCCCGGGTTAGGGTTTTGGAGCCTGCTAGTGTCGAACTTAATTAGGAAAAGAGTCTTGTCTACTGATCCATGATGAGCGTGCTCACCGCATCCGGGTGGTGGTATGGAACCCCCTCAACTTAGACCTGATCTGCAGCTTGTCCGAAGAGCCACACTTAGTTCGGGTGTTCCATTTGCTCCTTGCATAATGGGTGGATCCCCCATGGTTACTGATGATGATGATGATGCATATAGGGTGAGGCCCGTAGTGCCGCGGTGTTGTGTCCTGCGGGAGTTTTGCACACCTGCGCTGAGTATTCGGCTGCGTGGCTAGGACCTTATAGCTCCGTGGCTCCTAGGATGGGTTGTAGAGACGGTTTGGGTCGTGTCAAGCCAACCTGAGTTTAATTGGTGGCTTGAGTGTGTACGGGTACTGGAGCACACCCTGCAGGGATGAATCTTCTCGAGAAGCCGTGTTTTCCGTGGTTATGGATTACTTGGTGAAAGTACTGGCTAACAAGTACTCAGACAACTTACACCTAATTAATAATAACTTGACTAGTAATAGGCATATTGTCACAATAACCTGAACTTCACCCTAATCAACAGTGTGAGTTATCCTTGGGTTGCTTCCTTAGTAGGGGGTAACATTGGATGGGTTTGTTTGGTGGTTAGTTGTAGTTGGTTACGATACGCTACCTTATCTTCTTTCTGTTAGCCGGAAGTTGTAGAGTGTTTCTGTAGTTGGTTATTGCAGCCCGCTGCCGCTTCTTTGCAATAATCCCTTCCTTTCTGTTGAACCCAAAGTATTTGTATCTTGTGATGACTGGTTACGCCGGTATCTTGTGAGTATGGTCTATCCACTTGCCAGTACTTAACCGTACTGACCCACAAATCTCTTTCGTGGCTGCATATTCAACATTGCAGTCAACAGGTTTGAAGTCTGACGACGTTAGCTTGGGAATCCCTCTGGCTTGGCCTGGGCAGGGATTGGACGCTCTCGGTTATCTTCAGGACTCTTAGTCCAATTTGTATCTTGTCCGTAGTCGGACGCTATGTTGTTTCTTCCGCTGTTACTTGGATCTTTGTATTGTATCAGTTGTATCCTTGACTCGTTTGAGTCCTCTTGTATATATCTTTTCTGTTGTTGTTGTGGATTATTCGTGAACTGTTGTAATGTTATCACAAGTGGCAACCTGGAATCGGTTATTATGTGGATTTTGGCGGGAATGCTGAAATCTGCATAGTGCCCGATCCCGGGGCGTCACACGTAAGCTGCTTACACTACCACATGCTACACACGCTACTTCTGCTGAATCGGAAAATGCTTATGATACTTTTGATGATGCTTCTACTGTGCTTGATGAGAGTGGTTCTCTTGGTCCTTTCTTAGATGCTACTATTGCTAAAGCTAAAAATATTGCAAACACTGAAACTCCTGATAAAAATCCTGTTACTCGAGAAGAGTTTTTAGCAATAGTAGCATCTGTAAATATTGCTAAACCATAGCTTTTTTAGCTTTAGCAATAGTAGCATCTAAGAAAGGTTTCAGTGTTTGTAGTGTTACTAAAGCTAAAAAAGCTGAGGAATTAATGGCTAAAATAAGAAGAGGGGAATGATTTAATTAAATGATGAAGTGATGAGAGAAGCCAAGAAATCTCTTAAAGAGAGGGGTATTAAATCTTAAGATGTGAAGAATCTTCCACCTATAGAAGAATTATGTAAGCTAATCCCTCAGTCACCGTCCATTGAGGTACACTCTCTCCAATATTTTGATAGTAGAGATATTCCCTATAGAAAACCTCCCGGCCAATGCTTAGATGAATTTGATAAATATGTCATTAAGCAAGATAAATTTAATATGAGAGTGCAGAACCACAGTATGGAAAACTCTAAAACTATTAATGATTTGCATGGTATTATAGAAAGAACCTCTAATGATGTTAAAATGCTTGTTAAACATTTTTAAATGGTTCAAACTCAAATTGATCAACTTGCTAAAGTGCAAAAAGATTTGCTAGATGATGCTTCTAAAGAAAAACATGCTTATGAAATAAGGACTAGAAGTGGTATTGCTACACAAGATCCTTTATATCCTGAGGGACATCCTAAAATAATTGAACAAGATTCTCGGAAAACTAATGATAATGTTATTAACACTAAGAAGAAAAAGAAGAAGAAACATAAAACTGTTGTAGAATCCTCTGAACCTGCTAAATATCCTAATAGTATATCTATATCTGATGCTGAAACTGAAAGTGGTAATGAAAAGAATGATGCTTCTGATAAAGAAGGGACCTGTAGCTGAAAAGAAAAAGAAAACTGCAAAGTATACTAAGGAAGATTTCATTTCTAATAAACATGGTTGTGAGAGAGAACCTTGGGTACAAATGCCAATGCCTTTCCCTAATAAGAAACATAGATCTAAGGAAGAAGAACATTATAACAAGTTTTGTAAATGGATGAAACCTTTGTTCTCGCAAATTCCTTTAACTGATGTTATTAAATTGCCTCCTTGTGCAAAATATATGAAAGATATTGTCTCTAACAAAAGGAAGATTCCTAATGAGGGAATTTTCACTGTGCTTGCAAATTACTCTTTTAACGGCAAGGTTCCTGAGAAGCTTGGAGACCCTGGTATACCTACTATTCCCTGTTCTATTAGAAATAATTATTTCAGAACTGCTTTGTGTGATCTGGGAGCTTGAGTTAGTGTCATGCCTTTTACTCTCTATAAAAGACTCCTCCTAGAAAAATTGATACCAACTGATACATCTTTTCAAATGGCTGATAAATCTACTGCTATTTATGTGGGTATATGTGAGAATGTTCCTGTTCAAGTTGCTAATAATTGTCTGATATTTACTGACTTTGTTGTGTTGGAAATGCCAGAAGATGATAATATGTCTATTATTCTTGGAAGACCTTTTCTTAATATTGTAGGGGTTGTTATTGATTGCAATCAAGGAAAAGTTACTTTTAATGTTAATGATAAAGATCACACTGTTTTTTTTCCTAAGAAGATTGACAGAAAATATGGTCTAAATTCCATTCAAAATATTGAGACCATCAAGATTGGAGAATTTTATGTCCTATTCCAAAGCCACCCAAAGAATATGAAATTATTATGATTGGGACTATGCCTATCAAGGTTGAGGTGACATAATTATTTAGTGAGAAACAAAGGTTGAGGTAGCAAGACTTGATCACCCTTGTTAACAAAATGATTTTAAATGAAATGGGCAATGTTTTCACTATGGTTTCACCTTCCCCATTCTGTTTTCACCATGTTTACTTCTGTCATCACATTATTACTTGAGTGCAATCATGTTTTCCACCATCCTTATGCATGTTTTCCTCATGTTTTCACTCTGTTTACTAAAGTTATGCATGTTTTCACCACCCATACTTTTCTTTTCACCACTACCACCTTTGTTTTCTTTGGATATTCTTTCATTGGAGTGTCTTAGAACCTTTGTAGTTCTGGTTTTGGTTTTGTTTTCCATGTTTTCACTTTCGTTTTCCCGGTTTTTATTAATTATTAAAATTCTAGAAATACCTCAAAAATAAAGTTTCTCGAAAATTTCCAGAAAAATTATAATAAATTTTTACGTAAAAAATGAGGCCAAAAGCCACTTGGGAGGCCCCAGGGGGACCCACAGGAAGGCACACCCTGGGGTGGCACGGTCTGCCCCTGGTGGCGCCAGCCCATAGTGTGGGGCCCCCACTAACTCTCTCCCTGCCAAAGTTCCTTCTCTCACCTCCCAAACTCAACACATTTCCTGGAACCCGAGTTCTTAATGTTCTTCCTCGAAATTTTTCGATCTCTTTGCTCAGCCCATCTTCTGTGCTGAAATTTGGTGCATTTACTCCCCAGTATGTGACTCCTCCGATGATCCAAGTAGAATTTTGTTTAGTGAAATATTTCTTGATTATTTTCGTACTGTAGGTGACAGCTTATGTGAGTTTTCATGCTTGATTTGAGTAGAAATAATATAGTTTTGGTGTATGTTTAGCTCTCATATAAGTCCCTATGGTAGTCTCCACCTTATAGTTGCTTGAAATTAATTTTTATGATGATTGTTGAAAAATTTCAGAGATGGATAGGTTCAACTTTGGTGAGATATTTAGGAGTGATTCTCCTAGAATGACAAGGCCATCACGCGCGTCTACTTCAGCAAGGCCCTCATACAATCAAGACATTATGGCGTCAACTATTAATGATGCAGAAGATGACGGTATCATTTACCCATCTGGCTTTCCTTGTCACACATTTTTAAGAAATGCAGGTCTTTTAGATGATTTTCTTATGATTGTTGAGAGAGTTGGTCTCACCAACTTTATGGAGGATGAGAGCCCTCAATATGCCACGCTTAGAAAAGCTTTTGTTAAGAGTTTTAAATTTCAGAACTCTCAATATGGTCCAACTGTTGCATTCAAATTATATAGTAGTTATGTTTCTTTGTCCTTGGTGGAATTTTGTGCTATTATAGGTATCAACGCCACTAGGACGGCAAGCAGGATTCAAGATAGACCAGCAGACCTCCAGGGGATCTATCGATAGATCACCAACGATGATGGGCGTTCATCCCAACGTGGGAAGATAAGGAACATTCAACTTCCTGCTCTTAGATACTTTACTTACAATATTGGTACTAGTATCCTTGGTAGGGAGAACACTAGTAATCTTTCTACTTATCACCTTGCTTTTATTGATGTGGAGACATCATAGTAGAATTCATATACGAGGGTGCCATGAGACTACCGATAGAGAAGTGGGGGGGACGTGATCGTATGATGAACAATGACACAGGTTTTTACCCAGGTTCAGTACATCGCAACTAGGCGGCGTCCTGCAATCTCACTATTCAGGACTAAAGCCTGAGGTATACAAAATACAATGTGAGGTTAGGTTTAGCTACTCGACAAGGATCAACCTCTCGGCGAGTTAGCCTCTAGCTTCTTGTCTATCTTTATTATCTCCCGTACGGCTTTATATAATAGCCGGGTTAGGGCTTACAAAACAGGAAACCTAGAAGACTACGGTATGTGCTAACTTGGAAAACAAGGAATCCGCCTTCTACTCCAAGCCGTACCACGTGGACCGTGGTCCGGGTTCTTCTAGAATCCGGCTTCCGCGCGTCAGCTTACTTGGCCACCCAATGGACCCAAATCCATTACGATTTAGGCCACCCTGGTAATCCGGCACTTTTAGAGCACCATCTGATATACCCCTAATGGGTATATATCCGACAGTAGCCCCCAAGAAGGATTAAGACTTCGATTCACTGTCTTTCGTCAAATTTGCATTCTTTCCTAGAAATATTGGCTTTCTGTCTTGATTCTTCTTTTTCCTTTAAACCATGCTATAACGCGAAACTCGGATTTGGAAAATTTGGCTTTTCCTCCACTAACCTTCGTGGAGAAGGAACTTCCTACGTCAGCGATAAAATCATGCTGACGTCAGGGTCTTTTGGGTTTTCGCGTGTGAAACCCTGAAACGTATCTCTAACAGATTCTCACAGGAAACGAGGGGATAGCAATAACCGCCCGTCGATTCATTTCCCGGAATGCAGAAAACCCAAGCCACAGTGAGCAGAGCAAACGCCCGAGCACACGCACGCTCCCATGCCTCGTTGGAGAGCACGAAAACCTCATCGCGCCGCCTGGAAATGGCCTCTTCGTACGCTTCCCTGGCCCGCTCCATCGTCGCTGAGATCGACGACATAATCAACACCATGGATTCCATGGTGGATTCACCGAACCGCGCCACCGGCGACGAGTCGTAGAAATGTTCCGGTGGTCAGGCCCGTGAGGATCCACCTCTCAATCTCGTCGGAGAAGAGCTTGCTGTCGCGGCCGCCAGAGCCAAAGAAGAAGGTGAATTTTCCGGCAATTGGAGCCGGAGCAGCACCCCCCCTCTCTTCTTCCGACAATGGAGAAGGAGGGGTTGATTGTGAAAGGCAAATGGCGTCACGGAGAAGAGGAGTTTGATCCATTGCCCAGGGCCGGGGAACGAGTTCTCCTAACCTCACACATTGTTAGAGGTATGGGAATCCCGCCTTCCACCTTCTTCTTCGATGTTCTTAACCATTACGGTATCCAGCCCCATAATCTCCCACCAAATTCTATTCTATATTTGGCCGGATTCCAATCCCTTTCCAAGGGATATTTAGGGATAGCACCTTTATTAGATTTCTGGCAATATTGCTTTGGAGTTAAGAGAAACCCTGCAGAGGGCGCTCTTCCAACCTGTGGAACCATATCTTTTACCATGCGTAGATTCAGGGAAGATTGGTTCCCGAAAATAAAAACACCAGAATCCGTCAAATTCAGGACATGTTCTTTCTTTTATCACCAAGACATCACCTTTCCCGGAAAAGAAAACGGGGTTCCTCCATTTGTCAATGCTGTTGCTATTCCTCAAGATAGCTGGGATGCCGAAGCGGTGCAAACTTTGCCGGACGATTTGATGAAAATCAAACGGCGCATCACCAAACTCACCTCTTCAAAACCTCCTCTCACCAGAACAGACACAATTTTGTGCTGTTCGGACGTCGCATCCAACCTCTCGCCCACCGAACCCGGTTTCTTTGCGAATACAAAGGTCCAGAAGACGAGCTGAGAGGAACAGAAAAGGCTTTCTCAAAAAGAGATTTCAAGAAGCGGGTCAACCACTTGGTTGCTACTCGCGATCAATACGAGGAAAGACTGGGAATATATCACGAGGAAAACCCGGTTCCCAAGGTAATGCATCTTTCTCCTTTAGGCAATTTTATCGGATATTTATCTTTCCCCGATTTCCTGTCTTAATCGGATTTTTGGCCACTTCCATAGTTCGATGACCTTACGGAAGGGGATCTTGCAACCGACGCTGAGCTTGACGAATTACATGCCAATTTATACGGTGGTCGTAAGAGCAAGAGGCCAACAACCATAGAGGAAGTAGTAAATCTTGACGGAATCCCTGTCGCTACATCTAGGTAACTCTCTGGGAGTTTTATACCTTTGCCACTTTTTTGGCTGCACCAGTTGTTTTGATTTCTCGGGATATTTATATATCGGATTTTTTGTTCTTCCTTTCCCCTTTGAGCCTTGCTCCAACTTCTTTGAAATCAAAGAAACTAAAAAAAGCATAAGGCCACTTCTAGCAAGGGAGCGCCATCTCCAGTTGTGGCTCCTCCCACCGCAGTTACTCTTTGGGGAGAGAATCAATCCGCGAAGCCGGGGGAATACCCATTGCCGACCAGCCATCCTATTACATCCGAGAAGGATGCGAGGGAAAGAGCGGAACCGAATGTGGGCGTCCCTTCTCGTGTACCTGAAGAAGAGCCCACTCCCACCTTCACCCGAGAATTCAAGTTAAAGGAGGAACCTTTCGACGAACATGGACGTATTCGTCTAGGGGCTAAGAAGTTCTTTGCTCCTGCTCCTCTGATTCGTCCTTGGCCGCAAGGCGGATTAATTGTAAGGAATAACTTTGTATTTTCACCTCGGCAGGTCATCCAAGACGGCCTTCACCACGTTGGGATTATTTTTGCCGAGTATGCAAAAGAATTCAACGAAAACTTGTCAAATTTGCAACAAACGAGCCAGGTAATACCTCTAGCCCCCAAGCAATAAGTCAAATGCATGCTTTTGCCTTAATGCTTTTTCGCTTTTATGTTTGTTTTTAACTTAAGCATTTTTTGTTTCTTTTCTGTGTTTCAGCGAACTGCTGAAAATATAAATCTGGAAGTTTTCAACAAACTTACCGTCAAGAATAAGGAGGTAAAATCCCTTCTTTCTATTCTTGAGGGTAAAGAGACAGAACTGGCGTGTACTCAGCAGCTGCTGAAGAAAACAACAGGTAAGTTTTTTCTCTGCTTCCAGTTGTACAAATTTTTTCTAAGTATTTTTCCGAGTTTTATTACTCATCTTTTTTTTTAACTTGCTTTCCAGCTTCTTTAGCGAAAGCCAAACAAGTTGTTGAAGATGCCGTCAATGCCGAAAACCTCCGTCGGGAAAATCTGGACCTTCATAAGGAAAATATGAGGTTGTAGAAAGAGCTGGAGGCTAGCCAGCTGGCTGTCGGCATTCCGAGTCCAAGGCCTCCGAACAAGCTGCTAAGGACAAGGCGACGATCCGAGATCTAGAGAACTCCATGACCCAGCGCTTCGAGGAGGGATCCGAGATGGACAAGATTCTGGGTAAGGTTTTATCTTTTACCAGATTTTTTATGTTGACGTCTTTCTCTGTTTTTTCTGACACTTTTTGTGTCTTTGTTAAAACAGGAGATAGCCCCCAGCCTCCTCAGATTGAGAAAATCCGAGCCTTTCGAAAGGTTTTCACCGCAATCAAAGATGCGGGAATGTTGTTTGTCAGCAAATGCCTTCCCACAAGGACTGAGGAGTTCTCGAAAGTTGAGAAACTTTCGGAAGCTTTATGGAGGTGGCGCAGTCCAGGGAATCCGTCCTGCGCTCTGCGGCGCGTGGTGGTGCGTGCATGGCCTTAGGGCTCATGCGCATGCACTACCCTGACGCCAAGTCTTGGCGCGTGGCGTGCGACATCCCGCAGGGGTACACGAAGTCGCAGTGGGCCGGCATTTTCGAAGCCATCAAGGGTCACACCACCCAGATCGCCGCCATGGTCAACGTCTCCACCTTCTACCCAGAGGAAGCCATTCCATATATTCCCGAGGAATCCAGCAGTGAAGATGACTCGAACGCCTAAAGGAAATTCCTTGGACCTGGGTAGAGAAATAGGAAATAGGAGCATTAGTGATCTTACAATGTAAACTTATGTAATGCTTTCTATTCTTTTGTATGAACAAGTACTCTACCTTTTGCAGTAACATAATTTAAGTTTTTTGCAAGTTTTCCGGGTTGTTATTCCTTTATCTTTTAAGTTCTCCGGTTTATATGACTTAACTGTCCTTAGTGTTTGAAATGACTCAATAGAACTTTTAATCTTCATGCCAAGTGACTGGGTATGACCAATCAGTCTGAACTCGGAAACATGGATCATACTAAAGGCATTTTTAGTTACTAGCTTCAGCGACCCAGCATAAAAAAAATCAGATAATACTTCGAGAACAGTAAGGAATTTTTTATATGAAACTCAGGCACGCAGGCACAATCTGGGTTTCCTTAGTCCATTTTTAGGCTGAAAGTCATTCAGTTTTTTAACACCGAGCACGAAGGCACAATTCGGGTTAACATTGAGTATTTTGAAAGATCATTGGGAAATAGATAAGACGGAATTATGTTTTAAACAATAATGAACATGTAAAAAACACAGATGTATGAATTCCGACAACTTTATTTCATGATCTCAAAGATGTTTACATACAAATTGAACTAAGTATAGATGGGACGTAACTGATGGATGCTCCAGCATCTTTTGGTCTCCCCTAGTTCATCATCTATCTTTCTTTTTCTTTTGCGATTCGGCCTGTCGGGATCATATTCCGTGTCTCAAATATCTACAAGATAGTATGATCCATTTTTCATAGCTTTGCTGATGACGAATTTTCCTTCCCAAACTGGAACCAATTTGTGCTTTGTTTGTTGTACCAATCTTAGCACTAGGTCACCTTCCTTAAAAGAACGATGGCTGATTTTCCGACTATGGTAACGTCGTAAACCTTGCTGATAAATGGCGGATCTTTAAAGCACAAGTTCTCGTTATTCCTCTAGGAGATCGACGGCATCCTGTCGTGCGCTTTCGGAATCCGAGTCATCGAAAGCCTGCACTCTTGGGCTATCATGGATCATGTCTGTTGGAAGGACTGCTTCCACGCCGTAAACTAGGAAAAACGGGGTTTGCCCTGTTGACCTGTTTGGCGTCGTTCGAATACTCCAAAGCACGGAAGGTAACTCGTCGACCCATGCTCCAGCTGCTCTATGAAGAGGAGATTCAAGTCTTGGGCGTATTCCTTGCAGGATTGAACTATTCATTCTTTCAACCTGACCATTGGATTGTGGGTGTGCCACCGATGCAAGATCTAGGCATATTCCCGTTTGTCGGTAATATTTTGCCAACTCTCCAATGGAGAAATTTGTCCCGTTGTCGCTTATTATGCTATGTTGAACACCATATCTCATGACTACGTCGATGATGAAATTTCTGGCTGTTACACCGTCAAGCTTTTTGATGGGTTTTGCCTCCACCCACTTGGTATACTTATCCACTGCAACGAGTAGATGTGGAAGTCCACCTCTTGCAGTTTTGAATGGTCCCATCATATCTAGCCCACAGACCGCAAACGGCCATGTATTAGGGATAGTTTTGAGTGCTTGGACTGGCATATTCGTCTGCTTGGCGCAGTACTAGCATCCGGCACATGTATTAACTATGTGTTCGGCATCTGTATTGGCTGTTAGCCAGAAAAATCCTGAACGGAATGCTTTCACAACTATGCTTTTTGATTGAGCATGATGTCCGCAATCTCCAGCATGGATTTCTTGCAGAATTTCTCGGCCTTCTTCTGGCGAAATACGTCGCAGAAAAATTCCGGTAGTGTTGTGTTTATACAGGCAACCATTGATTACCGTGTATCCTTTGCATCGACGTTTTATTTGTCTTTGCAAGACCTCATCTGCTCCATCCGGGTACTTCTGGTCTACTAAGAAGTTTAGATATGCAATTGTCCAATCCGGGTTAACGAGCAAGACTTCGATTGATTTGGAAACAAGAGGATAGTCGATATCTCCACCTTT
This sequence comes from Alopecurus myosuroides, assembly GCA_028641055.1. Lineage (NCBI taxonomy): Eukaryota > Viridiplantae > Streptophyta > Magnoliopsida > Poales > Poaceae > Alopecurus > Alopecurus myosuroides. The sequence continues at coordinate 395,481,639 of CM054060.1, forward strand.
TACGGATGGTTCGTGCAAATGCTAGACAAACACACCTGGCGGTAGGGTTTTCACTCTTTCCGAGCCCATGCGGGCTAATGCGTCCGCGTTCCAGTTTTCTTCCCTTTTTGACGTGAAGTACTTCGAATCCCAGGAAACAAATTGCAAACTCGTCCACCGTTCTCCGATATTCGGCCATGATGGGGCTTTTGGCATCCCATGTTTGGTTAAGATGATGGTGTACCCAATCTGGGTCGCCATAGAATAAGATGTGTTTGACACCTATTTCTTCTGCAATGTGCAAGCCATGAAGCAGAGCCTCGTATTCTGCCACATTATTGCTGGCGTTGAAGTGTATTTGCAATACGTACTCCATTGTATCTCCCTTGGGGGATTTTAGGACTACACCAGCTCCAGCGCCCTCCTTCATATTGGATCCATAAAAATGCATAACCCAGTATTCCGACTCCGGCATTGGTGTGTTTTCAATTGCTTCTGTCCAATCAGCGACGAAATCTGCCAACACCTGGGATTTTGTTACCGTCCGGGGTTGGTACTTAATGTCTCTGTGAGAAACCGGATTGAAACAACTGGAAGTGGATGACTCTGTGAGAAGAGTGTTTCTTCTGATTCCGACATACAACACATGTACAACAGATAAAATTATTCCGCTTGTTTTCCTGCGCCACCTCGAGAAAATAACCCACACCTTTCATGAACGCGGCAGAGCGTCGGTCAGCGTACATCCATTGCCGGTTCATCTGCATTATATGATTATTAATTAAGAGCTGTTACAGAACACCATGAATAGAGAAATGACCAATGTTAGATCGACAGATGAAAGGTTAAAGTTTGTACCTCGACCGAGGAGGAAAGAAGGACGAGAAATCTTATTCAATAAAGTGTGGCTCGGGCAAATTAAATCGTTCTTGTTTTCTGCGAGCTGAGATGGCGTTTTTCTCCCAGGCATTTCATCAAACACCTCTTGTGCATAGGAGTGAAAAAAAGTGAGCACACACCACACAACTAGAAATATGTCCTCCAGAGTAAGTGGCAAGATGAGAAAAGAGGGCTGGCAAGATTTATATGTAGTGGGGTTGTCATTTGCCCCGGTTGGTGGCTCCAACCGTGGCAAAAGGCCCCCCACACCACGCGGCTGCACGGGCCCTGCTTGTCGAGGGCCTTTAGCCCCGGTTGGTGGCTCCAACCGGAGCAAATAAGCCCAACACCACGATCCCTGCTCGCCTCGGCCCCACCTCTGCAGTCTTTTGCACCGGGTGGTGGCCGATCTGGGGCGAAAGGGGTGGTCGCGGGTGGGTAAAAGCCCCATTTTCCACTAGTGTTGGGGGGTCGTGCCGCCACAATCATCGTGCGAGGTCCTCGGTGGCTCGAAGCAAGTAGGTGGTGACGGCGTCACAGGCTGCGTGCATGAATGTCGGATCGGAGTAGAATCAGAGGTCTACATAACCTTTGATGTAGTTCTAAACAGCTCCCCAACTTCCCGGCGATTGTACGTTTTAGGGAGCTGGCTATATCGCCTGCTTGGTTTCAGTTATAGGAAAAAGAATCATCATTTGAGTCGGCATTGCCGTGACGTTCATGCTCTCAGAATTCATCACGTGTAGATATGGCGATTCTGGTCCTATCTTTTATCCCGATGTATAAGTAAGGCTATGCTTCGGAATTTTCTTTTGGAATGCCTTAATCGCTACCAATATTAAGAATTGTGTCGTCAGAAAGTTAGATCATTGCTTCCTAAATAGGATGTGATGGGTCCTGATTATTAATGTAGCACGTCTGCCATCCTTGGACAATTCTTGATGTTTACTGTAAAGATAATGCTGGCGAGGGTATTGTGACAAATGAAACTGATTTCTTTGTCGCGAAAGAGGAAATATGACATGCAATATAAGATGATTGAACTCTGCAATTTATAGTTTGCTGATGGATGGAACCGTCAATTGTTTTATTAGCTCTGCAAAATCCGGATTCATCTGTTGTGAAGTAGGGGCTTCAATTGGAATAATAACAAGAGCATCCCTAATTTGCAGTGTCATTTATCACTGCGAATGCAAGGCAACACACAATTTTAAGTCAGCTAACTCTTACAATCATCAGGAGACAAAGTCCATGTGGAGTGTTTTCTATTCCATATGGAACAGATGGAACATATTTAGACAATGTCTATAATTGTCAATGAGCTAATTCCTATAAACTATAGAATATAGGGTTCATAAGAACTGTTTTCTATTTTATATGGAACATAAATCACTTGTTTAGACAATGTCGGTACTTTATTTTTCTTTCGCCTATCTATTATATACTAAAAGCAATATACAGGAGTTAGCCGCCACATTGATCCACATCATCTAAATTGATATTAGTTGTTAGATCCAAAATGTATGGTTCGGATTTTATGGAAAATTAGATGTCACGTAACATGTTTGACACAATATGTAGAATATCACGTCTCTCGGTAGAGCACTCCCAAACAAAAAGAGCAATAGATGCATCCGTTCGTTCACAAGGCGTAAGGCAGGTTTATTTTTTGGACGCACCAATGTTTGTCAAGAAAAAACGCATGTCTTATCTCTGCACGATTCCTTCTTCAAACACAAACCAATCTACGTGACCCACAATTACACCTGACTTGATGAACCTTGTGAACTTCTGACGACGAGACGCCGGAGTCATCGGAGCGATGAGAGCTCGAGCAATTAATCCATCGACACAAAGCTTGCCGTGTCTCGGTCGTTTTCTATCGTGAAGAAAGTCATGCGCTGTTATCAAGGTTAGTTCCACTAGTGGAGAACATGGCATTAGCCCCGTCTGGGATGGGCCTCATACGTCGAAAACGTATCTCCTTTTCCGAACACTGTTCTTATTTTTTTCCTCTAAACTTGTGTGTTTTGGATACAACTTACACGGACTAACGTTGTTTTCAGCAGAATTACTTTGGTGTCTCGTTTTTATGTAGAAATATCAATTTTCGGGAAAATGCCCAGAAAAGAGCCCATTGGTATTTTCACCCAGAAGACACTGGGAGCCAGAAGGGGGCAGGGAGAGGTGCCACAGGGTGGCCACACCCCCCCTTGGCGCGAGACCCCTGGCCGCGCCAGCATAGGATGTGGGCCCCCCCAAGACCACCCTCGGACTCCCCTTTCGACTACAAGTAGCATCCAACCCTAAAACCCGAGGGGGTACGTCATATTCTAGAGAAACAAAACAGAGCTCCGCCCCCGTCCCGAAACTCGAGTCGGGGATCAGAAGTTCCTGTTCTGGCACCCCGCCGGGACGGGGAAGTGGAGGAGATCATCGACATCGTCATCACCAACGTCTCTCCATCGACCATCCATGTTTCGCCCATCCATGTGTGATTAATTCCCCGATGTAGGCTAAAGGCGAAGGTAGGGTTTGGATGAGATCGTTCATGTAATAATGTTGTGACTTTTAGGGCATAGTGCCTAGTGTCCTCTATTATTGCATTTGACATTGTTGCAACTTGTTATGCTTAATGCTTGTCACTTTGGGCCCGAGTGTCATGATCTCAGATCTGAACATGTTATTGAATCACGATGATAATTATTGTTTCTTGATCGTACCTGCAAGTTGTTTACACATATCGTTGTTCGGAACCCGAGGCCCCAAAGTGACAGAAATTGGGACAACCGGAGGGGATGGCTGCGATGTGAGGATCACATGTGTTCACGGAGTGTTAATGCTTTTCTCCGGCGTTCTATTAAAAGGAACACCTTCATTACAAGTAGTTCACTTGAGGCCCCGCTGAAAACGGGCTGGTAGGACAAAATATGTTGTGCAAGTTCTTATTGCGAGCACGTACGACTATTTACGGAACACATGCCTATGGTTACTTAGTGCTTGGATGCTTTATCATATTTATCAGCAATTCCCCTGACATGATCATTATTAGAACTTTCTTATCGATGCAACGCCCGTTTTAGCCATCCCTATGCCTACAGTATTTAATCCGATGTTTACTTCATACACTACTGCTGCTGCTGTTTTCATTCCACTACTGCTATTATTTCACTAATGTTGTTACTATAAAATTGTTAAACTGATAAACCACTGCGAACAAAAGTACTTTCATGTGCAGGTGAATTGACAACTCACTTGTATCGAATCAATAAATTTGGGTTTTACTTCACTTGAAGACTGTTGCGGTCCGCTATACTTGTAGGTCATCAGGGCCTTATGCCCTGGCTTCCCAACCGGGTCTGCCAAACCCAGGTTAAAGGCCCCTCTAATGCCTCGGTGGGCTTACCAACCGGGGTAAAAGGGGTGCACACGTGGGATCTGCTCAGCGAGCAGGCCGGCGCGCTTTTACCCCGTTTTGTAACACCAACCGGGGCAAAAGGTTTGTTTTTCTGTTTTCCTGTTCTCTACAGAAGATTAAAAATTCTATTTTTCTTCAATGGCACTAATACTTAAAGTGCACTAATACTTCAAGTTCATTACTTAAAGTGCACTAAAAATTCATGATCTTTCAAATAATAAACATTTATAGTAAGAAGTATGAAAAATTATCGAACAAAAACACACATGAAACCAACAATAACATAAACATATAGTCTGCCGTGAATACAAATATTGTTCGACACGATGACATAATTAAACATAGTACGACATATACATAGAGCGACATAAGCATACAGCGACACAAACATAATACGCCTCTACGTCGGAGGCAACCTTGCCCGTGCTAGACTCGCCGGAGTTAGACTCGTCACCCTCGGAAGCGGAGCTGCTGTCAGACAAGCTATCCTGGCAGCAACGGGGGCGGACTAGGGTACCGTCGAAGATCTTCACCTCCATCACGTCGTCCTCCATGTCGTCGTTGATGTACCTAAATGTGAGCATGTTGCCCACATCCAGGTTGTACATGCGCTGGAACTGCCCCCACCCATGGTGCAGGTAGAGGTCATCGTCACGTCGCTGCAGGACCACGTGAAAGGGCCCGTTGTGGCAGCCCTCCAACTGGAGGCTGAACCTAAAGGGCCCGCCACACTCGAAGAGGATCTCTGATATCTTCTACGGCATAGGAAGCATGTTCCGCAGTGGGTGGAACAGGTGGACGTAGAACTCCGGTAGTCGGAGACCGTCATCCTCCTACTCCTCCTCCACCTCCTCCTCCGCCGCAGCCTCGTCCGCTGCAGCAACAACGCCGCGTTGTGCACCGCGTGATGTCCCTCGTGCAGCGTGTGCTGCCCCTCGTCCAGCGCGTGCTACCCCCGTGCTCCGCGTCCACGTCCATGAGTTGGAGGCGCCGCTTCCTCCTCCTTCATGGCTACGCTGCCACCACGTCCACGCATTTTACGTGATCCACGTGGACGTCCACATCGACGTCCACCACGTGGTACGACCATGTTTTCTTCGACACGGACGGCGTCGCGCCCACCGGCAACACGCGCACTGCTTCGTGGAGCTCTCGCCATTGCTACAAAAATGTATAACATCATAAGTATTTGTCATAGTCGCACTAAGTAATAGCATCCATTTCATTAGTTCGCAACAACTGCATATAATCTAATCAAAATATAGCTAATAGCCTCCATTTCATCGAAATTGCTGCAAATTTCATCAATTTAATCCAAACCTCTAACTAATTTTTTGTGATGTTGGACCTTCACATTTTGTACTTGTTACGAGGTAGTACACTTGATGGCGATGCGGGGAAAGGAAGAGTTTCTGGACATCTTTAACACTAAATAAAACCATATATGTAATATAGTGTGATCCGACAAAAATTGGACTCTTTTGGGCACATCCATAACAACGACATTCTTCATAACACCGGACGGGATTTCTGCGGAATATCCCCATTACGAATATGCACCAAAGGGTTCAAATTTGTTCATATCTCACAAACCATATAATATTACATATGTGACGTTATTTAGTTTCAAAGAAGTCCAGAAATCCTCGCATTCCTTTCCCCGGATCACCACCGCATGTTGTACCTCCTCTTAATAGGAGCAAGATTGTCATCGGTCTGTGTGCCTCATACTTAAATAGGTAATGTACTAAAATAGCTAATGTACTAATAAAATATCTAATGGTACTAAAATATGCATCTAGCTAATAGCTAATGGTACTAAGAAAAAAAAAGCTAATAGCTAATGGTACTACAGAAAAAATGGTATTTATAGCTAATAGTAAATAGCTAATGGTATACTTATAGATAATAGCTAATGTTACTTATAGCTAATAGCTAATGGTACTAAGAAAAAATAGCTAATAGCTATAATTATACAAAGAAAAAGAAAAAATGGTATCAAAAGATAGCTATGTCCAAAACCTAAAAAATTTCTAAGTCCAAGACCTAAATTTTTTCCTCTAAACCTCTAACTAATTTTTCTCTCTCTAAGTGATCTAATACTTAAACTAATTTTTTTCTCTCTAAGTGAGCTAATGGTACTAACACTACCTAATACTAACAACACCATATTACTAACAGTGCTAATTTAACACTAATATTAATATAACACTAATACTAACAATGTAATTAAATTAATTAACTTTTTTTTACAATTGTGGAGGAGGAGGGCACGGAGGCGAGGAGGCGATCTCCACCTCGAGGAGGATGGAACGGCGGCGAGGAGGAGGGCTTGGGCGCGGGAGGAGGCGAGGAGGCCGACAGCGATCTCACGCGGCGCGGGAGGAGGCGAGAAGGCCGGCGGAGGAGCACGGGCGCGGCCGTGGGCGTAGTGGTGGCGAGGAGCGGCGGCGAAATCGGGCAGCATCACGACGTCGCTCTGGTTTCGGCGCCGGGGAACTTCGCAAAAACTGTTGCTTTGCCCCGAGCGGAGAACCAGCCAGGGGTTATATAGGCGGGGGGTCGTTTGCCGTGGTTGGTAATACGAACCGGGGCAAAAGGCCCAAATTTTCGTTTTTTTCTGTCCTGCCGCCATTTTTTTCCTGCCTCGTTTCAATTACTTTTTCAAATACATTTTCTGTTTTAAAAAATAATTATTCTAAATATTTAAACTAGTAACAATTTTTGAATTTTCAAACATTAAAAAAAACTAGTTTATGAATGGTTTTGAATTTGGAGAAACTTTCAATATGAAAAGTGTTTAAAAAATAATTATTCTAACTATTTAAACAAATAACAATTTTGAAAACGTCATCCACAGCAGGAAGAAGAAGAGGAAGAGATCTTTAATGTTTTCACACATGATATGGATAATCTGTAATGTTGTATACATTATTATAAAATAGCTAGCAATATTACATGAACCATGAAGGTTTAATATGTTATCACCAACTAGTGCCGCCATTGTTTACTTTTCTGCCGTAGCCATGGAACATCATCAGTATTTAACGCGATGCTTGGGTCAGTTTTCACTCTGAAGGGCGGAGTTTCTTCAAAGTTATTATAATCTTCTGACATGTCCGTCCTGTCCTCCACTCCCACAATGTTTCTTTTCCCTGGAAGAACTATGTGCCGCTTCGACTCACCGCATGATGTACTAGAATTCTAATTTTTTTTCTTTTCCTTGGTTGGGTAGACATGTCCTTCACATAGAAAACTTGAGCCACATCTTTGGCTAGGACGAATGGTTCGTATCTATACCCAAGATTATTGAGATCGACTGTTGTCATTCCGTACTGCTGGTCTACCTTTACTCCTGTCATCTTGGCCCATTTGCACCGAAATATAGGGAGCTTAAAATTAGGTCTATAGTCAAGTTCCCATATATCCCTTATGTAACCATAATATGTGTCCTTTTTTCCATTGTATCCGGTTGCATCGAAACAGACACCACTATTCTGGTTGGTACTCTTTTTATCTTGTGCAATCGTGTAAAATATATTCTCATTTATCTCGTACCCTTGGAAAGTCAGTACAGTCGAAGATGGTCACCTGTCCAACAAGTAGAGCTGCTCTCAAACAATGTTGTTATTCATGTGTTCTGTCTACAACCAGGCACTGAAACTGTCCATGTGTTCATCATTAATTAAGGATTCGGACAGTCCCGGGTTTTGGACCGTATAATATTCTTGTGTTCCTAGATATAAGGAGCTACCGAGGTGGACATCTGTAGAACTGTGTAGTGTGCTTTAGTGAAAGAATGTCCGTCCATAAATATCTTTGATTTCCTTCCTAGCGTGCCTTTTCCAATCATTCTTCTCTCATGCCGCGATTCGGGAACACCAAGCGACTTAAGGTCTGGAAGAAAGTCAACACAAAACTCAATTACCTCCTCTGTTCCATAACCCTTGGAGATTCTTCCTTCTAGCCTAGCACGGTTGTGAACATATTTTTTTAAGACTCCCATGAACCTCTCAAATGGGAACATATTGTGTAGAAACACAGGACCGAGAATGGTAATCTCTTTGACTAGGTGAACTAGGAGGTGTGTCATAAAATTGAAGAAGGATGGTGGGTACACCAACTCGAAGATGACAAGACATTGGACTACATCTATCTGTAACGCTGATATAATTTCTAGATTGATTACCTTATGAGAAATTGCATTGAGGAACGCGCATAACTTCATAATGGGTACTTGAATATTTTCTGGTAGAATCCCCTCAACACAATCGAAAGAAATTGTGTCATCAACACATGGCGGTCATGAGAATTCAGGTTTTGGAATTTTTTCTCCGCCACATTTATTATTCCATTTATATTCGACGAGAAGCCAAACCGGACCTTGATACTACTTAGTGCATCAAAAAAAGATTTCCTTCTCTTCCTTCATAAGAGCGTAGCTGGTAGGACCACCTTGACACCACTCAGGATTCTTGTCGTCTCGTCCTTTCGTGTGTTGTTGGTCCTGTCGTGCTTCAGATGTATCTTTTGAAGCCAAAGAAGCCTAGCAGATTCACGCATATATTATTCGTCAGGTGAATCACGTCGATCGCAGAGCGGACATCTAGGATTTTCCAATAGGGTAGTTCCCAAAATATAGATTTCTTCTTCCACATGGGTGCGTGTCCGTCAGCGTCATTCGGAACAGCTTGTCTGCCTGGACCCTTTCCAAAGATTACTTTAAAATCCTTCACCATATCAAATACATCATCACCAGGTCGGAGGATAGGCGTCCCCCGGGTATCTGCCTCACCATTGAAATGCTTGGAAGCTTTTCTTAAGGGGTGCTTGCGCGGAAGAAAACGACGATACCCGAGGTACACAACCTTCTTACATTTATTCAGATATACACTTTCGGTGTCATCTAAACAGTGTGTGCATGCACTGTATCCCTTGTTTGTATATCCAGAAGTGTTACTAAGAGCAGGCCAATTGTTGATGGTTACGAACAATAGCGCTCGTAGGTTAAATTCTTTTTGTTCGTGCTCGTCCCACAGGTACACCTTCTTCACGCCAGAACTGTAAAATTTAATCGACTAATGGCCTTAGGTACACATCAATTTTGTTGCTCGGTTGTCTCGGGCCTGGGATCAGCATTGGCATCATAATGAACTCCCTCTTCATGCACAACCAAGGAGGAACGTTATAGATACATAGAGTTACAGGCCAGGTGCTATGGTTGCAGCTCTGCTCACTAAATGGATTCATGCCATCTGTACTTAGACCAAACCATAAGTTCCTTGCGTACCTGCAAAGTGCGGGAACTTTCTCTCGATTTTTCTCCATTGCGATCCATCAGCGGGGTGTCTCAACATCTCGTCTTTCTTACGATCTTCCATGTGCCATCGCAAAAGTTTGGCATGCTCTTTGTTCCTGAACAAACGTTTCAACCGTGGTATTATAGGAGCATGCCACATCACCTTTGCAGGAACCCTCTTCCTGGGTCGCTCACCCTCAACATCGCCAGAGTCGTCTGGTCTGATCTTATACCGCAATGCAGTGCATATCGGGCATTGTTCCAAATTCGCGTACTTCTCACCGCGGTAGAGGATGCAGGCATGTATCTTCTCCACGTCTAATCCTATGGGGCATACAAGCTTCTTTCCTTGGTATGTACTGTCGGACAATTCATTGTTTGTACGAAGCTGCTTCTCCACTATTTGCAGCAATTTTGTAAATCCGCCGTCAGTCACACCGTTCTCGGTATTCCATTGGAGCAATTCCAGTGTGCTGCCCAGCTTTATTTGCCCGTCTTCGCAATTTGGATACAACAATGTTTTGTGATCCTTTAACATTTGGTCTAACTTCACCCTCACCTTTTCAATCTCGCTTTCTGTCTTTGCATCCGTAATAGCCTCGCCAAGATCATCGATGGGCTCGTCTGGTGCCCGGTCTTCTGCTTCCACTTCATTGTTATCTTCCATTCCAGTACCGGCACCGTATTCAGGGAACATGTCATGATAGTTGTCAGCATTCTCTTTTTCTTTGTTGTCTTCCATCATAACCCCTATTTCTCCGTGTTTGGTCCAACAATTATAGCCGGGCATGAAACCAGATTGAAACAGGTGGAAGTGGATGACTCTGTGAGAAGAGTACCCCTTCTCATTCCGACATACAACACATGGACAACACATCCATTGCCGGTTTGCCTGGGCCATCTCGAGAAAATAACCCCTGCCTTTCATGAATGCAGCTGAGCATCGGTCAACGTACATCCATTGCCGGTTCATCTGCATCATATGATTATTAATTAAGAACTGCTACAGAACACCGTGAATAGGGAAATGACCAATGTTAAATCGAAATATTAAAGGTTAAAGTTGGTACCTCGACACAGGAGGAAAGAAGGACGAGAAAGCTTATTTAACTAAGTGTGGTTCGTACAAATTAAAACTTGTTTATTTTCTGCGAGCTGAGATGGCGTTATTCTCCCGGGCATTTCATCGAACACCTCATATGCATAAGATGAAAAAACAAGTGAGCACACAAAAACACAGCTAGAATATGTACTCCAAAGTGAGTGGCATGAGGAGAGGAGAGGGCTGGTAGGTTTTATATAGTGGGGGGGGGGGTTGCTCCGTTTGTTGGCTGCAACCGAGGCAAAAGAGCCCCCACGACGCGAGCTTCTGATGGCAGGCCTTTAGCCCCGGTTTGTGGCTCAAACCGGGGCAAAAGACCCCTCCACCACGCGCCATGCTCGCCTCGGCCCCACCTCTGCAGCCTTTTGCACCAGGTGGTGGCCGAGCCGGGGCGAAAAGGGTGCTCGTCAGTGAGCAAAAGCTCCGTTCTCCACTAGTGTTCATTAGGAAGAACCACGAGTGCCAAGTGGCAGGGAGACAATCCATTAGTACTAGATGAAAGGAAACGGCTGAAGTTTTTCGACGTAATCGGGCACGTGTAGTAATATGATCAGCCCTCAAGGCTAACGAGGTATGTTTCTTGGCTAACAGTTGCATGTGATTTTTAGTAATCACGGAGTGTAATACCTACCAGACAAAACCCGTGCTCTCTGTCAATCAAGCGTAAGGTGAAAGGGCCGATGATTAGCGTAGATACATCGTTTAACAGTGACTCCAAGGAAGGTAGTTTAGGTGTCGTGCGCAGAGGGAGCGATTGTCTGTTTATTCATGCCAAGACAAAGTGAACTTCATAGGAATACCATTGATGGTGTTCTCTTAAATATTTACTTCGAGAAGGCGTATGATATAAGGTAAACTTGACTTTTCTGAATCAAGTCCTTCGTATGAAAGATTTTGATGCTAAATGGATCGACTGGGTTGATCATTTCATCCATAAGGGTTGTGTTGGAGTTAGAGTGAATGATGAAATATGTCATTATTTTCGAACTTAGAAAGGATTGAGGAAAGGTGATCCCCTCTCTCCAATATTGTTTAATATCGTTGCAGATTTTCTTGCCATCCTTATTGCCAGGCAAAAATAGGAAGTTCAGGACCAATATTTTGCTTCGGTCATGCCAAGGAAGTTCAGGACCAATACATGCATATCTTTGGCTGCGAGGTTGGTTCTTTTACTTTCCGATATCTCGTCATTCCCATTCATTACAGAAAGTTGAAAAATGGTGAATGGAAACCTGTCGACGACATATTTGAGTCAAAATTATCCTCTTGGGTGCGAACATTATTATTATATGGGGATCACCTCATATTAATAAATTATGACCTTACAAGTCTACTGATGTTTGTGTTATCCTTAGAAATACCTAAAGGGGTATGTAAAAGACTAAATTTTTTGAGGTCTCGCTTTTTCTGGCAAAGTGATGGTCATAAGAAAAAATACCGATTAACCAAGTGGCATGATTTGTAGACCCAAAGATAAAGGCGGTTTAGGTGTTGAAGTTTTAGAATTCAAGAACAAGAATTTATTATGCACGTGGTTATATAAACTCCTCAATGGTGATGGGATTTGGCAAGAATTTCTGAAAAATAAATATCTTCATCCTAAATCTTTATCCCAAGTGCAAGCAAAGCCATATGATTCCGCCTTTTTGGAAGGAAATTCTAAGAGTTAAAGACGAGTTCTTCTCTAGAGGTTCTTTTAATACTGGTGATGGACAGAACACAAGTTTCTGGGAGGATTCTCTGTTAGCAGGGTCGCCCTTATAACTGTAGTACCTGTCCCTCTATAATATCGTTCAACGAAAAAATGTTTCGGTAGTATCAGTTATAGGGGAATCTCATCCTAATGGCACGTTTAGGAGGGCTTTAACGGGTGATAATTGTGATAGATGAATTCACCTTGTTGAAATGTTAATGGACATAACGTTGTCGCCGGAAGATGATAGATTCGTTTTGAATTTAGCCCCATCTGGACAATATAAGGTTAAAACTATATATCTTGACATTTTAAATGGAAACACAATCTTCCTTCGAAAGTATACATGGAAAATAAAAGTAACACTAAATTTTAAGATCTTTATGTGGGTTATTTACAATAAAGTTTTGTTAACAAAGTTAATTTGTAAAAAAGAACGAATAGTCGTATGAAATGTTGTTTCTGTGTCAAAAGTGAAACGGTTCAACATTTATTTATTACTTTTCTAGTTGCAAATTTAATTTGGCATACTGTGTATATGACTTTCAATATCACTCCTCCAACTATTATAAACAATTTGTTTCGGAATTGGTTTCTTGGAGTTGAGAAAAAAAAGAAAAACCTCAAATCGTACGTGATCCTTTTTTCGGCCCATGGAGCGCCGTCAGGCCATGTCTTTTGGGTGCGGACGTTTGAAGACGGATGCACGGGTGTTATTCAGCCAATTCGGATGGCAGCTTAAATGGAGTTTGACATATTGACGCATAATATTTTCGTGGTGATGGCTTTTTGCTGGTGTTTGATTCATGTCAAAGTAATAAAGCGGCCGTATGCATCATTTTGAAGCAGAGGCTGGGACAACCCTATTTCAAAAAAAACTACATGTAAGTACTCATCACAGAAACATGACCGCCCATAATCTGTAGGGTCTTCTACCAGTTACCTTGTTTTGAACTGAACTTTTCAAGAATTCAGCTAATTGCATGCATATACTTCTACTCAGCGTCAATTCAGCTAATTTTGGCGTTCCTTCGTAGATCTATGGTTTTCACCCCAACAACATAAACACATACAAACGTAGTAAGACTGTTATGCCTCATTCTGTTGAGAAGGTGGTAGTAGCAAAAATGGAGAAAGGAAGGAAGATGGCATGGGTCTCGTCGTACTTGATGACCATGCAAGAGAAACAGGAATGTTGGTAGAATTTATAGATCGTGTGGCCCAACTGGTACCTAAAAAAAATATCGAGAAAACGGCTTGCTTTCCTTCTTTGCTCATCCTATAATATTGTACCACCAACCTTAAGTATGTTTCTTTAACTTGAAATACTCTCCGTTGTCTTGTAAAAAGTGCAAGCATGAGAAATTTCTCGGCGCACCACATATTTGACAAGAGCCACTTCAATCTTACGCTGACCACTCTGCAAAAATACATTTATTAGGTTATATACTTAATTTCTCTCAAAAAACGCTATGCTATCTATTTACTAGACCGGTGTGCACGTTCCGCTGCGACGCTCTTGCATGTCGTGGCTGGTGAAACGTATTCAGCGGCGTTTTAGCTTGGTCGTAAGGTAAGATGCATCTAGCAGCGTTTTAGCTTGGTCTCAGTGTAAATTTGGGGCCGGTGTGTAACATAATAGTTTCTCCTTTACCTGCGAGGGCTATGTTAGAGAACGGTTTATGCATGTTGCAGAAGGCACTGCAAATGGTATTAGCTTGGTATTTTGGCATCGTGTGCATGCATTCATCTATATGTTGTTTCTACAATTAATTTTCAAGTATTGTTTTTTCCAAATAATGAGCCTGACTTCTTTTTAGTCCTTGTTGATCAACAATTTGTCATGCTTCACGCATGATACAAACATTTAGATAAAGTTTAATGTTGCCACAACATTATGTTAAAAAACAAAAATAACTATGCTAAGCTTACTTAGGAACGTGTCATATGCTTAGTCCAAATGTTCTTTCCCCATAACAATATAGCTAACAAATCAGTTGGATCAGCTATATCAAGGAGAAAAAAATTCTCACATGTGGTCTTTCAATCAACCATAGACCAATGGGTAGTGAGCAAATAATCATAAAAATATAATTTAGCATTACAGATTAAAATAAGCACATTTTGTCTTCGCGAGCATGCTAGGCAATGCAATACTTATATCTGGCCGGTGAACCATCATCGCCTCTTTGAAGGTCTTCACATTAAAACCTTTTAAAATAAAAACGAAAATACTGGATCAAAAAAATTCACATAATATTTTACCAATCCTCTATAGCCATTCTAAGGGCATTATGTCGATTAAAACCAATAAAGATTAGACTAGTATAGAACTAGAAGATGCATACAACCAAATAGGCTATCCAACAGAAACTGGACCAAAGGAGAAGACGAAATGCAAGGAGTAACAGCATAAAATGCACTTTCCTAAATTCACAGGTTTACTAAGCGTACAGATCTTACAGCGCAGTAACACTAATTAAATTCATAGCATACAACACTACTGAAGACTTGAATGACCAACAGAATATGCAACTGCCAAATGAATTGAAAATTCTCACAATGTTGTTGCCAATGAATGGGGCAGTGCTCTCCATGTAAATTGGCATTTAGAAAAGTTGTACAAATCACAAACTGGCATAATATTGGTGGTGCTACTGGTGAACACAAGCTAGATATTCCTCATCTTGTAAAAAAAAACCATCAATGTCTTTCCTTTTGAGCATGCGCAAAAACTTAGCAATGACAGAAATCACATCATTAAATATATTTTAAGAGTATAGAATGTAAATGCAGATTATAAAGCTGGAGTGTCCCATGCACTCCCTCACAAAGAGAACCAAGTACAACACCTTTTAGCAAGGTGACAAAAGTCGACCGGAACAATGAACCTTCCACCACAACTCCTTCAGAAATTTGCGTTTCTCAAGAATTTCACATCATTTTTGTGTCTACTAAGTCTCGTTACATTTTCCAGTCTGATGTGCAAGGCGTGCCCAGATGGACAAACAATTCAGTTCTTATACAAGTTAGTTGACCGGAAAATGAATACTCAAGCAAACAAATTTGCATTCTACTGTCCTACTCTAAATTTAGCCAGCGATGACAATTATCTAGTTTTGAAGTACATCTAGATACATCCATTTTTGCGACAGTTATTTTAAGATGGATGGAGTATTAGATCCCAGAAGCTCCTCGACCAACAAATGATAACCAAAATTCAAAGCATCAAATAATTTGACTCCCAAACAATACCATGTTGAAAAAAATACCAAAGTCTCTACTTCCTGAAATACTTCCAAATCAAGGATTCCTGTCATAATTGAACTCAAACGTCCATTTATGCAAGACTAAAACCCCGTAAATATTAGGGGCATACTGAGATGGTTGTGGAGACGGTGAGCAGGGGATGGGCGAACAGGATACCTCACCTAGAGGGAGAGCTAGGTGTGAGAAGCTGTCCAAGTCGATATTGCTGATGTTGATGCAGGCGTGGGAAGAGTTGTTGCTGTTGTGGAGATGAAAAAGGCAACTGATACTCACACGAGGCCAAAGGCCAGGTCATATACAAGTGGGCAAAGTGCAGGAAACCCCTTATACAATGGGGAAATAAAGAAAAGTGAACTATACATTTCTAACACCCCCCCTCAAACTAATGGTGGGTCAATAACACTGAGTTTGGAGAGGAAGAATCCATGTTGCGCTCTAGTTTGTGCCTTTGTGTACAAATATGCCAACTGAAACTCAGAAGGCATATACAGAAGAGTGGGAATCTGATACTGCACATCAGCACACACAAAAGAGGTATCCACACCGATGTGCTTGGTGAGCTCATGCTTCACCGGGTCACGCGCAATGCTGATAGCACCTGTACTGTCCGACAATAGGGGAGTCGGTGTAGTGACAGAAACACCAAAATCCTCTAGTAACCAGCGTAACCAAGTCACCTCAGCAGTCAAAGAATCCATCGCTCGCAACTCGGCCTCTGCACTCAAACGAGAAACTATAGTCTGTTTTTTTGTCTTCCAGGCAATGAGCGAACCACCAAGGAACACACAGTAAGCAGAAAGAGACCGACGATCCAAAGGATCACTAGCCCATGTAGCATCAGAGTAAGCCTGGAGCTGTAAGGAGCTGGAGCGAGGAAAGAAAAGACGACGAGAGATCGTTTCACGAAGATATCGCAGAACATGGAGGAGGTGACTATAGTGGGCCGATGTAGGAGCAGAAACAAACTGACTCAGAATATGGACAGGATAGGAAATATCTGGACGAGTGACAGCGAGCTAGATAAGACTCCCAACGAGGTGTCGATAGCGTGTGGGATCAGCAAGAGGCTCACCATCAGAGGCATGGAGGCGAACATTGAGCTCCATAGGAGTCTCTGCCGTGCACTCGTCACCAAGAGCGGCACGGGTAAGGAGATCCTGGATGTAGTTTTCTTGGGAGATGTAGAAGCCATCAAAGGTAGAAGAAACCTCCATCCCAAGAAAGTAGCGGAGAGAACCAAGACCAGACATAAGAAACTGCTCACGGAGACGGGCCTTAACAAAGGCAATGTACTCAGAGTCATCGCCAGTGATGATCATGTCATCCACATAGAGGAGGAGAAGAGTGCGACCACGAGGAGAAGTGTGAACAAACAGCGCTGGATCATGATCACTAGGAAAGAAACCAGCAGCAGTCACAACTGAAGCAAAACGCTCAAACCAGGCGCGGGGGGCCTGCTTAAGGCCATAGAGGGAGCGCCGAAGACGGCAGACCATACTATCAGGAACAGAGTACCCCGGTGGTGGCTGCATATTAACCTCCTCACGTAACTCACCATTGAGAAAAGCGTTCTGAACGTCAAGCTGAGACACAGACCAATGACAAATAGAAGCTACAACGAGAATAGTGCGGACGGTGGTCATGTGGGCAACAGGAGCGAAAGTCTCATCATAATCGCGTCCATGCTCCTGCTGAAAACCACGAGCCACAAGACGAGCTTTGTAGCGCACTAGAGAACCATCAGAGCGAGTCTTAATCTTATAGACCCACTTGCACGTGATGGGACGAACACCAGGAGGAGCGGAAACCAGATCCCACGTGCAAGTGCGCTCAAGCGCAACAATCTCCTCGGCCATCGCAAGTTGCCATTCAGGCTTAGCCATGGCATCACAATAGGAAGTGGGCTCAACAATGGTAGAAAGGCCGTACTGGGAGGGAGAATAACGATCAGGAGGCTGTAACGAAGACCGAGTACGGAGGTTATGAATAGGAGTAGACGGAGAAGAGGGCGCTCCAGAAGTGGCCTGTTGGAAGGATCAGTCATGGTACGAGGACGACGAGTGTAGTTGAGAGGAAAGGGAGAAAGAGGAGGGTGACGCACTGGAGCTGGAGAAGACGATGGAGCCCGTGGGGAGGAGGGTGGGGAGGCAGTCGACGAGGTACTAGGGGAAGGCGATGTCGGAGGTGTATCATGAACAGGAGGACTCGAAGGTGGTGGGGGAACAGGAGGCACAGAGGGAGGTGTATCCGGAAAGGAGAGAAAAGAGATATCAGTCATGCAGAAAGTCGAGGAGGAAGGACGCGGATAGTATAGTCATGACTCATCAAAAGTCACATCACGTGAAATACGTATCCGACGAGCAACATGATCCCAACATCGATAACCCTTATGATCATCACTGTATCCAAGAAAGACACACTCAACGGACTGAGCAGTCAATTTGGTGCGTTCTCGCGGAGCAAGAAGGACATATCACACACACCCAAACAGACGAAGAGAGGAGTAGTCAGGAGAACGACTGGAAAGAAGCTCCATAGGGATACCACCCTACAAGAAAGTTGAGGGCTGGATGTTTATGAGATAGGTGGATGCAGAAACAGCCTCAGCCCAGAAATGGGGTGGAAGAGAGGCGGCGATCATCATCGCACGAGCCGTCTCAAGAAGATGGTGATGCTTGCGCTCAGCAACGCCATTCTGAGCATGAGCACCAGGACAAGAGAATTGGGCAATACTACCCTGCTCAGCAAGAAAACCACGCCACATCTGGGAGATATACTCACCAGCCGAGTCAGCACGAAAAACTCGAATAGGTGTGGAAAACTGGGTGTGAACCATGGCGGCAAAAACGCTTGTATATAGAGAGAACCTCGCTGCGAGATTTCATAAAGTAAAGCCAAGTGTAGCGAGAGAAATCATCAATAAAAATAACATAGTAGCGATGAACTCCTCTCGAATCAAAGGGGGAAGGGCCCCATACATGAGAATGAACTAAGTCGAAAGGACGCTGAGATACTGACTCACTGGTGGGATAAGGTAATTGAGTCTGTTTGCCAAGTCTACAAACCTGACACTGAAGCGAGACATCTCCTGAGACAGGCCCCAGAAGACCCCGACGAACCAAATACGATAGTAGAGAACCACAAATATGACCAAGTCGATGACGCCACTTCTGAAAAGAAGCGGAAGCGGAAACAACAAGAGCATGTGAGCAGGTGGTAGCAGGTGCAGCAGAAGGAACATGAAGACACTCTAGCTCCCAAAGGCCTGGAGAGTCACGGTGCCGAGGGCCAGCCCCAACCAGAACCTTGGTGTGACTATCCTGGACAGAGCAAGAATCAATGTCAAGAATAACACGGCAACCAGAATCAGTATGTTGAGCGGCGGAAAACAAGTTCATTGTCAGACGGGGAACGTGAGACACATCCGGAACAGAGAAAAAAGGAGTAGAAAGAGTGCCACAACTAGCAACAGGAAGAGGTGTACCGTCAGCAGTGAGAACATTGACAGGAAAATCGAGAGATCGAAGTGAGGACAAGATAGAGGAATCAGAAGACATATGAAAAGAAGCTCCAGAATCCAGAACTCACGAGGATGTACCTGACTGTGTGGACGGTGATGGTCGCTCGGTGGTGGAAGGAGCAGTCATCGAAGCTGCAGTACCAGTCGAAGTAGAGCAAGCTCTGAAAGGACCTCAGAGATAGGAACACGGCCCCGAGCAAGCTGGTTGGCACTAGAGGCTCAAAATCGGCACGAAGACGAGACATGAACTCAAAGACACGCTGAAACTCAAAGTCTGATCTCGTAGTCTGGCAGCACGGGCAAGTACCACAAACAACAGTGCGGAGAGAGTCAAGCTGACGCCAGATAGCAGCACTCTGGGTGTAAAACTCGTCAATGGTAGAGTCACCCTGCCGAAGATCATGCTCCTGACGGACCACAAATAAGTAGAGAGCATCCCTGGAGGGCTCATAGCGCTGACGAAGGTAAGACCACATCTGAGCAGCAGTAGGAAGGCCCATAAACTCGGAGGCAAACTGAGGCAGAACACTATAAGTGAGGACAGCCGCAACACGTGCATCATCATTGCACCACTGAGTGTAAGCAGCCAAAGCATCCCTGTAGGCAGAAAGAGCAATCGAGTAATCCGATACCTGCTGATCATAAGCATCAACTGCTGCATCATCAAGAGATTTGGTTGCATCCTTGTCAGCCTGAGGAGCATCATCAACAAGAACCGGTGGTGGCGGCAGCGGAATAGGAGCAACGGGGCATGGCGGACAGGAGATCTCGCCCGAGAGAACACCCCAAAGCATAAGCCCGCACACATGAATGCGCACATGCGCTGCAAACTCAGCATAATTGGTGCCATCAAAAATCACCGGGCACTAAGGTATAGCCACATAGCCTGATATAGTTCTGTCTCTCTCTGGATTTTTTTTTAAGTCAACCAGATCTGGATCTCGAGTGAGAGATCACACGCACAGGCAGCCAGCCCGCACGAGCAGCAGCCGGCCACGGAGGTGGGACGGCCCGGGGCGGCCGTCGGTGGAGGGGCTGCGGCCGGAGGTGGGGCGGCCCGGGGACGGGCGGCGGTGGTCCGCCCGAGGCAGCAGCGCCCGGCTCAAGGGCGGCCGGCGGTGGGGCAGCCCGGGGACGGCAGTGCCCGGCTCGAGGACGGCCGGGGATGGATAGGGCCGGGACGGGGGCGACCAGCACGGGGACGGCCAGCGAGAGGTAGAGACGGACAACAACTCAAGGTGGAAGAAGCTCGAGGTAGAAGAAGCAGTTGGTCGGCCAGAATCCACGACGGCAACGGCGGAGAAGCACGAAGTTGCTACGTGCACAAGAGACCCTAGCAGGGCTCTGATACCATGTTGTGGAGATGAAAAAGACAACTGATATTCACAGGAGGCCAAAGGCCAGTACATATACAAGTGGGCAAAGTGTAGGAACCCCCTTATACAATGGGGAAATACAGAAAAGGGAACTATACATCTCTAACAGTTGCCACCATCCTACCACTGAACCCTCTCCGTCTACTTGCGGGCTTCAATGGCAAAACGGCACAGCATCTGCCATGGTGCTCTTGTCGGAGCCAGGAATGGCAACAAAACAGACCTACATAGTGAACATATGTTCAAGTAGATAACAAGTGACCTACAGACAAATATGGGGATTAACATTTTCTCTATCAAATATATATTGGTATACTCACCATGCAGAATGTATTATGGAAATAAGAATACGTGTAAGACCCTACAAAGATAAATCAAGAGTACAACATATATACTGAACCATAGTTCGGGTGTTTTTTAATTCCTGCAGTAGCTTAGCTGTCATTATCACTATGAGGTCAGCATAAGCATCCAAATAAAGAAAACCTTTCAGCTGAAATTGGGTGCCATCTATTCCTTCAAAGCAGAAATATCGGACAAAGCAGTAATTCAAGTAAGCTGAAATTTTCTAATCCAACTTAAGTAGATGGTTCTAAACCAATTTCACCAACTCATTTAACCACAATAGTAATAGAGCACTCACCGAGAAGAAACTCGGCAACCCGCTATAGCCAACTGAAACCTTTATAGCTGAAGGTTCTTCTGAAATGGAAAAAATAACTCAAACGCATAAAAGGAAGAGTTCAGTTCTGAAGACCCAGATGCAACATCAAAAAGCGGTAATAAAACAGGTCGTGTGTAGGTCATGGCACATGAATAATGAATTAATGGTTTCAGTAGTGCAGCTGTGGATTTCACAGTTGCAATGAACTCTTGTGCCTTTCGGGACATGGCACATGAATAATGGATTAATGGTGTCGGTAGAAGACCGTCGAATGTAGCAGCAGAAGTCCAGGCGTGTGGTGTCGCGTGCAGGGCCATCCCGGTGTCTTCAGCCGGCGTCGAGCGGGGGCGCGCGTCGGGTGGATGCAGCATCGGTTGGCGAGGGACTCGCGTCGGGCGGGCGCAGCAGCGGTCGACGGGTTTGGACAATAATTCTCCTTTATGCAGGTCCCTGGCTGTCCTTAGAGGAGCTACAACACCGACCTTACTACCTGCAGAGACAATAGACAAAAGCATCAGAGCAAGAGGGAGGCGCCCGGGGAGCAAGAGAAAACCATTTCCTAGCTAAATATCAAGAAATCAAAATATCAATTACTTACTTTAAGCGAAATTCTCTAGTGATATAAGCACAACCAGTTATTCTTCCGCGAATACAAAAGTCGTGGTGTTTGCGCAATGATAAGCCTATCGTGTGCAAAAAATAACTACATTTGACCCATGTAACATAAACATTAAAAATCATTTTGTTTTGACCTCACTAATATTAAAGACCATTTTGTTTTGACCTCACTAATATTAAAGACACAGAAATATACATGTCAATAATAGAATATAATCCTTAGTATAGTCCATGTATGTCTCAAAATCTTCTTTACATATTTTATTTTGCTCTTAAAAGATGAAACGAGTATCTTGGATTTGATATATTGTTGGTCCTTAATAAATATATGAAAATCTGATAAAGAAAGTCCCTTTGGAAAACTATTAAGTTACAAAACAACTATAGATATCTACCACAACAATACAAATCCTCGACAAACAAAGCCATATACGAAAAGGTCTGAAGGTTTTGTTCTTAGAACGGTTACTTTTCATCAGACCAACTTCCATTCGATTCGGTCCAATTCTTTCCAGCTTCAAACAACAAAAGTATCTGGACAATGTTCTTCAATCTAGCTGATTGACCTGTGCACAATGAATCTAGACCATCAATTAATTCATCTCCTGAGTGAAAAGGAGCTAATACAACCATGGCAATGGAACTCTTTCAACTGCACTCTATGCTAGGTTTGTATCTATCCATAATCATATAGCACGTGTCGGATATATACTGAATAGGGGTATAGAAGATGGTAGAAAAAGAGCTGGATTACCAGGGTGGCCTACATGGTAATGGGCTTAGGTCCATTAGGCGGCCCAGTAATCCGACGCGCAGAAGCCGGATTCTAGAAGAACCCGGATCACGGCCCGCGTGATCTGGCTTGGAGGAGAAGACGGATTCCTTACTTTCCAAGTTACAAGTTAAACGTAGTATTCTAGGTTTCTGGCTCTGTAAGCCCTAATTCGGCTCTTATATAAAGCCGGACGGGAGATAGATTAAAGAAGTTAAGTTAGACACAAGTTCAAGCGCTACGCAACTCGACGAGAAGTTCATCCTCGCCGAGTAGCTAGATCTATTCCCTCACATTGTAACCCTGTTATACGGGCTTTAGTCCCAATAGTGAGAAGTGCAGGAGTAGGTACGCCGTACTGTCGCGACGTACCGAACCTGGGTAAAATCCCGTGTTCTGTGTTACTACGCTATCCCGTTACCCCACGTCTCTACCGTAGTCTCATGGCACCCCAGTCTATGAAAACTACTACGATGTCTCGACAGTTGGCGCCCACCGTGGGGCAAACGACGCCAGGCGTGAAATTCCGATCTGGGATACTTGGCGGAATCGGGAAATCGATCACTGTCGGAAGCTTGGAGTTTAACGACGACGTCGGCCGCTTCCTCGACAACGGATCTTATATACCGGCGCAAAACCACCTGGTAAGTGCCTGCGTGTTACCGATTGGATCTGCTAACATCTTTATCGGACTAACTGCAGAGGCAATGGGGTTTTGCGGTGGAAGCAAATTTATCCCACCCGCCCTATACCCAGTCGAAGACGACTATGATGCCGGATTCTGCTCAGATCGCCGACAAAAAAGTGATACACACTTTATCGGCATGGTGCAATCCGAAACCGCTGAAAACACGGATGACGGAAATCCCGTGCAAGAAGCAGATAACAACCTACCCGTCACAGAGACGGAAGAACAAACACCCGTCACAGAAGCGGAAGATCCGACATCCGTCAACCAGACGATGAACTCGGAAACAGAATCCGTGCTTGCCGCCATTGAGGCGAGGTTGGAGTCGGAAACCGGATCGGATAACTTCGACTCCGAAGACGAAGACGAGGATGCCTTCGTAAGAAAGGTTAAATCCTTTCAAGAGGGATTCCATGAAGTGCTAATGGTGAAACCAGCGGATACAACGGATGCCGGCAGCCAGGAAAGCCCTAAGACCCCTCCGCCGGTGGAAGAGAGAGAAGACGGAGAAACTTCTCCGATATTCCCTAATGTCAAGGAGATGACAGAAGATGAGCCTGCCAAAAAACCTCCCTCTTCCAAGAAAAAGCACCGTGCTTCTAAAAAACTCCAATACAAACTCCGGAAGAAAAAATCAGCCGATATCGCTGATGAAATCCTGGAAGTTGGAGATATTAGTGGCACAAAGCCCGCGGAAAAGAAATCTAAGGAAATCACTGCTCCGCCAATGACAGAACTGGAAGAGCAAGAGCTATTACAAACACCAGTGGGACCAAATGAACCCCCTGAGATGCTGGAAGCCAGGAGACAAGCTTTCCAACGGCAACAACAAAATCTACTCAGATCTCGGCAACATCTCCAACAAACCCAGAATGATATCAAAATCATGAAGGAGGAAATAGAGGAATACGAGAGAAAGAATAGATCTGCATTAAAACCCACTAGGTTACCCGGAATCGCAAGACCGGAAGAACTGCCGCCAAAAGAAAGGTTCTATAACCCATCTTGGCAAAAGCAGTTAAACGGCAAAGATGCCAAGGGCGAACCAATATACAAAACCGCAGCGGAAAACGCGGAAGCAGCGTTCGCCATCCTAAACAACGATCTGTACTCCAACGGGGAAAAACTCCAAGGGGTGTATGCTTTCTTAGGAAAAGCATTACAGCAGCAGCAGCGAGGCCAAGAACGATCAGGGAGGCTGCATGATAATTCCGCCCTCTGCAAAACAGCTACTTGCGCTGCTGGAGCACCTCGACCGGAAGAACCCGGAGATTCGGATAAAAAGGAGGATCCAAGAAAAGACAGGAAAAACCCAGATAACCGGGATGCAGCGTCTAGAACCGGACCTCATCTCCCGAAAGATGGATATAAACCACATGATCGGGAAGACAAAAACCGGAATGACGGCAAAATAATGCCACCTCCGAGAAACCCAGCTGAAAAAACTGGAAGATATGATATACCTCGCAGACGCGAAAGATCCCGGACACCTCCTAAGGACAAAGAAAGGTACGGGAGCAGGACTCCACCTAATCCCAAGGGGCGTGACAACGGAAGAGATAGAAACAACCCCGGAAAAGCGCATCCGCGCAACAATGGAAAAGAAAGGAGCAGATCCCCTTCTGTCCATTCAGCCGGAAGATACTCTGCTCACATTGATAGAGCAGAAAAGGATGATCTATACTTTGGTCCTAAGTGTTTTACTGACAGGATCCGAAGGATAACCCTGCATTCTGGCTTCGCCAAAGTTGGTACAACCTACCAAAAGTATACCGGCAGTACAAACCCGGATACCTGGCTCTCAGATTATTATACAGCTGTCCAAATCAACAATGGGACAGACCTGGAAGCTGTCAAGTTTCTTCCCCTAATGTTGCTAGACGGAGCCAGAGATTGGATCAATGGTTTACCATCAAGAACTGTAGACAGTTGGGATGATATGGCGAGAGTATTCACTCAGTATTTTCGGGGAACATACAAACGCCCAAATAGCATCAACCAGCTGAACCGTTGCACCTAATTCGAGGATGAACCATACGTGGATTTCATCTCCAGATGGACTGCAATGAATAATAGTTGTTCTGGAGTAACTGATGTACAAGCAATGCATGCTTTCGTCAATGGCCTAAAACCCAGACTCGTACCGTTCATGGTTGGTTCCAAACAGCACAAAGATCTCGGATCTATGCTTACAACCGCTAATGAGCATGCGGCAGCCGAAGATGATATCAGAGCAAGAGGAGGCAATATTGAGTCACTGATACTCGCCAAGAAAACCCCTCGTTCTGACAAAAAAGGAACTCCAGAGTCAACAACAAAGCCCAAGGAGGTCAACATAGCATTTGGAGGAGATAAGGGAAATAATTGGAAAGGCCGCAGTCCAGATCCAATCAATTACACTCCCGAAGAATGGGAGAGAATTAAGTCGGAACCCTGCGTCCACCATTCGCAATTTGGGAAACCAACCCACACAAACGCGCAATGCCGGCTAAACAAGCATATGAAAGGCAATGCAGGATCCGGAAATAAGGGGAAGGGTTCCAAAAGGAAACCTGCCAAACAAAAGCCAGAAGCTGACAAAGAAGACAGTGAATCGGACACTGATGACAAAATCCAGGAACAACAGCGAAAGGGCGAACCCAAATTTCCGAGAGTTGATGGAGAAGCAATGTTAACTTTCTTAGCAACTCCGTCAGCAAAGGTGGCCAAAAGAACACTTCGAGAAATAAACGCAGTTGTTCCGGCAACCCCGAAATTCTTGAAGTACTCCAACACACCGATAATCTGGGATCAGTCTGATCATCCCGGAAATATCCCTGAACCCGGCACACAAGCTCTTGTTGTAAGCGCTATTGTTCAAAACACTAGGCTAAGAAGGGTGCTGATGGATGGAGGATCCAGCATTAATATAATGTACCTGGATACACTGAAGCACTTGAAGATTTCCGAGTCCCAGCTCAACTACAGCAATATACGCTTCCATGGCATTGTCCCTGGCAGGCAAGCACGATCCCTAGGAGAAATTTCCCTAGATGTCACCTTCGGAGATAAAGATCACTTCCGGCAGGAAAAAGTATCCTTCGAAGTAGTGCCGTTCGAAAGCGTGTATCACGCAATACTCGGACGTCCGGCTTTCGCCAAATTCATGACAAGATCCTATTATATCTACAACAAGCTGAAGATGCCAGGACCCAAAGGAGGAGTAATCACCATTGCCGGTGATTTTAAGCTGGCAAACGAGTTGGAGAAAGAAAACGCCCTTTGCGCTCAGAGAGTTATAGCGAAGGAGGAACTGAAGGAGTTAGCCAAGGAGGTATCGCCGAAAGATATCCCGGCAGGAAAAGAAACTCGGAAGCCAACAGATAGCTTCAAGGCGTCCGAGAATACAAGACAGGTAATCCTAGATCCCAAAGATCCGACAAAATTCGTCGTCGTAGGGACTGGGATGACTGACAAATAGGAAGGCGAGCTCATCAAGTTCCTCCGTGAGAACTGGGATATTTTTGCCTGGTGTCCAGCTGACATGCCAGGCGTACCCAGGGAACTTGCTGAGCACCAACTCAAGGTTATTCCCGGATCAAAACCCGTCAAACAAGGTCTCCGTAAATTTGACGGAAGAAGACGGAAGGCTATTGGCAAGGAAATTATCCGGCTTTTAGCAGCGGATTTTATCAAGGAAGTAATCCATACTGATTGGTCCGCAAATCCGGTATTAGTGCCGAAGAAAGACACCACTGCTCTTAGAATGTGTATAGATTACACAGGATTGAACAAGTTGTGTCCGAAAGATAGGTTCGCGTTACCGCGAATCGATCAAATAATAGATGCCACTGCAGGCTCCCAGCTTTTATGCTTTTTGGATGCATACTCCGGGTACCACCAAATACGCATGAAAAAGGAAGATCAAATCAAGACTTCTTTTATAACCCCGTATGGGACGTACTATTACATAACCATGCCTTTTGGCCTGAAGAACGCAGGTGCAACCTACCAGCGTTGCATGCAACGCTGTTTGCATAGTCAAATTGGCAGAAACGTTCATGTTTACGTGGACGATATCGCTGTCGTAACCAAGGAAAAAGATACGCTCCTTGAGGATTTGCGAGAAACTTTCGAAAACTTACGCACTTACCAGATGAAGTTGAATCCATCTAAGTGCGTATTCGGGGTTCCCTCAGGTAAACTTCTGGGTTTCATCGTTTCTCATAGAGGAATAGAAGTTAACCCGGAAAAGATCAAGGCAATCTTGAACATCTCAAAACCTACATGTGTAAAAGATGTCCAAAGATTGACGGGTTCCGCTGCAGCCGTCAGCAGATTTACCAGTCGGCTGGGGGATAAAGCCTTACCACTCTACAAGCTACTGAAGAAATCCGACAAAATCAAGTGGATTGCGGAAGCCTGGGAACGTCTAGAAAGTTATGTACCCTTCCGTACTTAGTTCAATTCTATGTAAACATCTTTTGAGATCATGAAATAAAGTTGTCGGAATACTGTCATCCATATTTTTATAAGTGCAAGGTATTTCCGCCTCATCTATTTCCCAATGATCTTACAAATTGCTCAACGTTAACCCGAATTGTTCTTGCGTACTCGGTGTTACAAAACTGAATGATTTTTCAGCCTGATTAACGGCTAAGGGAAACTTGAATTGCCTGTGTGCCCAAGTTTCACTTAAAACTTTCATTGATTTCTCTAAGTCTTATCTGATTGTGTGTGTGTTGGGTTACTGGAACTAGTTAGTAAAAATGCCTTTAGCATGGTCCATGTTTCCGAGTTTCCAAAACTGCTTGGTTCGTCCCCAGTTACTCGGCATGAAGATTCATACTGCTATTTGAGCCATTTCAAACACTAAGGACAGTTAAAGCATACACACCAGAGAACTTAGAAGATAAAGGAATGATAAAATCCAAAAAACTTGCAAAGAATTTCGTAATTTAAACTGCAAAAGACGGAAGTTTCATTCATACAAAAAGAAGCATTACATTTTGGATTACATTGAAAGAATAGTAATGCTCCTATTGTCTATTTTTTCTATCCAGGTTCCAGGTAACCCTTCAAGCATCTGACTCCTCCTCGCTGCTTTCGTCTTCGGGGATTGGAGGGATCTCCGCTTCTGGATAATTGACGGAGATATTTACCATGGAGGCAATCTGGGTAGCGTGGCCTTTGACTTCACCAAAGATGGTGTTTCGCTGCATATCCGTGTATCCTTGAGGGACACCGGACGCCACGCGCCAGGATTTAGCACTAGGGTAGTGCATGCGCATGAGGCCAAGAGCCATGCGCGCACCACCCCGTGCAGCGGAGCGAAGGAGAGATTCCTTAGACTCCGCCACCTCCATGATGGCACCCGGAAGTTTTTCAACCTCCGAGCACTCCCCAGATTTTTCGGGTAGAAACTTATCTACCAGCTGCGTTGCAGCAGTCTTGATCAAATTCCATGTCTCCCCGAAAGCTCGGATGCCTGCAATCCGAGCGCCATCTGGGGTATCGCCTGTTTTTTCCAGTAAAATACCTAAAAAGGTTAGATGGAAAAACAGAACAAGTAAAACATGGAAAGACGACAAATGAGTAAGAGATTTACCGATGAGCTTGTCGATCTCGGAAACCTCCTCCAGGCGAAGGTTCAGAGCTTCGGTCAAATCCTGAATGGTGGATTTGTCCTTCTCCGCCTGCTCGGAAGCCTTGGAATTAGAAACTCCAAGGGCCAGATTACTGGCTTCCAAGTCTTGTTGTGCTTTCACAAGGTTCTTGTGAAGCTCAACATTCTCCTTGCGGAGAATTTCGGCATTGCCAGAATCTTCCGCTGCTTGTTTATCCTGGGCTAATGCAGCTGAAAAGCAAGAAAAAATCCGAGTCAATTAACTTCCCGGAAAAAACTTAGGCAAAGGATTGAATCGGAAATTTCAGAAGGAAAATGCTTACCTTTTGTTTCCGACAACGCGAGCTGAGACGATTCCAGCTCTGCCTCTCTTTCTTCAAGAATAGAAAGAAGACTTCTAACTTCCTTATTCTTGATAGTGAGTTTCCTGAAAACTTCCATATTTATGGCTTCGGAGGTTTGCTGAAACATAGCAAGGAGAAGAATGAGTACAAAAAACATCAAAGCAAAAAGCATGCATTTTGTTTAATGCTTGGGGGCTAGAGTTATATACCTGGCTCATGCGCTGCAAACCTGCCAAGTTTTCTTTAAACTCTTTCGCGTATTCCGCGAAGAGATTCCCGGCTGCGTCCAGGCCGTCGTTGATAGCTTTAAAATCCTTGTCAAAGGTGGGAATTTCCTCGTCGAAAGTCCGAGAAAGTTTTTCCACCTCTGGAGCCGCCCTTTCCCTCGTGTCCGTGTCGGACACAATGGGCTGGCTGGGCTCTGGGGGCTTGGTGGTGGGGGCTGCAGTAGGCTCCTCCGCCATTGTGCTTGGCGTGTTTGGGGCGACGGCGGGAGAAGGTTGGCTGCCTCTGCTGGAAGAAACCTTGTGTTTCTTCAGCTTCTTCGGCTTCAGGGTGGAAGGTGGCAGGCTAAAAACATAAAAACCCGGAAAAGGTTAAAACACCGGAGATGGATGAAAAAAGTTCCCATAAAAGGAAAATCCAGAAGAAAATAACCTGGAAGTGGCGACGGGGATCCCGTCAAGATCGATAACTTCATCCAAGGAAGTTATCTTCTTACGCTTGCGTCCACCTGTAGCGGCGGTGCGCAGCGCATCCAGCTCAGCCTCGGATACCAAGTCCGAATCTGAAAGATCCGCGAACTGTCGGATAAACAAAAACCAAAATCAGAAGCCAGGAAATCCGAGAAAAAATAAAAATGAACCCAAAAGACTGAAAAATTTCCTTGGGAACCGGATTTTCGGCCGTGTACATTGGCCGACTTTCGGTGTATTGGTCGCGCGATGCGACCAACTGATTTATGCGCCGCCTAAGTTCCTTTGCGGGCCAATCTTTGGCGGATGTCCGCATTGGATCCTTAACTCCCGTGTATTCGCACAGGAGACGGCCGCTGTGGTTGGCTAGTGGCTGGATCCGCCTAATCAGCCAGCATAGCACCGTGTCCATGCCAGTCAGAGGCGGATCCATGGAGGTGAGCTTGGCGATGCGCCGCTTGATCTTTAGTAGATCTGGCGGCAGAACTTGGACGGCTTCTGTTCCCCAGTTATCCTGGGGAAAGGCGGCGGAATTCACAAAAGGTGGAACCCCGACGGCCTTTTTAGGAAAAGGCACGTCGGGATGGTAAAAGAAAGAACCCGTCCAAAATTTGACGGATTCTGAAGTTTTTATCTTGGGGAACCAATCCTCTCGGAATCTCCGAAGAGTGAAGGATATAGTTCCGCAAGTTGGGAGTGCGCCCTCCGAAGAGTTTCGCTTAACTCCAAAACAGTACATCCAGAAATCTAACCTAGGTTCTAGCCCTAAGTAGCCTTCGAACAAGGCCTGAAAGCCGGCCATGTATAGAATGGAATTGGGGGGTAGATTGTGGGGCTGGATGTTGTAATGAGAGAGAACCTGGAGGAAGAAGGAAGATGGCGGAAGACCCATACCTCGCAGGAGGTGGGAAGAAAGAAGCACCCTTTCGCCATTCCGTGGCGTTGGTTCGGTCTCTTCTTCCGGGAGCCGCCATTTGTTCTTAAGAACCAGGCCCTCCTTTTCCAGGTTTGGAAGGAGAGCCGGGGGAATACTGCAGGCACTCCAGTTGCCTGCAGATTCCGCTTCCTCGTCGCCTCCGGCGGCGGCGGCGGCCTCAGCGGCGGCGAGCTCGTCGCCGAGGAGCTCAATCTTTTCCTCCGCCGTTTCAGGTGCAAACGGCGGGGTTGTCGCGGCGCTCGATGTCGCAATGTCCGCGGCGGCGGAAGTGCTTTCTCCGCCCGCCGCGGAGACCGTTGTCTTCTCCGGCATATCGCCGGTAAGCTTGGGCGAGCCTGGCAGCGGATCCAGATCGCTGACGAGCTCGTCGATGGCGGCGCGGGTCGGTGATGACGGCGAGGAAGCCATCTTTCGGTGGCGCGTTTTGGAGCGTTCGGATGCTAGGTGCGCCTGGGACAAGAACTTGCTCTCGAGCTCGCGTGCGCAACAATGGCGTAGGCAGTGGGGAGTGAGGAAAGTTTCCGATGAGGACGATGAGGGCTATTTATAGCCGGAAAACCGTTTAGATGCGTGCCAACGGCTCTTTCGACCGTTGGATGTTCGACGCGTGTCGCTCGCCGGAAAATTCGGGAAATGAAACGACAGGGAAATTATGATTATCTCCTCGTTTCTCGTGAAAATCTGTCAGAGATACGTTGCAGGGTTTCCCGCGTGGAACCAAGCGTCGCCTGCGTCAGCAAGATTAAAGCGCTGACGTCAGGAGTTCCTTTTCCGCGAAGGATCGTGAGAAGAAAAGCCGGATTTTCATAGTTCCGAGTTTTATGCTACCATCTCCTTCAAAAGGAAAGAAGAAAGAATCAAGACTGCTGAATCAAGGTTTCCCGGACAAAATGTATTTGACGAAAGACGGAGAATCAGAGTTTTGATCCTTCCTGGGGGCTACTGTCGGATATATACTGAATAGGGGTATAGAAGATGGTAGAAAAAGAGCTGGATTACCAGGGTGGCCTACATGGTAATGGGCTTAGGTCCATTAGGCGGCCCAGTAATCCGACGCGCAGAAGCCGGATTCTAGAAGAACCCGGATCACGGCCCGCGTGATCTGGCTTGGAGGAGAAGACGGATTCCTTACTTTCCAAGTTACAAGTTAAACGTAGTCTTCTAGGTTTCTGGCTCTGTAAGCCCTAATCCGGCTCTTATATAAAGCCGGACGGGAGATAGATTAAAGAAGTTAAGTTAGACACAAGTTCAAGCGCTACGCAACTCGACGAGAAGTTCATCCTCGCCGAGTAGCTAGATCTATTCCCTCACATTGTAACCCTGTTATACGGGGTTTAGTCCCAATAGTGAGAAGTGCAGGAGTAGGTACGCCGTACTGTCGCGACGTACCGAACCTGGGTAAAATCCCGTGTTCTGTGTTACTACGCTATCCCGTTACCCCACGTCTCTACCGTAGTCTCATGGCACCCCAGTCTATGAAAACTACTACGATGTCTCGACAGCACGCTTCCTTGTACTGAAAGTAATTTATAGAGGTGATATATCTAGTTGCGCTTTTTATTTGAAGAGGTGGTTACCTAAAAGTGTCTTCTGGGGGTTGCGGCAGAGGTATGTATTCCCAGACAGCAAACCCATATAATCCACCCCACTGGCAATGATTAAGACATGGACTGAGCCGGATCCTAACTTCTCAATCATTGTCTAGTATGACAAAGCCCCAGCCTCCCTGTCTCATATCTGGGTGGAACCAACCATCAACATTAATCTTGGACTTCTAATTTTTCAAAGACAAGAAATGACAGCTCAAGCATAGTTTTACACAATGATAATTTAATCCGTGAAGGATGAAACAGGCTACCATTTTTTGTGGTTATCTACAACTAAAAGGAGAGATGTTCATCAAATTATTTGCATTTGCACAAAACTTTTGAAATCCCCGTCATAAAAAACGAAACCATACAGTTTGAAGAAAAAGAAGGAACCTCCACTGGCATTTGACAGCAATACAAAGACAAGGTCTAATCAGTCAAACAAATAGGCGTATATTCTCTCATCATTAGCTACAAGCCCAGTACAAAAGGTTGCAAACAAGAGATACTTTGTTTGTATAAGTTGTAACACAGTTTCATGCGAACCTTTATGTTCAGGGTGAATATGTACCTGAATAAATACGTATCAATCCGCTTTTCAGCTCGAGCCGGGGAGAAAGCGCCGCAATCCGGCGAGGTGGGGAAGACCGTTGCTGGGGTGAATGGGGGGAGGAGGCCCGCTCTTCGCTGTTGCCAGTGCCCACTCATTCCCTCCAAACCTCCTCCCGCCTCCTCCCATCCCCGACGTGTCTGGTCAAGCGTCGGCATGATCCCCTTCCCATTGGTCTCCTCCCACACCCGGCGTGGACTGCTAGGCGTCGTTGAATTGATCTTCACCGCACGGGTTGAGCGGTGTTGTGGTGGAAGAAGGTGCACACGACGGTGTCCAGGTCGAGCGACGCACATGCTGAGCCCTGCCGTCTTGCATGCGTCCTCCTACCAACCCCTCCTTGCACTCAAAGAAAGGGGAGGAAAAATTGGAGAGGGGACCAGGGGAAGAGGATTTGCCTTCCCTCATCATTCCCGGTCATCTGCCTCACCGGATGCTCCGCCGCCGCCATCGCCACAGAGAGGGTGGTGACATGCGAGACTCGAGGAGAGAGTTTGAGAGAGATTCCAGAGAAAACTCGCAGCGCACTAACCCCACACTGATGGGCCCAGAAGTCTGACACCACGAGCGGCAGATGCTTTCACGCCCTCACTCACGGGCATCTCACCCACCGCCCCACAATAACGAGGCCGAAAAGGGCCACACCACAGCGGCAGCGGGAGGCGCGGTTTTTTTTTTGATAAAGGGCTTTTATTACTTAAAATGTTTAAGCATTACACCCGGCCTCTGCATTGTAAAATGCACACAGTCGAAATCCATAATAGAAAATAAAACACGACAAGTCTATCGAATCACGTAGATGTAGACAGCCGATGTTATGGAGCCTCTATCCGTAGATAACGCGGCCATCCATGTGGGATAAAAATATCCCTCGCCACCTGCTCCAGCCGTGCACACCCCTTCATAAAAAGGTCTCAAAATTCCCCCTGTTGTAATGTGGACTACGAACGGAGAATACATGTGCACCTGAATAGAAGCTCCATACAAGAGAAATTTTTATTGTTGAAAATCTTGTCATTTCTACAAAGCCAGAGCGCCCAAATAACAGCAAGCCCTCATACCCTAATAATAGTCTTGAATTGTTTATCTATCCCATTTAACAAGTTACCGAATATATTCGCGACTGATGTGGGTTGATAAATATTCGAAGCCATTTAGATAGCGGACCATATAGAACGCGCAAAAGTGCAATCAAAGAATAAGTGTTTAATCGTCTCATCATGAGAACAAGATACACACTTAGAACTCCCATGCCAATTACGTTTTACAAGATTATCCTTAGTCAGTATGACTCCCTTCCGAAGATACCACGTAAAGACCTTAATCTTTAGTGGTACTTTCAGACGCCATACATTTTTTAAAATATCGACTGGCATATCTGTTGTGATCATGGCCCTGCACATGGAATCCACCGAGAACATTCTGTTCTTAGTGAGGTTCCAACGAAATTCATCGGTGCCTGTTGTTAGGTTAATCGTAGTTAATCTATGAACCAGGTTCTGCCCAGAATCAAGTCTTAGCCCGATTAGATCTCGTCTGAACGTAACATTAGGAGGTGATGTTTGCATGACCGTAGCTAGCGTATCATCTTTATGTCGCATTATAGTGTATAAAGCTGGATATTGTTCTCAGAGGGTGGTATTACCTAACCACTTATCTTCCCAGAATCGTATTTGCGATCCGTCCTTAATCTGAAATACCCCATAGCGAAAAAATGAATTTTTGTTCGCCATAAGTCCAGCCCAAAAGTGTGAATCACCAGGTTTCCACATAACCTATGAGACTGCTTTCGAACCTATGTATTTCCGTCTAAGGAGGGTTTGCCAAACGTCATCTTCAGTTCAGAATTTGAACAACCATTTTCCAAGTAGAGAAGAGTTCTTGACTTGTAAGTCATGAATACCTAGGCCCCCTTGATCTTTTGGTTGACAAACTACATCCCATCTGGCTAATCGATATTTCTTTTTCTCGCAGTCACCCTGCCAAAAGAATCTTGATCGGAAATAATCCAGTTTTTTCAAGACGCCTTTGGGCAGTTGGAAGAAAGATATCATATACAATACCATATTGGATATTACTGAGTTAATGAGTACTAATCTTCCACCTAGTGACAACAATTTCCCTTTCCAACTAGCAAGTCTTTGCTGCAGGAATTCTTCAACGTGACACCATTCAGCATTAGTCAATCTCCTGTAATGTATTGGTATTCCCAAATACTTTGTAGGAAATTGACCCTTCTCACAACCGAATAACTCGGCGTACTGTGCAGGAGCTTCCTTGGCCTCGCCAAAGCAGAACAATTCACTCTTACGGAAATTTATTTTTAATCCGGATAATTGCTCGAACATTGAAAGGATAAGTTTCAGGTTCGACGCTTTCTCCAAATCATGTTCCACAAAAAGAATTGTATCATCCGCATATTGAAGAATAGATATTCCCCCATCAACTAGATGTGGGATTACTCACTCAATTTGACCGATTTCCTTAGCTCTGTCAATCATGATCGCTAACATGTCTTCTACAATATTGAACAATACAGGCGATAGAGGATCACCTTGCCTTAAGTTTTTTTTTGTTTGGAAGTAACGGCCAACATCGTCATTGACTTTGATAGCCACACTACCTCTCTCCACGAAACTGCGAACTAGATTACACCATTCCTTTGAGAATCCTTTCATTCTCAGAGATTGTTGGAGAAACTCCCAGTTCACCTTATCGGGGGGCGCAGATGCCTCAGAATTTTTCATCAGCACCACGCGTAAAACTTTAGATAATCTCTCTCTTCACTAATTAGTCATTTTGTACTTACGTGGCATTGCTATTACTACTATTTATTTTACTTTCACTGTGGGAAACAAGCAAAACAAGCAATGGATAAAATAGTTCAAATAATAGTCACGTAGATTTAAAAACCCACCTACTTTATAATTGTAACGTCTCGATCATGTTAGACTTTGTATACGTAGCTCCTGTGTATATTTGTACCCTGTATTTGTACATGTCTTGTACCTATATAAATATATATATATATATATATATATATATATATAAATATATGTGGTAAATTAACAGATGCTCCATGGTGCCCATGCTCCTGTACGAAATATATATATATATATATATATATATATATATATATATATATATAGGTAAATTAACAGATGCTCCATGGTGCCCATGCTACTGTACGAAATACTGTTCAATTTGTACAGGTATATAATATGGATATCTTAGATACCTATATGTATACATGTAATTTTAAGGTACGTATACCACACTATGTGCATACCTACGGGTATATATACGTGCTACATACCCAAGGTATACATACCCGAGTTATCCATATTGTCTACGTAGCTAAAATGTACGGTATTTTATACTGGTGCCCATGCTCGTAGGTGCCCCATTTGGGCTTCCTATCTATCTATATATATATATATATATATATATATATATATATATATATATGAGGTCGCCACACCCCTTCGGGTGTTGAGCAGTTCCCCCAAACACACGTACTACGTTTTACAGATCATGCATAGTTATACTGGACATCCAGTCTCCCATCATATAATTACTAACAACGTAGAGAGCGACATGCTGGAAAGTGCAATACAGTCCTAAGGAAGGTTGCTAGAGTTGACGTATTCACATAGGCATGGAAGGTGTCAGAAACATGGACGTTGTTGATTTGTGGTTTGTTAGTACCGAATCGCTCAATGCTAGATAGCCCAGATCGGCGCACATCACGGCACTGCAATCGCGCCATTGTGCCTGATCTGCTCCTCGCTCTCGCCGCCATCGGTTTTTGCAGCCGCATACCTCCGAGCAGGCTGTCCTTGTGCGCCTCCGAATTTCCCCGCCTTTTCGTCCGATACGAGTAACACGACTGTTAGATTCATAGTACCTAACGTGCTCCACTGTTCACACTGCTTCCAGCAATCGCCGGCGAGGGCGCCTATGATGATCGAGACCACTTACTCATTGGATATGTCCTCCACTTGACACGACCCTTGCAGCTGCGTAGGCGCAGCAACTGCTCGCCACAACACAACGATGTTATACGAGTTAGGGACGCTCTACATATTCAATTGATGAGCCAATTATCACGAAATTTTGAATTGATGGAAATGACTAGGCAGTATATTATATTCTTGATATTGCAGGCCATGTACCATCCTATGAAGTGGGAATTGATGGTTGATATGTTTCAGACAACGCGAAAAATAGATCTTGTCGTAACGACACCACTAGTGGATTTCCACTTGGACGTCTCGCGCGGCAGCACATCATACCGAGTTGGGCATAGTGAGTTCTTGCCCATGCACCCATGCCCAATAAGGCCTCGTTCGTTTTCCTGCGAACGCATCCAAACATGGGTCTGTTCCAGGGCATAGATTTGGTTGATCCAGCCCGCTCACCCAATCCCACCTAACCCATCCCTTCTCAATAATAACTGTACTACATGCAGGCAAGTGTTTTTGTATTGGAAATAATGATATTCATATTTTCGTGGAAACCTTCACTCGCTCGGTTGCATAGGGGAAATTTGTCCAGAGTTGAGCCGGGGTGATATTTTTCCAGAAAGAGCACGCAGAGAAGGACGGGATCCGCTTGGAAAATACTCCCGCCGGGGAATAAACGAAGAACACGAATTTGCTGGGCAGGAAAAAATTAATCGCGGGGCTGAAAAACCAAGATCTGACCCAAATCCAGACTAATCCCTTCCTTTGGGGATTAAACGAACGAGGCCTAAGTGATCCCCAAGCTAGTCGTCCAAACACAATCAGAGTTCTTGCCGCAATTTCCTCCTTTAGAGCTTCTGGCCACCGTAAATTTTTACGTAAGTATCTTTGGATGTTTATCCTCTTTGGTCTTCTGGATGATTCCGGGTAAAATAGGAAATTCAGGATTTGTGGGGTCCAATTCCGAGAATATTTTCAAAACAACTTTTCTGAAATAAAAAACAGTAGAAAACAGGGAACTGACACTTGGCATCTTGTTAATAGGTTAGTCCCGGAAAACGTGTAAAAATGACATAAAGAAGGGAGAAAACATATAGCAATTGACATAATATTATCATGAAGTATCATAAATTCTAGATACGTTGGAGACGTATCAGCGCTCATATGCTCTGTTATTGGTTTCTCCATGAAGCGAGTAAGGAAACGAACAACCAAGGAGATGTCCGGGCACGTGTGCACGAGGTAGCGGAGTTTGCCGACAATCCTCCTGTACAAAGTTTTGTCCATAGGTGGATTTGTGCTCACCTTGGATAGCTTAAGACGTGGATCCATTGGAACATGCACGGAGTTACAATCTTTTATGCGCGCCTTCTCCAAAAGCTTGCCGTCGAATGTAGTTTGCTTGAAGGTGATGACCCCTGGCTCCTACGTGACTTCTACATCGAGGTACAGTGTCAGCTGCCCGAGGTCGCTCATGCAGAACTTGTTGCTCATCTCTTCTTTGAATTTTATGATGATCTTGGTGCACGTCTCAGTAACGATCATGTCATCGACGTAGATTCCCAAGAGGAGTCGCTCTCCATCCTTGACGCAGGTGTACACATCTTGTTCTGATGGGTTGCGTGTGAACCCGAGCAACACCAGCACTTTGTCTAGCTTTGTGTTCTAAGCTCATGGGGCATGACAGAGACCATAAAACGTCTTGTGCAGGCGAAGCACCTTGCTCCACTTGCCGGAGCTTGCAAATCATGGCGGTTGTGCGAGGTAGACCTCCTCTCCCAATTCCCGATTCAGTAATGTGGTCTTCACGGGATGCACCTCCCTCTTCTTTTGTGCGGAGATAGCGAGAATGAGCCTACTGAGTCCATGAGAGGCACCGGAGCAAAGACATCGTCAAAGTTGTTCCCCGGCCTCTGCAGTACCCTTTCTCCACTAGCCTTGCCTTGTGCTTCAATACATTGCCGTCGGCATCTCGCTTCAGTTTCAACAACCATTTGAGTATGATCGGCTTGCGGCCCACAAGCAAATCTGCGGGGGTCCATGTATTGTTTGCTTCGATGGACGATAGCTTGTCACGCATAGCAGTGTCTTAGCCTGTTCAAGTAGAGGTTCAACGGGCTCCACCAAGTCATGGACCCTACAATACCGGTCTGGCATCTCAGGATCATCGTCGATGTTGAAGATCTCTGGGTCTGGTGCATATGGTGGTGTGGAGAACCTCACTTGTCCTGTATTTCCGGGCTGGTGGCGTGCGAAGTGTGGTCACGGAATTCACTACAGGAGTATTTTCTTGCCGAATCTCTTTGACGTCAGGAGTTCTTGTAGTGGACTGGTTTGGCGAAGCGGGCGACACGGCCTCTGCGGGCGCGTAGGAATACTTAATGGTGAACTCTCCTCCACCATGAATTTTCGCCATGCCGTGCCTGGTGTAGTCCTGACCAGCACTCTCATCCAAGATGACGTCGCGGGAGACGTGAACGCACTTTGCCACCGGGTTGTACCTGACCATCACCATGTGTTTACTTCGGCCATCCAATTTCTTTAGGTTAGGCGTGGTGATCTTTGCACCGGACCTGCAACCGAAAACACGAAGAAAATGTACATTTGGCTTCGTACCGTGCCTCACCTTGTACTGTGTTCTCCCTTCCACGCTGCTCGTGGATGGAAAACTGAGAGTGAAAATGGTCGTGGTGACCGTCTCCCCCAAAAACATGTCGGCATACATGTGCCTTTCAACATGTAGCATGCGGTGTCGACAACCGTTTGGTTGCGCCATTCCACCATCTCATTATATTTGGGTGAGTACGGAGCTGAGCTGCCACTTGATGCCGTGATCAGTGCACCATTCAGTGAACTGCATCGCTGTAAACTTCCCGCCTCTATCGGTGCGAGAAAAATCGTGACATGTGCTTTGACTCCGCGTGTGCATCTGCTTGGAAGCGGCAGATGGCCGCCGGAGCCTCGTACTTCATGTGTGGGAGGTTGATCCACATGTACCGGCAGTAGTCGTCGACTAGGATAAGGAAGTAACGTTTACCTCCTCGTGTTGATGGCGAGGTAGGGCCGCACAAATTTCCATGCACGATTTCAAGCGGGTCTATAGCGCAATATTTTTGCACCTGCGAAAATGGGGTGCGGCGGTGCTTGCCGGCGAGGCACGCCTTGCCTACCTTCTCCACCTGGTTTATCCTGGGAAGACCAAGCACCATGTCCTTTCGAGAAAACTTCTCGAGACTATCAAACTCTGGTGGCCGAACGTGCATGCCATATCCATGCGCCCTCACCAACCTGCGTGGCGAGGCAGACCGGCTTATCGATCTGCAGGTGCACCACGTACATACAGTTGCGCTTGCGTGGTGCCCTCGCGATGAGTTTCTTTCGTCGATCACGAACCGTCATCATTTTGTCCTCCACATGCGTTAGGAACCCGAGCTTATCGAGCTACCCAATGCTGATGATGCTTGTCTTGAGTCGTTGGATCTAATAGACGTTCTTCAATGCCCAGTGTCTCCCTGCAAGCCACATCGAACATAACCGTGTCGCGCCATTGGATGTCGACGGGAGAACCATCGCCGAAGCGCATGGTCCCGTACACCTTCTCATTGAGCTCAGCGAAAACCGTGCCGTCGCCGGTTATGTGGATCGAGGCGCCTATGTCCAGTTACCACATAATTTTTGTGGCATCCTCTTTCTTGCGGAGCCTGACGTGCGCACGCTCCTCATTAAGGAAGATGCGCTTGCCCATAGATGATGAAGACGGGTATGCTGTCTCCACGGCAGACATTGTCACCGCCTTCTTGAGCTGGATCGCCATATAGAGTGAGACTTTATCCTCCTCGTCCGCGTCCTGGACGAGATTGGCGGCCTCTCCGCGTTCCTGGTCGTGGTTGGACTTGCGGCATTCTTCTTCCCAAAACCCACCTTTTCCATAGTAGTGACAATTTTCTTTGCGGCGATCGCCAGAACCTGAATTGTTGCCCTTTTTGTGTTATGCTGGTTTGGCTTGGGGTCCGGCTGGCCAATATTGTTGACGCCGCCGGACGGGGCCTTACCACGCTGCTTCTGCCGGCTTGCACACTACTACTCCGCGAGGAGCAGCTTTCCAACACCATCGGCGGCAACGGCTAGGTCAAAGCCTTCCTCTGCGGTGAGCTGCGACCACACAACTCCTCCATCGTCAACACCCGGAGGTTGACAACTTGCTCAATGGCCATGACCACACACCGATACTTGCGCGGCGCCACCACGCGCAGAAAATTGAGCACAGCCTTGTAATCATTGATGGGACCGCCAAGGAGCTCGTAATCACTGAAGATGCTTCTCAAGCAGATCAAAAAAATCTTAAATGGGCTCACTGGCACGGAATCAAAGTTCCTCGTACTCTCGCCGCCTGGTTTGTGCCTTTCCGTCCGGATGCGCTTAGAGCCGAGCCGAACTCTCTTGAGGTTGTCCCACGCAGCTTTCGCGTTGACCTTGGCCGCCAGGGTGCGCACTAGCCCCACGATGTGGAGATTAATAAAGAAACTGAACGACCAAAATTGGTCACTAAGGCCCTACTAGCAAAACTCATATGCCGTCAAAAGATCCTACAGGTGGATGCCATCGTTCACTACAATTGTGACATAAAGGAAGTTCCCTTTCTACAAATGACAGTCTAGTATTGGGAAAAAGATACGTTGAACATAAAACATTTGATAAGCCAGACAAATTCAGGTACATGAGGACTGTACTTGGGCATCAACATGTACATGGACTACCATATTAACAAAATAATGCGTACAAAAATGATGTTTGATTGCGTTCACGAACTAACACCAATACCATAAAACAATGTACACAAATAGTCCTATTCCGAAAATACAGACAGGCTGTTGTCCAGATTCAGCTGAAACATTAAGAGTCGTTCTAGCTAGTGACCACCAGACAAAGATTCGGAGAACACGGGAACATATGGATGATAGGGATCTATACAACCACATGGAAGGTCACATACAAAACGCAGCTCCTTAGAATCCATTTTGTATGACAACAGTTTTGACAACGATCGAGACAGCTTGGTACCTATCATAAATAGCACATTGTGTTCCGGGTGGATGATTACCCTGAAGTAGGGCGCAAACAGTGAGTACTTTTTCCCGAAGAGTTTCATGTGGCTGACGGTATGATTCAACATCCAATTTCCGCTGCTAGAATCTTCAAGAGCCCATACCGATAGTAATTCGGAAAGATCATATATTGCCAGATAGTACAAATTTCGGCGTGATAGATAAATATCACCACTAGCAATATGAGGCGTGGGGTAATTAATGACCCCTGCATTTCCCCTCCAAGTCAATGCATGGCGACTACAGAAAAATCAAGGAAGGAGGACAAATATAGCACCTGGTTGAGAAAGACGCTCCTTGAAACGCTGTTAAGCACCGTGGGTTGGTCCTCGTGTCCAAAGTCCAGTTTCGGAAGAGTAGACAGTCACAGATTTGATGGAGATATTACCAGAATCCGCTCCCCAATTATATGTAGGAACAAACTCAAACACATGGAAGTGAGAAGAGACTGCCGGGTCGAACCCGAGTCGAGGGTCAGGCACCTTGTCGGGCAATTCAGTGGCAGGAACTGCCACCCACGTCTGAGTGGCGGGATTGCATACAATGTAGTCTGGTACCGTCTTCCACCGTCTGCAGAGGAGGAGCCCATCGCAGCAGTCTTAAAGGTCAATCGGACACTTGTGCTTGCAAGGCAGAAAGGAGAGGGAGGGGTCGATGATTGGGCCCCAGTTCCCAGGGATGGCCTGGTAACAACGAGATTCTTGTCCATGGCGGTTGAAATCGCTGTAGAAGAAGCCGGCGAGGGTGGGACTCGGCAGCTTCTTGCGGAAGTCAGGGTGGCAGACAAGGTCGCGCCACCGCCTGCAGACGCACTGGCAGCAGCGGGTGGACTTGAACGGCACGCGCGAGAATATCTCGGCCAGTAGGTCGGCGGACAGCTCAGAAACAGGGCACTTCTCCGTGTTCGTCTTCTTCCGGGAGCGCCGAGGCATTGCCGGCCAACCTACGGATCGGTACCGACTGCTACCTTGATTGGTAGCACAAACACGAGGGTTTGAGATGCAAGCGCCGGTGTAGTCGTACGTACGTGCAGGTACCTGGGCTTATAAATGGGCCTGTTGCAGTCCAAATACGAACTAGTTACGCACACGTTTGATACTCAGAAAAAAAGTTACGTCCACGATTGATTCAGATGTGCACACCAAACCTGTCACCCAAAATCTATTTCTTACCGGGGCTCTCTTTTGTCTTACACGACGCTCACGTCTTTGCGGGCATCCGATCGAGATTTGACGAGTCGGCATCCAGCGAGTATCCCGCGACGCTAGTGCAGAACAGAGCATTACCCCTGGTTGGGAAGGGTCTTATGCCCCGGCTTCCCTACCGGGTTTGCCAAATTCGGTCTAAAGGTCCCCCTTTATATCCCGGTGGGCTTACCAACCGGGTTAAAAGACGTCCACATGTGGGCTCTGATCAGCGAGCAGGCTGGCGCCCTTTTACCCCGGTTGGTAACA
Source organism: Alopecurus myosuroides (assembly GCA_028641055.1). NCBI lineage: Eukaryota > Viridiplantae > Streptophyta > Magnoliopsida > Poales > Poaceae > Alopecurus > Alopecurus myosuroides. Next base: position 395,525,221 of record CM054060.1, read on the forward strand.
ACAACCGGGGCAAAAGGTTCGCTTTTTTTTCCTGTTTTCCTGTTCTCTGCTGTAGATTAGAAATTCTATTTCTTTTCTGTTTTCCTGTTCTCTGCGCTAAACATTTATAGTAAGAAAGATGAAAAATTATCGAACAAAAACACAGATGAAAACGAACAATAACATAAACATATAGTATGTCACGAATACAAATATTGTTCAACACGATGACATAAACATAGTACGACAGATACATAGAGCGACATAGTCATAGAACGATACAAAGACACTACGCCTCGGCGTCGGAGGCAGCCTTACCCGAGCTAGACTCGCTGGAGTAAGACTTCTCAGCCTCGGAGGCGGAGCTGCTGTCAAACGAGCTATCCTGGCAGGAAGGGGGCGGGCTAAGGTGTCGTTGAAAATCGTCACCTCCAGCTCGTGCCCGTATTTAGGTTGTGCATGCGCGCGAACTGCCCCACCCATGGCGCAGGTAGAGGTCATCATCACGTCGCTGCAGGACCACGTGCATGGGCCCGTTGTCCCAGCCTTCCAACCGGAGGCTAAAACTAAAGGACCCCTTGCGCTCGAGGAGGATCGCCAATATCTTCTGTGGAAGACGAAGCCTAATCCGCAGTGGGTGGAACAGGTGGATGTAGAACTCCGGTAGCCGGAGCCCGTCATCCTCATCATCCTCCGTTGCCGCAGCCTACTCCGCCGCAGCAACAGCGCCGCGTCGTTTACCGCGTGTTGACCCCTGTGCACCGCGCGTTGCCCCCCGTGCAGCGCTTGCTGCCCCCCATGTTCCGCGTCCACGTCCACTAGTAGGAGGTGTCGCTTCCTCCTCCTTGCTAGCTACGGCGCCACAACCACGTGCACGCGATGCACGCGATCCATGTGGACGTCCACCACGTTGTACGAAACTGATTTCTTCGACGGGGACGGCGCCGCGCCCACCGGTTGCACGCGAATTGCGTCGGGGAGCTCTCGCGATGGCTACAAAAATGTATAACATCATAAGTCGCAACAATGGCATAAAACCTCTAATCAAAATATAGCAAATAACTAACTAATTAAATCTCTAAGTGTAAAAAAATAAAAAGAAAAATCTCTAAGTCTAAAACCTAAATCTCTAACTAACTAAATCTCTAAGTCCAAAAACTAAATCTCTAAGTGAACTAATTAACTAACACTAATTAACAAAAAACTAACAATATAGAATAGAACTAACAGTACTGTGAGGATTGAGGCCACGGCGGCGAGGTGGGGCGACCTCACCTCGAGGAGGAGGGCACGGCGGCGAGGAGGAGGCCGGGCGTGGGAGGAGGCGCGAGGAGGCCGGCGGCGAGGAGGAGGGTGCGGGCGGAGGCGTCCGTGCGAGGAAGGAGGGTGCGGGCGGAGGAGCAGTCGTAGAGGAGGCGGGGAGCGGCGGCGGAAATCCCGGCGGAGAAATCTGGCAGCCTGACAGTGTCGTTCTGGATTTCGTCATCAAGGGACTAGGCATTTTTTGCGCGTTTGCCCCGGGCGGAACCACCGCCCGGGGTTATATAGGTGGGGCAAAAAGGGGAGGTGCGCAGGCGTGCGCCTTTGCCCCCCGGAGTGCGCCTGCGCAACTCCCCCCTTTTGCCTCGGTTCGTGTTACCAACCGGGGCAAAAGGCCCAAAATTGCAGTTTTTTTTCCTGCCGCCAATTTTTTCCACTGTCACGTTTCAAATACTATTTTAATAATTTTTCAAATATATTTCAAATAGTTTAGAATTTGGAGAAACTTTCAGTATAAAAAGTGTTTAAAATTGCATAAACATTTCAAAAACATTTTCTGTTTTATAAAATAATTATTCTAACTATTTAAACTAGTAACAATTTTTGAATTTACAAACATTTTAAAAAACCTAGTTTATGAATGGTTTAGAATTTGGAGAAACTTTCTATATGAAAAGTGTTTAAAATTGCGTAAACATTTAAAATACATTTTATGTTATAAAATAATTATTCTAACTATTTAAACTAGTGACAATTTTTAAATTTTCAAACATTTTAAAAAACCTTCTTTATGAATGGTTTAGAATTTGGAGAAACTTTCTATATGAAAATTTTTTAAAATTGCGTAAACATTTCAAATACATTTTCTGTTTTATAAAGTAATTATTCTAACTATTTAAACTAGTAACAATTTTTGAATTTACAAAAATTTAAAAAAACCTAGTTTATGAATGGTTTAGAATTTGGAGAAACTTTCTATACGAAAAGTGTTTAAAATTGCATAAAAACTGTAAACACATTATTTGTTGTATCAAATAATTATTCTAACTATTTAAACGAGTAAAAAAATTAATTTTCAAACATTTAAAAAAAACCTAGTTTATGAATGGTTTAAGAAGAGGAAGAGATCTGCAATGTTTTCACACATGATATGGATAATCTGCAATGTTTGCTACATTATTACAAAATAGTCTAGCAATATTATATGAACCATGAAGGTTTAATACGTTATCACCAACTAGTGCCGCCATTGTTTACTTTTCTGTCATAGCCATGGAGCATCTTCATTATTTAACGCGATGCTTGGATCAGTTTTCAATCTGAAGGGCACAATTTCTTCAAAGTTATTATAAGCTTCTGACATGTCTATCCTGTCCTACACTCCCACAATGTTTCTCTTCCCTGAAAGACCTACGTGTCGCTTCGGCTCACCGCATGATGTAATAGAATTCTAATTTTTTTTTCTTTTTCTCGGTTGGGTAGACGTGTCCTTTGAATAGAAAACTTGAGCCACAACTTTGGCTAGGACGAATGGTTCGTTTCTGTACCCAAGATTGTTGAAATCCACTGTTGTCATTTCGTACTGTTGGTCTATCTTTACTCCTGTCATCTTGATCCATTGGCACCGAAATAGAGGGACCTTAAAATTAGGTCCATAATCAAGTTCCCATATCTCCTCTTTGTAACCATAATATGTGTCCTTTATCCCATTGTATTCGGTTGCATCGAAACTGACATCACTATACTGGTTGGAGCTCTTTTATGTTGTGCGATCGTGTAAAATGCATTCTCATTTATCTCGTACCCTTGGAAAGTCAGCACAGTCGAAGATGGTGACTTGGCCAACAAGTAGATCTGACTCCAACAATGTTGTTATTCATGAGTTCTGTCTGCAACCAGACGCTGAAACTATCCATGTGTTTATAATTAATCAAGGATTCAGACAGCCCCTGGTTTTTGTTCCGTATAATATTCTTTTGTTCCTAGATATAAGGAGCCACCAAGGTGGACATTTTTAGAATTGTGTAGTGTGCTTTAGTGAAAGAATGTCCGACCATAAATATCTTTGCTTTCCTTTATAGCGTGCCTTTTCCACTCATTCTTCTCCCGTGCCGCGATTCGGGAACACGAATCGACTTAAGGTCTGGAAGAAAGTCAACACAAAACTCAATTACCTCCTCTGTTCCATAAACCTTGGAGATGCTTCCTTCTGTTCTAGCACGGTTGGGAACATATTTATTTAAGACTCCCATGAACCTCTCAAAGGAGAACATATTGTGTAGAAACACAGGACCGAGAATGGTAATCTCCTTGACTAGGTGAACTAGGAGGTGTGTCATAATATTGAAGAAGGATGGTGGGTACAGCAACTCGAAGCTGACAGGACATTGGACCACATCTGTCAGTAACTCTGATAGACTTTGGATTGATTACCTTCTGAGAAATTGCATTGAGGAATGCGCATAACTTCACAATGGGTAGTCAAACATTTTCTGGTAGAATCCCCCTCAACGCAATCGGAAGCAATTTTGTCATCAGCACGTGGCAGTCATGAGACTTCAGGTTTTGGAATTTTTTTCCTGACACATTTATTATTCCGTTTATATTCGACGAGAAGCCAGACGGGACCTTGATACAATTTAGTCCTTCAAAAAATATTTCCTTCTCTTCGTTGGTAAGAGCGTAGCTGGCAGGACCGCCTTGAAACCGCTCAGGATTCTTGCCGTCTCGTCCTTTCGTGTGTTGCTGGTCCTGTCGTGCTTCATATGTATCTTTTGACTTCCCATACAAGCCAAAGAAGCCTAGCAGATTCACGCAGAGATTCTTCGTCAGGCGCATCACGTCGATCACAGAGCGGACATCTAGGATTTTCCAATAGGTTAGTTCCCAAAATATAGATTTCTCCTTCCACGTGGGTGTGTGTCTGTCAGCGTCATTTGGAACAACTTGTCTGCCCGGACCCTTTCCAAAGATTACTTTCAAATCCTCCACCATATCAAATACATCATCACCAGGTCGGAGGATAGGCGTCTCCCGGGTATCTACCTCACCATTGAAATGCTTGCCAACTTTTCGTAAGGGGTGCTTGCGCGGAAGAAAACAACGATACCCGAGGTACACAAACTTCTTACATTTATCCAGATATACAATTTCGGTGTCATCTAAATAGTGTGTGCATGCATTGTATCCCGTGTTTGTATGTCCAGAAATGTTACTAAGATCAGGCCAATCGTTGATGATTACAAACAACAACGCTCGTAGGTTAAATTATTTTTGTTCGTGCTCTTCCCACACAGGTACACCTTCTTCATGCAATAACTGTAAAAGTTTATCGACTAATGGCCTTAGGTACACATCAATGTCGTTGCCCGGTTGTCTCGGGCCTTGGATCAGCACTGAAATTATAATGAACTTCCTCTTCATGCACAACCAAGGAGGAAGGTTATAGATACATAGAGTTACAGTCCAGGTGCTATGGTTGCAGCTCTGCTCACTAAATGTATTCATGCCATCTGTACTTAGACCAAACCATAAATTTCTTGCGTCACCTGCAAAGCGATGGAACTTTCTCTCGATATTTCTCCACTGCGACCCATCAGCGGGGTGTCCCAACATCTCATCTTTCCTACGATCTTCCATGTGCCATCGCAAAAGTTTGGCATGCTCTTTGTTTCTGAACAAACATTTCAACCGTGGTATTATAGGAGCATACCACGTCACCTTTGCCTGACCCTCTTCCTGGGGCGCTCACCCTCAACATCGCCAGGGTCATCTGGTCTAATCTTATACCACCAATGCAGTGCATACCGGGTATTATTCCAAATTCTCGTACTTATCACCGCGGTAGTGGATGCAGTCATTAATGCATGCATGTATCTTCTCCACGTATAATCCTAGGGGGCATAAAAGCTTATTTGCTTGGTATGTACTGTCGGGCAATTCATTGTTTCTAGGAAGCTGCTTCTTCACTATTTGCCACAACTTTGTAAATCCGATGTTAGTCACACCGTTCTCGGCCTTCCATTGGAGCTAGCAATTCTAGTGGGCTGCCCAGCTTTTTCTGCCCGTCTTCGCAAGCTGGATACAACAAAGTTTTCTGATCCTTTAATATCTGGTCGAACTTCACCCTCACCTTTTCAATATCGCTTTATGTCTTTGAATCCGTAATAGCTTAGCCAAGATCATCGATGGGCTCATATGGTGCCCGGACTTCTGCTTTCATTGCATCGTTATCTTCCATTCCAGTACCGGCACCGTATTGAGGGAACATGTCATGATAGTTTTCATCATTCTCTTCTTCGTTGTCTTCCATCATAACCCCTCATTCTCCATGCTTGGTCCAACAATTATAACCGGTCATGAAACCGGATTGAAACAGGTGGAAGTGGATGACTCTGTGAGAAGAGTGTTCCTTCTGATTTCGACAGACAACACATGAAATTATTCCGCTTGTTTTCCTGGGCCGCATCAAGAAAATAACCCACGAATTTCATGAACGCGACAGAGCGTTGGTCAGCGAACATCCATTGTCGGTTCATCTGCATTATATGATTATTAATTAAGAACTGTTACAGAACACTGTGAATAGAGAAATGACCAATGTTACATCGACTAATGAAAGGTTAAAGTTGGTACCTCGCCCGAGGAGGAAAGAAGGACGAGAAAGTTTATTTAATTAAGTGTGGCTCGGACAAATTAAATCTTGTTTGTTTTCTACGAGCAGAGATGGCGTTATTCTCCCGGACATTTCATCGAACACCTCTTGTACATAGGAGGGAAAAACAAGTGAGCACACACCACACAACAATAATATGTCCTCCAAAGTGAGTGGCATGAGGAGAGAAGAGGGCTAGCAGGATTTATATAGTGGTGGGTCATTTGCTCCGGTTAGTGGCACCAACCGGGGCAAAAGACCCCCCCCCCCCCCACCACTCGCCTGCACGGGCCCTGCTCGTTGAGAGCCTTTAGCCCCGGTTGGAGCCACCAACTGGGGGAAATAACCCCCACACCACGCGTCCTGCTCGCCCCGGACCCACCTCTGCCGTATTTTGCACCGGGTGGTGGCCGAGCCGGGGCGAAAGGGGTGCTCGCCAGTGAGCAAAAGCCCCGTTCTCCACTAGTGAGAGTATGTCCAAAGCCTGACCGCCCACGTTCGAACAATAACGTACCAATCGTTCCTTCACCTCGAACTTCTCTCCTCCCTCTCGACAGGTTCCGTCCCCAATTTTGACACTGCTTCGCCGGCAAATCGTCGGCCATTCGACGGTGGAGGCTTCACTGCGTGAGTGTACCCCCCTAGTCTGTGCCATCATTTGAGGACGCAGGGACCTCCGCTTGTGTGCTAATTTTTCAGTTAGATAGGGGTCATCGGAGCTGAAAAAACTAGGGTTGCCTGAGCGTGGGAGGTGAGATCGAAAGTCGAGTTGCCGTTTTTTCTTGGTGAGTTCATCATCACCTTTGTCGCCCATTCGATGTGTCGATTCGAGGTCGCATGGTAGCGGATGTGTGCTAATTTTTGCGCTTATCTTGGGATCGTGGGAGAAGACGAAATTTAGCGCGTAGGGTCTGAGCGGGGGACGGCGGAGTTCCAAGCAGATGAGCTCGTGGTTTTTGCGTGGTGAGTTCAACTGGGCACATCGACCCCATCCACTCTATCGATTTGAGCTGTCCCGATTCTCTGCTATTTTTGTCACTGTACTAGGGGGGCCATCAGTGTATCTGAACTGGTTGTTGTACTAAGTGTCGTTTCTCCCAGTTTAGTTCTTCTAGACAATGAGTGTAATCTAGAGCAGAGTGCGTTTGGGGCAAAATAAAGCTGAATTGAATCCTTATGCTCATTTCGAAATAGCTATTCAAGTGGTTCAAATCCTTATTTAGGTATCTCTTGACCCATGCCAGTTGCTAGCCATATCTTGTATGATTTTAGTTAGTTGTTTTGTAGCTTTGATTAGTTGGGCTAGATGTAGGTTTTCACAATATCAAACATTTCGATATATGTTAGCAGAGATTACCGGATGTAATACGAACTCCTAGATGTACTTATATTTGTCGATTCATGTGGACCAATGAAGCACATCTCTATTCTGATTTTCTCAGTGTGCCTGCCATGGTTCTGTTGTACATCTTGTTTTCGTTGTATTTTTGTATGTCAAACAGGCACTGTTGGATGTATTGTTTGTGTTAGAGATGTGCTCAAATCTAGAATTATTGTTGGACTGTTATTGTTGTATGTATGTTTAACTAGTTGATTTATTTCAGCATAATTATGTAGTTTCATGGTTTTTTGTGTAATTTTGGATAGTTGTTTTCTATATATAATTGTTGTCTGCCTCTCACCACCAGTATGGATATATTTTCTTACGTTAGCGGAACTCACTTGGTTGTATTTTATAGAAATTGTTGGTTGTAATTTTTACTGAGTTTATTTGAGGTCAAATGAGCCCTCTTTTGTCTTGTTTTATCTATGTTAATTAGGGGTATATATGCACAAAATGTCGGATGTATTTTTCTTTGCTTAACAGAGACTATAGACCAGTACACTTTACTTATAGATGTAGTTATATTTTTTTCAATATTCATGGTATGGCTAATTTTCTTTTTTATAAATTAACTTGATGATTCCATTTCAGCACAATTATGTAGTTTTCCATCTAGCTTGCTCACACAAATGTAGCATATTAGTGTCTGACTGATTTTTAAATTGCATTGCAAATATTCCGAAATGGGTGCCATTTTTTATGTGACAGACCTAGATATTCTGAAGCAAAATCTTATCTGGAGGATAAAAAATGATCTTTCATGTGTGCCAAAGCTTTTTCTAGGATTACTTTTTTAGTACGTTGCTTTTATGTTTACAATCAATGTTATATTGTTCTACTTTGTACAAACTTTTGAGAACACCAAAACCTGCTCTGTCCAAATACAAACTGATGATGCATACGCTTCAACGAGAAGTGACGGGTAATGTATTGGGAGAGCCTTCACAACCACAAATGGATGACGTTATCGAAGATGCTCAACCAATTGAAATAGAGGATCCACTAATTGAAAAATATATTGCATCAAATGAGGAAGAAGGTGAAACAGACAATGTCGATTAGAAAAGCAAGGTGACTGAGCTATTTTTTTCTTTGCGTCCTCTGTTTATTTGTCACTTCGGTATTTATTTTTCTGCATTAATTGTCCTGGTTTGTTGGACATTTCTTTGTTTTCATAATAACAACTTCAACCGGTATTCTCCAATGAAGATTGTATGGCTTTGCAAAGGGATGACTGATGCCCATCACTCTGTGATAAGAAATGCGGATTCTGGCCATATCCTAGGCATGAAGATTTCCAATCTGAATCCTCATCTTTGCAGATATTTGATATAATGTTTCAACCCTAATACATGCGAGCTTGAGATTGGAGATAGGGGAAGAGTTACTATTGAGATACAGTCATTTTTGGTAATGGATGTACTATGGGGTGACACTCCTGTTTCCTATGATCTTGATACCAAAGCTACTGGTCTCATGTTGGATATGTTTGGAATCACGGATGGTAAGGAGTAGTCTGTCGCATCAGTTGAGAAGGAGTTAGGGCCCACTTATCATGCTGACCAAGTATACCTTAAGAAGTTCGTGATCTATCTAGTATGTTCAGTTTTTGCGCCTACCACAAGAATCAATATTAGTTCGAGGTGTTATCCTTCACTAATCAAACATTGAATCGTCTTCACTAATCAAGATTTACTTGTTACACAAACTCAATTGGCCGAAGTTCATTATTGACACACTAATCCAGACTGCAATTGCGAAGGACAAAAATTATTGGATCAAGGCTTGCATGCCTTACCTTATGGTCAGTTATTCAAGAATTTCTTATGCGTCGCTTATTTACATGTTGTTTTTTTTTTACTTTGTTCATCAATATCTCATCCTTATATGTACTTTTTTGCAGGTTCAGCATGCTGATTCGTTGGAGAGAAATGTTGTAAATCTTCCACAAGCTGGGACTCACATCTCCATATGGATGAACCACATGATTGCTCAAGTCGTTGACCTGGACAAAAACAGCGACGGTTCTTTTGGGAAATTGCTTGTATGTTTTTTGTGATGTTCATTTGCACATGATCTTATTTTTATTTTATCCTTCTTTTTCTGCTCACTTTCTTAAATAAATTGTTTCCTCACAATCAAGGAGTGTCATGGAGAAAATGCCCATAATGTTTTCTACACGACCGGAGGTTGTGGATAATTTCATCAAGAACAATGTCCCCGGTGACCACTTTCAAGGGGTAATACTTAATTTCATGAAGAACCATCACTGGTAGAAAAAAGGCCTTCCATACGCCCCCATCAGTCCCCAAACTTTGCGCACCGTGACTAAAGGGGTTTTAGTCCCGGTTCGGGCGGAGACCCGAGACTGAAGGTCATGCGTCGCGGGTTGGGAAGCGCGTGGAGGGCTTTAATTCCGGTTGGCCTGGCCACCCGCGACTAATGATCCAGTCTGTTGGCCTCCCTGTCTTTAGTCCCGGTTGGCCTGGCCACCCGCGACTAAAGATACAAACCACTCGCCTCCTGCGCGGCGGTTATATTTCGCGAGCGAGAGGCAGAAGGCCATTGCTACAGTGCGCACCCGAGAGTCTCTGTTTCTTCTTCTCTCTTATTCCTCTCTTCTTCCTCCACCAAAATCACCCATGGGTTCTCAAGTTTGGAACCTTCTCCGTGTGGCCACACCATGCGGCAAGAGTCTCGACGTGGCCTACACCAATATGTGCGGAATGCTCCCCGATGCTCTTAAGCATTTGAGAAATCTCTATGAAGAAGCTGATGAACAACATAAGTTCTTCGGGCTTGATCTAGAGTATACGGCGAATCAACGGGATGTTGCCGTCATCCAGATTGCCTTCAAGGAGATCGTTTTGGTCTTCCAATGGGCAAGGTAACGCACACGTACAATCTCTCTTGTAGGATAGTGTTGCATTTTCGATTTGTTTGTTGCATTGGAAGAATACATGTGTTGCAACATATCTAACACGTGTTCTATTTTTGTTGTTGCAGTAGTTCAAAGCATTCTCCGGAACATGTTGATTTTCTTGTCAACAAGGGGTGCGACTTCTGCAGCGTTGACATCACTCAAGACCGGCAGAAGTTGATGCGCTTGGGTATTGTGATACCTGAAGATTACTACATTGATCTTCAGGACCTTATCCATTTTGATGAGTTGTACGGTCACAAGACCGGGATGGCTCCGATGGCAACTGCCTTCATCCACGCCGACTACAAAACCATGAAGTCTCGTTTCCCCTCCAAGAATCAAATGTATTGGGGGAAGAACCCACAGGACTGGATCAACCTCAACTATGCAGCCATAGATGCATACGTTGCCTACGAATTGTTCCGCATCTACTCGACGGAGCTCGAGTAGATGTTGTTTTTGTGTACCGCATCTTGCGTTCGATATATGCATGTAATGGATATATTAGTATGTAATGGATATATTATTATGTAATGGATATTATTTCTATATTAATTCCTAGCTATATTATTTCTATATTAGGTCAAACACACATTTCAAAACAAACAAACAAAAACACATCAAGAAAACAAACAAAAACACATCAACAAAACAAAACAGAAAAACTACCGTTTCTATATATCTGTTTAGCAAAAACTACTGTTTCTATATTTGTTCACCAAACATAAATCTAGAGGTCCAAAAATTAATCTAAGCCAGGAAAACATAGATCTAGTCAATACCAAACTCATCCAGTTGGATTTACTTCAAAATACATTTTTGAACTCATTCTAAAAATAATAGAAGAGCCTACTGGTCTTTTATTAAAAAGGATGGTATTTTCATTTGGTTGTTGACCTTGATGTGAGGCTAAGTGCTATGGATAGATCTTTTCAATATCTATCCAGAACATTTTAGTTTGTCCATTTTGGTTATGTATTTCAAAAATTTAGGTTCAAATCATTCTCACAGATAGTCATTGCCAAAACAATTCTTGTGTCCAAAATAATAGTCGAAACTTGGATCTGCAAATTTTATATGGTTTAGATTTCATATGGTTTGGTTCATGAATTTTATCAGATTTTATTTTGCATTTAGGAAAGGGGAAAATGAATTAGTTTTATTTTCCTGAATTTTTTGATATATTATTTGTATTTTTAAGATTTTAAAATGTATTAGTTTTATTTTTTTGAATATTTTGATATATTATTTGTATTTTTAAGATTTAAAAATGAATTAGTTTTATTTTTCTGAATATTTTGATATATTAATAGTATTTTTAAGATTTTAAATTAATTAGTTTTATTTTTCTAAATATTTTTTAGACATAATACGAATTAAAAAGTTAGTGTTTATTTATTTATTCAAAATTATTAATTACATCATTACTTTTGTTTATTAAAAAATTTATTTGAAATTCAGACAATAAAGAAATGTGGCATCGACCAACATGTTAACAGGATTGATATGATATTTGTATCACATACATGCGTGCGAAACATTTGGATGCGGGACGGGGTGGAACTCGGAAGTTAAGCGTGCTAGTGCTAGAGTAGTGGGAGGATGGGTGACCGAGCGGGAAGTTTGACCACGAGTAAGAAATTTGACTAGAGATAATTGTAGTTAGACACTAAGCAAATAAAAAAAAAATCTGAAAAAAAAAGGAGTGAAAAATAATTAGAAACCCACATGAATTAAAGAAATATCCGCCCCCGGTGCACGCCACCCGCCCACGTGGACGGGCCTTTAGCCGCGGTTCATAAGAGGGGCGACTAAAGGGGGGGGGGGGGCTTTAGTCGCGCCTATTTAGTCCCGGTTGCGCGGCCAGGATTAATGGCCTTTGCGAACCGGGGCTATAGCCCTATTTTCTACCAGTGCATGTCCCCAGTTAACACAGTGACCCAAAATACCATTTTATGGTTATATATTCTGCACTTGTTGGTTAATGTATCGCTTAAGGACAGCATTGAACCCCTCACTTCTGTATAGCTTAAGGACAGCGTTGAACCCAAATTAGGTTCTCAGGTCATCACGATCCACCAAGTCCGTATTTCCTGCAATATTGTGCTTTACGATTATCTCAGCCCACCTTTTTTCAAAATCATCCACTGTCATTCTGTAGTCAATAATATCATTTAACTCCACATGCAACTCTTCATGCTTTGACAACCAGTTTCCTAACACAGTCTGCGCGTTCTGCATTATGTTCCAACGGCAATTTTTGTGCCATTTCTCTATGAATACTACTAGGATGGCAGTTCTCATCAAACCGCACTGATCAGTGATGAAATTTAGTTGTTGAACACCATAGATTCCTTCAAGAAATTACTGGAATAACCAGATAAAGTCTGCTATTGCTTTATTCCGAAGGAACCCGGAACCAAGCTGAATAGATTGACCATATTTGTCTATGCCTATTAAGGGTGCAAAAGTCATATTATACATGTTTGTCATGTATGTCGTGTCAAATGAAAAACAATCATTGTAAAGCTTGTAAGAATTCTTTACAGCCCGATCTACCCAAAACAACCGGTCAACCATGTCAACATGATCAACATGTATGATATAGTATAACTTAGGATCCTCTTTCTGATTGTTTTTGAAACAGGCAATCGACATCGTCAGGTCTTTATGTGTTTGTTCTGCATCAAGCTAAGCCACGAAATATCTAATATCCTTTGTTACATAGGGAATATTTGCCATCTTGTTGAGGTCGGTGAAGTCACCGCACAATCGTCCCCCGCCCGTGTGCTTGGAGACCACGACTGGGTTGGAGATCCATTAGGTGTGAATGATCTTTTGGATGATTTTGGCGTCGAGAAGTTTCTCCACTTCTCGGTGGATGAACTCTTGCTTCTCAGGGCCCTGCTGACGGGCCTTCGGCATGACGAGTCGCGCGTCCGGGCACACCGCTAGATGGTGCTCGATCACATCACTTGGCATGCCGGACATGTCAGACGCCGTTCGTGCAAACATGTCTCCGTGTGCCCAAAGGAAGGAGACGAGCGTGCCTTCCTATTTGGAGGAAACCATGCTCTGTTGGTGAGGGTAGGCCCCGTGTCGTCGGGCTTCATGGAGACCTTCTTTGTGGAGGCATGTTCATGAGAGAATAACTGCTTCTTCTTTGGAGGCTCGACGAGGTGCTCGAGGCTGTCCTCGTCGACAAGGTGCGAGGCCGCCGCCTCCTTGTAGGCGTCCTCCATGGGGCGTACCGCGTCCTTGACGTCGCCATGGACAGTGACCGGGCCACTACTTCCAGACATCTTGACGAGCTTGTTCGCGTGGTACATGCGTGATAGTCATGAATTTCGCTAAGGAAGGTTAGTCGAGGATGGCGTTGTAGGGAGCCCTATGTGGGTGATGTCGAAGTTGATGTCCTCAGTGCGATAGTTCTGGCGTGTGCCGAATGTAACCGTCAGGCGCACCCGTCGCAGGGGAACAGTTGTGCCGGTTGTGGCGCCCGCGAAGGTCCTGGTGGGCTTCAAGCGATTACGTAAAACTCGCAACTTCTCGAAAGTCTCCAGAGAGATCACGTTGAGGCCCTCACCTCCATCCACGAGCGCCTTGGAGACGACAACGTCGTGGATCGTGGGGGTGCAGACCAAGGGGATGGGTCCCACGCACCCAGTAGTCCCCGGGTTTTCTGCAATGACATTTCCTGTTGTGACCACTAAGAGGTTGAGATTGCGGCCTGTCCACTAGACGAACAGTGTTGACCTCTCGTAGGCCATCTTGAGGTGGCGGTTGGAGAGCAGGGCGAGCGAGCTCTTGAGGATGCACGACACGTGGCGGTTCAATGAAGCGGTGTGGTTCCCCTCCGCAGGTCCGCCGTTGGCATCCCTCAAGGAGAAACACCAAAGGGTCACGCCAACCCAGGCTCGTCGAGGGGAGAGCGGTCGCAACTCTGAAAGCGCTTGAGGATGTGCGTGCGCAGTGCCTCTCACGTGCTCATAGAGCTATCGGGAGGTTTAGCAACCACGCAAGAGGAGCGCCACGGAGCACCAGGGGAAGTACCTCAGGATGCACCTGTCGCACCCCACGGCCGCTCGAATTCTTGCGTCGTACCTCCACATGAAGCCGGAGGGGGGAGCGTCGACGTTGTAGCGAGGTGGAAGGCGAGCACGGAACGCGGAAGGCCACCTTGCTTCCCAGAGGTTCCTAGAGAATGCATAGCAGCAGCCTACACTGGCGCTTGTCCGCCGCTCACGGTAGCTAGGTTGTTCCAGCCTCGCGTGGGGGTTAGCCGTAGGAGCCGATGGTGCTGCGCCATGTCCAGGGTGATGCCGAGTCTCGCTCGCATGAGACTCCGCGGTTTTGGCTACAAGCGTTGATTCCGGGGTGAGTTCCCAGGTGGGACACACACCTAGTGCAGCGATTGTGTCTCCGGCGAATCTGGAGGCTTTTGCCGACCGAGGACCGCGAAGAGCAGCATTATACGGATAGCGCGGCGACTCCGTGCTGCTGGAAGGGATCTCTGCAAGAGCTATCGGCTATGCATGTGAGTGTCCGATGGCTGCAGAACGAACCTTGCCTACACAAGAGACTGCAGGGACCATGTCGGGCCCATGTGGAGCTCACCGACGGGCATCGTGTCGCACCCGCGGCATAGCACGTGAGAGCGGGAGCAACAAGAGCCGCCGCTAGCGAGGCTGGAGGCGGGGTCACAGAGTATGCTCCACTTCCAGGACCGGGCCTTGTGGCTGGCGTGGTTGGTGAGGGACGCAACCATGACGACGAATGTGTGAAAGAACGCGTTAGCCCCCTACCTGGCGCGCCAAATGTCGGAGAGATTTTGTCATAGACAGGTTCAGCTCAAAAGGCTCGAACATTGGGAGCTAACCACGTTCTCAGGAACAACGCGAGGCGTCGAGAGGGAAGCTCGATGAACAAACAATGATGCCACAGTTAGTTTACCCAGGTTTAGTCCATTGTTGCGGTGTAAAACCCTACTCCTGCTTGTTTGTGGATTGCACTGGGATGATGCTCTGGTCTAGCTGTGGTCGCCTCGTGGCGTAATGAGTTCTGGATCCCTTTCTACAAAGGCGAAGAGGCCCTAGTTATATCGGCATTTTTTGGGCCTCCTTCCCGCTCATACTTGGCGGGAAAGGGTTACCACAATGTGCCAAAGTGGAGGACAACTACGCTCCATGCTGTCCCCTTGGTCGTGGTCGTCGAGGATACCACCGTCCACGGCAGGGATGTGGGGGCTTCGATGACGTTCCTTCCGTTTTGTAGTGTCGGACCGGTCTTTTTGCACCGAAGAGGAAATATTTGCGAAGGGCTCTGGCGCGTGCAGCCACACTGCGCGCTTTATACACGAGAGTGGCAACTCCGCCCAAAGCGCATCTGTCGCTCTGTGGCACCTCCATCAATTCGCAGAGAGGAGGACGTCAACCCCACATGGGTTGTCTCCCAGCAAACTCCGGTCCCTCTGGAGGGGATCGGAGGTGAGGTAGAGCTCATCTCCACGGGTTCGGTGATGATCTCCACAAAGTGGGGCTCCTTCGTCGGGTGGCCCTATTTCTCAAGAGGCACTCAGGTGTCCGCCTCTGGAGGGGATCCAGGATGGATCATTGCCATGCGGAGTTAGGCCGGGCCGGTAGTAGACGGCCCAGGATACCCTGGTATCGACGGGTCCGACACATTGTACCTAGCTATGCTCGTGTCTGGGTGGATGAAGTTGTGACATACTTTGAAACAATGGAGCTGGAGATTCCTGGAGGTGACAATGAGAAGACACTAGGAGATGACAAGCGCGGTTTTTTCCTATGGAACAATAAATACATCGTATTTCCAGGCCCCTTGCCAAGGCCACAGACTGCTTGTAGCAGTCCGCTTCAACAACAAAGTCCACACCTACCCGACAGGGAGCACAACCCGAGTCCATCTTGATCTCCACTACGTGAGGACGCGTCCGTTAAGAGGATCGGTTCGCCAGCTAGGAAGAAATCTAGAAAGGAGAAAACACCGCCACCTATTAAGAAGTTCCTTGGAAAACAACTGATGATGAAACCGCTGCCGTCGTTAGCTCCAAGGTGGATGCCCATTTTGCACTGAAAGTGCCCGAGATACCATTTGTGAAGACACTAGATCCGGTGCCCATTGCGCGTACCATTGAGAATATATGACCATGTACCATCGCTGCCATCAGACTATAGGCGTTCTATTGAAAAGTCGTATGATGAGATGGAATAGATAAAAAATGGGAAACAAGCGGTTCCCCAGCTTGACAAGGTGAAAAAAAGGAAACAAGTTCCCCAGCTCGGAGAACAAGACGTTTAGTCGGCCCCCCCGCTCAAGGTGCTTGACGACATTGCCGCTCAATCTTCTCTACAATACATAGGTGGAACAACCTTTTACCCCCATCGCTGAAGTAGCATATAAATATGCTCATGGGGAAAATTTGGTGGAGAATATGAGGTCCCTATCAACAAAAATGCGTAATTTTCATACCTAGTACAAGAATGCCCCGAAGACGGGGACCAATTGTATCATGGTGGGAGGTAATGAAGAGCACTACTTCCAAGAATATGTCGTGGTCGTTGAGTTTAGCGAACTTTTTTAGTTATACAATATTCGGGCCCTCGATAAATCTATCCTCGGTTTCTATTGTTTTCCAATGGTTCATTTCTGTAATTTAAGTCTTTAGCTTATCAGCTCGTTCATTGTCTGCAATTATCCTCAATTTAATATTTTGTGCACTATATAATGCAGATTTAAGATGCTCTAATGCAAAAGGGAGGAAATCACGGACTTTAGTTTCATTAACCCGGATAAAATTCACAAAGTCACCGTAGAAAATACCATTCTTAACAAGGATACACCGAGGACTTTGCTATGGTTTTTTAAGCGACAACGTGACAAAAAAGATAAATTTTTTCCTTACAATTACAAGTGAGTGTTACTTTCTTATACACATTCTATTTTGCTCACTATATGTTAAAGTATTCTTCTCGCCATTAAAATTCGAGATGGAGAAGTTGAAGTCTTGTTTTGATATGCTAAAAAAGTAATTTCAATTCTTATCACCTCTTTCCTTCATTTCCTGGTATCAACTAATTAATAACTCTTTCGTCCATTTCGGGCAGCGTCTGGCCACCGTTCATCGAGGAAGATCTGGCCGATGGATGGAAAATGAAGCTGACATGGCGTTTGAACAAAGTAAGTAGTACCACCTAGGTCCACACATCATTATCATACTTGATTATTGTTGAATGAATTCTATTCTTATACAGACTTGCGCTAAACAGCCGGAGGGGACTGATCTATGTGGGTACCACGTTTGCGAGTACATTCACAACAGGGTGAGCGAGAGAATATAGAATCGAAGAAATCAAGAAGTACGTAAACATTAATCACAAATTTATTTTTTTACCATCAGTTGTGCTGAGTTTCAGTCATAATTCTTTTATTATGATTTTATTTATACACACATAAATAATTTAATTATTTCGATCTCGTTCTTTTAAAGTTGGCAAGAAAACGGGACGTGCTCCCAATAAAGGAGCGCTTCAAAGCATTATGGGAGGAATTGGCTGGATTATTCCTTGCGGAGGTCATATCTAATTTCGGGGAGTACCACTATGATCCAACGCAATAGTATGTCTCCATGTAACAACTATCTACATGTGGTAGTGATCTACATGTGTGTATGCCATTTGTAATAATATGCTCGAAAATGTAATCTTCATGTACTACTTTATTTGAGATCGTATGCAATTGTATGTGTTTTATATATACATCAAATTGATATGCGTCAACTCGATTTTCGCATAGTAATTTATGTGTACCAACACGCAATTTTGGCGCATCGACGTGATCCTCGTACTCCGAAAGCATCTGATACCCCTACAAAACCCTACCCCATAAAATCTAAACCCTGCAAAAAACAGAAAAAGAGGGCAAATCTTTAGTACCGATTCGTATCAAAAACCGGAACTAAAAGTTCCCAGCACTACGGGATCCTCTGGGTCCACGTGGCACCCATTTGTAACCGGTTTGTGGATGAACCGGGACTAAGGGTGGAGGCGCTATAGTGCCAATTTATTAGTCTCGCTTGCCAAACCGGGACTAGAAGCCCTTTAGAACCTGGACTATAGCCTCTTTTTCCACTAGTGTACCTACTCTGTCACAACGGAGGTTGTCGAGCTAATCCAAGGATGCCTAATGGGGACATATGTGTAGGCCCCAAGTACTGGTTTGGTGGCTCATGTGAAATGATAACATGCATGTAGCGCGTGTCAAGTTTGACTAAGCACTCTGCTCTACCGGTGTCGAGTGCGGAGGAACGTAGTTGTTAGTGCACTGCATATGCATGTGACGGGGAATAACTCGGTAGTTACACTCTACTCCAGTTAATGGTGGTCATGGTTGTGCGTCTGTGTGCACTTCCCAATGCTAGCAGCCCCGATGATGGTTGTGCTAACTAGAAGAACTAGGGAAAGGTAGATTAGCAAAATGTGCATTCTGCTTAACGCGTGTGCAACGTCACTTTTAGTCATTTACGCGTGCCCAGATTCTCTAGGCCAGCCATCTCACCACATGTTTTGGCCGGAACCAGGAATGTGATATCTAAGATCTCGTGACGCACTCATCATTTCATTTATTTGGCTGAAATGAAATGATCTCATCATTTCAATTCATCTGGAAAGCAAAATGACACGACATGACACAGACTAGTATTTGCTGGAATTCCAAATGAAATGACATGTCTAATTCCATGCCCGTCAAAGAGATTGGAATGGGATCACAAATGAATTCCATCATTTCGTCTCGAAATGATGGCTGACGAACGACCTCAAGCATATCATCTCAATACACCGTACATGTACTTCGAAGAAATGGCATATTAGGGCATCTCCAGTCGTCCCCCCAGAGCCCCCCCAGGACGCAAATTAGCGCCGTTTTGGGCGAAAAGCGCCGTTTTTTCACCAGTCGATCCCCCCAGGACCTGAAAAAGCGCCGTTTCGGCGGAAATTAGCGTCGCCGCCCCCAGGCGGAACCCAGCCCGTTGGGTTCGCCCTGGGGGGGCGGCGATAGGAAAAGCGCTCGTGGGCCAGCGCTGTCGGTGAGGGAGAGATCTTTTCCCACTTTCTCCACCCCCGAACCGTCTTTTCCCCTCGCTCGCCTCGCCGTCGCCGCCCCACCCCCGCACCCCACGCCGCCACCGTCGGCCACCATCGTACAAAGCGACGAGGCGAAACCACCGTCGGCTGGTCCACCACGTCGTCGCCGCCGTTCGAGCACGTCTCCGGCGCCGAGGAGGCTGCGCCCCAGTGATCCACGTCCACCGCCCGCAAGGTGTTCGACGCTCTGTCCGAGGCATGGACTCCGACGCCGAGGAAATGCTCGTCGAGCTATTCGACGAGGACGATGACTAGTTTTCTTTTTTTTAAAATTGTTGAACTATTTATTTGTGTGGCAACAATCTATTTATTTGGTGGAATTTTTATTGATTGCCCAAATTTGGCCGAGTCGCCGCTGGGGGGGCGGCCTGGGTTCACGGCTGGGAAACGCGCCCCCCCCAGTTCCGAGAATAGCGACGTTTCGCGCCGCGGCGCAAAAAAAGCGAGGGTTTTTGCGTCCTGGGGGGCGCAACAACTGGAGATGCCCTTACCCGCACAACGCTGGTGATGTGCATAAATGTGTAGCACTCTCATCGATCCACGTGCTCATCGATTAACGCGTGACCATACATTTCGTACACATCACGGGAAGCTATCTACTCTATGCTCACACACAACTAATTGTCCATCGGAAAAATAGATGTCGTTACTAACACTATTCCAAATTAATCTTGTTGGTAGTTGGACTTTGCCTGGATGATTTCCTCATGTGTGTGTCACATCAATACATCGCTTCAAACAACGAGCCATATGCACTATCAGTTCCTATGTTTCGTGGCCTTGCCGACATTCTCGACGCCCTTTGAGAGGTTTTAGTGTTGGGAATAGATAGGTCTTTTTTATGGCCACTTAATTATTGAGATGTCTGCCTGCATCATCGTTACAGTTACATCTACAACATCATTTGACACCAATAATGAAAAGAACGGTGATGTGTTAGATATGGCAGGTTGTACAGTAAGACATTATCATGACAAACAAAATTATGCCACTGGTGTTGTCAGTGGCCATTGTGGGATTAGTTTTAGATGTCATTTTTTGTATTTTCTTACATGTTGGATGATGTGGCTTTATGTTGGTTTCCTGTAAAGGACAATGAGATAGGCTTGAGTAGAGAGTTGCTCAATCTCATAACTAAGGCTCTAATTACTCTTTACAATGCAACAATGCAAAAATATTCATTATCATTATGTTCTCATGTAGTATCCTAAAAAAGGGATTTGCTCCATTCCATGTGCCATGGTCGGGTATATAGGCGATTGTTCATTTCTGAAGGAATCTACTGGCTTCTAACCTTGACCTTGTTCCAAATACACATAGTTTGAAACAATTTGATGGTAATTGAGAGAAAGTGGCTATATGCAAAATGTCTGGGTTGGTCCCACACGGCTAGCCACTATGACAATCCATAGCAGATAAGCCATCGTTGCTACATAATCCACTTGTATGGGCGCCGATTATGTCTATCTTTCCATAATGTTGAATTATTTTACAGGGTTGATGTAGTTTACCCGATAATGTTAAAGATGTTGCCGTTTTTTAATAAGGGTGAATGAAAGATATATACTTTATTTTTAAAGAAATATTACCCTCTCTTTTTTATCTATAAATACATACACATCCATGTACAATAGTGACTTGACAATATTCACGTGTGTTCTCGAGAATGTTTAAATCATAATAAGTAATATAACTAACTTTCCCTTTGTGCTGAATAGGATTGGGACACTTGCTGCAATTAGATTTTGTTTTTTTATTTAGTTGTTCATAAATTTTAGGTATTATAAGAACCCTTACAAAAAATTCTTGCAATATTTTGTCAATTATGCTAATCTTGTCTGGTATCATTTGTAGAGAGTCTAATCATATAGCGTCTTGCACAAAGAAAACAACTCTGGCAATAAAGGCACTTTAATTTCCTAATCGATGTACTATCTGTTGTCGAAAACAACCACATGAGGGAATCATTTTCCCAGTTGGTTTCAGAATTGTCTTCCATAGAATGGAGAATTAACTCAAGCTCACTATAGGAGCTAGACAAAACTACTAACGTATCCGTTATAGAACCGCTTTAAACCCTTGTCCTTCACTAGAGCAATATTGAGTGCACAATACTAACAGGGTATGCTATAGAACCGGACAAAACGACTTACAAAATCCGTTTTGGACAAAACGTCATGAACCTAATTTATTATGTAAAATCTACAACATTAATCAGCAGCACAAGATCAAATTTACTCTATGGCATTCCGAATACGTACAATATATATAGGAACCAAGGATCGTGTTCCTAACTCACATTTGGCTACAAATTTTTAGGAACTAGGCCTCCACTTTCTCAACAACACTTAGTTGCTTGCATAATGCTATCATGTGACTTTTGGTACCTTTGTATTTACCCATGGGTACACTTACGTACCATACATGTGCAATTTCTTTGTCGCATCTTGAATGATGGCATTAAAAGATTGCCACCACCTAAGTGGAGCATGCCAGATTAAATCTCACAAAGCATCACAAATAATTACGCTGAAATACAACTAGATATGAATAGAAGTTTTTTTGTGGACTATATACATGTGAAACTCCACACTCTTTTGCTAGGATCCAACGCTCTATTCCAAAGCTGCATGTAGTTAATATCAAAGGTTTGGTTGTTATGTTTTAGACTCCAAAGATATGTACAGCCAAGTGATAGTTACTATGTTCACTTTGAGAATGGAAGGTCTCGGGATGCCAAACAACTATGTGCTAACTAGTACTTCCATTGTGTCGGTAGGGTCTTGTAGACTCATGCAAAAACAACCAAGGTATACAATACCAAAGAGAGATTCTATGGTACATCCTGCTACAGGCTTTCTGGATGTAGTATTAAGGATATCCAATGTCTAATCTGGTTTAGGGACAGAGTTAGGCCCATGGACAACTTAGTAATTTCCTTTAGTTATATTTTTTCTTTTAAAATATTTTAAATCCTAATTAATGGATTGGATAATCTACCTATTTTATCATATTACGTTCTATATATGTAAACTAAAAGAAATATATGAAGGTCTAAAATAAAGAAACCACGTTAATCCACATCATTCGAGTTATATCAACTCTTAGATGTTCGTACTCAATGCCGGCACATAATCGTTCTACCGATTTTTCCATTTGATACCCATTTGAATGAATAATAATCTTGTAACATGCAAGACCCACTAATAATGTCCGTACTCAATGCGGACAGATAATAACATTTATTCAAAATTAAACCTAATCACAACGCTAGAAGTAGAGGGAGAGTGCCGACGGCCCTCACATCAACTTTGTTGCCGTTCGTGACATGCATTGTCACCCCTTCTTTTGCCAGGCACCATTCATTCCACAACTCCCTCTGCGAGTGAAATATGTGAGTAACAGAATCGGTATAAAATACCCAAGTGTTACTCCAGGAACTGGTAAGGTAAACATCTATTACATGTATATCAGCTATACCTTTCTCTCTGTCGGGAAACTTGCCGGCCTTCTTGTCTACTAGGTACTTGGTGCAGTTGCGCTTCCAATGATCATCGCCCTTGCAGTAGTAGCATGTGAAAGTGCATGGGTTCACCCATGCGTGGTTTTGGTAATTAATGACAATCCTTATGGACTAATGTTTGCATTGAGACATTCTTATAGGTTTGTCCATTGGCACCACTTGAACTCCATGTGTCTGATTCTATCAAGATCATCACTTATAATGAATATATCTATATGATCAAGAAGAAGAATTGTCATGCTATTATTGACCATATTACAAGCATGTCTTCAAGACATCATCATCAAGAATAAAGAGAAGATACTTGGTTGAATAAGTAGGTATGCAAAGCTTGTTAACTATATGGATTTTATGGTCAAGTGAAGATGGTCATGTGAGAAGGTCTCTCATATTAGCTTATGGGGGAGCAATTTACAAGTCTTCACGAAGAAGAGCGCAATCAAGAAAGGTGGTCCAACTTGAGGTGATTAAGATCGGCATCATCTAGCTCAATTGGATTGCGCAAGGGAAATGTATGAATTAGATAGGGTTTCTATTTTACCGATCTCATTATTCTAGTTCGGGTGCCGGATTATAGCATAGATAACCGTACTATCAAGCGGGGCTCTTGAATGTGTATCTTGATCGTATCTATCGTAAAGAGCTCAAACCTTTGAATACTTGGCATCATCCTTATTGGTTCTTATATGGGTTTTCTCAATGTGTGGTTATAGATCTTTTCACTTTATTCATGTCAAACTCAGGTTCATCAAAAATGGATTTCGTATGAAAAACTTATCGCGTTTTTTATATTGGAGGTTTCTGGTTGTTCTTTATAGATAGGTCAAACCATTCATCATTTGGTTTTATCTTACCATTTTATACTATGAATTTTCTATGCATATTCTTTTAGTGCTCGTCGTTGCGATTTTAACGAGCCCAAGAACATCAAAAACGGAATCCGAATGCAAAAGTTACGACCATTTTCGTACCGGGTGTTCTGGAGTTTTTTCCAGCACCACCAGTACTGGTGCCGGTACCGCCGGAAATCCATTCGGGATTTCCATGACTACCGGTGAAACCACCGGTAGTACCGCTGCCTGGAACATTTTTCCAGCCTATTTTGTGTTCTAACTCCGCCGGGGGGCGGTAGTAACGGTGGTTTTATCGGTAGTACCGCCCTGCGTGTTTTTGCCCCCAACGGCTGGATATTTGGGTGAACAATTTAAGGGGCCTTCTTCCCCAATGGTTCCCTAATTTTTGGGCAAGTTTGACCTACATTATTTACCTCCAAAAGCTTTCTATCTCTCAATCCTTCCAATTATTCTTTCTTCCACTTGAGGGAAAAGAGAGAGGAGCTTGATACGTCATAAACGTATCCCTACTTTCTTATGTTCGATGTTGTTTTCATGTTATCTCCCACATGTTTGCTATACACATTATGTATTTTTTATCGATTTCCGGGACTAACCTATTAACAAGATCCCATAGAGCCAGTTCCCTGTTTTCTGTTGTTTTTAGTTTCAGAAAAGTTGTTCTGGAAATATTCTCGGAATTGGAAAAGTCGAAGTCCGGAAGTCTTAGAATTTCTTAATGTTCCACGGAGTCCCAAAGAGGCCCGGAGAGGGGTCACATGGGGGCCACACCATAGAGCGACGCCCCCTGGTCGCACCTGGGGGTGGTCTGGGCCTCTCCGGTGAACTCTGACATCGCTCTTTCGCCTATATAATACCACCGATATATCAACCCTAGAAATATACCACTTTTTTCCCGAGAAACACCCAAGGCCGCTGTCATCGTCATTCCGAGATCGGGAGGGTTCTAGAGCTCTCCCCGGCACCCTGCTGGGAGGGGAATTCATCACCGGAGTGGTCTACACCACCATGGCCTCATATGAAGTGATGCGTGAGTAGTTCATCTCTGGACTACGGGTCCATATCAGTAGCTAGATGGTTGTCTCCTCCACTTTATGCCTTATGTTTAGATCTCGTGAGATGCCTCACATGATCCAGATCATCTTTATGTAATGCTAGATGTTGTGTTTGCTGGGATCCGGTGAATGTTGAAGGCTATGTATTTTGATTATCAATCTATCATTTTATCTTCATGTATATGTTATTTATGATCTTGCATGCTCTCCGTTATTAGTAGATGCTCTGGCCAAGTAGATTCTAGTAACTCCAAGAGTGAGTATTTATGCTCAATAGTGTGTTCATGCCTCCTTTGCATCTGTGCTCGAGTGATAGAAATGTGACGGTTGGAGGATGTGTTGTTGCCATTTGAGAGAAAACAACAATGCTTTGTCTAAGGATGATTTTATTGTTTACATTACACACTTTGCTTAATGCAATTATCTGTTGCTTGAAACTTAATAAACAACGTTTGTTCTGATGATATTCGGAGGGTGGATTATTAGTCCTAGATGCAGTTGGATGACGGTCTATGTATCGTGTTGTAATGCCCGCATGAATCACATAGTAATCTTTATGTCTTGCATATGCACTACGGTGCAGCCTTCATTTCTGTCAATTCCCAGCCGTAATTTGTTCACCACAGATGTTATTTATCTTTCACGGAGAGACCCCACTAGTGAAATGTGGACCCCGGTCCATTTTTCTTATACTGATAATACACACACTGGTTCTACTGTTTTCACACTGCTTCAACTGTTTTGACACTGCTACTAGTGTTTTCATATCGTTCTCATATTGTTTTCCACACTGTACGTTTAACCTCTTTGTGTTCAGCAAAACCGGTAAGATTGACAACCTCACTGCTTCGTTGGGGAAAAGTGATTTGATTGTGTTGTGTAGTTTCCACGTTGCTGCTGAACCGGTAGTGCGCCCTTCCATCTCAGCTGCATCAACCTTCTGAAGTGACTCCTTCCTCTTACTTGTCGATTCAACCTTGGTTTCTTTTTTGAGGGAAAACTTGTTGCTCCACTCTTCACACCTTGCGCTTGGGGTCGCCCAACGAGCGTGTGTCCACACTCCATCATATCTCTAGATCTATAACTCCACCAATAAATCCCTCCTCTTTGTGAGGGGAACCTATTGGATCTTGATCTAGGGATTCAATTGTTGTTTTCCTTGTTATTCCTCCATCCATAGCATTAGTTTCTTTGGTGGGATTTGGGAGAGAAGTTATTGACCACTTTTTGTATTCTTGCCATTGCATTAGGTGCCTCGGTTTGAGTTCCCAACGGGATTCGTGAAAGAGAAGTTCATGAGCTTGTTACTCTTCGGTGCTTGGTCACCGGAGAGATTGTTCCTCTTGGGTGTATTGAGCACCCTAGAAGATTAGTGCTTGGGTCTTCCACCTTATTGCAAGAAAGTTCGTTGAGAGCCTCCAATTGAGTTGTGGAGATAGCCTCAACCCCGTGTAAGGTTTGGTCAACGCCTTAAAGTCGACCTCATAGTTGAAACAAGCATCACCCTTACCGGAGAAGCTCAAGGAGAATAATGTGTGCACATCCGTGCTATTGAGGAGTGCCTAGGTGGCTCCCCACCTCTCCAATAAAGACGTACTTCCCTTGGGAAGGAATATCGGTAATCACATCAGTGTCGCCTTGTTCTTCGGTTATTTCTACACTCTAGCTCGTTACTTATGCAATTACCTTTGTGATAGCAATTGTGCTTGAAGTCATCTCTCTTTCGATCACATAGTTGTATATCTTTCTTAGCATAAGTTGTTGGTACACATAGGTAAACCTAGCTTGTATAGGTTTTGTGCTTGATAAATTAAACACTAGTTTTATTCCGCATTTACTCAAGCCAAAACCGTAATTATTTTAAAGCGCCTATTCACCCCCCTGGGAGGAATCCTTTTTTTTAACTTGGGAGCCCTCAGATTAGCAATAGGGTTGCTACTCTTCTTGGACTTCCAGTTCCTGCCCGTGCCCTTGGCACCAGATTTCTTGAAATCCACAGCCTTGTTGACCATCAACACCATGTGCTCCTTCTTGATCTCCACCTCAGCATTTTTGAGCATCACAAACAACCCAAACAACTTCTTGGCCATACCGTGCATGTTGTAGGTCATCACAAACCCTTTATACCTAGGAGGAAATGATTGCATCACCCTGTTTATAGCCAGCTCATGTGGGATTTTGCAATCCAGAGCATTGAGGCGGGTAACGTAGCCAAACATTTTGACTACGTGCTCACTAACACTATTGTGTTCTGCCATCTTTGTTGAGAACAATGCCTTAGAGGCTTCATACCTCTCAGCCTGGACTTTTGGTTCAATAACTGCCTTGATATCAGCGATTATCTCAATTGCACTCATAGTCTCAAAGTGTTTTTGAAGGTCAGCCTCCATGGCATAGAGCATTCCACTCTGGACCAAAGCGGAGTCATCTTCATTGGACTTAAAAATTTCTTATGTTCCTTATAGTCAGAGTCATTAGGCTGGTGACTGATGGTGCCGGTCTTGCACTCGTTGGGAAACCCCAAGAGGAAGGTATGATGAGAACATCAGAAGTTTTCCGTCAGAAATAAACCAAGGTTTAATCGACCAGTTGGAGGAAGTAGTAACTTCATAAGATTGATGAAGCTGAGATGGCAGGGCGCACTACCGGATCAGCAGCAACGTGGAACCTACACAACACAATCAAATCACTTTTCCCAAATGAAGTAGTGAGGTTGTCAATCTCACTGGTTTTTCTGATAACAAATAGGTTAAATTATGGTATGGAAAACAATATGAGAACAGTATGAAAATAGTAGCAGCAGTGTGAAAAGAGTGTGTATTATCAGTATGATAAAATGGACCGGGGTCCACAGTTCACTAGTGGTGTCTGTTCGTGAAAGATAAATAACATGTGTGGTGAACAAATTATAGTCGGGAAATTGATAGAAATGAAGGTTGCACCGTAGTGCATATGCAAGACATAAAGATTACTATGTGATTCATGCGGGCATCACAACAAGATACATAGACCGTCATCCAACTTCATTTATGAATAATAATTCACCCTCCGAATATCATCCGAACAAACATTGGGTATTAAGATGCAAGCAACAGATAATCGCAGTAAGCAAAGTGTGTAATGTAAACAATGTAAACAAAGTAAACATCGTTGTTCTCTCCCTAATGGCAACATCATATCCTCCATCCGTCACATTTATTTCACTCGAGCACAGATGCAAAGGAGTCTTGAACCCACTGTCGAGCATAAGTACTCCCTCTTGGAGTTACTAGCATCTACTTGTCTAGAGCATCTACTAAAAACGGAGAGAATGCAATATCATAAATAACATATGCATGAAGATAGCATGATAGATTGATAATCAGAAGACATAGGATTCCACATTCATCAGATCCTAGCAAACACAACATGTTGCATTACATAAATATGATCTCTATCATGTAGGGCAACTCACGGGATCTAAACATGAGGCATGAAGTGTAGGAGACAAACATGTCGATACTTTTATGGACCCGTAGTCCAGGTATGAACTACTCACGCATCACTTCGGAGGAGGGCATGGTGGTGTAGACCCCTCCGGTGATGGATTCCCTCCCGACAGGGTGCGACGGAGAAATCTAGAACCCTACCGATCTTGGGATGACGATGACGGAGGCCTCAGGTGTTTCTCAGGAAAAAGTGGTATATTTTTAGGGTTGATATGTCGAGGGGAATAAATAGGCGAACGGGCGATGGCGGTGGGCGCCTGAGGGGCCCATACCACCCCCATGCGCGGCCAGGGGCGCTGCCCTATGGTGTGGCTCCCTTGTGGCCCGCTCCGGGCCTCTTCGGGACTGTGAGGAACCTTCGAGAATTCTAAGACTTTAGGGCTTCTAATTTTCCAATTCCGAGAATATTTACAGAACAACTTTTCTGAAACTAAAAATAGTAGAAAACAGGGAACTGGCTCTGTGTCACCTTGTCAATAGGTTAGTCCCGGGAATCGATAAAAATTACATAAAGTGTATAGCAAACATGTAGGAAATAACATGGAACATCACAAATTAAGGAAACGTTTATGACGTATCAACATCCCCAAGCTTAGTTCCTATTCGTTCTCGAGTAGGTAAACGATAAAAAGACATAATTTCTGAGGTGACATGCTACTAACATAAACTTGATCATCAATAATGTAAAATCATATGTAAGCTGAGATCATAGTACTTTATACAGAAGCATGATAGATATAGTTCTAGCAATAAAAGATAACAATCACTTTGCATCATATGAAGTAACACAAATAGAAGATCATGAATAACAATGCATCGAAAGTTACATATTTTTTTCAAGTATAGAGAAAACATAGCAAAGTGATATTTCGCTTGTCCTTAACAGTGGGGCAAAACATAAATTCCAGGACACCTACAAAGTTTATGAGGAAGACTAGAACAAATAATTTGAGAACAAGAAAATAACACATTATGAATAAATTAATAATGTTTCTGGTACAAATGCACATTAAACTCAGAACGGCAACTATGCTCTCTCAACTGTACAAAAAGTTAGAAGATGGAGACTCAGCATAAAAGTAAAAGAAAGGTCCTTCGCAGAGGGAAGCATGGATTACTCATGTGCTAGAGATTTTTATTTTAGTAAACAAGGTTATAAATTTTTTGACACTCCTCCCAACCCTCTTACACAAACCATGGCTAACCGAATCCTCGGGTGCTGGCCAACAATCACATACCATGGAGGAGTGTTTACTTTTTAGAGAGGTGTGTGCATATGTCAATGAATGGTAAACAGAAAATATAGTACGTCATAAGACAACTAAACTTCACAAGAGCGGCTCCCATTGAAGGATGCAACTGGTGTAGAAGGTCATCCCTCTTTCTATTTTGTCTACACAATTTGTTTGTATTAATTTGGGGCTGGGAACCCGCTGCCAGCTCTTCTATCAATTGGATAAGCGGATGAACCCACTCGCCTAGGGTGTGAAAGTCTAATCAACAAGTGAGATAAAGATTATCTATTTACGTCCTCATGAGCTAAAACGGAATACAAAGTAGGAGTAATTTTGAAAGTTTTAAAGGTAAGATATGAGCAATTTACTTTGGAGTGGTAGTTAAATACCACATGTAGGTAGGTATGGTGGACACACTTGGCATAATTTGGTTTTTGGTAGTTGGATTACACGAGTAGAGCTCATACTCAGTACAGGTGGAGGCTAGCAAAATACTGGGAGCGACAAATCAAGAGAGCAATCATGGCCATAATCATGCATAGTGCCAAAAACATCATTAATCAAAGCATAAGTGGTACCACAAGATAAAAAACTAAATGAACATAGAGTCTATAGGTGACTAGTTTGTAGTCATAAACATGGTGTAAGCATGCGCCAATTACACCAAATAAAACATTCAAAGGAGAACACCATAAATTTATGCTTCAATATGACAAGAACAACTCATGATTCTTTCAATGGAGCATTAAACACTCTCAGCTATTTGAGACAAATCATGCTACAAAATAACCACTAGGCTTTAGAACTAAAATATCATCTAGCATGATATGAAAAACTCTAACCACAACATATACATGCTTCTATTTGCATCGTTATAATTTCTACCACATGCAGCAGTTTCTTTTCCCAACAAGCACCATACAAAATATGTTTTAACAAAAACTATCTAAATGATACAGAAAGAAAACATTAAAGTACTCACATAACACCTCTGAAACTAACATCTCTGAATAAGAGATGCATTGAAAACAAGAGCTAAACGGGAATTTTTGCAGCATCTAGAAGAAAATTTAAGAATACAACATAACGATTATTCAAATGAAAAAGCGGGTTGTGTCTCTATCCAAAACAAGGATGCTAGGTTCCAATGATATTATTTCAAAAAGGAAAAAAAAAGAAAACAGAACTAAAAATAACAGACGCTGCGAGTAAATTTCATAGGATGTGACCGAATAAAAATATAGTTTCGCTAGAAGTGACCTGATAAATTGTTGATTAAGAAGGGAATGCCTTGGGCAGCCCCAAGCTTAGATTCTTGAGTCTTCTGAGAATTTTCTAGGATGAACCACGAGGGCATCCCCAAGCTTTGACCTTGCAGTCTTCTTGATCACATTATATCACCCTCTTCTCTTGACCCTTGAAAACTTCCTTCACATCACACTCAAAGAGTAATTTACATTAGAGGGTTAGTGAAACAATAAAAAATACATGGGTTTTTTATGGGCACAAGTTCTATTGATACTTTTAAACATTATCTAAAGCCACCGTTTTTTCGTGAAGCAAAGAAATCCACTTGACATCGTAAAAGAGCAAATGCAAGAAAAATGGTAGAATCTGCCTAAACCAGAACAGTCATTAAAGACGAATTTTTTAGGGGCACTTACGATGCTCAAATAAAAAATCTTAAATTACAAAAACGTTACGGAATTAGCTGAGGAATAAGCACAAAAGGTTTCAGTTCATTATGATTTCTCTATAAATTATAAGATTTTTACGATGGATAGCATAAATCTGTTTCCTGCGCAGAAATCCAAAACCAACTCCAACTTTCGTCAGAAACTTTACTTGGCACAAGTAATACATGAAAATAAATATACAAAGGAGTTTCTATAGAAGTATACAACCCCTTAAATTAAATAAAACAGATAAAAACAAAGAAAAAATAAAACCATGGGTTATCTCTCAAGACGTTTTTTTAACGCCTTTTAGCTAGGCCTAGAAAAGTGGAATTAAGTATTTTTAAGTGAAGAAGCGTTCAAATAAAGATAAGGAAATTCCTCAATAATTCATTGTATTTTATCTAAATGTGTTTCAGATGTTCCTCTTATATCACTCTTAGGTTTACTTCTCTCATCAATTAAATTCTAAGGAACAACCCAATCAAAATTTGTTTCTTGTGCTTCATGCAGTGCTACCAATTTAAAGAGGATTGGTATTTTGTCCTCATTTTAATTTTTAGTTTTAGCTTTTTCGATAGTACCAACAACATCTACACATGAGCCTAGCATATTGAAACGATCGAAAAAATTTCTAGCTTCTATAGCAACATCTCCAAATTCTATAAGCATGGTTTCTAAAATAAAATTTCTTTTTCCGATGTCTTCAATATTATTGAAGTTGAGTAAGATATGTTGCAGTATGGGATGAAGGTTAACAAACATAGCTTCTAACATGTGAATTAAAGAAGTTGCAGCAATTTCATAATTTGGAGCAAGTTCTACTATGGATTTTCCTCTAAATTTTCATGCTTACTAACATGATTAAAGAATTATTTAATGGTATCCTTCCCAAGTATAGAACCACTACCCACTGGAAGATCTTTGAGGGTAAACTTAGGGAGCAACATGATGAAGGAAAACAATAAGGTAATAAAAATAGCAACCAGAATAAGAACTAATATTTTTGTGTTTTTTATATGGAGAAATAAACAAGACAAAATAAAATAAACTAAGCAAAACTAAAACAAAGTAAAGAGATTTGAAGTGAGAGACTCCCCTTGCAGAAATTCTCTTCCTCCCCGGCAACGGCGCTAGAAAATAGCTTGATGGTGCGGGTCTTTCACTCGTTGGTAAACCCGAAGAGGAAGGTATGATGAGCACAGCAGCAGTTCTCCCTTAGAAAGAAACCAAGGTTTAATCGACCAGTAGGAGGAAGGATTAACTTCAGAAGGTTGATACAGCTGAAATGGAAGGGTGCACTACCGGTTCAGCAACAACGTGGAACCTACACAACACAATCAAATCACTTTGCCCCAACGAAGCAGTGAGGTTGTCAATCTCACCGGTTTTTCTGATAAAAATAAGGTTAAATGTATGGTGTCGAAAACAATATCAGAACAGTATGAAAACAGTAGCAACATTGTGAAAACAATGGAAGCAGTGTGAAAACAGTGTGTATTATCAGTATGAGAAAATGGACCAGGGTCCACAGTTCACTAGTGGTGTCTCACCGTGAAATATAAATAACATGTGTGGTGAACAAATTACAGCTGGAAAATTGACATAAATGATGGCTGCACCATAGTGCATATGCAAGAAATATAGATTACTATGTGATTCATGTAGCCATAGTAAGCAAAGTGTTTGAACAATGTAAACGAATAAAACATCATTGTTTTCTCCCTAATGGCAACATCACATCCTCCTTCCATCACGTTTGTGTCACTCGAGCACAGATGCAAAGGAGGCATGAACCCACTATCGACCATAAATACTGCCTGTTTGAGTTACTAGCATCTACTTGGCGAGAGTAGCTACTAATAACAGAGATCATGCAAGATCATAAATAAAATATGCATGCAAATTAAATGATAGATTGATCATTAGAAGATATATCATTCAACATTCATCGGATCCCAACAAACACAACATGTAGCATTACATAAAGATGATCTCAATCATGTAGGGCAGCTCACGAGATATAAACATGGGGAATAAAGTGGAGGAAAAAACCATCTAGCTACTTCTATGGACCTGTAGTCCTTGGATGAACTACTCACACATCACTTCGGAGGAGGGAATGATGGTGTAGATCCCTCCGGTTATGAATTTCCCTCCCGGCAAGGTGTCGGGGAGAGCTCCAAAACCCTCCCGATCTCGGAATGACGATGGCGGAGGCCTCGGGTGTTTATTGGGGGAAAGTGGTATATCTTTAGGGTTGATATGTCGGGGGGGAAGAAATAGGCGAAAGGGCGATGTCGGTGGGCGCCTGAGGGGCCCACTCCACCCACAGGGGCGGCTAGGGGGCCGCCTTATGGTGTGGCCTCCCTCCGGGCCTCTTCGGGATTCCGTGGAACCTTTGGCAATTCTAAGACTTCCGGGCTTCAAATTTTCTAATTCCGACAATATTTCCAGAACAACTTTTCTTAAACTAAAAACAGTAGAAAACAGGGAAGTGGCTATGTGGCATCTTTTCAATAGGTTAATCCCGGAAATCGATAAAAATGACATAAAGTGTATAGAAAACATGTAGTAAATAACATGAAAACAACATGGAGTGTGAGAAATTAAGGATACATTTATGACGTATTAGTCACCTCTTGCGGCCTCAAGAATGTAGGCCATCTTGTGGGGAGTGAGGAGAATCCTCACGTTGCAGAACCAAGACATGAAGTTTGAATAGTTTGTCTTAAGCTTTTGTTTCTGAAGGAACAAGCCTAGGTTGAAGGTGGGGAGAGACATCTACAATGGTATTTGCAAGATATAAGACTTTTATTCATAATACTGGGTTCATGTTTTGAAATCTATGACATGCATATATAACACGAACTCCCACCCAAATGAACATCCCTCGCTTCGTTTAGTGATTACACGACCCCCTTCCACCACACCTCCCCAGATTGTCACGGCCATTGGTGTAGCTTCAGAGTTAGACAAAACATGTCAGTTGCATCGTCCACGCAACTCGTGCTTGGCCTTTCTGTCTTCCGTGTCCCGAGGACATATTTGTACATGCTAGGCTCGTCAACTTAACCTTAATCTACCCGGCTGTGCATACATGGCTTAAATCCGACGTATGTGAATGAAGAAGGAAGTACCCGATCGTCATGGCCCACTTTCCCACTGTAGACTTTCTTGTCGGTTCCACACTAAGGGAGAACACTTACATTGGAATTAAAGAGGGATCATCCTATATAGCTACCGCTGAAAGTATCATAATATACTATATCTATATAGATGCATATAATATCCGCACAATAACATTAAATGAAATAGTGTAAACTGATATGATATGGTTGTCACGCCTTGATCTCCATCGTGCGCTCCGAAACGGCACCAGGGCCCCGATGCCTCCACAGGAAAAAAGGTTGGTTCGAACAATTCCTAAACTCATCTTTGACATATCATATCCTTTTCCCCTGCAACTTAAAGTTAGGTGCTTCTACTTCATCTTTATGCAAGTTTTACGTGGCTCAATGGGCTATCGCAATAAGAACCAATTCTTAACTATGAACCTGAAACCACCACACCGATCAACTAGTTGTTTGTTACATATCCCTTTCAGTCCACCTATTCTAAATGCAATGACATATATTGTAAGAGCAACTGACACCCTCATAACTGATTTATGTGATACAAGCCACATGTCAGTCGCAATGCTGGTCTCGCGTACGTAGTACATGTAAGGTTGGCTCCGGCCGCTATCATCAAACAATGCCAACATCATAATCAAGTACACGCGAGGAGGTGACAACTACAAGATCAATGCCCACTTCTCCATGAGTTCTAACCGTACTACTATATCTACATATAGATCGGCTCTGATACCACTAAAGGGTTTTGTAGAAGAAAACAAAAAAATTCCTAACAACGATAATCGAAAACTAGCCAAGATTTATTACTATGCATATATAGAGTAACAAAGACAACGAAGCCGACCTCAAGGTCAAGGAGTGGTTCACGATTAGTGCCCCAAGTGTGACACCTGGTGTTATTACACACATATAGTGTAGTCGACGACTCCCGGTCTCCGGCCTAGTATAGAGATTGCGGAAGTATAGAGATGGACCAAAGACTATGAACACGACAATGTGTTATAGTGTGGAATTCTCAACTCGTTGTGCAACTCCAAAAGGAACCACGGTTTAGAAAAGAGAAGAGAAGAGAGAGAGAGAGAGAGAGAGAGAGAGAGATAGAGATAGAGTTGGATACAGAAAAGGGGACGGGTGTCTACCTTTATATAGTGGGAGGACAGGAGCCAACTCCCTTGTCTTCCCCATGTGGGACTAATACAACATGAGGGTTCGACCAAGGAGGGGGCTACCGCACCCCCACGGGCCCCATAAGGCCCATGTGGTTGGTCCCCCTTTTGGCCCCTTCCATTTCCACCATTTTCCCCTAATGGGCCAAATCTGCCCAGAAGGCCCATTAGTGGTGCATTTCTAAATAAAATTAAAATGCTATTTAATTATTAATTATACTAATTAATAATAAATATGTATTACTTATTCATTTCGAGTCCCGGAAACACTTCCAGCACTCTCTAATCACTATCGGGCATTTCTCCTTTAATCCGATACAACTTCGGAACTCTCTGATTCCTATCAGATAATTACCAGAACGATTCCAGTGCTCTCATATATTCTCTTCAGTACTAATAACTCTCTCACACATCTTATACCCTTAAGAGTGACACCTAACGGTTCGGAACACACCAGACATGGTGAGACTTCTCTCTAATCAATGACCATTAAGTGAACTGGAACGTCCTTAATTGCTCCTGGGCATCCATCAAAGTTTCGCATCGTTGAACCGTAAACTTCAAGTTCCTATGCCTCTTGTTATTGTGATACTTTGTTAGTATGAGACTCGATCGTCTGGTATCACATACCCCATGTTGTCTCATTACCAACATAACAATTCAACTTGTTCTCGTGTCGTGTCATCTCTCGTGACCCATTCACATGCTTGCAAGCTAATTGATGCAACTCCACGAGTGGGCCCAGAAATATCTATCCGTCATCGGGATTGGCAAGTCCCGCTCTTGATGGTACGCCTCAACATATCGCTTCCATTACCCAAAAGTTACTGTTATAATCACACTATTACGTTGGAAAGTTTGATGCAATCAAAGTAACTTTCAGGATAGCAATTAGATACCATGTCACATTCAAAGGCTAAGGCACTACGTTTTCCATTATCATAACTTTAAACTTAAATGACTCGATCTCGTTATGATAAACAAAAAAGGGGTGTGTCATCATATCATTCTCCAATGACATGACTTCATGGTCGATGGTATAAATAGCCATGATCAGGAAACTGTGATCATCTGTTGCCCAACAAACTACTATGACTAGAGTCTATTAGGGACCTATTTTGTTTATATATCACACTTGTAAATTAATGTTTCCTCTTAATACAGTCATAGCATGATACAAAATATTATGAACAAATGAGTTATGAATCACAAAGGGTTTATCGCGGAATGTGATAGATAATGCATTGAGGGAGATAGGTTTGAGACCGACGGTATGAGTTCTCCACAGTGGTAACTCACTCTATGTGATCGGAGATCCCGTGAATTAGAGGTGGCAGACAAGCTGTTGGTCGGCTGAGAGGAGAGTATCCTTATATTTTATCCCACTCCATGAAAATGCAATACTATCCTAATCTGTATGGTAGGTTGACATTTGTCTTAATGTGTCCAAGTGGCTTATTTATGTAAGCAGAGATGTGTCGTACAGAACATCTCATGAGGAACTCACCTATATGAGTTTGACTGTCAAACGTCGCAGTCTATGAGAATCGAGCGCTATCAAATAAACTCATGAAAGGAATTTGGAGTATGACATATACGCTCCACCCGCGGGGAACCCTTGCGGCAGCCTAGTATCGGTTCAGACGTTGTGTGAAACTGGTATCACATAATACTTGTAGTTCAATGCGTAGTCCACTATTCAAATTGTGAACTAGTGTAGCATATTGTTCTAAGTGGAAGTTCAATTTAACGGTCTCCACTAAACACCGGTATATAAAAAATGTTTTGGAACTCAG
Source organism: Alopecurus myosuroides (assembly GCA_028641055.1). Lineage (NCBI taxonomy): Eukaryota > Viridiplantae > Streptophyta > Magnoliopsida > Poales > Poaceae > Alopecurus > Alopecurus myosuroides. Next base: position 395,562,515 of record CM054060.1, read on the forward strand.
ATTATGATATGTGCTAATGACACTTTGTGGTGGATTATTGGAATTTATATGGGCTTCACACACCTAGCCCAACTAAGCCAGTAAAATCCTGAAATTGTCATGGCCCATTCATGAATAATACAAGTGCAGGGTGGGACTAAAGTTTAGTCCCATATTGCACCACCTTATAAGGTGAGCCATTCTATCTCATGTATGAGTTTGTGAGACAAGAGGAGAAGTGTGCCACACGCGCACTCCTCCTCCGCCGCTGATATCCCACAAGTATAGGGGATAGTGTGTAGCCTTTTCGATAAGTAAGAGTGTCGAACCCAACGAGGATCTAAAGGTAAGATAAATATTCTCTCAAGTTCAATCAACCACTGATAGAACTCTACACACACTAAACGTTTGCATTATATAGGAAATAAAACTAGATCAATAATATGGGTATGAGAGATAGCTTTGTAAGATAATAAATACAAGAAAGTAAATGTTAGTGCTGCAGCAATTAAATATACTAAGTAACCATAAACTAACAGTACCATGAGTGTGGAAAATTGGTCGTAATTGTGGTGGATTTGTTCAAGATTAATTAGTGAAGATATCGAGTTCATTGTCTTCGATGTAGTTTTCTATGTGGGAGAGGCAAAGCTAACAAGCTCTCACTATCCAATGATTGCATGTACTTATGATTGGAACCCTAGAAAACATCCGTACCTACTAGAAGATACATTAAGGTAAAAATACCTAACCATAGCCTTAAGTTAATGGTCCTCTTACTCCCATACGTGCAACTAACCGGTTTGAGCACTTAGGTTTCTGTCACTCCGGCAGAACTACGCCCCTTCCTTTACACATACTACTAAACCTATGGTGTTGATACAACCGTGCACAAATATAATGTACACCAAAGGACAGTACCATATCAACATACAATTCTAATGAGCCAAAGACATTCAACCAAGCAATCAAAAGACAAATAAACTACACAAACATGACATAGATAATAGGATAAATATTATAGCATCAAACACCATTTTTACATAGGACGGTACAGAGGTTTGTGGGAGAATGAACCACTGAATACAAGGAGGAGATGATGATGGAGGTGTTGGTGAAGGCGGCATCGTGGCGGAGAGGATGGAGAAGGGGCAGCACGTGAGGTGCAGGACGGCACCGGCGGCCGTCGGAGGCGCAGGGGGGCTCCTCCTGCTCCGGCCGGCCATCATGGGGGGGCGGCTCCCCTTAGCACCCTTACTCCATGGCTTCTTGGTGTTGTAGATGAGCCCTCCCCCATGGAGATGAGACCATGGGGGAGGCAAAATTCGTTTCTTTTTGTGGCTGCCCAAGAATTAGTGTTTTCCTCTCCTTATATGTGATGAGACAATGCTCCCAGACCCTCTGATGGATGGCCCCTTGATCCAAAGGCTCTTGGGAACCTCTATAAACTTCCTAGGGACCCCTCTCAGCGCCAAAGTCGTGGCTTGGTCGAATCCATCAAATATGGTAAGAGATTGACTCAATCCCGTCACCGCTTCCCGTAATCAGATATATATCCTCCAGTAAAATGGGTCCACAAGTCGCATACGAACTCGGATTGGTCTTTTCTTGGGCTTAAATGAAAGGTATGGAAATGGCCAAAAACTTTGTAAGCAATTTTATCTTCAATTGATGTTGTCTTTGGGGGTAAAACAGATTTCAGGAAAGTCAAGAGTCCTTTTCCAACAAGTCTCCTTTTATGTTTTCTTGTTTATTCCCACGCATAAAAAATTAAAACAAGAACATTGTGCACTCTTGCAACTATTAATAGGTTAGTCCAAATAAATAATAAACTTGGGCATTTTTGTTGATGAAGAAGTGGATGCCTTGGGCATCCCCAAGCCTTGATGCTTGTACTTTTTGGATATATCTTGCGGTGACATGGGCATTCCCAACCTTGAGATTTTTTGCATTTTTCATCTTCTCGTATCATTCTTATCTCCCTACATTTGAAAATTCACTCCATACAAAACTTCACACAATCTTCATTAGCAACGTTAGTGTAACCAAAATAGTAAATCTACTTTGGTTCATTTTCAACACAAGTCTAACACCCATTAAAACATTAGCTACAGTCACAACTTCTTTTAAAGCTCTTCCTCTCAAAATAACATCAAAAGAAAAAGATTAAGAGGCAAATGCAAATATTGGGAGAAATCTGTCAAAACAGAACAACGGGTAAAGATCGATTTTTTGGAAAATCTTATGTCCATCAAACAAAAAATTTCAAAAGTAATGAAAGTTGTATAACAACTTGGGGCATATGGAAAAAAAAATCAGCTCAATTCGATGTTCTGGCTGAGAGAAATAATTTTGTTTGGTGGCTGCACAGAATCTGTTTAGGACAGAAACTTCCCCAAATCTTACTTCCTCCCTATTAGAGTCTATTCTTGGCACAAAAACAAAATAAAAATCTACAGAGGTAAAAACTTCCAAGACTCATATAAAACAAAATAAACTGAAAGAAAACAACACGAAAACGGAATAGAACATGGGATATCTCCCAAGAAGCACTACTAGGGAAAAAGCTACCGCAGGCGCACCAAAATAGGCTACCGCAGGCGAATTTCAATTCGCCTGGGACCACATCGCCAGCGGTAATGACTTACCGCAGACGAACTGCAAAATGCGCCTGGGGTAACTTGACATACCCCAGGCGAACTGGCCCTGTTCGCCTGCGGTATTTTTAGATACCCCAGGCACACAATCCATGTGCGCCTGCACTATATACCCCAGGCGCTCCCAGGCGCATAAAGCAAGTGCGCCTAGAGTAAGACTTTTAGGATTAAAAAAAATATTGTGGGTGTCTCCGCAAGCACACATCCATATATTTCTTATTACCATCAGTCTTTAGCCATTTTACATCCGATCAGACACATGTAATTCAAATTAACAAATCTAACGACGAGCATGCGGCTCATGCTCCCTGAATTGCTGCCGGCCTGCTCGCTGCTCCACACCTCCGGCTGAACAAAATTATTTCAGTTTATAAGTAGCATGCCTGCATATCCATATGTTTAGAGCCAATATGTAAGCGTCCAAATGAATCATAGCCTGATAAGCAAATATATGTGCTCTAATAAAACTTTTATGATTTCTTTGGCACTAAAACAATGCTGCAGTCGATGGTAGGCAAGCTGGATATCATCAAATCGACAGTTTCATGGTGCATGAAAAAAGGACCTGATTCATAAGGATTATTCTAGTACTTTTTCTAAGGGACTCATCATACTTGTTCACAGAAAGGGGATAATTTTTCTAAGCTACTAGCACAACCAATCTACTTGTGTCAGCAAACAAACGAATCACTAGAATGTCAATAATCGAACAGAAACGTAAACCAACGACTCAATGGCACAAGCACCTGGTGAGTAACTAGCTCTACCCAAGATCATAACTCAATCAAAATGTATACAATAGAATACACTGAAAGCAGCACATGAAATAGATCTATAAAAAAATGAGGGCTTACCTCTCCCGCCGGACCAGGGACGAGGAACTGCGCCATGCCATTCGTAGGTTCCTTGCAGCACGTGAGGAGGGACGGTGGCAAGAGTACCCTCACATTTGCCCGCGTCGCTGCTGCCGCGCCCTCGCCCAAGTTTAGCGCCCTCCAGTCAGGTGTATGAAATTCACCTGGACATGTTTATAACTATCAATAGCAAAAGAAATACCAGGTGATATCAAGGCCAAATTAATTTTGTATTTATGACGAAATATACAAATAAATAAATAAAACTAGGTGTTGCACGTACGTGGATGACTCCTTAAATAGAAAACTGAGGATTTAGGAAGCATTGGACATGACATTGGAAAATTCATCAGCTTATGTAGCCAGTAGCCACAAGGGAGCAGGTGCAGAACACTCTAGTTTGCAACCGTGGGAACCTATGGGGTATAACAGGGAAAATTTCTGGCTAGAACCTGACATTACTATAAAACAGAGATGGTGTTTGGTGCAAAATAAGACTTTCTATAACCTGAGCCTTCATGTACTAGCATACATCCCAGAGATACCAGTAGTGATCAAGTTACTAGCCATTTATATGAGCAGAGCTATAAGGTTCAGTTCGGCTACAAACTATTCCTCCCGCTCTATAATGTAAGCAAGCAAGACACATACAGAAATCACCATAATAAGAAGAAAGATTAACCAGCATTTCTCTACTAGTGAACAGAGAAACCAAGATCTGGCGCACTGAATCAAGTGATATAACATGGTGTAAAAAATCTTTGAACACTTATACATTTCAACAAGCTGAGCACTTGTACCTGCAGGAGATGCACTGAATGAAGTGATCAACATACCAGAACAACCTGGGCTTGTACCAGTGCTCCTTCCGAATCTCCTCAAAGACCTATCCGAGAAGACAAAAGCGAGACGCGTCTTAGTGTGCATTTCTCAGTTCCAGTCAAGAAGTGAAAATTTGAAATCAATTAAAGTGAAATTCCATGAGAAAAATATGGCATTCAAGATTAAAACAACAACAGCAGATCAGATATCGGCAACCCCAGTTACTGTCAATAGGTTATTACTGTACATGCAATTTCTACACCTACATCATTCTTAATCTAGATTAAAACAAACATGCTATTCAAGATTCTTCTTGGAGAATGAGAAGGAAAGGCACCCACATTCATCACTTCACAGATTTATATTTTCTGGTATGATTAAGATGTCATCTATGGCGCACCCACATCAGTCATGCAATGAAATATTCAAACAAAGCAGGAAATACAGAGAGCTGTGGCTCATAAGTGACCAGATATACACTATTTCCATAGGTGGCAGGTGATCTGAACAAACAGTTCATGAGTAACCTAGGTTTCGCCACTGATAAATTGGGGGACTGGGCTAGATATACATCCCCCAGCTAATCAACAAATATGAAAACATTTAGCTGAATCAATAACCATTTTATGCTCATAGTTGGTTCTCTCCTTTAGGAAGTTTGATGTCATTAAGTGTTATTCACGGACAGTTGATTCACACAAACTACTAGCAGTGCAGCTCAATCTACTCTACTCCCAGTACATCAAAAATAAAATAGGTTGTACCTTGAGTGCCAGGAGGGCCTCGCCCTGGGCCGCGAGCTCGCGGAAGACGGCGACCATGTCGGCCTTCAGGAGCCGCTGGAGCTTGGGGACCGTGGCGACGGCGCCGGCAGCGGGGGCGCCACAGAGGGTGGTGCGCTTGAGGGACTGGACAACCTGGATGGCCTCGGTGCTGAGGTAGCGCCCTCGTTGCGTCGGCTTACGGTTCTTGCTCCGATCTCGCATCGTGATGGTGACGGCGGCGGCAGCTGTCCTCCGGCGAGGAGCAGCTGCGGCGGATGGGGTCAGGAGAGAGAAAGAGGATCGAGAGGAGAGGAGGCGGCTGTGATGGAGAAAACCAAGGGGATTCGTCGCTTGGGTTCCTTTTGTACCATGTACGGGCAAAAGAAAGTTACCACAGTCGTTTTTTGCATTATTCGCCTGGGGTAGGGAGTAATAGCACAGGCGAACATACAAGATTCGCCTGCGCTAATGGGTGTTACCCCAGTCAACATTTTACCACAGACGCTTCTGTGAATATTCGCCTGGGGTAAGTGTTCTACCGCAGGCGAACAAATATCAGATTCGCCTGGCACTGGTAGAAAAAAGGCCTTCGGTATGCCAGCATCAGTCCCCAAGCGTCGCGCACCGTGACTAATGAGTCTTTAGTCCCGGATCGGGAGGAGACCCGCGATAGAAGGTCAGACGTCGCGGGTTGGGAAACGCGTTGCGGCGCGTGGAGGGAATTAATTCCGGTTGACCTGGCCGCCCGGGACTATTGGTCCTTTATTCCCCGTTCCCGTGGCCAACCGGGACCATTGGCTCTTTATTCCCCGTGCCCGTGGCCAACCGGGACTAAACATCAAGCTTCTCGCCTCCCCCGCGGCGGTTTTTATTTCGCGAGCGAGGCAGAAGGGCGCCATTCCACTGCTCGCTCTCTTCTTCCTCTCGCTCTCTGTTCTTCCTCTCTCGCTCTCTGTTCTTTTCGATCCAAGCACACGCACGCAAATGGCTGAAGTTTGGACGCAATACCATGGTTCCACACCATGCGGCAAGGATTTGGACGTGCTCTTCACCAACAGTTCCGCGAGGCTGCATGAAGCTCTGGGTCATTTGGTCGATCTCTATTTTGCAGCTCCCGAAGAACACCGGTTCTTTGGGCTCGATCTGGAGTACACGGCGAATCAGAAGGATGTTGCCGTCATCCAGATTGCGTTCAAGCAGTCGGTGTTGGTATTCCAATGGTCAAGGTAGAAGCTATAGCACACGTACAATCTTGCATGCATGCATGCATCTTCGAGTTTTTTTGTTGCATGTGAAGAATACATGTGTTGCAACATATCTAACACATATCCTATTTTTGTTGTTACAGTAGTTCAAAGCATTGCCCGGACCTTGTTGATTTTCTTGTCAACTCGGGGTTTGACTTTTGCAGCGTTGACATCACGCAAGACCGTGTGAAGTTGATGCGCATCGGTATTATGATACCTGAAGATCACTACATTGATCTTCAGAATCTTATCCAGTTGACCGGGCCAAAGACCGGGATGGCTGTCATGGCAACCACCTTCATCCACCAGGGCTATCAAAGGATGAAGACTGATTTCCGCCGGGAGAATCACTTCTATTGGGAGGAGACCCCATTGCACATGACGAACCTCAAGTATGCGGCCATAGATGCATATGTCGCGTACGAGTTGTTCCGCATCTACTCGGCGGGGCCATAGATGATGTATGCGTTCGATATCTATGTGCATGTAATGGGTATCTAATTAGTAGTATATATATGTAATGGATATCTTTTGTGATCGACTCTATATATATATATGTTATGAAATGTGATCGACTCTATGTTTGTGTTATGTGTGTGATCGACTCTATGTTTGTGTTATGTGTGATCGACTCTATGCATGTAATGAATATTGTTTGTATTATTGTTCTTTATTTTTGACATATTTTTTCATTTTAAGATTTTAAAATGAATTAGTATTATTTTTCTTCATTTTTTGATATATTATTTGTATTTTTAAGATTTTAAAATGAATTAGTATTATTGTTCTTAATTTTTGATATATTATTTGTATTTTAAGATTTTAAAATGAATTAGTATTATTGTTCTTCATTTTTGATATATTATTTGTATTTTTAAGATTTTAAAATGAATTAGTTCTATTTTTCTCAATTTTTGGATATATTATTTGTATTTTTAGAAATAATACAAATTAAAAGTTAATGTTTATTTATTTATTCAAAATTATTAATTACATCATTACTTTTGTTTATTAAAAGATTTGTTTGAAATTCAAACAATAAAGAAATGTGGCTTCGACCAACATGTTAATAAGATTGATATGATAATACTATCACATACATGCGTGAGAAACACTTGGATTCGGGACGGGATGGAACTCGGAAGTTAAGCGTGCTAGTGCTAGAGTAGTGGGAGGATGGGTGACCGAGCAGGAAGTTTGACATGAGTAAGTAATTTGACTAGAGATAATCTTAGTTAGACACTAAGCAAATAATACAAATTGTGAAAAAAAAGGGAGTGAAAAAAAGGGAGTGAAAAAAGGTGAGAAAAATAATTAGAAACCAAATGAATTAAAAAAATTACGAAATAAATCTAGTCCCGGTTCATGTGGCCAACCGGGACTAAATGTCCTCCGCCCCCCGGCTCCGCCACCAGCCCACGTGGACGGGCTTTTAGTCCCGGTCCGTAAGTGGCGGGACTATAGGGGGGCCTTTAGTCGCGCGTAGCTAGTCCCGGTTGCCTGGACGGGATTAATGGGCCTGGCGAACCGGGACTGTAGGCCTTTTTTCTACCAGTGTGGGGTAAAGGAAGAGTGCCAGGGGGTGGTGGTGGGTGCCCTGCCACACTTTACCCCAGGAGCGTCTGGAATTGGTTCGCCTGGGGTAACACATTTACCTCAGGCGCACAGTGTACTTGTTCGCCTGCGCTAAGTAGCCCAGGCGCATTGCATTCTCTATCCGCCTGTGGTAGGTTGTGCTACTATAAGCAATTCTCTAGTAGTGAAGTGATTTTCTTTAACGTCTTTTAGCTAGGCATGGAAAAAGGAGGGATGCCTTGGGAATCCCGAAGGTTTGATGATTCAATATTATTAAATATTTAATTGAGGTGCACTCGGGAGTTCCCAAGATTGATCTTTTTCTCTTCTCATTTATCTCGTATCACGCTCTCTTTTGAATCTTAAATACTACATTCACATAAAAATTGACAAAAACTAATTAGTAGGGTTAGTAATCATTAAATAAAATCCACCCATGTTCAAGTTTCGACAAGTTTAAATTAAGATTACCTACTTTATACTAACCAATTCATAAAATTTATCAATGAAATAAATATTATAAACATTAAGTATATGCACAATACAAAATAAGCATGACAATCTGCCAAAACTGAATAGTCTGTAATGATGACAGTTAACGAGATATCTACGTAGCTCAAATGAAAAAACTCAAAACAAAAGAAAGACAGATAATGATCTCAAGTTTATGCACCAAAATTTTCAAGTAAAAATTATATTCTGAGATTTATCACGATTTTTTAAGTGAAGCACTGGAAATCTGTCTAAACAGAATGAGTCCGTAAAGATCGAATTATTAGACCTATCTACGTACCTCAGATCAGAAAAAGGTCTTCTAATGAAAGAAAGATAATAATAATTACTTTGCACTCAAGAAATGTCAGATCAATATCACTTTCAAGTGATTTTGAAAATTTTCTAGGTGGAGCCCAGAAATCTGTTTCTTCGCAGCAAAGTGGCAAACTTGCATCATAAACAAACTAGAAGTTATCTATATATTTTATTTTTATGGTACAAAGGAATATGTACAATATATACAAATTTTTAACTGAAAATCTTCCACGGAAAGAATTGTTTTGGTTTCATAGGCATGAACACAAGGGTTCAAGGTCGACCCCCACTTAACAGTTACTCATCTTTCCAATCACTTTCCTTTTTGTAATTCATGTTCCCTATCCATAACTAAAGATATAAAACAACTTAAAACTAAAAATTAAAACTAATTATAACTGAAAGCAAAATTACTTAGGGACAAAGCAAACAAGTGGACACAAGAACATTTACCCCACGCTATTGCCCCCCGGCAAAGGCGCTAGAAAAGGTCTTCATATCCCACAAGTATAGGGGATCGTGTGTAGACTGTTCGATAAGTAAGAGTATCGAACCCATCGAGGAGCTAAGGGTAGGATAAATATTATCTCAAGTTCAATCAACCACTGATGCAACTCGACACACACTAAACGTTTGCATTATCTAGAAAATAAAACTAGAGCAATGATACGGGTATGAGAGATAGTTTTGCAAGATAAGAAATACAAGAAAGTAAATGTTAGTGCTGCATCAATAAAATATACAAAGTAACCATAAAGTAACAGTACCATGAGTGTGGAAAAGTGGTTGTAATTGTGGTGGCTTGGTCCAACATTAATTAGTGAAGATATCGGATTCATTGTCTTCGATGCAGTTTTCTATGTGGGAGAGGCAAAGCTAACAAGCTCTCAATACCAATGATTGCAAGTACTTATGATTGGAACTCTAACAAACATTTATAACTACTAGAAGATACATTAAGGTAAAAACAACCAACCATAACCTTAAGTTAATGGTCCTTTTACTCCCATACGTGCAACTAACCGTTTGAGCCTTTAAGTTTCTGTCACTCCGGCAGAACTACGCCCCTTTCTTTGCACATACTACTAATCCTATGGTGTTGATCCAAGCGCGCACAAATATAATGGACACCAAAGGACATTACCATATCGACATACAACTCTAATAAACCAAAGACATTCAACCAAGCAATCAAAAGAAAAATAAACTACACAAACATGACATAGATCGTAGGATAAATATTATAGCATCAAACACCATGTTTACATAGGACGGTATAGAGGTTTGTGGGACGATGAACCACTGAATACAAGGAGAAGATTATGATGGAGGTGTTGGTGAAGGCGGCATCATGGCGGAGAGGATGGAGAAGGGGCAGCACGTGAGGTGTAGGGCGGCGCCAGTGGCCGTCTGCGGCGCAAGAGGGATCCTCCTGCGCCGGCCGGCCATCATGGGGGAGCGCCTCCCCTTAGCCCCCTTACTCCATGGCTTCTTGGTGCTATAGATGAGCCCCCCTCCCCATGGAGATGAGACCATGGGGGAGGCAACATTTGTGGCTTTTTGTAGCTGTCCAAGAATCAGGGTTTTCCTCTCCTTATATGTGATGGGACAATGCTCCCCGGCCCTCCGATGGATAGCCCCTTGGTCCAAAGTCTCTTGGGAACCTCTAGAACCTTTATAGCGACCCCTCTCTGCACCAAAGTCGCGGTTTGGCCGAATCCATCAAATATGGTAAGAGTTGGGCTCAATCCCGTCACTGCTTCCCATAATCCCGTAATCATATATATATATCCTCCAGTAAAATGGGTCCACAGGTCGCATATAAACTCGGATTGGGCTTTTCTTGTCTTTAAATGGGTGGTATGGAAATTTCCAACAACTTTGTAGGCAATTTGATCTTCAGTTGACGTTGTCTTTGGGGGTAAAACTGATGATCTATAAAAACTGTTGGTGGACAGATTTTAGGAAAGTCAGAGTTCTTTTCCAACAAGTCTCCTTTTGTGTTTTCTTGTTAATTCCTACACATCAAAGAGTAAAACAAGAACATTATGCACTCTTGCAACTATTAATAGGCTAGTCCAAATAAATCATAGACTTTATATAAAAACAAGTGTCAAAAGCATAATATTTAGCATGAAACAATCAAAAGTTATAGATACATTATGGACGTATCAGTCGCCCGTCTCGCCTCGTCACAACACGTCACGACGCGCCGCGGGTTGCGGGAATGAGCCGAGCTGAGAGCTTTTATTTTAACGGTTGAGAAAACTTGATGAGTCATTAACTTGTTAATTAATGGACGCTACCATTTCCATTTCGTATTAGATCGAGGAACCGAACCGACTCGGACGTGGATTTACGCCTACATCTCTCCCAGCCCACAGTATAAATACGCGCATACGGTAAACCCTACCCGCCACTTCGTCTAATTGTTTCACACCATCTCAAAGCACTGTGCCCCAATCAAGTCTTCTCCATCCCTCCTTCCGGCGTGAACCACGAGAAAGGACAGCAGGCCTCCGGAACCCCGCCACTTGTGTTCCTGTACAGGAGAGAGGCGATCAGATTATTGGGGAGCGCACTCGCGCGACTGCTACCGGCGACTACTTCCCGCAACGACGAATGGTTTCCAGATCTAGGCAACCTCTTCATCGGCAACATGAGCGACAAAATCGAGAACACCGCAGCCGGAGCCGCTGCCGCTACACTGTACATATCCCTCTCTCATTTGTACGAGATATTACTGCAATTTATTTGTCTAGTTCTTGTTGTAGATTAGATCGGTTTCACTCCTGCACTAGATTTCAATATGTGCATGATTACTGTATTTGCTACGGTCATAAATTTTTTGACGCTATTTTCGGATTAAATCATATGCTAAATTGCTAATAATATTCAACAGTTTCTACGTGCCTTGTATGGCAGGTTAGGGAGTTGTACTAGTTCATGTCCTAGTAGGTTCCAAGTAGTGTTAAGTGTCATGTTAGGACAGATTGGTCCGTCGTGCGTGTATATATACTAGTAAGCATGCCCGTGCGTTGCAACGGAGAGAAAACAAATGTCTTCAATATCAGGCGTGCGCGACTACCGTTTCGTATGTTTGTCGCTTCAGCGCTAGCAGAGCCATGAGACGGCAGCGCTGCCTCATACCACTATTATTTTAAAGACTTTTCCTCTCTAGAGGAAGCAAACTAAGACATATAAATCGTTGCGATATTCGGTGTCTATGGCCACCTCACTAACACTGGAGATGCATATGCATGTGACACAACATTTCATAATAATAGGTATAACTCGATTACTTGAACTATGTGTATTGTAAGTATTTCAAAATAATAGTTGGTACTATAAATTGTTCATAACTTTTGCATGCAAAAAATAGTTATTTTGAAATTGAACTTTTTTAAACAAAAATTTTGATTTGAATTTTGGGGAAGAAACTTTATACTTATTGTGACATTTAAATAGGAACCCCTTATGAGAATTTTCACATTTTTATGTTGAATTTGGAGCTCGAAATAATTTAGGACATGATATGTTGATTTGAAATATAGTAAAGTATAAAAAGAAAACGGAACAGAAATAAACTACTTGTTTGCCCCCCCCCCCCCCCCCCCCCCCCAAAGACCGGCAATCTAAAATCCATGAACAAAACATGTAAGATCCATGACTAACAAAGAATGAAGCATAGCTTCCAACACTTGGGAGAAATCATCGCTGCTGGAACATGGGAATTCAAGCTATCTCGTGTAGCTAGATCGAATACATGCAAGCCACTCAAAACTCAACACACGTGGACCTCGCCGCACACAAACATCCACCATTGGAGGCCCGTTACCACCATGGGCGATTCAGGAATTATATATAGGAAACATGGAGATTTTATCAATAGTGAGGTTGACTGGTTGAGACGCTGCACTCGTATAGTCACCAAACTCACCATTCACTAAAGACCACGTAGCCGGCTCTCTCTTGTAGCCACTGGTAGGAATGATGTCCCTGCATGTTAAGCTCCTCTCAATGAGTGTCGGAACCCTGCTCCCACAACGGCGCATCCTTTTCCAGCTTCCACCCGACACCACCGGCACCGGCCGAGCCACTTGCCTCTGGTGGCTGTACAGCAGGAGCACGAGGTCGTGCAAACATGCTAGCTAGAGCTTATCACCGTCACCGTCAACATCGAGGCGCTTTGGCTGTGCTGATGAACACCGCGGTACCCACGGGGACTTCATATAGCGGTAATGGTTCCGTAGTGAGATTGTGGAGAAGGTGTCTATGTAGGTGTCGAATATGAGCGCCTCCTCAAGCTCGACGTCATCATGTTTCTAGAAAGCCGAGAAGAGGCACTCGCTGGCGCATACGAGCTAGTCCCCGGGGCAACGCTGGCACGTCGATGCAAAGCTTTATTGGCTTGCTGCCGTAGTCCGCCGCTGTGTGTTGTTTGGAGGTGGCAATGAGTCGCTGCCATCGACTACTGAGATGGGTCGTCGGACGACGAAGGCTGGGAGCACTATCGACCAAGATTGCATACTCGTCCGCCGCTGTGTCTAGATTGCCCTGAAGCTGGATGTCGTCGCTGCCAGTAGCGACGAGAGGCGAGAGGTCTTGGAGCGCTATTTGCTGGCACGTCCACGTTGCCGATCTCGGCAGCAGCTTGTCAATGGCGTCCAGGTTTGTTTCGGCGAGGAGTAGGTCACGCAAATTGACTATTGAGACCAGTGAGATTAGGACCCAAACCTTGCGCACGATTTCTCTTTTCGATCGTATCCTACTTGATCGACTCGTTCGCCCACTTATGTACACAGAAGAACGATGTGTGTGCTGGTGCTGAACTGTTGGTATATATAGAGTTACAAACCGACGTTGATTCTATTGATGTCACAACTGTAACTCCGATACAGTTCTAGTCGCGTACGCGAACACAAGGAAGAAAGGTTGTGGGAAGCTCCGATCTGTTTTTAGGTAGGGAACAACGTACGAAGGCAGCTCGTTTTAGCAATCCGCGGACCAAAAAGTATTAAGGCATAGATTGGGTGGGAGGGTAATACGGTAAAATTGGTGTTGGACCGGAAGAAGCCTTCCTCTCTTTATTATTAGGTAAAGATACACGAGATGGTCTGTATCAGTGTGAACTTGAGCACAAGAAAATAATAAAAACACGGGTGCAGCACGCGCCCTTGGCAAATGTTTTTTGCGCTTGCGTGTATTCATCCAATTTTATGCATGTGATCGATCGTGTGGGGAATCCCAACAAAAGAGAATGCAAGGGAGATCAAGTGTGTGCCAAAGTAGACCGAAGCTAAATGGCAGGTGCGATGGAGGCACTGTTCTCAGTACAAAGATGCATTTGTGATATATTTTGCGAACGAATAAATGGTCATATGTTATATTTTGCTGTTTTCAAAAACAAAAAATGTTTGACGGTGATGCTGTTGAACAATTTTAAATTCAGTTCTTAACAGGACTACTCTGTTACAGTATTTTTGAATGTACCACTGAGTAGAATGGAGGAATCATTGAATCCAAAGTCGCGGAAAAGAAACTTCTGCAGCACATCATTGATCAATTTGTTGCAGTTCTACTAGAAATCCATTAAGGACCAACGAGTAATTAACTGATGCTTTACTACCAGCCTCTCACTCACTTAGTGCCACAAGGCATTACTTGATAGTCATACGCGTTCTTGAAACCACAGTAACGCGCGAGCAATAGATTTAGCGCATTGGGTGTAGTCTGTTTCCATGAAGCAACACTGCACAAGACATGGCATCGATCTGGGTGTGACTTAGGCAGAGTAACATTCTAAAAAGACACTATCCCGTAGGCGCCTTCCTCAATCCTACCGGGTTGTGCAATAGAAGCGTACACATGCACGAGCTTTGCATGAATGAGCCGCACAAAATCTATGTCATGTGCACGCGTTGTGCTTCTCTACCATGGTAGAACGGTGAGAAGTTGAAACGTTTTACTATGCAATTTTCACTTTGGAATGTTCATCTTCATCTCCGTTGCGGTCATTTCCAACACACCACTTACATGAGACTGCAAGCATTGTGCGGCCATTTACATCTTCTCCATCCTGTATACGGTATACCAGCATGCAGCACGAGACATTTTTTCGATAAAGATAAACTGCTAGTTGCCGATGGCTTTTTGTTGGATTCTACAATAATCAGTTCACGAAGGTCATGTTAGAGCATGCACCACGAGCCTGTTACTTTTGCATACAAGCATGTTACATCATCAAGATGTTGGATTCTACAATAACCAGTTCATGAAAGCGTGACAAATCCTTGCAATTAGGAAGTGGAAATGATCCAGACATCGCACAAAAATAGCGAGGTCCGTTTGAAAAACAAGCATACACTACCTACCTCGCTCTACAGGACAGCACGTCTATTCAGAAAGTTATTACCATAGTTTTAACCCCCTCCCCCCTTTTTTAATGTTTTTACCATAATTTAATTTTTCTGCGTGAACACCCATAGTGGATTCAATGTGAAAATAATTTTTTGCAAGTTAGAAACAAACATACACTTGTTGTCTTCTGTCAAATAAAAGTAACATACACTCCATAGCAAGCTCCATATAAATAGCAAGTATTTTCCGAAGAAATCAAACATACATTAACTTAGATAGCTAAATATTATTGGCCTCATCATACATCTTATTTTCTAAAGTAAACAAAAAATAACATCAAATGTACTACCTCCGTTCCGATGAATAAGGCGCACACGCATTTCAAGTCAAACTATGACCGAAAGATTTAAGCAACAATATTTTGACTATATAGTGCAACTTTGACATTGTTAGATTCGTAGTGAAAAATACTTTCTAATGATATTGATTTTCTACCAAATACTATTATATATATGGATTAATTCTTGGTCAAAGGCAAATCTTGAAAAACGTGCGCGCCTTATTCATTGGAACGGAGGGAGTACAAACGCAAAAAAGAAATAAATAAATGTAATTAACCTCAAATGTTCTAAATGGTTATGGAAGAAGTTTGATTTCATACTGGTCACAAAATAAAAGTTCAATCTTGAGAACCAATTGCTTCGAGAACGCGATAAACATTTATACCTAGCCAACCCCTTTATTCCAGACCACATCACCCAACCATGACGACATTGTCCTGAATTACAAACTACTCTAACATACCTAACTGCACATGGGAGATTGTAATATCCCTCACCTCCGGGAGCCTTACAAGTTGATGATGGTGATTCGAACGAATATTGAAATGTTATTTTTTAACCGAAAAGATTGAATATACATTTAGTAAGAAGTGTCACTTTATATTGGGTTACGTGGTAGAATTTTAAAATTGTTCGACCTACGCAACACACATTATCTACTATGAAGGTACATGCCAGGATAGATCTGATTCATTCCCTACACGAAGCGCGGAAGGAGTTCGATTACGATGTCGGTGATGCCAGATGAAGTGTCCCGCGGCTAATCCTACCATTAGGACTATTGCCGATTCGCGGTATCCCACCTTCTAGATCCAGCAGAGTGAGGATATCACATGTTATCCCTCTGAGACCTCACACACATACGTCTGTCAAATTCTTGCAGCGCTTCATTGTTCAGGACTAGGCATTACAGGGTCACATTAAAGTGGAGAGATCCCAACTCACGGGAGAGAGGGGAAAGAGATTAGAGCTAGGTCTGAGAGATGATCATCATCACCCAATTAGTAGAACCCCTAAACCAATTAGAGGGTCTCAAATCAGAAGTTCTAATCCAATTGGAAATCTTCGAATTAGTGGCTCTAATCCAATAAGAGAGGTTATAATTGGAGGCTCTTATTCAATTTAGAGGGTTTCTAATTAGAATTTCTCATCCAGAGAGAGAGAGAGAGAGAGAGAGAGAGAGAGAGAGAGAGAGAGAGAGAGAGAGAGAGAATAGCCCGAAAGCCAATTGTGTTTTCTAACAAAAGAGGAGGGGTGGGGATTATATAGTGGGATCAAGGGCAGGGCAGGATAACCAAAAAGGGGGAGGTTGATTTGGCAGCCATAGGCGGGCTGCACCAAGACTCCTTGTACGAGTCGGATTGGACTCCTACTTGGAGTCCAATCCACACCCCCACCCCCTCGCACCAGTCCATTTTTTCCTTTTGCATTTTACATTTTCGCACAAACCAATTATCAAATAAATATGGGAGGGTCAATGCATATTGACTAGGATCCCTAGGGCCCACCTTATAGAAGCCATTACATGGGTGCGGCCATGGGGGCAGATCTTCCCCCTCCAGCACTCCTCTTATCGATTTTTTACCGAAACTCTTCCGGAGTCATCAACTATATCTAACGATGCTATAAATACATTATAACATCTCTGGAACCTCTCATGCCCCTCTACACTTTCTCCGTAAAGCGTGCAAATTATTTATCTCTCGTAGTAATTTCTCAGAAACAAATCCTATTGACACCGGACTTGTTAATTTCTGTGATATCGTAACGAAATCGACCATTACTTATTGATTTCAGAAACATATTTCCGACATATCTGGACATCCCTTGTCCAACATAAAATCTTTTGAATATTAATTCTACCACATATGAATTACCCGAATGATACCCTACTCTCCTCTAGACTATCCAATGGAAATAACAGACTCTGGCGCCTTAAGTGTGTGATCCCTACAGCTTAGATAACTAGTAGACATGATTGGAAAATAATTTTCCTAATCAATAATAATCATTGGGACCATGGACGTCCATATTGATTCCTACAAGTTATGCGAAGAAAAGTGCTAAAACTTTTGGTTGTTATGTAAGTTCATATTACTTCACGATACCAATAAATACCTCGATACTTGGTTTAACTCGTTAATCACCATATCACATTATTCTCGATGTAGGTATGATTTGTTTTACTCGTCACCGTGGCATAGTATCCCCATGACTAGTGTAGTGTGTTTGTCTGCAGAGACTTATTTACCGATACTATTTCACCAAGTGGATCATGGATGTATCTCTCTATTATCTGCAGAGACTTACTTTCGAGCCATCCGGTGTTAGACTATTGGATCACCCAAAACGATGTTTACGATGAACATCATCATACATTCTCATGATCAAAGGAAGAAAACAAAATAACCATCTTGTGAAGATACTATTTACCAAAATAAATCTCGTAGTATCTCAACTACTTCAGTCTATCAAGCCACAATGTTGAATCGAAATTGTGATCCCATTAATCTTGAAATAACAAATGTGCGTGACTAGGAATACATTGTAATCTAGTATTAACGAGGTTGTTTATGAGACATGACAAAGGGTTAGAATAGTGTGTTTATGTTTCTACACGTGTGTATGTGTTTTTCTCTGAATCTCATATTCAGTGACCATATCAGTTATAGCATAAAAATATAATACATTAATCATGAAAGTAGTGTATTTTATTGTCTCCTGGGCATACGTCCAACAATATACGTCTTGCGCAAGAAACAATAATCTAGTTTCTTAGATCAGCACCCAATGTCATTGCGGTGTTGATTATGGTGTAGACTTCGTCCTTGGATCTGACACTTCGGCTTCATTTATATTTTCATATCTTGGAGAATCACTTCTCCCTTTGATCCCTAATGATTCTTGTTGTTTAAATGTTTGGGACTTTAACCTAGATGACAGTATGTTTTCACAACATTTATGCAACTTTGTAAAGTACCCTATCGAGTTCTTTGATGGACTGATATCAAAACATTTAATATTCACACTTTGAAAGTGTATCTCACCTTACCGCTATTATTATAGATTCTATCATAGTGTTAAACTTTAGAATTTTTCCTCCAACACTAGTAGGAAAAGGCTTACGAGTGACGAACAAAAACGAGCTACCGCTGGCGAACACCTGTTCGCCAGCAGTACACCGTCAGTGGTAAGAGGTTACCGCTGGCGAACACGTCCTGTTCGCCAGCGCTATCTAGTTACCGCTGGCGAACACCAAGCTTGTTCGCCAGCCGTAAGTTTGAAATTTTGAAAAATCAAAATTAAACCTTTTCCGCAATTTTTTTTTCAAAATATCAAAACATTTGAATTTGGGGGAGCTTTAATCACGATGTAGAATTTTTTTCCTTTTTTTTGCGTTATTTCAATTTTCAATGTCCACTTCCCGCTCGGTCACCCATCCTCACACTACACCGAACCGAGCACGCTTAACTTCTTAGTTCCATCTCACTACTCTACCTAGGGACACCTCATTCTTTCTTATAAGTATAGTACTATCAATCCTCTTAACTATTGCACCATATCTACAAATCCGTAATTCCAAATTCAATAAATGATATGTCCAAATTGACCAGAAGAATACGAGGAATCCAAATATGACATCCTTATTATCTTTTCTCGATTTTTTTTAAAATTTTGAATTTATTTAATTAAATTGATTACGTAGGAAAATTTAGTATGTCTCAAATAACTTTTTTTTCCTTTTGGAATTTGCCAATTCTGAAAAACCCTCACATGCCGAAGGCAGGTGAGGTTGGATCTGAAATTTGCTCACGTTTCTTTTGATATATTGAACGCGTTTTTTCGACGTCGTATGCAAAAGTTATGGCCATTTTACGTTTTATTTTGGAATTTTGCATAAAAGGTCAAATGGAGTATTTCAAATTTTCTATATCAACTAGACAGTACACCCTACCCACATATCAAAGGAATTTATTTTTTTTAACATTTTATCATTTTCGTTTTTGCTTTACAAAAGTAAAAAAGACAGTCCACAGGGGGGTGGGGGTGTGGAGGGAAAAATTCAAAACTTACCGCTGGCGAACGAAAACAATGTTGGCTAGCGGTATGTTTACCGCTGGCGAACGTCCATGTTGCCCAGTGATATTTTTACCGCTGGCGAACACGTCCCCTGTTCGCCAACGCTAAGTTAGCTACCGCTGGCGAACACGGCACTTCGTTCGCCAGCGGTATTTACTGCCGCGCGCAGCCCCACGCCCACTGTTACCGCTGGCGAACAAAGTGCCATGTTCGCCAGCGGTACCTAACTTAGCGCTGGCGAATAGGGGCGTGCGTTCGCCAGCGGTAATATCACTGGCGCACGGGTAATCTTGTTGCCCAGCGGTAAGGTGGTGGCTACACTGGTAGAAAAAAGGCCTTCCATACGCCCCCATCAGTCCCCAAACTTTGCGCACCATGACTAAAGAGGTTTTAGTCCCGGGTCGGGAGGAGACCCGCGACAGAAGGTCATGCGTCGTGGGTTGGGAAGCGCGTGGAGGCGCGTGGAGGGCTTTAATTCCGGTTGGCGTGGCCACCCGCGACTAATGATCCAGTCTGCTGGCCTCCCTGTCTTTAGTCCCGGTTGGCCTGGCCACCCGGGACTAAAGATACAAACCGCTCGCCTCCCGTGCGGCGGTTTTATTTCGCGAGCGAGAGGCAGAAGGGCGCCATTGCTACGGTGCGCACCCGAGTCTCTGTTTCTTCTTGTCTCTTCTCTTGTCTTCCTCTCTTCGGTCTTCCTCCACCAAGCACCCATGGATGAAGTTTGGAAGACTGTCCGTGTGGCCACACCATGCGGCAAGAGACTCGACGTGGCCTACACCAATAATTGCGAGAGGCTCCCCGGTCTTCTTGAGCATTTCAGATATCTCTATGAACAAGCCGATGAACACCATAGGTTCTTCGGGCTTGATCTAGAGTATACGGCGGATCAACGGGATGTTGCCGTCATCCAGATTGCGCTCAAGGAGTTCGTTTTGGTCTTCCAATGGTCAAGGTAACGCACACGTACAATCTTGCATTTTCGATTTGTTTGTTGCATCTGAAGAATACATGTGTTGCAACATATCTAACACATGTTCTATTTTTATTGTTGCAGTAGTTCAAAGCATTCTCCGGCACTTGTTGATTTTCTTGCCAACAAGGGGTATGACTTCTGCAGCGTTGACATCACTCAAGACCGTCAGAAGTTGATGTGCTTGGGTATTGTGATACCTGAAGATCACTACATTGACCTTCAGGACCTTATCTATTTCGATGAGTTGTACGGGCCCAAGACCGGGATGGCTCCATTGCAACTGCCTTCATCCACGAGGACTACGAAACCATGAAGTCTCGTTTCCCCTCCAAGAATCATAGGTTTTGGGAGAAGACCCCACTGGACCGGACCAACGTCAACTATGCAGCCATAGATGCATACGTTTCCTACGAGTTGTTCCGCATCTACTCGACGGAGCTCGAGTAGATGTTGTTTGTGTACCTCATCTTGCGTTCGATATATGCATGTAATGGATATATTAGTACGTAATGGATATATTATTATGTAATGGATATTATTTCTATATTAATTTCTAGCTATACTATTTCTATATTATGTCAAACACACATTTCAAAACAAACAAACAAAAACACATCAAGAAAACAAACAAAAACACATCAAGAAAACAAACAAAAACACATCAAGAAAACATATCTAGTCAATACCAAACTCATCCAGTTGGATTTACTTCAAAATACATTTTTGAACTCATTCTAAAAATAATAGAAGAGCCTACTGGTCTTTTTAAGATTTTGAAATGAATCGGTATTATTTTTCTTAACTTTTTGATATATTATTTGTATTTTTATGATTTTAAAATGAATTAGTTTTATTTTTCTTAATTTTTTGATATATTATTTGTATTTTTAAGATTTTAAAATTAATTAGTTTTATTTTTCTTAATTTTTTTATATATTATTTGTATTTTTAATATTTAAAAATGAATTAGTTTTATTTTTCTGAATATTTTGATATATTAATGGTATTTTTAGAAATAATACAAATTAAAAGTTAATGTTTATTTATTTATTCAAAATTATTAATTACATCATTACTTTTGTTTATTAAAAGATTTATTTGAAATTCAAACAATAAAGAAATGTTGCATCGACCAACATGTTAATAGGATTGATATGATACTACTATCACATACATGCGTGCGAAACACTTGGATGCGGGACGTGATGGAACTCGGAAGTTAAGCGTGCTAGTGCTAGAGTAGTGGGAGGATGGGTGACCGAGCGGGAAGTTTGACCGCGAGTAAGTAATTTGACTAGAGATAATTGTAGTTGGACACTAAGCAAATAATACAATTTCTGAAAAAAAAGGGAGTGAAAAATTGGAGTGAAAAATAATTAGAAACCCAAATGAATTAAAGAAATTACGAAATAAAGTTTAGTCCCGGTTCGTGTGGACAACCGGGACTAAAGGTCCTCCGCCCCCCCCGGCTCACGCCACCCGCCCACGTGGCCGGGCCTTTAGCCGCGGTTCGTAAGAGGCGCGACTAAAGGAATCACTTAATGTGTTCCTTCTCACTGTTCCTCCCAGATGGGTGACCGAGCGGGAAGTTTGACCACGAGTAAGTAATTTGACTAGAGATAATTGTAGTTAGACACTAAGCAAATAATACAATTTCTGAAGAAAAAAAGGGAGTGAAAAATTGGAGTGAAAAATAATTAGAAACCCAAATGAATTAAAGAAATTACGAAATAAAGTTTAGTCCCGGTTCGTGTGGACAACCGGGACTAAAGGTCCTCCGCCCCCCGGCTAACGCCACCCGCCCACGTGGCCGGGCCTTTAGCCGCGGTTCGTAAGAGGCGCGACTAAAGGAATCACGTAATGTGTTCCTTCTCTTCCACCATATTAACACTAACTCGATTGGTTTTGTGATTATGCAATACACCCTTAATTAGTGTAATAATTTACACACTTTTTTTTTTGCATTTATCACAAATATGAAGTGTACATTATATTCCCATAATTTTATTTTCTCCTTGATGATCAACATGATAATTTTTTGTTTATGTTCATAATACTTAGAACCATGGAAAAAATAGCGCGTTATTGCGGCGTTAATAGCACGACATAGCATATCTGGAGGGTCCACGTTAAATTTTAACACTGTTACTCGCTATTGAACTATTCACGAAATAGCATGCTATACCACGCTAACACGGCGTAATGTTATAGCGCGCTACTATTTTTCTAGCCCATCGGGCCAAATGCCCGAGTTTTCCACATTAGTAAGAAGAAAAGGTTGATTCAAGTTCTTTGTGGAGATGAAAAACAATCACGAAGATGACATCGCTAGGTCTATAATTCTGAATAATTAATTTATACCGTGTTATTGCCCCGTGGGATGTTGATGTTAGGATCTAACCAACTAGAGAATTTTTGTGTGTGTGGTTATACATATATCGTTATGATGTTTTTGGACTATATCATTTATTTATCCTCAATTTTTGAGATATATTTGATAGTTTTTTCAAAATTCTATTTTGATTTAGCACCCTATTATCACGATATAGCATGCATAGTATATGGAGGAGGCTGTCGCTATTTCTTATAACACGCTATTATTTTCCTTGCTTAGAACATAATTCATATCTAGTTCTTTCATATATTAAGGTGTACATGAGTGATCTAGTCATTGATACGTATCGCCTATCATATGTCTTATTTTCTATTCACTATGACTTGATATGCTTTGTATAATTATTTGATTTCAAAATAAATCCTTTCCTTGGTTTGCACCAGATGTTATTGTTGTTTTCAACAATTTAGTAACATAATTTTAACATGTTTGATCCAACATAGACAACTAACGGACAACGAGAATCATACTCTGTTCCATGTATGCAAGTTCTATCATGAACTTTCCACTCAAACGTTTATCATCTTTCCACTTCCAGAGTGAAATACTTATACTGCATTTTCTTTATTACTTTCATAGAAATATAATTTGAATCAAAACTTTTACTATGTCAATAATATTTCCAACTAACAACGTTGATCACATAAAGTATCAGAAACATTATTTAGAGCTTCTATTTGCTTTATAGAGTCCTGAAGCCTCTTCACCGTCCTTGATAATGTCAAACACTTTGATCATTTCATCTAGGTGAAGATCCCAACTTCTTAATGCCTTCTTAGTTCCATGACTGGTTAACTAAAACTTGCATTCCCTTATAGCTTGTTCTTGATAGAATATTCTCACTTGGAATATCTTCTAGACAAGTTATGCACTGATTGCTAGAATAATCTTTGTGAGTATAAAACCCATGCTACGTGATATTAAATCTCATCGTAGTCATTCCCTTCAACTTGTAAACAAGTAAATACTTCATGGATGTTTCAATCATTTTTTTACGGATCCATTAAAAAAAAGGTAGCCTCTATGCCCCTATTAAAGATCATAAAAAGCCGATGCCAAGTTTCAAACCTGACTTTCATCTATAAAGTCCATCCAGATTTCATGGCGTATAGGCATATGTTTGTAGTTAGGGTCCATCACTTTATCCCTTATATCATATTGTCATTATTGTGAAACAAGGGTATTGTGATCTACTTGGTTCAGTCACTAAGCTCGATCGAAGTCTTCATATCACATGTAAACACTTCCGCATCATTCATGATCGCAACCAACAAAATTATTTTTTCCCTCCGCCAGTCTAACATGATTACGAAGATCAAATCTCGTCGAACTGTATTGTCCTCCCACTAACTTTATGAAGAAGTAATTTCTCCAAAACACCTTCCACAATAGCTTTGTCCTTGGTGATCGGAATAATTGCGTATTCTTGGGATAACCATTGTAGAAGCAAATATTTTTTTTTTGATTTTTTGTTAAAACTTTACATCACAAATAAAATCCATATGGCTTTATTTTTTAGTGTAAAACATTAGTGTCTAAATCATGAATTATAAAAGATATAATGGCACTATTGGGTCACATAGCATAATTTAACTTGTACACTATTGGGTCAGTACCATAATTTAAAACATTCCAACCTACGTAACACACATAATTTACTATGCAGGTAAAAGCGTGGATAGATCTGATTCGTTACCGAGACAAAGCGTCGAAGACATGTAGATTACAATGTCGGTGGTGCATGATGAAGTTTCCTGCGGGTAAGCCTAACGTTGGGACTGCGCCCGTTTCCCCGTATCCCACTTTCTGGATCCAGTTGAGTGGGGTATCACAGGTTACCACTCTAAGAGCTTGCACACATACGTCCATCAAAATCCTACAACGCTTTGCCACCCAGGAATAGGCACCACAGGTTCACAATTATGGTTGAGTGATCCCAACACATGGAGAAGAGAGGGAGATAGATTAGAGATATATCTAATCAAGAGATGATCATCATCTCTCAATTAGAAGAACTCCTAAACCAGTTAGAGGGTCTCCAATCAGAAATTCTAATCCAATTATAAGTTCTCTAATTAGAGTCTCTAATCCAATTAGAGAGATTCGAATTAGAGGTTTTAATTCAATTAGAGGGTTTCTAATTAGAGTCTCTAATTCTGAGAGAGAGATAGAGAGAGAGGCCCAAAGGACAATTGTGTGTCTAAACAGTGAGAAAGGGGTGGGATTATATAGGTGGAGCTAAGGGGGACTTACGATATGAGGGGAGGTCGGTTTGGACACCAGAAGGGCTCGCCGCAGCCCTCACCTAGGTCAAGTCGGATCAACTTGTACCGGGATATGAATCACTAGAGCGTGACATACATGGAACTAATGATGAGAGGAGACTCGGAGACGTCAAGGGTGGTATCATTCTATAGCGGAAGAAATGCATCGTGTTTCTAGGTTCGACGCCAAGGCCATAATCGTATCCTACGAGACACGATGTACCACCTCCAAGTCCACATAATGACGAGAGGGACGACCACAACAAGACGAGTTCATCTAGATATTCGCCTACGGATGAGCCGACTCCTCCGCCACCCACTAAGGCTCGGGGCGAAAAGAGCAATCACACTGCTTTGTCGATGGGTAACCGAGGTGAGCCCCTCGCAAGAGTACCACCGCCTCTTCCCAAGTTGCCTTATGACCTTACTGGTGAGGAAACGACCTTTGTCGTGAAGGCCGGCGTGAAAACACAGCTAGCGCCAAACATGCCCGAGCCAAAGAAACCATGGTCCAGAAAATATAAAGTGGCTAAGGAATTACTTGAGCATCCATAACAATTTGAGCTAACTAAGCCAGATGACTATGTATGCTGTATGAGGAGAGCTAAATCCCACAAGACGAGAAGTAGTAGTGCCAGCGGGAAAAGAGATGTTGCCCAGCTCGAAGAGCATTCAAAACTGTCGATATCCCTGCTTAATGTCTTATCCACTTATAAGGGCTCTGCAGCGTGATTCACGGTAGGATTCTCTTCAGATTCTGGTATAACTCTATCTCAACTTCAAGGAGGAGATATCCCCATGTTGGATGGAGAAGTATGGAAATGGGAATACGGAAAGTCTCTAGTGCCACCAGATCATATCAAGCTTCTATGAACACAAAGGAAATACTGCATAATTGGTACTTGGAAGCCACAAAGGAAGGGAAAAAAACTATCCTTTCGAAAGTAACAGTGTTGGGAATATTCCCTAGAGGCAATCATGTATGATGTAATTCCCACTGTATTCATAAAGCTATTAAGTTGTCCTTGTTTTGAACATCTGATATATGTCATTGAATATGTGATTCGATTGTGGAACTATATATTCATGTTGTTCATACTAGATTGTCCTTGGTCATTTAGGTTGTGCTGGACACACACCCTAGACTAATGTGAGTGTTGGCTGATGACACGGTTCCACTTGTCATGGGCATGGTGACGCCATTCCAACGTTCACGGACTTGGCTAAAAGAGTTTAGCAAGTCGGACTGACCCACATTGAGATGCAACGATCAAGTCGTCATTTTCATGTCTCAATCAATGTAATCCTTAGACCTGAGGTTGTCGCACAATCCGAGTTGTGGATCACCGACTTAGGTTCTGTCAAACGTTGTTCTGTGACAAGGCAACTATAAAGGCAGAGTTCGGGTCGAATGAGAAGCAAGCTGCGTGATGTGGATAATCAAGATGGGATTTTGCCCCCCCTAATGGAGAGATATTCTCTGGGCCCTCTCGAGTGATATGATTCAGGAAGCATGGCCATGCGCGACTCAGTTAAGTGTTAACTGTGTCGGTTGACTAAGAGTTAGTCAGGTGAATCGCATATCACAGATCGAGAAGAGAGTTGAACTATTTAAGAGATGGCGATAAATCGCCTATAGTTCGACAAGGTATATCGTGAGGCAAAAAAGACTAAGATGAATATCACATTGAAAGGTGTGTCGTCATGACTCAATGGTACTTGGGAGTCGGCACGTTCTGCTAGGAACCGCTACCGATTGATCGATTGGGAGTTGGACTCCAATCGTGTCCAAGTCGCCATGAGCCTGCAGGGTCGCACACTTAAGAGCGGGAGCAAGTATTGGTTGGGTTGGACCCGAACCGGAAATGGACTGAGTTAGTGAGTCGGACTCACAGAGGGAATGGGCCACAAGTGTTGTGCAGCCCATTACCATACGCTATATAAAGAGGGGCGCAGGTTGCCCAGCGGGCACGTTAGTCCACTCTTCCATGCGTTGGGAACCCTAGCCCCACTCAGTCCAGCCGTCGCACCAGACCTAGCAGTCTGCCGTCGGAGCTCCTCCTCGTACGTGTGGATACCGGCAGAGTTGTTGTACGTTCAGCACTTCGACGTTCGAGGGATTAAATCGGCCGGACCGGATCGTGGGACTGCACTGCCCCGACGCGCTTCACCGATAATCCGCAACCGCGCGTCTAGTGGTAATCATCGTGGCCTTCTACCTCGGCTAGATCTTGGAAGTACCGCGTAGGAAAAGTTTTGTTTATCTCTACGCGTTCCAACAAACAGAATACCATTACTAGGTCGAGACCGGGTGAACTTTTAATTTTAAGAACGTCATATGTTATACAAGATTGACGCCCTCAACTTGTGTCTCGTGAGTACCTATCGTGTGTAAGTGATTCAATTAATTTATTTCTATATTATAGGTCTCTGGCTCAACTCGTTCATTGTGTGTAAATTATGCGCACTATGCTATTATGCAAAATGAAGAGTCATGAAAGTGACCGGAAATGAATCTATGACATTGGGTTCGTTGGCCCAATGGGAATTAATGAAAAACTTCTACTTGATTTCGCCAAGGAAACGGAGGAAAACTTGGTAAGGTTCACACAAACACAACATCACAAAAAGAAAATAATGTTTCCTTACTCGACGTTATGTGTAACTGATGAGTTACCGACATATTTAAACGTGGGTAGCTTCCATTACATTCTTCTAATCGTCGAAGTTGACGACAGAAGATTTAAAATCTACGACTCATTGGCGAAACCCGAAGAGAAGTACAAAACACTTTTAGATGCGCTTCAAAGGTATTTTTAATCATTATCGCACTATACCGGTCTCTTTTATTCATTTCCTGAGATATCAAGTAACTAATAACTTATTTATTCATTTATTTTTTCATGCAGCGTATGGAAAATTTTCAAATAGAGGACACATGGTGAATTTAAAGAGAAACTTAGTTTTCAACATATATTTAGTTCTAATTTCAATATCATTACATCATGATTGATTACATTTGATTGAATTGTGTTCTCGTAAAGTGCAAGAGGCAGCCAATGGGAATCAATTTGTGTGGATACTTATTTTATGAGTGGTTTCGCAAGGAGGTCACTGAGCAGAACCGACCGATATTTTTAGAAGATTTTTTTTATTATTACCATCAATTGTGTTGAGTGTCATTCATAAGTTTTGTTATGATCATTGATATTCATTTTTATCTCCTTCTTTTATAGTTGGATAAACTGCGGAAGAAACTGCAACCAAAGGAGCACTTTGTAACAATTCAGTAGGAAATTGTAGGATTTCTGATGGATCATGTCATAAGCAGCTCAGACAAATACAATGACACCTAAACGAGCTCTAGTGCCGGTTATGATCTCTTATGTAAACCAAGTAGACGGGCTCTATTCCTGGTTTGATATCCATGTAAATAGACGGCTCTAGTCCCGGTTAGATCGATCTCCCTGTAAACGAATACACGGGCTCTAGTCCTGATTGAATTATCATAAAGTATAAAATAAATTTTTATTAGATAGATATTTATTTTATGAAGATTTTGATATTCTATATGTATTTTTCTGATTTTGTTTTAATCTACCATATATTTTTGCATTATTGCTAGTAATTTTAAATAAAATAAAGCTTTAGCCAAGGGCTGCCACGTGTGGACAATTTTGTGTCGGGTCCTTTTACAAACCGGGACTAGAGCTTCTCAACAAGAGGCTCAGCCAGAGGCCACGTGACCTCCTTTTTGTGCTTACGACCGTGCTGGGTCGTAAGCCAACCAGTACTAGAGGGGGCCTCTGGTCGCGATTCTGTAGTCCCGGGTGTGCGCCCGGGACTAGAGGGCCTCACCACCCGGGCTTAAAGACAATGTTTCTACTAGTGATATAGTTTGGGGTATTTTTCTACCCATGATGGTCCAATATGGGGTGTGCCACGAGTAAAGTCGGGCACGCCAGCAAAACCGGCCAACACATAGCCGTTGGTGCACCATTGCAAGTTGTCACCCGTGATGCATACATATATATTGGGCCCAGGGTAATATACGTGTGGTGCATGCATATCTTGGTGCGCCACGGGTATCCACTCCATATATAGTTGTTTTCCTGGTAGTGACATCTTTACATATCATTTGTTTCTATCCTTTCTTTTCAAAATATAAAGTACCAACACACTTCTTTGACAAAAAAATAACATTATCCTGCTACTGCTAGCGATCATGACCACTGAAACTGGATGTGTAAGATCCTTCGGTGAAATTTAATTGCCATGCAGCCGAAAATGATGTGCTATCCCCCTCAGTTTGAAGAATCATTCTTGTATATTCACCTAGAACAGGCAGAAAAAATTCCAGCATATACCCAATAAATACAATGGCAGAGTCATTGAAATGCACTAATCTGTATGACAAAAAAAAATTACCTTCCTTGCCCAGGTTATAGAAAACAATGGAAGATATTGTGGAATCCTTTAATCTTACAGCAGTTTAAAAAGGTCAAAATGTATCCTTATTTGATTGGACGCTGCTGAGCGTCCCCCGGACGATGAGTTCGCTCCATCCTCCGCATGCGTAGCCGTGCGATCCAACCACGTGGGGCCGTTAGATCAAAAGCTGACCTCCCGCATGCACCTCCTCTTGACTAGAAAGAAATAACGGAACTACCCATCCCGCAAAGACGCGCCTCGCTCGGAGCTCCGGCGAGGTCGCCGGCTCGCAGTGCCGTCGCTTGCAGAACTGCCTCCCACCGGTCACAGCACCGCCGGCGATGTCTAGCAGCATCACCACCGTGCGCCTAAGATAGCACCGTAGCCCGTCAATGGCAGCACCGCCGAGCGCCTACAGTAGCACGGCGGCTCATCGATGGAAGCATCGCCGCGGACCTACGGTAGCACGGCGGCCCAATGATGGAAGCATCGCCCTGGACCTAGGGGCAGCACTGCGAGACACCTAAAGTAGCACCACGGGCTGTCGATGGCAGCACCGCCGCTCGTCGGCAAACCTCTGTAGCACCGCCCCGCGCCCAACGTAGCACTGCCGCTGGCGTACGGGAGCATCGCCGCCGCGCTTTTGTAGCAACACTCTAACTTGCCGGAGCATCGTCGCCGGCGCATGGGAGCATCGCCGCTGGCGTACGGGAGCATCGTCGCCGCGCCTTTGTAGCAACACTCTGACTTGCCAGAGCATCGTCGCTGGCGCATGGGAGCATCGCCACCGGCGTACGGGAGCATCGTCGCTGACGCACAGTAGCATCCCCGCCCCGTTGTTGTAGCACCGCCGCTGGCGTACGGGAGCATCCCCGCCCCGCTGTTGTAGCACCGCCGCTGGCGTAAGGGAACTCGTCGCCGGCGCACGGTAGCAAACGGCTGCAAAGTTGAAGTCGCGTATTGTAGCAGCGCCGCCTTGAGGTCGCAGCATCTCCGGCGAATGAGGCCGGCTTGCAGCAACGCCTGCCCCCCTGGTGGTAGCACCGGCGGACCACCTCCAGAGCAGCACCCACTCGCCGGTCTCTCCCCCTTGGCGCCATCCACAGAGGGAAGCGCGGCGAGCTCCGTTTGGGCGCTTGGATTGGAGAGTGAGCGAGAATCCGGTGTCGAGGGAGAGAGAGGCGGCGGAGGTGCATGGCTAGCATCGGTGTACCCGGCCGGCGTTGGCAAGAAGTAGGACTGGTTTTGGTCGGGTGAGAGGAGGAAGATGGAAGAAGAATGAGTGGACGGGACTAGTTGAGCGAAGGAGGGAAAGGATAAGGAGAGCAGGCAGCAAGGAGGTGGGTGGGCCACGTAGAGAGGGAAGAGTTTTCTACAGCCACCAATCGTACACGTGCCGCACGGAGCCTGCGGGGGACGCGGGCGTGCGATCCCCCGCCTGATTAGAAGCGTTTTCCTATTTGATTCCTGTAGTTCTGGCTTCAATTGATCCACTTTACTTTCCCCGAAGATATTATGCATATAAGGTAAAAACCGAGATAAAATCAAATATTCATGCTGGAAAATAGTACTCCCTCCGATCCATATTAATGGTCGCTAAATCGGATGTATCTCGCACTAAAATATGTCTAGATACATCCGATTTAGCGACCATTAATATGGATCGGAGGGAGTACCTACATGTCTTGGATGCGGCATTTTTATTTCCTTTGTTTGATGCGGTTTCTTTTTCTATCTTTGCTCCCTCAAGTGCTTATTTTCATCTTTCCTCCATTGTTCTTTTATTCTTGAAGGAGTTTAAATGGTACGCTTGTGTGGGCAATATCTGCAGGAAATTCGAGAAATCTTTCAGGGATCTTAGCTTCTTGTAAGCTTAGCTTGCCAAATAAATCATCCACTCTCGGAGCTAAGTTGTCAATACATTTGTTCAGATGCGCATGAACTTATTTTGAAGGTTTACACTTCAAAGCAAGGTTCATCAACTTTCGATAAATATGAGCGACGATGAATTGTGAACTATCATTGTCACCTAGTTTAGAAGTAAAAAAGTTATGTTTCTTTACATTTCAGGAAGACCTTGAGGGGACGGTTCTGCGTCTTCAGTACGTAGACGTAGCTTCACTGAGTTGTTCTACGTTCTTGGGACTCAATGTAGGAGGAAACGCAATAATCGAACCGTCCATAGCATACAACAACTCAGACTGAAACGAACAACATCTACTATAAATGCACATCCTAGTTTTCTGGCGCCTCTCAAGCCCCAACCTAATAGCATAGCATGAGGCATTTTGCATATTAGCACAGCTACCAGTAGCCCTCATCTTAAGAGCTGGATGCAATGAAGCAGTAGATCAGTCATGCATGTAAATGCTCTTATATATCCTGTAAACTAAAACAAATGTATCCAGTTTTGCAACATGGATCTCATAAGGTAGCTCTGTCTTCCACTCTGTATCTCTCTCACCCTTGTCTCCTTGTCTGCCCCTCTCTCACTCCTACATATCTGCGCATCACGAATTTAATAAGCAGCTGTAATATTAGTTGGTGTTATACTTTGTATTTACCACGTTTCTGTACATGTACTGTAGTATTGTCACGTGTTGTATTGTACACGATGATGTACCTATTCATATATAAAGCAAAGGCCACCCCACGTTGGAGGTGAGCCAAAAACCCTAAAAACACTTGTTTCACATGGTATCAGACGACCAATCGATCTGGTCGATGTCTTCCGCTTCGCACGCCGCGGCGGCACCCGCTGCCACTGCCTCCGGCGCGCCCGCCCCCGCTAGGCTTGTCCCTGCCGCTGCTCCGCAGTTTTCTGTTCCCGTGGATACTGCACGGCTTCCGCCGATCCTGTTGCATCTCCTCCACGGCGGGACTGAGCCTCGCACTTCCATGGCGTCGTTTGGTCCTATACAAACTCGATCTGCTGGGGTGATCTACGCCGGCCATGTCTCCTCGCTCTACGCCGGGGAGTCATTGTCGACCTCCTCTGTTGCTGCTCGGCTCTGGCCGACGCCGCCATCCGCGGTCGCCCCGCCCCAGTCGGCTGCGCCTGCATCGCACCCCGACGCACGCACGGTTGTGCCTGCACCTTCTGCTCCGGCCTACCAGGCCGCGCCTCACGCTGACCGTGACGCCGCCCTCGTGCCCTATGGTAGCTACGGTAGCCAATCTGGTTACCACCGTACGGTGTTGCGTACATGTATCCGCCGCCGGAGCCGCTGGCGCGGCCTTCCTATGGTGCTGCCCACGACCAGGCCGTCTATGCAGCCCGACCCTCTTACGGCACACCGTCACCGTACCATGCTCCGTTGGCCTATGGACCTCCAACAGCCTACGGTGCCTCGCCAATGCATGTAGCTGCTCAAGCCCCTCCACTGCATCCCGCGCCATCTAGGGATACTGAAGTTGCGCTGGCCGCGATCTCTTTACCGCCGTTCCTGTTTTCCCATCACCTTCCGGTGAAACTTACGCCGGACAATTATTTGTACTGGCACGCTCAGGTGCTCCCGCTCCTTCGTAGCCACTACCTGGAGGGTTTCGTGGATGATACATTGCCGTGTCCGCCGGTACACCACCCGATGTACCATAGTTGGATTGCCCAGGATCAAGCAATGCTCTCGGCATTGCAGTCCTCCCTTGGCGATGGGGTTGCTGGGTTGGTCCTTTTTGCTACGACCTCGCACGAGGTGTGGGATATCCTGGACTCCAGCTTCTCGTCCCAGTACACTGCACAGTCCATGGCCATCCGTACGAAGCTGGGCGAAATCCGTAAGGAGAACAGTACGGTCACCGCCTTCTTCAACAAGGTCAAGAAACTGGCGGACACCCTTGCTTCCATTTGTGAGCCTCTCCGCGACAACTAGTTCACAGCTTACATCCTTGCTGGTCTTGACAGCGAGTATGACTCTCTCACTGAGGTGCTCAAAGAACGCAAGGTGCCTATTCGTCCCCAGGACCTCTACAACCATCATCTCTCGACGGAACAGCGGATCAATGCGCGCCGCCCCGATGTCGTCACCGACTCCTCCGTCAACGCCGCATACCACGGCAAAGGTGGTGGTCGTGGTCCTCCCACTACTCCCTCGGTTGGAGGGGGTGAAAAAACCACCGCTCCGTCGGCTCAGCAGCACGCACCACGCTCCTCTGTGGTTGTTGTCGACGGATGCCCGCGCGCTTGCTGTACCGCATGTGGTGCGGCTGCCACATGCCAGCTCTGTGGCCTGCTCGGTCATGTTGCCTCGCGCTGTCACCGCCGCTTCAAAACCGACTTCCTCGGCCTTGGCAACAACGGCAAGGGTAATGATCGTCAGGTTCACATGGCGCAACAGGGACACACACCATCTTACCATGTCGATCCTACGTGGTATATGGACACTGGAGCTACCGATCATGTGACGAGCGAGCTGAACATACTCGCCCTTCGTGAGCCGTACCATGGGAACGACAAGGTTCACACAACTAATGGGGCAGTTATGCATATCTCTCATGTTGGTCAGGCATCCCTTCTCACACACACCTCTAGAAAATTGCATCTTCGTAATATTCTTCATGTTCCCACGGTTGCACGCAACTTACTTTCTATTTCTAAACTCACTCAGGATAATAACGTCATTTGTGAGTTTCACCCGTTTTCTCTCTTTGTTAAGGACCGTGCTACGAGGGATGTATTTCTTAGAGGTCGCTATCGCCGTGGCCTATATGCACTTGATGTGCCGTCGACTGTCCCCGCTCCTTCCGCTGGTTTTCGAGTCTTCAGTGGTGTTCGTGTGTCTCCATGACAATGGCACTCTCGTCTTGGTCATCCAGCATCACCCATTGTTCGTCATATCCTGCACCGCCATGAGTTACCATCAGAGTCTAGTAATAAAACTGTTGTCATATGTGATGCCTATCAGCAAGGCAAGAGTCATCAGCTGCCTTTTTCCGTTTCCACCCATATAGTCAAAACTCCTCTTGAGCTTGTGTTTTCAGATGTATGGGGTCCTGCCCAGATGTCTGTTAGTGGTCATGAATATTATGTTAGTTTTCTTTATGCTTATAGTCGCTTTACTTGGATTTATCTTCTTAAGCGCAAGTCTGATGTGTTCGATGTGTTTTAAAATTTCAAGCACATGTTGAGCGTCTCCTTAAACATAAAATTATTCATGTTCAATCTGATTGGGTGGGGGGGGGGGGGGAGTACCGCAATCTTAGTACTTTCTTTGACAAACTTGGATAGCACATGTTGATCACATTTAAACAAACTATGCCATGGATATGGCCAAAATATCCGTCATTTCGCCCGAAAGCCATGAATCTTCGTACGAGATAGCTCATTTCTGTGAACACATTTTCCACCAAATTGTCCTATTCGAAGTTTATTATTTTTGGTGGATACTAGGACATATATAACAACACCACGCGAAGATCTTGCATCGTTTCGAGTTTTTTTGAATTTTCTGGAATTTTCAAAGCCGGTTTCGGGAAACGGTCAAAACGGGGGACATGACCGTTCGTCCCTAGGTATTGAATCTTGATGAACTCATGATGTATCTATGTTGAAATATGTACTTGGCAACCTAAAAATAATTTTTGCAAAAAATCGCGAGCAAACTACGAGGCACCTGTAGTTCAAATTTGGCCCGGTTTCAGCTGAATCGGCAAAGTGTCCGGTGACACATAAATGGTGGAGGTTCCACCCAACTGTTTATTTTAGCGTGATGGTTTTGATTGATGAGAAGTTCTACCGAGTTTTCTAAGTGTTTTGGTGATTTTTTTGCGGGGTTGCATGAAAGTTGTTCGACAATCACGACCAAGGGAGATTTAATATAGTTTACATTTCTACAAATTTTCTTATATAGTTTTAAACCCCAAAATTTCCCTCCAAACTCCAAACCCAAAAGATTTCCCCCCAACTCTCTCGGTACGCGAAAATATCTCCCGCGGGGAGCAAATTTCCCCCGCCCACTCGGTCACCCACTCCCTAATTCCCCACCCACAAACCCTAGACCACTCCTTCCGCCGCCGCCTCTCTCCAAGTTCCTCTTTCTCCCCACTTCCCTCGCCACCGGCCTCCTCCCGAGCCTCTCCCTGCTGTATATGCCTCTCCGACAAGGCCGCCGCCGGAGCCCTTCTAGTGACAACACCATCCCCAGATCCGGGCGTCCTCCCACCGCCCCTTGCCCCGCCGCTTCCTCCCGCACCTCCCTTCCCCATCTCTCACAAGCGAGGGCGCCTCTCTTCCGTCCCTAGCCCTAGCCCTTTCCCATCCGCCACCGCAGCCTCCACCACACGCGACGGCGCCTCTCTTCGATGTCCCTAGTTCTATCCTTCCCATAGACCCTAGCCGCTCCTCCCCCATTTCCCACACCGCACGATCTCTTCAATTCCCCTAGTTCTCTCCTTCCCGTCCGCCGCCGGAGCCTCCACCACGACGTTGCTGCGACACCAGCTCCTCTCCGACCAACGCTTTCTCCACGGCCATGGCAGGTCACCGACGCCTCGTCTCGACCACGGATGCGCTCCTCCCAAACAAGGCCGCTGCCGGATCTTCTTCAGTCCGACAAGGACGACCCCGGATAGGCTCCTCTCCGATAAGGTCGCCGCTGGATTGGCTCCTCTCCAACAAGGCCGCTGCCGGATCTTCTTCCGTCCGAGAAGGACGCCTCCGGATCGGCTCCTCTCCGACAAGGTCTCCGCTGGACAGGCTCATCTCCAACAAGGCGGCTGCCGGATCCGCTCCTCCCCCACAACTCTGCCACCGTTAGTGTCAGGTTCGGTAGCTTTCCCCTTCCTCTCTCTCTCTCGTTTTTGGTGTGTGGGTGATTTTCATAACAACCATGCCTTCTTTTGTTCTACGTGGGTAAACATTGTACTAGTTTCTAGTGCCTCTTGCAGACACCAAAAGTCTTAATGCCATGTACTCTCTAGGAGTGAGTAGTGTCCCTGGGCCAGTATATGTCACCATTGCCCTGTTGTCAATGTCTTCCTTTGATCCTACTTGTCATCCAAAGAATCTCATTCATTTTCCTTGCATTTTGAAGCAATTACATGTAAATAACACGTTTAGATGTACACCCTCTCTGGCCCTATGGACTCAGTGTGATCATGATCTGTTATATTTTTCACCAGCTGATCTTGTTACCATGGAAGACATCATCCTTACTGTCGGTGATTGTTGTAGATATAAAGGTTTTGTGTCTGGTACTAACTATGCTTCCTGTGATGGATTACTGTTATCTAGCATTGCTAGAAACTGGACATAAAAGAATGATGCACTTCTATTGTTTTTCAGTTGAAGTTGCTCCACCCGTTAAGTGCTTCTACTACCATTATTACTTTTAACTTTATTGTATACTTTGTATTACTCAACTTGATTATATGCTGCTATTTCCATTTGAACTGAATGCACATGATTGAGCTGTGCTTACTCTGCTTACACAAGAGTGCTGCTTTCATCCGCAATAAGTGGCTCAATTTAATACTGCGGTATTCTTGATGTGCTTTGGGTTGTGGTTTGCTCAATTTAATAACGCGCTATTTTTTGTTCATACATTTGCACAGCTTATTGTCTCATGTCAAGCGATCCATTGGACTGAACTCAGTTTCTGTCTACTCCTTGTCTTTGAACAGATATGGATATGGGCCTGATGCTTCACATGTGCTCCATATGGGATCTGAACTCAGTCCTTAGTGTGTGGATGGCTGTGCAGTTTTCCAGGTTGTAGGGGCGCCAAGGTGTTTAACATGGTGTTGCTGATGTTGAATCAATGTCTTTAATCTGTCCATAGTAGGTCCTTTGTCTGTCCGACTCTGTTCCTTTGCTATGTGATGGTGACCTTCATGTGTTATTTATTATTGTGATTTTCCATTCAGCCGCTTCAAGTTCTGCGATGTTTCCATTCAGCTGCTTCAAGTTCCCCTAGATCTAGGTGCTTGGGTAAGCACCACTTTTTCTATCAGCAACTAATTTTCACTTTACTAAACCCAATTAGCACTCATTCATCGGGTACTAGTAGTTGAGTTTCTTATTTTTCCAAATTATTATAACTGAAACTATTAATTCAATCCTGGTGTGTCTGATTGTAAGTAGTTGAGTTTCTTATTATTTCCAAATTATTAAAACAGAAACCATTCATTCAGAATTGGGAGCTTCTACTCTATATGTGGTTCATGCAAGTCATGTCATAGTTAAGCCAATTTCACTTTGAAAATATAAACTAAATTCACAGTCATAACATTTCTGATCATGTATGCCCACATGTAATTTCATTGATTCACATTGTTAAAATAGTAGTACACCAGCCACTTAGACTTTTGGACCTGATTTGGTACTGCCCCATGAGAGCAAGAATCACGTCTTCTTTCTAAACGTAATTTTTCTGTAGTTTACGTGCAAAAATCTTACTATTGTTTGTAGTATGAAGTGTCTGTTTGCAACCTTGTCGTCCATCTGAATCGTGTTAGATAGCTACAGAAATCAACCTTACAATTCATTCTTTATGTTATCTAGTTTATGTAGCTTTATTGCTAGAGCTTCTACTCTATATGTAGGTTCATGCTCCTGTGTATGTGTTGTGCAAAAGTGAAGTGGTTTCTTGTACACACTGTAATTCTTTCTTTTTAACCTGTGTTTCTTTATAAATAAATTTCTGAGTTGAGTAATTTGCTGGTGCAGCCTATGGTGTTTAGGCTGCCAATTGCGGGGACAAGCTACAAATTCCCTCTGTCGGTGGTGGGTGAAGTTGTATACGTCTGAAGAAACTTGGATAATGCGCCTAGGCTAGCTCATGAGCTTAACTGGGTCTATCTTCTCTCTGTAATTTTATATTTGCCATCTGTGGTACTCATATTTTTTGGGTCATGTGAAGTTCATTATCATCTGAAGTTCATTATCTGACTGCAAGTGTTCTTTGCCAGTTCCTGATTCCTGTAACATGAGCTAGAAAATAAACTTTCTTTTTTGTATTTCAGGGGAAAAGTGGAGCTGGCCAAGAGGTAGCCACGGGCAGCGGTGGCCTTCCTCTTCACTTGGTGAGTTTAGGTAAGTCCTCGGCAGCCAATAACCGTTATTGTGTGCTCAACAACTTAAACTTGTCTGCTTGCTTCTGTGATCTGTCAAAACAAGTGTGCCTGTCAGGTTGACGTCTGCTCTTCTTCAGGTTGATCGGCTTCGTCTTCTTCATGTTTATTTGCTTCCTCTTAATTCATATATTATCAAGCTTGCTGATTCGATGTAGCTATCAGCATGATGCATTGCAAACTTGTGGCCATATCCTGTTCCTCATGGTTATTTCTGTTAAGTCTTATCTCCTGTTTGTTCGGTAGCAGAGTCGTAGTTAATCTCAGTGCATGCTTGGTGCCTTTTTCATTACTGTACTACCATATCGTGGAGCATTCTACAGGAGACTCAGACATAATCTTGCAGTAAAAAACGAGACATTCAATTTAAGCAGTGGTTTGGTTAGGTCCGCATCTCTGGGTATCATATGAGTGCATCTGGCCGTGCAGAGGAAACAAACATTTTAAGTGTCTGTGTACATGTTCAACGCTAGAACCACATAAATGCTCACTGCTGCAAAGTGAGCATACAAGGAATGCCTAGATAACTGCGAGTGTTCGCCATGTACGCATAGACAATCATTTTTGTTCTTTTACCTGTAAACCATTAAAAAATACCAGTCACATCTGAATTCCTTTAAATGTATTTTAGAAGTGCAAGGACTGTGTTTAACTGTGCTGAAATCTCTCATTTATGCATCAGTTGTTCCAGGATAGACCATGGCGATCAATCCCATGGTAGCTCTGCGTGTTGCGCTAGTAGGCGGGGTGGAAGCCTCTGCGAAGATCGCGGGGGCGAGGAAAGCTGCAGGAGGCGTGAAGGTTGGTGCGGCGGCTGCAGCCATGACAGCTGCAGCGACGGCTGCCGTATCCGGAAAAGACACGGCTGGCGATAACCAAAAGCCAGGAGCAAAATGATATCAGCGAATATGGTGGAGAAGCAGTGTTCTAAATGAACCTGTGAACTAGTGTTTTGTTTTGCAAGCCGTCGTGTGTGAACCTTGTAATGTAATGTAATGCTCTAGGAGATAAGTTATATCCTGTGAGATGCTATATTGTCTGCTGTGAAATGGATATATTGTCTACTGAGATATGTGCTTTTATTGATATGTTGCATGTGGTGATTTTCTGGATAAGAAATACTGTTATTACAAATGGAATATAACCTAATGATGCCAGGCACAAACAGTAATGGACCCTAAAAGGCCCCAATCGAAATTTATCTATAAAAGGCCAAAATTGCGAAAAATTACCAGGATTGTAAGGAGGCCAGGCCTAAAATATATTTGGCCCAGAGGCCCATTCAGTGAAAAATCTGACAGAGAAAAAAATTTAAATGGGCTGAATAGTTGGGCTTAGCCCGTGTAGAGGAGCAATATGGACTGGGCTGAATCTGATATATGACTTTCTTATTTGGTCATGATTTTGCCACGTAGGATTGACCACGTAGGATGTGACGTGGCTATGGCAGGATATCACATGACTAAATCAGTTGGTCATAGGGTTATGACCCCTCTGATTGGGTCATAGAGTCTATGACAATTCCATTCATTTAGTCATTGACGATCAAATAAGACGCTCGGTATGTGACTTTCCATTTTTGGTCAAAAGGGGGTCATGAATCAACCTACGTGACCTTCTAGTGACAAAAATTGAGGGTCACGTATCAACATATTTCTTGTAGTGACACCATGGGAGAGAGAGATGAAACACATAGCTAACGGTAGATCCCTCATCCTCGGAGGAGAACTACTCCCTCCTCATCATGGGAGACAGCAACGACAATGAAGATGGTGGTGGAGTCGATGGAGATGGTTCCGGGGGCATTCCCTGTCCTAGCAGGGTGCCGGAACAGAGATTTTTGTCCCCTAAAACTTTTCGGCGGCGGCGGCAGAGCTAAGGAACATTTCGTGGAAGGTGTCGATATATTTAGGTTTTATGCATCGAGGGAATATATAGGCGAAAGGGCAATGTCGGTGGGCGCCCGAGGGGTCCACACCACCAGCTGGCACGGCCAAGGGGAGCCTGCGCCAGCAATGGTGTGGTGGCTCCAAGTCCCCCCCCCCCCTCCGAGTCTCCTTTGGACTTCCTGGACATGTCGGCAATTCTAGGACTTTTGGCTTTTGTTTTGTCCGATTCCGAGAATATTTCAAGAACAACTTTTCTGAAACCAAAAAAGTAGAAAATAGAAACTGGATCCTTGGTATCTTGTCAATAGGTTAGTCCATGAAAACGTCCGAAAAATGAAGGAAAACATGTGAAAACATAAAGGTGTTGGATAGAAAAAAGATGGAGCATCAAAAACTATAAATACGTTTGAGACGTATCACCTGCCAATCCCCTTCTAGCCGTACAAGCGCCAAATAGGTATCACGCAGTGCGAAGGATCAAGAATAGTAACATGTCGATGCATTGGCCACGAGTTATGTCCACCTTCGTCCTTACTAGGATAATAGGTTCATGACTCCTTTACATCTGTGCTCGAGTGACAGAAACGTGATAGATGGAGGATGTGTTGTTGCCATTAGGGAGAAAACAACGATGTTTACATTACACACTTTGTTTAATGTGACTATCTGTTGCTTGCAACTTAATACCCAAAGATTGTTTGGATGATATTCTGATGGTGGATTATTAGTCATAGATGCAGTTGGATAACAGTCTATGAATCTTGTTGTAATGCTCGCATGAATCACATAGTAATCATCATGTCATGCATGTTTCAATATATATCGATTGCCCACCAGTAATTTGTTCACCATACATGTTATCTATCTTTTATGGAGAGACACCACTAGTGAACTGTGGACCCTGGTCCATTTTCTCATACTGATAATACAACCACTGAAATAACTGTTTTCACACTGCTACTACTGTTTTCACATTGTTCTCCTACTGTTTTCCACACCATACATTTAACCACTTTGTTATCAGCAAAATCGGTGAGATTGACAACCTCACTGCTTCGTTGGGGGCAAAGTGAATTGATTGTGTTGTGTAGGTTCCACATTGCTTCGGAACCGGTAGCGCGCCCTACCACATAAACTGCATCAACCTTCAGAAGTTGTTTGTCCTCCTACTGGTCCATTCAATCTTGGTTTCTTTTCTGAGGGAAAACTTGCCGCAACATTCTTTTCAAGCTTTATCTTTGGGTTTACCAATGAGTGAAAATATGCAGATAACGTGGCATGTCCATACATGCGAGGAACTGGAAAACGACTCATGGGGCAGCGGAATCGATGTAGTCGTAGATGAATTGTGAACAGTTGTAGATCCTCACAACTAGGCTTAGTTGCCAGGATATCGCTAAGTCTTTCCTCCTTAGGATCAGACGTGTAATCCCTCTTACGGTGTGCTTTTGTACGCTCATGTCAACCCGTCAGCACTCAGCCATCCAGGACTCGACACCGACAAAGAGAGACAGACTTCCGGCATTGCTAGATGGTAGTACTAATTAACTGTGATTAAAGGTATTATGCATCCGGAAGTTCTCAAGACATGAGAGAGAAACCAATTAGAGCTAGATCTAATCGGGAGAGTATAACTCAAAAACCATATTAGAAGAAGCTCTAATCTAATTAGAGATGTATCTAATTAGAGGCTCCAATTCAACTAGAGCTTCTCTAATTATAGGCTCTAATTCTATATGTCCTCTAATTTATTTATCCAATAAATTCAGGAATCCTCGTGGACTTTGTGAGGCCATGGGCCCCACATGGCAAACTCTAACATAAGGTTTTTCCCATACGTGGAAAACTGCCCCCCTCTCGTACTGATTCCATATAAGGAAAGTCCCCGGGAACTCTTCCGGAACTCCGTTCCCCCTATACATAAAATCATCGATATTATCTAACGATGTTGGAAACTCGTTTCTAATACCTGGGACATCTCATGTCCTCTTCAGCTTCTCATATAAATTGTACCAAACACCAACATAATTTCTCTCTTATAGCAACTTCCTTGAAACCATTCCGATTGACACCAGACTTTTTTCTATGATATCCAAACGACATCAAACATTGATCACACCAATGAAAACATATTATTTCTCTCAATAAAAGGTTGTCACAATTTAAGCGTGTGACCCGTAAATCCTCTTTAATACATAGACATGTTCGGTCACTTACCGAACAATAATCAACAGCGGGACCGTGGACGTCCATGATGGCTCCTGTGTGTTCCCGATGTACGAGGGAACCTTATAAGTTACTCACTGCACTTATTCCATTGAAGTCATGATACCAACGATATCACGAGGTGATACTATGTGATCTAGTCTGATCAAACTCTTTGATCATAATAGAGAATGTATATCTCTATCGTCTAGAGGAGTTAAGTACTTCGCTTGAACGATCTCACTTCCATTATAATGTCTAGTTCATACCCAGATATCACCTTTATAGTCCCCATTAACGGCAAGACGGTTGATATTAAAAAAAGTATAACTTTCGATTATGCGGTCACTAGATATTCTCATAGTATAGGAATTATAGTCAATGTTAAATTCATATATATTTGCTAAAACATATACTGATTGCTTAGTCTCTTTTAGCAACAACTTACACTTGGGTCGGTTCAGTACTATTGTTACACTAACAATAAACGCCCATGTTTTGCTAGACTTTCTTCTAGGTCCATGATCAGAAAAATGTGATCATCTCACAAAACATAACCTAAATCCCATGTTTATGTCTTCTCACTTGCACAAAGATTTTCCTTTGAAAACTCACTTTTTAAGTACTATAGATGTTGTAGCATGATGACATAAACTTAATTCTGAACTTAGAGATAGATTAATAATTGAATATTATTGTCTCTAGGGAATATCTCCAACACGAAGATGGCGCGAGTCCAAGCCTGCATGCAAAAAAATGGTGGGAGACATTTCCGTCACCGCCAACCATGTTCGCTCCTCTATTGCACCCCCTTCGGCTCACCGCCGGAACTCCCACCACCATTTCGAGTAGCAACACCATCTTCCCCTAGTCGACAACGGCAACAGTCCTCTTCTCTGAGATGTCGTCCTCCACCTCAACCCTAGTTGTGAC
The DNA here is from genome assembly GCA_028641055.1 of Alopecurus myosuroides. Lineage (NCBI taxonomy): Eukaryota > Viridiplantae > Streptophyta > Magnoliopsida > Poales > Poaceae > Alopecurus > Alopecurus myosuroides. Next base: position 395,606,166 of record CM054060.1, read on the forward strand.
CAGTGTGGATGTAAGTAGTATACAAACCTCTCTTCGGGTAGATCTGAGTAGATCTTCGGTTTACCTTAACGGATCTAGTGCTTCTACTCAACATAAAGCATGTGTAGTTGTGAATCGTGCACAATTTTAAGTTCTCCCCTTGTATTTAAGGGTTCATCTATGCAAAGTAGTTTCCATCCTTGCACCACGGTTGCACTTGTACAGGATGAACTGAATTTCATACATTCTCAACGTTGAATCATTCTAAAGTAAAAGTGTGTGTTGAGTCCATTGTGAGTCAATTTTGAGGGTGCTTACTATCTTGACCACATCAGGAGACGCCCACCTTCCCGGTTCTGTCGTTGGCATCGATCCTTCCTTTTCATGCGAAGGCCCTAGGGAGAGTACACGCGTCGCCTAGCTCCGTCGATCTGTCCTCGGCGTCGGTGCTGCCTTTGCCTGATGATGTCTACGCTCGCTTTTATTCTTGTAGAAAGTGTTGGGCCTCCAAGTGCGATGGTTTGTAGAACAACAACAAGTTTCCCTTAAGTGGATTACCCAAGGTTTATCAAACTAGGGGAGGAAGAGGTCAAAGGTATCCCTCTCAAGCAATCCTGCAATTACGACACAAGAAGTCTCTTATGTCCCAACACACCTAATACAATTGTCAGTTGTGTAGAAACTTTTGCTAGAAACTTTACTTGGCACAACTAATAGATGAAAATAAAGATATAAAGGAGCTGCTCCAGAAGTATACAACACTTTGACTAATAAAAAGAGAAAAACAAAGCAAAAATAAAAACATGGGTTATGTACCAAGAAGTGTTTTTCTTGAACACATTTTAGCTAGGCATGATAATTTGAGAATATGCTCACATGAGAAATATTAATTAAAGAAAAAGAGAGCATCAAGAAGAAAATATAAAAAGCATTAAGTCTAATCCACTTCCTATGAAAAAGAATCTTGTAGAAAAACAAGTCAATAAATCACAAAGTGGCTAGCATAGGAAGACAAAATAAGTGCAACGTCAAAAATTTCAACATAAAGAGATGAGACTTAATATTATTGAGATATATGAAACTGTGTTAATTTCCCTCTGTCATAATAAATTTCAGTAGCATCATGAATAAAATTAACAATATAACTATCACAAGGAACATTCTTATCATGAGCAACATTCATAAAAGAATTGATACTCTCCATATAAGCATAGTCATTCTCATTACTAGTAGTGGGAAAAAATTCAACAAAATAGATATCATTATTATTCTCATCACCATAATCATCAAATATAGGAGGCATATTGGAATTTTAATTAATTTTCTCCTCAATAGTAGGTGGACTAAAAATAACATATTCTTCATTGTAACCATCATATATTGGATGCAAAGTATCATCAAAGAAAATTTCCTCCTCAAAACTTGGGGGGCTAATAATATCATATTGATCAAAACTAGATACCCCAAGCAATAATGGTGTTCAAAGAATTCATGCTAATAACATCACTATCACTATTATGCAAACAAAATTCCATAGTGTCAGACCCCGGACCCAGAGATATACACACTGTTATGTGCTCCTAGCCATGAACTCACAAGGGCTTCAGGGTTACCAGCCCCGGCCGCAACAAACAACGGCAGGCATACCGGATTTATCGGCACGTAGTCCGGATCCCCGGTCTACTACTCCTTGTGTCCATGCTAGTCATAACCAAATATGCATATCCAAGTGTCCACGAGTCAGATGAAACTGAAGGAACGGGACCAAACTTATACAGAGCTGCTATGTGTCCAGAAAGTGCAACAACAATCGAGGGTTACTAGGGTTACCTCGCCCCAGGCCGATCACATCGACAGGCGGGCTCGCACATGGATCATCGGCTCCACAACCCCTCGACTGCGACAACTATGCAGGCATAGCCAAAACTGTATAACAATGAGCTCGAAACCAACAATCGATCAAAGCAGCACTCTAGACATGAAGCTTTATTAAGCAAGTAATACTAGAGTAAAGCTTACAAACAGAGGTCACACGACCCAACATTACATCAGACAACGGAAAGCAAATTATGTTGCTATTCAACAAGAACCAAAAAGGCCTAAGAGGCCGCAACATAAGGCGACGTCCCAGCCCATAGATTCCAGGCTGCTACCTGGGAAACCCCAAATTATCCGTCGATGTCCACGTTGAAACACCACCAAAGGTATGGAACTCCACCTGAACCAAATTGAAGCAAACATGAGTACGAGAGGTACTCAACAAGACTTAACTAACCTATTATATATCTGCTTGTTCAAAAAGGGTTTATGAAGGTTGTTTTGCGTAAAGCCAACTTTGTTTCGAAAAGAGGGAGATTGAGAAGCTTTTCACAAATCTTTTAAAAGAACACCCTCTCCTTGGGTATTGCCTTCAAGACCTTCGAAGCATCATCTTCAGCACATGATAACCGGGACCACCTCTTAAAACTAAACATTCATTGCCAACATCTTTTACGTCATGTTCAAGTTATCTATGATCTCAGGATCTGTCACCAAGTTGTCCTTAACCGCGAACACGGCTTTTCGAAAAGATTAAACCCTGCAGGGGTGTACAACTTTACCCACACGCATCAACCGACTCTTAATGCCAAGATATTGGCACAATTCCGACGATGTGCCGGCAGAGGGTGGCTGACCACGATCTTTCCCTTGCTTCGCCTATTCCATGAGTCGCTCCGAGTAGAGATGGACCGCCAATAGGGAGTGGCCATCTCCTGCCGGGTCTCTATCGTTGTGAGCGGTGCTTCAACTACTGTCTCGCCACAGGCTGTTACACCGCCACGTCCTAGTTTTGAAAATATTATAACATCCCCGCAAATCCAAATGGAACGCCCAAACTAGGCAACTCATGGAACAAACTAGACAAGTTGAAACCGAGGGGAATCCAATCCCCGTGTGGTTGCACGATCAGTCTTGGCTTCAAAGGCGAGGACTCGCTCCTAGGGGCATGAACGAGGAAAATCACCACATCCCATGTGTCAACTCATCCAAGCCTTCTATCATGTTAACCACACATCTCGAACATTACCACGTCATTCTGTCATACTAGATTCATTTCGTAACTCTGATTCATCATCCGGATGGAGCAGAGATCATAAGGCATGTATGACTAAGCATGGCATATTTGAGGCTTTGACGATACACACAAACAAATCCTATGTCAGCTAGGAGCATGGAATCATGATATCTGGTTTATGCAAATAAATAGGACAACTCTATCTACTGACTCAAGATAATTTGTAAAAGCATGCATCGTACGAGAAGGAAAACACTTAGAAAACATATATGGGCAGATAAGAGGTTATGCTTGCCTTGCTTCAAGAAAACTAGAGAAAGCTTCAGGAATAAGTGCTTGACTTGGTTGTTTAGACCAAGTATTCGGCAACAACGGGTGTTGAACTTCTCTCCGGATTTGAGGTCTACCGATAAGAGCAAACACCGGAAAGAATGGAAACAACACTCAAAACAGGCATCGATGCAATGCTCAATATGTATGCATGAAAATTTGAATGCATTAAAGATAAGCCCTAAACATGGTTCATGGGTTGCTAGGGTTCATATGTTAGGTAAGCACTTTTACTGAATTTAGTCCCGAAGTGGACCTCGGAGGCCGATTCGGGCAAAAACCTAGAGGTGCGACAAGTTAAAGTGCTCAAATAGGGTTGAGAACACCATAACTAGGTTGCATCTGTCATTCTAAGCATTTTGACATATAACTTGTAATTTTCTGATTTTCTTGAATAAAAACTTATTTTCTTTATTTTAAATGATTTAAATAATGCTCAAAATTCAACTTTGTCAAAAATGTGTGAAAAAGATATGAACATGTAGATTACATTTTTCTGAACAAAATGGTATATTGAACACATTTTTCTGAGTTATGAATTAAAAGTTATTGCATTTATAAAATTTATCATTTTTCTGTAATTTAAATTACAGGTGGGGTCCACGTGTCAGAACAAATTCGTTTAAAAGAAATTAAACAGAAACAGGGCAGGTGACGTGGGCATGATGTCAGGATGACATCACTCCGGGCCAAATTGACACAGCCGTGGTGCAATCGACGAAATTCGCGCGATAACTTCGAATCAAAGTGTACTACGAGGTTGAGGAGGCCGAGGACGTTCTAGGGGTGGCCTCGGCTGGCCGGTTGGTCGCCGGAGCTCGCGCCGGAGAGCTCGGGCACGGCGGCGGAAGTCGGCCGGAGGCGGCAGGGAGTTGCGGAGGGGGAGGGAGCGAGGGGAGGGCACCGGAGGGTGCGGGAGCTCACCCCGAGCGTGATGCCGCGGTCGGAGAAGCGCGGGGCGGCGGGAATCGCCGGCGACGAGGAGGAATTCGGCGGCGGCCGTGCCGGGTTCCAGCGAGAAATTGCGGCCTTCCCGGCCGTCCCGGATGCCGTGCGTGCTCGAGGAGGAGGAGGCAGGGGTGGCGAAGCAGGCAGGGAGCTCGAAGGGGCGCGGGGGCGGACGATTCGCCGGCGGCGAGCGCGGACGGCCGGCGGTAGGGTTTCGTGTTTGGGTTCGGTTCCTGCACGTGAGGGAGACAGAGAGAGAGGACTAGGCGATTGAGGAGGGGGATAGAGGGGACCAGGGAACCTCTCCTGACCCTTATCCTCGCAGAGGGGAAGCATGAGGTGGCGGGGGAGGCGACGTGGAGAGCTTGCTCGTCTACTGGCTGGAGGTAGAAGATGACAAAAGAAAGATTTCTGAAAACCCCCCCTGAGATTTCCAGAAACTGCAAAAAGATCCCTGTCCTTTTTAAAATAGCAGCTTAAAACAGACTTTGAGGGCTTTTCCGAAAAGAACAAAAATTGGCAAAAATTATATTTGGGATCTTGTTAAATTTACAACCTCAACATATTTTTGGTTTGCAAAAATTTCACCATTTTAAACCATCATTTTAGTGTGGCACTTTTAAGTGATTTTACTAAACTCCGGTATTAAATTTTAATGCACTTGTTTTAAACACAACTTAGGTTCAAAATGCATGCATGACATGACATGATCATAAGCACAAACACACAAACTTTATATAACAAAAAGGTGGATGTTACAAGTCTACCCCCCTTACAAGAATCTCGTCCCGAGATTCCTAGATTTTAGAAAGGAAGGACGGGTACTCAGATCGTAAACGATCTTCTCGTTCCCAGGTTGCTTCAGCTTCAGAATGATGAGACCACTGAACCTTGAGGCACTTGATGCTTCGGCATCGAATCTTTCGTTCAGCTGCCTCGAGGATACGGACAGGACATTCTCGGTAGGTCAGATTATCCTTGAGATCAATGGTTTCATGATCTACACCACGGTTGGAATCTTTGAAGCAATGATGAAGTTGTGAGACATAGAATGTAGCATGAACCCGTGGGAACGTTGAAGGTAGGTGGAGACGATAAGCAAAATTCCCACTTTTTGCAAGAACATGGAAAGGACCAACATAGCGAGGCGGTAATCTTCCCTTCATGACATCACGATGAACACCCTTCAAAGGTGTGACTTGTAGATAGGCTTGTCCGCCAACATCATAACGAATATCTTGTTGACGGTCACCATAACTCTTCTGGCGAGACTGAGCAGCTTTCAGATGTTCACGGATGATACGAAATGTTTCTTCAGTCTCGTTGATCAGATTCTTCGGTCCAAAGAACTGTCTTTCACCGGTTTCTGACCAATTTAACGGAATTGAACAGTTTCTGTTGTACAGAGCTTCAAACGGAGCTTTGGCCAAGATAACTTGGAAACGAACTCGGCAGATGGAAGACACTTCTCCCAATCATTACCGAAAGATACAACACAAGCTCGAAGCATGTCTTCAAGTGTTTGATTCAGACTCCCGAGGTGATCATTACGGGATGACTGATAGATTATGGTGAAGTGTATACGACTTCCCATAGCTTGCTTGAAACTTGCCCAGCCCTTGGAAGTAAACAGATTTCCCTGATCAAAAAGGATCTTCTTAGGAACACCATGAAGAGGTATTATCCGAGAGACATAAAAATCTTCCAGTTGTTTAGCATTGATGCCCTGATGGATAGGAACAAAATGAGCAACCTTTGACAGACGATCAATCACTACCCAGATAGCGGTGTGTCCCTGATCATTTCTTGGAAGACCAACAATGAAAGTCATCTCAACTTCATCCCACTTCCAAACAGGAATAGGGGTGGGGTAGAGAGTAGCAACTGGTCTTCGATGTTCAGCTTTAGCACGACGACAAACGTCGCATTCAGCCACAAATTGAGCGATATCTCGCTTCATCTTGGTCCACCAGAACCTTTGACGTAGATCACGGTACATTTTGGTGCTACCAGGATGAGCAGAGAGAGGTGACTCATGAGCTTCACGGAGGATAAGTTGCTTTAGACTCCGTTTCTTCGGTACAACAAGACGTTCACCAAAATAAACGGTACCTTGATCATCAACAGAAAAACATGTAGGAATTCCACGAGAAATCTTTCTCTTGACCAAGGTAATGCTTAGATCCCGCTTTTGGGCATCTTTGATTTTATGTTCAAACGATGGTTTCACTTCCGGATTAACCAGATAACCAGAGGGAACAACCTCAAGATTGAGCTTGGAGAACTCTTTGTGGAGAGAAGGTTGATCTTGCTGTATCATCAAGTTGTTACAGTAAGACTTCTGGATTGTCATGTCAGCCACGACTTTACCTTTATCAGTTTGACCATTGACCTCCACATTGGGTTCTTTGACTAGTTCCAACCATCTCTTTTGTCTGAGACTCAGATCTGGTTGGGTAAAAAGATATTTGAAGCTCTGCTGGTGGAAATAGAACTCACATTGATTTCCTAGCAGATGATGACGCCACTGTTTCAAGGCATACACAACAGCTGCTAACTCAAGAGCATGAGTTGGATATTTGAGCTCATTTGGTTTCAGTTGTCGAGAAGCATAAGAAACCACATGACCATCTTGCAATAGACCGCAGTCAATACCTTGACGAGAGGCATCACAGAAGATGACGAGGTCCTTGCACGTGTCCGGAAGGACAAGCATAGGAGCATTAGCCAGCTTGGTTTTCAACAACCGGAAACTTTCTTCTGCCATTCTTGACAATACAAACTGTTTATCTTTCTTAAGAAGATCAGTCATTGGCTTGGTATCTTTGGAGAAACCTTCAATAGAGCGGTGATAACAACCGATAAGTTCGAGGAAGTTTCGAACCTCTTTGATGGACTTAGGTGCCTCCCAGTCCAATATGGCTTGAACTTTGCTAGGGAGAACTGCAACTCCTTCAGCAGACAGGACATAGCCTAGAAATAGGAGCTCCTTCAACCAGAACACACATCTGGAGAATTTAGCACAGAGACGATGCTCACGAAGCTTTGTCAAAGCTAGCCGAAGATGTTCAGCATGTTCTTCTTCGGACTTGGAGTAGATTATAACATCGTCGAGGTAAACCACAACGAACTTGTCAATATACTCCATGAAAATGGATTTCATAAGCCCCATCAGCATGGTTGGAGCATTGGAGAGTTCGGGAAACATAACAGTGTACTCGTAAAGACCATAACGAATTTCGACAACCGTTTTAGAAACATCCCCGGACCTGGTCTGAAGTTGATAATAACCCAGACTTAGATGTATCTTGGAGAAAACAGTGGCACCAATCAGATGGTCAACCAAATCCTCTGTCCGAGGAACAGAACACTTGTGCTTTATTGCCACATCATTGAACGGACAATATTCACTGGCCAGCTAAGGAACTGTGGTATCCTTCTTCGTGACGAAGAGTGTAGGACACCCACCAGAAGATGTGTTGGCATGAGGGCAACCTTTCCCTTCTCACTCCTCTGTTTGCTTCTTCAACTCAACCAAATCTTCTAGATACATACGGTATGGTCTTTCAGAAGTAGGAACTACTCCAGGAATTAGTTCAAGAACAAACTCCACTGAATAATCATGAAGCATACCAGGAAGCTCTTCCGGGAAGACATCCGGAAACTTATACACCACTGGTACCTCATGAACCTCGGGAGATGGTCGACCTTCGATTGCATTGAGTTGAGGAGGTGGCTGTGGTTGAACTGTCCCACAAGGAAACAAGAACCGAGTTGTCTAACCATATGGATGAATCAGGGTAACAGACTTGGCTGCACAGTCAATCATGGCATGATGTGTTGACAACCAGTCCATGACCAGTATGACATTGATATTAGTTTGGTCCATGATGGCAAGTGTACTGAGAAACACCAAACCTCCAATTTCAATTGGCACACCAGGACAACAATGGTTTATCTGACGGATAGACCCTGTGGGTGGAGATTATTAACGGAGGGACCACTTTCACAAAGGGTATGTCTAACAACCCCGCGAAAGCTCTTGATACACATGAATGTGATGCTCCGGAATCAAACATAACTGATGCTGGAGCTAAATTGACACGAAGCATTCCCAACACGACATCAGGTGCTTTCTGAGCTTCTTCAATCAGAACATGGTTCAAACGACCACGGTTAACAACACGTGTAAGAACATGCTGAAGTGGAGGAAGTCTCCTCTGAGGACATTTGTTGGAGTTGTGTCCAATTTCACCACACACGTCACATGTCACCAGTCGTTTCTTATTACCAGCAACACTAGAACGCCCACCGAGGTGGCCTTGTTGAAAAGCTGGTGGATATGGAATGGCATTGTACTGAACAAACACACGACGCTTCTTGAAACCAGAAGAAGACGCACGTGACTCTCCAGAAAATTGCTTCAAAGAAATTTCCATTTCCTTTTTGCCACGCTCCAAGGTAAGATCATGATTATAAAGGTCCTGGAAGGTTGGGAATTTGAAGGACAATAGCTCATAGCGAACTCCGGAATCCAGACCCTTGCGGAACAAATCTTGCTTATCCGCATCATCTGCAACATCTCGGGGTGCATAACGAGCCAAACGGGTGAATTCACGCCCGTAAGTTTCAACATCCATCTGTCCCTGGGTCAGATCCAGGAACTCTTTTCTTTTGGAGTCCATAACTGCCTCAGGAACATGGGCAGCACTGAACTCTTTACGGAACTTCTTCCAGGTAACCTTATGTCCCGGCGATTGCAACGCCAAGAAACCTTCCCACCATGAACCAGCTTCACCCTCTAGCTGGTAGGCGGCAAAGTTCACACGGTCACTTTCTGGAACATGGAGAGCATTAAATTTGCGCTCGATGGCACGAAGCCAATCATCAGCATCGATGGGTTCGTTGAGTTTGCTGAAAGTTGGAAGCTTAGCATGAACTAAATCCCCAAATGTAACGCATTTGTCATGACGACGTTCAGTGTTTTGCGCCACACGCTGAAGGAGATGTTCATTTCAAACTAGGGGAGGAAGAGGTCAAAGGTATCCCTCTCAAGCAATCCTGCAATTACGACACAAGAAGTCTCTTATGTCCCAACACACCTAATACAATTGTCAGTTGTGTAGAAACTTTTGCTAGAAACTTTACTTGGCACAACTAATAGATGAAAATAAAGATATAAAGGAGCTGCTCCAGAAGTATACAACACTTTGACTAATAAAAAGAGAAAAACAAAGCAAAAATAAAAACATGGGTTATGTACCAAGAAGTGTTTTTCTTGAACACATTTTAGCTAGGCATGATAATTTGAGAATATGCTCACATGAGAAATATTAATTAAAGAAAAAGAGAGCATCAAGAAGAAAATATAAAAAGCATTAAGTCTAATCCACTTCCTATGAAAAAGAATCTTGTAGAAAAACAAGTCAATAAATCACAAAGTGGCTAGCATAGGAAGACAAAATAAGTGCAACGTCAAAAATTTCAACATAAAGAGATGAGACTTAATATTATTGAGATATATGAAACTGTGTTAATTTCCCTCTGTCATAATAAATTTCAGTAGCATCATGAATAAAATTAACAATATAACTATCACAAGGAACATTCTTATCATGAGCAACATTCATAAAAGAATTGATACTCTCCATATAAGCATAGTCATTCTCATTACTAGTAGTGGGAAAAAATTCAACAAAATAGATATCATTATTATTCTCATCACCATAATCATCAAATATAGGAGGCATATTGGAATTTTAATTAATTTTCTCCTCAATAGTAGGTGGACTAAAAATAACATATTCTTCATTGTAACCATCATATATTGGATGCAAAGTATCATCAAAGAAAATTTCCTCCTCAAAACTTGGGGGGCTAATAATATCATATTGATCAAAACTAGATACCCCAAGCAATAATGGTGTTCAAAGAATTCATGCTAATAACATCACTATCACTATTATGCAAACAAAATTCCATAGTGTCAGACCCCGGACCCAGAGATATACACACTGTTATGTGCTCCTAGCCATGAACTCACAAGGGCTTCAGGGTTACCAGCCCCGGCCGCAACAAACAACGGCAGGCAGACCGGATTCATCGGCACGTAGTCCGGATCCCCGGTCTACTACTCCTTGTGTCCATGCTAGTCATAACCAAATATGCATATCCAAGTGTCCACGAGTCGGATGAAACTGAAGGAACGGGACCAAAGTTATACAGAGCTGCTATGTGTCCAGAAAGTGCACCAACAATCGAGGGTTACTGGGGTTACCTCGCCCCAGGCCGATCACATCGACAGGCGGGCTCGGACATGGATCATCGGCTCCACAACCCCTCGACTGCGACAACTATGCAGGCATAGCCAAAACTGTATAAAAATGAGCTCGAAACCAACAATCGATCAAAGCAGCACTCTAGACATGAAGCTTTATTAAGCAAGTAATACTAGAGTAAAGCTTACAAACAGAGGTCACACGACCCAACATTACATCAGACAACGGAAAGCAAATTATGTTGCTATTCAACAAGAACCAAAAAGGCCTAAGAGGCCGCAACATAAGGCGACGTCCCAGCCCATAGATTCCAGGCTGCTACCTGGGAAACCCCAAACTATCCGTCGATGTCCACGTTGAAACACCACTAAAGGTATGGAACTCCACCTGAACCAAATTGAAGCAAACATGAGTACGGGAGGTACTCAACAAGACTTAACTAACCTATTATATATCTGCTTGTTCAAAAGGGGTTTATGAAGGTTGTTTTGCGTAAAGCCAACTTTGTTTCTAAAAGAGGGAGACTGAGAAGCTTTTCACAAATCTTTTAAAAGAACACCCTCTCCTTGGGTATTGCCTTCAAGACCTTTGAAGCATCATCTTCAGCACATGATAACCGGGACCACCTCTTAAAACTAAACATTCATTGCAAACATCTTTTACGTCATGTTCAAGTTATCTATGATCTCAGGATCTGTCACCAAGTTGTCCTTAACCGCGAACACGGCTTTTCAAAAAGATTAAACCCTGCAGGGGTGTACAACTTTACCCACACGCATCAACCGACTCTTAATGCCAAGCTATTGGCACAATTCCGACGATGTGCCGGCAGAGGGTGGCTGACCACGATCTTTCCCTTGCTTCGCCTATTCCATGAGTCGCTCCGAGTAGAGATGGACCGCCAATAGGGAGTGGCCATCTCCTGCCGGGTCTCTATCGTTGTGAGCGGTGCTTCAACTACTGTCTCGCCACGGGCTGTTACACCGCCACGTCCTAGTTTTGAAAACATTTTAACATCCCCGCAAATCCAAATGGAACGCCCGAACTAGGCAACTCATGGAACAAACTAGACAAGTTGAAACCGAGGGGAATCCAATCCCCGTGTGGTTGCACGATCAGTCTTGGCTTCAAAGGCGATGACTCGCTCCTAGGGGCATGAACGAGGCAAATCACCACATCCCATGTGGCAACTCATCCAAGCCTTCTATCATGTTAACCACACATATCGAATCTTACCACGTCATCCTGTCATACTAGATTCATTTCGTAACTCTGATTCATCAACCGGATGGAGCAGAGATCATAAGGCATGTATGACTAAGCATGGCATATTTGAGGCTTTGGCGATACACACAAACAAATCCTATGTCAGCTAGGAGCATGGAATCATGATATCTGGTTTATGCAAATAAATAGGACAACTCTATCTACTGACTCAAGATAATTTGTAAAAGCATGCATCGTACGAGAAGGAAAACACTTAGAAAACATATATGGGCAGATAAGAGGTTATGCTTGCCTTGCTTCAAGAAAACCAGAGAAAGCTTCAGGAATAAGTGCTTTAATTGGTTGTTTAGACCAAGTATTCGGCAACAAGGGTGTTGAACTTCTCTCCGGATTCGAGGTCTACCGATAAGAGCAAACACCGGAAAGAAAGGAAACAACACTCAAAACAGGCATCGATGCAATGCTCAATATGTATGCATGAACATTTGAATGCATTAAAGATAAGCCCTAAAGATGGTTCATGGGATGCTAGGGTTCATATGTTAGGTAAGCACTTTTACTGAATTTAGTCCCGAAGTGGACCTCGGAGGCCGATTCGGGCAAAAACCTAGAGGTGCGACAAGTTAAAGTGCTCAAATAGGGTTGAGAACACCATAACTAGGTTGCATCTGTCATTCTAAGCATTTTGACATATAACTTGTAATTTTCTGATTTTCTTGAATAAAAACTTATTTTCTTTATTTTAAATGATTTAAATAATGCTCAAAATTCAACTTTGTCAAAAATGTGTGAAAAAGATATGAACATGTAGATTACATTTTTCTGAACAAAATGGTATATTGAACACATTTTTCTGAGTTATGAATTAAAAGTTATTGCATTTATATAATTTATCATTTTCTGTAATTTAAATTACAGGTGGGGTCCATGTGTCAGAACAAATTCGTTTAAAAGAAATTAAACAGAAACAGGGCAGGTGACGTGGGCATGATGTCAGGATGACATCACCCCGGGCCAAATTGACACAGCCGTGGTGCAATCGACGAAATTCGCGCGAAAACTTCGAATCAAAGTGTACTACGAGGTTGAGGAGGCCGAGGACGTTCTAGGGGTGGCCTCGGCTGGCCGGTTGGTCGCCGGAGCTCGCGCCGGCGAGCTCGGGCGCGGCGGCGGAAGTCGGCCGGAGGCGGCAGGGAGTTGCGGAGTGGGAGGGAGCGAGGGGAGGGCACCGGAGGGTGCGGGAGCTCACCCCGAGCGTGATGCCGCGGTCGGAGAAGCGCGGGGCGGCGGGAATCGCCGGCGACGAGGAGGAATCCGGCGGCGGCCGTGCCGGGTTCCGGCGAGAAATTGCGGCCTTCCCGGCCGTCCCGGATGCCGTGCGTGCTCGAGGAGGAGGAGGCAGGGTGGCGAAGCAGGCAGGGAGCTCGAAGGGGCGCGGGGGCGGACGATTCGCCGGCGGCGAGCGCGGACGGCCGACGGTAGGGTTTCGTGTTTGGGTTCGGTTCCTGCACGTGAGGGAGACAGAGAGAGAGGACTAGGCGATTGAGGAGGGGGATAGAGGGGAACCAGGGAACCTCTCCTGGCCCTTATCCTCGCAGAGGGGAAGCATGAGGTGGCGGGGGAGGCGACGTGGAGAGCTTGCTCGTCTACTGGCTGGAGGTAGAAGATGACAAAAGAAAGATTTCCGAAAACCCCCCTGAGATTTCCAGAAACTGCAAAAAGATCCCTGTCCTTTTTAAAACAACAGCTTAAAACAGACTTTGAGGGCTTTTCTGAAAAGAACAAAAATTGGCAAAAATTATTTTTGGGATCTTGTTAAATTTACAACCTCAACATATTTTTGGTTTGCAAAAATTTCACCATTTTAAACCATCATTTTACTGTGGCACTTTTAAGTGATTTTACTAAACTCCGGTATTAAATTTTAATGCACTTGTTTTAAACACAACTTAGGTTCAAAATGCATGCATGACATGACATGATCATAAGCACAAACACACAAACTTTATATAACAAAAAGGTGGATGTTACAAGTCTACCCCCCCCCCCTTACAAGAATCTCGTCCCGAGATTCCTAGATTTTAGAAAGGAAGGACGGGTACTCAGATCGTAAACGATCTTCTCGTTCCCAGGTTGCTTCAGCTTCAGAATGATGAGACCACTGAACCTTGAGGCACTTGATGCTTCGGCATCGAATCTTTCGTTCAGCTGCCTCGAGGATACGGACAGGACATTCTCGGTAGGTCAGATTATCCTTGAGATCAATGGTTTCATGATCTACACCACGGTTGGAATCTTTGAAGCAATGATGAAGTTGTGAGACATGGAATGTAGCATGAACCCGTGGGAACGTTGAAGGTAGGTGGAGACGATAAGCAAAATTCCCACTTTTTGCAAGAACAGGGAAAGGACCAACATAGCGAGGCGGTAATCTTCCCTTCATGACATCACGATGAACACCCTTCAAAGGTGTGACTTGTAGATAGGCTTGTCCGCCAACATCATAACGAATATCTTGTTGACGGTCACCATAACTCTTCTGGCGAGACTGAGCAACTTTCAGATGTTCACGGATGATACAAAATGTTTCTTCAGTCTCGTTGATCAGATTCTTCGGTCCAAAGAACTGTCTTTCACCGGTTTCTGACCAATTTAACGGAATTGAACAGTTTCTGTTGTACAGAGCTTCAAACGGAGCTTTGGCCAAGATAACTTGGAAACGAACTCGGCAGATGGAAGACACTTCTCCCAATCATTACCGAAAGATACAACACAAGCTCGAAGCATGTCTTCAAGTGTTTGATTCAGACTCCCGAGGTGATCATTACGGGATGACTGATAGATTATGGTGAAGTGTATACGACTTCCCATAGCTTGCTTGAAACTTGCCCAGCCCTTGGAAGTAAACAGATTTCCCTGATAAAAAAGGATCTTCTTAGGAACACCATGAAGAGGTATTATCCGAGAGACATAAAAATCTTCCAGTTGTTTAGCATTGATGCCCTGATGGATAGGAACAAAATGAGCAACCTTTGACAGACGATCAATCACTACCCAGATAGCGGTGTGTCCCTGATCATTTCTTGGAAGACCAACAATGAAAGTCATCTCAACTTCATCCCACTTCCAAACAGGAATAGGGGTGGGGTAGAGAGTAGCAACTGGTCTTGGATGTTCAGCTTTAGCACGACGACAAACGTCGCATTCAGCCACAAATTGAGCGATATCTCGCTTCATCTTGGTCCACCAGAACCTTTGACGTAGATCACGGTACATTTTGGTGCTACCAGGATGAGCAGAGAGAGGTGACTCATGAGCTTCACGGAGGATAAGTTGCTTTAGACTCCGTTTCTTCGGTACAACAAGACGTTCACCAAAATAAACGGTACCTTGATCATCAACAGAAAAACATGTAGGAATTCCACGAGAAATCTTTCTCTTGACCAAGGTAATGCTTAGATCCTGCTTTTGGGCATCTTTGATTTGATGTTCAAACGATGGTTTCACTTCCGGATTAACCAGATAACCAGAGGGAACAACCTCAAGATTGAGCTTGGAGAACTCTTTGTGGAGAGAAGGTTGATCTTGCTGTATCATCAAGTTGTTACAGTAAGACTTCTGGATTGTCATGTCAGCCACGACTTTACCTTTATCAGTTTGACCATTGACCTCCACATTGGGTTCTTTGACTAGTTCCAACCATCTCTTTTGTCTGAGACTCAGATCTGGTTGGGTAAAAAGATATTTGAAGCTCTGCTGGTGGAAATAGAACTCACATTGATTTCCTAGCAGATGATGACGCCACTGTTTCAAGGCATACACAACAGCTGCTAACTCAAGAGCATGAGTTGGATATTTGAGCTCATTTGGTTTCAGTTGTCGAGAAGCATAAGAAACCACATGACCATCTTGCAATAGACCGCAGTCAATACCTTGACGAGAGGCATCACAGAAGATGACGAGGTCCTTGCACGTGTCCGGAAGGACAAGCATAGGAGCACTAGCCAGCTTGGTTTTCAACAACCGGAAACTTTCTTCTGCCATTCTTGACCATACAAACTGTTTATCTTTCTTAAGAAGATCAGTCATTGGCTTGGTATCTTTGGAGAAACCTTCAATAGAGCGGTGATAACAACCGATAAGTTCGAGGAAGTTTCGAACCTCTTTGATGGACTTAGGTGCCTCCCAGTCCAATATGGCTTGAACTTTGCTAGGGAGAACTGCAACTCCTTCAGCAGACAGGACATAGCCTAGAAATAGGAGCTCCTTCAACCAGAACTCACATCTGGAGAATTTAGCACAGAGACGATGCTCACGAAGCTTTGTCAAAGCTAGCCGAAGATGTTCAGCATGTTCTTCTTCGGACTTGGAGTAGATTATAACATCGTCGAGGTAAACCACAACGAACTTGTCAATATACTCCATGAAAATGGATTTCATAAGCCCCATCAGCATGGTTGGAGCATTGGAGAGTTCGGGAAACATAACAGTGTACTCGTAAAGACCATAACGAGTTTCGACAACCGTTTTAGAAACATCCCCGGACCTGGTCTGAAGTTGATAATAACCCATACTTAGATGTATCTTGGAGAAAACAGTGGCACCAATCAGATGGTCAACCAAATCCTCTGTCCGAGGAAGAGAACACTTGTGCTTTATTGCCACATCATTGAACGGACAATATTCACTGGCCAGCTAAGGAACTGTGGTATCCTTCTTCATGACGAAGAGTGTAGGACACCCATAAGAAGATGTGTTGGCATGAGGCCAACCTTTCCCTTCTCACTCCTCTGTTTGCTTCTTCAACTCAACCAACTCTTCTAGAGACATACGGTATGGTCTTTCAGAAGTAGGAACTACTCCAGGAATTAGTGCAAGAACAAACTCCACTGAATAATCATGACGCATACCAGGAAGCTCTTCCGGGAAGACATCCGGAAACTTACACACCACTGGTACCTCATGAACCTCGGGAGTGTAACGCCCGGGGGTTTTCCCCAAATTAGATTTTTTTGCTTGTTTTCTTTTGCATCGTCATGCATCATGTCATTCTCCTTTAAAACTCATAAAATATTAAATTGTTGCGAAACCTAAATTTTCATAAACATCTAAGTTGAATTTGTTGCCTCAACTTTATTCTTAAATAGTACAAAAAAAATATCTGAAAGAAAACAGCCCAACTAACCAGCCCAAAACCTAACCCTAAGCCCACCTAACCCTCACGCACACACCACACACAGAACACACGCAACCCCCAGGGCCACACAGGCACGCACGAGATGGGCAAGGGATCGATCGATCCCCTACCCCATCGTCTCTGCCTCCTCATCCTCCTCACGTCGCCCCTCTCTCTCTCGCTCGATTCCCTCCGCCCCGACGCCCTCGCCTCCTCTCCAGCCGGCAGCCGGTGCTGCTGCTCCCCCGCCCCGCCACCAGCGCCTCCTCCCTGCCTCCTGCCCCCGTGACTCCGGCCGCCGCTGACCTCCTCAAGCAGGGCGCCGCCCCCTTCTCCCGTGGCCGCCGCCCGCTGCCGGCCGAGGCGCCCCGCCGGGGCCCCTCCTCCACCTCGCCCCAAGCCCACCACCACCACTGCGCCAAGGTTGTGCTGCCCCTGCTCGGGAGGAGCACGAGCACCACCAGCCACGTGCGACCCGAGAACCTTCGTCACGCCATGGCCGCCCGAGCTCTGCGCCCCTCCCTCGTTTTTCCTCTTTGCCGGCCTTCCTCGACCACGCCAAGGGATGGCATCTGCTTCTCGAGTCTCCGTCACCAGCCATCGAGCTCCGACTCCGTCCCCGCGCCATCCTCTGCACCTCCCGACGGTGGCCTCCTCTTGCTGGACTCGAGCTGGTCCCGACGACCTCCGTTCTCCATGCTCGCATGTTCCCGCGCGGGCGCATGCTCACTGGTCCCGAGTTCGACCTTGCCGCCGCCGGTATCACACCCCGTACAGGACACCCGCGAGGTGTTTGTTGCATGTCCCGCAAGGATCTCAGCGTTCCGCGCACACCCACCCGTGCTCTGTTGATGTGACCGGGGCCTTCGTGTCCAGGGGCTTTCCATGACCACCCCAAGTTGTCTCCGTTCTGTACCTCGTCAAGAAGATCCACCACGGCGCCTCGACAAGACCGACAAGGAACCGTGATCGAGTACCGCTACCCCGACCCGTACCTCGTCGCCAAGTTCCTCCTCGAATGGAGACCGCCAAGATCCCACCGACAAGGCCTTCACCGCAAAGATCCTCGTGACGGAACCTCGACAAGATCCTACCATGTCCGCTTTGCGTTGGCCGCCTTCGTGCGCGTCCATGAATTTCTCGTTGACCGGAGATGCGGCACGATCACCTCCGACCCCGAAGACGATGCGGTAGCGGCTCGCCCACGACTACATCGACTCCGGATGTTGAACGACTACTTCGACGACGATGACCGCGTGATTCGAGAACGACTACTTCCTCTACGGCGTGAACGACTACCTCCATGACGATGACCCTGGAACGACTACTTCCTCGACGTCGACTACTTCCTCTACTATGACTACGTCCACGACATCGACGACTTCGTCTACTTCCCATTCTTCGTCTACTTCCTCCACGTCCTGAAGACACCGGCGTTTCCCCGAAGATCTCCTCTTTCCGGCGTCGAACACAAAGATCTCTCCACACGTGTGCACCCCAAACCCAAACCCCTATACCTATGCCCTATTTTCTATAACATATCAACTATAATTAAAATGTCATCTCATTCATGTGTTGCATTGCATTTTTTGTGGGTAGATAAATAACTCGAACCTCCTAAATTAAATGTTGGGCTTCCGGCTCAATTTAAATTGATTTAATTGCATGAATCATAACTAATTCATTTTAACTCCAAATTTGAAAAGTAAAATATGTTTTCCAATCAAAATTCTCTAAACTTTGCAAAGATCAATTTTGTTTTCTGTTTCAAATAAATTAAATTGCTGAAAACAACTATTTCTTAATTAATGCATTTAAAATTGCTAATTTAATAACTTGCTCGATTCAAAACCAAATTCCACATATCAAATATGTTTTCCAACCAGAAAAATGCAAGGAATATTAATATGCCATCCATGTTCATGTTTGCACCTTGCATTTTGCATTTGTAGTAGTGTTATGTATGTTCACCTAATAAATAAATATGGAATGTGTTGGGGTATTTAATTCAATTGTTGCCCTATTCCATTTAATATTGTGTAGCTCACCTATTTAATGTTATCCATGCTTAACAACATTTAACTTGATGGTTAGCTAAACAACTTGAACCAATTCCTATTTCTCCGGACTCCGGTTCCGATTAAATTGCTTAAGTAGTTTCCCCTGTTGCATCTTGCCATGCCATGCATATAAAATAGGATCATGCTGGATCTTTTACCGTAGTAGTAATTGTTGCATGCGGTGTTTGTTCGAGGTTCATTGCTTCTTCCTGGATAGGACGTTGAGATGATGTGAGCAACGACAAGTGATGTGGATGTACCTCTACTTGCTGGATCTCAGGCAAGTATACTCACTTGCTGCCAAATGGCTTCCTTTCATCACTTGTTACCGATTCTTTCCGTTGTTCTTATTCTAGCCTTATGCTTCGATTCTTGTGTCTCGATCCTATTATATGTTTACCTTGCAGCCATGATATAACCTTGCTTCCACTTCCTATCAACTGTTGGTTGTTTACCCTGTTGGCCCTCGTGTCGTAGTTGCATGCTTAGTGTTGTTTGCGCTCAAGTCTTGTTGTCCGTCTTATCAACTGTTTAGTTTGCTAGTTGGGTTCATTTCAATCAACAACATGTTAATGTTTTGGGTAATAATAATTTGATGATAAGGCACCGGCAGGAGGCCCGGCGTGGTTTTGAGGCCTGCTAGTGTCGACCCTAATTAGGAAAAGGTTCTTGTCTACTGATCCATGATGAGCGCACTAACCGCATGTGGGAAGCGAGTATGGGCACCCCCCTCAATTTGACTCGATTCGCATCTCGTCCAAATCGCCACACTTAGTTCGGGCTTTCCATTTGATGCATGCATATGCAGGTGCGAACCCGAGGCCAGGGTGGAACTTTTGTAGCCGGCATTTAGGGCGGCGTGGTCTTCCAGTGCTATGAGGGTCCCCTTTTCTTCGTGGGGCTCGATTAGCCGCGCACGCACAACACGTGGTGCTTTGGGCTTGATGCGAAGCAGAGTTGGGTTGTGTTGAGTATCTCGCTTGGTGGGTTGATCCCCCGTCTGGCGGGTTATTCTTACGTGTACGGCCAAATTGGTGCACCCCTGCAGGGTTAAATCTTCTCGAGAAGCCGTGTTTTCCGTGGTTATGGTTAACTTGGTGAAAGTACTGGCTAACAAGTACTCATAACAACTTACACCTAACTAATGATACTTGACTAGTAATAGTCTTATTGACACAATAACTTGATCCATCCTTAATCCAACAGTGTGAGTTATCCTTTGGTTGCTTCCTTAGTAGGGGTTAACATTGGATGGGTTTGTTTGGTGAGTAGTTATAGTTGGTTACGATACGCTATCTTATCCCCCTCTTTTAGCCGGAAGTTGTATCGAGTCTCTGTAGTTGATTAGTGCAGCCCGCTGCCGCTTATTTGCAATAATCCCTTCCTTTCCGTTGATCCCAAAGTATTTGTATCTTGTGATGACTGGCTACGCCGGTATCTTGTGAGTATGGTTTATCCACTTGCCAGTACTTAACCGTACTGACCCACGAATCTTTTTCGTGGCTGCATATTCAATATTGCAGTCAACAGGTTTGAAGTCTGACGATGTTAGCTTGGGAATCCCTCCGGCTTGGCCTGAGCAGGGATTGGACGCTCTCGGTTATCTTCAGGACTCTTAGTCCAATTTGTATCTTGTCCGTAGCCGGACGCTATGTTGTTTCTTCCGCTGTTATTTGGATCTTTGTATTGTATCAGTTGTATCCTTGGCTCATTTGAGTCTCCTTGTATATATCTTTCTGTTGTTGTTGTGGATTATTCGTGAACTGCTGTAATGTTATCACAAGTGGCAACCTGGAATCGGTTATTATGTGGATTTTGGCGGGAATGCTGAAATCTGCATAGTGCCCGATCTCGGGGCGTCACAAACGGTATCAGAGCCTTGGTTCCGATTCCCGATATTGTTTCGATACGAATGGTTATCGAAGCAACGGGTCCGCAAAGCCTGTAGGATAACCTCGCTAACGGTCGTTGTTTCTAGAGTGTCAAAAACTATTTCTGCTAAACTATTTTGGAAACATCTCAATAGGATTCTTGTTTTCTCCTTATCTCTATTCTATTTCCCCTCCCATCTTATTTGTTTTGGATTCTCTCCCCCTTGTCTATCTTTCAAGGTGTTAGGATCCTACGTGGGTGGACGTTTTCTGAGCCTTTAACCTAATAGGTTCGATCATCGGAAGATTCCTGGTGGAAGGACATCGTCGTCAATCCGAGCAAGATTCCCTTGTTAGTGGTGTCGAGAAGATCAACAAAGTGATCGAAGACTCGATAGTACAACTTCTTCCCTCTCCCGTGGTGGTGAGCGGATTGCGAGGGCGCAATCCCTTGTTAGTGGTGTCGTCTGTAACGCCCGGGGGTTTTCCCCAAATTAGTTTTTGTTTGCTTGTTTTCTTTTGCATCGTCATGCATCATGTCATTCTCCTTTAAAACTCATAAAATATTAAATTGTTGCGAAACCTAAATTTTCATAAACATCTAAGTTGAATTTGTTGCCTCAACTCTATTCTTAAATAGTACAAAAAAAAATCTCTGAAAGAAAACAGCCCAACTAACCAGCCCAAAACCTAACCCTAAGCCCACCTAACCCTCACGCACACACCACACACAGAACACACGCAACCCCCAGGGCCACACACGCACGCACGAGATGGGCAAGGGATCGATCGATCCCCTACCCCATCGTCTCTGCCTCCTCATCCTCCTCCCGTCGCCCCTCTCTCTCTCGCTCGATTCCCTCCGCCCCGACGCCCTCGCCTCCTCTCCAGCCGGCAGCCGGCGCCGCTGCTCCCCCGCCCCGCCACCGGCGCCTCCTCCCTGCCTCCTGCCCCCGTGACTCCGGCCGCCGCTGACCTCCTCAATCAGGGCGCCGCCCCCCTTCTCCCGTGGCCGCCGCCCGCTGCCGGCCGAGGCGCCCCGCCGGGGCCCCTCCTCCACCTCGCCCCAAGCCCACCACCACCACCGCGCCAAGGTTGTGCTGCCCCTGCTCGGGAGGAGCACGAGCACCACCAGCCACGTGCGACCCGAGAACCTTCGTCACGCCATGGCCACCCGAGCTCTGCGCCCCTCCCTCGATGTTCCTCTTTGCCGGCCTTCCTCGACCACGCCAAGGGATGGCATCTGCTTCTCGAGTCTCCGTCACCAGCCATCGAGCTCCGACTCCGTCCCCGCGCCATCCTCTGCACCTCCCGACGGTGGCCTCCTCTTGATGGACTCGACCTGGTCCCGACGACCTCCGTTCTCCATGCTCGCATGTTCCCGCGCGGGCGCATGCTCACTGGTCCCGAGTTCGACCTTGCCGCCGCCGGTAGCACACCCCGTACAGGACACCCGCGAGGTGTTTGTTGCAAGTCCCGCAAGGATCTCGGCGTTCCGCGCACACCCACCCGTGCTCTGTTGCTGTGACCGGGGCCTTCGTGTCCAGGGGCTTTCCATGACCACCCCAAGTTGTCTCCGTTCTGTACCTCGTCAACAAGATCCACCACGGCGCCTCGACAAGACCGACAAGGAACCGTGATCGAGTACCGCTACCCCGACCCGTACCTCGTCGCCAAGTTCCTCCTCGAATGGAGACCGCCAAGATCCCACCGACAAGGCCTTCACCGCAAAGATCCTCGTGACGGAACCTCGACAAGATCCTACCATGTCCGCTTTGCGTTGGCCGCCTTCGTGCGCGTCCATGAATTTATCATTGACCGGAGATGCGGCACGATCACCTCCGACCCCGAAGACGATGCGGTAGCGGCTCGCCCACGACTACATCGACTCCGGATGTTGAACGACTACTTCGACGATGATGACCGTGTGATTCGAGAACGACTACTTCCTCTACGGCGTGAACGACTACCTCCATGACGATGACCCTGGAACGACTACTTCCTCGACGTCGACTACTTCCTCTACTATGACTACGTCCACAACATCGACGACTTCATCTACTTCCCATTCTTCGTCTACTTCCTCCACGTCCTGAAGACACCGGCGTTTCCCCGAAGATCTCCTCTTTCCGGCGTCGAACACAAAGATCTTCTCCACACGTGTGCACCCCAAACCCAAACCCCTATACCTATGCCCTATTTTCTATAACATATCAACTATAATTAAAATGTCATCTCATTCATGTGTTGCATTGCATTTTTTGTGGGCAGATAAATAACTCAAACCTCCTAAATTAAATGTTGGGCTTCCGGCTCAATTTAAATTGATTTAATTGCATGAATCATAACTAATTCATTTTAACTCCAAATTTGAAAAGTAAAATATGTTTTCCAATCAAAATTCTCTAAACTTTGCAAAGATCAATTTTGTTTTCTGTTTCAAATAAATTAAATTGCTGAAAACAACTATTTCTTAATTAATGCATTTAAAATTGCTAATTTAATAACTTGCTCAATTCAAAACCAAATTCCACATATCAAATATGTTTTCCAACCAGAAAAATGCAAGGAATATTAATATGCCATCCATTTTCATGTTTGCACCTTGCATTTTGCATTTGTAGTAGTGTTATGTATGTTCACCTAATAAATAAATATGGAATGTGTTGGGGTATTTAATTCAATTGTTGCCCTATTCCATTTAATATTGTGTAGCTCACCTATTTAATGTTATCCATGCTAAACAACATTTAACTTGATGGTTAGCTAAACAACTTGAACCAATTCCTATTTCTCCGGACTCCGGTTCCGATTAAATTGCTTAAGTTGTTTCCCCTGTTGCATCTTGCCATGCCATGCATATAAAATAGGATCATGCTGGATCTTTTACCGTAGTAGTAATTGTTGCATCCGGTGTTTGTTCGAGGTTCATTGCTTCTTCCCGGATAGGACGTTGAGATGATGTGAGCAACGACAAGTGTTGTGGATGTACCTCTACTTGCTGGATCTCAGGCAAGTATACTCACTTGCTGCCAAATGGCTGCCTTTCATCACTTGTTACCGATTCTTTCCGTTGTTCTTATTCTAGCCTTATGCTTCGATGCTTGTGTATCGATCCTATTATATGTTTACCTTGCATCCATGATATAACCTTCCTTCCACTTCCTATCAACTGTTGGTTGTTTACCCTGTTGGCCCTCGTGTCGTATTTGCATGCTTAGTGTTGTTTGCGCTCAAGTCTTGTTGTCCGTCTTATCAACTGTTTAGTTTGCTAGTTGGGTTCATTTCAATCAACAACATGTTAATGTTTTGGGTAATAATAATTTGATGATAAGGCACCCGCAGGAGGCCCGGCGTGGTTTTGAGGCCTGCTAGTGTCGACCCTAATTAGGAAAATGTTCTTGTCTACTGATCCATGATGAGCGCACTAACCGCATGTGGGAAGCGAGTATGGGCGCCCCCCTCAATTTGACTCGATTCGCATCTCGTCCAAATCGCCACACTTAGTTCGGGCTTTCCATTTGATGCATGCATATGCAGGTGCGAACCCGAGGCCAGGGTGGAACTTTTGTAGTCGGCATTTAGGGCGGCGTGGTCTTCCAGTGCTATGAGGGTCCCCTTTTCTTCGTGGGGCTCGATTAGCCGCGCACGCACAGCACGTGGTGCTTTGGGCTTGATGCGAAGCAGAGTTGGGTTGTGTTGAGTACCTCGCTTGGTGGGTTGATCCCCCGTCTGGCGGGTTATTCTTACGTGTATGGCCCAATTGGTGCACCCCTGCAGGGTTAAATCTTCTCGAGAAGCCGTGTTTTCCGCGGTTATGGTTAACTTGGTGAAAGTACTGGCTAACAAGTACTCAGAACAACTTACACCTAACTAATGATACTTGACTAGTAATAGTCTTATTGACACAATAACTTGATCTATCCTTAATCCAACAGTGTGAGTTATCCTTGGGTTGCTTCCTTAGTAGGGGGTAACATTGGATGGGTTTGTTTGGTGAGTAGTTATAGTTGGTTACGATACGCTATCTTATCCCCCTCTTTTAGCCGGAAGTTGTATCGAGTCTCTGTAGTTGATTAGTGCAGTCCGCTGCCGCTTATTTGCAATAATCCCTTCCTTTCCGTTGATCCCAAAGTATTTGTATCTTGTGATGACTGGCTACGCCGGTATCTTGTGAGTATGGTTTATCCACTTGCCAGTACTTAACCGTACTGACCCACGAATCTTTTTCGTGGCTGCATATTCAATATTGCAGTCAACAGGTTTGAAGTCTGACGACGTTAGCTTGGGAATCCCTCCGGCTTGGCCTGGGCAGGGATTGGACGCTCTCGGTTATCTTCAGGACTCTTAGTCCAATTTGTATCTTGTCCGTAGCCGGACGCTATGTTGTTTCTTCCGCTGTTATTTGGATCTTTGTATTGTATCAGTTGTATCCTTGGCTCATTTGAGTCTCCTTGTATATATCTTTCTGTTGTTGTTGTGGATTATTCGTGAACTGCTGTAATGTTATCACAAGTGGAAACCTGGAATCGGTTATTATGTGGATTTTGGCGGGAATGCTGAAATCTGCATAGTGCCCGATCTCGGGGCGTCACAGGGAGATGGTCGAACTTCGATTGCATTGAGCTGAGGACGTGGCTGTGGTTGAACTGTCCCACAACGAAACAACAACCGAGTTGTCTGACCATATGGATGAATCAGGGTAACAGACTTGGCTGCACAGTCAATCATGGCATGATGTGTTGACAACGAGTCCATGCCCAGTATGACATTGATATTAGTTTGGTCCATGATGGCAAGTGTACTGAGAAACACCAAACCTCCAATTTCAATTGGCACACCAGGGCAACAATGATTTATCTGACGGATAGACCCTGGGGTGGAGATTATTAACGGAGGGACCACTTTCACAAAGGGTATGTCTAACAACCCCGCGAAAGCTCTTGATACACATGAATGTGATGCTCCGGAATCAAACATAACTGATGCTGGAGCTAAATTGACACGACGCATTCCCAACACGACATCAGGTGCTTTCTGAGCTTCTTCAATCAGAACATGGTTCAAACGACCACGGTTAACAACACGTGTAAGAACATGCTGAAGTGGAGGAAGTCTCCTCTGAGGACATTTGTTGGAGTAGTGTCCAATTTCACCACACATGTCACCAGTCGTTTCTTATTACCAGCAACACTAGAACGCCCACCGAGGTGGCCTTGTTGAAAAGCTGGTGGATATGGAATGGCACTGTACGGAACAAACACACGACGCTTCTTGAAACCAGAAGAAGACGCACGTGACTCTCCAGAAAACTGCTTCAAAGAAATTTCCATTTCCTTTTTGCCACGCTCCAAGGTAAGAGCATGATTATAAAGGTCCTGGAAGGTTGGGAACTTGAAGGACAATAGCTCATAGCGAACTCCAGAATCCAGACCCTTGCGGAACAACTCTTGCTTATCCGCATCATCTGCAACATCTCGGGGTGCATAACGAGCCAAACGGGTGAATTCACGCCCGTAAGTTTCAACATCCATCTGTCCCTGGGTCAGATCCAGGAACTCTTTTCTTTTGGAGTCCATAACTGCCTCAGGAACATGGGCAGCACTGAACTCTTTACGGAACTTCTTTCAGGTAACCTTATGTCCCGGCGATTGCAACGCCAAGAAACCTTCCCACCATGAACCAGCTTCACCCTCTAGCTGGTAGGCGGCAAAGTTCACACGGTCACTTTCTCGAACATGGAGAGCATTAAATTTGCGCTCGATGGCACGAAGCCAATCATCAGCATCGATGGGTTCGTTGAGTTTGCTGAAAGTTGGAAGCTTAGCATGAACTAAATCCCCAAATGTAACGCATTCGTCATGACGACGTTCAGTGTTTTGCGCCACACGCTCAAGGAGATGTTCATTTCTCAGGCGGTTGGTCTCGATATCCTGAAGAACTTGCGTCATTAAGGAAGATGAAGACTCTCCCTCGATATGACCACTTTCAACGGAATCTTGAGTACTCCCGGACATCCTGAGTACAAAGAAATGGAACCATGAGAAACACTCCAATGGGAAGAATGCAATAGAACGATTCATGACTTGATATGGATCAATTGAAGTCAAAAGGAAACAACGATTTAGACCAAAGGAGGTAACTTGGAAACTCTAAGAACATTAGCAACCTGACACGGAGTACTAGGAAAAACAACCAACGATTTTGCTCCTAACCTTGAAGTTAACAGGTGAGAGATAAAACATTTGAAATCAAATGAGATAAGGTGACTCAGAGTTAGAACGATACCAGGTAAGGAGTAAAAAGAATCCTAAGAAGGTTTTCATAACTCATTTGTCATTTCGAAAATAGTTTTCACAAACTCTGGACTCAACATCGACCAATAGCAAGGGTTTTCCTACAGTCAGTCCTGCTCTGATACCAACTATAACACCCCGGCCACCTCGTAGCCGGCGGCTATCACCCCTGGTAGCTCTCTAGGATTTCTAGACTGGCCCCATAGACCAACACTAGTCTTTCCTGCGCACTTTGTCCTCACTCATGCGCACCCGGGAAGGACTTCCCAGTCGGTCACCCATCCTCAAATTGCTCCAGGCCAAGCACGCTTAACACTGGAGTTCTTTCAAGATGAGCTTCCGGAAAAGAAGTTGCAACTTGTTGATATGAGTATCCTGTTAATCCTATTGAGCCCTGCGCCAGTATCTCACATCCTTCCCCCCTTAGAAGACCGACGCCCTCGTCGGTCAACCTACAGTCCAGGAACTTCCCCTCTTGGCACTCGTCTGTGCGCCCAGTGTCGGCACATGTCCCACATGTCCACCCACTGACCCGCACACGCCCGGGTAACCGCGAGGGTCTGCTCTGATACCAACTTTTGTCAGCCCCCGGACCCAGAGATATACACACTGTTATGTGCTCCTAGCCATGAACTCACAAGGGCTTCAGGGTTACCAGCCCCGGCCGCAACAAACAACGGCAGGCAGACCGGATTCATCGGCACGTAGTCCGGATCCCCGGTCTACTACTCCTTGTGTCCATGCTAGTCATAACCAAATATGCATATCCAAGTGTCCACGAGTCGGATGAAACTGAAGGAACGGGACCAAAGTTATACAGAGCTGCTATGTGTCCAGAAAGTGCAACAACAATCAAGGGTTACTGGGGTTACCTCGCCCCAGGCCGATCACATCGACATGCGGGCTCGGACATGGATCATCGGCTCCACAACCCCTCGACTGCGACAACTATGCAGGCGTAGCCAAAACTGTATAACAATGAGCTCGAAACCAACAATCGGTCAAAGCAGCACTCTAGACATGAAGCTTTATTAAGCAAGTAATACTAGAGTAAAGCTTACAAACAGAGGTCACACGACCCAACATTACATCAGACAACAGAAAGCAAATTATGTTGCTATTCAACAAGAACCAAAAAGTCCTAAGAGGCTGCAACATAAGGCGACGTCCCAGCCATAGATTCCAGGATGCTACCTGGGAAACCCCAAACTATCCGTCGATGTCCACGTTCAAACATCACCAAAGGTATGGAACTCCACCTGAACCAAATTGAATCAAACATGAGTACGGGAGGTACTCAACAAGACTTAACTAACCTATTATATATCTGCTTGTTCAAAAAGGGTTTATGAAGGTTGTTTTGCGTAAAGCCAACTTTGTTTCGAAAAGAGGGAGACTGAGAAGCTTTTCACAAATCTTTTAAAAGAACACCCTCTCCTTTGGTATTGCCTTCAAGACCTTCAAAGCATCATCTTCAGCACATGATAACCGGGACCACCTCTTAAAACTATACATTCATTGCCAACATCTTTTACGTCATGTTCAAGTTATCTATGATCTCAGGATCTGTCACCAAGTTGTCCTTAACCGCGAACACGGCTTTTCGAAAAGATTAAACCCTGCAGGGGTGTACAACTTTACCCACACGCATCAACCGACTCTTAATGCCAAGCTATTGGCACAATTCCGACGATGTGCCGGCAGAGGGTGGCTGACCACGATCTTTCCCTTGCTTTGCCTATTCCATGAGTCGCTCCGAGTAGAGATGGACCGCCAATAGGGAGTGGCCATCTCCTGCCGGGTCTCTATCATTGTGAGCGGTGCTTCAACTACTGTCTCGCCACAGGCTGTTACACCGCCACGTCCTAGTTTTGAAAATATTTTAACATCCCCGCAAATCCAAATGGAACGCCCGAACTAGGCAACTCATGGAACAAACTAGACAAGTTGAAACCGAGGGGAATCCAATCCCCGTGTGGTTGCACGATCAGTCTTGGCTTCAAAGGCGAGGACTCGCTCCTAGGGGCATGAACGAGGCAAATCACCACATCCCATGTGGCAACTCATCCAAGTCTTCTATCATGTTAACCACACATCTCGAACCTTACCACGTCATCCTGTCATACTAGATTCATTTCGTAACTCTGATTCATCAACCGGATGGAGCAGAGATCATAAGGCATGTATGACTAAGCATGGCATATTTGAGGCTTTGGCGATACACACAAACAAATCCTATGTCAGCTAGGAGCATGGAATCATGATATCTGGTTTATGCAAATAAATAGGACAACTCTATCTACTGACTCAAGATAATTTGTAAAAGCATGCATCGTACGAGAAGGAAAACACTTAGAAAACATATATGGGCAGATAAGAGGTTATGCTTGCCTTGCTTCAAGAAAATCAGAGAAAGCTTCAGGAATAAGTGCTTGACTTGGTAGTTTAGACCAAGTATTCGGCAACAAGGGTGTTGAACATCTCTCCGGATTCGAGGTCTACCGATAAGAGCAAACACCGGAAAGAAAGGAAACAACACTCAAAACAGGCATCGATGCAATGCTCAATATGTATGCATGAACATTTGAATGCATTAAAGATAAGCCCTAAACATGGTTCATGGGTTGCTAGGGTTCATATGTTAGGTAAGCACTTTTACTGAATTTAGTCCCGAAGTGGACCTGGGAGGCCGATTCGGGCAAAAACCTAGAGGTGCGACAAGTTAAACTGCTCAAATAGGGTTGAGAACACCATAACTAGGTTGCATTTGTCATTCTAAGCATTTTGACATATAACTTGTATTTTTCTGATTTTCTTGAATAAAAACTTATTTTCTTTATTTTAAATGATTTAAATAATGCTCAAAATTCAACTTTGTCAAAAATGTGTGAAAAAGGTATGAACATGTAGATTACATTTTTCTGAACAAAATGGTATATTGAACACATTTTTCTGAGTTACGAATTAAAAGTTATTGCATTTATAAAATTTATCATTTTTCTGTAATTTAAATTACAGGTGGGGGCCATGTGTCAGAACAAATTCGTTTAAAAGAAATTAAACAGAAACAGGGCAGGTGACGTGGGCATGATGTCAGGATGACATCACCCCGGGCCAAATTGACACAGCCGTGGTGCAATCGACGAAATTCGCGCGAAAACTTTGAATCAAAGTGTACTACGAGTGTCGTGGGATAATCACGGCAGATGTTACCTGGGGTAACTGATCTGTGGGCAAGTCGACACAGGCGTTCGGGAGAGGGTTTAGCTCAAAGGAAGACATGATACAACTTGATCTGACAGCCGGCAATTCGAAGTCGCCGGATCTCTATTCTCGATATAATAACTTGATTAGGGTTTACACTGGATACTCGATACCACACGATATTGCTAGGGTTCTTAGATCTCTGTCTAAACTAGACCTGGGGGTCGGTTTATAAAGCACCCGTACCCCCTGGCTTACCCTCCAAGGCGCACCCCGGATCCTACCCGGACCCGGCGCACAAACCCTAACTTTCCTTTACCATGACCCACAATCCGGGTTACTAGGCCTACAAGCTTGGGCCTTCCACAAGTTTCCTTATCCTTAGCCGGATCCTGCGCAACGTCCTTTGGGCCGGGTTACTCCCTGGAGTTTGGCCTACCGGGTTATCATCCCCCCATCAGTAGTCCCCAGAATAGCCTGGGCTTCACGGATCCTTCCTTGAAGCGCTCGCTATTCCCTGCAAGGATATCAAACACACGAGTATGTGGAGGCCGGGTTAAGGTGCCTCAATAGACGGCTAGGCCCTACTCCATGGCGGCCATATAGTAACCCGGCTCTTCCCCCAAACACTTTGGTTTAATTTTCCAGGTCCAAACCTTAATAAAAAATGCCAAGATCCCGTACTCGGTAACCGATCCTGATATCACGGAGTGGATCTCCTTCTTTCTCTCGTCCAGATGCTTTGCCCAATACTTGGCGCATATCTTGCAGAATCCACGTGGATAACCATCACCCCACGATTTCCGGCTTCTGGCCGTTGAGATAGAATCACCCTCACCTTATAAATAGTACTCAGAGGATAACCCTAAACCCATCACTACGCCTCAGCTTCCCATTTCCTTCCTTGCTCCGTACACCCTCGCAGCACCACCGCAAGGAGCTTGCGCTCGCCATCGAAGCTAGGTCGCCGCCGGCCGCGCTCGCCCTCGAGCCATCTCGCGCCGCCGTCAAGCTTCACTGTCGCACCTTCGTTCCCCGCGCCAAGAGCCGCGAAGGGGCATTCGAGCCACGCCGCTCGCCGCCGTCGCGCTAGACTCCAATCTCTCCAGTAAGCCTCTTGCAGCCGTTTAATTTAGCCCCGCAATTTTTCAATTCATCCAAGATCAGATCTAGGTCATCCCGTGAATTACTTGTCCGATTGCACCAGATTAAATCGATTCAATGCTCACCAACCCTTTTAATTGCCTGCCTGATAGTCACAAATAAACCTCCAACCATTGCTGATCACCAATTTTACTTAAAAGCCATCTGCGAACCTTTCCACCTATATCCATTCCTCCGCTGTTTTCCGCCTATTGCATTAACACCCGGAAAAACCCTCCTTTTCCAGCTATTTCATTTGCGGTATAAATATGGGCAACCATCCGTCATCCCCAAATACCTTTTCCTACGTAAGTGACCAACGATTTCCACAAGTGTGTTCAATACCCGGACAGTTCTTAACTTCGTACCTTCTTGATACCTTATACTCGGATATTTCAACTTTCCCGGGTCTTATTTCATACATCTTTTTCTTTTCGTGCTTCGCAGGCTGACCCCATGGCTCCCAAGCGACAGGGAAAACATCCGGCTCAAGCAAGGACCACCCAAACCACATCCGCCAACTGGGGACGCTCCACAACCACCAAGGCCAAGTTGGACGAACTAACCGAGTTAGGCACCCTCCCCTCTCAGAAAGACATCCACTGGAGGGTGCCAGGTAACGAAACTCATCCCACTCCTGCAGAAGACGAGGTAATCTGCTTTGTAGAGCACGTGACCCGAGGATTTCGCCCTCCGGGTCACCCTTTCTTTAGGGAGGTCTTAGATCACTACGGACTCCGGGTGTTCGACATAGGGCCTAACTCTATGTTGAACATCACCCACTTCATAGTTCTATCTGAATCGTATTTGTGCATGCCACCAAACCTGACTCTTTTTACTGAGTTATTCCAATGCAAACCGCGCCGCGAAAGCGGCGACGGGACGCTTCTCACTTGCGGCGGGATATCCATCCAACGCCGTAGGAATTCTTTAATGCCAACCCTCAACCTGCAATCATGTGCCAAACATTGGCAGTTATCCTTTTTTTATTGTCGCGATACCTCCTCCGACAGCGAAAAGAAGCTGCCGGGTTACTCAGAGACCCCCCTTGAACCTTCCGAGTCTTTCAGTGCCTTCGCACCAGACTCGGACAGGGAAGCAATCCTTCCTGCACTAGCCAAAATAGCCATTCTCTCAGCCCAAGGCCTCCTAGGGCTCAATTTGATAAAGACATGGGTCGACTTCCGAATCCAACCTAATTCCATCCGCACCAAATTGATGTGCGAGTATTCGGGTCACACTACAGATGCACTTCGCTATTCCTCCAAAAGCTTTGCGACCGGCGATACTATCAAGACCATCAAGAGCCTCTTGGCAGAGAAGCTGGAGGTGGTAAAGGGCATCTCCGGGTTACCTCCGTTTACTCGGGAAAATCCAGCTCCAACGGTAATACCCGGCACTCATAACTTATCTCCACATTTCAACTCGATACTGCTTCTAAACCTTAACTTTATCTTTTTACTTTAGGCTGATGACCCCTTCTGGAGAGTGGACCCACTCCCCCCCTCCAGAGACCCGGAAGAGGAGGACGAGACGACTGACGACAACGAAGGTACTCACCCAGGATCTGCATACTTTTGCTTGTATTACTTTCCTTTCGTCTGTCTTTTTCCCAATGAATTCACATCTAACTCGCAGGGCTAGAGGACGAAGGTGGAAACAATGAGGATGACCCGGAGAGAACCGAGTCTGACCCAGAGGCAACAGCCGGGGCCAAGAGGAAAAGCAGGGGGACAGTATCCAAGGTTCCTTTTTCCTCACTATCTTCTGAATCTTACTCCTTTGACGCCATGCTAAGACTTAACCGTCACTTGTCAAATTCGCCGTGCTTGAAGGAATCTTTCCCCGCCAAGCGCAGGGTAACTCGGAATTCCCCGGGTGAAGATCCCCTTAACCCGGGCATCTCCGCCCCTTTAGCCCCTCGTGGCAGTGCTCCTCCATCTCGTTCTTCCAACTCTCCTCAGCGCCACCCTTCTCCTAACCACCCGCGTGCCGGGCAATTCCGGGTTCCATTAGTGGTTCCTGCGAATACCTCATCTACTTCAAGTGGCGAGCTCCCCTCGGATTACACCGTAAATGCCGGGTAAGTTTTTGCCTTACTATTTCTTTTTGCCTCTAGCGAACTTTCATCCAAGGCACCGTCATCATTAATAACTGCCTTTTTTCATCTTTCTTTCAGTGCTCAGGTCACCGCCAGTGACCCGGAAAACACGGAGACGGTTAACCTCCAGGTGGAGAAGCCGACTGACGACGTAGACGCCGTAACTGGTGGTGATGCGGCTACTAACCGGAAACAAGGCCCTCTGAACAATCCGCCTTCCCAAACCGTCGGATCTCCTTCCTTATCGGAACCAGTAGACGAAGAAATAGAAATTCTTGATACGAAGATGGGCCCTCCCAACCCGGACACTCAGACTGTCCGGGTCTCCACTCCAAATGCAAGGAAAACCCCCCTGCCAGATGACCAAGCTGCCGGCTCTTCCCGGACTCGTTCCGATGAGCTAACGTTTGCCCAGATGCTGGAAACCCTGCGCACCTTACGAGCCAACGAAGAAAACATCCTGGGAGCCTTAATAACCAAACATGAGGTAAGTTGAACTAACGTTGCTTGTACCTTTGTCCAGTCCCCAAGTTCCGAGTGAGTTCATTCATGACTTGCTCGGGACTTTATTATACCATTGACTGATAACCGTGCTCTTCTATCCGACTAACACTTTTTAACATCCATGCAGTCTTTCGTGACTCAATATGAGGAGAAACTTGCAGATGCCGCCAAGCTTATCGAAAAAGAGATATCTTTGCGCGAAGCGGCCGAGACTGAAGCCAGAAGGAATAGGCAATTAATGAAGAAATACCAAAGAAGGGCTCACCGAGCCGAAGACGACCTGACAAACCTTTCTGTCGAAATTTCTGATACCTATCGTTCTTTGCTTGGTATGCTTCCTTCTTCGGGTTTATCCTTTTGACCAACAGCAAAAAATGCTTAGCTTATATATTCATTTTACTCCAGGCCCAGATGAAACCATGCCGGACGAGGATGATATTGCCAAGCTAAAGACCATGAAGGATGTTATCCGGCAGCTGTGTGCCGGAACCAGATGGATCTTGGAAGAGTTACGGTGGCCAGGTAGAGGACATGTTGACCTGAAGAGGATGCTGGACGCCTTTTCCACGATTCCTGAGTGGATTTGGCACTGGAAGCGCTCGTCCTGCCGGGTTGGAATGACCCGGGGGCTATCACTCGCCAAGGCTTACTTCCCCAAGCTCGATCTGGCAAAGCTCATGGGCGGCTTCCCTGAATTCAAGCTTGATAGTTCAAAATTCTCGCGGGAGGATTTTCAGGCTGTGCAGAAAGAGGTCCGTTACCCGGCTAGCGTAATCGCTGATGAACTGGACGTCAATACTCTTGTCCCTTCTTATGATGCTGCTGGTGTGGCAATTAAGTCAGATCTTCCCGAACCATATGACATGATGGCTCGGTGGAAGGAGGAAGCTGCTGCGATAAGGGCGGAGGCTGCCAAGAAACAAGCTGAAGCCGGCTCTGCTCCTGCTGCCTCAACATCAGTCGTTCCGCCTCCTGCGGGAGCTGGCGCCGCCGATCCGGGTGTTGCTGCTACCACCAATGATGGCAAGGGTAAGGCCAAGATGGGCGCCGAGTGATATATGGTTTCCGATGCCTCTTCTTAAGCGTCAGTCGGTCGACATACTTTTTGAAACAGTCATTTTTTAGGCGGTGCGCCTGTGCACCTTTGATATTTTGTCACCAGTATTTTGTAATGCACACTAAGGCCTTGATATACTCGATGCCTGTTCCAACCTTTGTAAGTTTAAGCTCATCTGTTCTCGATATCTGGTTTTATTTATTGCTCCTTTTGTGAAAACTCAATTTCCGGGTCTCATGGGTATTGACAAGCGGATTTTGCTTCGAAGTCCCCAAGTCCCCAAGACTCGGATATTTGGATTTTTGCAAC
Source organism: Alopecurus myosuroides (assembly GCA_028641055.1). NCBI lineage: Eukaryota > Viridiplantae > Streptophyta > Magnoliopsida > Poales > Poaceae > Alopecurus > Alopecurus myosuroides. The sequence goes on from CM054060.1 coordinate 395,641,704, forward strand.
TATACAAATAAGCCAGTTCTTTTCAAGATTTCAAGCTACCGGGCCCGGATTGCCGAGCCTAGGACACTTGATCTTGAAAAGGCAACAAAATACTTATTGCTATTTTCACAAAGACCCATGAGTTGTTTCACATCGGATTTGAAGTTATGCTTAATAGTCATTGAGTTTCCAGCTATTCAGCCTTGTACTCTACATAACTTGTGGTTTAGATGACCCTTTTGACTGTCTTGTACTGTAAGCCGGCTTTCGCGTGGATACCATGTTGTTACATCAATACGAAGGCGTAGCCAACCAACCCCGGTCGGGTTTCATGACTAACTGCCATCGTAAGCGAACAAATCATGCCACTTTAATGCGAGTCACATCGAGCTTAAGTAAGAGTAGCCAAGAAATTTGGACTTCTTTGTCCGGTTATAAGATTGTAGCCGTACTCGTTTGCGAGTAATCGGCCCTTATAACTCATAGGCATCATGGCCGGGTCTTTGAGTTTGTAACTGTGCCATTTAAGCGATCAGCCCCCAAGACCTAGATATACGCATCGTACTGAGAATACATAACCTGATAACAACCATCTCTTTCCTTGATAACCATCTATTTATTTGATATGAAAAACTGATAACAACCATCTCTTTCCTTGATAACCATCTATTTATTTGATATGAAAAACTGATAACAACCATCTCTTTCCTTGATAACCATCTATTTATTTGATATGAAAAACTGATAACAACCATCTCTTTTCTTGATGACCATCTATTTATTTGATATGAAAAACTGATAACAACCATCTCTTTTCTTGATAACCATCTCTTTTCTTGATATGAAAAATGTAGGTCAGCAAGCCGCCTCATTAAAAACCCGTCCAGTCCCCAAAGGTGCCCTGGATAGGAAAAGAGTACGTCAGAAAACCTGCTGCCTATTACATCGTGCAATTCCACTTGCCAATATAGTCTTTACTAAGTATAATACGGACGCAGCTGAGCCACGTTCCATGGTCTATCTCTTTCTTGCATAGATGAAGTGGTGTGTGCAGTGTCATTGGCTGTAGCCGACTCTTCTCTTGCATCTATCAAATAATATGATCCGTTATGTAGGCTCCGGCTTATGATAAATGGTCCTTCCCATGGTGGTGATAATTTGTGTTTTCCTTCGTTTGACTGTACCAGACGCAGAACCAAGTCTCCTTCCTGGAATACCCGGGTCTTCACACGCCGGCTATGATACCTCCGTAGATCTTGCTGATATATGGCTGATCTTTCCAGGGCTTGTTCTCTTTGTTCTTCTAACATATCTACGGCGTCCTGCCGGGTTTTTTCGTTCTCCACTTCGACGTAAGCTGATACTCTGGGCGAATCGTGAATAATATCACTTGGTAACACTGCTTCCGCACCATAAACCATGAAGAAGGGGGTCATCTGAGTGGATCTGTTAGGTGTAGTGTTGATGCCCCAAACCACAGACGGAAGTTCTTCGACCCATGCACCAGCAGCCCTAACACAGGGGACTCGCAACCGTGGTTTTAACCCACGAAGCAATTCTTGGTTTGCTCTCTCCACCTGCCCATTGGCCTGCGGGTGAGCTACTGATGCCACATCAAGCCGGATGCCATTGTTGCCACAGAATTTCTCCATCTCGCCAAGAGACATGTTAGTTCCGTTGTCGGTGATTATGCTGTGGGGATACCCAAACCGGTAGATAATCCTTTTCAGGAACTTGACTGCTGTAGCCGCTTCGCAATTAGTAACTGGCATAACCTCAACCCACTTGGTAAACTTGTCAATGGCCACCAAAAGATGTGTCTTCTTGCATGGTGACATATGGAAGGGACCAACCATGTCCATACCCCAGACGGCGAACGGCCAAGTTAATGGGATGATCCGTAATTCCATAGCCGGTACGTGTGTTTGGCGAGCGTACCTTTGACATCCGTCACATCTTGCTACCAAACGTTCGGCATCCGATAGAGCCATAAGCCAGAAAAATCCGTGTCGATAAGCTTTAGCCACCAGAGACCTTGTAGATGCATGATGCCCACAGTCGCCTTCGTGTATTTCCTTGAGAATCTGTCGGCCTTCTTCCGGCGCTACGCAGCGCAAGAAGACTCCTGTTGCGCTTCTCTTGTATAATTCTCCATTGATGATAGAATACCCTTTTGCTCGCCTCAGGATTTGTCTTGCTAATACCTCCTGTTCTGGTAACTCGCCCCGTGATAGGTAGGCCAGGTATGGCTCTGTCCACTCGGGAATGGCGTGTACTGCGGCCACGTACTCCAAATCCGGGTCTTGATTTGCCAGTTCTTCCTCAGACTCGGCTTTAACTGATGGTCGCCACAACTCGTCCAGGAACACATTAGGTGGAACCGGCTCTCTACGCGAGCCGAGTCTGGCTAGTGCGTCTGCTGCCTCGTTTTTTCTTCTGTCTATGTGCTCCACCTCATAACCGGAAAAGCACCCGGCAACCCTGTCGACTTCCCTGCGGTATGCTGCCATAGTTGCATCCTTTCTGTCCCAAGTTCCCGATACCTGTTGCACCACAAGATCCGAATCTCCGAAGCATCGTATTCTTTTAATGTTCATTTCCTTGGCTACCTTTAAACCATGCAACAGGGCCTCATACTCGGCCACGTTGTTTGAGCAGTCAAAGTGAATTTGCAGTACGTAACTCAATTTGTCTCCCTTGGGCGATGTCAGCACCACTCCAGCTCCTGATCCCTCATATTGCTTTGACCCATCGAAGTGCATGGTCCATGACTCGGATTTTGGAACTGTGGTAGCCATACCTGTATGTGTCCAGTCGTTAACGAAATCAATTAAAGCTTGGGACTTGACTGCTGACCTGGGTTCGTAGTTTATGTGATAATCTCCCATCTCTATTGCCCACTTGGCTATTCTTCCCGTCGCGTCCGAGTTTCTGATAATATCCGACATTGGTATTGAGATGACCACCGTTATAGGATGTTCTTGGAAATACGGCTTCAACTTCCTGCTGGCCATGAAGACTCCGAACACCAACTTTTGCCAATGTGGATAGCGCTGCTTTGCTTCTGATAATACTTCACTGACGTAATAAACCGGCCTCTGAACCGGGTAACCTTTCCCGTCCTCTTTGCGTTCCACGACCACCACTGCGCTAACGGCTCGGGGGCCAGCTGCCACGTACAGCAACATAGGCTCTTTAGGACCCGGCGCCGCTAGTACTGGTGCTTCAGATAATTGCTTCTTTAGTGCTTCAAACGCTTCATCTGCCTCTTCGTCCCATACGAATTTATCCGATTTTCGCAAGAGCCGATACAAGGGTATTGCTTTTTCTCCGAGTCTAGATGTGAACCGGCTCAAGGCTGCTACACAGTCCGTGAGCTTTTGAACATGCTTCAAGTTCTCCGGCTTTTTCAAACTCTGGATTGCCTTGATTTTATCTGGATTTGCCTCAATTCCTCTCTCGGAAACTATGAAGCCGAGTAATTTCCCGGCCGGAACTCCGAATACGCACTTTGTTGGATTAAGCTTCATCTGGTACCTCCTTAGGTTTTTGAATGTCTCCTTTAGATCATCGATAAATGTCTCCGCCTTCCTGGTCTTGATGACCACGTCATCCACATAAGCATGGACGTTACGTCCGATCTGGTCCTCAAAGCACTTTTGAATACACCGTTGGTAAGTCGCGCCAGCGTTCTTCAACCCAAATGTCATAGTTTTGTAACAAAAGGCCCCAAACGGGGTTATGAATGATGTCTTCTCCCAATCCTCCCTTTTGAGCTTAATCTGATGATACCCGGAATATGCATCCAGGAAGCATAACAGATCGCTTCCGGCTACTGCGTCTACAATCTGATCTATCCTTGGGAGCGCGAACGGATCCTTTGGGCAATGCTTGTTAAGACTAGTGAAGTCAATGCACATCCTCCACTCGTTGGTCTTTTTCATCACCAGAACCGGGTTAGCCAACCAATCCGGGTGAAATACTTCCATGATAAAGCCGGCTGCCAGTAGCCGAGCGATTTCTTCGCCTATAGCTTTCCTTCTTTCCTCATTCATTTTCCTCAAACCTTGTTTCACGGGCCTGGACTTGGGATCCACATGCAAACTGTGCTCAGCCAATTCTGTAGGGATACCCGGCATGTCGCTGGGTGTCCAGGCAAACACATCTGCATTCGAGCGAATGAACTCCACGAGCGCTCCCTCCTGCTCTTTTCCCAGGTTAGACCCTATGGTAAACTGCTTAGTAGAATCCCCTTCGACAAAATCTATCTTCTTGGTGTCTTGCGCTGCCTTGAATTTTGCTCTCTCATCCTCAGTATTCGGCTTTTTCAAGGCTGTTCTATCGTCCGGGTTTACTTGAGATCGGTAATATTCGAGCTCTTCCTTCCTGCATGCCTGCTCGGCCATAACTGAATCTCCTTCGTCGCACTCGGCCGCTATATCCCGGTTCCCATGTATAGTGATGGTCCGTTTAGGACCCGGGATTTTCAGCTGCAAATACACGTAGCACGGCCTGGCCATGAATTGGGCGTAAGCCGGCCTTCCCAACAGCGCGTGGTAAGGACTGCGCAACTTGACCACCTCGAACGTGAGCCACTCCACTCGATAATTATCCGTCGATTCCCCAAAAGCAACTTCCAAGGTGATCCTTCCCTCGGGAATCGCCGAGTGACCCGGTACGATCCCGTGAAAGATTGTTGAACTTTTCTGCAGCTGGGACTCTTTGAGACTCATCCGTAAGAAGGTCTCCCAATAAAGGATGTTGATGCTACTTCCACCGTCCATCAGGACCTTCTTCAGCTCGTAACCATTAACCTGTGGAGCAACCACCAACGCCAAGACTCCTGGACGCTCCACCTTTTCCGGATGATCTCTTCTACTCCACGTTATCTCTTGTTCCGCCCATCTAAGATATCCCGGCGCGGCTGATGAAACCGAATTTGCCGCTTGCTTTGATGTCTCTTTGTTCCTGCTAGAAGTTCCTGTAGTATGCACATGATATTGCCCTTTTAAGTTAGTCGTTCGTACCGTGTCGACGAAGATATTGATCCGGCCGACCGTCAACATAAATCCGGACTCGAGGTGATCCGATTCTGGCCCCCAGCCGGGATCGTCCACCAACTTTTCTTCTTCGTGGTTGATGTAGATTTCGCCAATGACAAGATCCTCCATGCCCCTTCGAGCTTCTCCCATGATGTAAACACCTTTGGACGCAGGCCCCACGGTGGGCGCCAACTGTCGTGGGATAATCACGGCAGATGTTACCTGGGGTAACTGATCTTGGGGCAAGTCGACACAGGCGTTCGGGAGAGGGTTTAGCTCAAAGGAAGACATGATACAACTTGATCTGACAGCCGGCAATTCGAACTCGCCGGATCTCTATTCTCGATATAATAACTTGATTAGGGTTTACACTGGATACTCGATACCACACGATATTGCTAGGGTTCTTAGATCTCTGTCTAAACTAGACCTGGGGGTCGGTTTATAAAGCACCCGTACCCCCTGGCTTACCCTCCAAGGCGCACCCCGGATCCTACCCGGACCCGGCGCACAAACCCTAACTTTCATTTACCATGACCCACAATCCGGGTTACTAGGCCTACAAGCTTGGGCCTTCCACAAGTTTCCTTATCCTTAGCCGGATCCTGCGCAACGTCCTTTGGGCCGGGTTACTCCCTGGAGTTTGGCCTACCGGGTTATCATCCCCCCATCAACGAGGTTGAGGAGGCCGAGGACGTTCTAGGGGTGGCCTCGGCTGGTCGGTTGGTCGCCGGAGCTCGCGCCGGCGATCTCGGGCGCGGCAGCGGAAGTCGGCCGGAGGCGGCAGGGAGTTGCGGAGGGGGAGGGAGCGAGGGGAGGGCACCGGAGGGAGCCGGAGCTCACCCCGAGCGTGATGCCGCGGTCGGAGAAGCGCGGGGCGGCGGGAATCGCTGGCGACGAGGAGGAATCCGGCGGCGGCCGGGCCGGGTTTCGGCGAGAAATTGCGGCCGTCCCGGATGCCGTGCGTGCTCGAGGAGGAGGAGGCAGGGGTGGCGAAGCAGGCAGGGAGCTCGAAGGGGCGCGGGGGCGGACGATTCGCCGGCGGCGAGCGCGGACGGCCGGCGGTAGGGTTTCGGGTTTGGGTTCGGTTCCTGCACGTGAGGGAGACAGAGAGAGGACTAGGCAATTGAGGAGGGGGTTAGAGGGGAACCAGGGAACCTCTCCTGGCCCTTATCCTCGCAGAGGGGAAGCATGAGGTGGCAGGGGAGGCGACGTGGAGATCTTGCTCGTCTACTGGCTGGAGGTAGAAGATGACAAAAGAAAGATTTCCGAAAACCCCCTGAGATTTCCAGAAACTGCAAAAAGATCCCTGTCCTTTTTAAAACAGCAGCTTAAAACAGACTTTGAGGGCTTTTCGGAAAAGAACAAAAATTGGCAAAAATTATTTTTGGGATCCTTGTTAAATTTACAACCTCAACATATTTTTGGTTTGCAAAAATTTCACCATTTTAAACCATCATTTTAGTGTGGCACTTTTAAGTGATTTTACTAAACTCCGGTATTAAATTTTAATGCACTTGTTTTAAACACAACTTAGGTTCAAAATGCATGTATGACATGACATGATCATAAGCACAAACACACAAACTTTATATAACAAAAACGTGGATGTTACAATAGGTTTTCTAATTTTATCTTCAAAAGAATCATGTCCTAATTCAATGTAAAGATTATAAAGTTCTATCATATTTTTGTTGTTTTCCATTAAGCTTAACTAGTAAACACAAAAACAAGGATCGAGTGAATTTAACCCTAACTAGTGAAAACAAGAAACAAAAAGATATAATTGCAGAATCTAAAGGAAATAACTTCGAGCACTCACACCCGAGGTTGTGATTACCTTTTACCTTACCTCTCCGGCAATAGGGCCAAAAAAGAGCTTGATGTCTACGCACGATTCTATTCTTGTAGACAGTGTTGGGCCTCCAAGTGCAGAGGTTTGTAGAACAACATCAAGTTTCCTTAAGTGGATTACCCAAGGTTTATCGAACTCGGGTAGGAAGAGGTCAAAGGCATCCCTCTCAAGCAACCCTGCAATTACGATACAAGAAGTCTCTTGTGTCCTCAACACACCTAATACAATTGCCAGTTGTATAGGTGCACTAGTTCTACGAAGAGATAGTGAATGTTTATAAGTGCTGATAGCAATCTGAAATAAAAATAGCAGCAAGCAAACAAGTAGCAGAACTGATTGTAAACGGTGTTTCAATGCTTAGAAACAAAGCGTAGGGATCCTACTTTCACTGGTGGACACTCTCAACAATGATAACATAATTTAATGCATAAATATCATCACTTCCATGTGCTAATCCAAACCACTCTCTGATCGGATAACGAACACCAATCCAGGTGTAGGGCTGTAACAGCACTCCTCAAGTCTATATTCCATCTCTAGGGAACCCCGCGCTTTCACTATGAGCGCCCCAAATTAGTACTAAACAAACGCCACAATTTCATAAGATCATCCAACACAAGATATAAATATCATGCTAAACCACACGGTGCACACACACTGTCACCTTTACACCGTGATCAAAATGTCTACGGAGATCACATAAAAAACCCCTCGAGTAGCACAACAGATGAAGAATAACAACTACACTTATTCAACTAGATTACAAAGCTCATGATAACAGAAAGATCACACCATGGGAGAAAGAGATGAAACACATAGCTAACGGTAGAGCCCTCATCCCCGGAGGAGAACTACTCCCTCCTCATCATGGGAGACAGCAACGACGATGAAGATGGTGGTGGAGTCGATGGAGATGGTTCCGGGGGCATTCCCTGTCCTGGCAGGGTGCCGGAACAGAGATTTATGTCCCCTAAAACTTTTCGCCGGCGGCGGCGGAGCTAAGGAACTTTTCGTGGAAGGGGGCCGATATATTTAGGTTTTATACATCGGGGAAATATATAGGCGAAAGGGCAATGTCGGTGGGCGCCCGAGGGGTCCACACTACTAGCTGGCACGGCCAGGGGGAGCCTGCGCGAGAAATGGTGTGGTGCCTCCAAGTCCCCCCTCCGAGTCTCCTTTGGACTTCCTGGACGTGTCGGCAATTCTAGGACTTTTGGCTTTTGTTTTGTCCGATTCCGAGAATATTTCAAGAACAACTTTTCTGAAACCAAAAACAGTAGAAAATAGAAAATGGATCTGTGGTATATTGTCAATAGGTTAGACCATGAAAACGTCCGAAAAACTAAGGAAAACATGTGAAAACATAAAGGTGTTGGATAGAAAAAAGATGGAGCATCAAAAACTTTAGATACGTTTGAGACGTATCACCTGCCAATCCCCTTCAAGGCGTACAAGCGCCAAATAGGTATCACGCAGTGCGAAGGAGCAAGAACAGTAACATGTCGATGCATTGGCCACGATTTATGTCCACCTTCGTCCTTACTAGGATGGTTGAGCTTGTCAAAGACGGGTCGATCTAAACAGGGGCATTAAGGCCACGACTCTGGAGGAGATTGCGGTGAGTGTTCTCCTCTTCTGTGGCACCATGATGACCGATACTCAAGTGTACAATCACCTCTGCAAGTGGAGGGTAAGGTGGAACGTGCTCAAGGTATTGGAGAAATCTGAAGGAGAAAAATGACGGTAGGAGTCAAGTTGTTTCTACATGGACGATGATGCCATCCTCAAGCATGTCACTGTAATCTATTCATCTAACTGTGTCTGCAATCCAGGTTAAATCCTCATCTATTTGTATGACGTGACTAACTATGTCTTCATCGCAGGCACACCCGAGGGACGAATGTTTCATCGACACCCCGATTAAAAAATATGCTCCAATGAAGATCATATTCGGCAAACCTGGTGTGCCGAATCCACTTGCGGTCGTTACGCTGCAGCTTCCTCTTCAACACCTCATGGATCATGCAGACGAGTGTGAGGCCTATCTTGCCGTCACTAAACAGGTGACTAAGAGGTGTACTATCGCAACCAATTCAGATGGTGAGTTGATGATGATGATGATGCCGTTGTGTTTAGTTGTCTTTCCCTAGATCCCCTATATTATGGCCCCTAATTATGTAGAACTTTGTAAACCTGATGCTCGATGTGTATATTTTGCCAGGAGGTTGGCGCTAAACCCAAGATGATGAATCTGAGGTGCACCACCAGCTGTTGTTGTGCTGAATTAGTCGTGCACCGACTATTTTGCTAACTATTATGCGTATGTTTAGTGCAAAGTTTGATGGCATGCTGAATTTTGCTAACCTACGTGCCTATGTTTAGTTCAAGTTAATTACAGTAGTGGTATGTTCACGACCGAAGTCAACAAGGTGGCACAACATGGGTTGGGACATAACCAAACACCTAGATTTTGAATTCTAAAACTGGAAAAGGCAACCGAACAACTGGTGCGCTTAATTTCGTTCCAAGAGGAACAAGCCTCGGTGGGACATTGTTGGCAACCAAACGGGCTGTATAACATAGCTCGGGTCTTTTGTTCCTGTTTTCTGTAAAACCTGAACATTTGTTTTTAAAACCATCTGCATTCTTATTTTTAACCCATAAATTTTTTTGAATCCTTGAACATACATTTTCTTATGCAAAAAATAAGCTTATATTTTAGATGTGCGCGCAAAATTTTCAATTAAATAAATTTCTTTTTGAAATACATGAACATTTTTTGTATAAGCGACTGCTTTTTTCGAACCAAAGAACATACTTTCTCGAATATACATTGACATCAAAAAACATGAAAAATTGTGATGCGTGGAGCATTTTTTTAATAGACAAAATATATTTTATAGATCTTGAAACTATGTTTTTGCACAATTCCTACCAGCTATGTTGTAGTTCAGTCTGATCCTCGCCAAATTGGTTGATGGGGACGTCTATGTTCGGTCACTTGAAGGGAGCGTCGCATGCTGTGTGTCTCGCATTCTCATCCTTGATTCGCTTATTTTCTTATTTTTTTGCGGGGAAGTAATTAGTCTTTGTGGAAAAAACTGCAAGAATTACTTGGCAGGTAAAAAGAAGCGGGTCATGCATCATATGACTTGATATATAAGAACAGACTTGCAATCATAAAATTTTGCTTATATATATTACATGCCACAGCATACATATACACGGTTTGAATAAAAAGGAAATTAATTTCGAGACCAAAGTATGCAAATTGTAAACAAAGGAAAACCCTTGGCACACTCTTGGCCATGAAAGCTTAAACCTGGATGGATTTGCGTGCTCCTCCGACGACCAAGTGAGCTAGGTGAGCTAGACTCAGTAATTATTCTGCAAAGGCAGCGGGCGGGGGGGCAGACCGTCCGGGCTTAGTGCTGTCCAGGCAGTTTGTCCTTGATCTTGTCCATGATGCTCTTCTTCTCACCGTAGTTGCCATCGGAGGTGGCCGTGGTGGCATGCGTCTCCGAGCCGGTCATTCCAGTGGTGTGTTGCGGGTCGCCGTGGCCACCAGGGAGCTTCTCCTTGATGTTCTCCACAACGCCCTTATTCTCTGTGCTGGTAACTCCGGCGTGTCCCTGCTCCTCGTACGTCCCACCGGTTTGCTGCTGATCAGCGTGGCCGCCGGGGAGCTTCTCCTTGATGGTCTCCACGACGCCCTTCTTCTCGCCTGCGATGTGTGCCTGCTGCTCCATCTTCTCCTTGATACTAGCTCTGTTGTTTGGTTGTGTGAGGCAGGTGGCTGTGTACATCAAGTGCAGCAGGAGGCGCAATTTATAGGCCGTTGCAGGGTGGACACAGCACCACGTGTGGTCTCATGAGTGGATAGGCAGGTGGCTGCCGACTAGCTCATCATCCACTGGGTTGGTCAGATGGACGAATCGCCGCGGCGTGTGCTTCCATGAGTGGCTGCCGACTAGCCCGTAATAAAGAGGAGCCGGGCCTCTCAAGTCACCTCACCGTGCAGACCATTTTTTTCCTACTAATGCAGGACATAATTGTTATAGGTAGCGAACAGTTTTTTCTTTGTTGCATAATTCCTACTACAAGGCTGCATGAATGGTACTAAGAGCAAGTACAATAAGCCCACGTAAGCGTATTTATGCTTAGTTGGATGAGAGAGAAGAGAAGTGGGCTACAAGTTAGTAGCCAGTTGCAGCACGTGCTTTTAGTCACTTTGTGAGAGTGTAAACTCAGTCATATGTTGATAAATTAGTGCATGCATATAGCCAACTATTGTACATGTCGGCTATAAGCTGACTATAGGTGACATGGCATTCTCTTATAGCCATTATAGCCAGCCAGCTCTATTATTAACCTTGCTCTAAATGTTATTGACTTTATGATCTGAGTTTGAAAGTTTTGTATTTCCAGATATTCCTAGGATCGGAACATCAGACTTTGGAGCACCTATCCTTCAACGCGCTGCCATCCCGTAGCTTATACCGTGTCATGGTTGATTTTTAGACGTATTTTGGTGGAGGCATTTATAGAAAGTGATTAGAAAATTTATTTTTAGGGGCACTTTTTAATTAGTGCATGTAAAAATACGTTTTTGTGGCACTTTCTAAAAAATCTGACTTTTAAAGGCACTTTTAAAAATGTCTACAATAATCCTTGATTATTTGAAGCACACGCTAAAAAGTGCCAGCGAAAATATCTAAAGTTATGTTTCCATTTTTTTGTAAAACCCTCTTAGCACAATTCCACTCTTAAATTGGGGTTAACTAGATGGCACGACGTGTGCTTGCATGACTAGGCAGAAAGGTGTCCGCCAACTAGCCCATACAAAGCAGCGAGACCTCTCAAGGCAGAGGTCCTGATCGCCACTAAACATGCGGACCATATCTAAAATAATAACTAAATAAGTCATTCCCACTACTTACTTCTTTAAACATGCGGGCTATCCACGTCATCAGGCAGGCCATGTCAGCAATTCTGTTATGTTTCTTTTCCCTACAAATTCCTGCTCTGTTTCTGCCTCCGTTCGTGCTCGGTGCTAATTTTCTTTTGAGCATATGCTAAGTACTAACTAAATCACACTTTGGATCCTGGTTTATCTCTCTATTAATTAGAGAATTAATTCTCAATATTGAACTATCACAATGAATGAATACTTTCGAGAGCACTCGGTCTTAGACTTTTTTATCACCAAGTTTATGGTGTGATACTTGACTATACCAAAATGATCCTTACGGTAAATATCATTGAATCTTCTCATGGTCGAAGGAAACAAGCAAAACGACCATTTTGTGATGATAATATTTAGCAAAAATAATCTCTTAGTATCTCAACTACTTGGGTCTACCCAGCCACAATGTTGAAACAACAATGTGCTACCATTAATATTGACATAATAAATATCCATGACCATGAAAACGTGGTCTTCTAATATTAATGTGTTTGTATGTGAGACATGTCAAAGGGTTATGACGGTATGTTTATGTTTCTACACCTCTGAATCGCATATTCAGTGATCATAGAGTTATAACATAAAAAACATAATACATTCATCATGAAAATGACGTATTTAGTTCTCTTGGGCATACATCGAAGAGTAATCAATGTAAGAGAATGGATCGGTGGCCATAGTTTCACTTGTAGTGTCTCGCCTTAAAACATATACATGTTGGTAAACAAATTATAGCTAGGCAATTGACAAATCATGAGGTCATAACAATGCTATTATGATAAGATATAGTTCAGGGGTTCTAATTATGTAGGAATTACGTCAAGGAATATAGAGCGGTGTCCAACATGCATTCTTATCTAATAATCCACCTCAAGAAAGCTATCCAGCAAATCACTTGGTATTAAGTTGCAAGCAAAAAACAATTTCCCAAAGCAAATGATAATTGCATTAAGATCAATACATAATGTAAGAAATAATTCTCATCACGCAAAAATGAACACCGTTGTTTTCCCCTTAGTGGCAACTACACATCCTTCCGCTTAAACGTTTCTATCACTCGAGCGTGGGAAATAAGAAGGCATGAATCCACTATCTAGCATAAAACTCCCACTTGGAGATGCATACAACAACTTGGCCAGAGTAACCATACACATCGGAGAGTGCAAGAACACACTAAAACGCTAACAAAGATGCAAGTGAAACTCCATATAAAGAAATTAACAAACTAATCACAATATCACGATTCATCGGATCCTAGCAAACATAACATGTAGCAATTACATACAAATAATCTTGATCATGTTAGACAACTCACAAGACTGTGGCTTGATAGCACAAGGATGTGAGATTACCATCTAGCTACTGCTATGGAGCCGAATTCCAAGGATGAATTACTCAGACATATGTCCTGAGGCAATCATGGCGATGTAGTGGCCTTCAGTGTCAATTTTCCCTTCCGTCGGGGTGTCGGAGTAGGACTCCAGAAGCCCTAGATTGGACTTTCTAGGTGACGGAGCCTCCGTTTCTGTTACGTGGTAAATTTGTCTGTCTTTGTTCTGGGTAAAAAGCTGTGTCCGTGGATTTTCAGGACTTTTTGCGAGTATTTCATGTACAACTTTTTTAAAACAAAAAGACAACAAAAAACAAAAACTGGCTCTAGGCATTGGGTTAATAGGTTAGTCCTAGAAAACATCTTATAATGACATAAAACATATATAAAACATGGGATATTGAGAGAAAAAAGCATGGAGCAATAAAAAATTATGGTTACATCTAGGGCGTATCAAGTACTTAGGTATCTTATGACTAATGGAGTGTCTTATTTTATTCATGGTGATTTTAAAAAATTCCTTACTAAATTCGATATTAATCACATAGTGTCTTCACCTTATCATCCAGAAAACACCATCAATAAATCTAGGAAGAATTGGTCCAAGAAACTCACTAATTCTTTGTGGGCTTATAGAACTGATTATAAAAACTCCTATGGGCATGTCACTTTATAAAATGGTTTATGGAGAAGAATGTATTATGTCTTGAGCTAGAGAAAAAATATTATTGGGATATTATAAAACTTAATTCTGAATTTGTGGGCGATGCACGGACTTGAAGGTGGAGGCAACAGCTCGGCGTCATTCGGTGAATCCTCAAAGTCGATTTCGTGCTAATGTGTGCATTAGTGTGGTTGAAATCGGTTCAATTTAGGCATTAGGGTTTCGTTGGAAGCGAAAATAGTTGGCGATTTTTCTCAATAACTCATAAACATGGTCCCCGCTTGAAATTGCTTGCTAAAACTAAAACCTTTCCTCTACATATATCATGTTCTAAACAACCAGGACATACGGTTTGTCTTAACCCTTTTTAGGTCAATTAAAACATGATGAACTTGATTAATGGGAAATGTACCGAGAAAAAAACAATGAGAATTTTCAATAAGTGCAAATAGTACAACATGCGATCATGATCAAGTTTCAGTTAGCACTTGAACAAAACAGAGGTATTCCCATTAAACTAGGCTGAGGCTAAACTCGACCCTCTAAGTAAACTTAGGGTTCCAAAGCAATCATATTTTATTTGATACCATTGTCAGAATTATTTCCTCATTAGTGAGGACAAGAACTTAACTAATTGCAACTAGAACAACCAGTTGGATCTTAGCAGGGATTAGGGGATGCACTTACAGGTAATTGAAGTGGACGTGATTTTCTGCTTGATGCAAGATAGACTTGGGGTCGATGTAGATGAAGTAGATGCGCCATGGTCATGGAGAATGCCCATGGCCATCGGATCTACCCTCCTGGTGGCCGGCGGTGGTGGTTGGACCTTCCCATTGCTTCAGCACACCATCGGATCGGTAGGGTTTTAGTAATAATAGGGGACTGGATAAAACGTACATGAACTCACTATTTTTTAGGTATCCAGGGCCCCACCTTTTATATGTTTGCCGGCAACCGGTACCGAAACCATCTACCAGTTAGAGGTGCCCCCGATCGGGGCTATTATGTTGGGGTCAAAACCCACATACATTACTTCGTGGCCATCCCACGTAACTTTACTTTTTTACTCGGTCAGAGCCGAAGATTCATCTCATTCTAGAAAATCATGCTACTAGGCATCAATTCCTCCACATGTTATATATGCTAGATATATTGATTTCTAGCATTGAAGTAGCAAATGGTTGTTCAATACTCCTACTCTTGTGTAAGTTTCAACAAAATGATGGACACTATATATTGGCTTTCGAGAAAGGAGTGGATTTTAGTTTCTGAGATCTTCGACAATGCAACTGATGGACTTGGACTTATGTTCCTCCCAGCTTCAATACCGAGCTACCAATTGGTGATTGTGATGCCTTATTTCATCATGTTGTATCATCGCCTTAGTTTGATCCATTTTTCCCTTGAGTGTCCTTTAACACCTCTAGGAATATGGTTATGCATGCTATATTTATGCTTTAAATAAGTCTTGGTGACGGGTATGAGATTGCACTCATGGTTCCTTCCACTAAAGTTCATTAGTAATTGTTTGTGTGTTCTTGTTTGCTACCTTGTCATGTTTGGTGCCAAGTTCTGCTCTATTGAACTGATTGTTCCTTGTTTGAAGATTTGTTAAAGTTCGATCCGTTCCGATGTTACTTTTCAAAGGACCATTTTCGCTCATTTTACTGGGAGATTTTGCTGGTGGTGTAGATGTCTAGTCTCCTTTTATTTGGACATGTTTGAACTTTTTATACCTATTAATATTTTCGTTTTCTTCTTTATGATTTTTTTTCAGGTTCTTTTTTCATGTCCTTTTTTCCTATATGCTGTAAAACATGAAAATTTCTCTTTGCAACCATGTCCATTCTTATTTTGAACCCATGCATTTTAAAAAATCCTTGAGCATACATTTTATTATGCAAAACATAAACATATTTTTATTAGATGTGTCCACATTTTCTTCAATTGAATAAGCTTTTATTTTATACATGAACATTTTTTGTGCAAGCGACTACTTTTTTCGAACCCATGAACATACTTTTCAATATACATCGACATTTACAAAAACATGAAAAAATTGTAAAGCATAGACTTTTATTACGAGTGAATCATTTTTTGGTACACAAAATATTTTTCATAGATCTTGAAACTATATTTTTTTTGCTCAATTTCTACATGTTATGTTCTATGTCGGTCTGACCATCGCCAAATTGGTTGATGGTTAGGCTTATGTTGGGCCACTTGAAGGGAGCGTGGCATGCTGTGTGTCTCGCATTCTCATCCTTGATTGATTGTTTTCTTTGTTTTGCGTGGAAGCAATTAGTCTGTGTAAAAAAAAAAAAGCTGCAAGAATTACTTGGCACGTAAAAAGAAGCGGGTGATTCATGATATGAGTGTATAAGAACAGACTTGCAAACATAAATTTTTCTTATATATATTAGATGGCACAGCATACATACACGGCTTGAACCAAAAGGAAATTTGCACACCATAGCATGTAAATAGTAAGCAAACGAAAACTCTCAACACACTGTTGTCCGTGACAGATTAAATCCAGACGAACTCGCGCGCTCCTCCAAGGACCAAGTGAGCTAGATGAACTAGACTCGATTATTATTCTGCAAAGGTAGCGGGCGCAGGCAGACCGGCCAGGCAGGCTTAGTGTTGTCCAGGCAGCTTGTCCTTGATCTTTTCCATGATGCTCTTCTTCTCACCGGTGCGGCGGTGCCGTCGGTGCTGGCATGTCCCTGCTGCCCGTAGTTGCCATCAGAGGTGGCCGTGGTGGCATGCGCCTCCGAACCGGTCATTCCAGTGGTATGCTGGGGGTCAGCGTGGCCGCCGGGGAGCTTCTCCTTGATGCTCTCCACGACGCCCTTCTTCTCGCCTGCGCCATGCGCCTGGTGCTCCATCTTGCGCCGAAATCTGATACTAAGCTCTGCTGGTGTTTACTTGTCTTGGTTGTGTGAGGCAGGTGGTGTTGTGTGTAAAGCAAGTGCAGCTGGAGGCACTATTTATAGGCCGTTACAGGGTGGATAAGGGCACAAGGCACCACGTGATTGCCGACTAGCTAGCCAGCTCATCAATTAAATTGGTTTGGTTAGATGGACGAATCGCAGCAGGCAGGCCGGGACGTACGTGTGTCCGCATGAGTGGGCTGCCGACTAGCCGAAAAAGAGACGCCGGGCCTCTCAACTCTCAATGCACAGGACGCGTCCCAATCACCACATCAGTGTGAAATTGGAAATCGTTAGAAAAGGGAACCTTTCCGAAGCTCGCTTTCCTGCGCCGTTGTCACGATACTCGTCGCGTTTTTCCTTCTCGTGCACTCTTTCTCGCGATAAGTGTCGGCTTCTACTTCCTCCCAACCCCTACAGGTGCTTGCATGCGTGACAAGTGGCAGCACGAGAGAGATTTGGTGGGATTTTCCTCTCCCACCGGACTTTTAAAATGAAATATATCAAGAACCGTATTTCAGAATTGCGAACCGTTTTATTGTAGCATTCTTGAATTCTAAAACTAATTACATCCAGTTGTATAGGCTGAAAAATGATAACAAATTTAACTAAACTTGTATTTCATTCAGATGGAAACAAGCAAAGCTTCTTGCTTATTTTGGACACATTGATTTGATTTAGGTTGGAACTTTACTCTATTTTGAGAATGTTGGCCTAGGTGAACATAACATGTTCAATACTGTTTCTGTTTTGTTGAAACCGTAAATAAGAAAATGTTGTTTCTTGATAAAACCTCAATGGATCCATTCGCATATGTTCAAATCGGTGATATTTACACATATACAAATATTTCATGACCCAATTGGTTATTTAGTAGTTCATAAAAATTATTTATTTCTCAAGAACAATGGCACGATGACTGATTGTTGAGCCTGAAGTTGCCAATAGTATATGCTAACAGGATCGCATGGCTATTCCGAAAATGGGTGACCAAATCAGTTTGATGTTTCAATGGTATGAAAACAAATTTTAGATGAAAGCTAAGCCTATTGTAATAATAATTTTAGACACAGAAGCGAAACGGTGGTATTTTCAAATGGGGGAATATACTTCTTTAATTTAACCTGTTGCAATGCACGGACATTTTTACTAGTATATTTAAAATTCACGAAATATTTTTTTTATGGAGAGGACTTCAAACGGTTTTTTCCTTTTGTTGCACAACTCCCATAGGCTGAATGATTGTAAAGAAAAATCTTAATGTTTTTAACATTATGCTCGGGGATTGAAAGTTCTGTATTTCTAAATATTGTTTTGCACCCATCTGAGAGGCACCTATCTTTCAACGAGCTGCCAGATCGTAGCTTACACTATGCCACCGTTGATTTTTAGAGACATTTTGGTGGAGGCATTTTTAGAAAGCACCAAAATAGTTTTAGGGGCACTTTTTAATTAGTGCCTGTAAAAATACGTTTTTTCGCCTTTCTTTTCTGAAAATGTCTCCAAAATCTGATTTGTAGAGGCACTTTTGAAAAATGCCTACAATAATTATTTGAGGCGCTCTCTAAAAGTTTCTGTCAAAAATATCTAGAGTTCTGTTTCCATTTTGTGTAAAACATCCTTAGTACTATTTCACTCATAAATCGGTGTTGGTCAGATACCGCAACGTGTGCTCGCATGAGTGGGTAGAAAGGTGGCTGCCGACAGCCGACTAGCCCATAAAAGGCAGCCGGGCGTCTCAAGGCACAGGTCCCTGCCGGTGGCCACTTCACCGTGTGGACCATATATTTTTATAATGCACAAAATAATCTTTTATAGATAGATTTTCCAACAGTTTTATTTTTGTTGCACAATTCTTACAGGCTGCATGAATGCTGAAGAAAAATCGTAATGTTATTGACTTCATGCTCTAGCTTTGGAAGTTTTCTATTTCTGAATATTGGTTGCTATTTATGCAGCAGCTCACGTACGGTTCATACGTGTTCAAAATTATACGCACGTCATCTATATATAGACCCTTTCGTTTTACACTTTTAGTCCAAGAGTTGGCTACTAGTTTGAAGAACCTGAAAACGTGATGGACCATGCACTTTGTGGGCCGGCCATCAGGTTGCCCAACAAAGTCATGCAAATATGAAACCAGATAACAAAAAAAATCGGTGTTCTTTTGATGACAGAACATCTCAACCAACAATGTACATGTACAATAAATTTGGAGGATGCAAACATCTTTGTTCTGACATAGTCAAGCAATAAGTTTTAAAGCATCTGCTCCAGAGACAAGTGTATCTTCTACAAATGGTACGGTCTTCCATACTTTTAGTCCCACTGATGCTCACTATGGGAAAGCCTATAGACGCCGACGGCCAACTATCGTCCCCCTCGGCGTAGGGTGGTCGGTAGGATCGGCCGAGCACCTGGCCGTCGGCGTACCTTTCCCCTCGGCGTATGCAAACAATCCCCGAGGGCCACCGTCGGCGTATGTCTTCCCCTCGGCGTCGGTTAGGGATATTACCCGGGGACGGAACGGGGCGAAACGGCGCAGGTCTACGCCGAGGGCTAGCCGTCGGCGTATGTGGCATGGTAGACGCCGACGGCTAGCCGTCAGCGTAGGGTCTTTTTTTCACATATTAACAATAATTTTTTTAACACGTTAATGATAAATTTAATATAGTTTTATTTTTTTCACTATATGATTTTAATATATTTATAATTTCTAAGTTAATAGGAGTGGTTGTATATTAGAATGTGAGTATCCCGTCACTTGCGCCCATGAAATAACACGGTGAAATCTCCCGGACCCGACCCTACGTACAACACAATAATCTAAAATAAATAAATAACATACTTATTATATGATATAGCTAAACATTAATATTAAAAACATAAATGAATTTGTACGGATCCCGAGGCCCCGCGGGCGCCCCTCTTTTGGGAAACCATGGAACTTGCGACTGCGTCGTGTACCCAAATAGACATGCATCAAAGGGCGGTAGAATAGTAGAACATTCAGTGTTTATGCATGGTTAGATTATAGAAACATGTAAGACAAGTGTGGCCCCAGAATTCAAGAAGATTCATTGGGGTAGATCCGTAGCGGGAGTTTCGCGGTTTCTTGTTCTCACAACACGCCTAGAAATTCCCGTAGCGGTCAAATGGGAGAGAATCTTTCGAAGAGTTGCTCCATGCTATTGTTTTTATGCTTTCTAGGGACCACCAAAACACAACCAAGCAACTGGTTTCACTTTGCTACCCCATTTTGACATCGGTGCCGGTCGTAGTCTTATAAGTTTTTTTAGTCTCTAGCGGGTATAAGATTTCACCGGAGGGGGGCTCCGTAGCGTCGGGATCCTTCCGAAGAGTTGGGTTTCTACCTTTGTGTTTTGTGTTCCTATGGCCTACCCAAACACATCGAAGCAACTAGTTCCACATTGCTAACCCCATTCAATGTCGTTACCGCGTGTATGCGTATAAGTCTGGTATTTCTCCAGCAGGTCTAGGGTTTCACCGGAGGGGGGCTCCGGAGCGTCCGGGTCCCGTCACAAGCTAGGGTGTGCCATACCATGTTAGTATATGTGTGTTGTGTGTTTTGGGTGGCAAAGATTGCACTCCGTGGTGTGACCCACTTCACCGGCATCCACTTCTCTCTACGGAGTTTACATGCGCTTATAGGCTGAAACTCCCTTATCGGACGAAACGTCGGAAATCTTCCGAAGAGTTGGGTTTTACCTTTGTGTTTTGTGTTCCTATGGCCTATCCAAACACGTCCAAGCAACTAGTTCCACATTGCTACCCCCATTCGACGCCGTTACCGCGTGTATGCGTATAAGTCCGGTATTTCTCCAGCGGGTCTAGGGTTTCACCGGAGGGGGGCATGAGTGTTCGTAGCTAGGGGTTGAATATTGAGAAACTCTTGGTGTATATATGATGAAATAGGTAT
This sequence comes from Alopecurus myosuroides, assembly GCA_028641055.1. Lineage (NCBI taxonomy): Eukaryota > Viridiplantae > Streptophyta > Magnoliopsida > Poales > Poaceae > Alopecurus > Alopecurus myosuroides. Next base: position 395,662,419 of record CM054060.1, read on the forward strand.
TTGTGTAGCTAAAAATGATTTTTTCCAAAAATCATGAGCAAACTATGAGGTACCTGTAGTTCAAATTTGACCAGTTTCCAGCGGAATTGGTAGAAACTTGTGTTTTTTAAAAGAGGTGGATGGAAACCTTTTCATATGAAACAAATTGGTTATTTGTGCATATAACATGGTCTAGTATTTTCAAAAATTATAGCTCTCAAGTTTTGCAACATATTTGCGGTAGGTCCTTCACAAAAAAACCCATTTTTTACACTCGAAAAATGGAAAATGGTTTTTTCTTCAATGAAAAGGAAAACTTCCTCCGTCAACATTGTCCGTGCTTCCAATATGCATGTTTGTGTGGAATATGGGAACATTTGAAGAAACTATGCCATGGATATGACCATAACATCTGTCATTTGGCCCGAAACCCAGGAATGTTCGGAGGAGATAGCTCATTTTTGTGAACACATTTTCAACACAACTGTCGTATTCCAAGTTTATTATTTTTTGTGTATACTAGTACCTATATAATGACACCACGCGAAGGCCTTGCATCATTTTGGGTTGTTTTGAATTTTTTGGAATTTTCTAAGCCGGTTTAAGGAAAAAGTCAAGGCAGGGGGCATGACCGTTCGTAGCTAGGGGTTGAATATTGAGAAACTCTAGGTGTATCTATGATGAAATAGGTAGTTTTGTAGCGAAAAATGATTTTTGCCAAAAATCATGAGCAAACTATGAGGTACCTGTAGTTCAAATTTGACCAGTTTCCAATGGAATTGGCAGAAACTTGTGTTCTTCAAAAGAGCTGGATGGAAACCTTTTCATATGAAACAAATTGGTTATTTGTTCATATAACATGGTGTAGTATTTTTAAAAATTATAGATCTCAAGTTTTCCAACATATTTGCGGAAGGTCCTTCACAAAAAAACCCATTATTTACACTCGAAAAATGGAAAATGATTTTTTTCTTCAATGAAAAGGAAAACTTCCTTCGTCAACATTGTCCGTTCTTCCAATATGCATGTTTTTTGTGGAATATGGGAACATTTTAACAAACTATGCCATGGATATGACCATAACACCCGTCATTTGGCCCGAAACCTAGGAATGTTCGGAGGAGATAGCTTATTTTTGTGAACACATTTTCAACACAACTGTCGTATTCCAAGTTTAGTATTTTTGGTGTATAGTAGTACATATATAATGACACCACACGAAGGCCTTGCATCATTTTGGGTTGTTTTGAATTTTTTGGAATTTTCTAAGCCGGTTTAAGGAAAAAGTCAAGGCGGGAGGCATGACCGTTCATAGCTAGGGGTTGAATATTGAGAAAATCTTGGTGTATCTATGATGAAATAGGTAGTTTTGTAGCTAAAAATGATTTTTGCCAAAAATCATGAGCAAACTATGAGGTACTTGTAGTTCAAATTTGACCAGTTTCCAGCGGAATCGGCAAAAACTTGTGTTTTTCAAAAGAGCTGGATGAAAACCATGTCATATGAAACAAATTGGTTATTTGTGCATATAACATGGTGTAGAACAACATCAAGTTTCCTTAAGTGGATTACCCAAGGTTTATCGAACTCGGGTAGGAAGAGGTCAAAGGCATCCCTCTCAAGCAACCCTGCAATTACGATACAAGAAGTCTCTTGTGTCCTCAACACACCTAATACAATTGCCAGTTGTATAGGTGCACTAGTTCTACGAAGAGATAGTGAATGTTTATAAGTGCTGATAGCAATCTGAAATAAAAATAGCAGCAAGCAAACAAGTAGCAGAACTGATTGTAAACGGTGTTTCAATGCTTAGAAACAAAGCGTAGGGATCCTACTTTCACTGGTGGACACTCTCAACAATGATAACATAATTTAATGCATAAATATCATCACTTCCATGTGCTAATCCAAACCACTCTCTGATCGGATAACGAACACCAATCCAGGTGTAGGGCTGTAACAGCACTCCTCAAGTCTATATTCCATCTCTAGGGAACCCCGCGCTTTCACTATGAGCGCCCCAAATTAGTACTAAACAAACGCCACAATTTCATAAGATCATCCAACACAAGATATAAATATCATGCTAAACCACACGGTGCACACACACTGTCACCTTTACACCGTGATCAAAGTGTCTACGGAGATCACATAAAAAACCCCTCGAGTAGCACAACAGATGAAGAATAACAACTACACTTATTCAACTAGATTACAAAGCTCATGATAACAGAAAGAGCACACCATGGGAGAAAGAGATGAAACACATAGCTAACGGTAGAGCCCTCATCCCCGGAGGAGAACTACTCCCTCCTCATCATGGGAGACAGCAACGACGATGAAGATGGTGGTGGAGTCGATGGAGATGGTTCCGGGGGCATTCCCTGTCCTGGCAGGGTGCCGGAACAGAGATTTATGTCCCCTAAAACTTTTCGCCGGCGGCGGCGGAGCTAAGGAACTTTTCGTGGAAGGGGGCCGATATATTTAGGTTTTATACATCGGGGAAATATATAGGCGAAAGGGCAATGTCGGTGGGCGCCCGAGGGGTCCACACTACTAGCTGGCACGGCCAGGGGGAGCCTGCGCGAGAAATGGTGTGGTGCCTCCAAGTCCCCCCTCCGAGTCTCCTTTGGACTTCCTGGACGTGTCGGCAATTCTAGGACTTTTGGCTTTTGTTTTGTCCGATTCCGAGAATATTTCAAGAACAACTTTTCTGAAACCAAAAACAGTAGAAAATAGAAAATGGATCTGTGGTATATTGTCAATAGGTTAGACCATGAAAACGTCCGAAAAACTAAGGAAAACATGTGAAAACATAAAGGTGTTGGATAGAAAAAAGATGGAGCATCAAAAACTTTAGATACGTTTGAGACGTATCACCTGCCAATCCCCTTCAAGGCGTACAAGCGCCAAATAGGTATCACGCAGTGCGAAGGAGCAAGAACAGTAACATGTCGATGCATTGGCCACGATTTATGTCCACCTTCGTCCTTACTAGGATGGTTGAGCTTGTCAAAGACAGGTCGATCTAAACAGGGGCATTAAGGCCACGACTCTGGAGGAGATTGCGGTGAGTGTTCTCCTCTTCTGTGGCACCATGATGACCGATACTCAAGTGTACAATCACCTCTGCAAGTGGAGGGTAAGGTGGAACGTGATCAAGGTATTGGAGAAATCTGAAGGAGAAAAATGACGGTAGGAGTCAAGTTGTTTCTACATGGACGATGCTGCCATCCTCAAGCATGTCACTGTAATCTATTCATCTAACTGTGTCTGCAATCCAGGTTAAATCCTCATCTATTTGTATGACGTGACTAACTATGTCTTCATCGCAGGCACACCTGAGGGACGAATGTTTCATCGACACCCCGATTAAAAAATATGCTCCAATGAAGATCATATTCGGCAAACCTGGTGTGCCGAATCCACTTGCGGTCGTTACGCTGCAGCTTCCTCTTCAACACCTCATGGATCATGCAGACGAGTGTGAGGCCTATCTTGCCGTCACTAAACAGGTGACTAAGAGGTGTACTATCGCAACCAATTCAGATGGTGAGTTGATGATGATGATGATGCCGTTGTGTTTAGTTGTCTTTCCCTAGATCCCCTATATTATGGCCCCTAATTATGTAGAACTTTGTAAACCTGATGCTCGATGTGTATATTTTGCCAGGAGGTTGGCGCTAAACCCAAGATGATGAATCTGAGGTGCACCACCAGCTGTTGTTGTGCTGAATTAGTCGTGCACCGACTATTTTGCTAACTATTATGCGTATGTTTAGTGCAAAGTTTGATGGCATGCTGAATTTTGCTAACCTACGTGCCTATGTTTAGTTCAAGTTACAGTAGTGGTATGTTCACGACCGAAGTCAACAAGGTGGCACAACATGGGTTGGGACATAACCAAACACCTAGATTTTGAATTCTAAAACTGGAAAAGGCAACCGAACAACTGGTGCGCTTAATTTCGTTCCAAGAGGAACAAGCCTCGGTGGGACATTGTTGGCAACCAAACGGGTTGTATAACATAGCTCGGGTCTTTTGTTCCTGTTTTCTGTAAAACCTGAACATTTGTTTTTAAAACCATCTGCATTCTTATTTTTAACCCATAAATTTTTTTGAATCCTTGAACATACATTTTCTTATGCAAAAAATAAGCTTATATTTTAGATGTGCGCGCAAAATTTTCAATTAAATAAATTTCTTTTTGAAATACATGAACATTTTTTGTATAAGCGACTGCTTTTTTCGAACCAAAGAACATACTTTCTTGAATATACATTGACATCAAAAAACATGAAAAATTGTGATGCGTGGAGCATTTTTTTAATAGACAAAATATATTTTATAGATCTTGAAACTATGTTTTTGCACAATTCCTACCAGCTATGTTGTAGTTCAGTCTGATCCTCGCCAAATTGGTTGATGGGGACGTCTATGTTCGGTCACTTGAAGGGAGCGTCGCATGCTGTGTGTCTCGCATTCTCATCCTTGATTCGCTTATTTTCTTATTTTTTTGCGGGGAAGTAATTAGTCTTTGTGGAAAAAACTGCAAGAATTACTTGGCAGGTAAAAAGAAGCGGGTCATGCATCATATGACTTGATATATAAGAACAGACTTGCAATCATAAAATTTTGCTTATATATATTACATGCCACAGCATACATATACACGGTTTGAATAAAAAGGAAATTAATTTCGAGACCAAAGTATGCAAATTGTAAACAAAGGAAAACCCTTGGCACACTCTTGGCCATGAAAGCTTAAACCTGGATGGATTTGCGTGCTCCTCCGACGACCAAGTGAGCTAGGTGAGCTAGACTCAGTAATTATTCTGCAAAGGCAGCGGGCGGGGGGGGGCAGACCGTCCGGGCTTAGTGCTGTCCAGGCAGTTTGTCCTTGATCTTGTCCATGATGCTCTTCTTCTCACCGTAGTTGCCATCGGAGGTGGCCGTGGTGGCATGCGTCTCCGAGCCGGTCATTCCAGTGGTGTGTTGCGGGTCGCCGTGGCCACCAGGGAGCTTCTCCTTGATGTTCTCCACAACGCCCTTATTCTCTGTGCTGGTAACTCCGGCGTGTCCCTGCTCCTCGTACGTCCCACCGGTTTGCTGCTGATCAGCGTGGCCGCCGGGGAGCTTCTCCTTGATGGTCTCCACGACGCCCTTCTTCTCGCCTGCGATGTGTGCCTGCTGCTCCATCTTCTCCTTGATACTAGCTCTGTTGTTTGGTTGTGTGAGGCAGGTGGCTGTGTACATCAAGTGCAGCAGGAGGCGCAATTTATAGGCCGTTGCAGGGTGGACACAGCACCACGTGTGGTCTCATGAGTGGATAGGCAGGTGGCTGCCGACTAGCTCATCATCCACTGGGTTGGTCAGATGGACGAATCGCCGCGGCGTGTGCTTCCATGAGTGGCTGCCGACTAGCCCGTAATAAAGAGGAGCCGGGCCTCTCAAGTCACCTCACCGTGCAGACCATTTTTTTCCTACTAATGCAGGACATAATTGTTATAGGTAGCGAACAGTTTTTTCTTTGTTGCATAATTCCTACTACAAGGCTGCATGAATGGTACTAAGAGCAAGTACAATAAGCCCACGTAAGCGTATTTATGCTTAGTTGGATGAGAGAGAAGATGAGAGAGAAGAGAAGTGGGCTACAAGTTAGTAGCCAGTTGCAGCACGTGCTTTTAGTCACTTTGTGAGAGTGTAAACTCAGTCATATGTTGATAAATTAGTGCATGCATATAGCCAACTATTGTACATGTCGGCTATAAGCTGACTATAGGTGACATGGCATTCTCTTATAGCCATTATAGCCAGCCAGCTCTATTATTAACCTTGCTCTAAATGTTATTGACTTTATGATCTGAGTTTGAAAGTTTTGTATTTCCAGATATTCCTAGGATCGGAACATCAGACTTTGGAGCACCTATCCTTCAACGCGCTGCCATCCCGTAGCTTATACCGTGTCATGGTTGATTTTTAGACGTATTTTGGTGGAGGCATTTATAGAAAGTGATTAGAAAATTTATTTTTAGGGGCACTTTTTAATTAGTGCATGTAAAAATACGTTTTTGTGGCACTTTCTAAAAAATCTGACTTTTAAAGGCACTTTTAAAAATGTCTACAATAATCCTTGATTATTTGAAGCACACGCTAAAAAGTGCCAGCGAAAATATCTAAAGTTATGTTTCCATTTTTTTGTAAAACCCTCTTAGCACAATTCCACTCTTAAATTGGGGTTAACTAGATGGCACGACGTGTGCTTGCATGACTAGGCAGAAAGGTGTCCGCCAACTAGCCCATACAAAGCAGCGAGACCTCTCAAGGCAGAGGTCCTGATCGCCACTAAACATGCGGACCATATCTAAAATAATAACTAAATAAGTCATTCCCACTACTTACTTCTTTAAACATGCGGGCTATCCACGTCATCAGGCAGGCCATGTCAGCAATTCTGTTATGTTTCTTTTCCCTACAAATTCCTGCTCTGTTTCTGCCTCCGTTCGTGCTCGGTGCTAATTTTCTTTTGAGCATATGCTAAGTACTAACTAAATCACACTTTGGATCCTGGTTTATCTCTCTATTAATTAGAGAATTAATTCTCAATATTGAACTATCACAATGAATGAATACTTTCGAGAGCACTCGGTCTTAGACTTTTTTATCACCAAGTTTATGGTGTGATACTTGACTATACCAAAATGATCCTTACGGTAAATATCATTGAATCTTCTCATGGTCGAAGGAAACAAGCAAAACGACCATTTTGTGATGATAATATTTAGCAAAAATAATCTCTTAGTATCTCAACTACTTGGGTCTACCCAGCCACAATGTTGAAACAACAATGTGCTACCATTAATATTGACATAATAAATATCCATGACCATGAAAACGTGGTCTTCTAATATTAATGTGTTTGTATGTGAGACATGTCAAAGGGTTATGACGGTATGTTTATGTTTCTACACCTCTGAATCGCATATTCAGTGATCATAGAGTTATAACATAAAAAACATAATACATTCATCATGAAAATGACGTATTTAGTTCTCTTGGGCATACATCGAAGAGTAATCAATGTAAGAGAATGGATCGGTGGCCATAGTTTCACTTGTAGTGTCTCGCCTTAAAACATATACATGTTGGTAAACAAATTATAGCTAGGCAATTGACAAATCATGAGGTCATAACAATGCTATTATGATAAGATATAGTTCAGGGGTTCTAATTATGTAGGAATTACGTCAAGGAATATAGAGCGGTGTCCAACATGCATTCTTATCTAATAATCCACCTCAAGAAAGCTATCCAGCAAATCACTTGGTATTAAGTTGCAAGCAAAAAACAATTTCCCAAAGCAAATGATAATTGCATTAAGATCAATACATAATGTAAGAAATAATTCTCATCACGCAAAAATGAACACCGTTGTTTTCCCCTTAGTGGCAACTACACATCCTTCCGCTTAAACGTTTCTATCACTCGAGCGTGGGAAATAAGAAGGCATGAATCCACTATCTAGCATAAAACTCCCACTTGGAGATGCATACAACAACTTGGCCAGAGTAACCATACACATCGGAGAGTGCAAGAACACACTAAAACGCTAACAAAGATGCAAGTGAAACTCCATATAAAGAAATTAACAAACTAATCACAATATCACGATTCATCGGATCCTAGCAAACATAACATGTAGCAATTACATACAAATAATCTTGATCATGTTAGACAACTCACAAGACTGTGGCTTGATAGCACAAGGATGTGAGATTACCATCTAGCTACTGCTATGGAGCCGAATTCCAAGGATGAATTACTCAGACATATGTCCTGAGGCAATCATGGCGATGTAGTGGCCTTCGGTGTCAATTTTCCCTTCCGTCGGGGTGTCGGAGTAGGACTCCAGAAGCCCTAGATTGGACTTTCTAGGTGACGGAGCCTCCGTTTCTGTTACGTGGTAAATTTGTCTGTCTTTGTTCTGGGTAAAAAGCTGTGTCCGTGGATTTTCAGGACTTTTTGCGAGTATTTCATGTACAACTTTTTTAAAACAAAAAGACAACAAAAAACAAAAACTGGCTCTAGGCATTGGGTTAATAGGTTAGTCCTAGAAAACATCTTATAATGACATAAAACATATATAAAACATGGGATATTGAGAGAAAAAAGCATGGAGCAATAAAAAATTATGGTTACATCTAGGGCGTATCAAGTACTTAGGTATCTTATGACTAATGGAGTGTCTTATTTTATTCATGGTGATTTTAAAAAATTCCTTACTAAATTCGATATTAATCACATAGTGTCTTCACCTTATCATCCAGAAAACACCATCAATAAATCTAGGAAGAATTGGTCCAAGAAACTCACTAATTCTTTGTGGGCTTATAGAACTGATTATAAAAACTCCTATGGGCATGTCACTTTATAAAATGGTTTATGGAGAAGAATGTATTATGTCTTGAGCTAGAGAAAAAATATTATTGGGATATTATAAAACTTAATTCTGAATTTGTGGGCGATGCACGGACTTGAAGGTGGAGGCAACAGCTCGGCGTCATTCGGTGAATCCTCAAAGTCGATTTCGTGCTAATGTGTGCATTAGTGTGGTTGAAATCGGTTCAATTTAGGCATTAGGGTTTCGTTGGAAGCGAAAATAGTTGGCGATTTTTCTCAATAACTCATAAACATGGTCCCCGCTTGAAATTGCTTGCTAAAACTAAAACCTTTCCTCTACATATATCATGTTCTAAACAACCAGGACATACGGTTTGTCTTAACCCTTTTTAGGTCAATTAAAACATGATGAACTTGATTAATGGGAAATGTACCGAGAAAAAAACAATGAGAATTTTCAATAAGTGCAAATAGTACAACATGCGATCATGATCAAGTTTCAGTTAGCACTTGAACAAAACAGAGGTATTCCCATTAAACTAGGCTGAGGCTAAACTCGACCCTCTAAGTAAACTTAGGGTTCCAAAGCAATCATATTTTATTTGATACCATTGTCAGAATTATTTCCTCATTAGTGAGGACAAGAACTTAACTAATTGCAACTAGAACAACCAGTTGGATCTTAGCAGGGATTAGGGGATGCACTTACAGGTAATTGAAGTGGACGTGATTTTCTGCTTGATGCAAGATAGACTTGGGGTCGATGTAGATGAAGTAGATGCGCCATGGTCATGGAGAATGCCCATGGCCATCGGATCTACCCTCCTGGTGGCCGGCGGTGGTGGTTGGACCTTCCCATTGCTTCAGCACACCATCGGATCGGTAGGGTTTTAGTAATAATAGGGGACTGGATAAAACGTACATGAACTCACTATTTTTTAGGTATCCAGGGCCCCACCTTTTATATGTTTGCCGGCAACCGGTACCGAAACCATCTACCAGTTAGAGGTGCCCCCGATCGGGGCTATTATGTTGGGGTCAAAACCCACATACATTACTTCGTGGCCATCCCACGTAACTTTACTTTTTTACTCGGTCAGAGCCGAAGATTCATCTCATTCTAGAAAATCATGCTACTAGGCATCAATTCCTCCACATGTTATATATGCTAGATATATTGATTTCTAGCATTGAAGTAGCAAATGGTTGTTCAATACTCCTACTCTTGTGTAAGTTTCAACAAAATGATGGACACTATATATTGGCTTTCGAGAAAGGAGTGGATTTTAGTTTCTGAGATCTTCGACAATGCAACTGATGGACTTGGACTTATGTTCCTCCCAGCTTCAATACCGAGCTACCAATTGGTGATTGTGATGCCTTATTTCATCATGTTGTATCATCGCCTTAGTTTGATCCATTTTTCCCTTGAGTGTCCTTTAACACCTCTAGGAATATGGTTATGCATGCTATATTTATGCTTTAAATAAGTCTTGGTGACGGGTATGAGATTGCACTCATGGTTCCTTCCACTAAAGTTCATTAGTAATTGTTTGTGTGTTCTTGTTTGCTACCTTGTCATGTTTGGTGCCAAGTTCTGCTCTATTGAACTGATTGTTCCTTGTTTGAAGATTTGTTAAAGTTCGATCCGTTCCGATGTAACTTTTCAAAGGACCATTTTCGCTCATTTTACTGGGAGATTTTGCTGGTGGTGTAGATGTCTAGTCTCCTTTTATTTGGACATGTTTGAACTTTTTATACCTATTAATATTTTCGTTTTCTTCTTTATGATTTTTTTTCAGGTTCTTTTTTCATGTCCTTTTTTCCTATATGCTGTAAAACATGAAAATTTCTCTTTGCAACCATGTCCATTCTTATTTTGAACCCATGCATTTTAAAAAATCCTTGAGCATACATTTTATTATGCAAAACATAAACATATTTTTATTAGATGTGTCCACATTTTCTTCAATTGAATAAGCTTTTATTTTATACATGAACATTTTTTGTGCAAGCGACTACTTTTTTCGAACCCATGAACATACTTTTCAATATACATCGACATTTACAAAAACATGAAAAAATTGTAAAGCATAGACTTTTATTACGAGTGAATCATTTTTTGGTACACAAAATATTTTTCATAGATCTTGAAACTATATTTTTTTTGCTCAATTTCTACATGTTATGTTCTATGTCGGTCTGACCATCGCCAAATTGGTTGATGGTTAGGCTTATGTTGGGCCACTTGAAGGGAGCGTGGCATGCTGTGTGTCTCGCATTCTCATCCTTGATTGATTGTTTTCTTTGTTTTGCGTGGAAGCAATTAGTCTGTGTAAAAAAAAAAAGCTGCAAGAATTACTTGGCACGTAAAAAGAAGCGGGTGATTCATGATATGAGTGTATAAGAACAGACTTGCAAACATAAATTTTTCTTATATATATTAGATGGCACAGCATACATACACGGCTTGAACCAAAAGGAAATTTGCACACCATAGCATGTAAACAGTAAGCAAACGAAAACTCTCAACACACTGTTGTCCGTGACAGATTAAATCCAGACGAACTCGCGCGCTCCTCCAAGGACCAAGTGAGCTAGATGAACTAGACTCGATTATTATTCTGCAAAGGTAGCGGGCGCAGGCAGACCGGCCAGGCAGGCTTAGTGTTGTCCAGGCAGCTTGTCCTTGATCTTTTCCATGATGCTCTTCTTCTCACCGGTGCCGTCGGTGCTGGCATGTCCCTGCTGCCCGTAGTTGCCATCAGAGGTGGCCGTGGTGGCATGCGCCTCCGAACCGGTCATTCCAGTGGTATGCTGGGGGTCAGCGTGGCCGCCGGGGAGCTTCTCCTTGATGCTCTCCACGACGCCCTTCTTCTCGCCTGCGCCATGCGCCTGGTGCTCCATCTTGCGCCGAAATCTGATACTAAGCTCTGCTGGTGTTTACTTGTCTTGGTTGTGTGAGGCAGGTGGTGTTGTGTGTAAAGCAAGTGCAGCTGGAGGCACTATTTATAGGCCGTTACAGGGTGGATAAGGGCACAAGGCACCACGTGATTGCCGACTAGCTAGCCAGCTCATCAATTAAATTGGTTTGGTTAGATGGACGAATCGCAGCAGGCAGGCCGGGACGTACGTGTGTCCGCATGAGTGGGCTGCCGACTAGCCGAAAAAGAGACGCCGGGCCTCTCAACTCTCAATGCACAGGACGCGTCCCAATCACCACATCAGTGTGAATTGGAAATCGTTAGAAAAGGGAACCTTTCCGAAGCTCGCTTTCCTGCGCCGTTGTCACGATACTCGTCGCGTTTTCCCTTCTCGTGCACTCTTTCTCGCGATAAGTGTCGGCTTCTACTTCCTCCCAACCCCTACAGGTGCTTGCATGCGTGACAAGTGGCAGCACGAGAGAGATTTGGTGGGATTTTTCTCTCCCACCGGACTTTTAAAATGAAATATCTCGAGAACCGTATTTCAGAATTGCGAACCGTTTTATTGTAGCATTCTTGAATTCTAAAACTAATTACATCCAGTTGTATAGGCTGAAAAATGATAACAAATTTAACTAAACTTGTATTTCATTCAGACGGAAACAAGCAAAGCTTCTTGCTTATTTTGGACATATTGATTTGATTTAGGTTGGAACTTTACTCTATTTTGAGAAATGTTGGCATAGGTGAACATAACATGTTCAATACTGTTTCTGTTTTGTTGAAACCGTAAATAAGAAAATGTTGTTTCTTGATAAAACCTTAATGGATCCATTCGCATGTGTCCAAATTGGTGATATTTACACATATACAAATATTTCATGACCCAATTGGTTATTTAGTAGTTCATAAAATTATTTGTTTCTCAAGAACAATGGCACGATGACTGATTGTTGAGCCTGAAGTTGCCAATAGTATATGCTAACAGGATCGCATGGCTATTCCGAAAATTGGTGACCAAATCAGTTTGATGTTTCAATGGTATGAAAACAAATTTTAGATGAAAGCTAAGCCTATTGTAATAATAATTTTAGACATAGAAGAGAAACGGTGGTATTTTCAAATGGGGAAATATACTTCTTTAATTTAACCCGTTACAATGCACGGACATTTTTACTAGTATATTTAAAATTCACGAAATATTTTTTTTATGGAGAGGGCTTCAAACGGTTTTTTCCTTTTGTCGTACAACTCCCATAGGTTGAATGAATTGTAAAGAAAAATCTTAATGTTTTTAACATTATGCTCGGGGATTGAAAGTTCTGTATTTCTAAATATTGTTTTGCACCCATCTGAGAGGCACCTATCTTTCAACGAGCTGCCAGATCGTAGCTTACACTATGCCACCGTTGATTTTTAGAGACATTTTGGTGGAGGCATTTTTAGAAAGCACCAAAATAGTTTTAGGGGCACTTTTTAATTAGTGCCTGTAAAAATACGTTTTTTGGCCTTTCTTTTCTGAAAATGTCTCCAAAATCTGATTTGTAGAGGCACTTTTGAAAAATGCCTACAATAATTATTTGAGGCGCTCTCTAAAAGTTTCTGTCAAAAATATCTAGAGTTCTGTTTCCATTTTGTGTAAAACATCCTTAGTACTATTTCACTCATAAATCGGTGTTGGTCAGATACCGCAACGTGTGCTCGCATGAGTGGGTAGAAAGGTGGCTGCCGACAGCCGACTAGCCCATAAAAGGCAGCCGGGCGTCTCAAGGCACAGGTCCCTGCCGGTGGCCACTTCACCGTGTGGACCATATATTTTTATAATGCACAAAATAATCTTTTATAGATAGATTTTCCAACAGTTTTATTTTTGTTGCACAATTCTTACAGGCTGCATGAATGCTGAAGAAAAATCGTAATGTTATTGACTTCATGCTCTAGCTTTGGAAGTTTTCTATTTCTGAATATTGGTTGCTATTTATGCAGCAGCTCACGTACGGTTCATACGTGTTCAAAATTATACGCACGTCATCTATATATAGACCCTTTCGTTTTACACTTTTAGTCCAAGAGTTGGCTACTAGTTTGAAGAACCTGAAAACGTGATGGACCATGCACTTTGTGGGCCGGCCATCAGGTTGCCCAACAAAGTCATGCAAATATGAAACCAGATAACAAAAAAAATCGGTGTTCTTTTGATGACAGAACATCTCAACCAACAATGTACATGTACAATAAATTTGGAGGATGCAAACATCTTTGTTCTGACATAGTCAAGCAATAAGTTTTAAAGCATCTGCTCCAGAGACAAGTGTATCTTCTACAAATGGTACGGTCTTCCATACTTTTAGTCCCACTGATGCTCACTATGGGAAAGCCTATAGACGCCGACGGCCAACTATCGTCCCCCTCGGCGTAGGGTGGTCGGTAGGATCGGCCGAGCACCTGGCCGTCGGCGTACCTTTCCCCTCGGCGTATGCAAACAATCCCCGAGGGCCACCGTCGGCGTATGTCTTCCCCTCGGCGTCGGTTAGGGATATTACCCGGGGACGGAACGGGGCGAAACGGCGCAGGTCTACGCCGAGGGCTAGCCGTCGGCGTATGTGGCATGGTAGACGCCGACGGCTAGCCGTCAGCGTAGGGTCTTTTTTTCACATATTAACAATAATTTTTTTAACACGTTAATGATAAATTTAATATAGTTTTATTTTTTTCACTATATGATTTTAATATATTTATAATTTCTAAGTTAATAGGAGTGGTTGTATATTAGAATGTGAGTATCCCGTCACTTGCGCCCATGAAATAACACGGTGAAATCTCCCGGACCCGACCCTACGTACAACACAATAATCTAAAATAAATAAATAACATACTTATTATATGATATAGCTAAACATTAATATTAAAAACATAAATGAATTTGTACGGATCCCGAGGCCCCGCGGGCGCCCCTCTTTTGGGAAACCGTGGAACTTGCGACTGCGTCGTGTACCCAAATAGACATGCATCAAAGGGCGGTAGAATAGTAGAACATTCAGTGTTTATGCATGGTTAGATTATAGAAACATGTAAGACAAGTGTGGCCCCAGAATTCAAGAAGATTCATTGGGGTAGATCCGTAGCGGGAGTTTCGCGGTTTCTTGTTCTCACAACACGCCTAGAAATTCCCGTAGCGGTCAAATGGGAGAGAATCTTTCGAAGAGTTGCTCCATGCTATTGTTTTTATGCTTTCTAGGGACCACCAAAACACAACCAAGCAACTGGTTTCACTTTGCTACCCCATTTTGACATCGGTGCCGGTCGTAGTCTTATAAGTTTTTTTAGTCTCTAGCGGGTATAAGATTTCACCGGAGGGGGGCTCCGTAGCGTCGGGATCCTTCCGAAGAGTTGGGTTTCTACCTTTGTGTTTTGTGTTCCTATGGCCTACCCAAACACATCGAAGCAACTAGTTCCACATTGCTAACCCCATTCAATGTCGTTACCGCGTGTATGCGTATAAGTCTGGTATTTCTCCAGCAGGTCTAGGGTTTCACCGGAGGGGGGCTCCGGAGCGTCCGGGTCCCGTCACAAGCTAGGGTGTGCCATACCATGTTAGTATATGTGTGTTGTGTGTTTTGGGTGGCAAAGATTGCACTCCGTGGTGTGACCCACTTCACCGGCATCCACTTCTCTCTACGGAGTTTACATGCGCTTATAGGCTGAAACTCCCTTATCGGACGAAACGTCGGAAATCTTCCGAAGAGTTGGGTTTTACCTTTGTGTTTTGTGTTCCTATGGCCTATCCAAACACGTCCAAGCAACTAGTTCCACATTGCTACCCCCATTCGACGCCGTTACCGCGTGTATGCGTATAAGTCCGGTATTTCTCCAGCGGGTCTAGGGTTTCACCGGAGGGGGGCATGAGTGTTCGTAGCTAGGGGTTGAATATTGAGAAACTCTTGGTGTATATATGATGAAATAGGTATTTGTGTAGCTAAAAATGATTTTTTCCAAAAATCATGAGCAAACTATGAGGTAGCTGTAGTTCAAATTTGACCAGTTTCCAGCGGAATTGGTAGAAACTTGTGTTTTTTAAAAGAGGTGGATGGAAACCTTTTCATATGAAACAAATTGGTTATTTGTGCATATAACATGGTCTAGTATTTTCAAAAATTATAGCTCTCAAGTTTTGCAACATATTTGCGGTAGGTCCTTCACAAAAAAACCCATTTTTTACACTCGAAAAATGGAAAATGGTTTTTTCTTCAATGAAAAGGAAAACTTCCTCCGTCAACATTGTCCGTGCTTCCAATATGCATGTTTGTGTGGAATATGGGAACATTTGAAGAAACTATGCCATGGATATGACCATAACATCTGTCATTTGGCCCGAAACCCAGGAATGTTCGGAGGAGATAGCTCATTTTTGTGAACACATTTTCAACACAACTGTCGTATTCCAAGTTTATTATTTTTTGTGTATACTAGTACCTATATAATGACACCACGCGAAGGCCTTGCATCATTTTGGGTTGTTTTGAATTTTTTGGAATTTTCTAAGCCGGTTTAAGGAAAAAGTCAAGGCAGGGGGCATGACCGTTCGTAGCTAGGGGTTGAATATTGAGAAACTCTAGGTGTATCTATGATGAAATAGGTAGTTTTGTAGCGAAAAATGATTTTTGCCAAAAATCATGAGCAAACTATGAGGTACCTGTAGTTCAAATTTGACCAGTTTCCAATGGAATTGGCAGAAACTTGTGTTCTTCAAAAGAGCTGGATGGAAACCTTTTCATATGAAACAAATTGGTTATTTGTTCATATAACATGGTGTAGTATTTTTAAAAATTATAGATCTCAAGTTTTCCAACATATTTGCGGAAGGTCCTTCACAAAAAAACCCATTATTTACACTCGAAAAATGGAAAATGATTTTTTTCTTCAATGAAAAGGAAAACTTCCTTCGTCAACATTGTCCGTTCTTCCAATATGCATGTTTTTTGTGGAATATGGGAACATTTTAACAAACTATGCCATGGATATGACCATAACACCCGTCATTTGGCCCGAAACCTAGGAATGTTCGGAGGAGATAGCTTATTTTTGTGAACACATTTTCAACACAACTGTCGTATTCCAAGTTTAGTATTTTTGGTGTATAGTAGTACATATATAATGACACCACACGAAGGCCTTGCATCATTTTGGGTTGTTTTGAATTTTTTGGAATTTTCTAAGCCGGTTTAAGGAAAAAGTCAAGGCGGGAGGCATGACCGTTCATAGCTAGGGGTTGAATATTGAGAAAATCTTGGTGTATCTATGATGAAATAGGTAGTTTTGTAGCTAAAAATGATTTTTGCCAAAAATCATGAGCAAACTATGAGGTACTTGTAGTTCAAATTTGACCAGTTTCCAGCGGAATCGGCAAAAACTTGTGTTTTTCAAAAGAGCTGGATGAAAACCATGTCATATGAAACAAATTGGTTATTTGTGCATATAACATGGTGTAGTATTTTCAAAAATTATAGATCTCAAATTTTCCAACATATTTGCGGTAGGTCCTTCACAAAAAAAACTCTTTTTTTACACTCGGAAAATGGAAAATGGTTTTTTTTACAATGAAAAGAAAACAAAAGTCTTATATATGATGAAAAATATTATATGGATGTCATATTTGAATTTCTCTTATTTTTCTAATCGATATAGACATATTATTTGTCAAATTTCGATTTACGGATTTATAGATATGAATTTTTCAATAATAAATAGAAAAAGCAAAAATATTAATTATTATTTAAATTAAAGATTATTTGAATTCAAATTTATTACTAGTTATTATTTTTTTACTCAAATAATTGTTTGAATTCACAAAATAAAAGAGTGTGACATTGATGATTCAAGGGTTAACATTAACATGATAGATTGGATAATATTGTCAACAACACATCCGTTGTTTCTAGGTAGCTCACAGGGAAGGAACTACGAAGTTAAGCGTGTTGGGACTGGAGCAATCTCATGATGGTTGACCGATCGGGAAGTGTTAGTAGAAATGGGTAATTTAGATTAAAATTAACAATGGTATAAATATATAGATAATTGTGACTCTAGTGTGATTAAGTGGTTAAATAAGTGAAATAAAAAATGCAGAAAAAAATTCAATTTTTTTTAATTTTTTTTAAAATAATTGCGTGCCTACGCCGAGGGGAGGCCGTCGGCGTATGTACCCCTATGCCGAGGGGGGGCCGTCGGCGTAGCCCTTGGGCCAGGCCCGCCGAACGGATTCCGTTCTGACAACGGTGGGTCCCACCAAAGCATACGCCGACGGGAATTTTTACGCCGACGGCCAAAGCACCTACGCCGACAGGGGGCTACGCCGAGGGCGGCCTTCGGCGTAGGTATATGCCGAGGGGGTTCTGGGCTACGCCGAGGGGTTGTGGCCGTCGGCGTCTGTATGTGTTCCCGTAGTGGATGAACCATCTTCAAGACCTGAAACATGTACGCCGAAATAATGGAGTAGCTGAAAGAACAAGATCGCCAAGCTGTTCGTACCTAAGCTCGCAATACGAACCTTGATTTCTGGAGTCATCCTCTATACAAACTTACATGTAATGAGAACTATTTAGTTCCACAAGTGTAAATCGCCAATCCTCAGATGGATGATCAGGACCAGAGCTGGAATCATTGCACACTTTTGGTCGCGAGCGCCTTCTTCGGTCGGGACCGGCGGTACCGGGATCCGCTGCAGGTTGAGGTGCCAGCCGTCCGGGAGGTGGACGTCCGGCCAGAAGACCGGCGTGGCGTTTTGCCAGTGCCACGTGGCCTCCTCCTTCCGGACGTACCGGCGGAACCGCTTGCCTGGCGGCGCGAGGCGGCGGGTGGCGCGGCCGGAGGTGTTGCTGGGAGGCGCGGGTTGGCCCCGATCCGCATGCCGCCCGGACCGAAGCCAAATGCTTCCCGCGGTGGGGGGGAATGCCGCTGCTGCGGCCTCTCTGTCCGGCGCCCCTGGAGGACCCGGCCGCGTGCTCGTTTTTGGCCTTCTTGAACCAGCGGCGGGGCGACATGGCTAGGGTTAGGGTTTGTGCTGAGGGAGTGGGTGTGCCGGTGTACGAGCGGTGGGGTCCCTTTAAAAAGGACCGGGGCGGGGATGGCATGCCAACCGGCGGCGAGAACGTGGAGGCGGTTGCAGGTAGCGTTGAATGCGCGGTGAAGCCGAGGCGGGAACTCGGTCGCTGGCCGGTGGGCCCTTTGACCACGCGTGGTCGCGGTTAGGGGGATTAATAAAAGACGTGGGGACGTGGGGGAAGGCGAGGCGGCCACTGGGCGCTGGCCAGTGGCCACTTTTGACCGCGCGTAGCCGCGGTTAGGGGGATTAATAAAATACGTGGGGACGTGGGGAAGGCGAGGCGGTCACTGGGTCGCTGGCCAGTGTCCCCTTTGACCAGTCGTGGCCGCGGTTAGGGGTATTAATTAAAGACGTGGGGACTTGGCAGGCGGTTAGGGAAGGGGAGGCCGGTTGGGGATTACGAGGCAGGCGGCCACTGTGTCACTGCCTGTCCCTGTCCCTTGTCTCTGTCATCAATTCACTTAGTTAATTAATGAACTTGACTAGGTTAGCTAATTTAGATGTTCATCACTTCAATTAGTTAATTAACTGATACAAATTTTCTATTTTTTACGTAGATATAAATTTGCACGTTTTAGAACAAGTTAGATACTAGTAATATTGCACATGTGATGCGCGTCTTAACTAACAGAGCGATTAGTTGAGCAATAGTTAGAGAAAGATGGGATGGTAGGTGATTTTGGTACTTAACATTGAAGCGACATACACCATTCGATCGACGTCGTGGACGGATGTGATTCTTTCGATTTCTTTCTCTCGATATTTTTATGTTAGCCATAGATATAGACATGTTTTGCGTAAAAACATATCATCACAACATCTCCATCTAATTATCGTTATTTCTATTATATGAGTTGGCCACTTTTTTATATATTTTTTATGTTTTCTATAAAATTGGCCCCTCTTATGTTTTGTTCATCCTCCGCCAATGGCTACAAGAATGGTGCTGGAATAAACACAACAACTAGAACAAAGATAGGAACCACCTTGTGTGGATACTACGTTTGCGAGTTCATTCGTCAGACGGGAACCACCTTCATGTACGTCAAAGTATGCATACATACACGGTTCGAATAAAAAGGAAATTTTCGACATCAAAGTATGCAAATTGTGAACAAACGAAAACCCCGACACACGGTTGTCCATGAAAGCTTAAACCTGGATGAATTCGCGTGCTCCTCCAACGACCAAGTGAGCTAGATAAACTAGACTCTATTATTATTCTGCAAAGGTTGCGGGCCCCGGCAGACCGTCCGGGCTTAGTGCTGTCCAGGCAGTTTGTCCTTGATCTTGTCCATGATGCTCTTCTTCTCACCGTAGTTGCCATCGGAGGTGGCCGTGGTGGCATGCGTCTCCGAGCCGGTCATTCCAGTGGTGTGTTCCGGGTCGCCGTGGCCACCAGGGAGCTTCTCCATGATGTTCTCCACAACGCCCTTATTCTCTGTGCTGGTAACTCCGGCGTGTCCCTGCTCCTCGTACGTCCCACCGGTTTGCTGCTGATCAGCGTGGCCGCCAGGGAGCTTCTCCTTGATGGTCTCCACGACGCCCTTCTTCTCGTCTGCAATGTGTGCCTGCTGCTCCATCTTCTCCTTGATACTAGCTCTGTTGTTTACTTGCTTTGGTTGTTTGAGGCAGGAGGAGGCCCAATTTATAGGCCGTTGCAGGGTGGACACAGCACCACGTGTGGTCTCATGAGTGGATAGGCAGGTGAATGCCGACTAGCTCATCATCAACTGGGTTGGTCAGATGGACGAATCGCCGCGGCGTGTGCTCCCATGAGTGGCCAGGCAGCTGGCTGCCGACTAGCCCGTAATAAAGAAGAGCCGGGCCTCTCAAGTCACAGGCCGCGCGTCCCCGTCGCCACGTGACCGTGCAGAATTTATTTTATTAATGCACAACAATTTTTTTATAGATAGAAAACAGTTTTTTCTTTGTTGCATAAGTCCTACAAGGCTGCATCAATGGTAAAGAACAATAATATCTTAATGTTTTTGAATTTCTGTTCTTCGTTTGACAGTTTTTTACTTCCAAATATCGAGCAGATTTTGGTTTTACACCATTACTTGACGGTTTACAAAAAAACATCTCAAACGAATGTGAGAGCACCTATCTTTCAACGAGCTGCCAGCCCGTAGCTTGTATTGTGTCACGGTTGATTTTTAGACGTATTTTGGTGGAGGCATTTCTAGAAAGTGCCTTGAAAATTTAATTTCTAGGGGCACTTTGTAATTAGTGCATGTTAAACACGTTTTTTGTGGCACTTTCACTAGTGGAAACAGGGGTATTAGTCCCGGTTCGTAGGCCCCATTTGTCCCGGTTCTGCAATCGGGACGGGGCATCCGGGACAAATACCCCTCCCCCATTGGTCCCGGTTGTGCCAGGACCCGGGACAAATGGGGCTGACCACGTGCCCCGTGCGCTGGAACCTGGCCAGGGCTATTAGTTCCGGTTCTCAATACGGCCCGGGCTTTTGCCCTTTTCTCTGCCGCGGCAGAAATTCTACGAATTGCGTTTTTTGGGAACCCCAGACCTCCTGCGGCCCCTCCCCGGACCTCCCGGGTCCCACGAGAAGAGAGGAGCCTCGGTGGACCCTCCCCGGAGCTTCCGGATCGCACGAGTGAATAAGTATATAAAGCAGAATAAGGAACACTTATATTACGGAAGCAAAGTATATCGAGCATATTACATGACCGATGGAGTGTATTACAAAATCAAATTAAGTTCCAACCGGAGGTATAGTACTCTCCATCTATGTTTATGATCTCTGCATCTAAGAAGCCCGCAATTTCCTCCTGAATTGCTCGTATGCAGTCCCTTGGTAGAAGACCGTCCCGAAGTCGTTCGATCTAATATAAACATCTCAAATAGATAGTAATAAGAAGAATTGACGACTAACGTACATGAAGTTGGTTTAAATTTCTGCACTTGGGACATGTCGTCTGACGAATGAACTCGCAAACGTAGTATCCACACAAGTTATTCCCGTCTCCTTGTTGCAAGCACTTTACGAGAACATTGTTTCAATCAAAATAATAATCAACCAGCCATGATAATGGTATCGACACTAGAATCAAGGAGATACGCGCGGATCTAGATAGTACTTACTTGCACAACATCAAATGTAAGCTTTTTTTTCATTCACCGGGATACTTCTTTATGAACCTCTTCCAAACGCTACCCGAGAAAGAAAAAGAATAAAAAGAGTTAGTAATTACTTGATATCCGAAAATGAAACAAAGTAGTCGATATACTGAAATTAATAAAGATTGAAATTACCGCTGGATCATTTCCTGCATGTCAGCCCACATCGAGAGGGGTTTACGTTTTGGGTCCATTACCATTACTTTTCCTTTTTTCAATTTGGAATATTAGCAGAATATAGTGGAACCTGCGCACGCAGAACTCATCAATTATACAGTGAACATCGAGTAAGGAAAACAGAATGTTTACAACAAAGTAACACACTAACCCGAAGTTGTAAGGAAATAGTATTTCCCGTCGGTGTTGGTTAAATATTATTGCGCTCAGAATATTATTTTCTGTATCCTTGGGAGATAGCTGAAGAGTCTTTTCATAAACAATATTTGGATCAATGAACCCAATATCATAGATTCCACCTCTTTTGCATTCGAGAATCTTCATTCTGCAATTATAATATATGAGTGTACTATATATATATGAATATGCAATTGAATAAGGTGAGCTAGAGAAATAAATGCTTACAGACAATAGGCACTAAGGACAGATTTGTCGAGGGCCTGCTGCTGGTATAACTGAAACAATTCGTCAAATTGAATCATAGCATATCCATTTCCATTTCCATAGTGCTCGTACTTAACGTTGAGACATATCCAGTCCATAGATTTCTCAACGGCTTCCATATACCAACTATGCACTCTTCGCATTTTCGTTGGTAGATCCTTTATCTCCTCGGGTTTGACAAGAGGCTTCCCGTACTGGTATTCGTACGCACATTCAGCTGCGGGGAAGTAGTTTAGTGTTTGCATATACTCAGCAATCGACAAACCCGCATCAGCTGCCTTGTCTGCGTACAGTGTTATAAACTCCGGATCAATTTGCTCGTCAGCAATATTAGTGCTCGGCCCCACCTGGGTATTGGAAATCACTTTGAGCGGGGACGTGGATTGTTTTTTCTGCTCTCCGAGATGAGCAACTGATTTTCCCCTTTTCCCGATTGCGCTACTATCTTCGTCGACCGCACCATTTCCTGGTGTGACTTCAGAAAAGAGCGGTCATAGTCAGATGACAGACTCGGCTCGGGTTGATGAAGAGTCTTCACCATTTTCCAAGCTCGTTCTATCTCTTCTTCGGTCTCGGGGAAATCTGGCTTTTGCTTATCCTTCCGCTTCGATTTCCACGCCTCGTATTCGTCCTTTGCGATTTTCTGGGTTTCCTCGGGAGTATATTCGTAAGGTAACTTGGGTACCTCTTTTGGTACCTTCGGGAGGGGTGACCATTGACGTTTCGGTATATTTTACGTTTCGGCAGAAACTTAGTGGGCGGAGAAGGCTGACGCGGCGGCGTAGGCGACCGCGCTGGAGACGTGCACGGCGTAGGCGACCGCGCCGGAGACGGCATGCATTGCGAAGACGACCGCGTTGGAGACTTTTGCACTGGAGAAAGGCGAGGATTCAATGGCTTTGCCGTCTGATTTGGGAGCACAATGCATTCCAGCCATAGAACGGTCAAGTTCTTGGCTTCTCCGAGTTCAGTCAACTCTTCGTCTTCACCTTCAGGAAAATCAAGTTTTACCCGCTCGAATCCGTTGACAACTTCATCAACCCCAACAACAGCGTAGCCCCGTGGAACCGGAAGACTATGGTGAGTTGGTTCGTTACCAATTGGTAAGACATAGCCGGCCGCCGCCTTGATGGTTATATTGACGACCTTCACGTGGAGCTCACAGGTTGTCATCTCCGTGATCTCATCCACCGGGTGAATCATCGGTGGTGCATCATCACCCGGTAGCTGCGTGGACGCAACGCTGCTTTTGCGATGAGAATGTGCGGCGTCGGTAGCCTCGACTTCAACTTCTACCATGTGTACTGATGCGCCGGTAGACACTATCTGCTGGCTAAGTGTGTTAATTTGTTCCTGCTGCTTCTTTGCTACATCCCGCGTCAGCTTTATCTGTTCTTCAAGTTGACGCCTCCAGTTTGCCTGAGTCTCTGCTTCAGCTGCCTCCGCGTCCTTTCTACGTTGACGGCTTCTATCGGGGTATAACTTTTTGGTGGAGTCGAACGCAATACTCCACGGAGGAGTGCCTTTTATGCCTCGTGTACGCCCTCCGTGTTCCTTATTTCCGAGGGCGTGTGTGAGCTCGTCGTTCTCTCTATCTGGCA
Source organism: Alopecurus myosuroides (assembly GCA_028641055.1). Taxonomy (NCBI): domain Eukaryota; kingdom Viridiplantae; phylum Streptophyta; class Magnoliopsida; order Poales; family Poaceae; genus Alopecurus; species Alopecurus myosuroides. The sequence goes on from CM054060.1 coordinate 395,686,187, forward strand.
CGAACTTCCCCTCTTTAACGTCCTTTAGTGCGGTTCTCAGTTTTTTTATGGGTAGAGGACTCTCTTTATGCCTTAGGTTATAGATTGCTTTTCCTTCGGCGTCCAACGTGCCCCCATGCCCGTAGAACCATGACCTTGTCCGCTCGACCCACAAGAACGGCTCGGGAGTGATCCCCAGCTTAATCAGGTCGTTCTCCCATTGCTCCCACTTGGGACTGGAACCCTTATATCTACCTTGCCCCATAACATGGTGATATACCTTTTTGGCGGCGTTTTTCTCATTTGTTTTTGTCCTTTCCAGTTCATTCTCTGACAGTTTGTACTTCACGAAATCTGCCCATATGGGTTTTATTTTCTCATACCCTTGAGTGAAATCTGGAGTCTTGTTCTTCTTAACATAGTCAAGGTTCAATCTTTTCTTCCAGTTTTTGAATTGCTCGGTCATCTTTTTCAGGGTCCACGCTTTGACATTTTCCCGTATCTCAATTTTCATTTTACAAACATCGGCCTCATTCACAGCCGCTTCATTCTCGTCCACGTTCGGCAAGGGGAAGTTGAAATTAGCCAAAATCTTCGAGAAAAGATGATCTTTGGCTATTTTGCTGACATATGAAATTCCTTGTTTCTGCGGATCTTTTGGCTTATTCCACTCATGAACAGTGATCGGGATGTGATCTCTAACTAGCACTCCACAATGCTTCACAAATTTTTGGGCAACATCAGCGGGAAGCTCGGATGCGCCGTCTGCTGCGATCGTGTCGATCCTATATCTTTCTGTATCTTTCAACTTCTTTGTTGCGCCTCGTTTAGTCTTTTTTCCGGTTGATATGCTTGAACCGGATGGCTAAAAATATAAAGACTGTTAATACATGTATATACACAACGGATGCTTCATTAATTAACATATCTATGTATGCACCTCGGAGCCGGTGTTTGTAATTTGTATGGTTCCACCGGAGCCGTCGGCTGCTCCTATATCGGAGCCGTCGGCCTCTCCCTCATCGGAGTCGTCTCCCTGGGTGAGCTCCGGATCTCCCTCACCGGAGTTGTTCATCCACTGGCTCACATCAGTCTCTACGTCGGGCCCGCGGATTAAACGCACTAGTGGAAACAACCCCTCTCGTCCAGGGGGCCGGGGGGCAGCTGTCCCGGTTGCAACCAAATCCGGGACAAATGCCCTGCATTGGTCCCGGTTCGTGCGCCCGGGGCAACAGGAATCGCCTGGGCGCATTGGTCCCGGTTCGTGGGGGCATATCCGTCCCGGCTCGTGCCACGGACCGGGACCAATGCCTAGCCACAGGCCACGTGGCACGCGCATGACCTGTTGTCCCGGTTCAGTCCACGAACCGGGACCAATGCCCCCTTCCCCTATATATACTGCCCCAGCCCCCCCCCCCCTCCTTCCATCTTTTTTTTTGCTTGGAGGTGTGAGTGAGAGAGTGTGGTGTTGCTGTTTTTTTTTTACTATGCACACGAGGTGTTCGACGAAATTCCCGAGACGCACACAAGCTCACTGAAAATGGTTTCTTCGACCGAGGTTAACAAATTATCTTTTTCATCTGTAACTGATACATAAAAAAGTATTATTTGTCGATGTACTGTGGTTATCTCTGTATTAATATGTATTTTGATAAACTTAATTATATGATGCAGATGGATGCACGGCAGCGATGGATGTACGGTGACCGACGCACCTCCGAGTATATGGCAGGCCTGAATGCATTTCTTGCTGTAGCTCAGGCGAACAAAGATAATGGCTTCATGTGTTGCCCATGTGTTGATTGTCGGAACGTCAGAGAACATTCTTCCGAAAGAATCCTTCACGGCCATCTACTTCGGAGAGGTTTCATGCCCAGCTATAATTGCTGGACCAAGCATGGAGAAAGAGGGGTTGTGATGGAAGACGATGAAGAAGAAGAAGAAGATCCTTTGTTCCCTGAATACGACGATACTGCAATGGAAGAGAATGCAGAAGAAGGAGGTGATCAAGAACAGGCATCAGAAGAGCCCGATGATGATCTTGGCCGAGTTATTGCTGATGCAAGGGAAGACTGTGAAAATAGATTGGAGAGGTTGAAACTGGACAACATGTTACAGGATCACAAAAAATTGTTATACCCAAATTGCGAAGATGGTAGCACAAAGCTCGGTACCACACTGGAGTTGCTGAAATGGAAGGCACAAAACGGTGTGACTGACAAGGCATTTGAGACTTTACTTCAACTAATGAAGCCAAAACTTCCAAAGGATAACGAATTGCCTGAGAGTACGTACGAAGCAAAGAAAGCTCTCTGCCCTCTAGGATTAGATGTGCAGAAGATACATGCATGCATTAATGACTGCATTCTCTTCCGCGGTGAGAAGTACGAGAATTTGGATGAATGTCCGATATGCACTGCACTGCGGTATAAGATCAGAGCAGATGATCCTGGTGATGTTGACGGCGAGCCTCCCCGTAAGAGGGTTCCTGCTAAGGTGATGTGGTATGCTCCTATAATACCACGGCTGAAACGTCTGTTTAGAAACAAAGAGCATGCTAGGTTGTTGTGATGGCACAAAGAAGACCGTAAGAAAGATGGAAAGTTGAGGCACCCCGCCGATGGATCGCAGTGGAGAAAGATCGAGAGAGACTTTCCAGACTTTGCAGGAGAGGCGAGAAACTTATGGTTTGGTCTAAGTACAGATGGCTTTAATCCTTTTGGGGAGCAGAGCTCCAGTCATAGCACTTGGCCTGTAACTCTATGTATGTACAACCTTCCTCCTTGGTTGTGCATGAAGCGCAAGTTCATTATGATGCCAGTTCTCATCCAAGGCCCGAGGCAACCTGGCAACGACATTGATGTGTATCTAAGGCCATTAGTGGAAGAACTCTTAGAACTGTGGGGCAAACCAGGTGTACGTGTGTGGGATGAGAACGAACAAAAGCCATTTGACCTACGGGCGTTGCTTTTCGTGACCATCAATGATTGGCCAGCTCTTAGTAACATTTCCGGTCATACAAACAAGGGATACAATGCATGCACACACTGTTTAGATAAGACTGACAGTGTTTTTTTGGATAAATGTAAAAAGGTTGTATACCTGGGGCATCGTAGATTTCTTCCGATCAAGCATCCCTTAAGGAAAAAAGGAGGAAAGCATTTCAGAGGTGAGGCAGATAACCGAAAGAAGCCTGAGCTCCGTAGTGGTAATGATATATTCGATATGGTCAAGGACCTAGAAGTAATCTTTGGTAAGGCTGCTGGCAGCCAACCAGTTCCGTACGGCCCTGATAAGCGGGCACCCATGTGGAAGAAGAAATCTATATTTTGGGAGCTACCCTATTGGAAAGTTTTAGATGTCCGGTCTTCGATCGACGTGATGCACGTGACAAAGAATCTATGTGTCAATCTGCTATGCTTCCTGGGCGTGTATGGGAAGTCAAAAGATACGCCTGAAGCACGGGAGGACCAGCAACGTATGAAAGACTCAAGCAACAAGCACACAGATACAGGGCGCCATTCCTTAAGCAGCTACGCTCTTACTAAAGCAGAGAAGGAAATATTCTTTGAAGTCCTTTACAGTATCAAGGTTCCGTCTGGCTTCTCGTCGAATATAAAGGGGATAATAAACATGGCAGAGAAAAAATTCCAAAACCTGAAGTCTCATGACTGCCACGTGATTATGACGCAATTGCTTCCGATTGCATTGAGGGGGCTTCTACCGGAAAATGTTCGACTACCCATTGTGAAGCTATGTGCATTCATGAACGCAATATCTCAGAAGGTAATCGATCCAGAAAGTCTGACAAGATTACAGAGGGATGTGGTCCAGTGTCTTGTTAGTTTTGAGTTGGTGTTCCCACCATCCTTCTTCAACATTATGACTCATCTCCTGGTTCACCTATGTGAAGAGATTCATATTCTTGGTCCGGTATTTCTACACAATATGTTCCCCTTTGAGAGGTTCATGGGAGTCTTGAAGAAATATGTTCATAACCGTGCTAGGCCAGAAGGAAGCATCTCGAAGGGCTATGGAACAGAGGAGGTCATTGGGTTCTGTGTTGACTTTATTCCTGACCTTAAGACAATTGGTGTTCCTGAATCGCGGCATGAGGGGAGACTGAGGGGAAAAGGAACGCTGGGAAAGAAAACAATGATACCTAGGGACGGGCATTCTTTGACCAAAGCACACTACACAGTTCTACAAAATTCTATGTTCATGGCTACGTATGTCGAGGAACACAAGAATATTGTACGGTCTGCAAACCCGGGGAAGGATGACTCATGGATTAAACGCGAACACATGGAGACTTTCGGAAGTTGGTTGCAAACACGTCTTATAAATGACACCACTGTTGAAGAACAGCTATACATGTTGGCAGGATCACCATCTTCGACTATTGGGAGTTTTCAAGGGTACGAGATAAATGGAAATACATTTTACACGAGCTCCCAAGATAAGAAGAGCACCAACCAAAACAGTGGTGTCCGCTTTGATACAACAAACGAGAATGGAAAAACTGACACATACTATGGTTACATAGAGGAGATATGGGAACTTGACTATGGACCTTCTTTTAAGGTCCCTTTGTTCAAGTGCAAATGGGTCAACCTGAATGGAGAAGGGGTAAAGGTAGACCCGCTTTATGGAATGACAACAGTGGATCTCAACTGTATTGGTTACAATGACGAACCATTCGTTCTAGCCAATGATGTGGCTCAGGTCTTCTATGTGAAGGACATGTCTTCCAGACCGAAGAAAAGAAAAAATAAGGGAACAATTTCATCATACGATGAGCCGAAGCATCACATAGTTCTCTCAGGGAAAAGAAACATTGTGGGAATCGAGGACACGACAGACATGTCAGAAGATTATAATAAGTTTGTTGAAATTCCACCCTTCACAGTGAAATCTGACCCTACCATCCCGTTAAATAATGAAGATGCTCCATGGTTACGGCCGAAGCGATCATAAGCAAGGGACACGAAGAAAATTCAGAAGACTAGATAGGGATGTTGTTGGTGATGTGTAATAATAAACGTGGAATACATGATCATAGTTCTTATAACGTAGTATGAACGAGATTTTGTTAACCAAAATGATATTTATACATATTATGTGATTATGAATGGAGTAGGTGCAAGTTTGACCAATAATTTGTATTGATCGGTGTTGAAGAACATGTTTCCCAATGGTGTTAATGTGGTGTCCTTATTCTCCGGTATTGGAGGAGGAGAGATAGCTTTGCACAGGCTTGGCATCCACATGAAGACAGTGATTTCAGTTGAGATAGGTGAAGTTAATAGGAGGATTTTGAGGAGTTGGTGGGATCAGACACAAACTGGCACTTTAATTGAGATTGCCGACGTGAAGTCTCTCACTAATGATAGCGTACACGGAATGCAATTCATTCCAAATTGATACTGTGGGTTGCCACTTGTCGGTGTTGAAGAACATGTTTCCCAATGGTGTTAATGTGGTGTCCTTATTCTCCGGTATTGGAGGAGGAGAGATAGCTTTGCACAGGCTTGGCATCCACATGAAGACAGTGATTTCAGTTGAGATAGGTGAAGTTAATAGGAGGATTTTGAGGAGTTGGTGGGATCAGACACAAACTGGCACTTTAATTGAGATTGCCGACGTGAAGTCTCTCAGTAATGATAGCGTACACGGAATGCAATTCATTCCAAATTGATACTGTGGGTTGCCACTTGTCGGTGTTGAAGAACATGTTTCCCAATGGTGTTAATGTGGTGTCCTTATTCTCCGGTATTGGAGGAGGAGAGATAGCTTTGCACAGGCTTGGCATCCACATGAAGACAGTGATTTCAGTTGAGATAGGTGAAGTTAATAGGAGGATTTTGAGGAGTTGGTGGGATCAGACACAAACTGGCACTTTAATTGAGATTGCCGACGTGAAGTCTCTCACTAATGATAGCGTACACGGAATGCAATTCATTCCAAATTGATACTGTGGGTTGCCACTTGTCGGTGTTGAAGAACATGTTTCCCATTGGTGTTAATGTGGTGTCCTTATTCTCCGGTATTGGAGGAGGAGAGATAGCTTTGCACAGGCTTGGCATCCACATGAAGACAGTGATTTCAGTTGAGATAGGTGAAGTTAATAGGAGGATTTTGAGGAGTTGGTGGGATCAGACACAAACTGGCACTTTAATTGAGATTGCCGACGTGAAGTCTCTCACTAATGATAGCGTACACGGAATGCAATTCATTCCAAATTGATACTGTGGGTTGCCACTTGTCGTTGTTGAAGAACATGTTTCCCAATGGTGTTAATGTGGTGTCCTTATTCTCCGGTATTGGAGGAGGAGAGATAGCTTTGCACAGGCTTGGCATCCACATGAAGACAGTGATTTCAGTTGAGATAGGTGAAGTTAATAGGAGGATTTTGAGGAGTTGGTGGGATCAGACACAAACTGGCACTTTAATTGAGATTGCCGACGTGAAGTCTCTCACTAATGATAGCGTACACGGAATGCAATTCATTCCAAATTGATACTGTGGGTTGCCACTTGTCGGTGTTGAAGAACATGTTTCCCAATGGTGTTAATGTGGTGTCCTTATTCTCCGGTATTGGAGGAGGAGAGATAGCTTTGCACAGGCTTGGCATCCACATGAAGACAGTGATTTCAGTTGAGATAGGTGAAGTTAATAGGAGGATTTTGAGGAGTTGGTGGGATCAGACACAAACTGGCACTTTAATTGAGATTGCCGACGTGAAGTCTCTCAGTAATGATAGCGTACACGGAATGCAATTCATTCCAAATTGATACTGTGGGTTGCCACTTGTCGGTGTTGAAGAACATGTTTCCCAATGGTGTTAATGTGGTGTCCTTATTCTCCGGTATTGGAGGAGGAGAGATAGCTTTGCACAGGCTTGGCATCCACATGAAGACAGTGATTTCAGTTGAGATAGGTGAAGTTAATAGGAGGATTTTGAGGAGTTGGTGGGATCAGACACAAACTGGCACTTTAATTGAGATTGCCGACGTGAAGTCTCTCACTAATGATAGCGTACACGGAATGCAATTCATTCCAAATTGATACTGTGGGTTGCCACTTGTCGGTGTTGAAGAACATGTTTCCCAATGGTGTTAATGTGGTGTCCTTATTCTCCGGTATTGGAGGAGGAGAGATAGCTTTGCACAGGCTTGGCATCCACATGAAGACAGTGATTTCAGTTGAGATAGGTGAAGTTAATAGGAGGATTTTGAGGAGTTGGTGGGATCAGACACAAACTGGCACTTTAATTGAGATTGCCGACGTGAAGTCTCTCACTAATGATAGCGTACACGGAATGCAATTCATTCCAAATTGATACTGTGGGTTGCCACTTGTCGTTGTTGAAGAACATGTTTCCCAATGGTGTTAATGTGGTGTCCTTATTCTCCGGTATTGGAGGAGGAGAGATAGCTTTGCACAGGCTTGGCATCCACATGAAGACAGTGATTTCAGTTGAGATAGGTGAAGTTAATAGGAGGATTTTGAGGAGTTGGTGGGATCAGACACAAACTGGCACTTTAATTGAGATTGCCGACGTGAAGTCTCTCACTAATGATAGCGTACACGGAATGCAATTCATTCCAAATTGATACTGTGGGTTTGTATTGATCGGTGTTGAAGAACATGTTTCCCAATGGTGTTAATGTGGTGTCCTTATTCTCCGGTATTGGAGGAGGAGAGATAGCTTTGCACAGGCTTGGCATCCACATGAAGACAGTGATTTCAGTTGAGATAGGTGAAGTTAATAGGAGGATTTTGAGGAGTTGGTGGGATCAGACACAAACTGGCACTTTAATTGAGATTGCCGACGTGAAGTCTCTCACTAATGATAGCGTACACGGAATGCAATTCATTCCAAATTGATACTGTGGGTTGCCACTTGTCGGTGTTGAAGAACATGTTTCCCAATGGTGTTAATGTGGTGTCCTTATTCTCCGGTATTGGAGGAGGAGAGATAGCTTTGCACAGGCTTGGCATCCACATGAAGACAGTGATTTCAGTTGAGATAGGTGAAGTTAATAGGAGGATTTTGAGGGGTTGGTGGGATCAGACACAAACTGGCACTTTAATTGAGATTGCCGAGACAGATATTGCAGGATTATAACTACTTTCGAGATGTAGTATGTGTTGACACACGGTATAGAACAAGTGATTCTGGCAGGCCTCTATTGTTATTCATTGGAGTTAATCACCATAAACAACCCAAAAAAGTTTTGACTGACTGCTTTACATCGATAGGGGATGCAGTTGCTTCTGCTTGGCCAGGGACTGTCCACCGCTCGGATATATATCTGTCAACGTCAGTCCTGGCTGCTTGTTCATCCTCTAGAGTCTGCTCTGCTCTGCTCTACTGCTCGTTGCGGCTCAGGTTGGTAACGGTCCATGTTTGCGTATGCTTTGTGAACTTATGGTTTGATTTGAGAATTTCAAAACTTTGATTTGATAATCTTTTGGCCGGAAGCACCTAGCAATATCTTTTAAACCTTGTTTCTCTCCATATGCTATTTGTACTTCTCATCGGCTGTAATGTTTCTCTACCTGATTCTACTTCTCCTCTGCCTAGTTTACAGATGTTTGCTCTTTTCTGTAGATGTTTCTACACTGTAAAATAGACATGTCCTGCGAAACATGCAGACAAGGCGCTGATCACCACTACTGGGACATGCCCATTTTACAGTTTAGAAACATCTACAGAAAAGAGCAAACATCTGTAAACTAGGCAGAGGAGAAGTAGAATCAGGTAGAGAAACATTAGAGCCGATGAGAAGTACAAATAGCATAGGGAGAGAAACAAGGTTTAAAAGATATTGCTAGGTGCTTCCGGCCAAAAGATTATCAAATCAAAGTTTTGAAATTCTCAAATCAAACCATAAGTTCACAAAGCATACGCAAACATGGACCGTTACCAACCTGAGCCGCAAGGAGCAGTAGAGCAGAGCAGAGCAGACTGTAGAGGATGGACAAGCAGCCAGGACTGACATCGACTCTAGAGGATGAACAAGCCACCCTACTTCTACTATGAAAATGAGGCCCTAGCTCAAAAAAGTGTATGGGTGGAAATTTCCAGAATTTTGTATGACACAGAGCCGCTTTATAATTTGAATATAAATTTCCATAATTTATATTCAAATTATATACAAATGAAAAAATAATTAATAGTTTCAATAGTTAGAATAATTATTTAGTTAAACGAAAAATGGATTTAAATTAGTTTTGCAAATTCTAGCATTTTTCATGTTGGAATTTTTGTCAAATTTGGAAGTATATAAAAGTTGTTAATGTGCAAACTTAACACTTTTCAAATTTTGGCGCTAAAAAATTTTGGGCGCGCAGAGGTGCCACCGAAATTCAAAATTTGTTTTTGGTCCCGGGCCGTGGTACCAACCGGGACCAAAGGGCTCTAGTCCCGGTTGGTGGCACGGGCCGGGACTAAAGGCCCAAGTGTATAAAAAAGCGCGGCCCTCTCTCCAGGCCGATCGGACACCCCAGGGGCGGGCACGAGTGGATATGGCTGGGCGAAGCCCTGCCGGCGGCGGGAACGAGTGGACAGATTCGCCGGCGGAACGCCGGCGGGGATGGACTAGGGGCACAGTAGATTAGGGGAACACAACTTATATTAAAATAGGGCCAGGGGCCTTGCTTACATAGGGGCGGCGCGGCCACAGGCGGCCGGCCGTACTTGCATAAGGGGCGGCGGCGCGGCCACAGGCGGGCCGGCCGTTTCTTGGGGGGGTAGCTAGCTAGGGGCGTTGTCCATAGAGAATAGGGGGGCGGCGGCGACCTAGTCGTCCTCGTCGTCGGAGAGGTGTACATACGCGGGTGCCTGCCACAGGTGGGCAGGCGGCTGGGCCGGGCTCGCCGGGGGGGCCATCGGGGGCGCGTACGGCGGCGGCGGGGGCAGTACCTCCTGTGGCAGCGGCGGCGGCGGGGGCAGCTCCTCCTCCTGCTCCGGCGACCCCGGCGCCCAAACGCCGCCGGTCCAGGTTCAGGTCATGCCATACTCCAGGCCTGGTGGGAGCGGCTGCGGCTCCGGCATGTCCTCGGACGCCTCCAGCTCGGCGTTCATGGCCTGCCACCAGGGGATGGCAGGCTCGTTAGGGGGTGGCGGCGGCGGTGGCATGGCAGCGGCGTCGGCGGCGGCGGCGGCCACGACCCGCTCCCACCGCTTGATCTCGTCGTCGACGAGGGAGCGGCGGGAGCGCTCGCAGGCCTCCTCCATGGCGGCCCGGAGCTCGGGGTCCTCCTCCCCGGAGAAGTCCTCCGGCTCGTCCACGAGGAGCCATAGCTCCCTCTCCCGGCCGGGCGCTGGCGGGGGGTAGTCGTCCACGTTGGCCTCGAGGGGGGCGGGGATGAAGGAGCGGCGGCGCTGCTCGTGCTCCTGCTCGAGCTAGGCGGCCCAGTAGGGGGAGCTGCGCGCGTAGATCCGCTCCCTGCGGACGGGGGCCGGCAGGAGCTCGCGGCGGCGCTCGATCTCCTCGAGCAGCGCCGCGCCGGTCGGGGCCGGCGGCATTGGGATCCGCTGGGGATTCAGGTGCCAGCCGTCCGGGAGGTGCACGTCGTTGTAGAAGACCGGAGTGGCATTGTTCCAGTGCCACTCCGCCTCGTCCACCCGGACGTACCTGCGGAACCGCTTGCCCGGGGGCGCGGCGCGGGGCGGCGGGCGTGCAGCCGGTGGTGGCGCGGGGGCGCGCGGCACCCCGCCGAGGCGGGCACCTCCAGGGCCGTAGCCGAAGGCCTCCGCCGGTGGGGGCGGGATGCGGCCGGCGCCGCTCGACGAGCCTCCGTCGTCGTTCCTTGGGCGCTTGCCGGAGTTCGAGAACCAGCGGGACATGGTGGCGGCTAGGGTTGCTTTGCCAGGGAAGCGTCCGGGGTGGGTGGGTTGTACGGGCGGCGGGGGTCCTTTAAAAAGGACCCGGGGTGGGCTGGCATGCCAACCGGCGGCCTGAACGTGGCGGCGGTTGCAGGCGGCCATGAATGCGGGGAGCCGAGGTGTGGCGCGTGGGGAGTGGGGCGTGGGAAGCCGAGGCGGGGCGGGAAGACGAGGCGGACAGCGGCCCTTTGACCGTCCTTCGGTCTTAGTTTAATGGACCAGGCGAACCAGCCACCAGGCCGCTGGCCAGTGGCCCCTGTTGACTGGCCATAATAACAGACGCGGGCCAGTGGGCCCTTCGAACCGTTGACTGTCCATAAATAAAAGACGCGGGCCAGTGGGCCTTTTTGACTAAAAAAATGTGTCAGTGGGCTTAATTAAAGACGTGGGCCTGGAGCGGTTGGGGAAGTGGAGGCCGGTTGGCGATTGCGAGGCAGGAGAAAAAAAAAACGAACAAAAAAAACCTGCCGCGGCAGGGAAAATGGGCGGACTTTATTCTTTTTTTAAGAAGGCATCCATCCCGGTCCCTAAAACGAACCGGGACGAACTCCCTCGCGGTCCCTGGCCCAGAGTCGCCACGTGGGCCAGCCTTACCATCCCGGGTGCTGGCACAACCGGGACCAATGGGGAGGGCCATTTGTCCCGGCTAGCCCATCCCGGTTGCGCAACCGGGACAAATGGCCCTTACGACCCGGGACAAAAGGCCCTGTTTCCACTAGTGTCCCTCGATCATATTTTCGGCATCTTCGTCTCTTGGCTCCATACTATAGAAAAGGAGTAACTATATATTTCAGATCCATTTCATTAAAATTGCTTATACATAATAATTAACTAATGATCAATTATTTTCATCAAAATTGCTTATAGATAATACACAAAAAGATCAACATATTCATGAAATATTTAAACGTACGATAATATTTCTAGCATTCTTAAATTTATAACACTAACTGAATTAAATTTTCTAACATTCATAACATTTGTAACATTCTTAAATTTCCTATATCAATTCTAAACAAATCTAAAATTTCTAAGTCTAATCTAAAATTTCTAACATTCATAACTAATAATTCTAACGTTCTTAAATTTATAACACTAACTTAATTAAATTTTCTAACATTCATAACATTTGTAACATTCTTAAATTTTCTATATCAATTCTAAACAAATCTAAAATTCCTAAGTCTAATCTAAAATTTCTAACATTCATAACTAATAATTCTAACATTCTTAAATTTATAACACTAACTTAATTAAATTTTCTAACATTCATAACATTTGTAACATTCTTAAATTTCCTATATCAATTCTAAACAAATCTAAAATTGCTAAGTCTAATCTAAAATTTCTAACATTCATAACTAATAATTGTAACATTTGTAACACTAATAAATAACTAGAAAAAATAGTAATTAAGTAAAAAAAAAGGGGAAAACAAAAAAGGCCCCGGGTTAGGGCGAGATGGAGGCAGGCCTTACCTCCTCTCGGGGCAGCGGGCGGGCCGGCGGCGCGGGGGCGGTGGAGGCCGGCACGAGACGGGATCGAGGACGGGGCGGCGCGACGCGACGGGTTCGAGGGCGGGTGCGCGCGGGCTGGCGGCGGCTCGACGAGGAGCGAGGGCGGCGCGCGGGGCGGAGGGCAGCGCGACGGGAGCGGGGACGGGCCGGCGGCGGCGCTGAGACAGAGCGCGGCGCGACGGGAGCGAGGGGCGGCGCCGCAGAGGGGGTCGGCGAGGGGGCGAGGGGCGGCGCGGGGGACGGAAAAAATGGGCAGCCTGGCGGCGTCGATTTCGTCCCTGCGCGCGGTCTGGAACTGAGGAGTGAGCGTGACGTGTATATATGCACTGCCCATCCGTCCCGGTTGGTGGCAACAACCGGGACGAATGCCCCTTTCGTCCCGGTTGTTGCCACCAACCGGGACGAAAAGACGCTTCCGTCCCGGCTGGTCGCACGGGCCGGGACCAGAAGTACTTTTGGGCCGGGCGTGCCAAATGGTTTAGCGCCAAAATTTGAATATCTTGAATATGTACATGAATAACTTCTATATAATTTCGAATTTGAAAAAAAATTCGACATGAAAATTGCTTAAATTTGCATAACTAATTCAAATCCGTTTTCTGTTTACCTAAATAATTATTCTATCTATTCAAACTATTAAATATTTGCACTTAATTTAAATATAAATATCTTATATTGTTTTAAAATTAGTAACAATTACATTAAACAGAAAACAGATGCACTAGCGCGCCGCAGTGTCGCCGGAATACAAATTCTTTTATTCAGTGCTAAACATTCCGTTCTGCCGTGCTCGGACGCCGCGGAAGCCGGTGGTGATGTTCCTCCTCGGAGGCATGGTGGAAGCGTGACGGTGCGTGGAGAGGAGAAGACGCGCTCGAGGCCACGCGCGCGTCACAACTCCCGCGCCACGCGTCACAACTCCCGTGCCACGCACCACCCTAACACAACCAAGCAAATAGTTGCACATTACTACCCGAGCTCAAAGTGAACACTGACCCAAGCATGCATGGATGAATGTGTTAAAGGGGTGTAGAACAAAACAATCGGTATCACCATCATACAGCCCCACCGTATGCATCATGGAGAATCCGGATGTTTTGTATTTGCTCTGCGAACTGAATATATGATGTATCAAACCTTAAAGGGGGATGCAGAACAAGACAATCGGTATCGCCATCATACAGCCCCACCGTGGCTACTGGGTGCAATATGTATCACCATCATACAGCCCCACCATATGCATGATGGCGAATCCGGATGTTTTGTATTTGCTCTGCGAACTGAATATATGATGTATCAAACCTTAAAGGGGGATGCAGAACAAAACAATCGGTATCGCCATCATACAGCCCCACCGTGGCTACTGGGTGCAATATGTATACCAAATGCACGGCAGGACGTATGATGGCGAATCCGGATGGTTTGTATTTGCTCGATGAACTGACCGATGTATGAAGGTGTGCTATATATAGGGTCCTCTGGCTCACAAAGTGTTGTTCTAGGGTTTTGATCCAACGGTTAAGAAACCACCTCATCCAACGGCTCACAACAGCTCGAAAGAAACACATCGTAGCCCTGATCGAACGGCTCACAAAAGCTCGAAAAAAAAACACCCCGGATCCAACGACTCACAAACGCTTGAAAGAAACACACGATCCGTGTGATTCTATCTGATTGGTCCAAACGAAACCCTAATTCCCATTTAGTCCCGGTTGGTGTCCCCAACCGGGACTAAAGGGATGATCCGTTTCCCAATGAAGCCCTAACCCATTTAGTCCCGGTTGGTGTCCCCAACCGGGACTAAAGGGATGTTTTCTTCTCGCTATATATATGTATGCATTGCCACACCATTGGCATAAACACATACAAACTCACCACTCTCTCATGGCTTCTATCGTACCCACTCTAACATTCATCCAGGCGGAGGCACTTTCTGCCTCGAACTACACCTGCCCGTGCGGCTACAACGTTCCCGCCGGTTGGATGCTGAGCGCCGGAGGAGTGCTGGTCCCTCCTCTTCCTCAAGGTGTGGCGCGTCGGGCGGCCATCACGAACCACTACTACCACGAGCTCACGCCGGAGCAGCGGAGGAATCCCAGTTGGCATCCAGATAACCAGCATACTTGGGATGCCTTCTTCATCAATCGGCGTGAGAGGGCGCTCACCAGGTATGAGGAGGACGGTCTGCCTCCTGGGAACTTTCACGAGGCCGGTCGTCGGCTATGGTGGAACGGCCGGACTCTACAGAGCGTCATGGACTACATCAGGGCCGGCGATATCCCCCGCCTGAGCTACCCTCGCGCCCAGTCCTGGAGTCGTGATCCTCCGAGGGAGTGCAGAGCACCGTCAGCCGATAGTGAGGACGACGGCGGCGACTACGACGACTACGAGTCGGAGTACTATAGGCCTAGGCAGGAGTATGACTAGTTAGTAGATCGATGCACTCTGGCCAGTATGTACTGCCTTGTTTATTTAGATCTATGCTCTCCGTTTAGATTTAGATCCAATCTTGCCATTATGTGTAATGTGCCTTGTTTATCTATCGAAATGCATGTCCCCCTCTTTTTAACGTCTATCGAAATGCCATTAGATGTCTGAATCCAACCAATCAGGAAAAATCACACGGAAAACAGAAAACAGACGAGCTAGCGCGCCGCTGTTTCCCGGAATACAACAAATTATTTTATTAAACAGCCAACAGAAAACAGACGCGCTAGCGCGCTACTCCTCGTCCTCGTCGTCGTCGTCGGTGACCTCCTCGTCGTCGGAGGAGGTGCATGATGGTATTTCCGAGATAGGCCCCCACCTCGGATCGTCGGAGGCCCAGACTTCGCCGGCGTGGTCGGCCCGACGGAGCTCTTGCAGCGCCTTCGTCCTCGCCTCCCGAGCGGCATCTAACTCGAGGTGGCGTTCGAGGCGCCGCTCCGCCCGCTCAGCCGCGCGGGTCTGCCATAGCTCCTCGTCGGCGCTCTCCTCACCCGGATTGTTCCGGTAATACTCGCGGACCACGCGGTCGTCCCTGGCGTCGACTAGGCCCTGAAACACGCGGTGCCTGAGGTGGCGGTGATCGGCGGCAGTGACGATCTGCGGCGTCGGCGCCCTGGCCTCCGCTTCCCAGAGGGTGTGGCAGTCGTTAAAATTCATCAACGACCGCGGGCGGCTGAGGCGCCAGGCCGCCGCGTCCCAAGCGCGGGCGGCCTCCGACGCCGTCGCAAAGGAGTCGAGGGGGATGCGGTCGTCCCCGAAGCGGATAGTCGCGGTGAACATTTCGTTCTGCCGCGATCGGACGCCGCGGAAACCGGTAGTGTTGTTCCTCCTCGGAGGCATGGTGGTGGCACGACGGTGCGTGGAGTGGAGGCGCGGCAGTTTATAACGCGCATTCGTGGCCACTTGTTACAACTCCCGCGCCACGCGGCAGGACTCATGCGCCACGCGGCAGGACTCCCGCGCCACGAGGTACAATACACACTACCACCCACACCTCTCTCTCACTCTCCCAAGCAAAAAAAAAAGGGATGGGGCTGTGGCCGCATTTGTAGGGGAAGGGACATTGATCCCGGTTTGGGGAATGATCCGGGACCAATGCCCATGCGCGTGCCACGTGGCCTGTGGCTAGGGATTGGTCCCGGGTCGTGCCACGAACCGGGACCATTGGCTCCCCACGAACTTGGACAGATGCCCCCAGGTGGTTTCTGCTGCCTCGGGCACACGAACCGGGACCAATGCATGGCACTTGTCCCGGATTTTGGTGCAACCGGGACAGATGCCCCTGCCCCCTGGACGAAAGGGATTGTTTCCACTAGTGTTTCTATAAAATCTGACTTTTAGAGGCACTTTTTAAAAAATGTCTACAATAATCCATGTTTATTTGAGGCACACGCTAAAAGAGCCAGAAAAAATATCTAAAGTTATTTTTCATTTTTTGTAAAACCCTCTTAGCACAATTTCACTCTTAAATTGGGGTTAACCAGCTGGCGTGACGTGTGATTGCATGACTAGGCAGAAAGGTGTCTCCCAACTAGCCCATACAAAGCAGCGAGGCCTCTCAAGGCAGAGGTCCTGGTCGCCACTACAACATGCGGACCATATCTAAAATAATAACTAAATAGGACATTCCCACTACTTATTTATTTAAACATGCAGGCAGGCCATGTCAGGAATTCTGTTATGTTTCTTTTTCCTACAAATTCCCTCTCTGTTTCTGCCTCCGTTCGTGCTAAGTGCTAATTTTCTTTTTAGCATATGTTAAGTACTAATTAAATCACACTTTGGATCCTGGATTATCTCTCTATTAAGTAGAGGAGTAATTCCCAATCTTGAACTATCACAATGAATGAACACTTTCGTGACCACTCAGTGTTAGCTTTTTCTATCACCCAGTTTACTGTATGATACTTGAATATACCAAAATCATCTTTACGGTAAACATCATTGAATATTCTCATGGTCTAAGGAAGCAAACAAAACGATAATTCTGTGATGATGCTATTTAGCAAAACTAATCTCGTAGTATCTCAACTACTTGGGTCTATCCAGCCACAATGTTGAAACAACAATGTGCTACCATTAATATTGACATTATAAACGTCCATGGCCAGTAAAACATGGTCTTCTAATATTAATGAGTTTGTCTGTGAGACATGACAAAGGGTTATTATGGTATGGTTATGTTTCTACACCTCTGAATGTCATATTCAGTGACTATAGAGTTATAGCATAAAAACATAATACATTAATCATAAAACTGATGTATTTTATTCTCTTGGGCATACATCCAACAGTAATTAATGTAAGAGAATTGATTGGTGGCCATAGTTTCACTAGTAGTGTCTCGCCTTAAAACGTATACATGTTGGTAAACAAATGATAGCTAGGAAATTGACAAATTATGAGGTCATAACAAAGCTATTATGATACGATATAGTTCACGGTTCTAATTATGTAATTGCGTCAAGGAATATAGACCGGTATCCAACATGCATCCTTATCTAATAATTCACCTCAAGAAATCTATCCAGCAAATCACTTGGTTTTAAGTTGCAAGCAAAAAACAATTTCCCAAAGCAACTGATAATTGCATTAAGATCAATACATAATGTAAGCAATAATTCTCATCGCACAAACAAGAAAACCATTGTTTCCCCTTAGTGGCAACTACACATCCTTCCGCTTACACGTTTCCATCACTCGAGCATGGGAAACAAGAAGGCATGAATCCAGTATCTAGCATAAAACTCCCTCTTGGAGATGCATACAACAACTTGGCCAGAGTAACCATACACATCGGAGAGTTCAAGAACACACTAAAACACTAACAAAGATATAAGTTAAGCTCCATATAAAGACATGAACAAACTAATCAAAATATCATGATTCATCGGATTCTAGCAATCACAACATGTAGCAATTACATAAAAATAATCTTGATCATGTTAGACAGCTCACAAGATTGTGGCTTGATAGCACAAGGATTAGAGATTACCATCTAGCTACTGCTATGGACCCGAATTCCAAGGATGAATTACTCACCCATCTATCCTGACGCAATCATGACGATGTAGAGGCTTCCGGTGTCGATTTTCTCTTCCAACAGGGTGTTGGGGTAGGACTCCAGAAGCCCTAGATTGGACTATCTAGGTGACGGAGCCTCCGTTTCTGTTACGTGGTAAATTTTTTTGTCTTTGTTCCGGGTAAAAAAGTTGTGTCCGTGGATTTTCAGGACTTTTCGCGAGTATTTCATGTACAACCTTTTGAAAACAAAAAGACAGCAGAAAACAAAAACTGGCTCTAGGCACTGGG
Organism: Alopecurus myosuroides; assembly: GCA_028641055.1. Lineage (NCBI taxonomy): Eukaryota > Viridiplantae > Streptophyta > Magnoliopsida > Poales > Poaceae > Alopecurus > Alopecurus myosuroides. The sequence continues at coordinate 395,704,379 of CM054060.1, forward strand.
TTAATAGGTTAGTCCTGGAAAACATCTTAAAATGACATAAAACATATATAAAACATGGGCAATTGAGAGAAAGCAAGCATGGCGCAATCAAAAATTATAGTTACATCTGGGACGTATCAAGTACCTACATATCTTATGACTAATGGAGTGTCTTACTTTATTCATGGTGATTTTAAAAAATCCCTTACTAAATATGGTGTTAATCACCGAGTGGCTTCACCTTATCATCCACAAACTAGTGGTAAAATAGAGTTAACTAATAGAGAAATTAAATTGATCTTGCAAAACACCATCAATAAATCTAGGAAGAATTGGTCCAAGAAACTCACTAATTCTTTGTGGGCTTATAGAACTGCTTATAAAAAATCTTATGGGCATGTCACTTTATAAAATGGTTTATGGCGAGGCACGTCTTATGTCTTGAGCTAGAGCACAAAGATTATTGGGCTATTATACAACTTAATTCTGAATTTGTGGGTGATGCACGGACCTGAAGGTGGAGGCAACAGCTCGGCGTCATTCGGTGAATCCTCAAAGTTGAGTTCGTGCTAATGTGTGCATTTGTGTGGTTGAAATGGGTTCAATCTGGGCTTTAGGGTTTCATGGGAAGCGAAAATAGTTGGCGATTTTTCTCAATAATTCATAAACATGGTCCCCACTTGAAATTGCTTGCTAAAACTAAAACCTTTCTTATGCATATATCGTGTTCTAAACAACCAGGAAATACAGTTTGTCTTAACCCTTTGTTAGGTCAATTAAAACAGGATGAACTTGATTAATGAGAAATGTACCGAGACAAAAACAATGAGAATTTTCAATAAATGTAGACCGTACACCATGTGATCATGATCCAGTTTCAGTTAGCACTTGAACAAAACGGAGGTTTCCCCATTAAACCAGGCTGGGGCTAAACTCGACCCTCTAAGTAAACCTAGGGTTCTGAAGAAATCATATTTTCTGTGATACCATTATCAGAATTATTTCCTCATTAGTGAGGACAGGAACTTAACTGATTGCAACTAGAACAACCAGTTGGATCTTAGTGAGGATTAGGGGATGCACTTACGGGTAATTGAAGTAGACGTGATTTTCTGCTTGATGCAGGATGGATTTGGGGTCGATGGTAGATGAAGTAGATGCGCCATGGTCGTGGAGAATGCCCATTGCCATCGGCACTACCCTCCTGGTGGCCCGGCGGTGGTGGTTGGATCTTCTTGTTGCTTGAGCACACCATCGGATCGATAGGGTTTTAGTAATAATAGGGGATTAGATAAAACGTTAATGAACTCACTATTTTTTAGGTATCCAGGGCCCCACCTTTTATACGTGTGCTGGCAACCGGTACCGAAACCATCTATTAGTTAGAGGTACCCCCGATCAGGGCTATTATGTTGGGGTCAAAACCCACGTACATTACTTCGTGGCCATCCCACTTAACTTCACTTTTTTTACTCGGTCAGAGCCGAAGATCAACCAACAGATTCATCTCATTCTACAAAATCATGCTGCTAGGCATCAATTCCTCCACATGTTATATATGCTAGATATACTCATTTCTAGAACTGAAGTAGAAAATGGTTGTTCAATACTCCTACTCGTGCGTAAGTTTCAACAAAATCATGGACACTATATATTGGTTTTTGAGAATGGAGTGGATTTTAGTTTCCGATATCTTGGACAATGCAACTTATGGACTTGGACTTATGTTCCTCCCAGCTTCAATACCGAGCTACCAATTTGTGATTGTGCTGGCTTATTTCATCATGTCGTATCATCTCCTCAGTTTGATCCATTTTTTCCTTTAGTGTCCTTTAGCACCTCTAGGAATATGGCTATGCATGCTATATTTATGCTTGAAATAAGTCTTGGTGACGGGTATGAGATTGCACTCATGGTTCCTTCCACTAAAGTTCATTAGTAATTATTTGTGTGTTCTTGTTTGCTACCTTGTCGTGTTTGGTGCCAAGTTCTGCTCTATTGAACTGATTGTTCCTTGTTTGAAGATTCGTTAATGTTCGATCCGTTCCGATGTAACTTTTCAAAGGACCATTTTCGCTCATTTTACTGGGAGATTTGCTGGTGTTGTAGATGTCTAGTTTCCTTTTATTTGGACATGTTTGGACTTTTTTTACCTATTAATATTTTTGTTTTCTTCTTTATGATTTTTCCTAGTTATTTTTTCATGTCCTATTTTCTGTAAAACATGAAAATTTCTCTTTGGAACCATGTCCTTTCTGATTTTGAAGCCATGCATTTTTTTTAAATCCTTGAGCATACATTTTGTTATGCAAAACATAAACATATTTTTATTAGATGTGTGCACTTTTATTCAATTGAATAAGCTTTTTTTTAATACATGAACATTTTGTGTGCAAGCGACTGCTTTTTTCGAACCCATGAACATACTTTTGAATATACATCGACATTTACAAAGACATGAAAAAAAATTGTAAAGCATGGACTTTTATTATGAGTGAATCATTTTTTAGTGCACAAAATATTTTTTATAAGTCTTGAAACTATTTTCTTGCACAATTCCTACATGCTATGTTCTATGTCGGTCTCATCATCGCCAAATTGGTTGATGGTTAGACATATATTGGGCCACTTGAAGGGAGCGTGGCATGCTGTGTGTCTCGCATTCTCATCCTTGATTGCTTGTTTTCTTTGTTTTGCGTGGAAGCAATTAGTCTGTGTGAAAAAAAAAACTGCAAGAATTACTTGGCACGTAAAAAGAAGCGGGTGATGCCCTGATATGAGTGTATAAGAACAAACTTGCAAACAATGTCAAAAAAAAAAAACTTGCAAACATAAAATTTTACTTATATACCGCAGCATACATACACAGCTTGAACCAAAAGGAAATTTGCACACCACAGTATGTAAATAGTAAGCAAATGAAAACTCTCAACACACTGTTGTCCATGAAATCTATACCTAATAATAAAGGGAGGAAGGTTTCTTCCTCCCAATTTTCGTCCATCCACTTCGTACGCCTTCGTCCGTTGCCAAATACGTTTTCGTCCATATTCCTTGCGTTAGTCGTTAGAGTCCGTTTGATATTTGAGATATGCAGCCAGACTTTGGACGCGTATACAAAGCGGCCTCCTAGACGTGCACGTTCTGACCAGCGTCCCTTCATGCGGAGTTAGAGTCGTACATGGTCTGGTTTGATTAAAAGTGTCGGATTCGTAATTCTATACCAGGTCATTGTGTTGTGCGTATAAGTAGAAACGCCGGCTATGCTGAGGCGGACGTTCGATCGATCTCGATTCACGAAGGTCGAGCGGTGCGAGACAGCTACCGGGATCGAACTGGACGGTGGAACTCGGGAAGCGACGATGAATTTGTAGGTAGGAGACGGTCGGTTGACAGCGGGAGCCCACGGAAAGGACGGCGGCGACATAAGGGTCCGCTCGCATTGTGCCTCTCAAAGATTACATATTATATCAGCCTCCCAGCTGAAGAACTTCTCGCGGATAGTTGAGGGCGGCACAGTATTGATCTATCTATTTCAATGGCTCGTGAAATCAACCCGTACATCACCCAATTATCCCTAGCCCCTAGGCTTTTACTTCATTGGCAAAGCACAATAACAAGTAGCCCGATGATCCCGAGCTGGGAGTGGAACCGGACCACGCGATATAGCTGTCCACTCTAGCGAGGAACCATGGGACGAGCAGCTTGGCGTCGTCGAGATGACCTAGACAGCGCCGGTTCCGTGTCCTTGCTCAGGGCGGCAGGGCAGGCGAGGAAGGTGCAGCCTGCAGCCGCGACATAAGACGATGACGCTTCTGAAGATCAGTTCGGACGTGGATGTCTTCTTCCGGGATGCCTTGCCGAGTATCGAGCGCCCAAACGGGAACAGCCGGTCACTACGCGAGCTGCGGTGGGGTTCTTCCCAAGGACACCAATATTGACATTTGGTGGAGTTCATCTCTAACAGTGGACATCATCTTGAAAAGGACTTCAATACCAGTTTGTCAGAGATGGAGACGTGGAGGCATACAAACAAGAAAATCTCACACACGAGATACCATCTAGCAAGCCAATGAAATCGGGGCTCCTGTGAGTTGGACAACAAGTGCGCACAAGAATTTACTTATCAACGCTCTTTTGTGTTCAGTATCACCTTGCATATTCAGACACCATAGATGCACTTTTCGGGAGAGACCTTGGAACAAACTCCATCATCGTCATGGTGGCAGGGTCATGATATCGCGCTGCTTGGTCTTCCACTCCCTGGAGTGTACTATAGATGGGTTATAAAATATTTTTAAATGTTTTGAAAAAAAATGAAAAGACAATATATATCGTTCCCCAAAAAGGATTAAGATGGTCTATATAACTTGTTTGCTTTCTGTATACAGTATACTAGATCTTCTGAAACTTACCAATTTTGGCGCAAAGAAAATTGTGTGTGTATATACTTCACACGAAGAGCAACACTAAGTTCTTTTTTGAACGAAAATTTATATGTACGATTTTGTTATAAAACATCTAGCGTCGACTGGAGTGCTTCATATGGCTAAGAATTTTTTGTGGAAGATTCACTGAATGAAGAAATGAGAAAATATGGTCAGCTGAAATACAAGTAACTCCCTCCGGTCTGAAATACTCAAAACAGGCTTTCGCCCCGCTATATAAAAATATAGCAACCAACCGATACAATTGTGAGACCACTGCTACCGATACAATTGTGAGACCACTGCTGGGAGAAAACAACACATATCATGCCCAAAAGAACAAAAAAGAAGTAAAAAAAGAGAAAACAACGCTGACAATGGCGGTTCGACGAAAACGGAGAAGACTCTCAACCGCTTACGTCCTCCCAAGAATTCCATCATGCTCCTAGCGCTCCGAAGCATCGCGAACCAAGCAACACTTCAAGAGTGATGCGACGATGGAGACGCTGCTAATAAGAAACGAAAGTAGATTAGTTTGGCTGACCCGACGTGCCTCGTCGGGTAGGAACTTTACTATTTATATTAGACAATATTACAGAGTCCTATACGGATACAACCGTATATCTAACACCCTCCCTCAATCTCAACTAGTGAAAGATTGAGATTGCGCTTACAATGCTCATACATAGGTAAAGGGAGTGGCTTAGTGAAAATATCAGCAACTTGATCCTTTGAAGAGATGAAACGAATCTGGAGTTTCTTCTGAGACACACGCTCTCGAACAAAGTGAAAGTCAACTTCAATATGCTTTGTTCTTGCATGAAAGACTGGGTTGGATGACAAATATGTAGCACCAATATTGTCACACCATAGCACTGGAGGTTGGCTTTGAGCAACCCTAAGCTCCTGCAATAATGACTGTACCCACACAAGTTCAGCTGTAGCATTAGCAAGAGCCTTATACTCAGACTCAGTGCTCGACCTGGAGACTGTGGACTGTTTGCGAGCACTCCAGGCGATCAAATTTCCTCCATAGAAAATAGCATATCCCCCCGTGGATCGTCTGTCATCCATACTGCCAGCCCAGTCTGCGTCCGAGAAGGCTGAAAGCAGAGTGGAGGATGAAGACCGAAGCTGCAGACCACTGTCAACAGTGTGGCGAACATAACGCAGAATGCGTTTGACTGCAGACCAATGAGGTGTACGAGGCTCATGTAGATATTGACACACCTTATTAACAACAAATGATAGGTCAGGTCGTGTCATGGTGAGGTATTGAAGACCACCAACAATGCTACGATACTGAGTGGCATCCTCAGATGAGAGTAAATCTCCATCACTGCTACACAGGCGCTCCGAAGAGGACATGGGAGTAGTCGCTGGAGCACACTTTAACATGCCAGCACGTGCGAGTAGCTCCAGTGCATACTTGCGCTGTCGAAGAATGAGAGTACCTGATGAGGGTGATGACACTTCAATTCCCAGAAAATAATGCAGAACACCAAGATCCTTAACAGAGAACTCGGAGCGAAGCTGACTGATCAGTCTGGGGATAGCAGCAGCTGCCGAACTGAGAACAATAATATCGTCCACATACACCAATAGATATATCGTAACATCCTGACGCTGAAGAATGAATAGTGATGTATCTGCCACTGACGGTGAGAACCCCAATGAACCAAGAACAGAACTGAGACGAGCATGCCAAGCTCGAGGAGCCTGCTTAAGTCCATATAATGATCTGACTAGCTTGCAGTAATGGTCAGGTTTAGCAGAATCAATAAAGCCAGGGGGTTGTCGCATGTATACCTCCTCATCCAGAAAACCATTGAGAAATGCATTCTGAATATCAAGCTGACGAAGATGCCAACGACGAGAAAGAGCCATAGCAAGTAACAAGCGAATAGTCGCGGGCTTAACAACTGGACTGAATGTTTCATCATAATCCAATCCGTAGCGCTGTTTGTACCCTTTCGCCACAAGTCGTGCCTTGTATCTTTCAATAGAGCCGTTTGCATGTAGCTTCACCTTAAAAATCCACCGAGAATCAATTAAGTTAACGCCAGTAACAGGAGGTACGAGTTGCCAAGTACCATTATTTTGTAGAGCAGAAAACTCAGCCTCCATAGCATCGCGCCAGTGAGGAATGCGAAGAGCTTCTGTAAAATCACGTGGTTCACGCATGTGCTGTGAGGCTGCACGATCTGTCAGAACACTTGTCCATGCTACTGTATCACGTCCGTCGTCAGGCGTGCATGTGAGCTGGTCTCCTCAGCGTTGAGGCATGGAGGCGTGGATGGAATCTCCTCAGCACATGGCCCAGTATTCGACACAAACCCAAGTGAGCTCCTATCCTCATCACGTGGACTTGGTGCATGATTATGTGACGAGGAAGTGCACGGATGCCCAGCTCGCTCGGTATTGTAGTGTGACGATGTCTGTTCGTGGTACAGAGGCTGACCAGACCCCGAGGATGAGCCATGCACAGGCATGCGAGACGAAGCAGCAGGCACCGAATAGTTTTCTGGCGTGAGAATCTCCAGGGAACCTCCACGTCCACCACCTGCACCATGGTCAGCAAGCAAAGGCAAGGCATTTGCAACATCCACAAATTGATCGGCTGACAGAAGTGAGGACTCCGAGACAGATGGTAAAAGATGTGAGTTAGGCAACTTAACGAAAGGAAAAACATGCTCATCAAAAATAACGTCCCTAGAGACGTAGACTCGATTAGAGGGAACATGGAGACATTTGTATCCTTTGTGAAGTGAACTATAGCCCATAAACACACACTTTTTGGACCGAAAATCAAGTTTATGATTGTTATACGGCCGAAGGTGAGGCCAACAAGCACATCCAAAAACCTTAAAGAAGGTGTAGTCAGGTGTTTCCTTAAGAAGTTTCTCGAGGGGAGTTTTCATATCTATAGTGCGACTAGGAAGTCTGTTGATAAGAAAACATGCTGTAGCAAAAGCATCACTCCAATAACATAATGGAACAGATGCATGTGCAAGCAACGTAAGACCGGTTTCAACAATGTGACGGTGCTTACGCTCAGCAGTCCCATTTTGTTGATGCGTGTGAGGACAAGATACACGATGGGAAATTCCTAGCTTATGAAAGAAGGGATGGAGTTTTTCATACTCACCTCCCCAATCAGTCTGAACATGAATAATTTTACGACTAAGAAGGCGTTCAACATGTTGTTGAAATTGAAGAAACACATCATAGACATCAGATTTATGCTTAAGTAAATAGAGCCAAGTAAAACGACTATAGGCATCAACAAAACTCACATAAAAACGATGTCCACTGACAGATGCTTGGGCAGGACCCCAAACATCAGAATAAATAATCTCTAGAGGAAAATGTGTTACACGTGTGGACAAGGAGAAGGGTAACTGATGACTCTTTCCTTGCTGACAAGCATCACACACGGACTCAATTTTATTGGACTCATGGATGGAAGGTAACTCATAACTACGAAGAACATGTTGAACGACTGGTAAAGCTGGATGTCCTAGACGACGATGCCACATATCACGGGACACCTTGACGCTGCTGAGTGCTTGCTTGATGACAGGGGCATTAATCTCGTAGAGACCTCCACTGCATCGACCTCTAAGAATGGTTGCTCTCGTGTCCCGATCCTTAACAAAAAGATCATGAGGATGAAGTTCAATGAACACATTATTATCATGGGAAAGTTTACTCATAGATAACAAATTTCGAGTGGATTTAGGAACATGAAGGACACGGTTTAGAGCTAGAGACCTAGATGACGGAGTGGATAAAACAGCCTGACCAATATTATGAATGCGCATACCTGCTCCATTAGCTGTGTGGACTTGGTCGGTGCCGTGGTAGGGATCGCGTGTAGTGAGCTTCTCCAACTCATGAGTGATGTGGTGAGTTGCCCCAGAGTCTGCATACCACGCCGGATCAACAGGCTGTTGTTGGGAAACATGGGGGCCTTGAGACGCTGTCATTGCCATAGAAATTTGTTTCTCAGTATTGCTTCCATCATTGCCTATACCTAGAAACGAGCGATTAAAACGTTTGTAGCACTTGGACGCCAAGTGACGAGGGATCCCACATAGCTGACAAACCACACTATTACGACCAGTGTTGGTTTTTGATGCATTCGGAGACACGTTCTGTGAAGAAATTGATGTCTTGGGCTGCGTACCCGGGAAAGGCACCATCGGGCGAGGCATCCCACGGCCCGCAACAAAGGCTGCCGCGGAGGAACCAGCATGGGCAGCGACATGTGCTGCAGGGTAGTGATTGGATGCGTTCTGCAACCGGCGCTGGGACAATTTTCGCTGCTCCGTTGCTTGCATTTGTGAGAACAAATCACGAATTTGTATGGGTGTGGTGCGTGCATTCACCACTTCAAAGAGGGCATCATACTCATCGCCTAGTCCAGCGAGAACAGCCGATATAAATTCATCATCACGGAGAGGCATCCCTATGCTGGTTAACGAGTCTGAGAGTGCCTTCATCTGATGAAAGTAAACATTGACAGTCTTATTCTCCTTTTTCAGCTCATTCATTTCCTGGCGAATAGCAGAGGCTCGTGCAATAGACGTGGAGGCAAACGCTCCACTCAAAGTTTCCCACGCCTCGCGTGAGGTACTAGCGAACATGATCATGCCGAGAACTCCTTCAGTCATGGAAGACACAAAAGCTGAGAGGATGGCCTGATCTTGTTGCATCCAGTGCTGGTATGCGGGGTTAGGCTGCTGTTGCATATTTCCAGCATGGTTGACAATAATATGGGGGTCGGGACAAGGTGCTGAACCATCCACATATCCCATGAGGAGTTGACTGCGTAGAAGCGGACCAACTTGAGCGCGCCAAAACATATAATTTTCGCTCGTCAGTCGAATAGTGATGGACGATCCGATGAGAACGATGCTTGGCAGAGGCTGGTTAAAGAGAGATCCTGGGTGCTGATTTCCGAAGAAATTTGTATACGGATGCATGGGCGCCATAGGGTAGACACCCGTGTTTACTCCTGGATAATTTGCTCCCGGATAGTTTTGTCCTGGGTACATGCTCGTATTACCTGAGGCGGAGTGCCCCGCCGCGGATGTGTATCCCAGCGGTGCAAAACCAGGTGCAAAACCAGCGGAGCCACGTCCCATCGCTGCTACAATGGAATCTGAGAAAAGAGCCGTGTCAGAAGGCGCACTGTTCACGGGCAGCATGCCCAGAGCACTACCGATCGCTGGTCCTGGTGCTGTCAAGGCACTGTTCACAGGCAGCATGCCCAGCGCACTATCGGTCGCTGGTCCTGGTGCTGTCACGGAAAGCGACGCAGGCACCAGCGCAGGCGATGTTTCGGCCGGAGCACTTGATGAAGTTGAGCTTGAGTTTGACGCGGGCATTGACGCAGATGTCATCTGCCCGGATGAGACCATCGTGCTGATCGACGAGGGCTGCAGCGGAAAATAGTCGGCGGCGGCGGCGGTAACCCTAGGAGAGGACCGCAAGCTCTGATACCATAATAAGAAACGAAAGTAGATTAGTTTGGCTGACCCGACGTGCCTCGTCGGGTAGGAACTTTACTATTTATATTAGACAATATTACAGAGTCCTATACGGATACAACCGTATATCTAACAGCTGCTGCCCGGACCGTTCCTAGGGTTACCCCGGTACAATCCTAGGGTTTCCCCCAGTCTGCAACGGGGGATGGAGAAGAGGTATACCCAATGCCCTTCACGAAGGAGGACGACGCCTGCAGGCGTCACCGCGTGGGCGTCGAGACGACAAGGATCTCTCTGAACATCCAAAAAAAAAAAACCCGGGCACTCCAAAACGCGCCACCAAACCTACCACGCACTAGCGCACGCTACCACGGTCTTGAAGTCATCGCCGTCATCTCATCGAGGACCACATCACGAAGCCGGTAGGATCATAAGGTGAGGCTCAACAACACAACGGCACCCGCGAGGGATCTGCCTCCACTGCCGAAGAGCCGTAGCTGACTGGATGCAGCAGCCGGACAAACCAGGCCCTCCTGGCCTGGCCGAGCCCGATTAGAGCCGTGAAGTCCAGCCACCGCACTGCAGCAGGGCTGCTGCCGACGCCGCCGTCCCAAGGTTCTAACTTTTCTCTTCACCCACCGAAGGGAGCTCACCATGCCGGCCTCAGCCCGCCCAGGCCCATATGGGCCTCAAAGGGCTCGGATTTGAGCTGGAGGGGCCGACAGAGAGCAGGCAGCCGCCTCGGCTGTCCTCCCGGTCGTGGGATCTCACGCCGCCGATCTGGGCCACCGCCAAGACTACAACCACCGCCGCCGTCATAGGTCCCGTCCCCTGGAGCAAGCGGGTAGAGAAAAGTCCCGCCGTCGCCAGCCGCACGCGGGAGAGGCCTGGTGGCCTACACTGGCGGCGATGGCAAGGGAGAGGGAGGAGGAAGGCGCCGGAGACGGGAGCAGCCAAGGAGCTCGTCCGTCACCCACGGGAGGGCGAGCGAGCGGGTGGGGGTTCGTGTTTTTAATGTCCCCGTTCCGAAATACTTGACTCCCAAATGAGTGTATCTAGAAAAAAAAACTTGTCTAGACATACTCATTTGGGAGTCATTTTTTATGGAACGGAGGAAGTATATGTGCAAAATGTTTTGGAAACATTTAACTATGTATACTTGGTAAAAAAATATACAAAGGAAATTAGTTTCTAAAAACATCCAAAGTCAAATTGTGAGTTACATTAAACTAAATTCTGAACCGATAGTTGTAAACATTAAGACAAAGAATACGTTATAAAAGTTCATAGAAGTATCGACACAATTTTATTTTTGAGCAACCGCCATTGAAAAAATGCAACTATTTAAATCTACAAAATATGCTTTACATGACTGTGTGAGAAACCAAAATAACGGAATATAATTTTCTAATGGCATAATGAAACATATTAGTTTACACTAAAATATGAGTAATAAAGACCTATAACTACAATTCAAAATAAGCCAGCCAGACTGAAATAAAGAATTTAACTCACACTAATCATTAATATATCCAATAAAAATCAGGTCGTAGCAACGCACGGGCATATTTACTAGTTAAGCTTAAGTCCAGATGAACTCGCGTGCTCCTCCAACGACCAAGTGAGCTAGGTGAACAACACTCGATTATTATTCTGCAAAGGTAGCGGGCGCGGGCAGACCGGCCAGGCTTAGTGTTGTCCAGGCAGCTTGTCCTTGATCTTTTCCATGATGCTCTTCTTCTCACCGGTGCCGTCGGTGCCGGCATGTCCCTGCTGCCCGTAGTTGCCATCAGAGGTGGGCGTGGTGGCATGCGTCTCCGAACCGGTCATTGCAGTGGTATGCTGGGGGTCAGCGTGGCCGCCGGGGAGCTTCTCCTTGATGGTCTCCACGACGCCCTTCTTCTCGCCTGCGCCATGCGCCTGGTGCTCCATCTTGCGCCGAACTTGTCACCCGGGAAATCTGATGCTAGCTCTGCTGGTGTTTACTCCCTCCGTTCCAATGAATAAGGCCCGCACGTGTTTCAAGATTTGTCTTTGACCAAGAATTAATCCATATATATAACAGTATTTGATACAAAACTAATATGATTAGAAAGTGTTTTTCAATACGAATTTAACAATGTCAAATTTGCACTATATAGTCAAGATATTGTTACTCAAATCTTTCGGTCAAACTTTGTCTTGAAATGCGCGTGTGGCTTATTCATAGGAACGGAGGTAGTAGTTGTGTGAGGCAGGTGGGGTTGTGTGTAAAGCAAGTGCAGTTGGAGGCACTATTTATAGGCCGTTACAGGGTGGATAAGGGCACAAGGCACCACGTGTGCTTTCATGAGTAGATGGGCAGGTGATTGCCGACTAGCTAGCTAGCTCATCAATTAAGTTGGTTTGGTCAGATTGACGAATCGCCCCAGCATGGCGCGACGTGTGGCCGCATGAGTGGGCTGCCGACTAGACAAAAAAGAAGTGGAGCCGGGCCTCTCCACTCTCAATGCACAGGACGCGTCCCGATCACCACATCACCGTGCATATAAATTCACGGAAAAAAAATAATGGATAGGACTGCAAACATTTTTCTTTTTGTTGCACAACTCCTACCGGCTAAATGAATTGTAAAGAAAAATCTAGGCTATGTTTGGACGTAAGAATTGAGCCTTGGGGAATTGGCTATTTAGAATTTGGAGGCACGAATTCCCTTGTTTGGATGTCCATAGCATTCAGGCTGAAAAACGGAGCAAATTTCAAGCCCACTCCCCGCGTATGTCCTGTTGGCCTCACACGGTACGGAACCTCTCCCCTCGTGTCTTGATATATGCCAAATCCCATTGGGTGGCCACGGATAATGGAACAAAGTCCATTGGACGGCCCGGTAAGCCGGCGCACAGAAAAGCGGATTCTTGAAGAAACCGGATCACGGCTCAATACGTGGTCCGACTTGAAGAAGAAGCCGGATGTCCTACTTTTCAAGAATAGAAATATTTTCCGTAGACTTCAAGGTTTCTTTCCTGTAAGCCCTAATCCGGCTACCTATATAAAGCCGGACAGGAACAGCCTCAAGGGCAGAGAACTTAGAAGCTAGATCGACGAAGACTCAAGGGCAGAGAACTTAGAAGCTAGATCGACAAGAGCTTATCCTCGCCGAGATAGACAAATCCTAAACTCACATTATACTTTTTATACTTTAGGCTTATGCTCTGATTTGGTGAGATTGCAGGAGTAGAACGCCGCCTTAGTTGTGACGTACCGTACCTGGGTAAACATGTGTCTTCGTCTCCGGTTACTCCCTATGTTTCCACCCACGACTCTACCAACAGGCTTCTGGCACCCTGATGTCTACGCACGCTTCTATTCTTGTAGACAGTGTTGGGCCTCCAAGTACAGAGGTTTGTAGTTTCCCTTAAGTGGATCACCCAAGCTTTATCAAACTCAAGGAGGTAGAGGTCAAAGATATCCCTCTCAATCAACCCCGCAATCAAGATATAAGAACTCTATTGTGTCCCCAACACACCCAATATACTTGTCATGTATATAGGTGCACTAGTTCGGCGAAGAGAGAGTAGAATACAAATAGTATGGATGATTACGAGTGATAATAAGAATCTGAAATAAAAATGGCAGCAAGCAAACATGTAGCAGAACAGGCGGTAAACGGTGTTTCAATGTTTGGAAATAAGGTCTAGGGATCCTACTTTCACTAGAGGACATTCTCAACAATGAAAACATAATTGAATGCATAAATATCATCTCTTCACTATGCTACTCTGAACCATTCTCCGGTCGAAAAACAAACACCAATCATTGCGTAGGGCTATAACATCACTCCTCAAGTCTATATTCCCTCTTTAGGGCACCCCAATGTCACGACGAGCACCATAAATTAGTACTAAACAAACGCCACAATTTCATAGGTTCAACTTCCAACACAAGATATAAATATCATGCTAAACCACACGGAGCACACATTGTCACCTTTACCTCGTGATGAAAGTGTTTACGGAGATAACAAAACCAATTGAGTAGCATAAAATATGAAGATCAATCTACATATTCAATTAGATTACAAAGCTCATGATCACATAAAGATCACACACCATGGGAGAGAGATGAACCACATAGATACAAGTAGAGCCTCAGCCCCGGGGGAGAACTACTCCCTCCTCATCATAGGATACAGCAACGGTGATGGAGATGGCGGTGGAGTCGATGGAGACGGCTTCCGGGGGCACTTCCTCGTTCCGGCAGGGTGCCAGAACAGAGATCTGTCCCCCAAAACTTGTCGGTGGCGGTGGCGGAGCTACGGATATATTTTGCAGAAAAGGTCGATTTTCCTCACTACAGGAAAATGGCCAGACGCCGACGGCAAAAGGTATGCCGACGGCTTTTAGTCGGGGCCGTCGGCATACAAGGTGGTATGCCGACGGCAAAAATAAACCCGTCGGCGTAGATTTGGCCGTCGGCATATAGCACATATGCCTACGGCCTTTTTAACCGGCCGTCGGCATACCTATAGCCGTCGGCATACATAATGTAAGCCTACGGCTTTTTCTCGCGGCCGTAGGCATACCTTTGGCCGTCGGCATACCTGACTCGTAGCATGGCCAGGGCGGGCCCAGCAGATGCTATGCCTACGGCTTTTTATCTTGGCCGTCGGCATACCTTTAGCCGTCGGCTTACCTACCTGCTAGCCAGATCGGATTGGTCCCACGAAAAGGTATGCCGACGGCCCCGATAAAAGGCTGTCGGCATAGATATTTTCTCCTCTTTCTAAATGTTTTGGGTGGCACGCCATGTGTTCACCAGTGTTACTAGGGTTTCACATTGCTACCCCCTTTCGGGCTCCGGTCAAACCTGTAGACGATAAGTTTGACTAGGCCTTAGCTGGGCCAGGGTTTCGTCGCAGAGTGGCTCCGGAGCGTCGGGGTGGCACCATAAGGTATTGGGTGTCATACCATGTGTGAACTACTGTTACTGGTGTTGTAGAGGCCAAATATACCCTCACTCTCCATGTTGGGGCTTCACCGGTATCGACTTCTCTCTTCGATGGTTTATGTGCTACGAGCCTGAAACTCCCGAAAACGGACTGTCGCGGTGGAATCTTCTGTAGTGGTGGGCCCTACCATTGTTTTGAGACTTCCTATGGTGCACCCTAACACAATGAAGAAATTAGTTCCACATTTCTACCCCCTTACGGGCTCCGGTCAAACCTGTAAACGATAAGTTTGACTAGGCCTCAGCTGGGCCAGGGTTTCGTCGCAGAGTGGCTCCGGAGCGTCGGTGTGGCACCATAAGGTATTGGGTGACATACCATGTGTGAACTAGTGTTACTAGGGTTGTAGAGGCCAAATATACCCTCACTCTCTGAGTTGGGGTTTCCCCGGCATCAACTTCTCTCTCTGAAAGTTTATGTGCTACGAGGCCGAAACTCCCGGAAACGGACTGACGGGTGGAATCTTCTTTATAGGTGGGCCCTACCATCGTTTTGGGACTTCCTATGGTCCACCCTAAAACAATGAATCAATTAGTTCCACATTGCTACCCCCTTTCAGGCTCCGGTCAAACCTGTAGACGATAAGTTTGACTAGGCCTCAGCTGGGCGAGGGTTTCGTCGCAGAGTGGCTCCGGACCGTCGGGGTGGCACCATAAGGTATTGGGTGTCATACCATGTGTGAACTAGTGTTAATATGGCTGTAGAGGAAAAATATACCCTCAATCTCCATGTTGGAGCTTCACTGGTATCGACTTCTCTCTTCGATAGTTTATGTGCTACGAGCCTGAAACTCCCGAAAACGGACTGTCGCGGTGGAATCTTCTGTAGAGGTGGGCCCTACCATTGTTTTGAGACTTCCTAGGGTGCACCCTAACACAATGAAGCAATTAGTTCCACATTTCTACCCCCTTTCGGGCTCCGGTCAAACCTGTAGACGATAAGTTTGACTAGGCCTCAGCTGGGCCACGGTTTCGTCGCAGAGTGGCTCCGGAGCGTCGGGGTGGCACCATAAGGTATTGGGTGTCATACCATGTGTGAACTAGTGTTAATAGGGCTGTAGAGGCCAAATATACCCTCACTCTCCATGTTGGGGCTTCACCGGTATCGACTTCTCTCTTCGATAGTTTATGTGCTACGAGCCTGAAACTCCCGAAAACGGACTGTCGCGGTGGAATCTTCTGTAGAGGTGGGCCCTACCATTGTTTTGATACTTCCTAGGGTTCATCCTAACACAATGAAGAAATTAGTTCCACATTGCTACCCCCTTTCGGGCTCCGGTCAAACCTGTAGACGATAAGTTTGACTAGGCCTCATCTGAGCCAGGGTTTCGTCGCAGAGTGGCTCCGGAGCGTCGGGGTGGCACCATAAGGTATTGGGTGTCATACCATGTGTGAACTAGTGTTACTATGGTTGTAGAGGCCAAATATCCCCTCACTCTATGAGTTGGGGCTTCCCCGGCATCGACTTCTCTCTCTGAAAGTTTATGTGCTACGAGGCTGAAACTCCCGGAAACGGACTGTCGGGGTGGAATCTTCTTTAGAGGTGGGCCCTACCATCGTTTTGGGACTTCCTATGGTCCACCCTAACACAATGAAGCAATCAGTTCCACATTGCTACCCCCTTTCGGGCTCCGGTCAAACCTGTAGACGATAAGTTTGACTAGGCCTCAGCTGGGCCAGGGATTTCGTCGTAGAGTGGCTCCGGAGCGTCGGGGTGGAACCATAAGATATTGGGTGTCATACCATGTGTGAACTAGTGTTACTAGGGTTGTAGAGGCCAAATATACCCTCACTCTCCATGTTGGGGCTTCACCGGTATCGACTTCTCTCTTCGATGGTTTATGCGCTACGAGCCTGAAACTCCCGAAAACGGACTGTCGCGGTGGAATCTTCCGTAGAGGTGGGCCCTACCATTGTTTTGAGACTTCCTATGGTGCACCCTAACACAATGAAGCAATTAGTTCCAGATTGCTACCCCCTTTCGGGCTTCGGTCAAACCTGTAGACGATAGGTTTGACTAGGCCTCAGCTGGGCCAGGGTTTTGTCGCAGAGTGGCTCCGGAGCGTCGGGGTGGCACCATAAGGTATTGGGTGTCATACCATGTGTGAACTAGGGTCACTAGGGTTGTAGAGGCCAAATATACCCTCACTCTCTGAGTTGGGGCTTCCCCGGCATCGACTTCTCTCTCTGAAAGTTTATGTGCTACGAGGCCGAAACTCCCGGAAACGGACTGTCGGGGTGGAATCTTCTTTAGAGGTGGGCTGTACCATCGTTTTGGGACTTCCTAGGGTGCACCCTAACACAATGAAGCAATTAGTTTCACATTGCTACCCCCTTTCGGGCTCCGGTCAAACCTGTAGACGATAAGTTTGACTAGGCCCGAAACTTCCGGAATCTGACAAACCGGGGGGAATCTTGTCAAGAGTGCGGGTATACCATTATCTTGGGTGTTCCTGGGCCTAACAAAACACAACCAAACAATTAGTTCCACTTTGCTACCCACTTCCGCCTCAGTTATAAGTCGGACGTTCAGCGGTTCTAGGGTGATTTGGGTTGTAGATACCCAAGATTACCTCACTCTTGGTAGATGCACAAAATATAGACTAATAATTTATAAGATTCCTTCCGGTGCACCCGAAGGGGGAGGGGGTTCGAGCTCTATGTTCGCAAACTTAGACACATCCTGGAGTAGGATCTTGGCCCTACACCTCCCACCACACTTGTATACATATGTTATCACACCACCTAGGTTTAGGTGGGATTTCGACGCTTTAAACTCTGAACTCTCTCCTCCCCTCACCAGGTATCCTCTCCGCCCCTTTCGGCTATCTGATGTGCGGCCAAGTGTCGGAGCTTCTCCACCCGCCGACAGTTCTCTTTGCGCCTCAAACTTTTCTATCCTCTCCCCCATCTCTCCTGGTCACATATCGAGTGCATACGCAACAGGCCCGTCAGAGACAATTGTGCCGCCGTCATGTAGCGACAGTGTCGCAGGCTCGCAACCGACTGTCTCGTCGGCGCACGCGTGCAGAGATGCGTGGCGCTACATCGAGCTGGACGGGCCGCGACATGCACACGTGGTAGGGTTTTCAGTGGTGGTCACCGTGCAATAATTTCGTTTCCTGCCGAGAGCGAGAGGCAAAGTGATTCGGGAAGAAATGTGCATGCATCTGGCCAATGAGACGAGAGAAAGCTGCATCCCATGGATCGCCCGATCTGAACCGTTCGTGTACACCCTGATCGAACGTTCTGGTTCATGCAAAACTGAGCGAGGGGCAGCACCCACCCACTCCCTCTCGTTGTACCTCGCGCCCAAAATTTCGGTTTGGACCTTAAAATTTGGACCGAGCGGGATTTAGGGCGCGCAGAAGAATTCAGCTCGGGCCAAGCGGGATTTAGGCCCAAAATATCACCACATAGCGAGACAGGAGAAAACTAGTACGTACCTACTATTTCAGATCGACACCTATCTCGTCTATGTCTGTCTACCCTCTCCCCGATTTCAGATCGAGTCCGCCGCCTCCCCTGCGCCTCGCCGCCAGGTCCCCTCCGCCGTCGTCCACTCCTCCCCCCCAGCCGCAGGCCCAGACTCTCCTGCCTACCGCCAACCCTCCCTACCGTAATCGCGCTCCCATCCATCCTCCGCAGCAGATCAACCATGCCCAATCCAACCTCACCGGAGAGAAAGGCGTCGCTGCCCAGAGCCACGACGTCGTGGCTGGCTGGCTCGCCGGCGCGTGCGTGCGCTTCCATGCGCGGCGCTCCGTCGAGCTGGCCGGTTTCTGTCGCTTGACCTATGGTTTGCGGTAGCGGCGCCGGCGACGGATCCGGCCACCAGGACGTCCACGACGCCGACGGGAGCCACGGAGGGTGTCGCCTATCTCGCTGCAGGGAGTTCCTCTAAGGGGACGGTGGTGTTCTGTCCTTCCCCGCCCTGGCCGTCGATCTCGGCCGCCACTGCTTCACCAGCCTTTTCGCGAGGGCGCCACCCACGCCGTGGACGTGTCGGACCTCATGGCCGGTGCCGTGCTGCTACTGCTAATGCCTGTTGTCTTCCCAGACCACCTCCCCGACCTGCATCCGGCTGCTCGTGCCACCGGCCGTCCCCAAACCTCGCTTGTGTGCTGCAGGTGAGACCAATACCTCGATCTGCATCTTCTTTTTCATGTAAACGCCATACGTGCACTGCTAGGACTGCCTGCCCAAAATATCACGCATTGATTTGTTCATAGCTGCACACCCAGATGCTGGTTTCTGTGTGGAGCAGAATGGCAACTGCTGCATTTAGTTAAGATCTTGTATATAGAGTAGCGCTGGCATTGTAGTTTAATTGAAATAGAGATTACTTGTTCTTGCTAAAGAATTTTTAGTTGTCAGGATTGTGTGTTGTGCTAGCCAAGCAATGTAGTTCACTATTCTGTGGTAGTATCTTCTTTGTGTTCTTATGTTTATGTTTATTGTGCACATATCATTGACAGTGCTGTGCTCACTGCATCCCAACCAGGAACCCCGGCGGTGGTGGTGTCCTACTTCGGCTACAACCCTACTGAAGTATGTGCTCCGTCCTTCCTTCATGGTTCTATGGGTAACTGTTTGTCTATGGGTCTTGTGGTAGCTATTCTTGACGATGACGCTGACATGTTTGCATGCCCCTTTGACACATGAGGTTACAGTTTTTCATATTCTTTTCAATTTGTACTCGGAAAATGCTGAGGATTAAGGGCATGAGCTACTTTAGGGAGCGATGATTTTATCTTCTTGTTAATGCTTTGGCCGACTACTTTAGGTTTAGTGCTAGTGTTATGACTAGGATTTGGTCATGCCATTGTCAAGTAGTGAATAATCTGCCATCTTATGTGATGTTTAGGATTAGGGATTGTTTGCTTGTCTCTGCACAAGTCTGCATTTTTACATTGGATTAGGATTAGGATCAGCGGGGTTCTAGTGATTTGCAAGATATATCAGTTTCAGGATAATTTACTATGTTAATGTGGAGGCACTTGTGCATGATAGGATCCTAAGGTGGGTATTAATGGTGATACTGGACAAAGATATTATGCCCTTTATAGTCATGGTTTGTTGCTGCTACTTTCTTATTGAAATCTTACTCTAGATTAGAAATTACTATAATGCGGCAAACAACAAGAATTCGTAATTGTTTTTCCTCGCTGAGTTTGAAGAACAAGTGTTGCAGCTTCACCTGTTTCCCTATTTGCAAACTAGCATCCTTTTTGTATACTAGTACCCATAATATGACCTTTATGTGGTTATTTATGACCCCATTGGTAATTAATGATGAACTCTGAGGGTTGCCTGCTTGTGTGTGTATTTTCAGGTCCATCATTTCATTCACATCGCAGACAACTAGTACTCGCGCCCGCAGATTCTCATCATGGAGGAGAGCATCCTGATGTCGTGAAAGGAGGTAAAGAGTTTAAAAGTGAACCCGGTTGATCCCTCCCTTGCTCTGTTTTGGTGACATGCAATAGACCTGCTATGTTCAGATTATGTCTTGCATGATTAGTACTGGTAACATCTGTGTAGAGGTCAACCGTATGATTTTGATTGACAAAACCATCTTGGGTAGATTTATGGAGTCGTGATGGCGACCGATGGTGTTTTGTATAGAGTTGAAGTTGATGTCCATGGTTTTGCTCAGACGAAGGTTGAAAACATGTGGGATTGATCTTTGTTGTAAACTGCTATATATCCATCTTGTTTAAGTCAGATACTTATCGACTGTTTGCATCAATTACGATATTTGTTGTGAGATATAACCAATCTGGAGCAACTTAACATGGGCAATCTTAACTTTGAATTAAGAAAGACACTTCAGAGTTACTCTGTATGTCCCATTATGAAATGTTATTACGAGTAATAATATACTTCTATATTGGTTATAAAAAACATCTTATATCATGGGGACGGACGGAGCAAGTAAGCTAGAATATTCAAAAACTTAGTAGCCCAAAAAACCTGGATTACCACAGATGGGCAATAATCATCAGGCCTCAAACACATGCGTTTGGCTACCTGCTGGAAAGCAAACTAGTGCATGCATGTTGATGCGCTGTTGTCTGGTCCAAACTGGCTGCATAGTAAATGCATCATAACCTGCAACGGCCATAACCCGATCTTAAGCTTAACAAAAGTTCACGTGGGGCGGCACACCCTGGTGGCATAACCCAATTTTTCTGCTTGTTTGTGTCGCCATTTGAGGGACTATTGAGTTATATAGTTCATGTGCTACCTGTCCAAATCTGTTAGGCTATTTGCTCTAATGTGCTACAATTCATTGCACGAGAGATCGGTAATGTGATGATGATTAGTCGTGATCTTTAGCTCTATGAGCAATAGTAGTTCGTCTGAATATGTTAAGTGTCTTGACAAATGCTTAATTATGTTATTGTTTTGATTAATTTTTTTTTGTTCTGGTCAGTGTGTATGCCGACGGCAATTGCCGTCGGCATACAAGGTCGCATGAGCTAGATCACGTGACGTGTTCAAATTTGCCGTCAGCATAGCTTCCTCCCACGAGCAATATGGAGTAGCCACGTGTCCAGTGAGGCCGTAGGCATACGCTAAAAAGCCGTCGGCATAGCTCCATCCGCGAGCGATGCGAGGGTGCCACGTGGCTCGTTTTAGCTGTCGGCATAGCTCCGTTTGGCCGTAGGCATAGATCTATGCCGACGGCTTTTCTATGCCGACGGCTTTTTGGAGCTATGCCTATGAAGAAGTTGCCGACGACGTTTTGCCGTAGGCATACAGTTTTGCCGTAGGCATAGCTATATGCCGACGGCTTTGGGGGCTACGCCGACGGTACCTGGCCGTCGGCATACAGACTGTTTCCTGTAGTGCCTAGGGTTTATGTATCGGGGAGTATATATGGGCACGTAAAAAGAAACGGGTGATTCATGATATGAGTGTATAAGCACAGTCTTGCAAACATAAATTTTTTCTTATATATATTAGATGGCACGGCATACATACACGGCTTGAACCAAAAGGAAATTTGCACACCAGAGTATGTAAATATAGTAAGTAAATGAAAACTCTCAACACACTGTTGTCTGTGAAAGCTTAAATCCAGATGAACTCGCGCGCTCTTCCAGCGACCAAGTGAGCTAGGTGAACTAGACTCGATTATTATTCTGCAAAGGTAGCCGGCGCGGGCAGACCGGGCAAGCTTAGTGTTGTCCAGGCAGCTTCTCCTTGATCTTTTCCATGATGCTCTTCTTCTCACCGGTGCCGTCGGTGCCGGCATGTCCCGGCTGCCCGTAGTTGCCATCAAAGGTGGCCGTGGTGGCATGCGCCTCCGAACCGGTCATTCCAGTGGTATGCTGGGGGTCAGCGTGGGCACCGGGGAGCTTCTCCTTGATGCTCTCCACGACGCCCTTCTTCTCGCCATGCGCCTGCTGCTCCATCTCTGGCCGAAATCTGATACTGAGCTCTCCATCTCTGTTGTGTGAGGCAGGTGGGGGTTGTGTGTAAAGCAAGTGCAGCTGGAGGCACTATTTATAGGCCGTTACAGGGTGGATAAGGGCACAAGGCACCACGTGTGCTTTCATGAGTAGATGGGCAGGTGATTGCCGACTAGCTAGCTAGCTCATCAATTAAGTTGGTTTGGTCAGATTGACGAATCGCCCCAGCATGGCGCGACGTGTGGCCGCATGAGTGGGCTGCCGACTAGACAAAAAAGAAGTGGAGCCGGGCCTCTCTATTACGAGTAGGGATCGAGAGAGCAAAACGAGAGAATGAAAAGTGTAGTCTTTATTCATTGAAGATGATGTACATATATATGGGGGATGGAACGACGTGTGTATGTCGGTTCCTGGAGGCGACGCTCCAGGGATAACCGCACACGACGGTTCCAATCGTGGGATTTCCACGAGCAGTTACAAGTAGAGATTTCTCATTGAATTAAATTCTAACACTCCCCCTAATCTATGCTTGTCGATGTAAATCTTCATCATCTTAAAATAGTCTCCTCCAAAAACCCTGTGGGAAAAATGTGAGGAGTAGTGTAGGATATGTTGGTAAAACTCCTTCAAACCCTGTGGGAAAATAAGGAGAAAATGATCCAACATATAAACATTATTGCCTCTGTTAACTCGATATGAAGTATCTCCATAGAATTTAGAGAGTAATAAGTATGTCGTGTATACTTCCTTAAAAACCCCAGTGGGGAAAACAGAAAGTATGACATATAATCTTATGTTGATATTACCTCATTAAAAACCTTAATGAGAACCTAAAAAGTAAACTCATAAAGGGAAAAAGAGTGTAATATGATGCTTTGAACAAGAATAGTTCAGGAAGATACTCCCCCTGACTCTTGCAAATCCCGAAGCCGTCGCATACCAATCCCATGAATGTATTTCTGGAATGTTGAAGTTGGTAGAGACTTCGTGAAAAGATCAGCGAGGTTATCACATGATTTGACTTGCAAGATGTTGATTTCCCCACTCTTCTGGAGTTCATGGGGATAAAACAACTTAGGGGCAATATGCTTGGTGATATTGCTTTTTATGTATCCTGTTTGCATCTGTGCAACACAAGCCGCATTATCTTCGTAGATAATGGTGGGTGATTCGATAGAACCAATTCCACATGACTGTTGTATGTGGTTTATCATTCTGCGAAGCCACACACATTCGCGTGATGCCTCATATAATGCAATTATTTCAGAATGATTGGTGGACGTTGCAACCAGGGTCTGTTTCGAAGACTTCCATGATATGGCTGTTCCACCATGTAGGAACACAAAGCCGGTTTGTGATCTGGCATTATGGGGATCAGATAAGTAGCCAGCATCAGTGTATCCGATCATACTGGAGTCCAGATTTCTCTGGAACTGAAAGAATAGACCAAGATCCTTTGTGCCTTGGAGATATCGAAATACATTCTTGACTCCCGCCCAATGGCGTTTGGTGGGAGCTGCGCTGTGTCTAGCAAGTAGATTCACTGCAAATGCGAGGTCAGGTCTCGTACAATTTGCAAGATACATAAGCGCTCCAATGGCACTGAGATATGGAATCTCGGGTCCCAACATCTCTTCTCCATCATCCCTCGGCCTGAACGGATCTTTCTCTACGTCTAGAGATCGAACCACCATGGGAGTTTTAGATGGGTAGGATTTGTCCATATTGAATTTCTCCAATATTTTCTGGATATAGGCAGCTTGGTGTACCATTATTCCTGAGGGAAGGTGCTCGAGTTGAAGACCCAAGCAAAATTTGGTTTTACCCAAATCCTTCATCTCAAATTCCATCTTTAGATGATTGCGTGCTTCATCAATGTCTTGTGCGTTGCCAATGATGTTCAGATCATCGACGTACACAGAAATGATGCAAAATCCTGAAGAGGACTTCTTGATGAAGACACATGGGCAGTCATCATTGTTAGAGTAACCTTTTTGAAGAAGGAACTCACTAAGTCGGTTGTACCACATCCGCCCCGACTGTTTCAAGCCGTATAAAGACTTGTTAAGTTTTACACAGTACATGTTGCGTTTTGCGCTTGCATTCGGCACAGAGATTCCATCAGGAACCTTCATGTAAATGTCCGAATCTAGTGACCCGTAAAGATATGCGGTCACGACATCCATCAACTGCATAGATAGACGATTTTGCACTGCCAAAGATATTAGATATCGGAAAGTGATACCACTCATCACTGGAGAATATGTTTCATTGAAATCAATGCCGGGTCTCTGCGTGAAACCCTGTGCTACGAGCCTTGCTTTGTATCTCACCACCTCATTGTTCTCATTCCGTTTCCGGAGGAAAACCCATTTGAATCCCACGGGGAAAACTCTGGGAGGTGTAGGTATTGCTTCTGTGAATACCTTCCTTTTATTGAGCGAGGCTAATTCTGCTTGTATTGCATCCTTCCATTGAGGCCAGTCGGAGCGTTTTTCACACTCAACGATAGTCCTTGGATCATGATCATTAAGAAGGATATTTGCAATTTTAGCAGAAAAGTAAGTGTCGACAATCGTAGACTTACGGTCATATGATTCTCCAGAATCGATATAGTTGATGGATATCTCGTGCACCCTTGATGACTCTTCGTGATTTCCCAATACGCGTGAGTCTAGGTGTTCCGATGTCCCAGCCAGTGTGCGCAAGCTGGAGCTGGGTTGTAGAGGTTGCCCTTCTACTGGGTGTATACTACCCATAAGGTGTTTGTCAACGTTGAGTTGACTTGCATTTACTGACTTCGAGGAGTTTCTCCTCGCTCTCCTTTGATGCTTGCGGGAAGCAGGATCCGAGTCAGATGCCGTACTACTCCCCCTCTCTTTGGGAACGGGTAGTTGAGTGGTTTTAGTTGGTACCTCCACTCTTTCAGGCGCATTTCTGGCGGGATTCAAGGATTTTGTGACACCTTTTAGATCAGTAAATGAATCTGGCAGATTATTTGCAAGATGTTGCAAATTTATTATTTTCCGAACTTGGAGTTCAGTTTCTTGGGTACGTGGATCGGAGGCTGAAATGGCAAGAGCATTCCAATCAATTTCCGGGCATTCTTTCTGGTACTTGAAATCTCCCCCTAATGCCGGGAAATGTTCCTCGTCAAATATACAATCAGCGTGACGGGCTGTGAATAGATCCCCAGTAAGGGGTTCCAGGTACTTAATAATCGACGGCGATTTGTACCCCACATAGATCCCCAATTTTCTGTGTGGGCCCATGGATGTCCGCTGAGGTGGTGAGATCGGGATGTATGTAGCACATCCGAACTTACGCAGATGGGAAATGCTAGGTGGATTTCCACGTACCAATTGCAGAGGGGAAGTACTGTGATATGCAGTAGGTCGCAATTGTATTAAGTCAGCAGCGTGTAAAACTGCATGACCCCAACACGATGTTGGCAAGCTGCAATTCATCAACAAAGGTCTTGCAATGAGTTTGATCCTCTTAATTAGGGATTCAGCCAAACCATTTTGAGTGTGAACGTATGGAACCGAGTGCTGAACTTCAATCCCCAGGGCCATGCAATAGTCATTGAAAGCATGTGAGGAGAATTCTGCAGCATTGTCCATGCGAATTGATTTAATTCGACTTTCCGGATAATGGGCCTGTAACTTAATTACTTCCCTCATTATCTTGGCAAATGCATGGTTCCGTGTGGAAAGAAGGCACACATGTGACCATCGTGTAGATGCGTCAATAAGAACCATGAAATACCTAAACGGTCCAGACAATGGTTGGATCGGACCACAAATATCTCCTTGAATTCGTTCAAGAAATTGAAGTGGTTCAGCTTGAATCTTGAGGTGCGAAGGCCTCAGAATAAGCTTTCCAGTGGCACATGATGTGCACACAAAATCCGATGACTGAGGAAATTTGGACTCAAGCAAATTGTGACCAATGGAATTGCTAGTAATCTTCCTCATCATCCCGATACCGGGATGGCCTAGACGATCATGCCAGGTTTGAAATGCGTTAACATTTTGGAAAATTACCTTGTAAGCAACATGTTCTACGGGCTTAATGTACGTATAGTACAGTCCGGACGACAGAGAGGGAATTTTTTCAAGTACTTGCTTGCCATATCCGTGATCTTTTGTGAAGAGTAAATATTCCTCTTTGTTGTCTTCATGGGTTTCAATGTGAAAACCATTCTTACGGATATCTCGATAACTGATTAGGGTACGTGAAGAATCGGGATACAGTAATGCATCCTCAATTGTCACTTGTGTACCACCTGGGAGGGTAAATATGGCACGGCCGGTGCCAACAATTACCGTATCGCGTCCAGCGATTGTTAAAATATCACCATTCATCTTTTTCAGAGTTTGGAAATATTTCAACTCCCTCAGTATGGAGTTTGTGGTAGCACTGTCCACAAGGCATAATTCCTCTTCCATCGGATTGTCCCCGTAGAGAACTATATATAAAAATGAAGAATTTTCAATAAGAATCCTTTATTTAAATACATAGATTACAATCTTATTATATCAAAGTGCTGATACAATATAAATTGACAACAATATTTATGTTCTATTACAATGTTAAGACCAGAGAATAAAAATCCATCATGGTTTATGTTGTAATGTACTATGCAAAATAAATGAAATTTCAAGAATTGTCTTGAAATTATTAGTGTGAACTTCAAATTGTTAAGTATGACACGGTGTAGATAATCTCCAAAAGAATTTGGAGTAGATCTAGCAGCATTAGCGGAGTATAAATACTCACACTTCGAATGCCTTGTGTCATAACTTAATGAAAATGTATGGGAGAGCACATTGGCAATCATGATGTCAAATGACAAAATGTAGGCTTAAACAGTAGGTGTAGCTAAATCTACACACCACCTCATGATCCCAAGACATCAATTTGACGAAATCACTTTAAATTTTGCAAGAAATTTAAAATCTCTATTGCAAGTGGACGTAATAATCTCGACATGTACGAAAACATGGAAATATATTTACATCTTAGATATTCTGGAATACATTGTACTCGACAGAGAAATAGCACTGAAATAAATCAGTGTAGTATGTCTAAAATAGACTAAAAACTGCTAGTTAGAGTACTAGTTCTGCTAGAAACTAGTGTTAGATATTAATCTGCTAACAAACGGAGAATACTAGCAGAAGTGAACCAGTACACAATAAATAAACACATCGGGCTGCTAGTGCCATTATTGTCTGTCGCGTGCACATGGCCTGTAGGGCAGCTCCAGCTTGGTCGGTCCGTGTCTCTGCGGATAAGAGCAGCAAACAAGAAATTCCCCATTGCATCTGTTCCTATCCACACAGAGACAGACAAAGGGAAGCGGAGCGCTCCACGGACGCCGGCCGGTTGGTTGCCAGCACGCATGCCGCAGCACCATTCACCGGCGGCATGTGAAGCTACCACCACGCTCGTCCTCGTCCTCGGACGTGCCTGGTGCGACGCCGTTGCAGGCGCCGTTCACTAGGCCGAGCGCGGCCGGGCTCCAGGTGCCAGAGCGGTGGCCACGTCTGGTCGTTGGCGAGTCCGTCGACGGGCTGGCCAGCGGGAGGCCGAGGGCCACGAGACGGCGACGTGCGCCCAGCCTCGGCGAAGGCGGCGGTGTCGCTGGAGTTGGCGAGGGCAGAGGCGTGGTTGTCGTGTTCACATCCACGGCCGTGAAGCCTAGGGATGCCGACATGTCTGCCTGCGCACCGGCCATCTCAGTGCCGCTCCCGTCGTTTCCCGGGGGCAGGGAGGCCACAGATGCGACATGCATCCTCGGGGCTGCCGGACCGACGAGGAGCCAGTCCTCCAACGCCGGCACCAGGGGCGCGACGTGCGACGCGGTTGCGTGGTTGTGGGAGCCGCCCGCGCCGGAGCCGAAGACGAAGACCGAGGCGCCGGCTGGTGCGGACACGAAGGCGAGAGCGTCGTCGTTGCGAACCTGCACTAGAGGCGCGTCCGGGGTGTGCGCCACCGTCGGCGACCTCGGGAGCGGCGCGCCAGGATCCACTTCAACAACCACTGGGGTCGGAGGCTCGAGCGGCGCATCCACGACCGTGGAGCCGTACTGATGCAGGGGGCACACTACCCAGCCATGCTCCGGGCACCAGAACGGCGGCGGCGGAGCCGCCAGCGCCGGGTCGACGTTCCCATTGACCCCCGGCGTTGGTGCGGCCGGACCGGCGAGGAGCCAGGCGGGCACTTCAGGATGAAGGGGCGCATGCTGATGCGAGGGCCCTGCGCCGTTCCCGTGGTGGCGACGGAGGTCCTGGCGGTTCCAACCTCCACGCCGGATGCGGCGGAGGTCACGCATATGGCGTCGGAAACGCCGGAGTCCGGCCACACCATGGCGGCGGTGGCGAGCGACGAAGCGGCGGCCACGACCGTTGGCGCGAAGGCTGTGAAGAAGTAGGGACATCGGAACTCTGGGCATTGTTCCGTTTCTCACCTTTCTTCTGTTGTTCTTGTCTTCTCGTCGGAGGCGAATCGTCTCGCCGGAGAGCTGCTCTTTTCTTGTTCTTCTCGTCGGAATCGCTCTCGTGGAGAGCAAAGGTGCTGATAACGTATTACGAGTAGGGATCGAGAGAGCAAAACGAGAGAATGAAAAGTGTAGTCTTTATTCATTGAAGATGATGTACATATATATGGGGGATGGAACGACGTGTGTATGTCGGTTCCTGGAGGCGACGCTCCAGGGATAACCGCACACGACGGTTCCAATCGTGGGATTTCCACGAGCAGTTACAAGTAGAGATTTCTCATTGAATTAAATTCTAACACTCTCAACTCTCAATGCACAGGACGCGTCCCAAATCACCACATCAGTGTGAATGGGAAATCGTTAGAAAAGGGAACCTTTCGGAAGCTCGCTTCCCTGCGCCGTTGTCACGGTACTCGCCGCGTTTTCCCTTCTCGTGCACTCTTTCTCGCGATAAGTGTCGGTTTCTACTTTCTCTCAGCCCCTACAGGTGCTTGCATGCGTGACAAGTGGCAGCACGAGAGAGATTTGGTGGGATTTTCCTCTCCCACCGGACTTTTAAAATGAAATATATCGAGAACCGTATTTCAGAATTGCGAACCGTTTTATTGTAGCATTCTTGAATTCTAAAACTAATTACATCCAGTTGTATAGGCTGAAAAATGATAACAAATTTAACTAAACTTGTATTTCATTCAGATGGAAACAAGCAAAGCTTCTTGCTTATTTTGGACACATTGATTTGATTTAGGTTGGAACTTTACTCTATTTTGAGAATGTTGGCCTAGGTGAACATAACATGTTCAATATTGTTTCTGTTTTGTTGAAACCGTAAATAAGAAAATGTTGTTTCTTGATAAAACCTCAATGGATCCATTCGCATATGTCCAAATCGGTGATATTTACACATATACAAATATTTCATGACCCAATTGGTTATTTAGTAGTTCATAAAATTATTTATTTCTCAAGAACAATGGCATGATGACTGATTGTTGAGCCTGAAGTTGCCAATAGTATATGCTAACAGGATCGCATGGCTATTCCGAAAATGGGTGACCAAATCAGTTTGATGTTTCAATGGTATGAAAACAAATTTTAGATGAAAACTAAGCCTATTGTAATAATAATTTTAGACACAGAAGCGAAACGGTGGTATTTTCAAATGGGGGAATATACTTCTTTAATTTAACCTGTTGCAATGCACGGACATTTTTACTAGTATATTTAAAATTCACGAAATATTTTTTTTATGGAGAGGACTTCAAACGGTTTTTTCCTTTTGTTGCACAACTCCCATAGGCTGAATGATTGTAAAGAAAAATCTTAATGTTTTTAACATTATGCTCGGGGATTGAAAGTTCTGTATTTCTAAATATTGTTTTGCACCCATCTGAGAGGCACCTATCTTCCAACGAGCTGCCAGATCGTAGCTTACACTATGCCACCGTTGATTTTTAGAGACATTTTGGTGGAGGCATTTTTAGAAAGCACCAAAATAGTTTTAGGGGCACTTTTTAATTAGTGCCTGTAAAAATACGTTTTTTGGCCTTTCTTTTCTGAAAATGTCTCCAAAATCTGATTTGTAGAGGCACTTTTGAAAAATGCCTACAATAATTATTTGAGGCGCTCTCTAAAAGTTTCTGTCAAAAATATCTAGAGTTCTGTTTCCATTTTGTGTAAAACATCCTTAGTACTATTTCACTCATAAATCGGTGTTGGTCAGATACCGCAACGTGTGCTCGCATGAGTGGGTAGAAAGGTGGCTGCCGACAGCCGACTAGCCCATAAAAGGCAGCCGGGCGTCTCAAGGCACAGGTCCCTGCCGGTGGCCACTTCACCGTGTGGACCATATATTTTTATAATGCACAAAATAATCTTTTATAGATAGATTTTCCAACAGTTTTATTTTTGTTGCACAATTCTTACAGGCTGCATGAATGCTGAAGAAAAATCGTAATGTTATTGACTTCATGCTCTAGCTTTGGAAGTTTTCTATTTCTGAATATTGGTTGCTATTTATGCAGCAGCTCACGTACGGTTCATACGTGTTCAAAATTATACGCACGTCATCTATATATAGACCCTTTCGTTTTACACTTTTAGTCCAAGAGTTGGCTACTAGTTTGAAGAACCTGAAAACGTGATGGACCATGCACTTTGTGGGCCGGCCATCAGGTTGCCCAACAAAGTCATGCAAATATGAAACCAGATAACAAAAAAAATCGGTGTTCTTTTGATGACAGAACATCTCAACCAACAATGTACATGTACAATAAATTTGGAGGATGCAAACATCTTTGTTCTGACATAGTCAAGCAATAAGTTTTAAAGCATCTGCTCCAGAGACAAGTGTATCTTCTACAAATGGTACGGTCTTCCATACTTTTAGTCCCACTGATGCTCACTATGGGAAAGCCTATAGACGCCGACGGCCAACTATCGTCCCCATCGGCGTAGGGTGGTCGGTAGGATCGGCCGAGCACCTGGCCGTCGGCGTACCTTTCCCCTCGGCGTATGCAAACAATCCCCGAGGGCCACCGTCGGCGTATGTCTTCCCCTCGGCGTCGGTTAGGGATATTACCCGGGGACGGAACGGGGCGAAACGGCGCAGGTCTACGCCGAGGGCTAGCCGTCGGCGTATGTGGCATGGTAGACGCCGACGGCTAGCCGTCGGCATAGGGTCTTTTTTTCACATATTAACAATAATTTTTTTAACACGTTAATGATAAATTTAATATAGTTTTATTTTTTTCACTATATGATTTTAATATATTTATAATTTCTAAGTTAATAGGAGTGGTTGTATATCAGAATGTGAGTATCCCGTCACTCGCGCCCATGAAATAACACGGTGAAATCTCCCGGACCCGACCCTACGTACAACACAATAATCTAAAATAAATAAATAACATACTTATTATATGATATAGCTAAACATTAATATTAAAAACATAAATGAATTTGTACGGATCCCGAGGCCCCGCGGGCGCCCCTCTTTTGGGAAACCGTGGAACTTGCGACTGCGTCGTGTACCCAAATAGACAGGCACCAAAGGGCGGTAGAATAGTAGAACATTCAGTGTTTATGCATGGTTAGGTTATAGAAACATGTAAGACAAGTGTGGCCCCAGAATTCAAGAAGATTCATTGGGGTAGATCCGTAGCGGGAGTTTCGCGGTTTCTTGTTCTCACAACACGCCTAGAAATTCCCGTAGCGGTCAAATGGGAGAGAATCTTTCGAAGAGTTGCTCCATGCTATTATTTTTATGCTTTCTAGGGACCACCAAAACACAACCAAGCAACTGGTTTCACTTTGCTACCCCATTTTGACATCGGTGCCGGTCGTAGTCTTATAAGTTTTTTTTAGTCTCTAGCGGGTATAAGATTTCACCGGAGGGGGGCTCCGTAGCGTCGGGATCCTTCCGAAGAGAGTGGTTTCTACCTTTGTGTTTTGTGTTCCTATGGCCTACCCAAACACATCGAAACAACTAGTTCCACATTGCTACCCCCATTCAATGCCGTTACCGCGTGTATGCGTATAAGTCTGGTATTTCTCCAGCAGGTCTAGGGTTTCACCGGAGGGGGGCTCCGGAGCGTCCGGGTCCTGTCACAAGCTAGGGTGTGCCATACCATGTTAGTATATGTGTGTTGTGTGTTTTGGGTGGCAAAGATTGCACTCCGTGGTGTGACCCACTTCACCGGCATCCACTTCTCTCTACGGAGTTTACATGCGCTTATAGGCTGAAACTCCCTTATCGGACGAAACGTCGGAAATCTTCCGAAGAGTTGGGTTTTACCTTTGTGTTTTGTGTTCCTATGGCCTATCCAAACACATCCAAGCAACTAGTTCCACATTGCTACCCCCATTCGACGCCGTTACCGCGTGTATGCGTATAAGTCCGGTATTTCTCCAGCGGGTCTAGGGTTTCACCGGAGGGGGGCATGAGTGTTCGTAGGTAGGGGTTGAATATTGAGAAACTCTTGGTGTATATATGATGAAATAGGTATTTGTGTAGCTAAAAATGATTTTTTCCAAAAATCATGAGCAAACTATGAGGTACCTGTAGTTCAAATTTGACCAGTTTCCAGCGGAATTGGTAGAAACTTGTGTTTTTCAAAAGAGGTGGATGGAAACCTTTTCATATGAAACAAATTGGTTATTTGTGCATATAACATGGTCTAGTATTTTCAAAAATTATAGCTGTCAAGTTTTGCAACATATTTGCGGTAGGTCCTTCACAAAAAAACCCATTTTTTACACTCGAAAAATGGAAAATGGTTTTTTTCTTCAATGAAAAGGAAAACTTCCTCTGTCAACATTGTCCGTGCTTCCAATATGCATGTTTGTGTGGAATATGGGAACATTTGAAGAAACTATGCCATGGATATGACCATAACATCCGTCATTTGGCCCGAAACCCAGGAATGTTCGGAGGAGATAGCTCATTTTTGTGAACACATTTTCAACACAACTGTCGTATTCCAAGTTTATTATTTTTTGTGTATACTAGTACCTATATAATGACACCACGCGAAGGCCTTGCATCATTTTGGGTTGTTTTGAATTTTTTGGAATTTTCTAAGCCGGTTTGAGGAAAAAGTCAAGGCAGGGGCCATGACCGTTCGTAGCTAGGGGTTGAATATTGAGAAACTCTAGGTGTATCTATGATGAAATAGGTAGTTTTGTAGCGAAAAATGATTTTTGCCAAAAATCATGAGCAAACTATGAGGTACCTGTAGTTCAAATTTGACCAGTTTCCAGTGGAATTGGCAGAAACTTGTGTTCTTCAAAAGAGGTGGATGGAAACCTTTTCATATGAAACAAATTGTTTATTTGTGCATATAACATGGTGTAGTATTTTCAAAAATTATAGATCTCAAGTTTTCCAACATATTTGCGGAAGGTCCTTCACAAAAAAACCCATTATTTACACTCGAAAAATGGAAAATGGTTTTTTTCTTCAATGAAAAGGAAAACTTCCTTCGTCAACATTGTCCGTTCTTCCAATATGCATGTTTGTGTGGAATATGGGAACATTTTAACAAACTATGCCATGGATATGACCATAACACCCGTCATTTGGCCCGAAACCTAGGAATGTTCGGAGGAGATAGCTTATTTTTGTGAACACATTTTCAACACAACTGTCGTATTCCAAGTTTAGTATTTTTTGTGTATATTAGTACATATATAATGACACCACACGAAGGCCTTGCATCATTTTGGGTTGTTTTCAATTTTTTGGAATTTTCTAAGCCGGTTTAAGGAAAAAGTCAAGGCGGGAGGCATGACCGTTCGTAGCTAGGGGTTGAATATTGAGAAAATCTTGGTGTATCTATGATGAAATAGGTAGTTTTGTAGCTAAAAATGATTTTTGCCAAAAATCATGAGCAAACTATGAGGTACTTCTAGTTCAAATTTGACCAGTTTCCAGCGGAATCGGCAAAAACTTGTGTTTTTCAAAAGAGCTGGATGAAAACCATGTCATATGAAACAAATTGGTTATTTGTGCATATAACATGGTGTAGTATTTTCAAAAATTATAGATCTCAAGTTTTCCAACATATTTGCGGTAGGTCCTTCACAAAAAAAAACTCTTTTTTTACACTCGGAAAATGGAAAATGGTTTTTTTCACAATGAAAAGAAAAAAAAAGTCTTATATATGATGAAAAATATTATATGGATGTCATATTTGAATTTCTCTCATTTTTCTAATCGATATAGACATATTATTTGTCAAATTTCTATTTACGGATTTATAGATATGAATTTTTCAATAATAAATAGAAAAAGCAAAAATGTTAATTATTATTTAAATTAAAGATTATTTGAATTCAAATTTATTACTAGTTATTATTTTTTACTCAAATAATTGTTTGAATTCACAAAATAAAAGAGTGTGACATTGATGGTTCAAGGGTTAACGTTAACATGATAGATTGGATAATATTGTCAACAACACATCCGTTGTTTCTAGGTAGCTCGCAGGGAAGGAACTACGAAGTTAAGCGTGCTGGGGCTGGAGCAATCTCATGATGGGTGACCGATCGGGAAGTGTTAGTAGAGATGGGTAATTTAGATTAAAATTAACAATGGTATAAATATATAGATAATTGTGACTGTAGTGTGATTAAGTGGTTAAATAAGTGAAATAAAAAAATGCAGAAAAAAATCAATTTTTTTTTGAATTTATTTTTAAAATAAATGCGTGCCTACGCCGAGGGGAGGCCGTCGGCGTATGTACCCCTACGCCGAGGGGGGGCCGTCGGCGTAGCCCTTGGGCCAGGCCCGCCGAACGGATTCCGTTCTGACAACGGTGGGTCCTACCAAAGCATACGCCGACGGGAATTTTTACGCCGACGGCCAAAGCACCTACGCCGACAGGGGGCTACGCCGAGGGCGGCCGTCGGCGTAGGTATACGCCGAGGGGGTTCTGGGCTACGCCGAGGGGCTGTGGCCGTCGGCGTCTGTATGTGTTCCCGTAGTGGCTGAACCATCTTCAAGACCTGAAACATGTACGCCGAAATAATGGAGTAGCTGAAAGAACAAGATGGCCAAGCTGTTCGTACCTAAGCTCGCAATACGAACCTTGATTTCTGGAGTCATCCTCTATACAAACTTACATGTAATGAGAACTATTTAGTTCCACAAGTGTAAATCGCCAATCCTCAGATGGATGATCAGGACCAGAGCTGGAATCATTGCACACTTTTGGTCGCGAGCGCCTTCGTCGGTCGGGACCGGCGGTACCGGGATCCGCTGCAGGTTGAGGTGCCAGCCGTCCGGGAGGTGGACGTCCGGCCAGAAGACCGGCGTGGCGTTTTGCCAGTGCCACGTGGCCTCCTCCTTCCGGACGTACCGGCGGAACCGCTTGCCTGGCGGCGCGAGGCGGCGGGTGGCGCGGTCGGAGGTGTTGCTGGGAGGCGCGGGTTGGCCCCGATCCGCATGCCGCCCGGACCGAAGCCAAATGTTTCCCGTGGTGGGGGGGAATGCCACCGCTGCGGCCTCTCTGTCCGGCGCCCCTGGAGGACCCGGCCGCGTGCTCGTTTTTGGCCTTCTTGAACCAGCGACGGGGCGACATGGCTAGGGTTAGGGTTTGTGCTGAGGGAGTGGGTGTGCCGGTGTACGAGCGGCGGGGTCCCTTTAAAAAGGACCGGGGCGGGGATGGCATGCCAACCGGCGGCGAGAACGTGGAGGCGGTTGCAGGTGGCGTTGAATGCGCGGTGAAGCCGAGGCGGGAACTCGGTCGCTGGCCGGTGGGCCCTTTGACCACGCGTGGTCGCGGTTAGGGGGATTAATAAAAGACGTGGGGATGTGGGGGAAGGCGAGGCAGCCACTGGGCGCTGGCCAGTGGCCACTTTTGACCGCGCGTAGCCGCGGTTAGGGGGATTAATAAAATACGTGGGGACGTGGGGAAGGCGAGGCGGTCACTGGGTCGCTGGCCAGTGTCCCCTTTGACCAGTCGTGGCCGCGGTTAGGGGTATTAATTAAAGACGTGGGGACTTGGCAGCCGGTTAGGGAAGGGGAGGCCGGTTGGGGATTACGAGGCAGGCGGTCACTGTGTCACTGCCTGTCCCTGTCCCTTGTCTCTGTCATCAATTCACTTAGTTAATTAATGAACTTGACTAGGTTAGCTAATTTAGATGTTCATCACTTCAATTAGTTAATTAACTGATACAAATTTTCTATTTTTTACGTAGATATAAATTTGCACGTTTTAGAACAAGTTAGATACTAGTAATATTGCACATGTGATGCGCGTCTTAACTAACAGAGCGATTAGTTGAGCAATAGTTAGAGAAAGATGGGATGGTAGGTGATTTTGGTACTTAACATTGAAGCGACATACACCATTCGATCGACGTCGTGGACGGATGTGATTCTTTCGATTTCTTTCTCTCGATATTTTTATGTTAGCCATAGATATAGACATGTTTTGCGTAAAAACATATCATCACAACATCTCCATCTAATTATCGTTATTTCTATTATATGAGTTGGCCACTTTTTTTATATATTTTTTATGTTTTCTATAAAATTGGCCCCTCTTATGTTTTGTTCACCCTCCGCCAATGGCTACAAGAATGGCGCTGGAATAAACACAACAACTAGAACAAAGATAGGAACCACCTTGTGTGGATACTACGTTTGCGAGTTCATTCGTCAGACGGGAACCACCTTCATGTACGTCAGTCGTCAATTTTTCTTATTACCATATATTTAAGTTACTTAGTTTCATTATTATATATTGACCACTCTTCTTTATATTAGATCGAACGGCTCCGGGACGGTCTTCTACCAAGGGACCGCATACGAGTAATTCAAAAGGAAATTGCGGACTAAATTTTATTTTGTAATTCCATCGGTCATGTAATATGCTCGATATACTTAGCTTCTGTAATATAAGTGTTCTTTATTTTTCTATATATATGTATTACTTATTCACTCGTGGGATCCCGGAGGTCCGGGGAAGGGCCAGCGGGCTCCTCTCTTCTCCTGGGATCTGGGAGGTCCGAGGAGGGGCCAACAAGGCTCCTTATCAGTGTATGATGGCAGGGGTATCGTAAAATGGAATTGGTCGCAAAACAGAAAATAAAAAGGAAAACAATAAAGGGAAAAAAAACTCTGCCGCGGCAGAGAAAATGGCAAAACTGCTGCCGCGGCAGAGGAGGCATTCATCCCGGTTCGTGTTAAGAACCGCGACTAATTCCCCTGGCCAGGTTTGCCACGTGGTCACCCCCATTTGTCCCGGGTCCTGGCACAACCGGGACCAATGGGGGAGGGGCATTTATCCCGGCTGGCCCATTCCGGTTGCACAACCACGACAAATGGGTCTTACCAACCGGAACTAGTGCCGCTGTTTCCACTAGTGATAAGGGCCAGCTACCGAATCTTCATAATTTAATTGAGAAATTATTGGGTGACATGTATTGTGAATCACGGAAATAGTGCATCGCTCTATAAATTACAAGGCGATGGAGTTCTTTTGGGGAACTCGTAGAGAGCATCCCGAAGTTTTTCATGAGTGATGCATCATGCATGTCAAAGATGGAACTGGAAATGAACCGAGTGAACATATATAAACTCATCGCTCGTGCAATAGCATGACCTTTCGGACGATGTGTCCATGAAAATTCGAGATACCTAGCTAGGCTTTTGAGGCATTTAAAAATTGAGTCATGTTAATATCTTACAAATACGGTGCGTTCCGATGGATCTATTACACATCTCCTTGCGACCAACTTGACTTTGCTACAAAATTTGAGAATTCAAGTTGCCATATGCTACAAAAATTCGTGACCAGTGTCTGGTTTCAAGTTTCCATATGCTACAAAATTTGACAATTCAAACTTTGTTTCACTTTCCCGGCAGAGTCATACTTTACTTATAAAGCAGACCCTCCGATATGTATGTGTGACACGAAGGGGTAGAGATAAAAAGGAATTAACATACTAGAATTCACTATACCAGAAATGATGGAGAACTTTAAACTTGCGGACACGATATAAACTTAAGAGTATTTTATGTGCACCAAAATACTTACTAGAACAACTACATAATGATTGTGAACACCATATTGCATTGCATGGCATATTAAACTCGTCCTACTGAAATAAAATGAAGAAGATATTGTGCATTGATACGTGCAAGATAGTTTTGACCGAACACAACCACAATACCGCAATTCCACTGCCAAGACGGACATAACCTTCACTTCCCATGGTTACTCAGCGCATGCTTACCTAAGTACCTCGTTGGTCAGCTACAACATGTTACCGTCATTGGTGATCTGTAAGGCAGCTGCCACTGCAGAGCTCTCGGGTGCGATGATGAATGAACATTGGAGTGCGCTGATGCAACTGCCACATCGTCCAGCTTATTATCAAGGTCATGAGCATCCATTGTCTGGGTGCCATGAGCGAGTCACCGAGATTTGATGGAGGTGAAGGACGGGGACAATGTATTGGTAGACAGTAGAGCTAATCCAATGAGGAATCAAAAGCCTTGTCATGATAGGGTTACCTACCAGTTTGTTAAATAATGAAAAGTAAGCAGGTGGAGCATGTATCTCATGAGCACGTGTTAGGGCATGGAAGCAGATAATGGTTAACGCTAAAATCCGCTACCCAACGATAGAACCATGGTTGTTGTGCCATATTTCTTCTTCGTCAACTATCTGTAATATCTTCCATGGTCATATCCTATTTAATTCATCACACCAAACAGAATATTAAGGTCCAAAGTATACCTCTTTATAAAGTTTTTGATATACAGTATTTTCCACCGTGCATTCACATGCACGTAATACTATACCTCTATAAATTGCACATGTATTTATCAAAAATAAAAAATTGCACAGGTCTTTATCAAAAATAAAAAATTGCACAGGTAGAGTTATTCTTATCGGTGGGCATATATATAGCAAGCTCATGGATCATGCTCTCACATATCCTTTTGATCCCTCCATGCACGTTTTAGTAGCTAGCTAGGCTTGAGAGGCACTCTGGAATTAAGGTAATTTGTTATCGTAGCAATGTTGGGTGTTTCGCTAGTTCTTTGTTGTACCTTCGAGGAATGATGTTTAATTCTCTAGAATCGTTTGAGCTTGCTGCAAACCCGTAGGATATCATTCCTTAGAAGACGGCATTAGGTAGCTTTGGCGCAGCGATAATATCTCTTTAGTGTTGCAAAGTCGAGGTGCATTGCACAGCTTGACAATCTAATTTTGCTTGTCCCTTTTTTTCGGAGCCGTAGAAGATTGCTCTCGAGTTGGAGCTTCGCATGTGTGGTGTGCCCTAAAAGAGTTGAATACCATTTTTTTTATGACATGTTGAATACCATTGGTATTTTTTAAAAATCTTTGAAACTTAACTTTGATAAAAAAATTAAGACGCATCTGTAGGAATCAAAATAATTACTAAGGCTAGTCACAATAGAGAGTAACATACACTAGTAACATACTCGTTTTCATAGATTATTACTATCTCTATAGTGGTAAGTAACATATAGCTAGTGACATATTAATTAGCCTATAGACTCATTGTGTATTGGAATGTCTGATGTTACGGTAACATAGCTAGTTACCACCTTCATCTCTCCTCATTAAATATGTGTCAGGTCATCTTTTTTAGCTACGTGACACTGATGTTACTAGCTATGTTACTCCCAATATGACCAGCCTGAAACAACTAAACGATGATTGGGCTGACCACATTATGACAGTCCGATGTGAAACGCGGCCAAGTTAATTAGTACTCCCTCCGTTCCGATTTATAAGACGTTTTAGGTTTTTTAGTTCAAATCCGTGCAGTACAAAGTCCCGTGTCTTCCGAAAATACCCCCGGTCGGACATCGCACCCCAATCCCCTCCCTCTCGGCCTTTGTCGTGCTCCCCAATCCCTCACTATCTTCTCTCTCTCTCTTCCTCGCTCCCTCTCTCCCAGTGCATTCGCCCTCGCCCTCGCCATCTGGTGAACCGGTCGCCGGCGTCGACGCCCATGCGCTCCCTGCTCTCCCTTTGCCTCTCGCGCACGGGCGATGGCGCGTCCGAGCTCTCCCTATCTCGCTCGCGGGCGCAACAAGGTGAAAGCACCGATCTTTATTCGCCGGTCACAGATCTGCGGGCGGTGGTGGATCCGTTGGCGGCGGTGATGGAGTGCTGGTTGGCGGTGGATTTTCTCTGCGATGGATGGGTTCATCGCTCTCTCGCCCCCTATCTCGGCTGCCGTAGAGCACATCGAAGAACACTGTGTGTTTGACATAATTAGCTGTACATAATTGTAACTAAGTGCCTGTACTTTGTAACCCTAATCTCACCTCCTATATATATATTAACACAGCCACGTACAAGGATACGGTGTGCTATTCTCCTCCAATTTTCCTACTTCTCTAGGGTTAGGTTTTACATGGTATCAGAGCAAGCCGCAGTCGCCGCCACCAAACCGATCTAGCCGAAGCAGCCGCCGCCGCTTATGTCTTCTGCTGCCCCCGTCGACTCCACCTCCAGTGCTCTCCAGCACAGTACCTTCGGGGCCTCCACATCCTCCTCCATGTCTGAGTCCACGGAGGGGACTTTGTCACTGCCGTCCACCATCGACGTGTCCTCGTCACCAGCCACCATCGGTGTGTTCTCGCCGCTGACTACCCTCAGCGCCTCCACGCTTGGTGCGATGGGTACTCTTCCCATCGGGAGCATGTACTCCTCCGCGGGGATCGGCGCCTTCTCCTTGAGCGCTGCCGCACAGTTCCACTTTTGAAACCACATGATGGCCAAGCTCAGCAGTGATAACTACCTGCTGTGGCGCTCGGCCATCCTCCCGCTCATCCGCTGCCACTTCCTGATGGGCTACATCGATGGGAGCTACCCGTGCCCGCCGGAGCGCATCCTCGTCCAGGTCGAGGGGCGCCCTACTGTGACCCCAACCCCGAATATCGGGCCTGGGTCATGCAAGATCAAGCGCTATTGTCGGGAATCAACTCCTCCCTGACGCCTGCTGTGGGTGGTCTGGTGATGTTTGCAGCCACCGCTGAAGAAGCATGGTGCACTCTTCGCGACTCCTTCGACACCCACTCTAGCACCCAGTCCGTGCACATCTGTGGCCAGCTGCAGAAGATGGAGAAGTTGAACTCATCGGTGACAACATACTTCAACAAGATCAAGCCTCTGTCGGACTCCCTCACGGCCATGGGCCAACCTCTTCGCCAGGAGGATTTCATTGCCTATGTCCTTAATGGACTCGATGAAGACTACGACAACCTCGCCGAAAACATCAACGGGCACGAGACGCTGATCTCCACGCGTGATCTCTATGCGCGTTTGCTGTCCACCGAACAGCGAGTCGAGAGCCGCCGTGTCGCGGCTATGCACTCTGGAGCCTCGGCAAACGCAGCGTACCGCGGGGGTGGCCATAGTGTGCCTCGCTCGGGCGGCAGTGTGGGCTACTCCAAGTCCAACTACCCCGTTGCGCCCTCTCCTGGTGGTGGCCGTGGTGCGCCACCGGCATCTACTCTGCCGCACTCCAACAACCCCTCGAGTTCCTCTAGTTCCAAAAACGGAGGGGGTGGCGGAGGGCGTCGCTGGAACACTTCCGATGGTAATCGACCCATGTGCCAGCTCTGCAATCAGGTTGGCCATGTCACGGCATGCTGCTGGAAGCGCTTCGACGGGGACTTTCTCGGGGTCGGCAACGGCAGCGCCAACATGGAGCGCCAAGTCTCAATGGTGACACACGACAACAACAACTTGACACCATCCTACCCGGTTGACCCAACCTGGTATATGGACACTGGTGCCACCGATCACCTAACCGGTGAGTTGGACAAGCTCGGCGTCAAGGAACCATATCACGGGAAGGACCATGTGCACACCGCCAATGGTCAAGGTATGCGCATATCTCATATTGGTCAATCTACTCTTCCCACAACCACTGGCACACCACTTCATCTTAAGAATATTCTAGTTTGTCCTGCAGTCACCAAGAACCTCTTATCTGCTCATAAACTTGCTCTAGATAACAAAGTTTTCGTTGAAATTCACCCTTTTGATCTTTTTGTGAAGGACCGAGATACGAAGGAAATCATCCTTAGTGGTCGGAGTCATGGTTCCCTGTATCCCGTTGGTGACAAAGGGCCCCCTGCTCAGCAAGTTTTCAGCAGTGTTCGTGTGTCATCCTCCAACTGGCACTGTCGCCTAGGACATCCAGCGTCCCCAGTAGTAGAGCATGTTCTTCGTCGCCATGCTTTGCCCATTGAGTCCAGAAATAAAAATTCCCTGGTGTGTGATGCCTGTCAGCAAGGCAAAAGCCATCAATTACCATTTTCTGCTTCCAATCGTGTAATAAAAGCTCCTCTCGAGCTCGTTTTTCCGATGTGTGGGGCCCTGCCCAAACATCCATTAGTGGTCATACTTGTTATGTGAGTTTTATTGATGCCTTTAGCAAATTTACATGGCTCTATCTGCTGAAACACAAGTCTGATGTTTTTGATATCTTCTTACAATTTCAAACTCATGTTGAACGTTTGCTTGACCACAAGTTTCTCCATGTTCAGTTAGATTGGGGAGGCGAATATCGTAACCTAAACACTTTCTGTAATAAGCTTGGCATTGATCATCGTGTTGCGTGCCCCCACACTCATCAGCAAAATGGGGCTGCTGAATGTAAACATCATCACATTGTAGAAATTGGGCTTACTCTACTTGCACATACTTCCCTGCCTTTTCACTTTTGGAGTGATGCATTCCATACAGCATGTTTTCTTATCAATAGGCTTCCTACTCGTGTTCTTGCTATATCAAAACTCCCTTGGAAGTCCTATTGCATGAAACTCCGGATTATACGTTTCTTAAAGTTTTTGGTTGTGCTTGTTGGCCTCATCTTCGGCCCTACAATAATCGAAAGCTTGAGTTCCATTCTAAGAAGTGTGTGTTCCTTGGCTATAGTTCTCTCCATAGGGGCTATAAATGTTTGCATGTCCCCTCTAATAGAGTATATATTTCTCGCGATGTCATCTTTGATGAGAATGTTTTTTCCTTTGCAAACATGCCAACCACCACTCCACCTGTTGACACCAACTCTACGCCAACTTCTATTGACCAATTTGCAGATATTGCGTATACCCCTGCTCTGCTTCCTAACTATGGTGCAGGCACTGCTCGTGGCGCACAGCTTGAGATCTTGGATTCGACGATGTCGCCTGCTCTTGATGGCCATGACGATCATGTCGATCGCCCCAGCCCCATGCAGAACCATGCACGGGTTGGCGCCGGCGCCTCTCCATCGATCGCTGCTGGTGGCAGCCTAGCCACTTCGGCCTGTGAGAAATCTCCCTCGCCTTCCTCTCCCGTGGGCCGGCCCGACTCCGCCTGGTTCCTTGGCTCCGCTTCCTCACCTGTGTCGACTGGCCCATCCTCGCCTGGGCTAGCCCAGGCTACTCCGTCGCTCACTCCTGACGACGTCACGTCGCGCGAGTTATCTCTGCCGCGGCTCAAGCTCTGGTTGTCACTCGGAGCCTCACGGGCAACTCCCGGCCCAAAGTCTAGAAGGATGGGACGATGTCCTTGCACACTGCATGTTCTACACATAGTGTTGCTGATCCCGCTATCGAGCCTACCAGTCACCATGATGCTATGCATATATCGCATTGGCGTGATGCGATGGAGGCTGAGTTTCAGGCTCTTCGTCCAAACGAGACTTGGCAACTGGTTCCTCCTCGTCCCGGCATCAACGTCATCGACTCCAAGTGGGTTTTCAAGATCAAGCGACATTCTGATGGATCTATCGAGCGCTACAAAGCGCGTCTCGTGGCTAAAGCATTTAAGCAGCATTATGGACTTAACTACAAGGACATCTTCAGTCATGTGGTCAAACCTAATACTATTCGGCTGGTGCTCTCTCTCGCGGTCAACAATGGTTGGCATCTTCGGCAACTTGATGTTCATAATGCATTCCTCCATGGTGATCTTGATGGGGAGGTCTACATGC
Source organism: Alopecurus myosuroides (assembly GCA_028641055.1). Classification (NCBI taxonomy): domain Eukaryota; kingdom Viridiplantae; phylum Streptophyta; class Magnoliopsida; order Poales; family Poaceae; genus Alopecurus; species Alopecurus myosuroides. Next base: position 395,748,675 of record CM054060.1, read on the forward strand.
TTCAGCCTCCTGGGTTTGTTGACTCCACCCAGCCACATCATCTCTGCCGCTTGGCCAAGACCCTCTATGGCCTGAAACAGGCGCCTCGTGCTTGGCATGCTCGTCTAGGGAGTGCTCTTCGGGAACATGGATTTGTTCCTTCCAGAGCTGACACTTCCTTGTTTATGCTTCATCGACCGGATCTCACCATGTATCTTTTGGTCTATGTCGATGATATCATTGTGGTGAGCTCTCTGCATTCAGCTATTGATCATCTTGTGCATGGTCTTCAATCTGAATTTGCTTTGAAGGATTTGGGCTCTCTTTGCTTCTTTCTTGGGATAGAGGTCTTTGATGTCTCACAGGGTCTGACTCTTACTCAGAAGAAGTATGCTCTTGATATTCTTCGTCGCGCTGGGCTGCTTCAGTGTAATCGGTGCCCACTCCTATATCGTCGACCGAGAGTTTGTCTGCTGTGGTTGGGGATCCTTTGATAGCTGATGAGGCTAGTACCTATCGCAGCATTGTTGGTGGTCTATAGTATTTGCTGATCACACGTCCTGATCTCTCCTTTGCGGTTAACAAGGTGTGTCAGTATATGCAGACTCCTCGTCATCCTCACTAGTCTGCTGTGAGCGTATTCTTCGTTATGTCAGCTCCACAATCGCACATGGAGTCCATCTTCGGTGTTCTTCTTCCAGCCTTCTCTCTGCGTTCTCTGATGCAGACGGGGCTGGGAATCCCGATGACAGGCGATCCACGGGGGGACATGCCATCTTCTATGGGCCTAACTTGATCGCCTAGATTTCTCGGAAACAGGCTCTTGCCAATGCCACGTTCGAGTACAGAGTCTGAGTACAAGGCTCTTGCCAATGCCATTGCTGAGTTGACCTGGGTACAGTCATTGCTTCAGGAGTTGGGAGTCTCACAGGACCGTCCACCTATCCTATGGTGTGACAACATTGGTGCAACATATCTATCGTCTAATCCTATATTCCCTGCTCGAACGAAGCATATTGAGGTTGACTATCACTTTGTCCGAGAGAGGGTTGCACAGAAACTTCTACACATCAAGTTCATATCTTCTAAAGATCAATTTGCGGACATCTTCACCAAGCCGTTGTCATTGCCACAGTTCTCGGCCTGCCGGCGCAATCTCAGCCTTCTTGATACGACTAAGATTGAGGGAGGGTGTTAGACATAATTAGTTGTACATAATTGTAACTAAGTCCATGTACTTTGTGTTGAAATTCGGATGGGCCTGCAGGGCCCATTAGGCAATTTCCATTTAATCCCTAAGGCCCATGCTGCCATAACAAATGGTGCGAGTTTAGTCCCATATTGCTAGTTGGGAGAGTTTTGCACCAGTTTATAAGGTGAGCTCTCTTCCCACTAGTGTGAGTTGGTATGAAGAGAGAGGAGTTGTGGAGGTGTTCCACACGCGCGCTCCTCCTCCTTTGCCGCCCGCCTCGTCACGTCACGACGCGCCGAGGGTTGCGGGAATGAGCCGAGCCGATGCCTTTATTTTGACAGTTGGAAACGAAGAGTCAACAGACACGCCAATAATATGAGACGTCATATTGATTGATGTCTATTGCGTCACATTTATTTTGGTAACAATCGCGCGCAGTAAAACGCCGCATTGATCACGTGGTAACCGCGCGCAGTAAAACAGCGCATTGATTACGTGGTAACGGTTGTAGTAAACGCCAAATTAATTTGTGAGCTGACCGTTCTCCTACCCGGCCATGCCTATATATTGAGGGCGTAGGGCGGACACAAAGACACAACTCATACGCTCTGCGCCCATTGTCGTTCCTCTCTCTGTTGCTACCACCGGTGATCCCATCCCGTCTACCGCGTACACGACCGACGGGAGAGCATGCCTCCAAAACCCCGCCTCTCCAGATCTTGTATGGGAAGAGGGGCGATTAGGTTTTTGGGGAGCGTCTCCTACGCGACTGCTCGCTGCCGTATGTCTACTTCGACTACTACCGCATCGTCCTCATCGTCAACATGGCCACCGAAGCCGAACGATCTGTTGTTGCCGCCACTGCTGCTACCGAGGCCGCCACTGCTGCTGAGGCCGCCACCGCTGCTGCTGCGGCCGCGGCGGCTGCCGCCTCTGCTACGTAGGGTATAACATGTTTATCCATGTTCTTATTATTTCTATGTCTGCAATACTAGTAGTTTGCGTAGATGTATCTACTATCAATCTAGTATGCAGAAACATGGTAAATTATCAGTATGTTTATGTCATGCTTATGGTTTATACTTGGATTAAATTAATCTGTAAATTGCCTAAATTTCTAACAATCCAAAAACCTAATATGTGTAGCCAATTTTCGATTCATGGTTTTGCTACTGCATTGAAACCGGACCCGTTTATGGGGACGTACTTTAAGCGTTGGCAGACCAAAACAATCTTATGGCTCACGGGTATGAACGTGTTCTGGGTCGCCGGTGTTACTCCCACGGGAACGATTACTCCTGAACAGGAGAAGGCATTCAGGGATGCCACCGTCGTGTTTGTTGGATGCGTTCTAAGCATCAACGGAGATAAGTTTGTTGACGCATATTTACATATGCAGGTTGCCAAAGACTTGTGGGAGGCGCTCGAATCCAAATTCGGCGCAACCGATGCTGGCAGCAAGATGTACAGTATAGAGCAGTTCCATGACTATAGAATGGTCGAAAACCGTTATGTATTGGAGCAGACTCATGAAATACAGTGCATCGCTAAGGAGCTTGAAATTCTCAAGTGCGTGCTACCGGGCAAGTATGTCGCGGGATGCATAATCGCCAAGCTGCCTAATTCCTGGAGGAACTTTGCCACTACTCTGAAACATCAGAGGCGTGAATTCTACGTAGAGGATGTCATCGGCCATCTGAGTGTTGAGCAGAATTCGAGGGCAAAGGACTCGCATGGAAAAGGGAACGAAGGGACTTCTGCGGCCAATATGGTACAGAAGAACTACAACTCCCACAAGAACAAGGCGAGGACTGGTGTCCAGCAGAATACCGACTTCAAGAAGAAGGCTAAGAAGACCTTCAAGAAGGATAAGAAGAAAGACGGCTACTTCACTTGTGGTTCACTGGAACACTGGGCTGTGAAGTGACCAAAGAAGTACGTGAAGCTAGGACAGGATTCCAAGGTTGTCAACATGATTGTGAGCAACAATGAGAATGGTGCATCTGGGTATGTAATTTGTTTACTGTATTTTCAGTTCGTTAGTCTACAGATTGGTGGATTGACACAGGTGCAAATATTCATGTGTGTGCTGACATCTCATTGTTTTCTTCTTATCAGGTCACAAGGAACGGGTCCGTATTGATAGGGAACGGCGCAAGTGCTTCTGTACTTGGTGTTGGCACGGTCGATCTGAAGTTTACTTCGGGAAGGATCGTGCAGCTCAAGAACGTGCAGCATGTCCCCGCCATCAAGAAGAATCTCGTTAGTGGCTCTCTTCTATGTAGAGAAGGATTTAAGTTGGTTTTCGAGTCCAATAAAGTAGTTGTAACGAAATATGGACTGTTTGTTGGAAAAGGGTATGAGTGCGGTTGTCTGTTCCGCTTTTCCCTCGTTGATTTCTGTAATAAAGTCGTGAACAATATTCATTCGAGTGTTAATGAAACATAAGTTTGGCATTCACGTTGGTTTGAGTTGCATGACGCGGTTAGCAAAACTAAATTTAATTCCAAGTTTCACTTTAGCCAAAGGTTCTAAGTGTCATTCGTGTGTACAAGCAAAGCAACCTCGCAAGACCCACAAGGCTGCGGAGGAGAGAAACTTGGCGCCATTAGAACTCCTACATTCTGATCTCTGTGAGATAAATGGTGTGTTGACTAAAGGTGGAAAGAGATACTTCATGACGTTAATAGATGATTCCACTAGGTTTTTCTATGTGTATCTGTTAAACCCTAAAGATGAGGCTCTACACTACTTTAAAATCTATAAGGCAGAAGTTGAGAATCAACTTGAAAAGAAAATTAAACGAATCCGGTCAGATCGTGGTGGAGAGTATTTCTCTAATGAGTTTGAATCTTTCTGTGCGGAACATGGAATTATTCACGAGAGGACGCCTCCCTATTCACCTCAGTCAAATGGGGTTGCCGAACGGAAAAACCGTACTCTAACAGATTTGGTTAACGCCATGTTAGATACATCGGGTTTATCTAAGGCATGGTGGGGGGAGGCTATATTGACATCATGTCATGTCCTGAATAAAGTTCCGACGAAAGACAATGAGGTCACTCCCTATGAGGAATGGGAGAAGAGAAAAACAACACTCTCATACTTACGTACTTGGGGCTGTTTGGCGAAAGTCAATGTGCCGATCCCCAAAAAACGTAAACTTGGACCAAAGACTGTGGATTGCGTTAATTTGGGATACGCTAAGAATAGCGTTGGCTATAGATTTCTAGTAGTGAAATCTGAGGTACCTGACGTGATGGTTGGTACGATTTTGGAGTCTAAAGATGCTACATTCTTTGAGGATATTTTTCCTATGAGAGATATGCAAAGTACTTCTAGACAGGAATCAGAGGAGACTCCTGAGCCTGCCATTCCTATGGAATATTATGAACAAACACATGATGAGAATCCTGAGAAGGATGACGAGGAAGCCCTTGGTAGGGGCAAGAGACAGAGGACTACAAAGTCCTTTGGTGATGATTTCCTTGTGTACCTTGTGGATGATACTCCCACTTCTATTTCAGAAGCTTATGCATCTCCAGATGCTGACTACTGGAGAGAAGCGGTCTGCAGCGAGATGGATTTCCATCAAGGCTAATGGAACGTGGGAGATCACTGAATGTCCTTATGGCTGTAAACCATTAGGATGTAAGTGGGTGTTCAAAAAGAAACTTAGGCCTGATGGTACGATTGAAAAGTACAAGGCTAGACTTGTGGCCAAGGGTTACTCCCAGAAAGAAGATGAAGATTTCTTTGATACTTATTCACCTGTGGCCAGACTGACCACCATTCGAGTATTACTCTCGTTGGCGGCCTCGCATGGTCTTCTCGTCCATCAGATGGATGTTAAGATGGCTTTCCTAAATGGAGAGTTAGACGAGGAAATCTATATGCAACAGCCAGATGGCTTTGTGTTAGATGGTCAAGAAGGAAAGGTGTGTAAGCTACTGAAATCTTTATATGGACTGAAACAAGCACCTAAGAAATGACATGAGAAGTTCAATACAACTTTAACATATGTTGGCTTTGTTGTTAATGAAGCTGACAAATGTGTATACTATCGCGATGGTGGGGGCGAAGGACTTATATTGTGTTTGTATGTTGATGACATACTGATATTTGGTACCAACCTCAAAATAATCAATGAGGTTAAGTCATTTCTATCCCAGAACTTTGAGATGAAAGATCTTGGTGTGGCTAATGTTATTTTGAACATCAAGCTATTGAGAGACAATGAGGGTGGGATTACACTTCTGCAATCCCATTATGTTGAGAAGGTTTTGAGTCGTTTTGGATATTCGGACTGCAAAATTTCTCCAACACCATATGATCCTAGTGTGCGGATTCGAAAGTTCGATGGCACAACTAAGGATCAGCTGAGGTACTCTCAAGTAATTGGTTCACTCATGTATCTAGCGAGCGCTACGAGGCCTGACATCATGTTTGCCGTGTGCAAACTAAGCCGGTTTGTTTCCAATCCGGGTGATGTGCATTGGCATGCTGTAGAAAGAATTATGCGCTATCTGAAAGGTACCATGAACCATGGACTTCACTACAGTGGATATCCTTCGGTACTTGAAGGGTATTGTGATGCGAATTGGATCTCTGATGCTGATGAGATGAAAGCCACAACGGGGTATGTGTTTACCCTTGGAGGTGGTGTTGTTTCCCGGAAGTCTTGCAAGCAAACGATCTTAACGAGACCGACAATGGAAGCAGAATTAACAGCGTTAGACACGTCTAGTGTCGAAGCAGGATGGCTTCGAGATCTTTTGATGGACTTGCATGTGGTTGAAAAGCAAGTACCGGCTATCCTTATGAACTGTGACAATCAAACTGTAATTCTCAAGGTGAAGAGTTCAAAGAACAATGCACAGTCCACAAAGCACATAAAAATGAGATTAAAAGTTGTCAGATATTTAAGAAACTCCGGAGTGATAGCGGTGGATTATATCCAGTCGGCTAATATCTGGCAGATCCCTTTACTAAAGGGCTATCACGTGTTGTGATAGAAAGTGCATCGAGGGAGATGGGTATGAGACCCACATGAGTTACCATGGCAGTAACCCAACCTATGTGATCGGAGATCCCGTGAAGTGGGACCTGGGAAAACAAGCTAGTGGTTAACTGAAGAGAGTAATTTTTACTAACCCACTCCACTGGAGATGCGGTACTCTGAAAAAACTGTATGGCAGGTTGACTTTTGTCTTAATGTGTTCCAAGGCTTGTATAAGCAAGATGCTATCCTACAGAGCGATCTTTGGAGGAACACACCTATATGATCCTGACTGCTGGTCACAGTCTATGAGATTGGATGATCTCTAATAAGTTCATGAGCAGGCCAGGAGTATGACTAATATGCTCCACCCGAGGGGTCAGCCTTCGGCAGCCTAGTACCGGCAAGACATTTAGTGAAACTATTTTACGCCAAACTGATAATTCAAGGCATAGTCCATTGTTCAGTTGTGATGTAGTGTAGCTATTTGTTCTGGGTGAATGTTCAACCTTAACGGGTCTCCACTGAAAATGCCGGTATATAAAAACAGTGAATGGAAAAGAGGACAACACCATGGGTCTTCGGGTTCTGGTGGGGGATTGCTGAAATTCGGATGGGCCTGCAGGGCCCATTAGGCAATTTCCATTTAATCCCTAAGGCCCATGCTGCCATAGCAAATGGTGGGAGTTTAGTCCCATATTGCTAGTTGGGAGAGTTTTGCACCAGTTCATAAGGTGAGCTCTCTCCCAACTAGTGTGAGTTGGTATGAAGAGAGAGGAGTTGTGGAGGTGTTTCACACGCGCGCTCCTCCTCCTTCGCCGCCCGCCTCGCCACGCCTCGTCACGACACGTCACGACGCGCCGCGCCGCGGAAATGAGCCGAGCCGATGCCTTTATTTTGGCAGTTGGAAACGGTGAGTCAACAGACACGCCAATAATATGAGACGTCATATTGATTGATGTCTATTGCGTCACATTTATTTTGGTAACAGTCGCGCGCAGTAAAACGCCGCATTGATCACGTGGTAACCGCACGCAGTAAAACAACGCATTGATTACGTGGTAACGGCTGTAGTAAACGCCAAATTAATTTGTCAGCTGACCATTCTCCTACCCGGCCATGCCTATATATTGAGGGCGTAGGGCGGACACAGAGACACAACTCATACGCTCTGCGTCCATTGTCGTTACTCTCTCTGTTGCTACCACCGGTGATCCCATCCCGTCTACCGCGTACACGGCCGACGGGAGAGCAGGCCTCCAAAATCCCGCCTCTCCAGATCCTGTACGGGAAGAGGGGCGATTAGGTTTTTGGGGAGCGTCTCCTACGCGATTGCTCGCTGCCGTACGTCTACTTCGACTACTACCGCATCGTCGTCATCATCAACATGGCCACCGAAGCCGAACGAGCTGCTGCTGCCGTCACTGCTGCTGAGGCCGCCACCGCTGCTGTTGCCGCCGCCGCGGCTGCCGCCTCTGCTACGGCTACTGCCAACTGGTCGACCGCAGGGTATAACACGTGTATGCCTGTTCTTGTTATTTCTATGTCTGCAATACTAATAGTTTGCGTAGATGTATCTACTATCAATCTAGTATGCATAAACATGGTAAATTATCAGTATGTTTACGTCATGCTTATGGTTTATACTTGGATTAAATTAATCTGTAAATTGCCTAAATTCCTAACACTTTGTAACCCTAATCACACCTCCTATATATATATTAACACAGCCACGTACAAGGATACGGTGTGCTATTCTCATCCAATTTGCCTACCTCTCTAGGGTTATGTTTTACACCGCGGTTCCATCGGACTCTGTCTCGGCTGCCGCCCACGGGTTGATGTTGAGCTCGCGCTCGAGGAGCGAGTCGAAGTCGAGCGCGGAAGGCTGGGGCGCGAGGGTGAGGTGAGAGGAGGAGACAGGGAAGGCGAGCGTGGGGCTAGAAGTGGAGGCATCGCGTAGGTGGGTGCGGAGAACGGGGTGGGCGGCCATGAGGGAGCGGACCGCTGCCTCGGCCGCGGCTGTCCTGTCGCGTGGGAGGCGGAGCGCGAGGAGCGTGGTGCCGGTTCCTCCCGGCACGGCGCGACACCAGTTGTACTCCGTGCCGCCCACAGCGCGCGTGCACCACGCCGCTGTTAGCACTGAAACAACAACTAGATTGCTCACTGTATCGTATTCGACAATTGGAAACATAGGACTGACGAGAGCAAGGTTTTGTGCTGCGTTAAGCCTTGCAGCTTTTCTGTTTCGTGATCCTTTTATTCATCAAACGAACAAGGGGAAACGTGGCATGGTAGTGCTCCTACCCCTACGGCTTGATCCAACGATTTCGTGCCATCCCACGAGACCCGGCCAAACTCAACCACTCCTAGCGACAGAGAAGGAAATACTGACTGAATCCGATGCAACGGATCCTTGCACGTTAGGCGTGCCTAGCTACCTGACAGAAAAACAAACTAAGTGACAGACTAGATTAGAAACATAACAAATCACCTCCCTAATCTTGTCGTCAATTTATTCCTGTCATCCCGATTCTGCTCCTCAGACTCTGAAAACATATGCGCCCGAGTGACTTCGTCAGAATGTCAGCTAATTGGCCTTCAGTATTGATGTAGTTCACCTCCAGCTCCCCTTGCTCGACGCACCCCCTGATGAAATGATACCGCGTAGCAATGTGCTTACTGCGATCATGAAATACAGGGTTCTTGGTGAGGGAGATAGCCGACTGATTGTCGACTAGCAGATTTGGCGCGTGCGGCTCCTCATTCATCAATTCGCCGAGGAGTCTGCTCAGCCATGTAGCCTGCCGTGCAGCGTCAGAAGCAGCAATATATTCAGACTCACAGGATGAAAGTGCCACGACTCGCTGCTTCTGTGATTGCCAACAGACAGGGCTCTGACCAAGGAAGAAGATGAGCCCTGACGTACTCTTCCTGTCATCGACGTCCCCTGCCATGTCCGCGTCGCTGTACCCCGTGAGCCTGGGGTTTCCCTTTCCTTTGCTGTAACTGACGCCAAGGTTCAGAGATCCTGCAATATACCGTAGCAGGTGCTTAACCGCGGCAAGATGCACGGATGTGGGTGCCTCCATGAACCTGCTCACATATCCAACAGCAAACGTTATATCTGGCCTCGTATGCACAAGATATCGCAAACCACCAACCACGCTGCGGTAGTGAGTGACATCCACTAGCTTCCCATCTCCGCTCTTGCCCAGTTTCAATCGAGGTTCCATCGGAGTAACGCAGGGGTTGCAATCCTCCATGCCAGTCCTCTGAAGTAACTTCTTGGCGTAAGCTTTCTGACAGAGCGTGACTGTGCCGTTCCTTTGCTGAACTTCAACTCCCAGATAATAACTGAGCTCGCCCAAATCACTCATCTTGAAAACATTGGTCATCTCCAACTTGAATTTGTCAATTTCAATACCTGATGATCCAGCAATGATGAGGTCATCCACGTAAACGCCGACAAGGAGAAGCGTATCTCCGCCTCCGCGTCGATAGACGGCGTGCTCGGCCTGGCATCGTGAGAAGCCGAGCGCGCGCATGCTGGAGTCCAACTTGGCGTTCCACGCTCTCGGTGCTTGCCGCAGCCCGTAGAGCGCCTTCTTCAGGCGTAACGCCTTGTGTTCCTCGCCGTCGACGACGTACCCGGGAGGCTGCTCAACGTACACCTCCTCCCTCAGGTCGCCGTTCAAAAACGCCGTCTTGACGTCCATGTGGTGGATTGGCCACCCGTGATGCGCAGAGAGGGCGATGATCATCCGCACCGTTTCCATCCTTGCAACTGGTGTGAACGCGTCGTCGTAGTCGATGCCCTGCCGCTGCACGTATCCTTTCGCGACGAGCCGTGCCTTGCGCTTCACCACCTTCCCGGCTGCGTCTCGTTTGAGCTTGTACACCCACTTCAAGCCAATTGCTCGATTTCCAGGCGGCAGCTCGGTGAGAGTCCATGTCTCGTTTGCCACGATGCTCGCCATCTCCTCGTCCATGGCAGCTCTCCACCCGTGCTCCTTCTCTGCTTCTGCAAAACTTGCAGGCTCGTCTGAAAGAAAGTGACACTCGGCGCTCTGCTCGAGATCGACAGTCGTGGTGGTCTCGAACAGGTTGTCGAGTGTGCGATAGCGGCGCGGCTCCTCCTCTCCGGGAGACGGGATCGTGGCGTTTGTCGGTGGCGAGACGAACTCCGTGCTTGGCGCCTGAGGCGTGCACGGTGTGCTTGGGGTGCGCGGCGAGGGCGCGCTGTCGTCGTGCTCTGGCGCGTCGTGTGACGCGCTTTGCTCCGTGCGCGCCACGCTCCCCTCTTGGCCTGCGTTGGTCGTGGTGACGCAGTAGTGCTCGACCACGAAGCTCTCAGGCTCAGCTTGCTGTCCGTGGGCTGGAGCTGCTGTCGTCCAGTCCCAGCTAGCTTCCTCGTTGAAGATGACGTCGCGGGAGACGTGCACTCGCTGCGTCTCTGGATCGTAGACGCGATAGGCCGCGGAGCCTGGCTCGTAGCCGAACAGAACCATGCGAGTGCTCCTGTCGTCCATCTTCTTCAAGTGCGGGCGTGTCACCTTGACGTGCGCTACGCACCCGAACGTGCGCAGGTGACGAACACTGGGACGGCGTCCAGTCCATGCCTCATACGGGGTCTTGCCGGCGACGCTCTTCGTGACGCCGCGGTTCAGGAGGTACACGGCGGTGGTGACGGCCTCTCCCCAGAAGCGCGCCGGGACTCCCTTTGCCTTGATCAGACTGCGTGCCATGCCCACAACAGTCTGATTTCGCCGCTCGACAACTCCGTTTTGCTGCGGCGTATACGGGGCCGTGAGTTGCCGCTTGACGCCCTTGTCGGCGAAGTAGTCACCGAGCTCCCTCGAGGTGAATTCTCCGCCGCGATCCGTGCGCAAAGCCATGAGCTTGCGCCCGCACTCCAGCTCGGCCTCGACCTGGAATTTCTTGATCGCTGGCGCCGCTTGGTCCTTGGTCGACAGCAGGTGCAGCCACATGAACCGGCTGTGATCGTCGACCAGGAGGAGGAAGTATCGTTTCCCCCCCGGCGTTGGCGGCTCGATCGGTCCGCAGAGATCCGCGTGGACCAACCCCAATTGGGTGGAGGCGCGGTTGTAGGCTGCGCGAGGAAACGGAGCTCTTCTGTGTTTGCCGGCGATGCAGGCGTCGTAGAGCCGGTCCGTCTCCTCCAGCAACGGCAGCCCGTGAACCATGTCGCCCCTCGCCAATTGTCGCAGAGCCTGGAAGTTCATGTGCCCGTACCGGGCATGCCAGCGCCAGGCATCATCGCGTTCGTGCGCGGCGAGGCAGACTGGACGTGCTAGGTCGATGTAGAGCACGTACAGCCGTACCGCGTTCCTCTTGACGCGAGCGAGGAGGCCTCCGTCTTGGTCGCGCAGGTTGAGGTGGCCATGGTGAATCTGCGTTTCATAGCCCACCTCATCCAATTGCCCAAGACTGACGATGTTGCTACGTAGGCGTGGCATGTAGTAGACATCCTGCAGTTCGAGATGCCCACCGTCGCGGCACGTGAAGAGAAGGGTTCCTCGCCCTTCGATCTGCACAGTGCTGTCGTCGCCAAGCTTGACGGAGCCGTGCACGCCGGTGTCGAGCGTGGTGAAGTACTCCCGCCGGCCGCACATGTGATTGCTGGCCCCGGAGTCCAAGAACCACGCCGTGTCGCACATGTCCGTGCTCAGCGCAGCCCTGGCCTTGGATCGCTCTTCGTTGAGCAGCACGTGCTCCGTGAGCTGGGCGCTCGGGGTGATCGCCGCGGGTGTGCACAGAGCGGCGAGGTAGAGGGCGGGCTTCTCCTCTTCATCCTTCTGCGCAAGATTGGCGCGTTCCTTGCGCTCGCGACGTGGCTCGGGGCACTCCTTCGAGAAGTGTCCTGCGAATTTGTTACAGTTGTAACATTTTACCTTGCTCATGTCGCGATCTCCGGTGCGCTGCCCGCCGTCGCGGCCATGGGGTTGCGTTTTCCCCTTCCCCTTCTGCTTCGCACGCCCTCCGCCCGAGCCTTGCCCGGTTTCCCGCTGTTTGCGACGCGCCTCCCACTCCTCCTCCGTGAGCAGCAGAGATCCACCCGTCCTTTGCGGTGTGGGCGCGCCGCCGCGCTCCTCCGACGTGCGGAGCCGTCCGATGAGCTCCTCGATGGAGAGGGTCCTCAGATCGAGAAGGGTCTCAATCGAGCATGCCATTTATGCGTAGCGCTTCGGGACGACTCGCAGCATCCGCTGGACTATGGACACCTCCTCCACTGTGTCTCCCATCGAGCAGAGGTTGTTGACGAGCGTCATCAGACGCATGCCGAAGCCGTCGAGGGTCTCGCCGTCGCGGAACGTGATCAGCTCGAGCTCCTTGCGCAGGCGTTGCGCCGTGGCCTCGCGTACTCGATCCGTTCCGAGGCGCATCACTCGCACGGCCTCCCATGCGGCTTTCGCCGTCTTCTTCACCGCCAACGTGCCCACCATCTCCGGCGGCACGGCTCGAATGAGCGCCGCGAGCGCGGCCTTGTCATTGGCCACACTCGTGGGGTTACCCTCGACGGCGTCCCACATGTAGCACGCCTCGAGGTTGATCTGCATCACGAGGGCCCACTCCAGATAGTTTGTGGCGGTGAGGATTGGCCACTGCACATTGCCGCCGGTGAAGACCCGCTCCTGCACCGTGCGCTCGTGGACGACGATGTCGCCGCCGCTGCGCCCGCGGCTTCGACCGCGGCTCTGGCTCCGTGCTCGTGGCGGAGTCGTGGATCCCTTCCTCGAGGAGGATCGCGAAGGAGTAGCCTTCGCCTTGCTTCCGCCGCCGTCCTTATCGTCGCTCCCCTTGCCCGTCATGGCCCCAAAGCACGAACGAGGTGCTCTGATACCACTTTGTTAGCACTGAAACAACAACTAGATTGCTCATTGTATCGTATTCGACAATTGGAAACAGAGGACTGACGAGAGCAAGGTTTTGTGCTGCGTTAAGCCTTGCAGCTTTTCTGTTTCGTGATCCTTTTATTCATCAAACGAACAAGGGGAAACGTGGCCTGGTAGTGCTCCTACCCCTACGGCTTGATCCAACGATTTCGTGCCATCCCACGAGACCCGGCCAAACTCAACCACTCCTAGCGACAGAGAAGGAAATACTGACTGAATCCGATGCAAAGGATCCTTGCACGTTAGGCGTGCCTAGCTACCTGACAGAAAAACAAACTAAGTGACAGACTAGATTAGAAACATAACAGCCGCTGCGCTAGGCTCGCCGTGCCCGCATGCTTCGTCCCGGGATCCATGTCTGTCGATAGAGGGGAGTGGCCGCTGCTGCTGCAAGCATGGGAGCAGAGCAAAGTGGGGAGCCAAGAAGGATGCAGCTGAGGTACTACTCGTTGTTACCCATATCCAAAGTTTATAATAACTTGATAAGCAGCCTCTGTTATTTCGTTTCCAGTATTGTTCTTTTATTCTTGAAGTTGTGTAATTAACCCTCTATCTACCCTATTCTTGGAGTATTCTATAGGTGAAAAATTCTTAGTTTGTGTAATTTGCAGACTGAACACTCCAGATGTTCTTTACCCTTTGTAAATGAGAATCGTCGAAGAGCAAAATTGTAGGATTAACTAACATTTTTGTTTGAAAATCGTAGATACATCCTGGAGGGCAAGGAGCTGGAGTTCTACATGAGGAAGTTTCAGAAGAAGGGCAAGGGCGCTGCAGCCGTGGTATGCGTTCCTTGATCTCATACATGGGGCGGAGAGAACTTTCGTTAACACTGGAGAATGACATCTATCTGCGGTTCCAATCCTTTGACAGTGTCGGTGAACTGGAGAGTTCTACAGTGTTGGTGAACTGGAGAGTTCTATCAGAGAGGCGCGCAAGAACTCATACGGAGGATGTTCGAGAAGGTAACTTGCTTGATTGGAGTATACCGTATGTGTTATGGTGGGAGTATAATTTCTGTTGGAGCAGGAATATAATTTCTGTCACTTACTTTTGATTGAACTTGATTGCCTTCTCTGTTTCTATAATTGCTTGTAATCCGTTGCTAGCTAGACTTCTTTGTAGCTTTCTGATGGGAGTATATATGCAAAGTGGTGATGGAAATAGGAATTCCCTGCTTTAGTACTCATGTAGAAATGGTCTACTTGTAAAAATGAAAAGAATAGATTTGTCATGACCCAAGAAAATCAACATGGAATAGTGGTTAATTATTCTAACTTGAGAATTCTGGACTACTTGTGCTCCTATAGTGCTATAATGTCTTCAACACAAACATCAAATTTTTACTCAACCAGTAAATTTTGGAATGGTGTCAAGTTAGTATCCAGTGAATGGTTCATTGGTCCATTGCTGGCTGATTTTGGAGTACTCTGGTGGGTCTTCATGCAGTGTAGTGGTTAAGATATGGTTGAGTTACACTTTGTACCGGAGAAAAGGAATTCTGGTGATATTGTCGTTTGTCGATGTACTGATACTTTGTGCATTCTGTATCTTTTTGTGTCTGTCTGACCTAAGGTTGGACCCAGGTACCCTTGGGTCATTTTTAAGAATCTGATGTCCATTTTTTTCCGGTATAGGGTAACCTATCCCATGATGCTTATCAGCCTATGTATAATGAAATAATCTCCTTTGTTGAGATGAGCTGCTTTAGATAAGCTTCCTCTTGAAAGTACTACTCCAGTAGCAGTAGCACCTTTACTGAATTTTAGCAAGTTTGCTTGTGCTTAGTTTTCTCGGAGTAGCAGCAGCACTGCAGTAGCTACTGCCAATTTCTTCAGTTATTTTGCTTATTCCTGCTTCTCTAGCGCTAACAGGGCATATCCTTAGAAAAATATGTGAGGAGAAAGATTAACTTGTACTCTCTCTGTTACTAAGTATCATTTTTGTGTGAACAATATCATTTTTTGTTTCTTCAGTGAAAATAACCTCTACAAGCTAATAGGATTCACTAGCAAAAGTGAAAAAAAAAAACTATTTAGGTTCTCTGTGCATCGTACCGATCAAATCATAGACTTACTTTGCTTGTGGCTTGGCTTCTTTTTGCTTGTTCCGTTGAGTACTACATGCATGTATTGGTACCGCAACATCTTGATTCGGTTGTGGATGTTAGTTTCAGAAAGAGAAGGAAGTACCTCAAATTATACACACAAATTCTTTGTTTACTTTCTTAGATGGTTAGGAATGCTTGGATTTGGATCATAGGTCACTTAATTGATTCAAAAAAAAATCCGGTACAGGGTAACCTATCCCTGATGCTTATTAGCCTATGTATAATGAAATAATCTCCTTTGTTGAGATGGGCTGCTTTAGATAACCTTCTGCTTGAAAGTACTACTCCAGTAGCAGTAGCACCTTTACTGAATTTAGCAAGTTTGCTTGTGCTTAGTTTTCTGGGAGTAGCAGTATTTTGCTTATTCCTGCTTCTCTAGGGGTAATAGGGCATATTCCTTGCTAGAGTAGTGCAAGCTGCACTATGTTCATGGCTTGCTTTTGCTTGCTTGTACAGTAGGAGTATTTTATTTTGCTTGCTTGAACAAATTCAAGTTTAACTGAATTTTTGCTTGCAAATGTACAAGCTTGCAAGCTTGGATTATTAAAATCTTGCAGTATACTCCAGTAATTTATAATAGCAACAATTTACAGGATATTGCTTGCACCAGTATATTGATTATGTCTTACAAACATGAGGAGTACTTACACACATTAACTTGATAATGTGCTCCAGCTAGAAAATAATTAAGCTGCATATATCAGTACTTGATAGTTGATACTCCTATTAACTTACAGACATCAGGAGTACTTACACACATTAACTTATAGCTGCATGTAGCATATAGCTGCATATAGCAGTGTTTGATAGTGTACTGGAAAATAATTTTTCAGTACAAACATACCCAAATTAACTTCATACAGCACACACAACTACAACAAATCCAGTACACACAATTACACCTTGTACTTCATACAACACACACACAACTTCAATTCTTGATGAATTTAGTTGACTTCTTGGCCGAGAACCACTAGAGTATTAGCATAAACATCATCAGGGCAATTAATTCTGATAGGTAGCAGGCCTTGATTTTCAAGACCTGCCTTGTACACATGGGGAGTTTTATAACCATTTCCTTCGCTGTGATTCATGATCTCAACCATGCAGGTTTGGAGAGTTAAGAAAACCCTGTTTAAGATTTTAGGATCATATGTATGAAATTCTTTCTCCACACCTATAATGAACTCCCGTAGTGTTTTGGGGCTTAGACAATTTGTTAGCGATTGTATGGACCTAAAGAACTCGATATCGAGCACATTCAAATCTGGGCTATTCGCCGGCCGCTGCAGCAGTCTGCTGTCAAGTCCTGTAGTGGCCACAGCTGCATCGAATGCAGGGTCACTAGGCAATAAATGTGGCTTCACATTATCTTGCTGTATAAATATTGTTTTCCCTTTATCTTCTTCTGGCCAAACAGCTTGTATTGCTGGCAATAACTTGTGAATAAAATAATCTCTCATGACTTCCCTGGTTACCGTCAAATTCTTAGTCTCTAAGTCCCCTTTTTACCTGTTTGCACTTCTTCTTTGTGCCGGAACCTCCATCACGAATGGCCACATGCCTATTTTATTTATTAAAAGTCATATTTCCTGCGCTGTCAAACCTTGGCCTAGCAACTACAGTGAGAAACATTACTTTTCCAATACAATTGGGAGGTATAGCTCTAGTAGGATCTTCTTCCTGAGCCAGCAGATAGAACTTCTTGTGATCCTTAGTCATGTTAAACCACTTTTCGTCGGCATGAACTACATTGAATATATTTCCAAAAAGTGGTTCAAGATTTCCTGTAGTAGTTTCATGAATAAAGGATACAGAAAACTGCACCCTGCATTTCTTATGTTTTTCTGTTAGTACTGGCTTTAGGGCACTCGAGTGTCTCCTTATCTAATCCATTTTAAATCTTGTGAAAAATGTAGTAGGGTTGCATTCCAGCTGTCATGCTAGTGATCGAATAGTACACCTCTTATTGAGTGGTATCATGGAGATGAGTGACAAATTAATCTCTATGGGTTTTCTTCCACATCTCCCCTTTCTCTTACTTGCCACATCTACTGGCAAACCTTCAGCAATTTGTTTCATAGCATCTTTCCAAATTCTTTGTATGATTTGGATGTCCGCTTGAAATTTTTTTGCTATCTCATTCTTGTCATCTCTTTGAAACTTGCCACCTCGACTCATACACAATATATGCATCACCACATAAGCAACATACCTTTGAGTGTCATTGAGTGAATTCCTTTTTTTCACAATCTTATTAACTATACCTGCATCTTGATCCATTTCATGTCCATGTTCTTCAGGTGGTATGGCTGCTACAAATTCATCGGGTGGTGTCAAGTTGAGATCCAACATTGCGGCTTCATGGACTGGCAAGTTTGAAAGATCATCGTCCGTTTCGGTAATTATATGACAACATATCTATTTGATGTAATGTTTGTTCGATAAATGAAAATGCCTAGGTTAAATCAGGTTCACTAACTATTTGGGGCGAGCGTTCGTTTTATATGAAAAGAGCAAGGAGAAAGAAACCTAGGGAGATGTTTTGCACAGGAGCGGAGGCTCCGGTGAATCCACCGGAGGCTTCGCCCAGGCTCCGGTGGGGGTCCGGTGTGGGCTCCGCCCAAACCCCTTTCTGGAGTGCACAAGCGGAGACTCGAGCTGAACATCCGGTGGGGCTCCGGTGGGGCGGAACCTCCGCCATTTCCACCGGAGGCTCCGCCCCCTACAAAACTTGGCCTGTGCGCACTGGGGGTCCGGTGCGCCTCCGGTGGAGGCTCCGCCCAAACAGCGTTCTGCTGGGCAAGAGCGGAGGCTCCACCGGAGCCTCCGGTGGACCTCCGGTGGACTTGCCTGGGCCCTATACAAATGGCCTCCGGTGCAACTCCGGTGGGGGCTCCGCCAAAACCTGTTTCTGTTGCGCAGGTGCGGAGGTTCCACCGGAGCCTCCGGTAGGCGGAACCTCCGCTGCGGCCACCGGAGCCTCCGCCCCGTGGCTCAGCAAAAGTGAGCTGGTGCATTGCGCCACTGCGCAATGGATAGAAGGCCACCGGAGCCTCCGGTGAAACCACCGGAGCCTCCGGTGCTCCTGGACTGCAACGGCCATTAAATGAAAGGGGTATAAATACCCCTTCCCCTACCTCTTAAATGTCAAGCTTTGCCCCATTCTCTATCCTAGCCATTAACGGAAGCTTCATCCACCTAGATCTCCCACTCCGTCCACCCAATCACTCCCATACTTGGTGGAGAGCTAGAGGAGGCCTAGATCGACACTTCCACCAAAGGAATCTCAAATCCATCCACCACAACCTAGTAGATCTAGAATCCTACTTGAGGCCTAGAAACCTTAGTAGATCTTGTGCTTGTAGCTTCCACCTTGTTGCAAGAAGCTACGGATTGCTTGAGAGCCTCCATCCATCTTGTGGAGTGACCTCGAGCCCTTGTAAAGGTTTGGTCAACACCTTCAAGTCGACCTCATAGTAGAAACGAGAATCTCCCTCACCGGAGAAGCTCAAGGAGAACAAGGTGTGAACAACCGTGCTATTGAGGAGTGCCTAGGTGGCTCCCCACCTCTCCAACGTAGACGTACTTCTCTTTGAGAAGGAACTACGGGAATCATATCCTTGTCTCCTTGTTTACACTTGTTGTTTGCTTTACTACCTTACGCTTTACTTTCGTTACACATATTATCTTGTTCACATAGGTTGCTCACCTAGATGCACATCTATAGAACATCGTCGTATCTCGCTTAGCCCCACTAAAAGGAAAAGAAAATAAAAATTGGTAGTCAACCTATTCCCCCCCCCCCCTCTAGTTGACCATAGTGCATTTTCAATTGGTATCAGAGCCTCGGCTCTTGCTAAGGGCTTAACCGCCCAAGAGTACAATGGTCGATGAAAATGCCTCTGGTAGTTCTAGTGTGGAAATCTCCAAAATGGCCGACACTATATCTAACCTACAAGAGACGGTTGGAATTCTCCAAACCGAATTATCTAAGGTTAGCTCTAGTGTTGGTTCGGAGGTTTCTAGCATAAAGAAAATGATGGAGGCACTGAAGGGGAAAACCAAGGAGTCCACGGAACCACCCCTCACCACCAACGATGTTAGCTCGGATGAGGAATCCATTCCGAATATCGACGAGATGGAAGCTAACATCGCTTTAGCTAAGGCGAAAGCCGATAAAAAGGCTAAGAGTGGTGGGAGCTCCGAGGGCTCCAAGTCTCAATCGGCTAACGGTTCGGGGTCTCACTCTAAAGTTCCACCACCTCCCAATTATGACTCTATCCACCCTATTGCCACTATGCCACACATGGTTAATGTTGGAGGTCCTCCCATGCTTAACACTAACGAGTTCTCTTCTTGGAAGTTCGATATGGAGTCTCACATTTCAGGATCTTGCACCGCTTTGTGGAGAAGCATTCTCCATGGATTCCACCCTCACGATCCGAACAACTTGACTCCAAGAGAGGATGTGGAATTTCAACTCAACAAGACCGCTCTTGTGACTATCCAAAAGGCTCTCCCAAGAGAACATCTTGAACACATCCGCGGTATCAAGACCACCAAGGAAGCTTGGGATAAGCTTGACTCCTTGTTCCAAGGCAATGCAAGCATCCAATCATCCAAATATGATGTTGCTCTTGACAAGTCCGAGAACTTTGTCATGCTTGAAGATGAAAGCCCCGAGGAGCTATATAGAAGAGTGGTCACCCTTGGCAATCAACTAAGGGACTTTGGAAAAGAGGAAATTTCCGATGAGTGGATCAAGAGGAAATTTGTCAAGGCCATAACTCCTTTTGAGAAGAATCTCTCCACTAGCATTCGAACAAGATCCGACTGCAACTCCCTCAACTCCATTGGTGTCCTTAGTGAGTTCATAGCCATATCCTTATCTCACAAGAGCGCGGATGATGCTCTTGCTCGCTCAAGAGGACATGGGAAGTATCCTAACCTTGCCATGAAGTCTAAGGCAATGACCAAGATAGAAGAAGTGGATGATGATGACGATGAGGACTATGAAGACACATACAAGGGTGCTCATAAGTGTATCGCTCTTTCCATGCAAGGGTATTGGAAGAGATGGGAGGCTCACAAGGTCGGTGCTCCTAGACCTCCAAGGAACAAGATCTTTAGGAACAAAGGAGAGCAGCCAAGGACATGTTACAATTGTGGGAGTGCAAGTCACTTCGTCAAAGAGTGTCCCTTTGAGCCAAGAGAAGAGAATGAAGGGAAGCTCGTTCGCAAGGACAAGAACAAAGCTGCACTCAACAAGAACCTCGCTACAAGAGTCCCAAGGCCTCTATATGTTCAAGAAGGCCCCACATTGGAAACATACTACTCCGGAGATGAAGGAGAAGATGAAGTCGTAGGTGTTGCCCACGTCGCCATAGCTACGACTTCCTCTTCATCGGTCTCTCTATTTGAATCCCCCAATGAGAAGGCATCGATCCGACCTACATGTCTCATGGCAAAAGCCACCGCGGTAATATCTTCCACCTCCAGGTCTATCATCACTAGCTCTCCCTCGTTATTGGATTGCGTTGAAAACATTGTTGATGATGAGGATGCTAAGAATCTAGGCTCTTGGTTATGTAGTCTTGAAGGTGAAACTAAGGAAAAGGTAAAGGCTCTCTTAAGGCAACTTGATGATGCCAACTCTCTCATTGACGAGAAGGAGGAGATCATCAAGACCTTGGAGAGCCATGGTGGTAGCCATGAGAACCATGAGAATGAACTAGTTAAGGCTCTCGAAAAAGAAAGGTCCATGAGAGCATCTCTCGAAGTGAGACTATCTAGTCTACAAGATACCTATGCTATTAGTGTTTCCAAGCTTAGGAAAGATAATGAAAAATCTCTTGCCAAGCTTAGAAAAGATAACGAAAAATCTCTTGCTTTACTTAAAGTCTTTGAAGAGGAGGAGTTGAAGCTAGGAATAGCTCATGAAGTGCTTGTTGAGAATCATGAAAAACTAAAAAAGGAGTTCATGTCTCTTAAAGATATTCATGACAAACTCACCAAGTCTCGGAACAACCTCCTAGCTCAAAATCTAATAAGCAAGTGATATCTTCCTCTAATAGCATTGCTATCGTGCCTACCTCTTGTACTACGACTAACATTGTAGGGAAAGAGAAAATTCTCAATGATGCCATAAGCTCCCAAGGAGTCAAGAAAGGAAAAGAAGGACTTGGTTTCGTCTCCAAGTCAAAGAAGAAATCCAAGAGTGTCACATCTCCCTCTCAAAATGTTGTCTTTGTGAAAGAGGGAGAAGTGACCAAAAAGAAGGATACCAACTCCATTGTGGGTGGTGATACCCCTAGGGGGAGCATCACTCACAATGACTTTGCCAGAAAATATAACCAATCTTTTGTTCTTATGAAATCTAGAGATTGACATGTTTATGTTAAATATGTTGGTACTTCTTATGGCGATGATTATCATTGGACTATTTGGGTTCCCAAGACCCTTGTTACTAAAAAAAGAGGACCCATTGAAGGATGGGTACCTAAATCAAGAAATTGATCTCTTGTAGGGAAATGCTTCCGGATCAAATAGATGGACAGTGGATAGTGGTGCATCCCAACATTTGACCGGAAGCCATGACGCAATGAGTAATATTGAACCTCCTTTACCACATCTCAATTGCGTTACTATTGGTGACAAGTCCGAACTTAAGGTATTGGGACGAGGCAAGGTAGCTATCTCAAATGATTTATCAAATGAGAATGTTCTCCTTGTTGAGTCCCTTGGTTATAACTTGATGTCCGTTCTTCAACTTGCAAATTGTGTCTTTACCTCGTTCTTTAATAAAGAGAGTGTGATTGTCACTTGTGAGACTTCTCTTAAAGTAGCCTTTGTTGGGTTTGTCGAGAACGGCATGTATGTAGTGGACTTATCTAAAGAAGACACGTGTGTCGCGACATGCCTAATGGCTAAAGTTGATGTGGGGTGGCTTTGGCATCGCCGACTAGCCCACACCAATATGAGAATGTTACATGATCTCCAAAGTGGCAATCACGTTCTAGGACTAACCAAAGCTAAGTTTTCTAAAGATCGTGTGTGTAGCTCTTGTACCTTTGGGAAGCAACATGGAGAACAACACCCAACCAAGACAACTATCTCCACCACAAGAATTCTCGAGCTCATTCACTTAGATCTCTTTGGTCCACTATCCTATGATAGTCTCGGAGGAAAGAAGTATTGCTTGGTGATTGTGGATGACTACTAAAGATATTGTTGGGTGTATTTCTTCAAGAGGAAAAGTGAAACTCAAAAGAGAGTCATCGAGTTCGTCACTCTAGTGGAGCGCCAACACAATGCTACCATATTGGCCATTCGGAGTGATAATGGCTCGGAGTTCAAGAACTACACCGTTGAGGGTTTTCTTAGTGAAGAAGGCATTGCTCGTCGATATTCCACTCCCTATACCCCTCAACAAAATGTTTTGCGGAGAGAAAGAACCGGACTTTGATGGATGCGGCTAGAACTATGATTGCGGAGTTCTCTTCTCCCTATAACTTTTGGGCCGAAGCCGTCTCCACCGCTTGTCATGCTACCAACCGGCTATATCTTCGCAAGATCTTGAACAAGACTCCCTATGAGATTCTCACGGGCAAGAAACCGGATGTATCTTATTTCAAGGTCTTCGGTTGCAAGTGCTTCATTCGCAAGAAAGGTAAACGGTTGTCAAAATTTGAGACGAGATCTTATGAGGGTATCTTTGTTGGCTATGCCACAAATGCTCACGCCTATAGAGTCTACAACAAGTCCACCGGACAAGTTGAAGAAGCTATAGACGTGGTGTTTGATGAGGATAACGGCTCCCAAGGGGGGCGTATAGATCATGGTGTTGTAGGAGATGCAATTCCTCCCATCGTCATAAGAAGAATGGGGATTGGTGAAATAATCCCCATTGAGGGTTACCGGATGACGGAGGGAGAAGGACTATGCCCCACTCAAGTGGAGCCATTGACTACACCCATTGATGATCAAGCTATCCAAAAAGATGCACCAAGCCCTCAAGCTAACAATCAAGGCCAAACTAATTAACAAGGACAAGCTAATGAACAAGGCCAAGCAACTCATCTAAATCATGATCAAGATTCCATCATTGTTGAGAATGCTCAACCTAGTGGTGATTCATCACCCATTATTGATCAAGGACAAAATGAAGATGGACATGTCTCCGATGAAGAAGGTGACTCTCAATCCATATCCAAAGAATCTTTGGAGGAGATACTAGCACGAAGAGCAAAGAGAAGGCTAGAGAATCTTGAACAAGCGGGTCATACGGAGGACAAGATTCTTGGACAAGTTCGTGGAAGAGTGGTCACTCGAAGACAATTGGCGGATTTTAGCACGGCTCATGCTTTTGTCTCTTTCATTGAACCCGAGAAGGTTTATGAAGCTCTCGAAGATCAAGATTGGCTTGAAGCCATGCATGATGAACTCAATACCTTCGAGCGCAACAAAGTGTGGAAATTAGTGCCAAGACCCAAGGATTGCAAAAATGTCATTAGCACCAAATGGGTGTTCAAGAACAAACAAGACAAAGATGGTATTGTCATTCGCAACAAGGCAAGATTGGTAGCCCAAGGTTTTTCTCAAGTCGAAGGTATCGATTTCGGTGAAACCTTTGCTCCTGTAGCTCGCCTTGAATACATTCGCATCTTACTTGCCTATGCATCTCATCATAACTTCAAGTTACAACAAATGGATGTTAAGAGTGCTTTCCTAAATGGTCCCATTAATGAGTTAGTATATGTCAAGCAACCTCCGGGTTTCGAGGATCCCAACCACCCCGATCATGTCTATAAACTTGA
Source organism: Alopecurus myosuroides (assembly GCA_028641055.1). Taxonomy (NCBI): domain Eukaryota; kingdom Viridiplantae; phylum Streptophyta; class Magnoliopsida; order Poales; family Poaceae; genus Alopecurus; species Alopecurus myosuroides. The sequence goes on from CM054060.1 coordinate 395,772,691, forward strand.
TAAGGCGCTCTATGGACTTAAACAAGCTCCACGTGCGTGGTATGAGCACCATAAAGAGTTTCTAGTAGATCGCGGGTTTAATGTTGGTTTAATCGATCCCACCCTCTTTACCAAGACGGTTGGAGGTGACTTGTTCATATGCCAACTCTATGTGGACGCCATCATTTTTGGGTCTACTAACACTTTGTTCAATGAGGAGTTTTGCAAGCTTAGGACCGATAGGTTTGAAATTTCTATGATGGGAGAGTTGGAGTTCTTCCTTGGCTTTGAAGTGAATCAATATTATGAAGGGACTTTCATCGAACAAGACAAATACACTCAATACATGCTCAAGAGATTTAATATGAATGATGCCAAACCTATGAAGACTCCTATGTCCACAACCACTAACTTGAAACCCGACCCCAACGGTAAATAGGTAGATCAAAAGGTATACCGCTCCATGATTGGCTCTGTGCTCTACCTTTGTGCATCTAGACCCGATATTATGTATAGCGTAGGTAAATGAGCAAGGTTTCAAGCCTCTCCAAGGCAAAGTCATTTGGAAGCCGTGAAACGAATATTTCGATATCTAGTTCATACCCCAAACTTCGGTCTTTGGTACCCCAAGGGTTCAAGCTTTCAACTCATTGGATACTCGGATGCGGATTATGCGGGAGAGAAGACGGATAGGAAGTCCACATCCGGGGATGTCAATTTCTTGGCCGCTCCTTGGTATGTTGGTCTTCTAAGAAGCAAAATTGCATTGCTCTCTCCACCACCGAGGCCGAGTATATTTCCGCGGTAAGTTGTTGTGCCCAATTGCTATGGATGAGGCAAACCTTGAAGGATTATGGTATTCACTTTGACAAGGTGCCTCTTCTTTGTGACAATGAGAGTGCTATCAAGATCGCCTACAACCCGGTTCTTCACTCCAAGACGAAGCACATTGAGATCCGTCATCATTTCATTCGGGATCATGTTGAGAAAGGTGATACTGATCTCTCATATGTCTCCACAACGGATCAACTTGCCGATATCTTCACGAAGGCCCTTGATGAACCAAGATTTCGAGCTTTGAGGAATGAACTAAATGTCATATATTCTTCCAACTTCACTTGAAACCTTGCATATGTACCTTCATTCTGCATGCTATTAGGTCTAGGTGTAGGCATGGAAATAGGGGGAGCGCTACTCAACTCATGAGTATGGACTCCTTTTATTATGCGAAAATCAAGTAATCATTGCATATCTAGTCAATTTGTGACTTATTGTGCTTAATTGTGAGTAGTATTTTTGGACCCAAGATATATCTTCGTGGTGCCAAAATACACACTCAAACATGGTGGCGTGAGCCACCGACATTTGGTATGTTTTTGGATCTTTCTCGCGTATCATATTTCTTCCTTGACAACTCGTACGGGTTCGGTCTTTCACCTCTTTGTGCCTCTTGCGAACCCCTCCGAGTAGCGTCTCTCGTACATCAGTGACTATTTTCCATCCCAAGCCTCCTTTGCCCAAAACAATGTTCCTATCATAATGCTCCTGTTTTTACAATCTTGGCGCGCGAAAATTTGGCTGGGCGGAGGCTCCGATGAAACCACCGGAGGCTCCGCTGCCCTGTCCACCGGAACACCACCGGAGGCTCCGCTGGCTCACACTTGCTCAGCGGGCCTGAAATTAGCTATTTTGTGGACAAGGGGCGGAGGCTCCGGTGCGAACCACCGGAGGCTCCGCTGGGAGAAGCGGAGGCTCCGGTGAAATCACCGGAGGCTCCACCGGTGGCAGTTTTTGCGGATAAGGGCCAGGGTGTGCGGGAGAAAGTGAGATCCAATCTCATTTTCCCCCACCCGCCCTCCTTCTTCCTCCTCACAAACCACCGCCGCCCCCAAGCCAATCGCCACCGGATTAGGGAGCTGCACCGCGGGGAAACCTCCTCCTTGCTTTGGACCGCCCCGGGAACCTTCCTCTCCTTCCTTTTTCACCATGGACGACGCCGGTATGTGCTCTCTCTCTCTCATCTAGTTGATGGATGGGATGCATAGGAGTTCATGTTCTTGCTCTCTAGATTTGTGGATTTGGAGTTTTAGGAGTGGAAGTTCTCGAGTACAAACCCTAGCAACCTAGATAATGCGTGTTAGGCTTGAATCGTTGCGGTTGTAGGGAAGATTTGTTTTCCCTAACCCTAGTTATTCAACCCTAACACCATGTGTATCTTGGTTCCTTGGATTTGTGCGTGCTTTATCAACTCGAGCATTACTCTTTCTTCATGATCTCCTTGCTTTTTCCTCCTAGATGCTTCCGGTTCCAAGGGGTTCCGTTACAAGAGCATCAGTCGCCGCAAGACCCCTCAAGTGGATGAGATTGAAGAGGAACTTGAGGGTTCTCAACCCAAGCGCAAGCAGTTCTCGGCCACCGAGAAGAGATTACCCAAGAGGAACACCGCAAAGACAGCCTCCAAGATGTCCGAGGCGGTATTCTTGAAGGAAAGGGGTGAAAACCCCTATGTGATTGCACGTGAGCGCTTGATGCCACAATTCCGGGGCAAGGATCAACGCTTTCACACCGTTTTCCAAGGGCAAATCTATCATGAGATCTTGATGACGAAACCAAAGAATAACGTTGCCCCTCAACACGCCATCAACTTTGGGCACATGGAAACGAATCATCAGTATTTTGGGGAGGCTCTTGAGCTCATTGACAAGTTTGGTCTTGCTCCTATTATCAATCTCAAACAAGACTACGATGAAGACCTCGTCTGTTAGTTTCTTGCCACCGTTCATCTCTCCGATGAGACCGAACGCCATCTTATTTGGATGACCCAGGGGAGACAACTTGACATCAAGTGGAAAGATGTTGGCACTATTCTTGGTGGCTATCCAGATTTTGGCCCTTTTGCTCAAGGTGAAGAGTTTGATAATGGATGGTTCCGTGTTCACGTCATCAACATTGTGTCACTTCCCAAGGATCAACTCATGTCGCACCCGGACTTTTGAAGGATACCCACAGTCCGCTGAATGGGGAGGAATGGCTTACGAGGCTTACCGGCACCCGCAATCTCAATGTGAGCAGGCCAACACATAAATGCGTGACAACCAACCTCTAATCCCATTCATCGTCTGTGAAACTATCCAACAGAAATCCGAACACTTCCGTTGACGTACTTCATAACATTCACACATGGTACGTCAACGGCGTTGGAACATCTGGTAACACAACACATCTCTATGACACAAAATATGGAAATAAACGGCAAATAGCTCTCACTAGAGCAAAGATATCAAATACAATCATCCAGAGGACACATGTCCCAACATAACATCATTACATCACAGCGGAAGCATTCAAAGTGTCTGAGTACAGACAAGATCCAAATAGGCCTAAGAGGCCGAAAACGAAAAAGAAACGGAGCCCATCATCGAAGTCTCGGATCCTGCCCGGGTCCGCTATCTACTCGTCAGCAGCCTCGTCGTACTCCACGTAGTAGCCTCCATGGGCATCCTCGGAAACGTAGTCTGCAGAACACGCAGCCCCATAGGGGTCAGTACAGACGAGTACTGGCAAGCAAGACGCACAAGATACCAAAGTGTACCCGACAACACCGAGTACAGATGCTTTGGGTTCAACGGAAGAAAGGGGATTACAAAGATACGGCAGCGGGCTGCACTAACCAACTACAGAGACACGCTACAACATCCGGCTACCAGAAGGAGATAAGATAGCGTATCTGAACCAACTACCAACAACTCCAAGCAAACCCATCCTGGATCTCGCCCCTTATCCAAAGAAGCAATCCAAGGATAACTCACATAGTTGGATTAATGATGGTTCAGGTTATTGTGTCAATAAGACTATTACTATCCAATTTATTATTGATTAGGTGTAAGTTGTCTAATCCTTGTTAGCCAGCCCTATCACCAAGTCATCCATAACCGCGGACAACACGGCTTCTCGAGAAGATTTAACCCTGCAAGGATGCACCAATGTAGCCGTACACGTAAGAATATCCTGCCAGACGGGGATCAAACCCACCAAGCGAGACACTCAACACAACCCAACTCTTCTTCGCATCAAGCCCAAAGAACCCCGTGCAATTGAGCGCACGGCTAATCAAGTCCCACGAAGAAAAGGGGACCCTCATAGCACTCTAAGAACGTGTCTCCCTAAATGCCGACTACAAAAGTTCCACCCTGGCCTCGGGTTCGCACCTGCATATGCATGCGGCAAATGGAAAACCCGAACTAAATGAGGCGATTTGGACGAGATGCGAATCGAATCAAAGTTGAGGGGGGCACCCATACTCGCTTCCCACATGCGGTTAGCGCGCTCATCATGGATCTAGAGGACAAGAACCTTTTCCTAATTAAGGGCGACACCAACAGGCCTCAAAATCATACCCGGCCTCCTGCCGATGCCTTATCATCAAATTAGCATTACCTCGAACATCAACAGGTTATTGTTTAAACATCGAGCCCAGAACATGAATAAGTATGGTAACAGAAGTAACGGACATCAGACTCGAACATAAACAACCCTAAGCATGCTAGTAAGACACATGCAACAAGCAACGGGGTTATAGGTGTGGAGGATAGGCTATATCAGGGTTACAGGATAACATATGATAGGATCGAAAACACAAGCATCGAATCTTAAGGCTAGCAGGATAGACAACGGAAAGTATCGGTATCCAGTGTGGAAAGGACACAATGGTTCAGGTGAGTGAATACTTGCCTGCAAACTCAGTAGCCTGGTACTGGGCTAACTCCTTAGAAGTAGTGTCGTAAACCTCGTCTGTCTCAGCGTCGTCGTCTATTCGAGAAGAAGCAGACAAACAACACAGAGAGACAAACAATCAATAACATGGCATAATGCACAATCATGGGATTATGCATGACAATTTAATTGATGCATCAAAATAAGCTAGTTGACATGGTAACATAATTAAATGGACCCATATGCATTTTGGATTGCATATGGAAAGCCCATGAATTAAGGTTGAGTTAAACGATCTACAACTAACCATCATGTGAAATTTGATTAGCATGAGGCATGGATGAGGAAAACAGAAAGAAAACAACAATAGCTTCAATTTGAAATGAAGTTTACCAAGTATGGAATTTTATTTATTAAGTTATGAAAATTTGCTTCTTAAAGGAGTTACACAAGCATTTGTTGTTTTCACCAATTTTAATTATTCAAAATAGATCACAAAGTTCATATTTAGAAAGAACACAAATTTTTAGGTGGAATACATGTTTCACTTGTTGAAAAAGAAATTAGAATGAATTAATTATGAATTAAACAAGTTTAAACAAGATTTAAATGAATTTAATTCAAGTGTGAAATTATTTGAATTTTTATTTGTTCCAAACATTAAATGAAATTCATATTTGAAAAGATTATAATTTTCTGGTTCGAAAACATATTTTATGTGTTCAAAAAGAATTTAATTTGACCCAGTTATGAATTTAGCAATTTTAAATGATTTAAACAATGTTTAAATTATTTAACCAAATTTAATTATTCAAAACATGAAACAAAGTTTATATTTGAAAAGGGGGTTCAATTTAGCATGGAAAACATATTTTATATGTGCCATTTGAATTAAGTTTGAATTAGTTATGAATTTAACCAAATTTGAATTGAGTTGTTTGAATTTGAAATTTGAAAACATTTTGAAATGTTCAAAACAGAAAACAAATGGTTTAAACATGTAGAATATTAAATTTGGGTTGGAAAACATATTTTATTTGTTTTATTTGAAGTTGAAATTCAAAAGTTATTTGTATTTTGAAATCAGGGACTATTCTGTAAATAATATGGACTGGAATTAAAAGAAAAAGGGCAGAAAAAGTTTTCCACCGCGCAGTGACCTAGACTAGGCCACTGACAGGGGGCCCTGGCCACCGTGGCGCCTAGGTGGCGTGCGGAGTCGCTGACAGGGGGCCCCACCTGTCAGTGCTCTTTGGTAAAATGGTGGATTTTATTCTGCGGGGGGGGGGGACTCGAACCCACAACCCAGGGCGTGTGCGCGCAGTGTTGTACCACTGCGGTGGTGAGCGTTTCGTGACAGAGGAGGAAACGCGGGGAGGTTGAGGTTCAGAGCTGCGCATTTGACTGAACTGAATAAAATTCAGTTAACGACTTCGACAGAGGAGGAGGCAGTGATCGCCGGCGGCGAGCTGCGCTGTCCGCGGATGCGTGCGTGTTGTGCGTGTGCAACGGACAGAGGTGAGTGAGAGGGGAAGGAGAGAGAGTGGTGCTCACCGGGAGGGGCAGAAGGAGGTGGAGGCGATCGTGCTCGGGAGGAGGAGGTGTTGTGGTGGCCGGCGACGTCGAGGTGGACGGCGGCGACGAACCGGTGGCTCTCAGCCACCGAGGAGATGTCGAGGAGGACGGCGGCAGTACGGGGTTCTGATCCCCGTGCTCAGCCCGCGTGGAGGCTAGCCATAACGGCGGCGATCGCCGGTGTTCAGTGCGGTGGCGGTGGTGCAGAGAGAGAAAGAGCAGGGCAGCGAGGGAGAGAGAGAGAGAGGTAGGCGACGGCGCTGCGAGGGAGAGAGGTGGAGGAGGGAGCTAGGGCACGGGAGGATCCCGTGGCCAAGCTTAAAAGGAGGGGGAGAGCAGCTGCTGTCCGTCCCCTGCCTCTGTATGCCGACGTGGGCATGCCCGATGGGCAGCCGTACAGAGGTAGGGGATGAGAGGGGGTAGCAGGCCGTGCTGGTGGGCTGGGCTCAGCCCACTGGCCTGCCCTCTCCCCTCTGCGTTTTCTTTTTATTTTATTTTTGTTCTGTTTTTTTTTTGCAGAAAAGAAAAGGAAGAGAAAGGATAGGGTTTTGGGGGTTTAAAATTTGGTGATAAATTTTTATATTTTGATATTTTCAAACCCAACTGTGCGAAGTGTTTGTTTTCAATTTTTTTGAATTTTTAGTTGTTGTTTGTATTTCATTTGAATTTGAATGAATTTGACATTAATTAAATTATTGAGAGAAGCAATTTAAATAGTTTGTACTTTCATGTTTAAAGGAAACAATTTGATGTTTTGATTTGAATATTTTTTAGTTGAAAATTGTAACAGAACAAGTATGAAACAAAGATTTGAATTTTTTGTTTGAAATTCATATGGAAAACAAAGGAAAACAGAGGAAAACAAATGGAAAACAAATGCAAAACTTATGATGCCATGATGCAAAACATAAATAAAAAAAAGCAAACATTCTAGGGGTTGTTTTCATACTTGGGATGTTACAAAACGCCCCCCCCTTGAAGGAATCGTGCCCCGAGATTCCTACTGAGAAGAGAAAAGGTCCGGATACTTTTTGCGAAGATCCTCTTTGGTCTCCCACGTTGCCTCTTTATCGGAATGATGAGACCACTGCACTTTCAAGAACTTGGTGCTCTTGTTGCGAGTTTTACGCTCGGTCTCATCGAGAATACGAACAGGATGCTCCTCATAAGAGAGGTCTTCTTGGAGATCAATGAAATCATGATCAACTGCACGACCCGGATCTTTGAAGCATTTCTTGAGCTGTGACACGTGAAACACATCGTGCACCTTGGATAGTTTTTCTGGAAGTTCAAGACGATAAGCATTTTCTGCACGCCTTGAGAGAATGTTGAAGGGACCAATGTATCTTGGTGCTAGCTTTCCTTTGACACCAAAACGATGAGTGCCTCTAAGGGGAGTTACACGGAGGTATGCTTTGTCACCAGGTGCATAGACCATATCCCTGTGTTTGCTGTCATAGTAGCTCTTCTGACGAGACTGAGCAATCTTGAGATTGTCACGAATGATGCGAACTTTCTCTTCGGCTTCCTTAACAATGTCAGGGCCTAAGAGTGAACGTTCACCAGCTCCAGACCAATTGATTCGACTCCTGCATCTGCGGCCATAGAGAGCCTCAAATGGTGCCATGCCTAGGCTTGCCTGGAAACTGTTGTTGTAGGAGAATTCAGCATATGGAAGGCATTCCTCCCATTTCATGCCAAAAGAGATACCACATGCTCTGAGCATATCCTCGAGAATCTGATTGACTCTTTCGACTTGCCCTTGAGACTGAGGATGATAAGCTGTGCTGAACAGAAGTTTGGTGCCCAATGCTTCTTGAAAGCTTTTCCAGAAATGAGAAGTGAATATGCTTCCACGGTCTGAGCTTATTTCCAATGGAACACCATGAAGAGGAACAATCCTTGCTGTGTAGAGCTCTGCTAACTGGCTAGCTGAGATTGTTTCTTTGACGGGAAAGAAGTGAGCTACTTTAGTGAGACGATCAATGACAACGAAGATTGCATCGTTGCCCCTCTTGGACTTTGGAAAACCAGTGACGAAGTCCATTTCAATCATGTCCCACTTCCACTCAGGGATTTTCAGAGGTTGGAGAAGACCGGCTGTTTTCTGATGAACTGCCTTAACACGTTGACAAACGTCGCATTCAGAAACGTATTGAGCAATTTCACGTTTCATGCCAGGCCACCAATACAGTGTCTTGAGATCCTGGTACATCTTTGTGCTTCCAGGGTGTATGGAGAGAGGAGTTTCATGAGCCTCCTTGAGAATGACATCTTTGAGACTTTGAACTTGAGGAACTGCAATGCGTCCTTCGAAGAACACAGTTCCCTTGTCATCAATTGAAAAGGACTTAAATTTCTCCTTGCCTTTTTTGATGTGCTCTGCCATCTTCTTGATTTCAGCATCACGAAGTTGTTCAGAACGAATCTTGTCCACTAGAGTTGGACTGGCTGTCAAGTTCGCAAGATAGCCTTGAGGAACAAGACCAAGGTTCAGCTTCTGTAATTCTTCATGAAGAGGAGGTTGGCTTTCCATGATCATGAGATTATTGCAATAGGACTTGCGACTGAGAGCATCGGCCATAACATTAGCCTTGCCTGGAGTGTAAGAAATGGTAAGATCAAAGTCTTTAATCTTTTCAATCCATCTCCTTTGCCTGAGGTTTAGATCTGGTTGAGTGAAGATGTATTTTAGACTCTTATGATCGGAAAAGATTTCAGTGCGATTACCCAACAAGTATTGTCTCCATTTCTTGAGGGCAAACACAACTGCTGCAAGTTCAAGGTCATGAGTGGGATAATTGAGCTCATGTGTGTTCAACTGACGTGAAGCATAAGCCACAACTTGACGTTCTTGCATAAGAACTGCACCTAGACCTTGGAGAGAAGCATCACAGAATATCTGGAAAGGTTTGGAAGGATCTGGGCCAACCAGAACTGGTGTAGAAGTGAGTTTAGTCTTCAGGAGATTGAAGCTCTCATCACATTGTGGAGACCAAACGAACTTCTTGTCCTTCTTTGTGAGGTCAGTGAGAGGTTTGGCAATCTTGGAGAAGTTTTGGACGAAACGACGGCAATAGCTAGCCAAGCCAAGAAAACTTCTTACTTGCTTCACCGTCTTTGGAGGTTTCCAATCAATAATTGCTTTAACCTTTTCTGGATCAATGGCTATGCCCTTGGCAGAGATGACATGACCAAGGTACGCAACTTCTGAAATCCAGAACTCACATTTGGAGAATTTGGCATATAGACGATGCTCGCGAAGCTTTATGAGAGTGAGACGAAGATGTTCTTCATGCTCTTCCTCGGATTTGGAGTAGACAAGAATGTCATCAAGATATACCACAACGAACTTGTCGAGGTATTCATGGAAGACAGAATTCATGAGTCGAGAGAAAGTCGTCGGTGCATTGGTGAGACCAAATGACATGACGGTGAATTCATATAGACCGTAGCGAGTGGTGAAGGCTGTCTTTGGAATATCCTCTTTTCTGATCTTTATTTGATGGTAACCCATTCTCAAGTCCAACTTAGAGAATATTGTGGCTCCAGCAAGTTGATCAAAAAGATCATCAATACGAGGAATTGGATACTTTTTTTTGATGGTTTTCTCGTTAAGAGGACGATAGTCAACAACGAGTCTCTTTGTGTGATCCTTCTTTGCAACGAACAGAGTTGGGCAACCCCAAGCCGAGGAACTAGGTTGAATGTAACCTTTTTCCATGGACATATCAATTTGTTCCTTCAACAACTTTAGCTCGGGAGTTCCTATCTTGTAAGGATGCTTAGAGATTGGAGCAGTACCTGGTTCAAGCTCGATCACGAACTCAACTGCTCTGTCCGGAGGCATTCTTGGCAACTCTTCTGGAAAGACGTCAGGGAATTCGCAAACCACCGGAACATTTTCAAGTGAAGGTAGAGGTTTTGCATCGAGGTTGCATAGCTGAATGGAACTTGATTCATGTGGAGAATAGATTATCTGGCCAGAAGGGTGGAACAGAGTTATTGACTTTTCAGCACAGTCAATTTTTGCTTTATTGGCCTTCAGCCAATCCATACCAAGAATGACATCAATGTCAGAACTTCCCAGCAACATGAGGGAAGCAAGGAATATGCGACCTTCAATTAGGATTTGATTATCCCTACTTATCTTGGAAGTCAACATTTGAGATCCCGGAGAGTGAACAGTGATTTGATTGCTTAGCGGAACCACAATTAGGTTGTTTGTTGTTGCAAAGATCTTTGACACAAAATAATGCGATGCTCCGGTATCAAACAACACTTTAGCTGGAAAAGAGTTTACGGGTAAAGTACCGAGAACGACGTCAGGAGCTTCCTCAGCTTTGTCGATCTTCACCCTTGCGGTCCTCCCGACAGGCCTGTTGTTGGAGTTGAAGGCCTTAGGCGGGGGAGCGCGCACCATTGCCTGGTTTGTGTTAGGACGAGGTGGTGGTGGAGGTAGCTGCCTCTGCGTGCACTTGTCGACGTAGTGTCCCGTCTGCTTGCACTTGTAGCAAGTGATGACACGAGGAGGCCCTGGCCTTGGCTGCCCCATCGGAGCCCTCTGATCATGCATCTGAGCAAGGTTGGGTGGGCGGGGAGCGAAGCCTGGAGAAGCTTGGGCGTATGGAGCCCAAGTGACAGCACCATTTGGCACCCAGATGCGGCGCTTCTGCTGCGGGGTGGTCATGTTGTAGGAGGAACCACCCTCACGCGAGTGCTTGCGAGACTCCTCGAACGCCTTGCGCCCATTTTCCTCATTGAGCGCGGTGTTAACGAGATCTTCGAAGCTGTTGGCCTTGACGTTGGTGAGGGCATACTTGAGTTCCGGGTTAAAACCTCTGCGGAACCTTGCCATCTTTTTAGCTTCAGTGGACACCTCATCTCCAGCGTAACGAGCGAGGCGATTGAACTCACTCTGATAGCCGATGATGTCCAACTTGCCCTGCTTGAGTGAGCAAAACTCTTCACGCATCCTTTCCATGAGACCATCTGGAATGTGGTGCTTCAGGAAGGCTTCCTTGAAACAACCCCAGGTGATTGGCATGCCAACTCTCATAGCCTGGTAGTTTTCCCACCAAGAAGTTGCCTGGCCCATCAGCAGATAGGAGGCATACTTGACTTTGTCTTCTTCAGCTACATGTGCAATATCCAGAGCCTTGGCTATCTCACGGATCTAGTCATCAGCGTCCAGAGGCTCGCGTGTTGCCACGAAAGCTCTCGGGCCCAGACTGAGAAACTCCTTGATGCTGACCCGTCGAGCTGTCTGGTTGATGTGCTGATTAGTCTGAAACTGGGCCATCTGCGTCATGACTTGGGTCATCTGAGTCAACAGCTCCGTGATTGGCGGAGGTTCAGGCGGGCTGTTCCTTGTTGGCGGCATCCTGAATGGAAATGCATTTTAGCACAACAATAGAAAAGGATAGACTTGGAAACCGAAAGAGAGATTATTCCGACGTATGAATAGATAACCACAAGGTTCACCATCACAGGTTCAAATACATCAGAATATCCAATACACCATAAATGGTTCAAATACCAAAGGATAACTAAACATAGCTAAGAATGGATACATCGGTACTCCCATGCTCATCACGCAGGACGGCGGCTAGGAGTACGGCGAGAGGTACGGTGAGGAGCACGGCCACGAAAGTAGGTGAAACGACGATCCACGTAGATCTGACGTGGTCTGAGACCGACTCTAGGTGTGGTGAAGTACATAGCGTCGACTCCCTGTGCTCCAAAGCGTGGAATCCCAGTGTAACCAGCACCAAGGTTGAGGAGTGGACCTCTGATCGGCTCGTAACCTCCAGCATCTGGCAGAGGACGCCCAACTGGCTGATCGAAACGTGCAAAGCGCTCGTCTCCAACAAAGTTTGTGGTGTAAGTCGCCAGACAGGTCAAGGCAAGGTAGAGCTGCTCTCTGACTGAAGCCAACTCCTGAGATAGTGTGCGGGCCACTGCGTCACTGTCTCTCACAAACTGAGCGGTGGTGTGCAGCCTGGAGTTATCATGCTCGTAGACATCCAAGTTGTCGTAGAGAGTGAAGTGAGCTCCCTCCGAAGTGATGTAACCACGGGGAATGTGGCGATAAATAGAATCGTCAAACCCCCAGTAGTCAGCACGAAGGACGGTGAGACTCACATAAGCTGCCTGCTGCACAGCCATATCCACTGTGGAACCTACTGCCTCGTAGCGGTGGACTACGCTCATGCCATCATCCGACAGAATGTAGACGATAGCCTGGTAGTAGGTCTGGTCAAACTCTCACAGCTGCTCGTAGACCTGGTACTTTGGTGCCCAACGGAACCCCAGAAAAGTGACCATGTCTCTCAGCATCTCCGGATAACCGGCAGTGCTCTCGCAACGAGTCATACGAACCACCTGCGGGTAGAACCTGAGATCCATCTGCAGATGATCGGGGAAGCTTTGATTAGACGCTAGAAGAAGAACTGAAGTGGAAGCAACAACAAGGTTTCAACGGACGAAAAGGATGTTGAGAAGAACAGGATAACGAAGCAACATCGGGAAACACAAGACCAACATTCCTGAGGTACTATGGAAAACCCATCCGGGCTTCTAAAGGATCAATATCTACTGCTTAAGGAATAGAGGATCTGCTTCCGGGGCTTACACGCCTCCATTCTCAATCGTGAGTAGGCAACATGATAAATCATGTCACAACCACCTCCATTCCTATGGTCTAGTAGATATAACTATCCTAGAGAAACCAGGATATTTGAAACCCTAACTTGAAAGTTTAGGTGAGAAGAGAAAACAACGTTGCACTTCCTTACCAGAAAAAGGGAGGGTGAGTGGGGAAAGAAATAAAAGAACAAAATTCCTACTCTCACGTTTCATTTTTCCTATATAGCTACAAAATAGTTTCTAGACTCAACTGCGACCGGTAAAAGGGATCCTACAGGCAGACAGGCTCTGATACCATTTGTCGCACCCAGACTTTTGAAGGATACCCACAGTCCGCTGAATGGGGAGGAATGGCTTACGGGGCTTACCGGCACCCGCAATCTCAATGTGAGCAGGCCAACACATAAATGCGTGACAACCAACCTCTAATCCCATTCATCGTCTGTGAAACTATCCAACAGAAATCCGAACACTTCCGTTGACGTACTTCATAACATTCACACATGGTACGTCAACGGCGTTGGAACCTCTGGTAACACAACACATCTCTATGACACAAAAGATGGAATAAACGGCAAATACACTAGAGCAAAGATATCAAATACAATCATCCAGAGGACACATGTCCCAACATAACATCATTACATCACAGCGGAAGCATTCAAAGTGTCTGAGTACAGACAAGATCCAAATAGGCCTAAGAGGCCGAAAACAAAAAAGAAACGGAGCCCATCATCGAAGTCTCGGATCCTGCCCGGGTCCGCTATCTACTCGTCAGCAGCCTCGTCGTACTCCACGTAGTAGCCCCCATGGGGATCCTTGGAAACGTAGTCTGCAGAACACGCAGCCCCATAGGGGCCAGTACAGACGAGTACTGGCAAGCAAGACTCACAAGATACCAAAGTGTACCCGACAACGCCGAGTACAGATGCTTTGGGTTCAACGGAAGAAAGGGGATTACAAAGATACGGCAGCGGGCTGCACTAACCAACTACAGAGACACGCTACAACATCCGGCTACCAGAAGGGGATAAGATAGCGTATCTGAACCAACTACCAACAACTCCAAGCAAACCCATCCTAGATCTCGCCCCTTATCCAAAGAAGCAATCTGAGGATAACTCACACAGTTGGATTAATGATGGTTCAGGTTATTGTGTCAATAAGACTATTACTAGCCAATTTATTATTGATTAGGTGTAAGTTGTCTAATCCTTGTTAGCCAGCCCTATCACCAAGTCATCCATAACCGCGGACAACACGGCTTCTCGAGAAGATTTAACCCTGCAGGGATGCACCAATGTAGCCGTACACGTAAGAATATCCCGCCAGACGGGGATCAAACCCACCAAGCGAGACACTCAACAAAACCCAACTCTTCTTCGCATCAAGCCCAAAGAACCCCGTGCAATTGAGCGCACGGCTAATCAAGCCCCACGAAGAAAAGGGGACCCTCATAGCACTCTAAGAACGTGTCTCCCTAAATGCCGACTAAAAAAGTTCCACCCTGGCCTCGGGTTCGCACCTGCATATGCATGCGGCAAATGGAAAACCCGAACTAAATGAGGCGATTTGGACGAGATGCGAATCGAATCAAAGTTGAGGGGGGCGCCCATACTCGATTCCCACATGCGGTTAGCGCGCTCATCATGGATCTACAGGACAAGAACCTTTTCCTAATTAAGGGCGACACCAACAGGCCTCAAAACCATACCCGGCCTCCTACCGGTGCCTTATCATCAAATTAGCATTACCTCGAACATTAACAGGTTATTGTTTAAACATCAAGCCCAGAACATGAATAAGTATGGTAACAGAAGTAACGGACATCAGACTCGAACATAAACCACCCTAAGCATGCTAGTAAGACACAGGCAACAAGCAACGGGGTTATAGGTGTGGAGGATAGGCTATATCAGGGTTACAGGATAACATATGATAGGATCGAAAACACAAGCATCGAATCTTAAGGCTAGCAGGATAGACAATGGAAAGTATCGGTATCCAGTGTGGAAAGGACACAATGGTTTAGGTGAGTGAATACTTGCCTGCAAACTCAGTAGCCTGGTATTGGGCTAACTCCTTAGAAGTAGTGTCGTAAACCTCGTCTGTCTCAGCGTCGTCGTCTATTCGAGAAGAAGCAGACAAACAACGTAGAGAGACAAACAATCAATAACATGGCATAATGCACAATCATGGGATGATGCATGACAATTTAATTGATGCATCAAAATAAGCTAGTTGACATGGTAACATAATTAAATGGACCCATATGCATTTTGGATTGCATATGGAAAGCCCATGAATTAAGGTTGAGTTAAATGATCTACAACTAACCATCATGTGAAAGTTGATTAGCATGATGCATGGATGAGGAAAACAGAAAGAAAACAACAATAGCTTCAATTTGAAATGAAGTTTACCAAGTATGGAATTTTAATTATTAAGTTATGAAAATTTGCTTCTTAAAGGACTTACACAAGAATTTGTTGTTTTCACCAATTTTAATTATTCAAAATAGATCACAAAGTTCATATTTAGAAAGAACACAAATTTTTAGGTGGAATACATGTTTCACTTGTTGAAAAAGAAATTAGAATGAATTAATTATGAATTAAACAAGTTTAAACAAGATTTAAATGAATTTAATTCAAGTGTGAAATTATTTGAATTTTTATTTGTTCCAAACATTAAATGAAATTCATATTTGAAAATATTATAATTTTCTGGTTCGAAAACATATTTTATATGTTCAAAAAGAATTTAATTTGACCCAGTTATGAATTTAGCAATTTTAAATGATTTAAACAAGGTTTAAATTATTTAACCAAATTTAATTATTCAAAACATGAAACAAAGTTTATATTTGAAAAGGGGGTTCAATTTAGCATGGAAAACATATTTTATATGTGCCATTTGAATTAAGTTTGAATTAGTTATGAATTTAACCAAATTTGAATTGAGTTGTTTGAATTTGAAATTTGAAAACATTTTGAAATGTTCAAAACAGAAAACAAATGGTTTAAACATGTAGAATATTAAATTTGGGTTGGAAACATATTTTATTTGTTTTATTTGAAGTTGAAATTCAAAAGTTATTTGTATTTTGAAATCAGGGACTATTCTGTAAATAATATGGACTGGAATTAAAAGAAAAAGGGCAGAAAAAGTTTTCCACCGCGCAGTGACCTAGACTAGGCCACTGACAGGGGGCCCTGGCCACCGTGGCGCCTAGGTGGCGTGCGGAGTCGCTGACAGGGGGCCCCACCTGTCAGCGCTCTTTGGTAAAATGGTGGGTTTTATTCTGCGGGAGGGGGGGCTCGAACCCGCAACCCAGGGCGTGTGCGCGCAGTGCTGTACCACTGCGGTGGTGAGCGTTTCGTGACAGAGGAGGAAACGCGGGGAGGTTGAGGTTCAGAGCTGGGCGTTTGACTGAACTGAATAAAATTCAGTTAACGACTTCGACAGAGGAGGAGGCAGTGATCGCCGGCGGCGAGCTGCGCTGTCCGCGGATGCGTGCGTGCTGTGCGTGTGCAACGGACAGAGGTGAGCGAGAGGGGAAGGAGAGAGCGTGGTGCTCACCGGGAGGGGCAGAAGGAGGTGGAGGCGATCGTGCTCGGGAGGAGGAGGTGCTGTGGTGGCCGGCGACGTCGAGGTGGACAGCAGCGACGAACCGGTGGCTCTCAGCCACCGAGGAGATGTCGAGGAGGACGGAGGCAGTACGGGGTTCTGATCCCCGTGCTCAGCCCGCGTGGAGGCTAGCCATAACGGCGGCGATCGCCGGTGTTCAGTGCGGTGGCGGTGGTGCAGAGAGAGAAAGAGCAGGGCAGCGAGGGAGAGAGAGAGGTAGGCGACGGCGCTGCGAGGGAGAGAGGTGGAGGAGGGAGCTAGGGCACGGGAGGAGCCCGTGGGTAAGCTTAAAAGGAGGGGGAGAGCAGCTGCTGTCCGTCCCCTGCCTCTGTATGCCGACGTGGGCATGCCCGATGGGCAACCGTACAAAGGTAGGGGATGAGAGGGGGTAGCAGGCCGTGCTGGTGGGCTGGGCTCAGCCCACTAGCCTGCCCTCTCCCCTCTCCTTTTTCTTTTTATTTTATTTTTGTTCTGTTTTTTTTTTTTTGCAGAACAGAAAAGGAAGAGAAAGGATAGGGTTTTGGGGGTTTAAAATTTGGTGATAAATTCTTATATTTTGATATTTTCAAACCCAACTGTGCCAAGTGTTTGTTTTCAAATTTTTTGAATTTTTAGTTGCTGTTTGTATTTCATTTGAATTTGAATGAATTTGACATTAATTAAATTATTGAGAGAAGCAATTTAAATAGTTTGTACTTTCATGTTTAAAGGAAACAATTTGATGTTTTGATTTGAATATTTTTTAGTTGAAAATTGTAACAGAACAAGTATGAAACAAAGATTTGAATTTTTGGTTTGAAATTCATATGGAAAACAAAGGAAAACAGAGGAAAACAAATGGAAAACAAATGCAAAACTTATGATGCCATGATGCAAAACATAAATTAACAAAAAGCAAACATTCTAGGGGTTGTTTTCATACTTGGGATGTTACAACTCACTCCTCTTTATCATTGGAAGAAGTTCGTCGTTGGGTTCGTCAAGGGTCTCTACCCCACATATGATATCATGTTGCGCATCTATAGAGAAACTATCAACCTAAAGGCAGGGAATGTGGATGAGATCCAGGGTTTCTTGAAGAACCTCATGCTTCTAACTCATCAACAGCGGATGGCCGACACTCCTCGCAAGCTTGATGTGCTTGACTATATTTGGAATGAGTTGTGGCACGTCGTGGCCAACCACAAGAATGCTTGCTTTGGGCCGTTCATCATGAAGATCATCTTACACGTGTGGGATGACAAGTTTCCGGATGAACCATTTGATGATGAGAGTTGGATCCCTCACACGGAAAAGAGACTCCTCATCAAGGATCACACGGAACCAATTGAGCATCCTACTCCCGTCGTTCGCAAGCACAAGGCCAAGCCTCGCATCATTGTTGATGAGGAAGACGAAGAGGCCGGTCCATCTCAACCTCCTCCCTCTAGCAATGCTTTCAAATGGATGGCAAGGGCCCTCAAGAAGGTGTTTCGTCTGAACAAGAAGATCGAACAACATCAATGGGAAGCTCATTATGATACGGAGCTCAAGAACCGCAACAAAGCTCAAGCCTCTCGTCAACGTCTTCGTGAGGAAGGTCTCTCCATTGACTCCCCGGTTCTTCCCAGCATCACGGATTGGGACAAGTGGCAAGCAAAGGACTCCAAGGGCAAGTTGATTGAGTGGTACGAGGAAGAAGGAGACGAAGTCACTAGCTCTCACCGCCGTGCCCCCTCTCCGGACCCGGAAGTCTCCTCCGAGTGATCTTCGGGACGTTAGCGCCTTGCTCTCCCTCTTTTGGTATCTTGATGCCAAAGGGGGAGAGATATATTAGGAACGGGTATTTGCATGGGTCTCCCTCAAGCTTTCTTCTTCCATTTGCATCTTTTATTCCCTTGAGAGAGTTTGGCTTCTTATTTGGTCATTTGGAACTTCGGTTTGTTTACACTATTCCTATCTGTCGTGAACCTCGTTATATTATGCTTGTGTGAACCTCGTACCATATTATTTATGTGTTATGTGTGTTATGTGATATTGTTGTCATATTATTCTTATATATCATGCCTAGATACTCTCAATATGAAAGGAGCATACCTTTAGGGGGAGGTCCGTTCATATTGCATTTTTAATCATGCAAATAGGGATTATGTCATCAATTAACAAAAAGGGGGAGAATGAAAGATCATCATCCATTTTGGTAATTATATGACAACATATCTATTTGATCTAATGTTTGTTCGATAAATGAAAATGCCCAGGTTAAATCAGGTTGACTAACTATTTGGGCGAGCGTTCATTTTATATGAAAAGAGCAAGGAGAAAGACACCCAGGGAGATGTTTTGCACAGGAGCGGAGGCTCCGGTGAATCCACCGGAGGCTCCGCCCAGGCTCCGGTGGGGGTCCGGTGTGGGCTCCGCCCAAACCCCTTTCTGGAGCGCACAAGCGGAGGCTCGAGCTGAACATCCGGTGGGGCTCCGGTGGGGCGGAACCTCCGCCATTTCCACCGGAGGCTCCGCCCCCTACAAAACTTGGCCGGTGCGCACTGGGGGTCCGGTGCGCCTCCGGTGGAGGCTCCGCCCAAACAACGTTCTGTTGGGCAAGAGCGGAGGCTCCACCAGAGCCTCCGGTGGACCTCCGGTGGCCTTGCCTGGGCCCTGTGCAAATGGCTTCCGGTGCACCTCCGGTGGGGGCTTCGAAAAAACCTGTTTCTGTTGCGCAGGTGAGGAGGTTCCACCGGAGCCTCCGGTGGGCGGAACCTCCGTTGCGGCCACCGGAGCCTCCGCCCCGTGGCTCAGCAAAAGTGAGCTGGTGCACTGCGCCACTGCGCAATGGATAGAAGGCCACCAGAGCCTCCGGTGAAACCACCGGAGCCTCCGGTGCTCCTGGACTGCAATGGCCATTAAATGAAAGGGGTATAAATACCCCTTCCCCTACCTCTTAAATGTCAAGCTTTCCCCCATTCTCTCTCCTAGCCATTAATGAAAGCTTCATCCACCTAGATCTCCCACTCCGTCCACCCAATCACTCCCATACTTGGTGGAGAGCTAGAGCAGGCCTAGATCCACACTTCCACCAAAGGAATATAAAATCCATCCACCAGAACCTAGTAGATCTAGAATCCTACTTGAGGCCTATAAACCTTAGTAGATCTTGTGCTTGTAGCTTCCACCTTGTTGCAAGAAGCTACGGATTGCTTGAGAGCCTCCATCCATCTTGTGGAGTGACCTCGAGCCCTTGTAAAGGTTTGGTCAACGCCTTCAAGTCGACCTCATAGTGGAAACGAGAATCTCCCTCACCGGAGAAGCTCAAGGAGAACAAGGTGTGCACAACCGTGCTATTGAGGAGCGCCTAGGTGGCTCCCCACCTCTCCAACGTAGACGTACTTCTCTTTGAGAAGGAACTACGGGAATCATATCCTTGTCTCCTTGTTTACACTTGTTGTTTGCTTTACTACCTTACGCTTTACTTCCGTTGCACATATTATCTTGTTCACATAGGTTGCTCACCTAGATGCACATCTAGAGAACATCGTCTTATCTCGCTTAGCCCCACTAAAAGGAAAAGAAAAGAAAAATTGGTAGTCAACCTATTCAACCCCCCCCCCCCTCTAGTTGACCATAGTGCACTTTCAAAGTTGAGATCCAACATTGCAACTTCAGCTGCGGCCATTTCCTGCAAATTGGTAAGCCTTCTTCTCTGCAAATAACGGAATAGATACATATCAGTAGCTGGCTATCATGCAAGTGTAGGAATAGCATGCTTGAGTAATGCTTTGGTAAAGACATGTACATGTGTAAAATATTTCTAGCAATGCTTCTCACTTGCAATTTCAAAATAAAATACTCCTAGGAGTACATGTGCAAAATATTTCTAGCAATGTTGTAACTTGCTTGCTTTTTCAGTTAAATAAACAAATGTGCCTGATACTCTGTGAGTATCCGTTCTTGTTAATTTCAAGTGCTTGTTCTTGCCTCATGTTTTCATGTTAATTTCAAGTGCTTGTGTAAATATATGTGCTTGTATCCGTTCTTGCTATATGTGCTTGTTACAAAGTTTGGATTGCTAGGTGCTTGGAGGAGTATTTAGTGCTTGCTTGTGCTTGCAGTAAGAGTATACGTAGCAGTAGAATTAACTTTTTAGTGTCCTTATGATCTCATCTTGACATTTAATTAAATTGCTTATCTGTGTTGCCAAAATAGAACAAAAGAGGTACATTATGTCGCTCTTTTCCATAGTCTACAACATTGAGCAATACAACGATATTATCGATATTACATGTTCTTCATACAAATGCTTATGTGGCTTTAGGTTCCTGACAGAACTGTGCATGTGTAAGCTGTCGCACCCAGACTTCTAGAGGATACTCACCGTACGAACTGAACAGTAGTTGATTGGATTACGGGGCTTACCGGCACCCGCATCTCTTACGAGTAGGCCAACACTTATGTGTGACAACCAATCTCTACTATCCACCATCGATGTAAACTATCCCATAGAAATCAGGATACTACCATTGACGTACTTCATACCATACACACATGGTACGTCAACGGCGTTGAACAAAATGATAACACAACAGATCTCTAAGACACAAAAGATGGAAATAAGTTGCAAATGGCTCTCACTAGAGCAGAGATAGCAAATACAATCATCCAGAGGACACATGTCCCAATATAACATCATTACATCTCAGCGGAAGCATTCAAAGGGTCTGAGCACAGACAAATCCAAATAGGCTTAAGAAGCCAGGAATGAAAGGAAAATGGAGCCCATCCACGTAGTCTCGGAGCCTGCCCGGGTCCGCTATCTACTCGTCAGCAGTCTCGTCGAACTCCACGTAGTAGCCGTCGCGGGGATCCTCGTAAGCGTAGTCTGCGGAAACCACAGCCCCAAAGGGGTCAGTACATAAACGTACTGGCAAGCAAGACTCACAGTTCACCAAAGTGTAACCCGTCAACACCAAGCACGGATGCTTTGGGTTCAACGGAAGGAAGGGTGATATAAAAGATGCTGCAACTGGCTGCACTAACCAACTACAGAACATGATACAACTTCCGGCTAGCAGATAGGGGATAACATAGCGTATCGTAACCAACTATAACTAACCACCAAACAAACCCATCCTGGATCTCGCCCCTTATCCAAAGAAGCAATCCGAGGATAACTCACACAGTTGGATTAATGATGGATCAAGTTATTGTGGCAAAAAGGCTATTACTAGTCAAGTTATCATTAGTTAGGTGTAAGTTGTTCTGGGTACTTGTTAGCCAGTACTTTCACCAAGTTAACCATAACCGCGGAAAACACGGCTTCTCGAGAAGATTTATCCCTGCAGGGGTGCACCAATTTGGCCGTACACGTAAGAATATCCCGCCAGATGGGAATCAAACCCACCAAGCGAGGCACTCTACACAACTCAACTCTTCTTCGCATCAAGCCCAAAGAACCCCGTGCAGTGAGCGCACGGCTAATCAAGCCCCACGAAGAAAAGGGGACCCTCATAGCACTCTAAGAACGTGTCTCCCTAAATGCCGACTACAAAAGTTCCACCCTGGCGCCAAGGGTTCGCACCTGCATATGCATGCGGCAAATGGAAAACCCGAACTAAATGAGGCGATTTGGACGAGATGCGAATCGAATCAAATTGAGGGGGGCGCCCATACACGCTTCCCACATGCGGTTAGTGCGCTCATCATGGATCAGTAGACAAGACCCTTTTCCTAATTAGGGTCGACACTAGCAGGCTTCAAAACCACGCCGGGCCTCCTGCTGGTGCCTTATCAGCAAATTGTTATTACCTCAGAATTAACAAGTTGTTGTTTAACATCGAGCCCCAGAACATAATAGAAATATAGTAACAGAAAGTAACGGGTAACAGACTCGAGCAAAACAACCCTAAGCATGCTAGTAAGACACAGGCAACAAGCAACGGGGTTTTAGGTAGGGAGGTGAGGCCATATCAGGGTTAAAGGATAACATGTGATAGGTTCGTATCATAAACAACTATTCATAGGGCTAGCAGAATAGTCAACGGAAAGTATCGGTAACCAATGTTGAAAGGAAAACAATGGTTCATGTGAGTGATTACTTGCCTGCAAACTCAGCAGCCTGGTACTGAGCTAGATCCTCAGAAGGGGTGTCGTAAAGCTCGTCTGTCTCAACGTCGTCGTCTATTCGAGAAAAAGCAAACAAACAACGCAAAGAGACAAACAATCAATAACATGGCATAATGCACAATCATGGGATGATGCATGACCATTTAATTGATGCATCAAAATAAACTAGTTGACATGGTAACAACATGATTAAATGGACCCACATGCAATTTGAGTTGCATATGAGAAGCCCATCAATTAAGGTTGTAATGATTGTTTTACAACTAATCAACAGGTGAAAGTGGATTAGTATGATGCATGGATGAGGAAAACAGAAAAATAACAACAATATAACAATTTTGAAATAAGGTTTACCAAGTTTGGAATTTTTGTTATTAAGTTAAGGAATTTTGGTTCCTTAAAGGTGTTACACAAGCATTGATTGTTTTCATCAAGTTTAGTTGTTCAAAACAAATAACAAAATTCATATTTGGAAAGTACACAAAATTTTAGGTGGATTACATGTTTCAATTATTGAAAAAGGAATTAGGATGAATTATTTATGGATTAAACAAGTTTTTAAATGAATTTAAAACAAGTTTGAATATTATTTGAATTTTATTTGTTCAAAACATAAATTCAACTTCATATTTGAAAAGGTTATACTTTTCTGGTTTGAAAACATATTTTACATGTTCAAAAATAATTTAAATTGAGCAAGTTATGAATTTAGCAAGAAGAAAGAGAGGGGGGCTGCGCGAAGGGGTACCGGGCCGTTGCGCTGGGCTGGGCCGGCTGCTTCCCCCCCTCTGGTGAGCGTTTTTTTCCTTTTTCTATTTTTGTTTTGTTACTTTTTTTTTGCAGAAATAGAAATAGGAAGAATTAGGTGAGTTTTTGAGTTAGGAAAAATTTAGAAAAATTTGGGTGAGTTAATTAGGTCAACATCAAACACTTGCCACTTTCTGTTTTCCAAATATTTCAAAATAACTTGCTGTTTGCAAATTGGTTCAAAAATTGATTTAATTTGATTATTGTTTGATTTATTGAAAACAAGAATTTAAATAGGATGAACATATGGTTTAAATGGAAACAAGTGATTAGAATGTTTTGGTAATTTTCATAATTTGAAATTGGGTGCTGTTTGTAAATGCAATTGGATTTGAATTTTGAAAGTAATTTGGAATTAAGTGGATTATTAAAGAACAATTTAATAGTTGATCCTTTTATTTTTCATGGAAACAAATGGAAGTGTTATTTGAACCTTTTATTTGAGAAATTGTAACATGACAAGTATGAAACAAAGCATTTGAAAATTGTTTGAATTTCAATTGTGAAAACAAATAAAAACAGATGCAAACCAAATGAAAACAAATGCAAACAGAGGAATGAGTATGATGACATGAAGCAAAACTTTAATAAAACAAGAAACAAACATTCTAGGGATGGTTTTTCATACTTGGGATGTTACAAAACGCCCCCCCCCCCCTTGAAGGAATCGCGCCCCGAGATTCCTACTGAGAAGAGAAAAGGTCCGGATACTTATTACGAAGATCCTCTTCGGTCTCCCACGTTTCCTCTTTATCGGAATGATGTGACCATTGCACTTTCAATAACTTGGTGCTCTTGTTGCGAGTCTTACGCTCGGTCTCATCGAGAATACGAACAGGGTGCTCCTCATAAGATAGATCATCTTGCAGTTCAATGGAATCATGATCAACTGCACGATCTGGATCTTTGAAACACCTCTTGAGCTGTGACACGTGAAACACATCGTGCACCTTGGATAGTTTTTCTGGAAGTTCAAGGCGATAGGCATTTTCCGCACGCCTTGAGAGAATGTTGAAAGGACCAATGTATCTTGGTGCAAGTTTTCCTTTCACACCAAAACGATGAGTGCCTCTGAGGGGAGTTACACGGAGATATGCTTTGTCACCAGGTGCATAGATCATATCCCGGTGCTTGCTGTCATAGTAGCTTTTCTGACGAGACTGAGCAATCTTGAGATTGTCACGAATGATACGAACTTTCTCCTCGGCTTCCTTAACGATGTCAGGGCCTAAGAGTGAACGTTCACCAGCTCCAGACCAATTGATTGGACTCCTGCATCTGCGGCCATAGAGTGCTTCAAATGGCATGCCTAGGCTTGCCTGGAAGCTATTGTTGTAGGAGAATTCAGCATATGGAAGGCAATCCTCCCATTTCATGCCAAAGGATAGACCACATGCTCTGAGCATATCCTCGAGAATCTGATTGACTCTTTCGACTTGCCCTTGAGACTGAGGGTGATAGGCTGTGCTGAACAGAAGTTTGGTGCCCAATGCTTCTTGAAAGCTTTTCCAGAAATGAGAAGTGAATATGCTTCCACGGTCTGAGCTTATTTCCAATGGAACCCCATGAAGAGGAACAATCTTTGCTGTGTAGAGCTCTGCTAACTGGCTAGCTGAGATTGTTTCTTTGACAGCAAAGAAGTGAGCTACTTTAGTGAGACGATCAATGACAACGAAGATTGCATCGTTGCCCTTCTTGGACTTTGGAAAACCAGTGACGAAGTCCATTTCAATCATGTCCTACTTCCCCTCAGGAATTTTCAGTGGTTGGAGTAGACCGGCTGTTTTCTGATGGACTGCCTTAACACGTTGACAAACTTCGCATTCAGAAACGTATTGAGCAATTTCACGTTTCATGCCAGGCCACCAATACAGCGTCTTAAGATCCTGGTACATCTTTGTACTTCCAGGGTGGATGGAGAGAGGAGTTTCATGAGCCTCCTTGAGAATGGCATCTTTGAGATTTTGAACTTGAGGAACTGCAATGCGTCCTTCGAAGAACACAGTTCCCTTGTCATCAATTGAGAAGGACTTAAATTTCCCCTTGCCTTCTTTGATGTGTTCTACCATCTTCTTGATTTCAGCATCACGAAGTTGTTCAGAACGAATCTTATCCTCGAGAGTTGGACTGGCTGTCAAGCTAGCAATATAGCCTTGAGGAACAAGACCAAGGTTCAGCTTCTGGAATTCTTCATGAAGTGGAGGTTGGCTTTCCATGATCATGAGATTATTGCAATACGACTTGCGACTGAGAGCATCGGCCATAACATTAGCCTTGCCTGGAGTGTAAGAAATGGTGAGATCAAAGTCTTTAATCTTTTCAATCCATCTCCTTTGCCTGAGGTTTGGATCTGATTGAGTGAAGATGTATTTTAGACTCTTATGATCGGAAAAGATTTCAGTGCGATTACCCAACAAGTATTGCCTCCATTTCTTGAGGGCAAACACAACTGCTGCAAGTTCAAGGTCATGAGTGGGATAATTTTGCTCATGTGCATTCAACTGACGTGAAGCATAAGCCACAACTTGACGTTCTTGTATAAGAACTGCTCCTAGACCTTGGAGAGATGCATCGCAGAATATCTGGAAAGGTTTGGTAGTATCTGGGCCAACCAGAACTGGTGTAGAAGTGAGTTTAGTCTTCAGGAGATTGAAACTCTCATCACATTGTGGAGACCAAACGAACTTCTTGTCCTTCTTTGTGAGATCAGTGAGAGGTTTGGCAATCTTGGAAAAGTTTTGGACGAAACGACGGCAATAGCTAGCCAAGCCAAGAAAGCTTCTTACTTGCTTCACCGTCTTAGGAGGTTTCCAATCAACAATTGCTTTAACCTTTTCTGGATCAATGGCTATGCCCTTGGCAGAAATGACATGACCAAGGTAAGCAACTTATGGAATCCAGAACTCACATTTGGAGAACTTGGCATACAGACGATGCTCACGAAGTTTCATGAGAGTGAGACGAAGATGTTCTCCATGCTCTTCCTCGGATTTTGAGTAGACAAGGATGTCATCAAGATATACCACAACGAACTTGTCGAGGTATTCATGGAAAACAGAATTCATGAGTCTAGAGAACGTTGCCGGTGCATTGGTGAGACCAAAGGACATGAAGGTGTATTCATATAGACCGTACCGAGTGGTGAAAGCTGTTTTGGGAATATCTTCCTTTCTGATCTTTATTTGATGGTAACCCATCCTCAAGTCCAACTTTGAGAATATTGAGGCTCAGCAAGTTGATCAAAAAGATCATCGATACGAGGAATTGGATACTTGTTTTTGATGGTTTTCTCGTTAAGAGGACGATAGTCAACAACGAGTCTCTTTGTTTGATCCTTCTTCGCAACGAACAGAGTTGGGAAACCCCACGCCGAGGAACTAGGTTGAATGTAACCTTTTTCCATGTACATATCGATTTGCTCCTTTAACAGTTTGAGTTCAGGAGGAGCTATCTTGTATGGATGCTTAGAGATTGGAGCAGTACCTGGTTCAAGCTCGATCACAAACTCAACTGCTCTGTCCGGAGGCATCCCTGGCAACTCTTCTGGAAAGACGTCCGGGAATTCGCAAACCACCGGAACATTTTCGAGTAGAGGTAGAGGTTTAGCATCGAGGGTGTACAGCTGAACAGAACTTGATTCATTTGGAGAATAGACTATCTGGCCAGAAGGGTGGAACAGAGTTATTGACTTCCGAGCACAGTCAATCGTAGCTTTATTGGCCTTCAACCAATCCATGCCCAGAATGACATCAATGTCAGAATTTCCCAGCAACATGAGTGAAGCAAGGAAAATGTGGCCGCCAATTAGGATTTGATTATCCTTACTTATCTTGGAAGTCAACATTTGAGATCCCAGAGAGTGAACGGTGATTTGATTGCTTAGTGGAACCACAATTAGATTGTATGTTGTTGCAAAGATCTTTGACACAAAAGAATGCGATGCTCCGGTATCAAACAACACTTTAGCTGGAAAAGAGTTTACGGGTAATATACCGAGAACGACGTCAGCAGCTTCCTCAGCTTTGTCGGCCTTGATATGATTCACCCTCGCGGTCCTCCCGACAGGCCTGTTGTTGGAGTTGAAGGCTTTAGCCGGGGGAGCACGTACCATTGCCTGGTTTGTGTTGGGACGAGGTGGTGGTGGAGGTAGCTGCCTCTGAGTGCACTTGTCAGCGTAGTGCCCCGTCTGCTTGCATTTGTAGCAAGTGACGACACGAGGAGTATTTGGCCTTGGCTGCCCCATTGAAAACCTCTGACCATGCATCTGAGATGGGTTGGGTGGGCGGGGAGCGAAGCCTGGAGAAGCTTGGGCATATGGAGCCCGAGTGACAACACCATTTGGCACCCAGATGCGGCGCTTCTGCGGAGGGGTGGTCATGTTGGAGGAGGAACCACCCTTACGCGAGTGCTTTCGAGACTCCTCGAACGCCTTGCGCCCATTTTCTTCATTGAGTGCGGTGTTCACGAGCTCCTCGAAGTCTTTGGCCTTGATGTTGGTGAGGGCGTACTTGAGTTCCGGGTTAAAACCTCTGCGGAACCTTGCCATCTTCTTAGCCTCAGTGGACACCTCATCACCAGCGTAACGAGCGAGGCGATTGAACTCACTCTGATAGCCAATGACGTCCAGCTTTCCCTGCTTGAGAGAGCAAAACTCTTCACGCATCCTTTCCATGAGACCATCTGGAATGTGGTGCTTCAGGAAAGCTTCCTTGAAACAGCCCCAGGTGATTGGGTATCCAACTCTCATGGTCTGGTAGTTCTCCCACCAAGTAGTTGCCTGACCCTTCAGTAGGTAGGAGGCATACTTGACCTTGTCTTCCTCAGCAACATGAGCAATCTCCAGAGCCCTAGCTATCTCACGGATCCAGTCATCAGCATCCAGAGGCTCGCGTGTTGCCACGAAAGCTCTTGGCCCCAGACTGAGAAACTCCTTGATACTGACTCGTGGAGCATTCTGGTTGTTGTGCTGGTTAGTCTGGAACTGGGCCATCTGCGTCACGACCTGAGTCATCTGAGCCAACAGCTCCGTGATTGGCGGTGGCTCAGGCGGGTTGTTCCTTGTTGGCGGCATCCTGAATAGACATGCATTTTAGCACAACAACAGAAAAGGATAGACTTGGAAACCGAAAGAGAGACTATTCCGACGCATGAATAGATAACCAACAGGTACATCATCACATGTTCAAATACATCAGAATATCCAACACACCACAAATGGTTCGAAAGCCAAAGGATAACTAAACATAGCCAAGAATGGATACATCGGTACTCCCATGCTCATCACGCAGGACGGCGGTGAGTAGTACGACGAGAGGTACGGTGAGGAGCACGCCCACGAAAGTAGGTAGAGCGACGATCCACGTAGATCTGACGTGATCTGAGAGCGACTCTAGGTGTGGTGAAGTACGTAGCGTCGACTCCCTGTGCTCCAAAACGTGGAATCCCAGTGTAACCAGCACCAAGGTTGAGGAGTGGACCTCTGATCGGCTCGTAACCTCCAGCATCTGGTAGACGACGACCAACTGGCTGATCGAAACGTGCAGAGCGCTCATCTCCAACAAAGTCTGTGGTGTACGTCGCCAGACGAGTCAGAGCAAGGTAGAGCTGCTCTCTGACGGAAGCCAACTCCTGAGATAGTGTGCTGGCAACTGCGTCACTGTGCCTCACAAACTGAGCGGTGGTGTGCAGCCTGGTGTTATCATGCTCGTAGACATCCAGGTTGTCGTAGAGAGTGAAGTGAGCTCCCTCCGAAGTGATGTAACCACGGGGGATGTGGCGATAGATAGAATCGTCAAATCCCCAGCAGTTAGCACGAAGGACGGTGAGACTCACATAAGCTGCCTGCTGCACAGCCATATCCGCTGTGGAACCTACTGCCTCGTAGCGGTGGACGACGCTCATGCCATCATCTGACAGAATGTAGACGATAGCCTGGTAGTAGGTCTGGTCAAACTCTCGCTGCTGCTCGTAGACCTGGTACTCTTGTGCCCAACGGAACCTCAGATAAGTGACCATGTCTCTCAGCATCTCCGGATAACCGGCAGTGCTCTCGCAACGAGTCATCCGAACTACCTGCGGGTAGAACCTGAGATCCATCTGCAGATGATTGGGGAAGTTTTGATTAGACGCCGGTAGAGAACTGAAGTGGAAAGCAACAACAAGGTTTCAACGGACGAAAAGGATGTTGAGAAGAACAGGATATCGAAGCAACATCTGGGAGACACGAGACCAAAACTCCTAAGGTACTACGGAAAACCCATCCGGGCTTCTAAAGGATCAATATCTACTGCTTAAGGAATAGAGGATCTGCTTCCGGGGCTTACACGCCTCCGTTCTCAATCATGAGTAGGCAACATGATAAATCATGTCACAACCACCTCCATTCCTATGGTCTAGTAGATATAACTATCCAAGAGAAACCAGGATTCGTGAAATCCTAACTTGAAAGTTTAGGTGAGAAGAGAAAACAACGTTGCACTTCCTTACCAGAAAAGGGAGGGTGGATGGGGAAAGAAATAAAATGGCAGAATTCCTACTCTCACGTTTCATTTTTCCTATATAGCTACAAAAATAGTTTCTAGACTCAACTGCGACCAGTAAAAGGGATCCTACAGGCAGACAGGCCCTGATACCATTTGTCGCACCCAGACTTCTAGAGGATACTCACCGTACGAACTGAACAGTAGTTGATTGGATTACGGGGCTTACCGGCACCCGCATCTCTTACGAGTAGGCCAACACTTATGTGTGACAACCAATCTCTACTATCCACCGTCGATGTAAACTATCCCATAGAAATCAGGATACTACCATTGACGTACTTCATACCATACACACATGGTACGTCAACGGCGTTGAACAAAATGATAACACAACAGATCTCTAAGACACAAAAGATGGAAATAAGTTGCAAATGGCTCTCACTAGAGCAGAGATAGCAAATACAATCATCCAGAGGACACATGTCCCAACATAACATCATTACATCTCAGTGGAAGCATTCAAAGGGTCTGAGTACAGACAAATCCAAATAGGCTTAAGAAGCCGGGAATGAAAGGAAAACGGAGCCCATCCACGTAGTCTCGGATCCTGCCCGGGCCCGCTATCTACTTGTCAGCAGTCTCGTCGAACTCCACGTAGTAGCCGTCGCGGGGATCCTCGTAAGCGTAGTCTGCGGAAACCACAGCCCCAAAGGGGTCAGTACATAAACGTACTGGCAAGCAAGACTCACAGTTCACCAAAGTGTAACTCGTCAACACCAAGCATGGATGCTTTGGGTTCAACGGATGGAAGGGTGATATAAAAGATGCTGCAACTGGCTGCACTAACCAACTACAGAACATGATACAACTTCCGGCTAGCAGATAGGGGATAAGATAGCGTATCGTAACCAACTATAACTAACCACCAAACAAACCCATCCTGGATCTGGCCCCTTATCCAAAGAAGCAATCCGAGGATAACTCACACAGTTGGATTAATGATGGATCAAGTTATTGTGGCAATAAGGCTATTACTAGTCAAGTTATCATTAGTTAGGTGTAAGTTGTTCTGGGTACTTGTTAGCCAGTACTTTCACCAAGTTAACCATAACCGCGGAAAACACGGCTTCTCGAGAAGATTTATCCCTGCAGGGGTGCACCAATTTGGCCGTACACGTAAGAATATCCCGCCAGATGGGAATCAAACCCACCAAGCGAGGCACTCTACACAACTCAACCCTTCTTCGCATCAAGCCCAAAGAACCCCGTGCAGTGAGCGCACGGCTAATCAAGCCCCACGAAGAAAAGGGTACCCTCATAGCACTCTAAGAACGTGTCTCCCTAAATGCCGACTACAAAAGTTACACCCTGGCGCCAAGGGTTCGCACCTGCATATGCATGCAACAAATGGAAAACCCCGAACTAAATGAGGCGATTTGGACGAGATGCGAATCGAATCAAATTGAGGGGGCGCTCATACACGCTTCCCACATGCGGTTAGTGCGCTCATCATGGATCAGTAGACAAGACCCTTTTCCTAATTAGGGTCGACACTAGCAGGCTTCAAAACCACGCCGGGCCTCCTGCCGGTGCCTTATCAGGAAATTGTTATTACCTAAGAATTAACAGGTTGTTGTTTAACATCGAGCCCCAGAACATAATAGAAATATAGTAACAGAAAGTAACGGGTAACAGACTCGAGCAAAACAACCCTAAGCATGCTAGTAAGACACAGGCAACAAGCAACGGGGTTTTAGGTAGGGAGGTGAGGCCATATCAGGGTTAAAGGATAACATGTGATAGGTTCGTATCAAAAACAACTATTCATAGGGCTAGCAGAATAGACAACGGAAAGTATCGGTAACCAATGTTGAAAGGAACACAATGGTTCATGTGAGTGAATACTTGCCTGCAAACTCAGCAGCCTGGTACTGAGCTAGATCCTCAGAAGGGGTGTCGTAAATCTCGTCTGTCTCAACGTCGTCGTCTATTCGAGAAAAAGCAAACAAACAACGCAAGGAGACAAACAATCAATAACATGACATAATGCACAATCATGGGATGATGCATGACCATTTAATTGATGCATCAAAATAAACTAGTTGACATGGTAACAACATGATTAAATGGACCCACATGCAATTTGAGTTGCATATGAGAAGCCCATCAATTAAGGTTGGAATAATTGTTTTACAACTAATCAACAGGTGAAAGTGGATTAGTATGATGCATGGATGAGGAAAACAGAAAAATAACAACAATAGAACAATTTTGAAATAAGGTTTACCAAGTTTGGAATTTTTGTTATTAAGTTAAGGAATTTTGGTTCCTTAAAGGTGTTACACAAGCATTGATTGTTTTCATCAAGTTTAGTTGTTCAAAACAAATAACAAAATTCATATTTGGAAAGTACACAAAATTTTAGGTGGATTACATGTTTCAATTATTGAAAAAGGAATTAGGATGAATTATTTATGGATTAAACAAGTTTTTAAATGAATTTAAAACAAGTTTGAATATTATTTGAATTTTATTTGTTCAAAACATAAATTCAACTTCATATTTGAAAAGGTTATACTTTTCTGGTTTGAAAACATATTTTACATGTTCAAAAATAATTTAAATTGAGCAAGTTATGAATTTAGCAAATTTAAATGAATTAAACAAGGTTTAAAATATTTAAGCAATTTTAATTATTCAAATCATGAAAAAAAATTATATTTGAAAAGTTGGTTCAAAATAGCATGGAAAACATATTTTATTTTTGTTATTTGGATTATGTATGAAATAGTTATGCAATTATTCAAATTTCAAATGAATTGTTTGAATTTGAAATTTGAGTGCATTTGAATTATTCAACACAGAAATACAAATGGTTTAAATAGATAGATAATGAAATTTGGTTCAACAAGCATATTTTACTTTTATTATTTGGAGTTGTAAAATAAAAGTTATTAGCATTTTCAATTTGAGGACCATTCTGTAATTAAAAGGACCTAAACTGAAAAAGACAAAGCTGAAATTCTTTTGTTACTCCGCAGCGGCCAGCCAATGCCACTGACAGAGGGCCCCAGGCGCCAACGTGGACGCACGCGTGGCAGCAGTGCCACACAGCAGCTGACAGGGGGGCCACCCTGTCAGCGCGCTGCGCAAAAATGGGGTTTTATTCCGCGGAAGCCAGGGTTCGAACCCTGGGCTCCCGTGCGCGTACGCTGCGTGCAACCACTGCGCTGCTCTCGATCGTTTGACAGTATAGGCTACGCAGGTGAGATTAGGTTCAGTTTCGCGAATCTGAATTTTTAACTGAAGAAAAGCCTGAACTTCGGACAGAGAGAAACGTTGCCGGCGGCGAGCTGCTCGCGGTGCTGCCGTGTGTTGCCGGCTCGTGTGCGTGCTGGTGTGCTTGCGTTGGGCTGCGGATGCGTTCGTGCAGAGGGAGAGCAGGGAGGAGGAGGAGATCGTCTGCTCACTGTGATGAAATGGAGGGAAGCAGGCTCGGGCAGCACGACGGCGGCGACAGCGACGTGGTCGAGGACGGCGGCGTGGATCCAGGCAGTCCCGGGCATCGTGGAAGTGTCGTCGAGGGAGAAGGACGCACGGCGGTGCGATTCCCGCTGTCAGCCAGGGAGGAGGAGGGCTGAAACGGCGGCGGTGTCCATGGGTTCAGTCGACGGGGACGGTGAGGTTGCAGAGGTGGAGGAGATCGTGGCAGCGAGAGGTAGGCGACGGCGGTGCTCGAGGGAGGAGGTGGTCTAGGGCTAGGGCTGCGCTCGGGGGGTCCTAGGGGGTATCTTATAGGGGTCTAGGGGCGCGCGCGGCCGTTGCCTGAGCGCGGCGTCGACGTGGCGCCGGCGGATGCTCGCCGTACAGCGAGAAGAAAGAGAGGGGGGCTGCACGAAGGGGTACCGGGCCGTGGCGCTGGGCTGGGCCGGCTGCTTCCCCCCTCTGGTGAGCGTTTTTTTCCTTTTTCTATTTTTGTTTTGTTACTTTTTTTTGCAGAAATAGAAATAGGAAGAATTAGGTGAGTTTTTGAGTTAGGAAAATTTTAGAAAAATTTGGGTGAGTTAATTAGGTCAACATCAAACACTTGCCACTTTCTGTTTTCCAAATATTTCAAAATAACTTGCTGTTTGCAAATTGGTTCAAAAATTGAATTAATTTGATTATTGTTTGATTTATTGAGAACAAGAATTTAAATAGGATGAACATATGGTTTAAATGGAAACAAGTGATTAGAATGTTTTGGTAATTTTCATAATTTGAAATTGGGTGCTGTTTGTAAATGCAATTGGATTTGAAATTTGAAAGTAATTTGGAATTAAGTGGATTATTAAAGAACAATTTAATAGTTGATCCTTTTATTTTTCATGGAAACAAATGGAAGTGTTATTTGAACCTTTTATTTGAGAAATTGTAACATGACAAGTATGAAACAAAGCATTTGAAAATTGTTTGAATTTCAATTGTGAAAACAAATAAAAACAGATGCAAACCAAATGAAAACAAATGCAAACAGAGGAATGAGTATGATGACATGAAGCAAAACTTTAATAAAACAAGAAACAAACATTCTAGGGATGATTTTTCATACTTGGGATGTTACATAAGCTATGCATTATGTATCACAGGTTTCGCAGTCGGCAACTCGTTTGCCAAGTTATGATGGTATAATATGAACACCTATTTCATCCATGAAGAAAACTCTTGCATTTATTTTTGCACCCGAATTTCAAACAATTACGCCCAAGTTCATTTGTCTAGTACTAGACCCACATCTAATACTCCCTCCGATCCATAAAAAGTGTCGCACATTTTGTACTAAGTTAGTACAAACTTTGTACTAAGTGGGCGACACTTTTTATGGATCGGAGGGAGTAACAAATATGCTCTGCAATTTCTCAGGGATAATTACTGGAGGCTGGCGACCTACTGGAGGCTGGCGACCTACTAGAGGCGACGAGCTGCTGGAGGGGGCGGCGTGCTAGAGGAGGTGATCTGGAGCAGCAGCATCCTGGTGCCCTCCCTCTCCCTCTTGCGGAGCCGGCATCCTGAAGCCTGTGCGACCGGGGAGAAGATCTGCTGGTGGCCGTCGGAGGTGGGGCGCTGGTGAGGCTGCGGTGAAAACGACCTCCAGCGGCGTTCTTGGGACCGAGGTGTTCGTGGACGGCGACGAACTGGGAGGCGAGTTGGAGGTGACCTGATGCCCTCCCTCTCCTTCTCGTGGAGCCGGCGACCTGTGCGACGACCTGGGCGAGCTCTGCTTGGTGTAGATGGGCTAGGAGGTGCTCCGGCGGCGAGGCGCCGGTGATGGCCGACGAGGGGCACGGGCGATGTGGAGTTGAGGGCAGGGGCGCGATCTGGGCGGAGGCGTTCCTGGGCGCGATCTAGAGGAGGCGCTGAGAGGGCGCGATCTCGGCGTTGGTGTGATCCTAGCCTGGGAGCGATCTGGGCGATGGTGGTGGGCCGGCGGTTGACGATGGTGGGTTCTGTATCACTGTTGACGATGGTGGGTTCTGTATCGCTGTTGACGATGGTGGGTTTTGTTTCAAATTTCGCGTTCCGTATCGCTGTTGCCAACGAGGGCAGACATGTCAACTTAGCGATTTTGGCACCTTGTCGGAAATATGTTCAGCGTCTTAGGGTGTGTTTGGTTCGGTGGCTATCCACTGGATGCCTAGGGATAGCCATTTTTTTAGTGGTTGCCAGGTGTTTGCTTTCTGGCCTGGGAGAGGGCGGGGATAGCCAGATTCTAGGAATATTCCTCAAAAAACTGGTTACGCTGCTCCGCTCAAAAGTGCTGGACGACGTCAACCACTTTCCGTCGGTGCACCTCCGAACCGTTTTCCGCTCTCTCACCTCCTAAAACACAACAACGGCCTAACCTTATCCCCTCCGCCTCTCGTTCTTGTTGATGGCAGCGGCAACAAATCAAGCGGCCACGACGGCGCATCAAGGGCACTGCTTCCTCGAGGAGCCAGCAGGTGATTGTGGCCATCCTCCATCTCTCCCGTGGCTCTCACGCAGCTATCTGAGCTTGCAGCGTTTGTTTTCCGACCGGATGTGGGATGCATGATTGGTGCTGGGAAGAGGCGCGGCACGCGGGTGAGCAGCTGAACCGAATCGAGACGGGAACGTGCCGGCGGCAGCTTCGGTGACGGGCTAGCTAGTTTCTTCTCGCATGCGGAGATCCCATGGGAAAGCCACCACTTGAGCTCACAGTGCTTGCAGCTTGGAGCTCTTTCTATAGTTCGTTCGTGTATGTCCTCTAATGATTGACGTCTGCGGATGTTCTCTGGTGAGCAAATATGTGATATTTGGTACTTTACATAAAGTTACATCTATTAATGTTTTAAAAAATCACACATCCTTGGAAAAAACCACCCCCAAATTACCATTAGAATTAGTATATTTTAACTCAGGTGAGTTTATATCTATATGGGATTCTCACCACGTCAATGACAGAGGTGACCATATCTATCCTATCCACTCTTCATCCTTTGAACCAAACATAGAATTGGCTATCCCTAACCATCTTTTGTCCTACCCAACCAAACAGAAAAATTGGCTATCCCGGGGTGCCCTTATCCCTCAATTCATACCCCCTCAACCAAACACACCCTTATATTTTCCGAACGGAGGGGTTCGTCTTAGAGGCATACGTGTTCATAGTTTGAAAGCGTTCTCACGGTAGTACGTCTTACCATTGTTTTTGTTCTCTCATTTCCGCGAAATAGGTCTGGATCCGTCCGACTCCGACGCACAACCCCACCGCGCCACCGCCATGACCGACGCGTCCCCCGCTCCCGCCGGCGACTCGCCGCCGCCGCCAGAGAGCGGCGGCTCCATATCCTCCATGGTGGCCACATCCGCGTCCTCCGCGGCGGCCGCGGCCGCGGACTTCACGCGCCGGGGCGAGGCCTTCGGCGCCGACATGGCCGCCGCCGCCAGGTCCGCCGTTGACACAGCAACCGCCCACGCCCACTCCTCTGCCATCGCCGCGTCGGACGCCGCCAACTCGGCCATTGCCGACGCCCTCGCCGCCTTCCCCACCCTCACCCACGCCGCAAAGGTGCCCCCTTTCCCCATACCATTCCCTCCCTCGCTCCGATCTCGCCGAAATTTGCCCAAGCCCGACCCAATCTTTTTCCTCTGGTCTCTTAATGTAGGAAGAGTTTCAGTGGGTGAAGAGTGAGTACCTTGCTCGCGAGCAGATAGCGTTGGGCAAGATCAAAGGTGCGCTTCGAATCTGGAAATTCCCATGTCAAGATCCGTGGCAGCTTGGTTCACATATATGTCTAACTCTTGTGCAAAATTTGGATGTCTCATCAGTTCATTTATGGCTGTATTTCTTGGAATCAAATAATGAAAGTCAATTTACTTTTGTCTGCAGAGGGTGTCATCATGGCGATTGAGCATCCGGGCATCGCTGCAGGCTCCACTGCGGTTGCAGGAATCGTGCTGTTCAAAAGTATTCTCATTTCCCAACTCATTGGCTTTGTGCTGTTAAGCTCTTTGTATTATAATATGATTGCTTCTTGTAATGTTGTCAGTCATTTACGAATAAATATGCTGCTTGCACGTGGAGGAATTTATGCATATACATTCAGTAGAAGATACCAAGTTTTAGTTGTTGGTGCAACATGAGGAACCTATTTCCCCTGTATCTCTATTGACATTTTAAATTTGTAATTTATTTCTTACAGCTACTTGGTCTTGTCCTGAGACCCCCCTGAACCAGCTGACTGCATCCAACTTAAATTATCCAAGATTTTTCCTGTAGGTTAAAATTTTCTATGCATTATTTATATAAATATAATGTCAGATTTGGTCATATACTGACATTTTAAAGCTGCTCTAATATTCAGTTCAAATTATCCAACATATACTGTATGGATATAGCTTGTAGTATTTCATGGTACTGAACTACAACAAGGTTGTTAATTTGTGGGAGTTTGCTCCATGATGTTCCATCAAGGTTGAAGAATTGGGTGCTTTCTTATATACTGCTAATTTTAGTATGACTCAAACTCAGTCATTATTAATTCCAGGGCCAAGGAGCTACCTAATCCAACGTGTACAGCGCATATTTGTCAGCAAGGAGGTAAGCACTACATGCCAGTTTAATTAGCTCCTACTTTACTGCTTTACTGGCTTCATTATCTGGAAGCTACATCCACCACCTTGTAACTTGTCATCTCGTACTACTTGGTGTCTAGCTCTGTACCTATTGAGCAACATGTTTTATTATTTTCATAAGCATGTTCTGATATGATTCATTATGTTTTTAGAATAAAACATGAACACAGTTTCATATTCTTATATGGTACCTTAAGTCCTCAAAAGTAAGATGATTTTCCTTAGAAATTACAAGTTAATAGGTGGACTGTCTAATACAAGTTTCTATTTTGTAGACCCTACTTTCTGGCATCCAAGCTGAAGTGAATCACATGCGGCAAACTGTCAATCTTGTGTCGAATGAGAGCCAAAAATTGATGGTAACTTTCTTTATCGATAGAAAACTGTAGTTCTTTGGGGCATTCCCATCTTGTTACATGCCAGTGAACATTCCTTACTACCTAATCCCTTTGTCAAGCAATTCACTGGAATACTCTAGACTCTACCAGAGTAGTATTACTACACTTAACTTTGACTCCAACAAAAACTGTGACACTTGTTTTCAACATGGGATTTATATAACTGCTATGTTACTAATTGCTAAAAAAATTGCATATGGAATCCCAGGATAGAGCGGCAACAGCAGAAAGAAGATTCCAGAAAGGATGGAATACACTCAGGCATGTTTTCATTGTTTCACCCTTGTTATCATTTTTTTTTTTTTTGCTTAATATAACATCAGGATGGATGTACACCTTCCCAGGGAAGAAGGGCGTGCCATTCAGAGTGAGCTGAAGCAAATCAGTGATATTGAAAACCAAGCAGTAGGTGGGTAGCTATTCCTTCAGAGACACCACTGCTTTGTGTTATGACTTAGAACTTCAGTGCGAAAATCGCTTGTCTTGAACCTTAAGTGTGATAAACTGCTCCTCCCTCGGTAGGTCTCAAGGGAATTCTAGATCAGCTTCCGAGGGCGCATGCATCTGAATTCCGATCAGAGGTCAGTACATGTAACAGTAGTTTGCTCTACCATTCTCCTTTGAACTATGTACAGCCGATGCGCTGACTAATCTTGTTACCTTAGCAAACATGTGCTTGAACCTGGCCACAGTAGGTTGTTCCCGTCTCTTTTACAAAGCCGTGGTTGTTTTGTTAATGGAGCTGGAGCATACTGTAGTATAAAACTGGAGAGTTCTGTAATATGAATTCATGCCAAATATTCTTTCTTCTTCTCCTTGCAGATCTCTGGCCTAGCCTCTCAGGTCAAGAAGGACAAGCGCGTGCTCAACTCCGCCCTCACGAAGATTGTGAACTACGGCGTCCCTATCTAAACCCGCATTTGCCGTTACGGTCGCACCACTTTGAGGAGAGATGAAGCGCAAGCCACCGGTGGACCACCTGATGCGAAATTATGTTCCTGTTTCCTGAAGGAACGTTAACGGCAATAAGTTTTGTCACTCTTGCAGACCTGTAAATGCTGCGTTTCTGCTGCGTGGAATCCTGACTAGCAAACAAATGACATTTTTTTGCTGCGTGTTTGCTCATCGACATGGGCTGATGTATCCTAATTTTTTTTTTTTTGGTATGCAATGCGTAGTTGGCAGTCCTCTCCCATTTTAGTGTCGGTTTGCTTACGTGATGCAGCCACTGGGGTAACATCGGTTTGTTCAGGCATAGGAATTTGCCAACAATTTATTCTATACAATTCGTTGGCATGAATGAATTTGCCAACAATTTATTCAAGTTTTTTCGTTTGCCAAGGAATGCGAATGTTGAAGTCACCTTTTTAATAAAAATCCAAATAATATTACTTCACGATACTAACAAAAGAAGTGTCAGCTACATTGCACAACAGTGGAGCAAACGCATTACAGGGTGTGGTGTTATGTATCATTTACAGTGTGGTACTTGGCCAGCAGAGTGTATCGGTTTATTGAAACAAAGGCGGCGTAAAACTGGCTGACGATACATGCAGCTTACAAACAGGCAAGATCATGCAGGAAGCAAGGGTTTGCACAGATACGGTGCTGTGCGTGTATAATACAAAAATCCATGCTCACTGCTGTATTCAAACTGACTCGAATTCAATTGACACCAGCAGTCAACGGCCATTTGGGAGCAACATAAGGGCTGAGGAGTTCTACCAATCGGTGTCTGTTAATATTATCCGCGGTGGCTATCAAAAATGCGCATTTGAAATGGTAAAGACACGAAATGTCAGCTACTACATGCTTAACAAAACAAAATCGATTATCCACACGCAAATTGTCTCTTCTATTCATATGTTTTTACTGATACATAGGAATTGCCCAGAATCTGGGCAGAAGTTCTGCTACACACATAAGACTAACAAAATTGAGAACCGAGTCTTTTCTTCGGCCAAACAATAGCAGTAGGCCCTCCTAGGATGTCGCATGGAGTATATTTTGATTAGTACTTGGTAAAGATTAGCTACTTCACACTCTCCTATCATGTCGACCGTCAGTCTTCAATGGAAGATGTGTGATTCTCCTGTGTACCAAAGAGTCCCAGCCTGGGACTCCCAGGGCAGTCGCCCTAGTAGCTCCACGCCATTAGCATCATTTAAAAAAAAGGTGACATTTTCCTTATAGGCAAGATGGCAGCTTCTACACAAACCATGATATATATTTTTTTATAAGGAACACCTTATTCAGGTAATGCCATGTTGATTCCAACCTGAAATCGCACCTAAGCTGATATAATAGTAGTACCATGAAAGGTGGCCAGCTCAAGTAGAATTATATTATGTTCCCTTTATCTATTCAGTTTATTTCCGATCTTTTCTTCACTGGACCATTTGCACCTGACTCCATCAGCGACACTGATTCAAATTAGTTGGATCTGAATGTACAAATTACTTTTACTTACCTCTTATTTATTGTTGAGGCTGCCTCAGTTGGGTGTGTGCTGTCTAACTACACGCAATTTCTAAGACAACACATAGGTTGCAAAATCCAAACAAAGTATTCAGTCGATATCTAGGACCTTCTCTGAATAAATCTCCTGCTAGCGTCAGTCATGCATACTTGCTACTTAAGGAAGCTTCTCTAAACAAAACTCCAGCTTGCATCAGGTCATGCATACTTGTTACTCAAGGAAGCTTCAGGCAATGCATTAATCAACTAGGCTAGCAAATCCTTCAGGCCTGACTCCAGATGGACAGAAATCTAGGAACTACTTTGGTCAGAGTAATGTTAACACTATACAGGACCAATTCAATCAATATCTAGTTTCAGCACAGAAAACTACAACATTCAACAAATCCATCTGTATGCTCCGATCTCTCACCTGGTAAAAGTCGCTTCATCCATCAATCGGACATGCCTGCATTGCATTATCTCAATTCCATAATTCCACAAGAACCTGAGAAGGGATGCAGAGCTGGCTTTCATTTCAACACGTCTACAGCTTACTATTCCTATCAGGAGCAAACAAATGCGCACCATCCTCACCTCACACAGCTACTCCCTCCGTTCCATATTAGATGACTCTCATATAGATGTATCTAGTACTAAAATATGACTAGATACATCTATATGAGGGTCATCTAATATGGAACGGAGGGAGTAGGTTGGTTCTTAATCTTTAGTACACATCATGCCTACTATTCCTACATTTGATATTCTACAAGATTAAATAACCACAGTGACAGTTAGTACTTGCATGTCTAGACTGAGATTTACCTGCAAAAGGTTGTCAGCTCGCTGTATTTGAGAAAATACTAAATTGCCAAAAATGTTAAGTCCATCTCTGGGATCGTCTGTTAACTAGGATAAAAACAGTATTCATTCTCATTTTCTCGATTCCAGTGTACAAGTCTTTTTAGAAGAGATTATAACAAGCACAACTAAAGCAATTATAAAAGAGCAACTAAGAAATAAAGTACTCCCTCCGTCCCAAATTAGGTGTCATGTATTTGGCAAAATATGGATGTATCTATACACTAAAATACGTTAGATACATCCATATTTTGACAAATCTATGACAACTAATTTGGAACGGAGGGAGTATAAAAGAGAGGATGGTACATAAACCTTTTTATTGAATGAAATGCCCTCTGCTTTTCAACACCATGCCATACAAACATTAATTACTCTCTGGTGCAAGCACTTGAGATATCCATAATGTAGAGGTAAAGAGATAGGCCATCAACAGAAATGCTAAGAGCCTACCAGCTCACTATTCAGTTTTGAGATCAGATACAACAGTTAACGTCTTTTAAACAGAAATATTGCAGGAAGAAGAGAGATTTTCAACTTAGAAAGAACTAGAGCAAGCAACCAACATGCTAGACCACAACTGCATCCTTGGTAGGGATCAGCACATTGTGGTCATCAACAAATCTAAACTTGTTCCCCAGCGGAAAACAAATCCAGAAATTTCCATCCAGAGGTAATATTTAACACTTCATATCTTATGCCAAAGTGAGAACCTTCTTTCATGGAAGGATATATTGAGGTTTGCACTGAAAACTGCAATGTGCATTTAAGAACATACAGATAAAGTGTGCAGATATACTACTCACTGATACTTGAAAGCAATTGCAGAAAGCCCTGATCTATGATCTCAGTCTCTTAGTGCCAGTATGTGTGTTAGTATGACATGAGGATGGACAAGATAGCAGTGTGACGCTTTCTTATCTACCGAATGACAAATTAGATTATCAGCTTCATCCCAGATTAGATTACACACACCAAATCAACATGTAACTAGCATACATACTACAGCATACACCCACCACTTAGTTAGGAGAAGAACACCATGTAAGGTCTTGTCGGCCTAATAGGCAGAGTGAAAAACCATTGTGCCATACACAGTTAGCCACTTTCATGCCCATTCTTGGTTCACGTAAATATGAATCTTGCAGGAAATTCCCCTCTGCAGGCTGCTGCATAGTCTTCAGCAAGGTGCGGCGCAGCTTCATAATGAGGGGACATGTACTTCTCCATGAATACCTTCTCTGTCATGGCGACAGCGGAATAGTAGTCTCGGTCATGATCTAGCAATCCATTTTCCTTGAGAAACTTCACAGCATAGTAGCGGGGCCTGAGCCGGCCCTCCAAGCTATAAGAGAGCATTGCTGGCCGACGAGCAAGGTAGGCCGGTTCCAACCCCGCCTCAGAGATAAGGAATTCCGACCTGCTCTGCAGAAAGTCCTTGGATCTCCTCAGCAGTATCGGGAGCTTAGAAACAGCAACGTTTACCTCGGCGTCGGACCACCTGAACATGTTCTTCAAGTACTCCACCCTCGCGGCGGCCTCCTCCGCCCCGAGGAACGCGACGGCGTGCAGCGCGTGCCTGAACATCGCAG
The DNA here is from genome assembly GCA_028641055.1 of Alopecurus myosuroides. Classification (NCBI taxonomy): domain Eukaryota; kingdom Viridiplantae; phylum Streptophyta; class Magnoliopsida; order Poales; family Poaceae; genus Alopecurus; species Alopecurus myosuroides. The sequence continues at coordinate 395,816,071 of CM054060.1, forward strand.
AGCCACGGGGCACACCAAGACCTTCGGCGCGAGCCACCATCGCCCGTAGGCGCTCAGGTTTGATGCCGAGTATCCACGGCGTATGGATGAACAGCTTGGCAATGTCGCAAGCAGCTAGCCCGCACTCCTGCAGGACCGTGACTTTGGGGCTGGCGACTGTCTCCGGGCTGAGCGCGAGGAAGCTGAAGTGTTTCCTGAGCGCTTGGAGGAGGCTCTCGTAGGAGCCGAAGAGGGAGAGGTAGTAGGGTAGGTTGGATACCGTGGATCTAGAGCGGAAGTTGAGGGGGGCGATTGAGACGAGGCGCGCGATCTCAGAATGCGATAGACCGAGCGCGGTGAGCCCGACGAGGATGTGGGTAAGGGTTCTCTCGACGCTAGCGCAGAGGAACAGCGGGTCCCTGGCGACGAGGGCGGCGACGTCGGCGCTGGAGAGGCCGAGGTCGGCGAGGAAGGCGAGGACGGCGTCGGGGTTGGTGGGGGACTTGAGGTGCGAGAGCTTACTGGAGGCCTTGAGTGCCTGGGCTCGGCTTAAGCCGCAGGTGTCGACGAGGTACTCATCGACGGCGAATCGGGGACCTGGGGAAACGGCGGGCGCGGCCGCGGAGAGGAGGCGGTGGAGTGGGGAGATGGGCGAGGCGGACGGGGAAGAGAGGAGACGGGCGAGGATGCAGCGGCGGAGGTGGAGCATGGCGGCGGCGAGGTCTGCTACTCTGCCGCCGGTGCGTCTGACGCGCGTGATCTGCTAGTCTGCTACTCGGCCGCGGGCCTGTTGGAAGGAATTCACGTTATGTTGTGTAGGAGTGTAAGAAAAAACAGATGAACCAACTCCTTTAACCTACCTTCCGGGGGAAATTACAAAATGTTGTCACTTGGAGTAAGATGAAATTTCAGATGATTTTTTCTGGGAGGAATTGCACATAATATATCATTTTATTTAGATTCAGGAGGAGGCTATCTATCGCCTCATCTATGCTAAAATTAGTGCTAGAATTATCCGTGCGCACACGAGCATCTCCAGCCGCGCCCCCAGGAGCGCCTCCCAGGGCGACCATTTTAGCGCCGGTGCGCCGGGCTACAGGAGCTCCAAGTAACTTACCGGACAAATTGATAAGTCTGTCATTTTCGCCCAGTCGCGCCCCCAGCCCATGTTTGGGCCATTTTAGCGCCCGACGAACACAGGCCGAATCCAGCGCGCTGGGGCTGCTGGGGTTCCGGCAGAAGCAAAATCGCGTTTGTTGGACAACATAGTCAGGCGAAGGGCGACTTTTCCACGCCCTCTTTCCCTTCCCTCGCCGCATACCGCCCACCCTCGTTCTCTCCATTGTCGATGTCGGCGTCGCCCCTCGACCCCAAACCGCCGCGCCGCCGGTAGAAGCCATTTCGCTGACGCAACTGCCTTCCGTAGCCCCGTCGTAGACACGCCAACCTCCCTCCCTCGTTCTCTCCCTTCCCGATGTCGGCGTCGCCCCTCGAACCCAAACCGCCGCGCCGCCGCTAGAACCAATTTCACTGACGTAACTGCCTGACGCAGCCCAGCCGTAGACATGCCAACCCCCTCCCTCCTCTGGTCGAGCTCGCCGCTTCCAGGCGAGGCCACATGCAGCCGGCTCTCCAGCACGCCCGTGAGGTGTTCGGCGTTTTGCCTATTCGTCAATGGACTCCGACGATGAGGAGATGTTCGCCGCTCTAATGAACGAGGAAGCCGACGCAGCCGTCGACGATGTCGAGCACCTCATGTGCCTCGCCGCTCTGGCCGCTCTGTTTGCGCAGAACACGAAACCCCGGCATGGTGGATCAAAGTTCGGTCACCGGAATGGCAAAGAGAGGGAATGAGTGGAGGGCTAATGCATGCTCTACGCCGACTACTTCGCCGATGCTCCATTGCACGGCGAGGCAGTGTTTTGGCGCCGATTCCGCATGAGCCGGAAGCTCTTCCTCGACATTGTACACGTCGTTTGGGAGTTCGACAACTATTTCACTTGCAAGAAGGATTGCACGGAGAAGGTTGGATTCACCTCGCTCCATAAGTGCACGGTGGCTATGAGAATGCTTGCATACGGCGGTCCCGGCGATACTAAGATGACTATATGCGTATGACTGAGTCCACTGCCTTTGAGGGTTTGAAGAGATTCTGCAAAGCAGTGGTGGCAGTGTTTGGCCCAAAATACTTGAGATCACTCAATGATGAAGACAGTGCTCGGATCCTATCACAGAATGAAGCAAGATGATTTTTGGGAATGCTTGGAAGCATCGACCGTATGCATTGGGTATGGAAGAACTTCCCGTTTGCTTGGCAGGGGATGTACAAGGGCGCGAAAGGATCTTACAGTGTGATAGTTGAGGCAGTGGCTACAGAGGACCTATGGATTTGACACGTCTTCTTTGGAAGGTCTGGAACTCACAATGACATCAACGTCCTGCAGTGCTCCCCTGTCTTTGAAAATCTTGTTGAAGGTCATGCCCCTTCGGTGAACTGTGAGATCAATGGCCACCAGTACAAAAAGGGATACTACCTAGCGGATGGTATCTATCCAAGATGGTCAGCACTTGTGAAGACTATCTCCAAACCAGTACCAGGAGGCAAACAGTCTTGGTTTGCTCAGCGCCAAGAGGCTTGCAGGAAGTATGTCGAGCGAGCATTTGGTGTGCTTCAATCTCGGTTTGCTCTTGTCCGGTACCCCGCTCTTACTTGGTCCAAGGAGCATATGTGGGAGGTGATGAACTGATGTGTGATCTTGCACAAGATGATCATCGAGAACAAGCGTGACGACCCAGTGTTTGACACTGAACCATATTTCAGACAGGGTCCTCTTGCAACTGTCGATCATCAGGTGCCGGCAGAATGGAATGCATGTCTAGCTAAGCGACAGCAGATCCGAGACCCCCAGGTACACTAAGAGTTGCAGCGTGATCTTGTGGAGCATCTCTGGAGACTGAAAGGCAACGCCTAGTTTCATGTGTTTTCATTTGTACTCAAAACTTGTTAAATTATGTTGAAATATTTGGTTTTCAGTGATTTGTGTGCCAAACTTTGTGATAAATATATTATGTGCCGAAATCATGCCGAATCAGGTCGAATTTAATCGAACTTGGGCAAAAGCAGACAAAACTATGCAAATTCGGGCGAAAATGAACAGTTTGGCGCACTTGGCCTGGGTACGCGGATGGAAAGCGACGCCCCCAGGGCAAAAAATAGCGTCGAGCGGCCCCGGGAGGCGCTATTTAGCGGCAAAAATCGCCCTAGGGGGCGAACGACTGGAGATGCTCTAAGCCACTAGTTTTCCTTATCTACACCGGCGCACATTTATTTGAGAAAATTCCTTATTTGGCGCTTACTTAAAATCTTGTTCCCTGTTTGGTCCTAAAAATAAAATTCTTCCCTATTTGACACCTTAACTTCATTTTCTTCCTAACATGGCCCTATAGTGCATTCTAAACACAAATGGGTATGTAAAAAGACTCTTTTTCCCCTGATGAACTTTTGTACCAAAATTCATAATATAAGTTGAAAATAAACATATTTAGATTCTATACCATGTTATCCATAGAAGTGAAAGTATTACCCACCAATACAAGTGTATAATCGAATCGTTTTTTTTGTTTTGTCTGTCGAAGTGTACACATACACAATACCTGCAAAGGCGACGTCGCGACATAATCGCAGTGCCGAGTGCTCTCCGGCCGCCCTGAGAGCGATATCACTGTATTCATGGCCAATAAACTAGAGAGAAGCCATAAGAGCATCTGCGTCGACAGACGCGCGTTGGAGCCGTGACCGTCACCGTCGTCATACCCTAAAGACGTGGCCTTGGTGACAAAGACGGTGTCATAAGTGTCACCCTTGGCATCCATGTATGTCGTGCTGCTGCCAAATATGGTAGCATGCGTCGGGTCTGTGTCGTGGCCGGCGAGGGCGCACTGATTGGATTTCTTGTCGTCAGTCGGCCACAATCCATGAATGCTTTTCGTCAGTTACTTCAGCGATCCGAAAACACAATGTGGTGCCGTGCTAGGCTGCTAGCTAGCTTCGTATCATCATTCATCAACCTACCATCCTTGCAATGTCGAACCGGGCCGTTTTCGTCTCACTGGTAGAAAAAAGGCCTTCCATACGCCCCCTTTAGTCCCCAAAATGTCCGAACCGTGACTAAAGGGGACTTTAGTCGTGGTTCGGGAGGCTACCCGCGACTGAACGTCTTGAGTGGCGGTTTGGGAAGCGCGCGGAGGGCTTTAGTCCCGGTTGGCCTGGCCACCCGCGAATAAAGGTCCGAACTGCTCGCCTCCCGGTCTTTAGTCCCGGTTGGCCTGGCCACCCGCGACTAAAGTTCCAAGCTGCTCGGCTCCCGTGCGGTTCTAATTCGCGAGCGAGGCAGAAAGGCCTCATTGCTACAGTGCGCGCGCGGCTCTCTCTTCTTCTTCCTCCACCATGGATTCTCCTGTTTCAAGATTCTCCATGTGGCCACACCATGCGGCAAGACTCTCCACGTCGCCTATACCAACAAATGCGAGATCATCCCTGAAGCTCTTGACCGTTTGAGGAAACTCTATAAAGCCGATGAACACCACAAGTTCTTTGGGATTGATCTCGAGTACACGGGCAATCAAAAGGATGTGGCCGTCATCCAGATTGCTTACAAGGAAACCGTTCTGGTCTTCCAATGGGCAAGGTACGCACACAATCTCTTGTAGGATAGTTGTTGCATTTTCGATTTGTTGTTGCATTGAAAGAATACACTTGTTGCAACAGTATCTAACATATGTTCTATTTTTGTTGTTGAAGTAGTGCAAAGAAATGTCTAGAACTTATGGATTTTCTTGTCAACAAAGGTTTCGACTTTTGTAGCGTCGATATCACAAATGACCAGCAGAAGATGATGCGCACCTGGAATATTGAGATACCTGAAGACCACTACATTGATCTTCAGGACTTGATCCATCTTGATGAGCTGGACGGGAACAAGACCGGGATGGCTCAGATGGCAACTGCCTTCATCCACCACGACTACGGAACGATGAAGACTAGTTTCCCCTCGAGAAATCACAACTATTGGGGGAAGAACCCACTTGACCTGATCAATCTCCAGTATGCAGCAATAGATGCATATGTTGCGTTCGAGTTGTTCCGCATCTACTCTTCGGAGCTCGAGTAGATGGTTGTTTGTGTACCGCTATGTTTGCATTATTCGAGACTTTATATATGTAGTACTACTATTATGTACCGCTATGTTTTCATTATCCGAGACTTTATATATGTAGTACTACTATTATGTAATGGATATATGTCCTATATTATTTCTATTAATTGTGTATGTGTTTAAGTACCGCTGTGTTTAAGACTAACTCCTTTGCAAAATATTTGAGAAAACGAGTGGAAAACATGGAAAACAGAAGGTTACTTAAATGTCTCCAAACCTTGTGAGAGAAGAAGACTAATGAAATGGCTCAAATAAAACCAAGAGTTAAAAATGACATGATGCATCCATAAGGACTGGAAAATAGAAGAGATTTAGGAAAGGGGAAACAAAAGATTTCCTAAGATTAACAGATATGACCACTTAATCAAGATGCATTCATAAGGACTGGAAAACAGTGAGATAACATATTATTCTGAATTTTTTGATATATTATTTGTATTTTTAAGATTTTAAAATGAATTCATTTGATTTTTCTGAATTTTTTGATATATTATTTGTATTTTTAAGATTTTAAAATGAATTAGTTTTATTTTTTTGAATTTTTTGATATATTATTTGTATTTTTAAGATGGTAAAATAAATTTGTTTTATTTTTCATTTTTAAGATGGTAAAATAAATTATTTTTATTTTTCTGAATATTTTGATATATTATTTGTATTTTTAAGATTTTAAAATGAATTAGTTTTATTTTTCTGATTTTTTTAGAAATAATACAAATTAAAAAGTTAATATTTATTTATTTATTCAAAATTATTATTACATCATTACTTTTGTTTATTAAAAGATTTATTTGAAATTCAAACAATAAAGAAATGTGGAATCGACCAACATGTTAATAGTATTGATATGATACTAGTATCACATACATGCGTGCGAAACACTTGGATGCTGGACGGGATGGAACTCGGAAGTTAAGCATGCTAGTGAGAGGATGGGTGACCGAGCGGGAAGTTTGACCACGGGTAAGTAATTTGACTAGAGATAATTGTAGTTAGACACTAATCAAATAATAAACATTGTGAAAAATTGGAGTGAAAAAAATGGAGTGAAAATTGAAGTGAAAAATAATTAGAAATCCAAATGAATTAAAAAATAACGAAATAGCCTGTAGTCCCGGTACTAAAGGAGTGAAAATTGAAGTGAAAAATAATTAGAAATAACGAAACCGGGACTAAAGGTCCTCCACCCCAGGCGCACGCCAGCCGCCCACGTGGACGGGCCTTTAGTTGCGGTTCGTAAGAGGCGCGACTAAAGGGGGGCCTTTAGTCGCGCATATTTAGTCCTGATTGCACGGCCGGGTTTAATGGCCTTTGCGAACCGGGACTAAAGGTCTATTTTCTACCGGTGTCTTCCATCTCGGCCACGGAAATCATCGGTGACGGGGTTCAACCAACAGCTGGGCGGGTTGCCGATCGATCAGGTAAGCGTAGCTTCATACACATATTTCGTTTAAAGAACACAAGGGCTCGTGTATCTTTGTACACAATTTCAATCACGCCAGCTGCTAGCTTAGCCTTTTTTTTAAACCAGCTGCTAGCTTAGCTCCATGCAAGTCCTTCCTTTACCGTGCACTTCTACTACTTTTGCCGGGTTTTTTTCGGTTTTGCTAAGTCTCAGTCGATTAAGATTTTCTTAAGTCTTGGTCACTTTTAGGAAAAGTGCAACCGCAATTCAAAAAAAGTGCAATTGCACTTTTCTGGATAGAAAAATGCAACGGGTTCTCAGAAAAGTACAATTACACTTTTCTGCTCAGCAAAGTACAATTACACTTTTCTTTCAAGTATAGTTGTACTTTTCTGAATTGACCGAGACTTAAGCAAATATCATTCGACTTAGACATAGGTAGTCCCCCTTTTTTCAATGGTGTTTAGATGCTAGCTTTGCACGACACTTTTTTTCTAAGCTCATTGTCTCTTTCTTCTCTCTAATTGTTAGCTTTGCCCGACGCTTTCTCTAAACTTCATATCTGTTAGCTTAGCCTTTTTTTTAAACCAGCTGCTAGCTTAGCTCCATGCAAGTCCTTCCTTTACCGTGTAGTCCTACTACTTTTTACGGTTTTTTTTCCAATGGAGATCAGATGCTTGCACGGCACTTTTTTTTCTAAGCTCATTGTCTCTTTCTTTTCTCTAACTGTTAGCTTATCCCGACACTTTTTCTAAACTTCATTTCTGTTTCTTTTCTCTAAATTTTAAAAAACTGTGATTAGTTTTTTTAAGTAGAACACAGATTCAATGTAATAGGAAAATTGATAATTTTCTTTGTATCTTTTTTGCAGCTACACGAGGGGATAACCATGGAAATCCAATCACCGGGGAGGCGGCCGGTGGTGGCGCCAAGAGCAGCCCGGACTTACGCCGTTACGCGTGTTTTCAGCTCCATGCGGTGAGTGAAGTGCAATCATGCTGAGTGGACAATGTATATATGGATAATGATTTTCCCTCCCGTTCCATCGCACATGCATTTCTGCTAGTATATCTTTAAAAATAATATTTGTATCGTGTGGGACCAACATGACATAGAATCTAACTATGCTTATTTTCAACTTCTATTATGAATTTTGGTAAAAAAATTCATCAGGGGCAAAAGAGTCTTTTTACATCCATATTGTGTTTAGAATGCACTATAGGGCATGTTAGGAAGAAAATGAAGTTAAGGTGTCAAATAGGGAAAAACAATTTAGGGCCAAATAGGGAACAAGATTTTAAGTAAGGGCCAAATAAGGATTTCTCTCCATTTTTTTTTGTTCAGCACCTCCAATGGAGCCCTCTTTGTGGTGTTAGGCCTGTGTCCGCATATTTGGCCACATGGTCCGTCTAACTTTAACCGCAGGCTATTACTCGTCGCCGCTTCGGTCGAACGAGTCGTCGTCGTCGCTGGCGTCGAGAATGACAACCTTGGAGGAGGAGGAGGTGGCGTGGCTCGAGAAGGCGGCGTGGTTCAAGGAGGGGTCCTGGGATGAGGAAAACTAAGGCTGTGGGGCACGAGGACGGAAAACTAAGCCAGGGGCACAAAAGTAAAAAAAAAAAAAAACAATATACATTGGGTTGAAAGAAAATACTCATTGTGGATTTAGTACAATGTCGTGAACTATTATTTATATTATGAAGAATTTTTTATTTGACCTCGGTCATTTTAATAAACCGTGAACAATTATTTCTATTGCGCTAACATTTTACTAACTTGAGAACCAATTAATTTGAGTGGTCAATAAACCAAAAAAAGTGTATGCTAAACATGAAAAAAAAATCTACAACATGTACATGATTTGACATTCTAACCAATTAACTGGACCGGATGATTCACAAAGTTTGAATTTAACATAAATTAAAATACAAAATCCTTATGAAAGACACAACTATATACAATGGGGCGTTGGAAAAGAACCCGATTGTAGCTTCTTTGTGAACATTGTAAAAACATTAGTTACATTGCACCGGAATTTTTTTAAACTTGTGTCATGATTATTTCAAAATCTCTTGAACATATATTTTGTACCACATGAATTTTAAAATTAAACTTGAACAAAATTTATACAATATGAACACGTTTTACTTGCAAACGAATTAATTGGACTGGGTGATTCACAAAGTTTGTATTAACCGGATTTAAAATATAAGATCTTTGAGACAAACCAGTGAAGGGTTGAAAATGAGAAGCCCGGTGATATAATTTTTTTAACGTCGTGTTTTTTTATATTGCACTGAAACATTTTAAAATTTGAGACACTAAATCGATACACTTCCTCTGATATTAGGTTTTCACGAACCACAAGAGATGGTGTCGATGAGTCATATCGATAAATCCCTCGGATGATCCGGTAGGGTTTCGAGTAGGAGAACGAAATAGGCACTGGCGGATACGTCGGCTAACAGGGGGCACAATTTACCTAGGTTCGGGGCCCTCGTAGAGGTAATATCCTCTCATGCTTGTCTGTCTTTGTATTATGAAGATTGGTTACAATGGTGAGTGCGCAAGCCGAGAGATTGGATCTCGAGTTATGGCTATGGTGGTGGAAACCTAGATTGGATGTCCCTCCTCGGGTGGTTCTCCCAGCCCTTAAATAGGTGGATGGGTCTCAAGCCGTACCCCGGGGGGGGGGGGTTACAAACCTAGAACTAGTCGGTGGAAACCTTCCATCTTGTCCCGCAAGTCTTGCGGGTAGGCCGCTGTTGGGCTTTCTAGAGCCAAGGGGGCACTCGTTTCCGCTAGGCTTCAGTGCTGGGCCTTAGACCGGGTAGGCCCATCCGAGAGGTCCTAAAGTCATCCCCACGTTAGTAGCCCCCGCGTGTTTATTCGACTGAGAATAGTCGAGTAAGAACTCAAGGCTTGTTTCTGGATCTCGCGACTGAGTAGTCATAACTTGATCTGAAGGGCGTGTAACCTGTGCGGGATGTACTAGAGTATCGAGTGGTAAATGTGCCTTGTGTTGGATATTTTTGAAGAAGGGTATGGCTCAGTCGCTTGGCTCTCCCGAAAGATCACAGCCAATTAATTGCTTCTCGGGGAAAAACAGTTCCGGTCTACACGAATTCGATACTTTGACTCGAACTCGGCGAGGTGATCATTGTGACTGGGCCGTGGAGGACTTACTGAGTCGAATTTAACCTAAAAAAGGGGCACCCGGTGCGTCCGCTAGGATTTTTCTTCGTGTTGCTGACACGGAAAATTTACCGGAGGACGCAGCTTGAGTGCGATTCCAGGCCCACAGGACAGATCCTTGGGTCTTACCTTCGTACTCGAGGAATACGACATCCAGTCATGCCTTGACGGCTGAACGACCCGGGTTTGTTTCGAGTGATGTGTTTGTACATCGTAATGTGGAGTTGTCTTTTTTGCGGGAGCCGCGTACTCACGATTTTCTCCCTGCTGCGTGGAGAGTATCGCTCTTTGTTCTTGGGAAATGGCGAGTGCGAATGTTTTGACCTTGCAATCCTCGAGTGAGGTGAGTTTTTCGTCTGAGTCTAAACTAAAGAAAATTCGTGTCGTGAGGTTCCATACGAAATAATTTTTGTGTAATGAGGTGCGCAATGACGTCACCGCGCACTCGCATGCTCCCGATGGGATGTGACGCAGTGGGGCAGGGCACGTAGGGCCCATCGTGTCAGCTTTTGACCAGAGAATTGCTGTCGTGTGCCGGTTTTTTTGCTAGACGTGCAGTAATTACGCAAGATCCCGCGTTAAAGATCGTGCGGATTTACTGCCCTCCGCCTCTTTGTTTCGATTCGGCGCATGTCAGCCAGGATGCGCGCCACGTACGCGGATCAACGACTTGCGGTGGCACCGTGGTCATATAAATAGTAGGCCTTAGGGGAAAAGTTACTTTCCCCGACCCTTATTCATCTTCTCCTTCCTCCATCGTGCCCACTTTCTTCTGCGAGAGAGCGAGCACCAATGGTGCCAGGCAAGAAATGTGGCGCGGCCGCAGCTTCCGGCAAGGAGGCGGCTAGCGCTTCCACGGCGGCTCCGGTGAAGAGGACGGGTGAGTGGCGCCCGTCCAATGTGACGAAGAAGAGCATCTCAGAGATGTAGAGGGAGGGAATTATCCCTTCGAAAGACTCCGGGCGTGTCCGCATGCCAGCGAAGGGGGAGGAGGTGCCCAGTCCGCCTTCCAATGAACGTGTCGCTTTCTCGGAGCACGTTGCCCGAGGTATGTGCTTCCTCCTCCACCCGTTTCTCCTCGGGCTACTTTATGTCTATGGCATACAACTGCACGATCTCCCTCCCAACGTGGTGCAGCACGTTTCGTGCTTCATCGTGCTGTGTGAATGCTTCCTCGGCATTCACCCGCATTGGGTGCTCTAGAAGGCCATCTTCCAGGTGAGGATTTTTCGGGAGAAGCCCCTGGCGGGTGAGAGAGTGGGGGAGCCTTTGGCGACCGGCGGTTTCGGGATCCATACAACCAAGGATTTCCCGTACCTGGAGATGAACTTAATTGAGTTGACACAAGGATAGCGCCGGAAATGGTTCTACGTCCAGGACGACAACGTGGGTGGCGTCCCAAAATTAAAGCCATTCGCGATTATAAAGTGGAGGAAGTCCTGGGCGCACAATCTATCACCCAAGGAATCCAAGACGTTGTCTCCTCTACTCGCGCAATTCGGGCGACTCCGGCGGAAGGATCAAGGGCCTCTGCTGAATGGGATGCATTTGGCGAGCGTCTTCCTGCATCGTAGGATTCAACCGCTTCAGGACAGACCCACCCCTATGTGGGAATTCTTGGGTATCAACGATCCGAGCTGGACGTGCGATGACATCCTCTCGAATGCTGAGTTTGAGAAAACAATTACTGCCATCACCAGTCTGAAGAAAGGGGAGAGCCACTCGCCGTGTCCCTTCATGTGTTTTGACACCCAACATCCTCCGAGCGAAGTAAACTTCTTTACTATTCCTGTTTCTTATTTTTCTTTTTTGTGGATTCCTACCGATTAAATTTGCTTCTTCCTTTATTTCTTCTTCGTTGCAGAACAAAAGACGTGGCGAAGTGCTACCCGCCACTTTCCGCGGATGATGGAGGCTTGGATCTTCTAGCGAGTAACTTTGCGGCTCCTCCCAAAGCCAGCGTCGTGGATGCAGAATCCAGCGTGGAGCAGGAGGAGCTGGATGAGGAGGAGGAGTCGCTCGCGCATCGCAAGCGTCGTCGAGTGGGAGATGATGAGGCGACATCCAAAGACAGGTCCTCAAGTGAGCACACTGTCGAGGAGATCGATACTCATCCGATTATGGCGACTCCTCTGAACGTGCTTCCTCCCTCAATCCAACAGTCGAAGATTTCCACCGCCTGGGACGTGGATAACCTCGACGAGGACGAGTGAGTTTTTGTGCTCTTGCTAGCTGAATTTATCTTTTTTGTTCTCTCTTTTTGACTTTCACTCATTCTTCTGGTCATTGGCAGGGACCAATTCGTGTGTCCGCTTAATTTGTGAAGCAGAAGGGGGTTTCCGCAAGTCCACCTCGAACTTCAAGTTCTCCTCGATGATCTGCGAGCCCTGCGAAGACGGCCGACACTTCTGCGTACACGATGCCCAGCTTGGTACACGAGCAACATTTGGATGCCGGGGCGTCAGCGAACAAAGAGGTCTCAGCCAGTTCGCCTGACCCTTTGTAGACCCCGAATGGAAAGGTAAAGTTCCCTTTCTTTCGAGTAGTTGTTCTTCTTATCATCGGGTGCACGGCAGTGCTCCCGATGGGAGTAGCCCCCGAGTCTGTTTGTAGCCGATTACAGACTCAAGTTGCGTCCTTGATTTAATTGCTTTTCTTCTTTTTTCTTGATCTTATCGGGTGCACGGCAGTGCTCCCGATGGGAGTAGCCCCCGAGTCTTTACTCGACTGCATGCAATCGCATATAGACTCAAGCAGAACTTGTCTAACTCGCAAAGTTTTGCAATCCATTCTTGATTCTTTGGTTGCATTCGGGCGTCGCTGGTGTAGTGGTAGTTGGTAAACCCCAAGAGAAAGGTTATGAAGAGCACAATGACAAGTTTTCTCTCAGAAAATAAACCAAGGTTGAATCAACCAGTAGGAGGACAAGAAATCTCTGAAAGTTGACGCAACTGAGGTGGCAGGACGCACTAACGGTTCAGCAGGAACGTGGAACCTACACAACAGAATCAAATCACTTTGCCCCAACGAAGCAGTGAGGTTGTCAATCTCACCGGTTTTGCTGAACACAAAGATGTTAAACGTATGGTGCGGAAAACAATATGAAAATAGTATGAAAACAATAGCAGAAGTGTGAAAACATTGGAAGCAGTGTGTGTATTATCAGTATGAGAAAACGGGCCGGGGTCCATAGTTCACTAGTGGTGTCTCTCCGTGAAAGATAAATAACATGTGTGGTGAGCAAATTACATATGGACAATTACAGAAATGAAGGCTGCACCGTAGTGCATATGCAAGACATACAGTTTACTATGTGATTCATGTGGGCATTACAACAAAATACATAGACCGTCATCCAACTGCGTCAATGACTAATAATCCACCCTCCGAATATCATCCGAACAAACATTGGGTATTAAGTTGCAAGCAACAGATAATCGCAGTAAGCAAAGGGTGTAATGTAAACAAAGTAAACATCGTCATTTTCTAACTAATGGCAACAACACATCCTCCATCCGTCACATTTTTGTCACTCGAGCACAGATGCAAAGGAGGCATGAGCCCACTATCGAGCATAAATACTCCCTCTTGGAGTTACTAGCATCTACTTGGATCTGTTGGATCATCGTTGTGTTTCTTTCGGGAAGAAGCACATGGATCGTGTGTTTCCTTCGAGCGCTTGTGAGCCATTGGATCAGCGTTGTGTTTCTTTCTATTGCTTATGAGCTATTGAATCAGCATGCTATCACGACCCTATATATATCCCACCTCTCATACATTTTCGGCACTTAGTGTGTAATCATCTTCCATACAAAGCATTCATATTCCCCTTCATACGTCCGACAGTGCATTTGACATGAGTGCACTTGATCAGGAGCCACAGTCGGGCTGTATGAAGGAGAAACCGTATGTTTTGTTCTATATATCTAGAAATCCTCCAGTTCATCGACCGTATACAAAGCATTCAGATTCCCCTGCATACGCCCCATAGTGCATTTGCTACGCGGGCACTCAGTAGCCACAATCGGGCTGTATGAAGGAGAAACCGTGTGATTTGTTCTATATATCTACAAAACCTCCAGTTCATCGACCGAATACAAAGCATTCCGATTCTCCTGCATACGCCTGACAGAGCATTTGATATGCGGGCACTCAGGAGCCACAGTCGGGCTGTATGCAGGAGAAACCGTGTGTTTTATTCTATATATCTACAAATCCTCCGGTTCATCGACCGTATACAAAGCATTCAGATTCCCCTGCATACGCCCGATAGTGCCTTCGATATGCGGGCACTCAGCAGCCACAGTCGGGCAGTATGCAAGAGAAACCATGTGTTTTGTTCTATATATCTACAAATCCTCCAGTTCATCGACCGTATACAAAGCATTTAGATTCCCCTACATATCCCCGAAAGTGCATTTGATACAAAACATGTGGAAAACAGAGGTGGACTAATCCAAATACATGAACCATGAAGGTTTGATACATTATTACACAATGGTTTAGCAATCTTACATGAACCATGAAGGTTTAATACATTATCCCCAACTAGTGCCGCCATTGTTTACTTTTCTGTCATAGCCATGGGACATCTTTATTATTTAACGCGATGCTTGGGTCAGTTTTCACTCTGAAGGGAGGAATTTCTTCAAAGTTATTATAATCTTTTGACATGTTGAAAGTAAAGTATGGGCACCTAGAGGGGGGGGGGGTGAATAGGTGCTACGACCAATTTTAATTTTTCTCAAGGTTTAGGCTTGGCAAGAAGGTAAATTCTCTAGATAGTGCAACTAGTGGTGAATTTACCTATATGACAAGGCAAGCGATTAATGCAACTAGTACAACACTTAATACAACTAGTACAACAATAAATGCAACAAGTACGAGTAAGTAAAGAGAAGGGAACGAGGTAACCGATGGAAGCACACGGAGACACGATGTATTCCCGAGTTCCTCCTTCTTAAGGGAGTACGTCTCGTTGGAGGGGTGTGAGCTCGCCACGAAGGCCTACTCAACGCCACAAAGGCCTCACCCTATTCTCCGATGAACTCCGCCACAAAGGCCTAGTTCACCTTCCACTATTTAACCCCTTTGAGGCGGGGATCGAATCCTTTACAAACAAGTTTGGGGCACACACCCACAACCAAATTGGGGGCTCCCAACTCTTCCCGAATCACCAAGAGTAACAAGGAGCTTAGGTTCTCCACAAGAGGAAACCCTAAGCAAAGATCCCTCAAGCTAATGAGGGGGAAATAGAAAACCGGTTGGTGAAGATGTAGATCCGGGGCTTCTCCTTCAATCCTCAAAGTTTCAACAAGTTTGGGTGGAGGAGGAGGGAGATCTAGCTAGTGGGTGAGCTCCATTAATGGTGTCTTCAATGCTGGAAAAGAGCTAACCCTTGGGGAGAGAAGGAAGGTCCTATTTATAGCTTCCCTCAAAACTAGCCGTTTTTCAGCCAAACTGCGACCAGCCCGGAATGGTCCGGAATATTGCGGACCCCGGAATAATCCGGAGCAATCCGGATGGCAACCCGAGCCTTTTCCTGTTGTGGCCGGAATGGCCCCGGAATATTCCGGAACTCGGAAAAATCCGGAGCAATCCGGATGCAACCCGAGCCTTTTCCCGTTGTGGCCGGAATGGTCCGGCATATTCCGGACCCCGGAATAATCCGGAGCAATCCGGATGGCAACCGAGCCTTTTCCCGTTGTGGCCGGAATGGCCCCGGAATATTCCGGAACTCGGAAAGGTCCGGAAAATTCCGGACTGCCCCTTTGAAACTCTGTTTCTGGCCAAGATAAAATCCGTTGATCTTCGATTTCTTCACCATTTCTTCGAACCCGTATAAGTGCTGATTTAAGACCAAATCCTTAGACAAAGTAGCACATACGGTTAGTAACTTCTTTATGTTGTTAACAAACACACAAAACATCGAGAGATCGAAAATGCACTTTCAATCTCCCCCTTTTTGGTGTTTGATGACAACATAAAGATTTCACGGGGATAAATAATATGAACTAGAAATGGTGTTCAAAAAACAGACGGAGTTCTTTCCTCGATGTGTGTCGTGAGACACATACTTCATAGGCTTTGCTCCCCCTATGTTTTAAACACCAAGCCGTCTAAACAAGTTCACAATGAAAACATGCATGGATAATAATAGAGATACGCAAGCATGATAATAGTAGCATAACCACGGGAAGGGTGACACAAGTACGTCAAGAGGTTCCACACACATAATACGAAGTTTGAAACGAAAGCAAACAAACTAAAAGATAACGGAGCACAAGCCTATAAGATCGAAATCAAAAGGCAAAAGACCTGTGCTCCCACCCTTGCAATGCCCGTGGAATCCTAAAAATTGAACTCCTTCTCCCCCTTTGGCACCAAAGACGCCAAAAAGGGACAAAGAGCCCACTAACTCCCCAAGAGATCACTCCATGTCGTCATCTTCTCCATTGCCTTCCTCATCATGCTCCTCTTCCTCATCTCCAACTTCACGATCTCCAAGCCCAGCAGAATCGAAGTAGTCTCCATCATTAGAATACTCCTCATCATCAACATCCGCTGGAGGCAACCCGAAGTAGAAGTCATCATCATGGATCTCGGGCATCTCAATGGGAACAAGATCAACAACAACTAGATAGGGAGGATCGGCAGGCACATCAATCCCAGCATCTCTGCGGTCGGCGTTCTGAATACGCCAAGTCTCCTTGGCCAACTCCCTAGCCTCATGAGCAATAGCCCTAGTGTCCTTGCACATGTTGAACATAGTCTTGAAGAACTTTGCAATGCCACTAGAGGGACGCTCAGAAGTACCACTCGCGGAAGCAGAAGGAGTGGCCATGGGGGACTTGGACTTTCCCTTAGCAAACTCCGGAATCTCATCACCATTGTTTAATGTAGGAGCCAACTTCTTGCACTTGACCACCTCATAGCGATCCATGATCTCAATCCCCACTTTGGAGTTTATGAACTTCTGAATCAGTGGGCCGTACCCGGGCTTCCTCTTCTCCATGACACCGATGCAAATCTCACGGTAAATGAAGTCCATCACATCAATCCTCCTTTGGTTTTTAGGCCTAGTGAGGAACATGAGGTTCACCATGAAGGCCCTCATAGCCGAGAAATCACCGGCCTTGATCACAATGGATGCACGGAAGATCTTGGACAACAAGTTGTAGTAGGGGTACATGTTGGAGTTGAACGGCTTAGTCTTGCCTTTGACATTTGGAGGATAGCAAAAATCCAAGCTCGAGATGTCAAACTCTGGTGCTTCATGAACTTTGTAACCATGATCAGCATAGGTGGCAGTCCAAGTGTAACCCAATGCCTCAGCAAACTCAGTCAAGTTACTAGTGATCTTCTCCTCCCCACACATCCAAGTCATAGAGCGCCGGGCATCGCCCTGGGCGTGGAGAGTGCAGTAGAACTGAGCAATCAACTGAGGGAAATACTCACTCTCAGTGTTGTCAAACAGCGGAATCAAACCAAGCTTCTCCAGACAGGCATGCACATGGCGGAGCTCAGAATTCTTGTACCTATTGTAGATGTCCATGTCAAGCTGAGACTGCACACAAACAAGGGGCTGCTGGGTAGAATAGAACTCATTCCAACACTTGAGCTGCAGATTAGTCCAGAAACGAGCATCTTCACAAGTGGAGTCAGGAAAGCTGTACGGGTTCTTCCGTTTGATATACTTCCACTGAGGAATAGAGCATTCTTTCAGATCAATATCGGGAACCTTGTCAGTATTATCATCCTCACGAGATGCCCCACGAGAACCAGAAGAGCGACCCCTAACAGGGCGAGCACCCCTCCCAGCAGTTTGCTTCCTTTTCACACCAGTACAAGCTCCAGGACCTGAGAATAGAGGACAAAGGAGTAGGAAAGGTAAGTGCATATGCCATACGGGTGAGAGAAACTCCAACCGGTTTGGTTTAGTGCAACAGCTCGAATTTCTGGCAGCATCCGGAAAATCCGGAATGGTCCGAAATATTCCGGCTGGGCCGGAATTTTCCGGAATATTCCGGGCTCCTCGATTTGATTCGAGGAACTGCCCAAAAATGCGAACTCTTGACTCCAACAACTAAACCAAATAGTAAGGGGTACCAAGGAGATGATTGTAATGTAGATCTACGTGTTGGAAATCGTGGGAGTGACAAGATCTAAGATTTGGATCTAGGTCTAGATTGGTGAGTGGTTAGACTAGATCTATGAAGTCATGGCATCTAGGAAGTGATTGGCAAGATGAACACATTGATCGAACTTGGAGCTAGATCAAACCCTAGTTGAGATTCCATCTAGAACCAAAAACCACCAATCAAAACGAAAAATACGAGATGCCAAACAACATACCGTCCATGGGGAAGTCCTTGTCCAAAGGAGGGATCCAACAATCCTCCCTAGGGGCAACATGGACGAAATCGGCAAGATATGGTGGCTAGGGCACGGGAGAGGAGAAAGAAGTGGAGGAAAAAACCGTCCACCCGTTCGTGCGGGGGTATTTATAAGGAAAAACTGTCCATCCGGAATGGTCCGGAATTTTCCGGGTCAATCCGGTGTCCGGAACAGTCCGAAAAATTACGGATGACCGGAAAATTCCGGCTGGAGCAGCAAACAGCTCCAACTTTTCCGGAAAGGATAGTTTTGAAAGGCTAGGAACCGCGTGACTTTGTGTGGAGGAAGGCATATGCAAAGATGAACATAGGAGAGACAAAATGGAGTAAAGTAGGGGGTTAGTGTTCCTAGTCTTACTCCTCGGGAAAGAAGCAAATAAGATGGAAATAGCAACGAGGAGTAGTGTTCGGAGAGATAACAAACTAAAACACAATATATTCAACGAACAACCAACTCTTCAAGAGAGAAGAGGTTGGTGGCCTAGGCCACCGTGTAAGAGTTCATGGTATGCAACCGCGAAGATATATCTTGGGGGCATTGCCATTACTCAACATTGAAGCTCACAATTCAACATTAGAAATAGAGAGATAACAATGAAATTTTTGCTTTGGGCATAATGGGGGGAGGGAGAACCCAATGTGTTAGGATAACACTCCCCCTATGTCCATGCCTACATCTAAACTCGAACATGTTTCATGTATAGGGGTGTGTGCAAGATCTTTAAGTCAAACTCCTTGAATCAATCACATTTAGTTCATTCCTCAAGAACAAGAATCTTGCATCATCAGGTGGCTTCGTGAAAATATCCGCGAGATTGTCCTTGGTGGGCACATAAGATAGTGCAATATCCCCTCTTGCCACATGATCACGGATGAAGTGGTGGCGAATCTCAATGTGCTTCGTTCGCGTATGTTGCACCGGATTGTATGCAATCTTGATGGAACTTTCATTGTCACACAAAAGAGGCACTTTATCCAAATGAACACCATATTCCTTGAGAGTTTGCCTCATCCATAACAATTGAGTGCATGCACTTGCGGCGGCAACATACTCGGCTTCGGCGGTGGAAAGAGATATGCAATTTTGCTTCTTGGAGGACCAACTTACAAGAGACCTACCAAGAAATTGGCAAGCCCCGGAAGTTGACTTCCTATCCTCTTGATCACCCGCCCAATCGGAATCCGTATAGCCATTGAGAGAAAATTGTGCCCCCTTTGGGTACCACAAACCAAATCTTGGGGTATGAACTAAATAACGAAAGATCCTATGAACCGCCACTAAGTGGCAATCCTTAGGAGCCGCTTGATACCTTGCACACACACCTACACTCAAAACGATATCGGGTCTAGATGCACAAAGATAGAGCAAAGAACCAATCATAGAACGATAAAGTTTTTGATCCACATCCTTACTCCCTTTTGGATTGCGTGATAGGTGGCACTTGACTTGCATAGGAGTGGTTTTGATCTTTGCATCTTGGAAGTTAAATCTCTTGATCATTTCTTGGGAATACTTGGCTTGAGAAATGAAAGTCCCACGGGCCAATTGCTTGATCTCAAAACCAAGGAAGAATTTAAGCTCTCCCATCATAGACATCTCGAACCTGTCAGTCATAAGCTTAGAGAACTCATTATTGAAAGCTTGGTTAGTTGAGCCAAAGATAATATCGTCCACATAGAGTTGGCATATGAAGAACTCTCCTTTTACTCTCTTGGTGAAGAGAGTGGGGTCGATCTTCCCAACTTCGAAACCACGGTCATCTAACAATTCTCTAAGGTGCTCGTACCAAGCACGGGGTGCTTGTTTGAGGCCATAGAGAGCTTTGTCAAGTTTGTAGACATGGTTAGGAAAGTTGAGATTCTCGAACCCGGGAGGTTGCTTCACATATACCTCCTCTTTTAGTGGACCATTCAAGAAAGCACTTTTCACATCCATTTGTTGCAACTTGAAATTGTGAGAAGAAGCATAAGAAAGGAGGATACGGATGGACTCAAGACGAGCCATGGGTGCGTAGGTTTCATCAAAGTCAATGCCTTCAACTTGAGTGTAGCCTTGAGAAACCAATCGAGCCTTGTTCCTTATGACAATGCCATGTTCATCTTGCTTGTTCTTGAAAATCCACTTCGTGCCAATAACATTGTGGCAATCCTTGGACTTCTCAACCAATCTCCAAACCTTATTGCGCTCAAAGTTATTGAGCTCATCATGCATAGCTTCAACCCAATCGGAGTCCTGAAGAGCTTCATATACTTTCTTCGGTTCCACCATAGAGATATGAGCTTGATGTTCACAATAGCCAATTGCTTTCTTGTGGATCTTCTAGTTTGAACATCCTCCAAGACCTTGTCGTCTTGGGCATCAATATGCTTCAAAGCTCTTCTTATCCTTTTGATACGATGGGCTTCGATCTCCTCATTATTGCGAGGAGGGATCACTTGATCATCTTGATCATTTGGGTCCCCATCTTGACCAACTTGGCCTTGATCATCATCATCATCATCAACAACAATATTTTCAACACTTGCCTCAACTTGAGGAGAGGATGAAGAGGATGGTTGATCTTGGCCTTGTCCTTGACTCGCATTAGTGAGAGGAGTGGGTACGACTTGCGGAGTCACTTGGTCAATGAGAGGAGGGTCTTGAACATGTTCTTGGTTAGGTGTAATAGTTGGCTCCTTGGCTTGTTCTTCTATTGTAGAGGAGGGCTCCACTTGTGTGGAGCATAGTCCTTCTCGAGTCGCCATAAGGTGTCCCTCAATGGGGCGGAAAAATCCCACACCCATCCTTCCTATGGCTTCTTGAGGTATTTCAACATCTACATTAGAAACATGAAATTGCGCCACTTGGGAGCCATCATTTTCCTCGAAAGCCACACTAAAAGATTCTATGACAATCCGTGAAGTCTTGTCATAGACTCTATAAGTGTGGGATTCGGCACCGTAACCAACAAATATACCCTCAATAGTTTTGGATTGAAATTTAAACAACCTAACACCCTTGATCAAATAGAATCACTTACAACTGAATACACGGAAGTAGGAGACGTTGTGCTTGTTGCCGGTGAGGATCTCATATGGGGTCTTGTCCAAGCCTTTGTGGATGTAGAGGCGGTTGGAGGAGTGGCATGCGGTGGATATGGCCTCGGCCCATAAATATTGGGGAGAAGTGTACTCCTCCAACATGGTCCTAGCCATATCCAAGAGAGTGCGATTCTTCCTTTCAGCAACACCATTTTGTTGAGGAGTATAAGTGGCAGAGTATTGATGACGAATGCCTTCTTCACTAAGGAATTCATTCAATGTATAGTTCTTGAACTCCGAACCATTATCACTCCTAATAGCCATGATTTGCACATTGTGTTGATGTTGCACTTGGTTGGTGAAGTCGATGATGGTTTGTTGAGTCTCACTATTGCACTTGAAGAAATATACCCAGGTGTATCTTGAATAGTCATCGACAATCACCAAGCAATACTTCTTGCCTCGGGCACGTCACCAAAGAGATCAACATGGAGAAGCTCCAAGATCCTCTTGGATGAAATAATAGTCTTGGATTTGTGCACCTTGTCATGCATCTTCCCTTCAACACACGACCTACAAACGCGATCCTTTGAAAAAGAAACATTTTCTCTTAGTCCGACAATAAGGCCACCTTTGTGAAGACTTTGCAAAGTTCTCATGTTGACATGGGATAGGCGGCGATGCCACAACCATCCCAAGTCCGCCTTCCCGAAAATACACATTTCTTGAGAGTTGGTTGACTTCGAAAAGTCCACCACGAACAACTCATTTTCAACATGTCCCACGTGAGCGACGTCAAGAGTCTTGCTCCTCAAAAGGACCACAATATCACCATCGAAAAAGACGGAAAAACCCATCTTTCCAAGATAGCGGACGGAAATTAAATTGTAACCAAGGGATTCGACAAACATGACGTTCACGATAGTTATATCGGGAGCCACCACAACCTTGCCGAACCCGGATACCTTAGACTTGGATGAGTCCCCATAAGTGACGGTTGCTTGGATGTCATTTGGTCGCAACTCCGTCACTAGTTCTTTGCTTCCGGTCATATGATTAGTGCATCCACTATCAAGAATCCATTTAGTCCCACCGGAAGCATAGTCCTGCAAGAGATCATTGACTAGAGTTAGGACCCGAGATGGGTCCCTTCATGTTAGCAACAAGGGTCTTTGGAACCCAAATAGTGTAGTCAATGAAACCCTCAATAGGACCAACATATTTAGCTTGCACAACACCATAATAATCAACATATAAGAAATGGTGTGGATTGTTAGTTCCCGCTGAGGTGCTACGAGTAGTGTTGTCCCTCATGACACTACTACTCGAGGCAACATTGTTGGCTTGAGCGGGTGTGCTATGAGTGGTGTTGTCCCTAATGACAATACCACCCGAGACACCATGTTGGTTCTTCTTCTTGTTCTTCTTCTTCTTGTTCTTCTTCTTGGCTACATAGCCAAGCCCTTGCTTGCCCACTTGTTGCCTTGGAGCACTCAATTGTGGTCTAGCAATGACCGCATTTGAGCTCGGGGCAACCACTTGTGGGGTGGCTAACACAACCTTCTCAACTTGAGGGCTCTTGCCCTTGAGCCTTGCTAGCTCATCCTTCAACCTAGCATTTTCTTCAATAATATTTGCATGATCACAAGAAGAAGTAGAGGTGCTAGGATGGTTAGATTGAGTAAGTTGAGTTTGAAGTTGTTCATGCAAATCTTTGAGGGATGAGTGTTGGCTTTCCAAAGCTTTGTGAGCATTGGTAAGCTTTTCAAACTCCTCGGTTAGTTTACCATGACCAACCCCAAACTCGACTTTATCCTTTTTAGCCTTTTTATATTTAGCAATAGCAAGATCACGTTCCTTAATGATTTTAGCGACAAGTTCATTATGAGTTGATTCAATAGATTCAAGTTCATCCTCTAGAGAAATTCTACCATCATGCTCTTCTTCAAGAGTCATTGAGAGGGATGCAATTTCATCCGCATCCCTTCTCTCAACCTCACCTTTCTTCTCAAGGGCCTCTTGGGACTCTCCCAATTGCCTCATGAGATGCTCAAAGTACTTCTTGGTATCCCCTTGCATGTTAGACATAAAACGGTCCAAGGAGACCCTTTCATCTTCTTCTCTAAGACTAGCAATATGTTCTAGTTCACTAGGGGTCTTAGAGTTAGGAGAAGATGATACCTCCGTGGCCTTAGCCATTAAGCACTAGGAATTGCGTTGAGGAAGATTATCATTGGGGGATTCAAAGAGGGATGAAGATGATGGAGTGGAAGCAATAGCTAGAGCGGCCACTTCACTTGTGGTTTCTTCTTCTTCATCACTCCCGGAATCATACTCCTCTTGAGTCAAGAGCACAAACTTGGTGGGGGATTTCTTGTTGAATGGTTTCTTCTTGAAATGAGGTTTCTTTTATTCAACCTTGGACTTGTCCTTGCGAATGAGCTTGCCACTATGGTGCTCTCTACTCTCGTAGGGCACTCTGCCATGAAATGATGCTTGTCTTGGCAATTGAAGCAAGATCTAACTTTTTGAGCCCCATCATTCCCATAACGAGACTTGGTCTTCTCCTCAACAAATTTCTTGCCCTTAGGGGGATTGTTCCAAAAAATTTGCACGGTAAGAGCAATGAGATCCTTTAGAACGGGATCATAGTCTTGTTCCTTCAAAGGAGGAAATGCCTCTTCTCCATCTTCTTCATTCTCAACCTCTCTTGACAAAGCCTTGGCCTTCAAAGCAACAGATGCTCCTTGGTGCATTCCTATGGCCCTAGCACGGTTGTCAAGAGCATTCTTGGTTTGCACTTTGTAAGAGCACAATTCTTGCATCACTTGAGTTGAGGTCATGGAGGAGAAATCATGTCTTCCTTGAATGCTCTTCAAGTCCGTGCCCTCAAAAGGCATCACGGCAATCATGTACTTCCTCTTGATCCAAGCATCGTCAATATACTTTGCACCCGCACTAGAGAAGGCGGTGGCAAGAGTTTTGAGTCTTCGATACATGTCAACATGATCTTCTCCATCACGCATGAAAAATCTTTCGGCCTCATTGGTCAAGGTGTCATAGCGATTTCTTTGCATGCTCTCATTCCCAACAAACATGACGACTAGTGCATCCCATGTTTCTTTGGCGGTGGAGAAATGTTGAAGATGTGGCATGTGGTTTGGACCCACGGCTTGTTGAAGGATGGACAAAGCGGTGTAGTTTAGTTGGCAATCTACGGCTTCTCTTCTTGTGAGATTCTTGGGGTCAAATGGTTTGTATCCGTCACGAGTGACCCTCCAAAGATCTATACAAGAAGAATTCATGTGAGTCTCCATATAGTATTGCCATTCACGAAAAGAAAAAGCATCAATTTTAGGTGGATCTCCCCTAGAGATTATATGAGGATAGGGGACGGGAGGATCGGGAGAATAACTTCCGAGAACGGCATGGAATCCTCCACTTCCTTCCGTACCCGACTTAGCGGATTGTTCGGCGGAAGCATTTTTATGTGGTTCACCATCTACCCCTATCTTGACACCCTCCGGTTCTTCCGGAAGGGATGAGTCGACCACCTCCGGTCCTTTGGCTTTGAGGAGTTGTGTCATGAGTTGACGCAACTCATAAAATTTAGTGTCTATGGATGAGGTCAATGAATTTCTCAAAGCATTGAGATCATCCATGGTCACATTGCCATCGAACGGAGCGTCAACCAAATCATCTCCCATACTTAAACTCTTAGGCGGTTAAGCCCGATAGAAGAGCCGAGGCTCTGATACTAATTGAAAGTAAAGTATGGGCACCTAGGGGGGAGGTGAATAGGTGCTACGACCAATTTTAATTTTTCTTAAGGTTTAGGCTTGGCAAGAAGGTAAATTCTCTAGATAGTGCAACTAGTGGTGAATTTACCTATATGACAAGGCAAGCAATTAATGCAACTAGTCCAACACTTAATACAACTAGTACAACAATAAATGCAACAAGTACGAGTAAGTAAAGAGAAGGGAACGAGGTAACCGATGGAAGCACACGGAGACACGATGTATTCCCGAGTTCCTCCTTGTTAAGGGAGTACGTCTCGTTGGAGGGGTGTGAGCTCGCCACGAAGGCCTACTCAACGCCACAAAGGCCTCAGCCTATTCTCCGATGAACTCCCCCACAAAGGCCTAGTTCACCTTCCACTATTGAACCCCTTTGAGGCGGGGATCGAATCCTTTACAAACAAGCTTGGGGCACACACCCACAACCAAATTGGGGGCTCCCAACTCTTCACGAATCACCAAGAGTAACAAGGAGCTTAGGTTCTCCACAAGAGGAAACCGTAAGCAAAGATCCCCCAAGCTAATGAGGGGGAAATGGAAAACCGGTTGGTGAAGATGTAGATCCGGGGCTTCTCCTTCAATCCTCAAAGTTTCAACAAGTTTGGGTGGAGGAGGAGGGAGACCTAGCTAGTGGGTGAGCTCCATTAATGGTGTCTTCAATGCTGGAAAAGAGCTAACCCTTGGGGGAGAAGGAAGGTCCTATTTATAGCTTCCCTCAAAACTAGCCGTTTTTCAGCCAAACTGCGACCAGCCCGGAATGGTCCGGAATATTTCGGACCCCGGAATAATCCGGAGCAATCCGGATGGCAACCCGAGCCTTTTCCCGTTGTGGCCGAAATGGCCCTGGAATATTCCGTAACTCAGAAAAATCTGGAGCAATCCGGATGCAACCCGAGCCTTTTCCCGTTGTGGCCGGAATGGTCCGGAATATTCCGGACCCCGGAAATATCCGGAGCAATCCGGATGGCAACCGATCCTTTTCCTGTTGTGGACGGAATGGCCCCGGAATATTACGGAACTCGGAAAGGTTCGGAAAATTCCGGACTGCCCCTTTGAAACTCTGTTTCTGGCCAAGATAAAATCCGTTGATCTTCGATTTCTTCACCATTTCTTCGAACCCGTATAAGTGCTGATTTAAGACCAAATCCTTAGACAAAGTAGCACATACGGTTAGTAACTTCTTTATGTTGTTAACAAACACACAAAACATCGAGAGATCGAAAATGCACTTTCACATGTTTGTCTTGTCCTCCACTCCAACGATGTTTCTTTTAACTAAAAGAACTATGTGCCGCTTTGGCTCACCGCATGATGTATTATAATTCTTATATTTTCTTTTCCTCGGTTGGGTAGACATGTACTTCACATAGAAAACTTGAGTCACATGTTTGGCTAGGACGAATGGTTCTATTCTGTACCCAAGATTGTTGAGATCCACTGTTGTCATTCCGTACTGCTGTTCTATCTTTACTCCTGTCATCTTGGCCCATTGGCACCAAAACAGAGGGACCTTAAAATTAGGTCCATAGTCAAGTTCCCATATCTCCTCTATGTAACCATAATATGTCTCCTTTTTACCCATGTATTCGGTTGCATCGAAATGGACACCACTGTTTTGGTTGGTGATTTTTTTATCTTGTGCGATCGTGCAAAATGTATTATCATTTATCTCGTACCTTTGAAAGTCAGTACAGTCGAAGATAGTGACCTGGCCAACAAGTACAACTGATCTCCATCAATGTTGTTATTCATGAGTCATGTCTGCAACCAGGCGCTGAAACTATCCATGTGTTCATCATTAATCAAAGATTCAGACAGCCCCGGGTTTTTGGACCGTAAAATATTCTTGTGTTCCTCGATATACGGAGCTACCAAGGTGGACATTATGATAACTGTGTAGTGTGCTTTAGTGAAAGAATGTTCGTCCATAAATATCTTTGGTTTCCTTCCTAGTGTGCATTTTCCACTCATTCTCCCCTCATACCGAGATTCGGGAACACCAATGGACTTAAGGTCTGGAATGAAGTCAACACAAAACTCAATGACCTACTCTATTCCATAACCCTTGGAGATGCTTCTTTGTTGCCTAGCGCGGTTATGAACATATTTCTTTAAGACTCCCATGAACCTCTCAAAGGGGAACATATTGTGTAGAAACACAGGACCGAGAATGGTAATCTCTTTGACTATTAAACTAGGAGGTGCGTCATAATATTGAAGAAGGATGGTGGGTACACTAACTCGAAGCTGACAAGACATTGTACCACATCTGTCTGTAACACTAATAGACTTTATGGATTTATTACCTTCTGAGAAATTGCATTGAGGAATGCACATAACTTCAAAATGGGTAGTCGAACATTTTCCGGTAGAATCCCCCTCAACACAATCAGAAGCAATTGCGTCATCAGCACGTTGCAATCATGAGACTTCAGGTTTTAGAATTTTTTCTCCATCACATTTCTTATTCCATTTATATTCAACGAGAAGCCAGAAGGGACCTTGATACTACTTAATGCTTGAAAAAATATTTCCTTCTCTTCCTTGGTAAGAGCGTAGCTGGAAGGACCACCTTGAAACTGCTCAGGATTCTTCCTGTCTCGTCAATTCGTGTGTTGCTGGTCCTGCCGTGCTTCAGATGTATCTTTTGACTTCCCATACAAGCCAAAGAAGCCTAGCAGATTCATGCAGAGATTCTTCGTCAGGTGCATCACGTCAATCACATAGCGGACATCTACGATTTTCCAATAGGGTAGATCCCAAAATATAGATTTCTTCTTCCACGTGGGTGCGTATCCGTCAGCGTCATTCGGAACAGGTTGTCTGCAAGGACCCTTTCCAAGATTACTTTCAAATCCTTCACCATATCAAATACATCATCACCAGGTCGAAGGATAAGCGTCTCCCGGGTATCTGCCTCACCATTGAAATGCTTGCCTGATTTTCTTAAGGGATGCTTGTGCGGAAGAAAACGACGATACCCGAGGTACACAACCTTCTTACATTTATCTAGATATTACTTTCGGTGTCATCTAAACAGTGTGTGCATGCATTGTATCCCTTGTTTGTATGTCCAGAAATGTTACTAAGAACAGGCCAATCATTGATGGCTATGAACAACACTGCTCATAGGTTACATTTTTGTTGTTCGTGCTCGTCCCACATAGTTACACCTTCTTCATGCCACAACTGTAAAAGTTCATCGACTAATGGCCTTAGGTACACATCAATGTCATTGCCTAGTTGGATCTGGCCTTGGATCTGCACTAGCATCATAATGAACTTCCTCTTGATGCAAAACCAAGGAGGAAGGTTATAGATACATAGAGTCACGGGTCAGGTGCTATGTCTACAGCTCTGCTCACTAAATGGATTTATGCCATCTGTACTTAGATCAAACCATAAGTACCTTCAATCACCTGCAAAGCGCGGCAACTTTCTCTCAATTTTTCTCCACTTCGACCCATCAACGGGGTGTCTCAACATGTCGTCTTTCTTATGGTCTTCCCTGTGTCATCGCAACAGCTTGGCATGCTCTTTGTTTCTAAACAAACGTTTCAACCGTGGTATTATAGAAGCATACCACATCACCTTTGCAGGAAGCCTCTTCCTGGGGGCGCTCACCCTCAACATCGCCAGGGTCGTCTGGTTTGATCTTATACCGCAATGCAGTGCATACCGGGCATTGTTCAAAATTCCCGTACTTCTCACCGCGGTAGAGGATGCAGTCATTAATGCAGGCATGTATCTTCTTCACGTCTAATCCTAGGGGGCAGACAAGTTTCTTTGCTTGGTATGTACTATCGGGCAATTCATTGTTTCTAGGAAGCTGTTTCTTCACTATTTGCAGCAACTTTATAAATCCGTTGTCAGTCACACCATTCTCGGCTTTCCATTGCAGCAATTCCAGTGTGTTGTCCAACTTTTTCTGCCCATCTTTGCAATTTGGATACAACAATGTTTTGTGATCCTTTAACATATGGTCGAACTTCAGCCTCACCTTCTCAATCTCGCATTCTATCTTCGCATCCATAATGGTCTGGCCAAGATCATCGATGGGATCTTCTGGTGCCCGGTCTTCTGCTTCTACTTCATCATTACCTTCCATTCCAGTACCGGCACGGTATTCAGGGAACATATCATGATAATTGTCATCATTCTCTTCTTTTTCGTTGTCTTCCATCATAAACCATGTTTCTCCGTGCTTGGTCCAACAATTAAAGTCGGGCATGAAACCGGACTTAAACAGATGGAAGTGAATGATTATGTGAGAAGAGTGTTCCTTCTGATTCCGACATACAGCACATGGCAACACATAAAATTATTCCGCTTGTTTGACTGGTCCACCTCCAGAAAATAACCCACGCCTTTCATGAACGCGGCAGAGCGTCGGTCAGCGTACATCCATTGCCGGTTCATCTCCGTTACAGAACACCATGAATAGAGAAATGACCAATGTTACATCGACAGATGAAACATTAAAGTTGGTACCTCGACTGGGGAGGAAAGAAGGAGGAAAAAGCTTATTTAATTAAGTGTGACTCCGACAAATTAAATCATGTTTGTTTTTTGCGAGCTAAGATGACGTTATGTTTCCGGGCATTTCATCGAACACCTCTTGTGCATAAGAGGGAAAATAAATGAGCACACACCCAACAACTAGACTATATGCTCCAAAGTGAGTGGCATGAGAAGATGAGAGGGCTAACAGAGTTTATATAGTGGTATTTTTTTTGCCCTGGTTGAAGTCACCAACCGGGGTAAAAGGTGTTGCGGGCCTTTTACCCCGGTTGGAGCCACCAACCGGGGCAAAAGACCCCACGAGTCGCTCTGCATGCCCCAGCCCCGGCTCTGCACCCATTTACACTGGGGAAAAGGGGTGTTCTGCACCGAGGAAAAGCCCCATTTCCACTAGTGTATACTCCTTTGGTAGTGCTTTCCGCTACTTGTAGGAAACGAAGAAACGAAACACGCCAACCAAAACGAAACTTTTTCGGCTTATCGGTGGTAGGATGGGTATTTTGAGTCTAACTTTAGAGGCAATTTGAAATACATATCAAACCAAACCAAGAAAGTCTTAACGTCTTTATTATTAAAAAAAATGTAGGTATAGATGATATAGAGGTATATATATAGATAGTTCGAGAGTCGCAAGGACACCAAATCTTGATGTAATGCGAGTTGGATCTTTTGATTCCTCGTAACAATTAGGAAAACACTTGTTTTAGGGGGGCCTATCGCTGCCAACCGTAGGTCCCCTGTGCTTTCGCTCGCTCGCTACGCTCTCTCCCGCTCGCACACTTTGGGCCGGCCCGTTACAACGTATACGGGCCCAACAAGCAACAATTTGATTTTTAGCCCAATTTCGCGTCATACTACGTGCAGACATTATATGCTAAGTGTTTTTCGATATTTTGGACAATATTGCGTACGTGTTTAAAATTTGTAACAATTTCGCACGTCTTTTGTTGAGAAAATACAAATGAGATGTTGCAATATTTTTCTGGATGACTTTCTAGGAAATGCATATATGTTTATTAGAATTCATTTGGAATGACATGTTTATGGGCTCCTTTACATGTTGTAAACATGTAACTTTTTTGTTGCTATCGATTTACTTTTTTGTTGAAATAGGTGATGATTTTTGTTGCAACTGAAACGGTAACAAATTATTTTGTTACTTACCAACTTTTTAATTGATGCAATTTTTTTTGTTGCAATAGGTTGTGATTTTTGTTAAATTGTTTAAATTTTTTTGTTGCAACACAATAACATATTGTATAACTGCTATTTGTAACATTACTTATTTTTCGTAAAAGATTTGGAAAATTTTGTTGCAATACTTTTTTTTGTACACGAGGTGATAATTTTTGTTGCGATGCGAGTGAATTTGTTGCAATGGCAGTTTTGCTGTAATTACCGAGATCACCAGGGGCAACATAGTATACCGTTTCGCTTAAGTGGGATTGCTGTGGAGTGCGGGTTCTATATCTGAAAAATAGAGGGGCTAAAATGCAAAAGTGTGTTGTGCTGTTTTTGGCGCGTCGGATATGTTGTATGTGGCCCAAGGTGGAAGAAGGACTCACGAACGGGAGGTAGAAGAAACACACGCAAACTTGGCACCGCACACACTTGTGCCTTTTCTGTATTTCTTTCTCTTAATTAACTCAACTGGTTCCAACGGCTTAAATAACACAACGCACACACGCATGCCCAAGGAACTAACAGCTTGATCCACTAAAACCGCTCCACTAACAGCACTAGCACGTACATGCTTGAGTCACTCCCAAGTCTCTGAAGATCAGCTTACTCTGGCGCATGCCGCAACTAACCACGCCCGCTTCTGTCTCCGTGATGACTCGACCGCTGGGACTCCACGCAGCATCCAACGACTAGCCTTGCCATGCATACTACTTTGTCTAATCTGACATGCATGCACTTAATCCTAAACGGCTAACACACTACTAGCTTTGCATGTACTTCTACTAGTCAGTACACTGCCGCAGCAGCTCACGGTGCTAGCTTGGATCGACACAACTACATGCATAAGAAATCTAAACATAATGCAATAACTAATCAACAAGGTTAAAATCCCAACAGGATAAAGATCGAACAGCTCCTGAGGGGACCTACGATTTTGCTGTTTTGCTAAACGTAGGCCGCCCTACGCCTAGCACGCGCCTAACAATTACTGATGGAAGGTGCTACCCAGTCCGACTCGGAGTTCGATCGTCGCTCCGCGCGTGTCTAATACTACAGTACATGGAAACTTAATTGGAGTCCGACTCTTATACAGCTCTGTCTACCGTTATATGTACGCAATGATCGGTCGCTTGCTTGTTAATTACAACCTGCAGGAAGCACAGGATGAGCGACGATTGCGACCTGCAGTGCGACGACATCGACTGCGGCGAGTGCTGCCTGTGCTGCTGCGAAGCGGGCGGCGGCGGTGGCGGCGACTTCTGCTGCTTTGGAGGATCGTCGTCCAGCCACCGCAGCAATGGCACCACCCAGTGCAGAATCCTGATCCTCCTCGCCGTACTGATCCTCCTCATCGGAGTAGCGCTCACCATCGCGGCCTTAGTCATCCACCCAGTCCGCCTCGCGGTGGAGGACGCCTCGCTTGCCCGCCTCGCCCTCGCAGGACCCAACGGCACGACCCTCGCCTACGACGTGTCCCTCGTCGTCGCCATGCGTAACCGCAACTGGGCCATGCGTGCCGAGCCCGGCGCCCTCGACGCCGAGCTGCTGTGCAACGGCGAGTCCTTCGCTCGTGTCAGGCTGCTGCAGGAGAGTTCGCGGGGTATCAGGCCAGGGATGACTGAGCCGTACCACGTAGCGGTGTCGGGCGAGAGCACGCGGCTGGGGAGCGCCGGGCTGGCTGAGTTCGTGAAGGAGAGCGCCGCGGGAGGCGTGTTCCGGCTGGAGCTGAAGCTGACCGGCGATGTCAGGTACCCGCCGCACCGTGGCATGCACAGGCTCGACGCCACCTGCCCGTTGGAGCTGCCTCTGTCCTCAGCGGCCAGGTTCACCAAGGTCAAGTGCGTCTGATCTGATCAGTTATGCATAGCTCCAGGTTGTCAGCCAGCCAACAGAAGAGATGGCTCAGTTGAAGGTCCTGAAACAGTTACATACCACAAAAAGCATGTCTGAATCTCTAGAGTTACCAGGCCTGCAAAGTTGTAACAGGTTGGATAAATGCAATCATATAGATTTTTTTTTTTTAGCTGAATGCAAATCATATAATTTAGTATGCCAAGAACAGGTCCAAAAATATCTAGCAATATATACCTCATTGTTGCAAAATAAATCTGAGACTAGGGTAAGTACAACGTAAGAGCAAAGTTTCAGTTTTTAAGCTGCTAACCTGGCTGAGACAAAAATGTTCAGTCAAAATTCATAATTTATGGGAGAAAGGATAAAGCAAAATATATAACTCAGTTCAGACCAAAGCAAAGCATGATGCGCACAAAAAAAAAGTTCCCTCGATTTCGCTTTAACTGGGAACAAGGTTTTATCTACTAGGAATTTATTGGTTAATAATTCTTGCCATACCCATTACTCGTGCATCAATTTGAACAACCATTTGCTTAACAAGCATTTTTTTTTATATCCAGCACCTCAATGCCCAATCCTTCTTGATCTTTCGGACGACATAGTATGTTCTATTTTGTAAGACGAGATTTCTTTTTCTTAGAGTCACTTTGCCAAAAAAAAGGAGAGCGATATAAATACAACCTTTTTCTAACCTTTTTAAGCATTTCAAAGAACGGGAGTAGAAACATTGGCAAAATTGTTGGCACTGAATTTATAAGGACGAGGCCATCCCTTTATGATAACAACTTTCCGCCCCAAGATCCCAATTTACATTCGAAACCTTCCATAAGTTTCCATTCTTTATTAAGAAATCTTCTATAGTGAATGGGAAAGCCAACATATTTAAACAGTAACATACCCACTTAACAAACAAAAATGTGGCCATTTTCCTCTTTGGCCTCGTTTGCCTTGCAAAAACAGAAAATTTCATTTTTGTGAAAATTTCTTTTTAATCTTTAGAGTTGCTCGAACAAAGTCAGGATAAGTTTCATATTAACATCCTTCTCCATATCATGTTCGAGGAATAAAATTATATCGTCCGAGTACTGCATGATTGACACCGGCCATCGATAGGTGTGGCATCAATTCACCAACTTGACCAACCTCCTTGGCTCGTTCAATAAGGATAGTCAGCATATCCGCAACAAGATTAAAAATAATAGGTGATAATGGGTCCCCTTGTCTCAAACCTTTAAGTGTCTGAAAATAATGACCAATGTCATCATTCAGTCTTGTGCACACGCTCCCCCCCCCCCCCCGAACAAATTTAGCGATCCATTCACATCATTAAGGTGCAAATCCTTTTGCTTGTAGGGCTTATCATACAATTTCTCAAAGTCAATTATTTAGCAATACCCATCCAAATTTATTCCTTTTTATCTCATAACTCATTTTGTGTAATATAGACACCCCTTCCAATATGTTTCTTCTTGGCATAAACGCAGACTGAGTTGACCTAATAACTCTAATCGCAATAGAAGTTACCCGATTAGTGCCAACTTTGGTGAACATCTTAAGGCTCACGTTTAAAAAACAAATAGGTTTGTACTGTTCTATTCGGCTTGCATCCTCTTTTTTTTAAACAAAG
The DNA here is from genome assembly GCA_028641055.1 of Alopecurus myosuroides. NCBI lineage: Eukaryota > Viridiplantae > Streptophyta > Magnoliopsida > Poales > Poaceae > Alopecurus > Alopecurus myosuroides. The sequence goes on from CM054060.1 coordinate 395,850,267, forward strand.
GGATGAACCCAAAGTTCAGTTTAAATAGAGTTAGATGAGCATGATGGAGCTGGGCAAACATGGCCATCAAATCGCTTTTTGATAAACTCACATTTTTTTGATAAAACTTGGCAGGGAACCCGTTTGGCCCTGGAGCTTTATTATGCTCTATTTGAGTAATCACCTCCAACCATGGTTTTGGCTACCGGTCGGGAAATCTGATAACCGCCCGGTAACCGGAGATCCCGACCACCCTCGGGAAATGCTTGTATCGGTCAGAAAAATCACAATTTTTTTGAAAATTTTGAATTTTAACAAAACCCCTCGGTAAATGGTTATACTGGGAATATATTTTTTGAATTTTCAAATTTTGATTTTGAAATTCGTCCGGTAAACACGGTAACCGGAAATCCCGACCCCCTGGGGAAAATTTTCCTACCGGAAACCAAAACGTTGCCTCCAACACCTCCCATCCCGTGAACGGAGACGTTAAAATTGTATTCTCCTATGAAGAAGTTTGAGGCATATCACCATTCATATCCTTTAATAAGGTAAATTATTTGGAGCCGGTGCTCCGAACAATTTTTAATAGTATTTGAAAATAAATACCTTTAGATTGGCCTCTCGCACAATGGTGCCCTCATCTTGTTGTGGCTGCAGGATCATTTGTTCCTATGTCTTCCATTGGAAATTAAATGGAAATACTTCGCGTTATTTCCACCTTCCTGAATATACTTAACTTTGACCCTCTCAACCTATTTAGATTCTTCGTCCC